>OY292431.1:7500000-10000000 GCA_958496245.1 Perizoma flavofasciatum
CTCTATTTTAATTATTTGACCAAGATGATCCGACTTAATATTACTAATTAAACTCTTATTTAAAATTTTAATGTTGGCAAAGATATTGTCTATACATGTGGCCGAAGTATCGGTTATTCGAGTAGGCTCCATAAATTGAGGTTTTAAATCAAATGATTGAAATAAACTAATTATCCTAGTATTTAAGGAGTTAGTTTCTAGTAAATTAACATTAAAATCTCCGCAAATAATAATATATTTATTTGATTTAGATAATTTAAACAACATTTCTTCCATAACTTTTTCAAAAATGTCAAATGAGGCAGATGATGGGCTGTAAACGCTTATAACTATGAATTGCTCCAACTCTATGCAAGCAACTTCAATGTGTCTTTCTACAGAGAGGTGGACTATATCTAAACTATCTAAACGTCTACACCATGGAGTCTGCTTTGTAATTTAAGCCAAGTTTTATTATTATTTTTGAAAATGGTTCTGGAGGTACAACATTTTTGTAGTTGTGATGTTAACATGTGTAGGTCCTAACCTATCAAGTACAATGACGCAAACTTGAACTAAAGGTTCATTAGGACTTGTTTTATGGACACCATACTTCACCTAGTGTAGGATGGGTCGCCAAGATAGTATTAGTGATACGACGAAAGAATGAACGAAAACTTGGTAGGTAACAAAGTAATGTACCTACCTTAATGATCGACGTCACTGTCACCAAGGAATACGTCGTCAAGTATGGGTTTCTCAACGCCTCTCGTCAGCACTAGTGGCGTTTCCCTACTTTCGATTAAAAGGTCATGGGTTCAAAGTCTAAAATGGTGGAGGAAAACATCATAATCCTTTCAGTGGGTTCAAATTCCAACATGCACCATTTTTTTTAAAGGCTAAAACTGGCAATTGTGCAATGCTATTGAGCTCTCAAACCGCGAAGGAAAACATTGATATCGTCTTCTTTTGTACACAGGTAAATTCACTTAATTCATTCTTTCTTTCACCATCGGATACTATTCTTTTCAGGGCTAAACTACGTCAACCTAGTAAGGTCACTGAAAGAACTTAGAGCGATTAAGTAATAATAAGAGACGCGGCACATGACAAAATTAAAAGGGGTTTCAAATTTCATAACAAAAATTAACCCCAAAAAAATTTCGACAAGTTCAAATGACACCGATCAGGTTTTTTATTTTTTCATCATCTCAGGAGCCATCTCGTTGTCTTTTTCGAAATTTTTACTTCAAAGTTTGAATAATGTCGATTACGTACAGCAATGGGGATTTAACGATTTGATTTTGTGAGTTGGTGAAGCTCCAAACAATAAGCTGACTGCGTGGCACGGGCGCTCTACCAGCAACGGTACGAAGGCAAGCGGCTACCTTCATACGGCTGTGAATTTCCATAAGAAAAAACCTAGACTTGAAGTGCTGTTTTGTAGGTCGTGATTAAATTCAGTCCACGAGGCAGTCATCTTCAGTGCGTCATGCAAAAGGAAGTACATACGTACTTAAGCTACCTATCAATGTAGGAAGGACGGTGTTGATAAAATACAGGGTTGCCAATTTTTTCACAAAAGTTTTTGTAAAATAAATCTGAAAATGAAAATTCCTAAGAACTGTTCGGGCTTAGTATACGTTTTCCAGGACATCCTGGATGAAAGATTAGGCTATTTCGGGAGTAGTGAAGTGTTAGTGAAATTGATGCTGGGCTATAGAATGATATGTGGCACCTACGAATTCTAACTTATCCAGACTGATTTAGGCAGGTGATAACATGCCTAAAAGTGTTGCCAATGATAGGCAGGGTAAAGGCAACGTTGTTGGCGAGAACGGCTAAAGGTACAACTGCAGAGATGTGCTGCAGTTTCAGTAAACGCTACTCCCATGCTTTAAGGACGACGCGTGCGTTCTAACACACTGCCTGCGTTAATAACGCCAGTAGGGCGCAATTCGGATTCTACAGACGGTCACACAACGCCGGGGATATCGGCCGGCAGTATAAAACGAATTTGTGTAGCAAGAACGCTAACTCATAATTGCATTGCGACAAGACAACATCAACCGTTACAACGCAAGTTGTGAGAACCTTTGGCCTTGTGATACCATCTTCGCTAGTTATAATATGGTTTTTAGATATAGCGACTCTAATGCTTTTATTTGTTTTTAATGCTACTAACAATTGCGTTGGACTAACAGGGCACTGCACGCCCGTGTGCCGCTTTATGAAACCAGTTTCGCCGAGTTGTCTTAGGTCGTATCAAGTTCCGGAAATCGCAGTACAGTGAGTACATTGTTATTACACAACAACATTCATGTTTCATTAACAGATTCACTAATGTATTATTCATATCACAATCAAATCACAATGTATATGTATATCACAATCAGGGCTGTGATTTGATATAATATTACAGGTTAATTAATATATTTTTATCGTAGATAACGTGCATGCATATGTCGCAGCCAACTATCTTAATTAGCCTTTCAGTTAACAGCCTAGGTTCTTCAGTCGCGACAAATGTTTGTATGATCTGCAAATATTTGTTTCGGGTCTGGGTGTTTTCAATGTAAAATATGTATGTATTTACAAAAAAGTATATAAGTGGTATATTAGACATTAAGTTCCCATAACACAAGCATTGCTTACTTTGGGGCTAGATGATTGTGAAAATGTCCAGCATTATTTATTAATGTCATCTGTTTACAATAAGGCTAAACATTGGCAGCCTTCGCAATGACATTCCGGCTGGACGTCAATACGCCGCATATGTTGTTTAGTAAAAAGGGTAGGCTGTTAGTTAACTGAAAGGCTATCTAAACTAGTTGGCTGCGACACATACATTTTACCTACCTACTAGAATAATTTTGTTACTCAGGAATGGCTGATGAATGAACTCTGCTCTTTAATTACACTAGCAAAACAGCAATGGGGAATAAAACCATGGCACTCATTTTATTAGGCTTTAGCAAGTAGGGGGCAATCGGAGGCATATCCAAACATTAGGTTTTTAGCACATGCTCACGTTTTGTATAGTAGATTTTGTCAAAATGATTGCTAAGGTTTCATTCACTTTCCATTGCCATTTTACTAGTGTAATTGAGGGGCTGGTGATTTCCCATCTCTCTTTGAGTCGAGTCAGAATCAAATGTTTTCTATTACAAAGAACCATACCACAATGTACATATATGATATTCAAAGTCTTCATTAACTATCAAGAAGAATAAATCAGAATAATGCGTTACAGGGAATCCGCATGTTCCACCGTCGACAATTGTAGCTAAGATCATGGAGTGCATACTCCAGGACGACGTGACCCGCGAAGAGGCGCTGATGAAAGCCAGGCACTCTATCGCAGACATGCGTAGCCAGTCCAATGTCTATGCCGCAATTTTAGCCTCAAGACTTCGCAATCTTTAAGCCAAATCGGGATTTTTTAAATAAGCATAATACACATGCATAACTGCGTAGTTTAAGAGTTATTTATAAGTGCAGTATAGTACCTATAGAAGATGAATAATTATTGTGAAGCGTCCTATTCT
The DNA here is from genome assembly GCA_958496245.1 of Perizoma flavofasciatum. Taxonomy (NCBI): domain Eukaryota; kingdom Metazoa; phylum Arthropoda; class Insecta; order Lepidoptera; family Geometridae; genus Perizoma; species Perizoma flavofasciatum. Next base: position 7,503,528 of record OY292431.1, read on the forward strand.
TGCACCTATTACTTATCTTCGATTCGAGTCACAATCTGTCGATTAAGTATAAATAACTTAACGTTTGGGTCGTTTGGGTTAGTTAAGTTGTGGTAGAATTTCTTGGAGTAATAGTTATATAAGTAAATAAGAAAACATAAAGGACAAATAATTCACAAAATGGTTTAGAATATTTTTACCTAATTCATTTAATGTTAGTTGTAATTTAAAACGCTCAATAAATTATTGATCTTATATACTAGTGTTTATCAAATCAAAAGTAATATTGACTGAGCGGTTTTGTTAGTGGCGTTGATTTATTCGCCTATTTTCAAATATATTAGCAAAAAAAAAAATTAGATTAAACATATTTTTTCAGTGAGTAGGCAAATTAATTTTGTTTTATAGTCGTCATTGACAAGGGACGCTAGTGCATGTCTTCATGCGCTCTAAAGTAGCTTCACTATGGTGGTAAAGTTAAATTGATTGTATTATAAAAATCATCGTTAATTTTATCTATCGTAAAACGGATTTCACGTACTCGGTGAAGACACCGATTGAGTTTCGACTCATTCCGAGAGTCATTCGGAGGGAGAGTGTCGTAATCACTGAACCTGATAAATACTCTCGTAATGAGGCGAAATTAGATTTGTGTGATATTTCTGGTTTCTCAAAGCAAACAGAAGATACACTTGAGTCGCGACTGAAGAACCACAAAATATAAAATGATGTGGCAGTTTAAACTTTGTGGTTCTAATAATTGCATTTTTTGCTGAACAAGTAAAGCAACGCAAACACGAAAAAGCGCCCAAAACAAACAAACAGCAACAAACGTTGTCTGGTTCAATATTCTATACTAACAAATATTGATCAAACTCGATGCCATTTGTAGGCTCAATCCTTAGGGATTAATTCTATAAAATATATGGAAATCTTTGAAAAATAATTAATCTATAGAGACACGTTGATCTGATTATGCACTAATTAAAAAGAGGATACATTTTATACGCAATCGTGCCTTAAAGTCTAATTACTTATCTATTTTTTCTCGAATGTATTTTATTCTATATTCTATATTTAAAATTATCAAATTCTCAATTTAAAAAAAAATATTTCTTATTATGTCTTTGCGATATCTAATCTAATCATACATATCTTTGTAAATAGTAAAAATGTGATTTTAAAAGAATAATATGTGCGTGTGACTATTTGAACTTTTATTTTAGAATGATTTAAACTATTTTGAATAATAAATGAATTAGAAATATTATATTTATTACCTAGATCTGTGAGGGTACAAATTGTAAAACTCGAGTAAAACTTATTTCTTGAATTCGATGTTTTATTTTAACCTGAATTAGGTACCTACACCTAATTATTGTACTACGTTAATATTATGCTTTCTAATTTATTAATAGTACGTAAGATTATTATACCATCCTCGAAACGATTCTCTTCTTATACAAAACTTGCGAAGTTCATCAAATACGAGCAACAATGCGCAAAACGGTAGAGGTAAAAGCCACCTGTCAACCAAACGAATATTTAAATCACTGTACCTATCCTTTCGTTTTACATGGATACAAAGTACCCATCACCTTTCATAGGAAATAGTAACGCGATAGGAATCATACCATCGTAGCCGTAAAGGATAAGTGCGAAAAAAATTGTTGACTCCAGGGACGTAGCATAAAATCAGAGTAAGGATCATCTCAAACACCAATCCCATGTTCAGAACTTTGTTCTTTATTCCTGCAAAAAAAGCATGGAATAAGAATAAAAACTAACTGAGTTTTGTGACACCTTATTAAAAAAATGTTAATCATTTAATTAAAGAATAAGCGTTACACAAAATATCTAGCCGGTTTAGGATTATAGTCCTTTAAAACGAGGTTACCTATTCGTCGTTTGGGAGAGTTTTAGATCGGTAGACATGACAAATTTTATATATGGGCTACGTTTGAGTAAATCTGTCAAGACTTACCAACGTGAAACAGGGAGTTGTATCTCGTTTTGCAAATGAGGCCGTTCATCATTTGCGTGAGGACCACGGCTACGAAATACGTGGCTTGGCACGCTCGCTCCACTTCCTTGCGTTCGGCATACGTCCACTCCTGGCCAAAAGAGTCTTCGACATCGCTGATCGCTTCGTTATCCCAACGTTGCCTTATACCTGGAAGAGCGGACAGTCTAAATTGATGTTCAGTAATCGATGGGAGCGAGGGTCCGTTAACAGATCTTTCTATTAGGCGACAGTGAAGAAAATTATACTAGGTGTTCTACCGGTACTTTTTTAATGCCTGGGTACCTATCTGACTAAAAAGTATCATATATCCATGGATTATGCTTTACTTTGTTGCTCAATAACACTATCTAATAGCTGAAACGATTTCCGTGTTAAAGAGAGACCTGGATTTATACATAGGTACTTCAAACGCTGTGCCACGCGAGCGAAGCCGTGGGCGGAAGCTAATAAATAATACTAACCAAATAATATTTGAGGATAAAAACCATGCTCCGCCATGACGACGAAGTAAGCGAACATTCCAGCTGCAAATTCTATCAGCCCAAGATGCCCGTACACGAGGTTTATCATTTTTGTGGAGACCAACGGTTCCGAGGTGCGGGGAGGGCGAGCCATTACGTCTGATTCAGCGCTTTCGTACGCGAGGGCCACTGCCGGCCACATGTCAGTGCCAAGGTCCACGCATAGTATTGTCATCACACCTTGTAGGAGTAACAAGTTTAATTAGTCCAAAAATAGTCTATTGAACAGGTTCGGCGCCTCCTTACATCTTATTTGGGCTGATCGCATTTGAAGACTTTTCGGCTCTATACCTACTGTGCGAATATTCAGAAACTTGGTCAAGATACATTTACCAAAAATTACAGACTTATCCGTACCAAGGGGCAAAGGTATTGAAAACAGGATGAACATGAAGACAGGAAGGATTTCAGGCACATTGGAAATGAGGATGTAGCATACGGATTTCTTTAAGTTGTCGAATATCTTTCTACCCTCTTCTATACCCGTCACGATGGTTGCGAAGTTATCGTCCATCAGAATTATGTCCGCTGTTTGTTTTGAAACCTTGTGTTTGTAGAAAGACAAAGATAATAAAATGAGATATGTATGTACCAGAAATATATTTATGAACCAAAGAGATTCGTTTTTACGGAGGTTCCAGTGTTTTTTGAGTTCGAAATATCGAACTCAAAAAACACTTGGTAGATATCATAACGATTATAAAAACAACACCGGACTAGATCGAAATCATGCCTCATCATCATCAGTTCGGAATCATGCCGCTAATACACTACATGAAAATCAATATGTTTCTTCCTTATTTCTCATTATCTAATCAAAAATATCTTTACACTAGGTTAGTAACATATAGAACCTAGTGTCTAAACCTAACGTAGGTTTTGAGATACTACTAACTATAGTACCTAGGTATTCAGTTAGTTAAATAAATCAATCTTAATCTTAAAACAATTAGGATTTTGCTAGTCACGTACTTGAGAGCCAGTAATGCCCATAGAAATGCCGATATCAGCTCTCCTAAGAGCCGGCGCGTCGTTGACTCCATCTCCAGTGACAGCCACAACGTCTCCTCTACGCTGGCAAGCTTCCACTATCTGAAGCTTTTGTGTTGGGGATGTCCTCGCAAAAACTAAAAGTTCAATAAGAGCTAAAAAGTTCAATTTCAAAAGTTAAATTTCTGTATTATTGTTCTCTTAGACGAGCCTACACAGATAAAAACTATTTCTTTTTATCTAACAGAAACTTACAGGTAGTAGGTACCTACTTAGTCCTGACCCCACATTAGGATTTCCTGTATAGTGTATGGTGGGAACAACGAATACTATGGTTCTACAACGCCCAAAGCCGACGCAGATTTCCGCAGTGCATGCAAAAATTTGTCCCGCAGCGGGAATCCAACCCGTCTCTTCCCATATAATCATTTCTGGTTGTCGTTACGTAACGTGTAGGGATTTTTGTGTTATCATTTATTTATTCTAGTAACATCTTTGGTCGACGTTCCGTCAAAGTTCCGTCGCCTCGACTAAAAATGGGGAACTCTGATCCCAGTAACTACGTCACAATTACGTCGCTGTGTGGTAACATTGTTCCTATTTCGCGACCCGAAATCGGACAAATTGTTCATTCATTAATTTAGTCGCGACTCGCTCGAAAATATGAATGTTTGTAAAAAAAACAATATTAAAGTGAAAACGTTTTCGCCATTTCAATTATATCAAGGTAATTGATGTTTTTTGGAATTAATTGTGATGCCCTATATGTCTATACCTCTACTATGTGGAAATCTTAGTGGGGAAAGAAATTTGTCGTGCGATTTGTAATACTTAATAATTTCTTAGTGTTATGATGTAAAAACAAAATACATCTATTTTTATTTAAATAAATCTCAAAATTGTAAGAGCTTGTATACTTTTGTTTGAAAGAATGTGAAAGTTTTATAATAATAATAATAATGCTGGACATTTCACACAGCATTGTATAGCCCCAAAGTAAGCAGAGCTTGTGTTATGGGCACTACATGACTGATATACTACTTATATGCTATTTTTTTTGTAAATACATACATATTATACATAGAAAACACCCAGACCGGAGAAGAATGTTTGTATGCAAACATTTGTCTCGTGGTGGAAGTATTAGATGGTTCCGTTCTCTTTCACAACACAGGGGGTGTGAACGGCAGTTCACGGATTTCAACGATAGCTCTAGTTGAGATTAATTTTAGGAGAAGTTAAGTGGACTGTATGGTGCGAGTAAAAACTTATACATATGCCTAGATACATAAGAAAACCCAATAGCATTTGTAACGTTCTTCTAACGGTAGGACGAACACACTGCTGCAGGTGGATAAATCACAGGAATAGAATACAGCAGCCAAAAGGAAATGGAGCATGCACGTACCTGAAGATTTTTGGAGTCCAGGAGAAGAGTCCTTGGGTCCGTGCCAAGGTCAAAAGGTGACCTGGCACCACGTTGCAGGTCGAGAGGTTCGAAAACGACACTGTATACACTTGTTTTTCACGTAAAGTCTCACGTATAGTCTAGATACACATAAATAGCGAAAGTTCAGTGGTAATTTGTAAGATTCCACCGAATAAAAGAAAATTTGGTGCACGCGCGCACTGTTGCAAGCGGATCTCACAAGGCACAACAAAAAAAATGATGGCGGAATTGGCGGAGCCGAGTAAAGTTCGGCGCGGAGCGGGTGCGATCGGCCGTCAGAGTAGGACGGCAATATGAGCGCGTGCATGCGGGAAGGAGAAAGGGGTAGGATGAAGGCCGTTACAAATGCATATTGGTGACAGAAACAAAATGATAAGATGAATATCCACCATCTCCCCCTCCTTGAAGGATTCCTTCAAAGCGAAAGGAATAATAATAGCGGTTGGCGAAATTATAGCGGGTAAATATAATAGCGGGGTTGGATAAAATATCCGAGAAAGTACAAGCAGTATGGTGACCCTACTGTATAGGGAGCGGCGACAACTTTGTTGTTGGCCTGACATACGAGCTATCACAGGTTTCTACTCGAGCACAGCGGACGCCGCCGTCCTTGCCAGGGAAAACCTCGGAAATTCTTCCGAGTTTCCAGGACAATGGAGGTGCTTTTTCGTTATTTAAAAGAACAATAGTACCAACTGTGAGTGGATTACTAGCGGTGTTCCACTTCTCGCGCATTTGCAAATTATGGAGGTATTCATTCTTGAATCGCTTCCAGAATGTTTGGACTAGAGAATCCATCAAAGAATGTCGAGACAAAAGATTTGTTCGTTCTCCACTCACGTCAGCCGCGGGTAAGAAAGCGAGCGGTTTAGTAGAAAGAAAGTGTGACGGTGTTAAAGCAGTCGGCTCCGAGGGGTCGGAGCTCAGAACGTACATGGGTCGGCTGTTGAGTACAGCTTCGACCTGGTTAAGCACCGTTAGCATTTCCTCATAGGTGAGAATTTGCTTTCCAATCACGCGGAAGCGATTTGATACTTTTTATATTCGCTTCCCAAATTCCTCCAAAATGGCTTCCTAGGGGCGGCGATCTCTTCTAGGTGATTTTATGTTTAGCGAGTTCATTGTTAAAAGTTATATAGTATTCGTCAGATTTGAGAAATTCAAATAACTCCTTCAAGTAGGACTGCGATGCGATAAAATTAGTGCCATTGTCACTGTATATAAAGTTGCACGGGCCACGTCTAGATAAGAAGCGCTTGAATGCGTCCAAAAAAGTAGCGGAACTGAGATCCGACGCTAGTTCTATATGTATAGCTTTAGTTACTAGGCACACAAAAACGCAAAGATAAACCTTTTGGCTACGCGCACCTCGTTTTCTAGTCATTGTGATAAATAGCGGACCAGCGTAATCGACACCTGTATGCGTAAAAGCCTTGCAGGGTTCTACGCGACAGCTGGGCAAATCTGCCATGGCGGGAAAAGTAGGTTTAGGGCTAAGCCTAAAACAACGAACACATTTGTGAATACGGTTGCGCACCAAACGTCTAGCGGATAAAAACCAATATTTCTGACGCAATATTGACATCAGTAACTGTGGACCAGCGTGACTAGTTTCACGATGGTACCAATCTACAATTAGTTCAGTGATGTGCCCATTTTTAGGCATCAGAGCGGGATGTTTCTGATTGAAATCCAGAGTTGAATTTGAGAGTCGCCCTCCGACTCGTATAATCCGATCAGAAATGAAGGGAGACAACTTCCGTAGAGCAGTAGAACAAGTCTTGTTCTTTTTAATATTTCGTATATCATTAGCAAAATGACTTTGCTGAACGACCTGAATAATTTTATTCTCAGCTATGTCCAGATCCTCGGCAGTGATCACGTCCCTACGAGGAAGTACTGATAAGAAGCGAAGGACAATAACAGTTGATCTTAAAAACTTAAGCCAAGAGGAGAACTTTAAACTTAAGGTTGTGAGAACATTTTCTTCACATGCCATAGCCACATTGACATGAGCAATAGTTTTCTCTTCAGGCAATTGATTTTGACTCGGCGTAAAAATTTCAACTGGCCAATCAGTCGGCGGTAAAGACATCCATGGGGGTCCTTGAAACCACAAGTTATTGTTTAAAAGCTGAGATGGCAGAAGCCCGCGAGAAACTAAATCAGCAAGGTTCTCAACTCCTGCAACGTGATACACGTTTTGCGAAGGCGATGTAGACTGAAAGTCTGAAATGCGGTTTGCGACATAAGTATGAAACTTATGCGGGGACGAAGTTACCCAACAAAGGGCTACTGTCGAGTCAGAAAATATAAAAACGTTATCAATATAACAACGTGCGGATAGTGAATCATAAACGACTCGTAATAATTTAGCGAGAAGCACAAGGCCATTTAACTCAAGCTTAGCCAGCGTTATAGTTGGTTTGGCTGATGTGACGCGCGACTTGGAACACAGAAGCGAGATTAAAGCTCGCTGGTCATTATTAGATACGTGTAAATATATTACACATCCATAAGCTTTTTCGCTTGCGTCTGAAAAAGCGATAAGTGAGATTCTAGAATCCTTTTCCTCAATTCCTACATGGCGAGCAAACTTTAGATGCGAGATTAGTGGTAGCTCAGACAGATATTTTTGCCATAAATTGGCGATATCACAGGGTGGCTTGTCATCCCAATTGACTTGCAGAAGCCACAGTTCCCGGATAATCAATTTTGCGTAAAGGATTACTGGTCCAACGAGTCCTAAGACATCGTACAAACGTGCGGTCATTGATAAAATAGAGCGTTTAGTAATAGTGGATGGCGGAACTGAAGTCAAGAACATGAAATCATCGGAAGCGGGGAGCCAGCGTAGCCCCAAAATCTTGAACGTTTCATCGTCATCAAATGAGATTGATTCAGACTGTCTATGCGATATGGGTATGTGTTTCAAAAGCTCCGAGGAGTTGCTAGTCCACTTGACTAAATCAAACCCACCAGCTTTGAAAATCTGGATCAATTCATTCGCAACCTTGACTGCCTGGTCAACGGAAGAAGCAGAAGAAGCAAGATCGTCCATATATACGTCCCTTTTGATGACGTCAGCAGCAATAGGCCATCTTTGTCTTTCGTCTTGCGCTAGTTGACGAAGAGTTCGCAATGCCAACATTGGAGAAGATCGTAGGCCAAAGCTGACACGTTCAAACTGAAAGGTTTCCAGTAAATCCTTTGGCGAGAACCGATATAAGATCCGTTGATAACAACGGTCCGCAGGATGTGTATAAATACATAAATACATCATCTTGACATCAGCAAAAAAGGCGATGCGATGTACACGTACATTTAACAAAATGTTAAAAATGTCGGCTTGCCAGTTGCAGCCTTTGTACAAAATATCGTTTAGAGACAGCCCTGAATCAGTCGGGGCGCTACCGTCTAAAACGATGCGGACCTTAGTCGTGGACTTGTCGTTCCGAACTACAGGGTGGTGCGGTAGGTAGTAGCCTGGCGTAATACATTCGTCTGCAGAAACACGCGTTAAAATACCCTTCTCGAGATAATCAGTAATTATTTCATTATATTTTTTATGCAAGTCTGGTGATCGTAAAAACTTCCTTTCAAGACACGAAAACCTTTTCTTCGCGGTAATGTAGGAGTCGCCTAGCTTTTTCGGATTATCTTTGAATGGGAGCCGCACTACGTAACTGCCATCTTCATTTCGCGTAGTAGTTGAAGTATAAATTTCTTCACAGCGTTGATCGTCAGGACTCAAAAACAACTGGGAAGGTGGTTCCTCAATGGACCAGAACCTTTCCACTAGTTGGTGCAGTTGGTCATTGGTAAATGCACAAAAGCTATGCGAAGAAGAGCGCGGCGATGAAACGGGTGCATTACCCATGATGATGTATCCCAAAGTTGTTTCCAAGGCAGCGGGTGAGTTATTGTTTGCGGTGATCTTATTAGACAGGAGGATTTGACAGTACAAATTTACACCCAATAGGAGGTCAATAGGACCGGGCTCATAAAAGTCATCGTCAGCCATAGGTAGATTATGTATATGATTAAGAGTGCTAACATCAACCCGTGAGTCAGGTAATTGTGACGTAATGCTATCTACAACCATGGGGTGAATGTGGTATTCATGTCCATCCTCAAAGCGAGAAGTAAACCTAAGCGAGGTGACTCCCAGAATTTCTTGAGAGACCCCTCCTATACCTTGGACTTTAGAAAAGCGGCTTTGCATTTGAATGGGAAGCGACAAACGCTTACTACATGTAGCGGATATATATTCACTTTGAGATCCGGGGTCTATAAGGCATCTCAACAGGTGGGGACGGTCATATTTATCATAAACCTTTATTTTAGCGGTTGCTAATAACGCTGTCGTTATTGTGTGTGAATCGTGATCATAGGACACAGTACAGATGGATGTGGTACTATTCGGATCAATAGCGGGTGCGGATAAAGTAGAATCGACTTTGTGCAATAGGGGCGCAAAGTCATTGGTGGGAGCGGGAGTATGCGACATGGAATGCCCAGGCGCAGTTTGATAAGTGGCATGAGCGATAGCGGGTAAATTAGCGGGCGGTCGCTTATAAACAGGTTTTGTCTCAACTCTGCTGTTATCAGCGGGCCAGTGGAGAAGCGAATGATGTCTCAATGAACAATGAGAGCAGCTTTTATTGGAAGTGCAAGCCATTGTTTTGTGTTTCACACTCAAACAGTTATTGCAATATAAATTCTTTTTTATAAATTTGTACCTATCATTTGGAGTCAGTTTCATAAAAGAAGAACAGCGATACAAATGATCATGCGTCTCGCGATGACATAAAACGCACTTAGTTTTATCGTTCACACCAAATTGAAACTCGTAGCCTGCACGATAAGCCTCGTTATCAGTATTTACAAATGATTTGGTGTGAGCTTGTTTACTAGGTGTAGGAATGCGCATATTGCGAGATTTGTGCTGCGCTTGCGGGTTTATAGACGGGCCAGCTGATCTTGATAACACTTTACTCTGTTCCTTAACGAATTCAATTAGATTTGAATAGGTAGGAATTTTATCTTTGCGGTGCGTTATTTCGAATAACTTAACTGTCTCAGAGTCTAGCCTCAAAAGAGCAAGATGAAGCAGCATGAAGTCAGTCAAGTCGTCAAGACTCAGTTGTCTAAGGGCTCCCACAGACGTGTCGAAATTGTTTAAAAAAGATTCGAGACCAGTAGCATTATTAGCGGTTAGTGGTTTAAAATTTAACAACTGATTGAGATATGAACTAGCGAGTAGTCTGGGGTCGTCATATTTTTGCACAAGTGCCTCCCAAATTATAGAGTAATTCTCAGCGGTCGGAGGCAACCGGGCGCAAACGGACGCAGCGGGGCCAGATAGTTTACCTACCAAATAGTACACTTTGTCACTATTAGACAAGGATGTATTTTCGTGAACAGTACATTTAAACTGTTGGTAGAAAAGCGGCCATGATTGGATATCACCATTAAATGACATTAATTCTATGCGGGGAAGTTTAGGTTTTGATTTTTCTAGTTGCGAGGGCGCTTCAGGTTTTTTAGATTGCGAATTATTCTGCAGGACCTGCTTAGTGAGACAGTACATGATATCGAAATTGGTCCATTCTTGGTACCTAATAACGTGTTTTGGATTTATTTTTAGCGAAATAGCGTTATATGAATCTAAAATCCTTTCGAAGTCTTTGTGCAAGTTGTCGATATTAAACGCGCTGTGTAGCAAATCATTAAGCTTAGAAGGATCGGCTTCCACCTTTTTAGCGAGATCATAAATTCCTTGCATACGCGCAAATAGAATCTCGCGTTTAGATTCGAGTATAGCTTGCTGACTTTCGTCTTCACCATAACTTTTCTCCAAATCATGAGGGTCTTCCTTCTTATCTTTTTTACTCATATTGAATAGTAGGCAATAGAAGAAGTGAAAGCGAAATCAAGATTAAAATCCTCAATTTAATGGAACAAAGTTTGAAACTCAAAACCTATCTTAGCGGTGCGCGGTCGGGTAAGTTAAAAATCAGCCTACCACAGATTAGCAGCGGGCGCACAGTTATTGCAACAGTTAGTACGGGCGGAATGCTAAGTAGCGAGCCACTATAGCATAGATTAGAGAATAGTATGCATGCGTTTTACGTTTCGATACAAACTATTAAATTACCTGTGCGACACGACTAAATAGTTGTTGCAACAGAGTACGGGCGAGGCGTGATAAGTAGCGACAGATACGAGCCGAGTGGGCAGGAATGTTCCAAATAACGAAGAATAGCGGGTAGTTGAAAAAGAGCGGCAGAATACCTACCTCGATAACTTGACTCGTATTGAAAAGAATTAGCGGTGCAGTTATAGATAGCTATGTGTACTCTAGTAAAACGTGTGATAGCGGTATGCAGTAGATTTACGCAGATCCTACACTGATTGTAAATATAAAAAATATATTGATGGGCGGATATAGCGGGAACACACAAAATATTTGCGAAACAAGCAGAGGTAGGATAGCGTCGTTAAATATGTACGGACTGAGATAATCTCAAACGTCCGATGGCGGTAAAATGAAATTTAACGTTGAAATACGGATACCTAGTTAGAAAATATGAAATATTTAAATAGAATATCCGGCTCGAAGGACCACTTATGGTGGAAAGTATTAGATGGTTCCGTTCTCTTTCACAACACAGGGGGTGTGAACGGCAGTTCACGGATTTCAACGATAGCTCTAGTTGAGATTAATTTTAGGAGAAGTTAAGTGGACTGTATGGTGCGAGTAAAAACTTATACATATGCCTAGATACATAAGAAAACCCAATAGCATTTGTAACGTTCTTCTAACGGTAGGACGAACACACTGCTGCAGGTGGATAAATCACAGGAATAGAATACAGCAGCCAAAAGGAAATGGAGCATGCACGTACCTGAAGATTTTTGGAGTCCAGGAGAAGAGTCCTTGGGTCCGTGCCAAGGTCAAAAGGTGACCTGGCACCACGTTGCAGGTCGAGAGGTTCGAAAACGACACTGTATACACTTGTTTTTCACGTAAAGTCTCACGTATAGTCTAGATACACATAAATAGCGAAAGTTCAGTGGTAATTTGTAAGATTCCACCGAATAAAAGAAAATTTGGTGCACGCGCGCACTGTTGCAAGCGGATCTCACAAGGCACAACAAAAAAAATGATGGCGGAATTGGCGGAGCCGAGTAAAGTTCGGCGCGGAGCGGGTGCGATCGGCCGTCAGAGTAGGACGGCAATATGAGCGCGTGCATGCGGGAAGGAGAAAGGGGTAGGATGAAGGCCGTTACAAATGCATATTGGTGTCAGAAACAAAATGATAAGATGAATATCCACCAGAGGGAATCGAACCCACAACCTCCAGTGTCTCAGGCGGGCCTTCGCCCACTGCGCCACAGAGGTCGTTATTACTACTATTAAAACTATTACTATTAAAAAATGGTTATAAAGCAACAACAAAGTCCAAATTAGTTTATTTATTGAATAAATATATTTTATTTATCGACATATTATAGTCGCAAACAAGTCACAAAGTTACTACACTGTGTCGGCGCGTTACCCGAAGTTGCTGGACTCCAAAATGGATGAAAATGAATCTTATTAGGTTTTTGTTTACAGTGATGTTTAAGTTTACGACGACTCCACGACGCGGTGACGATATTATGCCGTACTCGTTAATCACAAAAGGATAATCTGAATAATTACCCATTGTGCTGGGTTACAGGCTCTTAATTTTTTTGGTGTAACTCGTAATTAAGCGCGGTTGCGTAATGTATATTGATATGCGAAGAATTTTAAAAGGTAGCTAAAAAAAATATTTGTTTTATATTTCGCCTAGCGATTTAAGTTTCCCCCTGAATAAAAATAGCATATTTCATCAAGGTTTTTTGTTCTATATTTAGAACTCTCAAAAGAATAAACACACAAAGATGATAGAGAACTAAATCTTGAGACATCATTTATAGTGTGACATAAGTTATAAATATTACTGCTCATAGTCTTGACCGTAAATTACTGTAAAATTTTCAATGTAATTAACAAAAAGTTTTATAGCCATGTGCCGGTAGCATAAATAAACGCCAGAAGAACAAATTGTGGTAGCACAGAACTAAGTTAAGTTATGTATTGTTAAATACTTCAATTGATGAATGTTCTTACAACACGACCGAACCAAAGTAAAATAGAATCGCATCTCTCTCAATTAAAGAATCCTTAAATTCGGATGCTTTCTCTAAAAGTTAACAGTATTTATCAGTTCTCTTAATCGTCCTTGTTGTATTTCTTTATTGGTCCTTTAAAATTGTTCATGCACGCATCACAAGGCACAACAGTTTGAGAAACATAAGATGATTTTCCATTTTCACGTGGACATATTGAGTAGTAACAAAGTCGGAAAATTCCTACATATCGTGTAAATTTTATTGATAGTATTTTATAGTAGTAACACGCTCAAAACACAATTACTACACATTTTTACTAAAGTGTACACTAGTTGCAAAGTAAACACAAAGTGTAAAAAATGGACGGTATGGACACCGCAACCTCACATGTACTAAAAAAATATTCAGTCGCTTTGTGGATGAACTGTTACTACGCTTAAAAACTAAACCTTACCTACACAGTCTCCTTATATCGTAACAGTTACAACACCTGCGACACTTGCGACTACTTTGAAAATTCTGCGACCGAAAATGGCTATATGGGTTGGCGTCTCAGCCAGCTACTTACCCGCCGCGCCGCCGAGATCGTCACCGTTTAGTCGCAGAATGTCCAATTCGCTGAATTAATTTAAAATATTGTTGGTGAATGGACGTGACCCAAGACCGTTTGTGCCCAGACATGTGTAACGACTGAATATAATGTAACCGAATTTGGTAGCTTACTCTCTTATTCATAATCACTCACTAACTTTAGAAGCGTTATAAAAGTTATCTACCGCTATGCTTTGTTTTAGTGTAAAAAAAGACAGGGCTAGTGTAAGTGAGTGATTATGAATAGGTATAGTTAATTCTTTACCGATTTCATAATGCTTATCCAGCATCCAATTCAATAAATCTGGTGTCATGTTCCTTAGCTCCGAGCCAGTGATGACGTGGCATTTCGAAGTAGTCGCAATGCCGACGTCCAGGGCTATGGCCCTCGCTGTGGCAGGATGGTCGCCGGTTACCATCATCACTCGGACGCCCGCTTCGCGTACCCGATGTATTGCTGATCGTACCTGAGGAGTTAGGAAAAGTAACATTCTATTAAGCGATGGCGCTAACAGAGTTTTGCTCTTATTTACTTCTTTTACTTTAACCCCTCTGCGTAGACAAAGGCCTGGAACTATTAACTAATATAGGGCATCGTACTTATTGATGTACCAGCATGAACAGAGGGATAGAACTATATAACTTAATCTCGAACATTCAAGAAAAAGGGTAATTCAAAAAGCTGTGCCCCAGCATCCCAAGCGATTTATACGTTTTTGTAATCATTTCCACCCCCACGTAAATTGTCTTGCATACCCTTGTGGAGTCTATTGTTTTTAACTCTAGGTTTTAATTCAGAAGGTAAAATTGTAAGATACCTCTCCTCTAGGTGGATCCATTATGCCCATCACTCCAAGCAATCGTAACCCGTGTATAGGAAAATTTATATCGTCTGAGTCAAATGTGAAATTCAAAGGAAACTTTTTAGGATCCAGTAACAAATCAGCGAACGCCATGATTCTTTCACCTTAGGAAAATATAATATTAGCATAGTGTTTCCACATCAGAGTATGCACTTGTATTAAAGTAAGGTAGATTAAATTATCAGTAGGTTGATTTTTACCAGTACTGGCTAAGACTTCAGTAGTTTTTTCAGCGGCATCTTTCATTTCCTTCGTTAAAGTTACGTTTTTGCTGTCGAAGGCAATTGTAGAGCAACGCTGGAATATGCTCTCCGGCGCACCTTTCATTACAATGAAGTACTGGGACGATTTCGTGTCAAGGTGGACACTAACCTGTAGTCATAATTAGCACAGATAAATTACTTAACTGTTCATCTTCGGGCTAACTTTTAAATAGCTAAGATATTAGTAATCGGCAGAATTTTTATTCCAAAAACTAACGTGAATTTGATTATTCATATTGTAAAAACGGGTCTAAATGTATAAAATAACCCTGACTGACAATCAACGCACAGCCAAACCCGTAATCATACAGTCCTGAAATTTGAAAAAGAATGTTCCTTTGGGTGTGTCGGGGTTTGTGCGGGAATAATTCGACCCGGGCAAAGTCGCGACATGTTTCGCTAGTAGGTAGGTACCTGATACTTGTTGGCAGAGTTAAAAGGTATTTCAGCAATTTTGGGATAATTCGCCCTGATACCCATCGGATCGTCATATTTGAAGATAAACCCCAGGATAGCTGATTCAGAAGCATCGCCAATAATGCCACCACCGGTCATGACACTTGCGTTGCTGCATAACGCACCACATGTTATCAAAGCTGAAATACAATAGGCCGCACAAATATATTAAGTGCATTTATTAAAGAAAAAAATATGCGTACAGGTACCTTTATTTTGGAATTAGTTAGGAAGCTTACCTTTGTTGTTTTGCAGCATAGCTGAAATCAAGCGTGTAATTTTAAATGTAAGTATGGGGTTTTCCCAGTCACGACCCAGAGGCCAAAGATATGACCAAAGATGTTGCTGAAAAAATATATTTTTTTATCATCTAACTAAACAATAGATGCCATCAGATAATGATTTACTTGTTAGCTCTGGATCGTGCACGGAATAAATCCTATTGTAAATCCAAATGTGCTGGACGGACATTTTGTTTTCAGTTAGTGTTCCCGTTTTATCTGAGCAAATGGTAGTGCAGGCGCCTAGTGCTTCGATAGCATCTAGATTTTTCACGAGGCAGTGCTTCTTGACCATGGTCTGTGCTGTGAGTGTTAACGATGCTGTTACAGTTGGCTGCAAGCCTGAATAAAGCAAAGACGAGATAAGCCCTTCCTTAAGTACTCTACGGATACATAAGGTTACCTATTTGCTCGTAAGTACGAGTAAAAGGTAGGTATTAACAAATCTACAGACTGAAATATAAACAGAATTACTTGAAAATGACAGACGCTTAAGGGCCCAGTCTATTGATACAAAACATAAGAATTGCGTCCATGTACCGAGCGCGGGAAGAGCTCCTTTCTACACAAGCGAGTGTAATTGCTTATTTATTATGCAAGGTTTGATATAAGGTTTCAAAAAAGTACTTAGTGGTATATAAGTCATGTAGTTACCATAATACAATCTTTGCTATAGTTTGGGGCTAGATGATGCTGTGTGAAAATATCCAGCATTATTATTTAGTATTAAAAAATATTGAAATTCATTATTTATTTAATAGTTTATTTAAACCGTGTTTTGAGTGAATCGAACCAAGGAATACAATATTCCAAAAACTATCGTGAACATGACTATTCATATTGTAAAAACGGGAATTTTCACGTACTGCACTGTCGGTGAAGGCACCGACTAAGTTTCGACTCATTCCGAGAGTCTTCATTAGGGTGAGTGATCGCGACTTTCTCCCTCCGCGTCGCGTCGTGCACTGATCTACTATCGGTGCCTTCACCGATAGTGCAGTACGTGAAATTCCCGTTTTTACAATATGAATACAATATTCCATAGAAACTTCACCACCCTGTTTAACCCCTTGGGGTTAATTTACGAAAATTAGATTAAACATTAGTGTTATTCCAGAACCTATCTACATTCCAGATTAAATGAAAATCGGTTTAGTAGTTACGGAGATACCTACGTGGTAACAAATATTCACACACACAAACTTTCGCATTTATAATGTTAAGTAGGATAGGATAGATTTCCTCAAAGTGCACGAACATAACTCGAAATGATGTTTGGCGCTAGGGAGCTGTATGTACCTACTGAACGCTTGATTAACGTCATATCAACCAATTATATGAACCCAAAAATATACTTAACGTTTACTTATATCATGTTAATTTATGTGCAATCAAAATAGTTTAAGTTAGGTATTGGTTTACTTTGCTTAAAACAACAATGTTAAGTTGCGCGATAATAAAATTTGAAGTGAGCATATTTTGCTAGAAATTTCAAAACATCTCACACACCATTTTATCCAGTGTGGATACTCCTTCTGTCAACGTTAGTATCGCCTATAAGGTACTTTGCCCTAAGATGGCCCGGTACATAAGATAGCCCACTTTAAATAAAATGTATTTCCACTGATTCAAAACCCATCAAAATTTCGCGGAAATGTGTGAACGCATCCATAAACAAAATGGCAGTTCCAAACGAACGGAAGCAAGCCGCCATTTTGACAGCATACATCAGTTTGTTAGTGACGTCGTGTCAGTTTGACGAGTTATAACCTCGCTTCGGTAAATATTTTTTTTATTTTGGCGTTTCAAGTATTTATTCGTTTGTTTTAACTAGTGGACCTTGAAGAATAAACTTTTGTGCATTTAATTCAACGTAAAGTGTCTTTGCTTTACCTATTCATTGTGAATTTTTTGCTGTTTTTACCATTACCAAAAATGGTCCTATGATGGACCACTCCATATAAGCCTAAGATGGCCCGGGCAATTCATATTATTATGAATTATATTATTTCGTACTTATCCATTAGGAAAAAATAATGGTTTGAAAAGCAAGTATTTTTTTTAAGTGAAACACTATATTGTTTTGTATTTTGCTTTGGTGTGCAATAAAGAGTTTATCTATCTATCTATATTAAAACAAGATTGCAACCAGAACATGATGTAAATTAATATAATATATGAATACGGGATGAAAGTTAAGATAGGCTACTCAGGGAAACTACCAATTTTTTATATTTTTGTATTTTTAATTAAAAAATTAGTTGCATAACTAAGAAAAGCGTAATAGTTTTTTAAATAAAATCAAAGAGTTTGGTTCTATGGCTATTTTTAGTTTTAATAGATCTAAGAATGCCCATGCCAAAAAAAATAGATTCAGAACAAGATACGTAAACCTCACCATAAACCTCTGTACAAAGTGATTGTTTAATGAAAAACACGAGCAAACCTCAAATTCACGTTATTTTTGAATTTAAAATTGCGGGCCATCTTAAACCTCTAATTGTATAAGGTGGCCCACAGTCGATGATTTTCAAAAATGATTTTTTACAGCGAAAATGTAGGAAAAAGTGGTCAATTTTCAGAATATAGCTTTGGCATATAAAAAACCTACGTCCTACTTACGATTATATCAGTAAATAATCTATTTTCACCAGTTTATAGCTATATGCCAAAATGTGGGCCATCTTAGGGCCACCTTAATAGTCACCTTAATAGGAAATGACATTCGCTGTGGAAATGTCACGTGACTGCTGCCAAGTTTGCGTTAGCGTGAGGGGAAAAGGGGAGACCGTATTGTACGTCCTTGCAAAGCACAACCATGGAATGCACACCCCTGGAAAGTACAGCCAGTATTACAAACCATTTGGTTTGAATTATCTGGGTGTGCTTTCCATGGTCGTACAATACGCTCCGTACAAACTTAACACATGACAGTATTGCGCACCCCTGGAATGTACACCCCGGATTACAAACCAATATTCTCGACGCTCATTGGTCGCGAGTTCGTCATATCCGTGAGCTCTCATTGGTCGATGCGAATAAGTCGCATGACGAGAACGAGCCTCGTTTGCACTGAGCAAGTTTTAATATGTTCAACTAAGAGTTGCCATTGATAAATAATGTAAACAATAAGTTAATGTTGGCCTGAGAAATCCTTCCTAAGCAAATCCGTCTTGGATTGGTTAGGTTATTAGGTTTTTTTTTTATTACCACTCAGAAAAGGAGGATTGCTATCCGAACTTTATCCAACAAACTTGGGTTCAAATAAATAAAACCAACCGGTTAGTTCATCTGCAAAAACCCGACATAAATAACTAATCTACTTACTACATCTACATTAATTTACTAATAGCGTAAAATACTATGGCAACACAGCACTTGCCCCTTGATAGCACTCGCACATGAAAACAGAGCATGAAATTGGTTCGTATTCCATGGCTGTACATTCCAGGGTTGTACAAAACTGGCCGTACAAGGTCAACACGTGTAGGGAATGCACGCCCAGGAATGTACGCCCAGTATTACAAACCAAGTATTTGAAACCAATGGTTTGTAATACTGGCTGTACTTTCCAGGGGTGTACTTTCCATGGTTGTGCATTACATGGACGTACAATACAGGGACTCGGGAAAAGTAAGCGTGAGGTATTTGTGTAGACCCTCCCGGTTTGACTCAGGCTTGACTATACATCGTAATTTTACTATAATACATAGATACAACCAAATTTGTAGATATAACGATTTAGTTTCAGGAAACAAACTTCAAAATGTAAAAAAGGAACTTACCTTCAGGAATATTAGCAACGATAATCCCAATAACAAAGATGGAAGTCTGAATGAACGGGTAGCCAAGAGCGAGCGCGGCACTTGCAATGAATAAGCCCAGGCCCAGAGCCCAAAACGACATGTACCGCATGAAACGATTCAGTTCGCGTGAGAGCGGCGATGGGGCTGGCTGGAGACGAGCAGCTAAGCCCGCCACTCGACCTAGAGCAGTCAAATCGCCACAGCAAAGAACTACCCCTAAAAATATAAGGAAAATGTTAGATCAGGCGATGACGGAATTACCTATAAAATGTATGAGAGCCAAAATAAGTGGAACGTGAGCCAACCGCTTTAGAAACTAATTTCAGTTTTCATGATTCAAAACTACTTAGATGTTGCTAAAGAAAATACAGCACGCGCTATCTATACATTATCTCACAAAACGTAAGTAGTAAGTTCTGTAGGTATGTACCTACTATGCCACTTCAACGCCAGTAAACCAAACAAGTAACGTAAAGCTATGAAATTGCTGCGCAATCGCTCTTTAAATGGGTTTTTTTCCATCCATGGCTGAAAAGATGTTTTCTTGTCTTACCAATTGCCCAACCCTCCACACACTGCGTAGAGAAGAAAGCCACATTAGGCGATTCCAGTATATTAGCTGTTCCGTCAATATTTGATCGAGGAACAGCTACGGATTCTCCCGTCAGAGAAGAGTTATCCACCTGTAAATTAGGTCTTTCAGGTAAATTGTACTTTCAACGAAGTGTACTTTGATAAAACTGTTTGTAGATTTACTTTAAATCCTTTACTATCAATGATCCGTATGTCTGCTGGCACCACGTCTCCTGCCTTCACGTGAACGATATCGCCTTTTACAATATTGCTGACTGGTGTTTCAGGATCGAGGATACCGTCTCGAATGCAGCTCGAATTATTTGGTAGCATGCTGTTGAATGTTTTCATTATCTGCAACGATTACGTTAAATATTTATTCACATATACCTACTAGGCCTTGATATTTGTGTCCCTTCAATTAGGTTCTTCCGCTACGGCGATTATAAGCAACAATCATACATTGTTCGTGGCAAATAAACGTTTATTCCATTCTATTCTAATAGAACGTTTGCATTTATAATATTAGTAAATAATAAATAAATAAATAATGCTGGACAATCCACACAGCATCATCTAGCCCCAAGCTAAGCAGAGCTTGTGTTATGGGTACTAGATGACTGATATACTTAATGTTTTGTACATTACATAGATAGATATTTTTTGTTATACATAGAAAATACAGTAGGATTAGATTACCTTTGAACTCTTGAAATTCTGGTAGAAACTAAAAATTCCGCAAATAACATCCACAGCAATGAGCACACATCCAAGGTAAAGGTTGTCGTGGGAGGGGTTTGCTTTCGTAGAGGATTCTATCAAGTAAGCTACTATGCATAGAAGAGCTCCGAACCAAATCAATACAGAAAATCCTGCAAAGACAAAGATTCACTTCTCCTTTCGTGCATACCTGTACCATATACATACCTTACAAAGGGTGACCAAGAATAAGGGTCTGTCTCGGTCAACCTTTGTAAGGTAATCCTGAAAAGAGAATATTGTAATCAAAATTAGGATTCAGAGCGCCACGCAAAGATTTATTTCATGTAGGGTAGGGTGTTTTAAGATCGCGCGGGCGATAAGATTGCGCATGCGTCATTACTCGACACCGGTGTGAAATAACTTCAGTCGTGTTTTGATTAGTTTTTCTGCCTGTATAGGTGCCCAAAAAAATATTGAGATGAGTGTGTAAACAACGAGTCCAGGTGAGTTCAGTTTTTATGGCCTTTTGATCTAATATTTTGCCATTTTGCAACTATGACTGACAAAAAACCTGACGGAAGTACAATGTTTTGCTGGTCTTTTTACTTATGTTTGCCAACAAACTTTCGGCATACGACAATGTATTTCAATAACTTTCTAAGAGATAGCAGTACTATCTCGATGATTACGCCAGAGGCCAAGTGTGTTAGTTTGCGCATTACGGGGTTGGATAATGCTGCGCACCATACATACTACTTTACACAGTCATATATACTACTTTGTATTATTCAAATATATTTATTTTTTAATGGTTTTTTGTTGCTTCATTTTGTTGTAGAATTTCACAAGGAGCACTAAAAACTAACGGTAAAGTCTGCTTACCTTCCAAGATGGAGATAGCAAGAGACAAGTAGCTTCGTTTTCAGGGATGGCTGAGTTAACACTAAATAGAGTTGACGCCCTCAGTGGCGCAATGGGCGAAGGTCCGTCTGAGACGCAGAAGGTTGCGGGTTCGATTTCCGCCGCGGGGAAATGTTAATGCTATACAAGCTATGCTTAGTTTGGGGTTAGATGACGTTGTGTGAAAAAATGACCAGCATTTTTATTTATTTGTTATTATTAAAATACCGATTCCAGCAACCACAATGTGTCATTAAGCTAGTTAGATATGACGCTACATTTAGTATTAAGTTAAAAAAGTTTTTGTGTCTGGGGTTTGAGGGATTAAAAAAACACGCTCACGGCTGTATTCCCCATGATGGGCATCCACAGGTACATATTAAGTGAGTAGATCTTTGAGGTAGGGGGTAGTCAGAGGCACGTCCAAACATTATATTTGTCACTCAAATGTGATTTAAGCAAGTAATTTGCCTAATGAAACACCGCGCAATCATACCGCCATCTATGCGCAACTTTACACAGAGGGTGTGTAAAATTACTCAATTCCCGACTTCCGACTTTTTGCTAATTATGTAATAAGTAATAATGTTTGCTCAAAAACTAGTAGTCAGATAAGTAAGAATTTAATATTCAAAAAGAAATCTGTGATTATTCCGTACGATTTGATTTTATGACCGACTGATTCAAAACTGGGCAAACTTACACCACCCTACCCTAAGGTTCTCTCTCACTAGTACAAGATCTGTGATGTTTCTCTGTAAAAAGTTGGTAATTAATAGATAGAAAATACTTTATTGCACACCAAATAATACAACAGCTTAGATAAGTTACTTATCTACCTAAACCTTTCTTATTAACGAGGTAGGTAAGTTTATTCAGATACCGCGGAGCCTCAAGACAAAAGTCTTATCAGGGCTCATTGCCAGCAATGAGCTAGTTATAGGAATGCGTAATGTATAGTCACTGACATAGCTCTTAGAATTAGCAAGTTGAAGTGGCTATGGGCAGATCATATAGCTTGCGGGATTGGCAACCACGAACCGGACGACGCGGTGTGGGAAGGGATGATATCATCGGTTGTTCGAATTCTGTGGATGAAGATGGCCCAAGATCGTCCGTCATGGCACTCTTTGGGGGAGGCCTATGTCCAGCAGTGGACTTCTACAGATTGTTGATAATCATGATGACGGGTAAATAGGTACCTACCTAATTAAGGTTTATTTTACCTGTGCAAAGCGATTTGAACAGCACTATTGGCCATCCGTACTGCGTCGCTGGTGTAAGAGTGTTGTATCCATAATAGTCAAGCAGCTCTTCAGCCCTTTTCTTGGTCAGTCCTTTGATTGGATCAGTTCCAAGCTGTTCGTACAATTCTTCTGAAATATTGAAAGTCCTATTTTGACATTATTCATTAAGAAGAGAATAACCCTTTGGCGATATGCGGAAAAAAGCCTGGGGTTCAATGTTGTATTACGTTAAGAACCTAGGTACTTACTGAGTGGGATAAGATGTGTGTCTGTCTGTATCTCTTGCTTTAGTAAGTTCAATCGAGTGTTGCTTAGGTCTCTAGATCTGAGACCTTTCGGCTTACTGGGCCGGAACAGTTCTGATATTGAAGCAGTACTTGAGCTCCGCGAATGCATTTTATTGACAATATTTGTATAATAGCCATTCAATTGTTTACGGATAGATAGGTACTCATTACTAGGTACTGCCGACATTCAGGTAGGCCATGGGTGCATAGTGATCTATAATTACATTTTGTTTTCAAAACAACATTGACCAACTTGTCGATATAGACTCGTAAAAATCGTATAACATGGACCAATAATATGTATTGATCGTTTTTAAAGACATTCGTTGAGATCCTGGTTTGAATTTGTGAAGGAGTAAATGTAGGTACTTATAAATAAATACTTTCAAATAGGTATTATGAAAAAAAAAATTTGCTTGACTAAAAATATATTATTTAAAGTGTATGTAGAAAATTTTAATAGATACATTTCAAGCCATTTATTATATACATAATATTTCAGAGGCTAACTTAGCTTTTATTGATAAAGCTACCAATTTATACATGGCATTTAATGTTTTAAGCTATGTTTCTACCTAGTTGTACATTTTAATGTTATTTTCACAGTGTTATTATAGGTATGTACATACCTACAATAAAGAGTTTATAGCTATTTAACTTAATGAACTGATATTCGGTAGGTAGCCTAGGTAGATATAATTTTCAAAAAATACTTTTATTTAATTTCATAATTGCTTGCTAGATGGGGTAATAAATAGCCTGAAATTATATTATTATACATCTGGAATGTTAGTTCTTCCTTCAAAGTTTACTTCTACTGCTATTAAATTCCTTTAGTAGTTCAGTTTTTCGGATGTCAGTAAGACCTTTAATTTCTGCTTTATTTACACTCAATAACTCATCTTGCAATACTCCCTTCAAGAGTTTCTTTGAAAGGGATACAGAAATAGAAGGTAATTGTGACATTTCAACAATCTTATCCCATACTTTGCTTTGAACTTCTTCAGGTTTGTACAAATAGTTGACAAAACCCCAGTCTAGAGCTTCTTTTGAAGACATTTTGTGGTTGAACAGTAACATATCTGCTGCCTGAAAATAGTAAAATCCTGTTACAATATTATAGAAATATAAATGATAACTTCCTGAAAACTTCTGATATGTCTGTCTAAATAATAACAATAATAATGCTGGACATTTTCACACAGCATCATTTAGCCCCAATATAAGCAGAGCTTGTATTATGGGTATTACATGACTGATATACTATTTTTTTTTAATACTTATATATTATACATAGAAAACACCCAGACCTGAGACAAATGAATGCAGATTATACAAACATTTTTCCCGAAGCGGGAATCGAACCCGCAACCTTCCGCGTCTCAGGCGGACCTTCACCCACTGCACCACAGAGGTTGTCATAACTAAATATCAATATATATAAAACTGTTCCGTTACCTACTGGCAGATCAACGCACAACCTAAACCATAAGTCTTAGAAGCATGAAACTTAGAGGGTATATTCCTCTTATGGTGTAAGAGTGCAATAAGAAAGTAATTTAGAAATATCTACCCCTAAGTTGATGAAAAGGGCTGAAAACCTTTGTATGAAAAATCATATAACTTGAACTTACAGTCTTAAAACTTGTAAACTGTAAACTTAGTTTGGATACTTAAAATACAAAAAAACGGAATAATAATATGTACCTGGGAATTCAAAAAAAGCCCATAAGAGTGCAAGGCATGCAATTATTTTTGATGCACCTATCAATTAACTATCCTACACAAGTAAAGCCGTGGGCATTGGCTAGTATTAAAATATTTTTTTAAGTAGGTACAAACCTTTCTTTCTCCGATCAATCTGGGGAATGTGAATGTTGAACATCCTTCAGCTACAATTCCCAATTTTGTGAATGGGGTGTAGAAATATGACTGAAAGAAGACGGCAAAAGATGCTTATTTACATGTCAGTACCTACCTAATTTAGTATTGTATTTCGTAAAGGATTATGAATATTAAATACCTTAGTGATTTTGTAATGTAATTCATCAAGAATTGATAAACTAACTTACATTCTCAGAAGCAAACACCATATCACAAAGTGCTAATGTGGTAGCAGCTATCCCAATCGCTGGACCATTTACAACAGCAACTAGTAGTTTAGGGAATGTTATGAAAGCTTTGATGTAATCATGTAATACAGATAAAAAACTGCTCTCTAGAGGTTTTGCAGCCATCGCACTTAAATCATTGCCGCTACTGTAGAAGTCTCCCGAGCCCGTCAAAACCATCACAGATATATCATCATCGGTAGCGGCACTGTTCAGGATGTCTTTAACCCTCAAATACATGTTTTCGTCAATAGCATTTTTGCGATTGGGTTTATTGTACCTCACTACTTTTACACTTCCTTGCCGTGTTTCGATAATTGTTTCAATAACCTCCATGGTCTCTGACGCAGGTTATAACTGGTACTCAACTTGGTTGTAGACAGCGTTGTTAAGACATCACATCAGTCTTCAATCAGCTGTTCTCTAAATCAATCAACTGTGAAATGCTTAGCAAAGCTTTTTTGCTCCGAAATAACCAAAATAAAATAACACTCCGTCTAATAAGCCCCTGACACAGCTAGTAGATACTGTCCATAGATAGAATAAAAATACTCAATAGATACTGTCCTTGTCAGTATAAGATCAAAAAAAATCTGTGGTCAGTATAAAATTTTGCTTTTGCCAAGAAGTGAAGTGATCAAATTCTATCTAAACTCGCGAGCAGCTGAATCGACTCAACCCTTCAAAATTTACGAAGTGTTTTTTTTTCAAAAATGGCTGGAATAATGAGCATAAATTCTTTTATTTTAAAAGTTTAATCTTTATGCTTCAAAATGATACCATTATTGTAAAAATCTACACACTACTTTTTAAATTAATCGGGTTTGAATGGAAAGTCAATGAAAGTTAAGTTAATAAGAGTAAATATAGGGTTGATCAAAATTAAAATAAAACGGAAAATGTATGTTTAACAATCAAGATTTATTATCTCAATACTTGGTGTTGCCTCCCCTAGCTTTGATAATAGCTCGAAGGCGGTTTCTCATCGAACTGATAAGTTTTATGATCAGTTCTTGAGGAAGCCTTCCCCACTCCTCTTCCAGCGCTATCTTTAGCTCTTCGATGCTTGAGTTCGTTTATTATATTATTATTATAACAGGAAGCCGTCCTCGATGAAACCTTCATAAGGCAAGACATGGTCGAGAAGAATATCTTCCACATATCGCGCAGCAGTCAGACCGCCTCCTCGGCCTCCAGGGATGAAAACGAGCTCCGTTTTTTCTTCCAGCGAAATGCCCGCCCACATCATACAGGAACCACCGCCGTAGGCTACTGTTTCGGCAAAACAACACTGCGCAAACCGCTCGCCTGGACGCCTGTAGACCCGAGCTCTCCTGTCACTGCCATGTAGACACACTCTGTACTTGTCAGTGAACAGGACTGACCGCCATTGCTCAGCACTCCAATCAATGTGTTCGCGAGCAAATTCAAGGCGCGCTTGGCGGTGAGCTGTGGTCAATTTTGGGCCTCTGGCAGGCCGTCTTGGAATGAGGTTCGCTTCTCTCAATCGTCTTCTGACCGTCCATTGACTGATAGATACTCCTCGAACTTCTCTGAGCTGCTGCTGGACAGAAACACCAGTGAGATGACGATTTCTGAGACTTGTCGAAACGATAAAACGGTCGTCTCTCTCAGAAGTAAGCCTACGCCGACTGGTATCTGGCCTCCTAGAGTAAGAACCAGTCTCTTGGAATCTTCTGTACACCCTCGACACAGCAGATTGGCTCAGGTTTAGTCGACGAGCGACTTCTCGCTGGCTAAGGTTCTGTTGCAGCAAAGCAACAACTTGAGCGGCTTCTTCTGATGATGTATCCATAGTAATTTTAAATCAGCGATCGTAACTTGCGTAGGTGTGTTTAGGTTCACGTTTGGTAAGCGACTGATAAGCATGCACTGCTTGCAGGGTGTTTTATAGGAGGTTGCAACGCGCCCGTGCAACTACCGCGTCGAGCGCATTTTTGATGCATTCACGAATATAACGATATTAAAAAAAATAACTGTACGAATTTAAATGATTGGTGTTATTATAAAGCCTAAACATCAAGCTACAAAACAAATAAAAAATTAAATACATTACCCAAGTCATTTTCGAAAAAAGTTACATTTTGTACTTTTTGTAGGGGTGAGTCGATTCAGCTGCTCACGAGTGTATTTCTTGGTCCGTTCCTATACAACATTAGTCTGTTTTATGATCAATGTCTAATTTTTACGCACTTAACCATAATTATTGTAAGAAATCTATTAAATTTACACTTCAAAGTCTTTCCTACGATGATACAGAGAAGTTATTAGAAATTATCAAGTAAATTACTATTTTATAAATTAAGTTAACCTAGTTAGACTATTGATTAATCGGGATTTTCTCAATGTAACTTAAGTACCTTAATATTTACATTAACTGTTTGTAACATAAACAACATTGTTAATGCCTTTATCGTAATAATAAGTGATTATTTTATTTAATAATTACCTCTATTGTCGCCTGAAACACAGGATTACCCTAGTTCAGGCAAAAAATATTATACTTAGCTATATTTATTTATTTAGTGCACTTATGTTTTTGTATAATTACGAGTTTCTTTGAATAAAGTTTTATTTATTTATTTAGTATTACCAACTAACTGCTACGTTTAGCCAGTAGGTAGCTAGATAAAAGCAAAACATTTTTCATCTGTGAGCTAGATATTTTGCGAAAAGTTTGCAATGGGCACTAGGGCACAATTTTGTTTGGCGCTGATTCTTATCATTTTATTTATTTATTTATTTGGTCTACTTGTGGGTGTTACAATGATACTATCTAAATAACAAGCATTATTATGGTAACTGATTGCACAACCAGTTATAAGTGGACACTGTAGCTATAAAATAATAACAGGATAACATTATACCTCGTGTGTTCATAAGTCTTGAGACACAGTAAAACTAAAATATTTTTGGAGCTAAGTTGAGTATTCATTTATTGGATATTAAAATTAAAACTACTGACATCTAGATCTGTATTTAAAAATAAATCATTCAAAATGGCCGCCTTTGCATTCAATGCAGGCCTTCAAACGCGTGCGCCATTCATCTATGGCGGCACGAATCTTTTCAATGGGAATCCGTTTCGATTCTTTAATAAGGGCTCGCTTGAGAGAATCCAGGTTTGGGTGAGACTTTCTGCATGCCCTCAGCTTCAATTCCGTCCATAAAGAATAATCCAAAGGATTCAAGTCAGGGCTTGACGAGGGCCAATCTTCGCTCCGAATGAAGCCTGGCAAATTGGCCTCCAGCCAACGTGGGTAGTCTTAGCTTTATGGGAGGGAGCAGAGTCCTGTTGGAAAACCCAGTATTTTCCAGCGAATAGCGTATCATTTAATGGTTTAACCACCGCTTCCAATATGTCGGTTTGGTAATTTTGTGCCTTCACCTTGACGCCTTGCTGGCAAAAATGAAGCGAAGTGACCCCCTCGTAGGAAACACCCCACCAAACCATCACACTTGCTGGATAATGAGTGCGCTGGACATTGCGTACAGATGGCTGGACGTCCTTTGAACTTCTGGCGTAAACCTTATTGTTCTGCCGGTTAAACTTTTCTTCCACCGTGAAGATCTTTTCATCGGTAAACAGGATATTTTTTGGATCGTGTCTCTTCAATAGGTTCCGACATCGTTCCAGTCGCAATTTACGAAGACGCTCGTTTAAATAATGCAATTTCCTTCGACTGTAGGCCTTTAGTTTAAGATCATATTTAAGTATCCTGTTCACCGATATTCGCGAAATGTTGGTCTGCAGAGCTAATTTCTTTTGAGTCCGGCAAGGGTTGCGACGAATTCGCTCTCTGATTACTTTGATGTTGGCGGGCGTCCTTACAGACCGCGGGCGGCCACATCTTCCACGGTCTTCTAAAGAGCCGGTCTTCTTGTACCTCTTTATGGTATAATACTCAAAGTTCCGACTACATCCCAAACTTTGGATTTCACTAAAAACTTGCATTGGTTTTTTTCCTGCTTGAAACAGTGAAATTACAGTCGCACGCAAATCTTTTGTTGGCGCCATTTTCACGGAGAATGAAACAAATATTCAAATGTATATTTTTTCTGATTCAAAACATTCGAAATTTAAAATTTTAAAAGTTTAAAAAAGGTTGCATGAATTACTTTCTTTTTAAATTAATTAAATAAGTTCGTCTCAAAACTTATGAACACACGAGGTAAGTAACATTATAGAAATGACGACGACCTACAAGCAGGATAATAAGTTACCTTTAGGGAATAAAAATACGAAATTAATTTAACAGTTTTTACAATTTGGCGGTGGTGAAGTTGGCACCCAGACTCTAAATTTTTAATTACTTAGATGATTACTTGGCTAACCTATTCTATTGAGTGACTTATTTAGAACTTGTCAAGTTCTCAGATAAGAACTTACGGAACAGCGGTAGCTTTATTGAAAAAATATCAACCTCAGCGCAATGATTGTTAAATGCCTTGCTGATCCTGGGAATGGGTGAGTTTCTGCCTAGGACTGTTGAGCGGGGTGGTGGGTCGAGGAGAGGGATTGGCTTACGGGGAATTCTACGAGGGACTTTGAAGCGAATTTTACCTAAAAGGGGAGGGCAGTTAATTTTGTTATTCAAAATTTTATACAAAAATATAAGATCTAGCTGATTTCGACGTTTTTCAAGGGATGACATTTTGAAAAACTCTAGCCGTTCGGAATATGCTCTCAGTATTTTAGCCTTCTCAGTCGTGTATGCCAAATGCCGCGTGAACCGTTTTTGGATGCGTTCAATTTTTAATATATGTGTAGCATAATGAGGCCGCCATACCGTGGGGCAATATTCAAGGACGCTACGAACCAATGTATTATAAAGTAAGATTTTTGTGATTGATGTTTTAAATATTTTAATATTTTTCAATAAATTGTATTTCTAAGTATTTTCTCTTAAAAATCCTTTGTTTTACAGTCTTTATTTTCTTAACTTGTTGATTTTCAAATATATATCTCTTTGTTCTTACGCCTCATGGACTCTTTCTTCTCTTAATTAGCTTGGTCCTATTATTCGTAGTGTTTTCGCTACGCCAAGGATGTTATTGCAGCAGAAACTCTAGGCTTGGACAACACTGTTAGATTTCTCCAAAGGCTTCGGTAAAGATAAATGTTTGCTGAAGGTATTAAGGCTAAGCATGTCTCGCTTTTTTCAGAAGGTTTAGCTGCTACGGTAATATGTAGCAACCTTGATTCAAGATGCCTTCTTGTGACGTCGAAAGTGGCAAAGTCATTTTCAGGTACTGCGTATACAGGGGTTTTCGAATTTGATTTTACAGTAGGGTCAAGAGTTTTAGTTATTGTTTCATACTACAATGCCAATTTGTCCAAGTAGACCCGGAAATCTAGTTCACTTCGCTCACTCGATCAATAAATACTTTCTGACATAAAGTGGTCGTGATCAAATTACTACATTCAATATGCGACCGTTAAATTTCCATACATTTTGAGACAGAAGGTATGCGACCATTTTACATCTTTTAACAGGATTTTGGCGGTCGCAAACTAATAGAAACATAGCAGCTATTAAGCAAATGTAAAAAATTGCCACAAAAATGTAATCTTTATCATTAAAGTAGTAAAAAATAAAATTTGCAATCTAGCAGTGAGTTCGCGACCACATGGCTGTAAAGTCAAATAACTTAATTATTTATATTTTAGTATGCGACTACTCAATATTTTACATGTTTTGTATATTTTATTTATAAAAGTTGCGCAGTTGCGTTAATAACTATTTTTGTAGCAAAAGAGACACTAACAATTAGTCACAAATAAATAAATAAAAAAATACTCACTCTGAAGGCAGAACGTGCTCACTATTTTTTTTGTAATTTTGCGGACGGTTGTACTTGACTAGCGCGGGTACCGGAATAAGCGAGGTTTTGTTCAAAATTCAGGTAATACTATGCTGCCAATTTTAGTAGGTTAGAACAATAGATCTATCTTGTTCTGTATAAAGCTG
This sequence comes from Perizoma flavofasciatum, assembly GCA_958496245.1. NCBI lineage: Eukaryota > Metazoa > Arthropoda > Insecta > Lepidoptera > Geometridae > Perizoma > Perizoma flavofasciatum. Next base: position 7,534,733 of record OY292431.1, read on the forward strand.
AATAATGTTTGAAAAATGAGATGGAATTCATGTTTTCTAAATATTTCTGCAACAGGTACCTGAAATGGTCGCGTACCAATGGTCAGGGAGCCATGCGTGTAGTGGAGCAATATAATCGGAGTTTGGTGCCGGGAGGCGATGGGGGGAATGTCAGCTGTTTCTGACATTTTTGCCATTCACAGCTGTCAAATTTGACCTATTTCGGCATCCCTCCCTTTGCATAAGTCGAAATGAAAAAGAGGATAAATCAAGTAATGGGCCTGTTTAAAAACGTTTAAAAGGGATGAATAAATTGATTCCTCAGTTATTTACCTACAGCTGTTTACGTGTTACAAGTAGAACTGTTAAAGGCATAGATATAGTGTTCAATTATTTAGCAAATCAGATTAAAAACAAAATGTTTAAGTCTACTATTACTAATCTTCACGAGGCCACGCCAGAACAAGTTCAAGAGTTCTTGAATTCATTTGACACTGTTCTAACTGATTGTGATGGTAAGTCAGATAGTACCTTTAATTTCAAATGCACAGTCATTTCATTACATTACTCATGCTATTTCAGTAAGTACAAGCAGTACCTAACCTCATAACTTCTCGCACACATTTGGTTGGTGTCCTACTGAAATTAATCCTGTCTGGTATCACGTAAGTACTTACTTTTCCATAAATAATCATCATTCACAGTCTGCCTTCACCCACTGCTAGCATAGGCATCCTTCTGTTTGTGCCACCCACTATGATCCAGTGCCAGTCTAAACCATCTGTGGTCTGCATCACAATGTATTCTACCTATATTGCTGAAAAAAATTCTACTTACACCACATAGTTCTCCTTATTTTGTGATCCCCTTTTAATGTTATATTACGATATATCACACCTTATGATAGCATGTACATTTTCCAGGTGTTCTCTGGATTGATAATAATTCCATTCCTGGTGCTGCCGATGCCATGAACTACTTTCGAAAAATTGGAAAGAAGATATTTTATGTGACAAACAACTCTACTAAAATCCGTAGTGATTTTGCCAGTAAGGCACAACAGTTAGGATTCATCGCCAGTCAGGTAACTCTGTTTAGAACAAAAATAAATATTTTATGGCATGATTCATAATCTAGACTACAATTTCTCTATATTTTGTTAGACAGCCTATTAACATACAGTCCTTATAGTTTTTCCATAAAATCAAGTCAAATATTACTAATTTTAAAACATAGATATTACAGGTATTCAATTTAAAATAATGTACACTGTTAAGCAGAATGAATATAATAAAATATTACTATAACTAAGTATAGAACAATCACTTCTACATAAATAGCTTTGTGAACTTGGCACCCAACTTTGGAAAATCTTTTATTTTTATTTTAATCTTGTATATATTGGTATGTAGTTGATTGTAGCAACATTTTTTTTGTTTGTAGTAACTCTAAAAAAAATAGAGGACTTTAAAAAAAACTCATCTCCCGGTTTTGTCAGCAATCAAGTTTAGTAGTTGATTCGTGAACAGAATCGTTTGTAGTTGATTGTAGTGGCAAAATTTTCTTTGTAGTTGCAAAAAAAAAAAAAATTATAATTGGAACAGGACTTTGAAAATAGTTTTTTTTTTATCTTGTAGATTTTGGTATGTAGTTGATTGTAGTAACAATTTTTTTGTTTGTAGTAGCTCTAAAAAAAGTTAGAGGCCTTTGAAACAAAACTCATCTCCTGGATTTGTCAGCACTCAAGTTTAGTAGTTGATTCTTGAACGGAATCGTTTGTAGTTGATTGTAGTGGCAAAATTTTCGTTCTACAAGATCGATCTACAAGATAAAAAAAAAATATTCCAAAGTCATGTTCCAAGTACATATAATTTTTTTTTTTTTTTTGCAACTACAAACGAAAATTTTGCCACTACAATCAACTACAAACGATTCTGTTCACGAATCAACTACTAAACTTGATTGCTGACAAAACCGGGAGATGAGTTTTTTTTAAAGTCCTCTAATTTTTATTAGAGCTACTACAAACAAAAAAAATTTAATTACACTCAACTACATACCAATATATACAAGATTAAAAAAAAAACCAAAGTCTATTTCACAAAGCTTACATAAATATGGTACCACTCTTATGTAGCACAACAAAATAGTTAACCTTTTATGGTATTTTAGGATGAAATCCTGTCTACAGCATATCTGGTAGCGCATTATCTTAAAGGAATTGGATTTACAAAAAAAGTATATTTACTTGGTTCAAATGGCATTGCTGAGGAGTTAAAAGCTGTGGGCATTCGACATTCAGGAGTTGGGGTAAGTATGAAATAAAGTCAATAGATTTTTTTGTAGTTACTGTCTTAAATTGATTGAAACTAAACAACAGTTATTTTCTAGTGAATCATCACTACACTAACATACAAGGAAAAATTACATTAAGTTATATCATATCAATATGTATACCAATAATCACTTCTTCATGACTACATTTTGTTCACAGCCTGACCCAGTAAAGCCCGACTTCAAATCAATGAAGCCTTCAGAGTTAGACCCCGAAGTTGGTGCAGTGGTAGTGGGGTTTGATGAACATGTCAGCTACCCCAAATTCATGAAGGCAGCATCTTATCTTGCCTCTGAAGAATGCCTATTCATAGCCACCAATACTGATGAGAGGTTTCCAAAAGGGGGTTCTATTGTTGTGCCTGGCACTGGAACACTTGTAAGGGCAGTTGAGACATGCTCAGAAAGGAAGGCTCTCGTTTTAGGCAAGCCCCATGCTTATGTAAGGAAGTTTTTGGAGTCTTGCGGCTTGAATCCGGCAAGAACTTTGATGATTGGTGACAGGTACGATTAACGTTTTTTTTCTGTATGATTCCATATGATATTAACAAGAAAATGAGCTAGCCCTGCTTGGAACTGGAAGTGGCGATCAAATCGAAATGGTTGGCGAACTTTGAGTTGGCGTGAATGTATTGATTTCCACCGCCACCGCGTCAATTTAACCGGGCCCTTGGAATGAATAATAATAAAAATAGTTCTTGAAACACATGTTTACTTTGTTCTCAGATGCAACACAGACATTGAGTTGGGTGTTCGTTGCGGGTTCCAAACCCTGCTGGTTTTGTCTGGTGTCACCTCTCTCAAGGATTTGGAGAAAATACGCCACGAAAAGAAACCACCGCTGCCTGACGTAGTCTTGCCAAAGTTAGGGGATTTACTCTCTTTAGTACCCCCTAATAATAATTTTAGTCTTTAAGAAGTGCTTGCGCAAATAGGTCAATTTTAGTTAGAATTCAAATGCAAGGCAGATAGATTTTGAACTAAATAATAGGATGTGTTTTCGACTTATTCTATAGTTGGAAAAAGTAGGCCGTATTCTGCAGCGGCCGCGGGTTTATTTCAAAATATTCAGTTATCAAAAATATAAAAGAAACACATATATTAGATTATATTATATTTACGTATTTGAGTTGTTGTCAATTAAATATCTATCACATTACCTATGTAGCCATTGTTCAGCATGGAAGGCAGTATCATCTAATGTAACATAAAAAAAAAAATCTTATGTAACTACTTCTAGTAGGCACTAAAACTTCGAGATTTTAGTTAATACAAAGTAAAACTAGTAAAATCTTGCTTATTTGTTGATGTTTCGAGATAGAATAAGTAGTTAAGTATTAGAGCTTTCATCGATGTAGTCTTATCGCCAACATAGTTGTGTCGGTACATTAAATGTACCTTTTCTGTGATTTGTTGAAATGGCTGTTAGGATTCATGACCTAATTTTATAACACTAGGAGTAATCTATTTATGTAAATGGGATTTACAGCATTATGATTTGTTCTAACGTCGATATTGTTGATAGAGTTTCGCCATAGAGATTTTTTATTATTATTATTATAGAGAACATGGATCGAACAAAATCGACCAACCATTGTTGCAACCAAAGTTGCGTAACATTTCAAAGCAACTCTTACCCTAGCCAGCTCTATACAAACGTAGCCAAGTCATTTTTCGTGAATTTTACTAAAAACATGATTAAAATTTTTGGAAAATAAAAGTGAAGGTCAAAATCGTTTCTTTCTATAGGATTAAATGAAACACGTGGAAACGTCTCATTTAAACAGACAAAAATAAAACAAATTATATTACGAAGGAACCCAAGAATTCGCAACCTATATTAAAAATGAAATAATTTTTTTTTTAAATATTACTTCCTAAAAAACTGCGCCAAAATAGAAATAAAGAGTAATTACGAAGTCCTTATCATAAAATTTGCAATAACCTATTTTTTATTGGACGGTCCATTCGGGAGACCACGTTTGCGAAAAGGACACGATTATAAGTATAGATTAAGGCATCCAAGTCTTGCGCGCCCCCACTTGCATTCCAGATGCACTGCAAAAGCGAGGTAGAGGCTGATCGAGTAGAAAAACTGTCAAGGCGGCTTGAATAGGGTGATTTTCACATCCCTTAAGCAGCGTGCATGTTATTAAATATTAAACTAAATAGGAGCAGGTTCCGTCTCAAGTTTTTTTGTCATCTAAATATCTAATCAGATTTATTTTTTATAAGGCTTTACCGTAGTAGCTTATGTTAAACTACGTTTTTAAAGTTACTTATATTAACAGTTTTAGCACTTTGCTTGGAATTTTGTTACAGAATCGTACACATTGCCTTTTAAACGATACATTGAGCGAACGGCGTGTTGTCTTTAAGTAACTAGGGAAAGAGTAGCATTTTTGGATTTGATGTGTTATTTTTCTATTATTTTTACTACCCGTTTGGTGGAAGAGAGGCTCTTTATGCGATTCATAAACATTGTTGCTATATCTTTGGTACCTATATGTAAGAGTTATAATATGTCATTACTTCATAACTGTTATATTGTATTATTGTATTGACTTTTTGATCGAATATTTTATTGTTATTGTTGAATATGAATTGTGCTCGAAAGGAATTTGTGCAAGGCGCACTGAATCCTTTCACTTCACTGGTTCTTTGATGATAATCTGTCTCTAGGGCCTTTTCTGAGCCCCATACTTATTTCACCTATTGGGTGATCAAAAAATAACCAGTGTCACGATGAACGATTGTTGAATACACATAGGAGGTAAAAATGTTAACTTATGAGCTTTAATGGGAACATAATCGACTATAATAAACACCCTTGTTAAGTTAATAGTTTGACGACCACACTATGGCACAGCGGTGGGTGAGTAGACGGTAGAGACGCAATAAGTGCTGTTTCAATTTCCGCCGCGGGTAGATGTTTGCATGATTTGCTAAAAAGTATATTGGTCATGTACCATAATAGGTGCTCGTAGTTTCTGATACCCATGACACAGAAAATCCTAATGTGACTGCCATGATACCCACATGAATGAATGAAAATACTTTATTGTACACCTTAAACAAAAACATAATAACAAAATCTTATTGTAGAGAAAGTACAATGAGCGGTCTTATCGCACATGATAAGTTGTTTTAAAAGTACAAAAATATAGTTTTTATTTGAATCCCTTGACAAATTAAAGATGACACTTCCACTTATTGACCAAAACCCAAGTAAGTCTCGGACCACAAGCCCGACTCCTGAGTGACGAAACGGACGGAGTTTTCTATTTTTTACACCCTATGTAGTAACTTTGTGTGTGGCAGATACACTATGCAGGTAGGTTGATTTTATGCTTTGTAGTGAAAATGTTAATTGCTTTATACCGTACAAATTATACTTAATTACAATAAATTGCTTTTATAGAATCTTTTAAAATCGTTTTGTCACTTAACCAATCGTGTATGTAAATTAGATCGGTAGGTACATAACTAACTTCATTGAGCTAGTGGTAAGTCTGAGGCCGCGGTATTGGTATTTTATTGTATACTTCGCTCTCGACTCTTATAGCCATTTCATTTTACCAATGAACCTTAGGTAATAAGGACTAGCAAATTTATTAAAAATAAATGGCTTTGAAAAAAATATGTACATTGTACGTTATGTATCCTGTCCGCTACATTCCTAGATAACGATAATTCAGAACACCTACAAAACTACGAAAATAAAATGTGGGCCAGATTTTGAATTGGGATTTACAAGATGTGAATCGCATCATTCAGTTTATTAATAAACTGTACTAGTTCATCTTGAAAGGTGATGGTTTCAGTTTAGCTTGGTAGCGATTCTGTTTGTACTCTCACCGATGTACTGTAGATGTAGCGCTAGATTACAGGAAAAAGATAAATGCGTGTAGGTTAGGTAGGTAATGGTGTCGATTATGCGTCAGCCCTCAGAAATTCTAATTTCCAAATCGTCTATTCATCATCTCATTGAGTTTATCCCTCTTACGCGAGGTCAGTACAACAGGGTAACAAACGTTTTTATAAGTAAAAAAGTTGCCATTAGCTCAGAGTAAACTCTACAATTGCAGGCTTTTGAGATGATTTAATGAACAGTAGAATACGTATGAAAACGCATGCGTCGCGTCGGTCGTTTACTCAGTCCCCTCTGTGTCTGGGGCGCTTGGCTTGTCAACAATTGGGCGTGCGTTGCGTTTTGCGCTCACATTTCGCGCCAGTATCGTAGTATCCGCGAGAGGCACGCGACGTGAAAACCGTTTTCCCGAACAGCCTAGTGATCTCATTTTACAAACTCAAATCCTGAATATCGACGTGAGTCTTATTATTTTTAAGTTTATGCATCGTATAAAGGCTGGAACGCACTAAACACATTTTCATCTCCGTAGACAATTTGAAAATCCGTAGCATTCCTAGTGCTACGGATTTTCAATTGAAATTTCTCGTTTATTGACACAGGACTCAGGTTGCTATTAGGTACCTAATAGGTATGTAGGTTACACAAATCCACTACAAATTATCGGTATATGTAAGTTTTAATCTAAGGAAAATTATCTGTAGGTATCTGAACAGTATATTGCCTACCCTTGCCGTGCGCATCATCCCATTTTGTTTTGACTAACGAAAACAAAGAACTTGAATTGAAGGGGTGCTCTACCGGGGACGGCGCGCGACCAACTTCGCCCGTAAAATGGCACTCCCCTATTTATTTTTAGAGGATACAAGGCGAAAAGTCTGACGTTATACCGATCTATTTTATATTTGGGGCGTTATGGAGTGGCCTGACTATTGTTTTTCTAATTCAGCGTTGATTTTATAGGCACTTTTTTCAGACAGTTTAATTTTAGCTTGAATATGAAATTTACACGTCTTAATTTATGACAAATTACTAACTAGTGTTATTTTTGTTTGTATCAAACAATAGCAAGTGATAATGAGTGATTAGGTTGTTAGGTACCTAATATATTAAAAAGTTTCTTGACGATAAAACGTTATCTGGAGTGGGTAGGTGCTAGGTACCTAATTAGGTATGTTTTCCGCACTCGAAATTTCATCGTGCAATTTAATGATAACAGTTACGGTTTCTGATCGGAAGGCCAAATGACAACATACTCGTGTCAGTCATCAGGAAGAAAATAAAAGTCACTAGGTTGGTACCTAGGTATAGCAAATGTTTTTATTGGCAAATCAAACATCTATCCATTTAAAATACATAGTTGCTTGAAGAAAAATAATGCAACATTATTTCAGCATTATTTTGCGGGCATTACCTACATATTACGCTCATGTGTACGTAGTAGAGAACTCTTCGTAACTTCTGTATATTTTTTATTACCTCTATATTAGTATGAAGCCTACGCTTTTAGACCAAACTGAAATTAATTTACATATAGGGGAAGTTAAGCCTACTAATATAAGTATTGTAAACATTAATGATAATAAAACATTGCTTTAACGATGCTTTGTGAATTATATCCCATTCTATTTTTCAATAAGGAACGTCTTTGTATTTCAATGCGATAGAGCTAAAAGGTCGACATTGAAATCCTGTTTGAGTTCGCAAACGATGGCTGTGTATAGGTGTGATATCATAATAGCTGACCTCATAGAAAAAATACAAGTCAGACTTAAAAATCGTTATTTTATTACTACTTACGTAAATTTTCAGAGAAAGAGCTTATTTGTTTGGAGGTCTGATAACATTTTCTCCACAACGATGCATGCATGCAAAAAAGTGATGCAGTTTTTTTGCATGTATAATTTTAAGAAACTGCAGTGACCCAGAAAATGTATAGTAATGGGTAGGTGTTCTAAATATAATAGGTAGGTAACAACTTGTGGTCTATGAACTCTTGAAATTCGAATATTTTCATTAAAGGAAATACTAGTGTTGAAAATATGCTGGTTTTAGGCAAGAAATAAAAAAAAACTGCTGTTTACGGTACCTTGTGTGTCTATCAGACTTGGTGAAGGCACAAAGTCAAAATAGCGGATAATCTTACATATCTACTTACTTACAAACAAAAACAAATTATTTTTCTCATGTTTTTTGAATTTTGAAGGACTAAAAGTAAATACTTTTTCAAGAAAACTTGTTTATCCTTTTCGAAATAGTAGATAGGTAGGTACCTATCTATTATTCTGGAAATCAGGTGAAAAATTAGAAGAGGTGTTTTTGAAGTGAAGCGCATTTGGAACCTTGATCGAACAGCATCACAAAAATGATATCAAATAGGTTTCATTGAAATTGAAATATTATATTGTAGCTATCTAAGTTTTTATATTTTTTAGGCGAATTATATCAAACCATGAAATTCTCTTAATACCTACCTAAAAGCGAAAGGGAAAAAATAAAATAACTACCTATGAGACGGGCCAACTACAAATGGAGGGAAATCTGGAAAGTGAGGTGGCGTGCGAAAAACTAGACAGATGTGAACGGCCTTGCAAGTTTCTCTATCAGAGTTTAGAGCTAACGGTTCTGGTAGGTTAGTTCCTACTACAGGTACACTTTCCCTGGCTAATGGTTACAGAATTGGCTACCTTCACTTTATTAGGTACGCGGTTCATTTTCCCTAGGTTTCTTATGTACTACTTAAAAAGCGTAGCTTTCATGAAAAGCTCATGAAAAAATATTTCCTTGTCTACCTGTGTAGGTTATATTTACTTACTTGACAATTATTTCTCGAATTTTTGCTCATTGTTATCAATGTACCGCCTTTGTACAGGCAAGGTCGCTATCGCATGAATTTCATTTTCGAGAAACGTTTAGTATTATAATATCTGTGAGTATACTTGCCAAAATGACGGTTTTTTAAAAAGGAAAATTCACAATACGCAGTAACTTCCTGAGCGGAAGACATCGAATTTGATTAGATTTTATGTGACTATCTACCATACCAACCTAAGTACCTATTAAGCTTCAATAATAGGTACTTAGGTTGGTATGGTAGAAAGGAACGCCACGACTTCGTTCGTGTGAAGGGTTTTCCATACAAAGTTCAAGCCCCAGCTGCACTTGTCAGCGATCGAATAGAATAGACCCTGGTAGCAAAAACTATTCAAATGCAAAAGTGATTTTTTTACTGTAAATAATATAAATGAACCACTTATAGTGGTCATAACTACTTCAAAGTAGGTAGGTACTTAGGTAAGCAACTTATTATCTAACCATTTACGTCTCGTAGGTACTATTGTTTGAATGCTCCACTATTTGGGAATCCTACTGCTATTATAAACGCGAAAGTTTGTAAGGATGGATGTTTGTTACTCTTTCACGCAAAAACTACTGAACGGATTTTGATGAAACTTTACAGCAATATAGCTTATACATCAGAATAACACATAGGCTACTATTTATCCGGGTACCACGCGGGTGAAGCCGTGGGCAGAAGCTAGTTTAATATATTGTGTACTTGAAGTATCGCTAGATATCTACATGTGTTTTCTATGGGATTAGTGGGACATCGTGTCACCCGTTAAATTAAACAGTATTAGTAGGTACTTCCTTTATAGTTGTATGGGTGACTCATTTCCATCATAGCCCAAGTAATGGGAATGTTGACATAAATACAGTTTTTCCCACGGCCATGCTACATGGAGAACAAGTTATTTAAATGTTAAAATAGGGAAGTTGTATTTAATCAAACCTCCCTTATTTTTTTCAGTAAGGGTACTGCATTAAAAGATTTTTAAATGGTCGCTTGCCGGGACTCGATCGTATAATAGTAGTAGAGAATTACGAATTTACAAAGATTATGTTCATTTGGTATATAACTTATTTATTTTTGACACCTTTCAGGATTTGAGCCAGTTAACTGCATATGATAAAAAGATAAGATAAGTAGATAGGTAATGCATTTTTTTTTATCCGATTAATGATAAATCACGTACCTACATGTGTTCTAAGGTCTTTGCCAACCTAATGGCTGAACAAAAACTTACTTTTGAAAATTTACATAATCTAGTTAGTTCAACATTGCAGTCCAGGAATCACTATACGCGCGATGCGCCATGGAAACCATTCAAAAGAAAGTGAATTAAAAATAACAACTTGAATAATACGCAGTTAAAGTAGATTACAGGAAAAGTTGACAGAACTGTGCCACTGACCTACCTCGTGGCTGTGCCTGTGCGGTATGGAAATAGTACAAAACTTAATCAGAACATTAACTAGGTCAGGAATCGTTATTGCCACCGTAGAGACTATGTTAGGTTGGCATGGTAGGTGTACATAGGTGCTGCTAGCTTTAGAAACGCTGGTATAGTCAGGGATTTCATTGCGATTTCTAATTTAATTTTACCTGCACAGAATTTGTATGCTGTGATTTTGTTTGTAGAAAGTCTGCACTCTAACTTTGAAAAGTATGATATACAGTCACTCGGCAATATTCGTTTACCTTCAGAAATCGAGTTTTCCATGGCTCTTTTAATTTTACAGAAGATTATTACTGTTGTTTATTTGGGATTATTTCGGAAATCACAGCAAAAGTCACTGGTAGTTTTTTTTTCAGAAATCCCCACTGCTACGCCGTTGCTTGGCTGATGGGGATGTCCGGAAAATTCTTCCAAACCCTACAATGGGAAGACCTTAGTGACGATTCAGAATACTCAAAACAATTATTGTTATGCACCGCATATACTAATCTACCTACTATCAATGATATTAATGAATACTATGCATGAAAAAAAGGATGATGCTAGACACATAATGCTGAGTTTCAATCAATGAGGTTTTGCATACCTCATCTAAAAAAACAAGCAACTCTGACTATACTGTGAATGTTCGAGGATGCTTCCTCAACTTATAGTCACTAAGCAGAACCTGTAGCCCTGAGTAGGAATTTTGTTATCAGAGTCATAATTCCTGCGGCAGTTTTATTTATGTAAAGATTTAAGCTACCGCGTTTCAAGCATTAAAACTTCCACGCTATTTCCGTTAGAAAGCAATTTAGCTATTTATAGCCTTGACGATAGTCGTCAAATAAAAGCAAGGTATTTGCCTAGCATTGCTTTTTATTTATTCGTCAGCAAATGTAGTTTTTCGTCCCTAAGTGTTGAATGGTTCTTTTCGTACCACCTTTGAACACCCAATCTTTCTTTGTAAAGTATAAATAGGTAATTGGTATACATATTGTTGGAAAACAAATTTTTGCCTTTCCAGGTGTAAATTGTTTAAATGACTCGCATCATCCTGAAATAGAAAATTGAGTGCTCACCTTGATCCTTAAGGTCAGATCGTTTGGTCTAGTTCTAGGTAATGCGTAATTGCTGGCACCCACAGCTTGAAATCAGCGGAGGTGTAATTGCTCCAGATGCCCCCACAAGTTTGTCAGGATAGTCGGCAAACTAAACAGATTTTAAATAAACTGGCTTCCAAGGCTAGCTGTTTTCAAAACGAGATTGGCTACATCTTTAAGATATTGATGTTGCATAGGTGATAAATCAATTGGCGTCAACCAGTCGTCTGTATAGAATAGATACATAGGTACGATTAACTAAAGTAATTTTTATCTTCTTTTCCGCAGACAAATCGGTTGTTTTGGTGCTCACGCTAAGCCTGCTGGTATTGAAAAGATCCTGCACTTTTAAGATAATAAAGTCGACTAGGGTCTGTGACTAGGGTTTACAAAACTTAGAAGAATTTATCGCGGGGTTCACTGTACTAGGGAGATTGACCTAAAACCTTATCGGTTAGGTAGGTACACTCAGCTAGCGTCATGTGCAATAGCATGGTGCACGCTACAGTGCAAAGCACAAGATGTAAATCTCAGAGCTGTTTACAAGTTTGCAGCAAATTGTTATAACCTCAAGGTTGATGATGTAATTGCTGTTTTTAGCGTTCAAACGTGAACCATACGAATTGACTAGCCACCTATCTGTTTTAAGTGATGTACCTACTCGTATTATTGCGGAAAACAAGATCAGATACGGATACGGATTAAAGATATACCTAGGTATTTTAAGGATTTCGAGAACGTTGCAGAAGTTTTAATAATAATGCTGGACATTTTTACACAGCATAAAGTAAGCATACCTTGCGTTATGGGAACTACAGGACTGATATACCACATTATATAATTTTTTTTGTCGATACATACATATTATACACTAGCTTCTGCCCACAGCTTCGCCCACATGGTACCCGGATAAAAGTATACTTATATGTTATTTTGATCTATAAGCTATAGTATTGTAAAATTTCATCAAAATCCGTTCAGTAGTTTTTGCTTGAAAGGATAACAAACATCCATCCTCACAAACTTTCGTGTTTATAATAGTAGCAGGATAGAAAACACCCAGACCCAGATCCGAGGTATGTATTTGCAGATCATAGGTGTACCTACCTATGATCTGCAAATACTTACCTTGGTTCCGTGGCGTCCAGTCTAAGGCGGTACTGCGCCCACAGAGGTCGTTTTATGTGATTTGTTCCACGTTCGCCCCACTTGTTCTAAGGGCTCCGCTAAGGGCTCCGACCCTTCGAATACAATAATACCTAAACGATTTAAGTTAGTGAAATATGTTTGGGGTTCGAATCATAATAAGTTTATATCTTGGCTTTTCTAATGTTTGCTTTGGTCCCACCCAAATAAAACTTTATAAAAAAATTCTCGATGGCCAATACGGATTTTTAGCGCAAATCTCGTGTAAACTCTAGAAATTGTATATTCTACGATACAGACACTGTGTAGGTATTTGGTTATTTTGAGCATGACATCACCCTTGTCCCTGGCCTTCATTTGCAAATGTTATTGACGGTGGTAATGGATTATGCGTCGAGTTGTTAGCTGATTGTATTGTAAGTATCTATTGCTAAACCCTTAGGCAGGATTCATGTGAGATACATACCTATAAACACCATCTATGTATCTACCATGTGAAAGCAATAAATGTATTGAGTATTGAGTATTTCGTAACTGGCATCCAGGTCGGACGCACTCATGAGGTGGTATCAAAATAATGTGATGAACAATGTAATCAGTAGATTCGAACTGATCGGTTGTCTTTGGGTGAATACTTCATAATTCACAAGCTTTTATTTTTTGTAGAGTCAATATAAATGTTGAAATTAATAGACTTTCAATAAACTTTTAATTTTATAAAATTATACCTAGGTATTTAACTTTTATGAGTCCGTAAACAACATAATATAATTTTGTTCAAATATTATTAATCCAAACATGATCAATCAGCCCGGCTATGCGCCCGTTGCTTGGAATGTTTTTAGCACCAAGATATTGGGAAGATAAAATATCACCTATAATAAGTAAACTGTTCATTTATTATCTAAAAATAATCTGTTTTGAGAGTAATTATGCGGATAAGGTGTGTTTTTCTCACTTTTTGACAGCGCGGATACTATACTCTTTAATAAAATTAAATGATGTTACATAATAATTTGTATTATTACATTCTGACGTGCTAATCTGGGTCTTTTATTATGACTATGACACTGAGTGAAACATTTCTAGGAATATTTATTTATTTTCATACGGCAAGGTAGGTAGAGTCCCTGTATTAGGGTACACCCAAAGGTCTTGTATATATTCCTAAAAGATCTGTTTAAAGTAGGCACCTAAGGGATACTCGCACAACCGACTCCGTTAAATACGTTGACCGCGTATTTGGTTCTTAATTTTTGGAAATAGATAGAAATCACTAGGTGCTAGGTCGGGATTATATGCAGGATGGCTCATAAGTTCCACGTTTTTCACCTTTAAAAAATCGTTTTTCTGTGTGAGCGCTGGCATTGTCATGGTGCAAGATGAACAAGTGACATCTAAATGGAACAAACTGTTTTCTTCAGCTGAAGAGTTCTAGTTTCAAAAGTTGTTATTACTTTACTTTAAATAACCAATATTTAATTGTTTATTTAAGTGGCCATTTCTGGAAACATATAGTGCGCCCTATGTAGGACCGTTCATAGCCATCACGTTCATTTGGGCGACGAACATTTTGAATGTCGTATTTAAATACATATGTACCTAAGTAGTTTTTTTTTCCTTTCAGTGAATATAAGCAAATATGTCTGCGGAAAACGGAGCAGAGGCGGTGGAGCAAGTGACACAGGAAGTGAAGGACATCAAACTAGAAAATGGCAGCGCACCCGGCGCCGGCGCGGCCAACGGAACGCCCAAGGAGGACAATGCGATACCCTTCAAGGTAAAATTATAAACAGTAGGCACCAAGTTGTGCGTATCCGTATCCCACAGGTTGATTCTAAGATAGGATAATATTTACTAAGTACCTTAGTATAACTCGGTAAGTTTAGATTTTGCCACTGGGCTCGAAGTAGGGTAGTGCCGTGTTTCCCTAAGGTGTAATTCTGAGATACGTGATAATTCAGAACTGCAAACGTTTTCATTCTTCATGAGCAAATTATAGCGTTCACTACTTGCCATAAGATGTGACTAGGTAGTTTTGAATGATTTTCGGCATACAGACTCCACGCTACATCGATTTCTCGCTATCGAAAACTAAATTATTGAATAGGAGTTCAAAATTAGAAGAATGTTTTAGTAGGCATAGAGGAAGAAATCACTGTAGTTACTTATATCTTGTTCGGGGAAAATATATATCGTCGGCTAGCTAACAACACCGCGTAAATCGATTTTCCTAACTTTTCAGGAGAACCAAAAAACTGTTTTATCAACTCCGCACAAGTCCACAGAATTGAAATCGCTAACGCTGAAATTAAAACTGTGATTGGTTGAAATGCAATGTTTGTATTGGTGAACAGAAGAGCAGTGAAAAGATCTATCCAATGGCATAAAAATGTCAATACCGCAAAATTTTGACTTGAGCGGTGTTGTTAGCTAGCCCACGATATGCAATATATATTTCTTATTTTTTTAAACTACATTTGGAGCTAATAAGCTCACTAAATTCCACGTCTGACTGTAAGTACTTGGTGAAAATTGACTCTGCAAAAGAATGCTCGATTAAGAAAAACTCGGCTCTTTGAGAATCTGCGTTGCGAGAACTCGCTTTGAAACCGCTAGTGTTCGATGTTATGGGGTGTCGTGTCCTCGGCGTAATAGCGCGGTCGACGTCATGGAGCTCGCTATAGCGAGAAATTGATGTAGCGTGAAGTCTGTGGTGGAGGATCGATGTAGCGTCGGGCGAAGGCTCGACTGAAACGCAGAAGGTTGCGGGTTCGATTCTCGACGCGAGACAAATGTTTGTATGTTCTACAGATATTTGTTCCGGGTCTGGGTGTTGTTGTACTACGGTACTCGTAGTTTCTGATACCCACGACACAGGGAATCATAGTGTGGGACTAGGACTTTGTAGATAGATAGATACCATCTTTATTGTACACCACATAATATGTTGCTTACAAATTCAAACAGAGCAAATTACAAGATAATCGCGGGAGTAATGGGCGGTCTTATAGCTTATGTATATGTCTGTTGGGCGTGTATTAATTAATTGATTAATAATATTGCTGTATCACCTTATAAGTCGGGAACCATTAGTAGTTTCCTAGCTTTAAAGTGTAGAGGAAAGAGGAAATAACGGGTTATTCCCGTTTTACAATAAATTCTTTGTGATTTTCATACATTAATTCATTGAAATTCAAATCACTTTCCCATCCTAATATAACAAAATTTAACGCAATAGGTATTACCTAAACAAAAAATAAATACCTGATCTGACCATTACATGGCCAAGCATGCCGCAAAACAACCTGTGTTTTACGAGCCTGACGAATTCCTACATACTTAGTTGCGTTAGGTGAAGTATGAAAATATTTTATTGGAAATTTTGGAGATTGCTCTATGAGTTACTAGCTTCAGCCCACGACTTCGCCCGCGTGGTACCCGAATAAAAAGTAGCCTATGTGTTATTCCGACGTATTAAGCTATATTACTGTAAAGTTTCATCATAATCCGTTTTGTAGTCTTTACGTGAAAGAGTTACAAACATCCATCTTCACAAACTTTCACATTTATAATATTAGTAGGATAAATAACAGACAGCTCAGCACACAATGCCAAAATGTTCAAAAACCGTCAGTGGCAAAAATGTATTAAAACTATATGTATCTACCTACCTACTATGTTGAGATATCGCAGATATCTAATTCTTTAGGTACTAAGTACTATGTAGGATAGGTTTAAAATTGAGAAAACCTATTAAAATTCGAAACCATATATTATGATAACCAATAATATTATGATTACTTCATGGCAAAACAAACAATGCGAAAACGCTCAAGGTAAATACTGCGCCAAAGGTGGTTCGGGTGTTGATGACGCCAGTGGTGAAAACTTACCTACCTACTATGAATATTTATGGTTGCTTGGAAAGTTTAACTTGGTCGAAAGCTTGCAAATTAACTCAATGCATTGAAAGTTTACGAGAAGGCTTCTTTGTGCTCCTTCAAAGCGGTGGGAAACTTTGACGAAAGAAGAGTTAGGTAGGTAGGTAGTTACTCAAGCATAGGTATGACAACAAAACAGGACCTGAACCTGCGAAAAATTCTAGCTACTGCAGCACCATACTGAAAAAACACTATAGGTATACTAGGTAAAATATAACCTATATATATTTTATACGGGTGTAGTACAGACAGGCCCATAATTATATTACAATATCTATCTAGTTCAAAGTACAGCAAGATACTTGGTATACCTACCTCTGCTAGTCACGTTATCTTGCCGTACCGTAAGAAGCCGTGGGCAGAGGCTAAACAATCTTAAATCTCTCTATTTACAGGACGCATTCAAAGCATTCTCCAAATTCGGAGATATCAAATCAGATGGGAAGCTGATCACTCTCTCCCAAAGCGACAAATGGATGAAGCAGGCGAAAGTGATCGACGGCAAAAAGATCACAACTACGGACACAGCGATCAACTTCAAGAAACTCAAGTCGTTGAAGGTGGGCATTGAGGATTATCAGAAGTTCTTGGAAGAGCTGGCGAAGAGCAAGAAGTTGGAGCTCGATGATATTAAGAAGAAGCTTACTACTTGCGGACAGCCTGGCATTTCGTCACATGTAAGTTTAATTTAGTTGTTTTTGCCTAGTTAGTGTTTTTTCAATTGGCCGATAACGATCTATCGTCACCAATACAGACTCGCTGAAGTCGGGACTCTGAAACCTATGACGCTGATGTTTCGTTATCCGGCACGATACCGACCCATGTAATAATACCGTCGCCGATAACCTGTCGATTTAAGGTACGCTCTAAGATTTTGTCGTGCCGTTTCCGTAAAATGTTTGAAGTAACTACACATGATGCATGGTGGGCTGTGCATGCAATCGTGTAACTCGCGACCCCCACCATGCCTCCTTGTCGTTCGGTGTGACTGAGTATCTTGAAGTATCTGAACTCTGTTTGTCAATGAGATTGAACGTTCTGTTTTGATTTCACTGGTATCGTATCGGTACAGTGTCGTGCAGTGAAAAAGCTTCAAAATATCGGTTTTGCTCGTTGGTGACGACACCGTTATTGGCAAATGAAAAACGCTCTTTCTTTTTGAATCTGGTTTTCGGTTATCTGCACTGTACTGTTATTGGGTATGCACAATAACAGTGAAATAAGAGAAGAAGATGAGGCCTAGGTATAACTAAGCCTCTTTTTTCGAACACTGTTTTTCCGGTCCCTATAGCGAGAAGCGAGCTGATAGATAGCGATGCTGACGATGTCATTCGATTAATTATATACATAAACTTTTTATTGCACTCCAAAGAAAAATCCAAATCACAAGAAGTCATGAACAAACAAGGAACAATGGGCAAGTAAAGTTACCTTATAAGAGAACACAATACAGGGTGTTCCAGAATATGTATATATTCACGAAAGGGGAATATTCTACACATATAAAACAACAACTTTTATCTGGTGAAGAAAACGGCATTAAAAATCTAATGATTTAAAGGTCTGAATTATTTCACACTTTTTCTGAAGCTCTTGGAAGTAAAAACATAGATACTTGCACTAAATTGCTCAATGTTGCGCTTCTTCAATCTATTCCAGGCATAGCTAAGCAGATACTGTTGAGTATTATAATATCTATGACGTTGCCAATTAGAGAGCCTGGCTCTTTATTGAGTTCACCTATCCCACTTCTGATTGCATCACACTGTTTTCTAATAGGGTTCACTATGGATGCCATAATTAAAGCTAATGTCAGTAATAAGTTTGAGAAAGACTAAATTATTGATGTGTATTCAAAAACTTTGGTATCTATTTACACGGCAAAGTATATTGGCAACGCGGACAATCATTTTTATAAAGGGTTATCTTCAACAATGTCACGTACAACAGTAGCCAGGTAAGCTATAGATACTTATCTACATAGCTACATATAACCTTTTGTTCCTAGGTAATATCGGACAATGTGTATCTTTTATAAGGTGCAGTTAGGTCACGTTTTATTGTCAATCATTCATGACTCATAATCTATTTCGTAGACCACTCCGATGACATTTTGTTTGAAAATTGATAACTTTCATAAGTACTTAATTCGAATTAAGTAGGTATACAAGTATTTGTAACATACTCGTAGCAGGATTTTTGACACAATTAGATCCACAAATTATTGACCGAAGCTGTATGATTTATTGGTAAATTGGTGATAATAATGTCTAATTGGCTGTCGGATAACAAATAATATAGCTTATACATCAGAATAACGCATAGGCTACTGTACTTTTTATCCGAGTACTACGCGGGCGAAGCCGTGGGCAGAAGCTAGTATTATAATATTGCTATTCAGCGTGGCAATGTAGCCCGCATTTTAGGGTCGTTTAAGTCTGGAAGTGCTTTTGTTCAGAGCTATCTATTGATCGTTTGCTGGCTAGGCTATTTCGTTTGTATATATACCTACCTAAGTAAGTAGTATTAAAGTTCGGTACCTTACGTTATTCAATGTATAAGAGAAGAAATAATATCAAAAACTAGTGCTTTCATAATGTTTCGTTACAAATAGTTTTTTTTGTAGAATATTATATATTCACGCTTAGCCGAGCACTTCCCCCTGGGTTAAGGCGTCACATCATGACGCTCTCTCATACAAACGTACCTACTTCTAGTCTATAACTGCGTTTGATCGTAGATTATCTATACAAAAATCTATGCTTTGATTGTGGATTTTGAAATCCAGCTTTTCAAGTTTTCTTCCTAAAAACGTTCCTAAAAGTTTTCATACAAATTTTGAACACACCAAACACAGCAGGAACGGGATCGCCGTAGCAGAAATCTTCTATAATATTACTTGAATCTATTACTTAAAGGCAAGCACCAGGTATACGACCCGACAAATAGTTACCGTTGCTAATTACATCTCCAACATAAGGCCCAAGTTCACCAACACAATAACGGGTGGTTAGGTCCTAATCAAACTTTTTTGACACGTGTTTTCATAGGAATCGGTCATTATAATTAATGTATCTGCCGCCAAACAGTCAAAGTCAAAGTCAAAGTCAAAATTCATTTATTCAATAAAATCACAAGGACCACTTTGAAACGTCGGTTTTTATCTAGGTGCCTGTTCCTCCGCGACCAAGCCAGGAAAGAAAGGCAAGAAAACAAGGCTGGTTATTCTTTTTAATGATCCTTTTACAAAACAATAGGTTCGAGTTGGAGCATTTTCAATCCCAAGACTTTTTGTCATCTAAATAATCAGATATTTTATAGTATGCCTTTTTATAAAGCTTTTGTTTAATTACGTTTTTAAATTTGTTAATTGATAATTTTTGTATATCTCTTGGGAGTTTGTTATAAAAGCGTACACCGTGCCCTTTAAACGATTTACCAACTTTATGGAGTCTACAAGTGGCAACTGCGAGTTTATCTTTATTTCTAGTAATAACATTGTGATTATCGCTTTTTTTCTTAAACAAATTAATATTTTTGTGAACATACATCAGATTTTCATAAATGTATTGACAAGGGAATGTCATTATATTTATTTCTTTAAACTTTTCGCGAAGTGATTATCTGGGGCCCATATTATAAATTGCTCGAACAGCCCTCTTCTGCAGCACAAAAATGGTATTGATATCAGCAGCACTCCCCCACAGCAGTATACCGTACGACATAATGCTGTAGAAGTAGCTGAAGTAAACTAGTCTAGCTGTGTCAACGTCTGTATAAAGACGGATCTTTTTGACTGCATATGCCGCAGAACTAAGTCTCTTCGATAACCCATCAATATGAGGACCCCATTGAAGCTTATTATCTAGGGTGATACCTGAGACTACGGTGGTGTCCACAAGAGCCAACTGTTCATCTTTGATTTTGATATTTGCTTTAACTTGTGTAACATTGGGTAGTATAAATCTAATACACTTTGTTTTATTTTCATTAAGTAGGAGATTGTTAACGTTGAACCATTTTACAACCTTAGAGATTGCATTGTTTACATTGTCAAAATTGGTTTGTCGTCGCTTTAATTTCAATAAAAGTGACGTGTCATCTGCAAACAATACAACCTCATGATCGTCCCTTACAAGGTGGGGTAGATCATTAATGTATACTAAGAACAAAAATGGTCCAAGAATTGATCCCTGCGGTACACCGATAGTAACCAGAGACCCGGAGACCGTTTTCCATTCACGTCAACTCTTTGTACTCTGTCACTTAAATAGGAAGTGAGAAAGTCTAGAGCAACGCCCCTAAACCATAATGGTGTAGTTTCCTGATCAATGTGTCAGTAATGATCGCATTGCTGTGTTTCGGTTTGAAAGGTATTGATGCCGCTGAAATTACAGGTACATGAGACTGTTCACCCGTTATGTCTCAATGTCAGCAACGCGCGAGTGATATACATCTAGTGTTACAAGCATAAGTTACGGTAACCGCTAACTAACAGGTGGGCCGTATGCTAATCTGCCAGTTTAGTCGTATAAAAAAAAGGTTGAAAAGTCTTGTTTGTAGTGCGTTTGAGAGGTAGTTTGTTTGCTTGTCTGTTACCATTTATCTCCGAAACGGCTTATCCGATAAGGATACTTCTTCAAGGATATTTCTTAGATATATTTTATTGCACTTAGGCATCGCTGCTCCTGGATGATGAAAAGTTAAGAGATTTAAAACTTAAAAAAAAACGCTAAATAACCACGGTCACGACTGTATACCCCGTGATGGACATCTTAAGATATATAACTCAGTAAGTAGGTATTTTTGAGGAAGTAGGAGGTTGTCAGAGAAACGTCCAAACATTATATTTGGCACATGCCGGATTTTTGCAGGTAGTTAGAATTCCAATCATTAATACTGAAATGAACACCCAAAAACAGTCACGTACATAGTTCTGCCCCACACTAGGACTCCCTGTGTCGTGGGAATCGAGAACTACAAGTATCATGGTATGACAACACCCAAACCCGAAACAAATATCTGCAGAATATGCAAACATTTTCCCCGCAGTGTGACCCGAACCTGGGGGTCTACTCCGTAAAACGATATCGACATTATCGTTACGATACGACAGTACTCCGAATTATTCGGCCGTACCCTACTCTCAAAAATGTTCGCAATCTTTGTCGTCTGTCGAAAGCATAGACAATATGTATCGAATCTTCGGAACGAATGATAGGAAAATCTAAAGGCTTGGATAATAGGCATTTAGCCTAAATCTTTTTGTTTGACTGTTAATGTCACTTTTTAGGCAAAATGATAACAATTATCTATGAAAGTAAATGAAGTGACAACGTCAAATGTCAAATCAACAAACCCACCTGTGATTTAAAAACTTTACAAGTAAAATTCTTGTGACAACTAGCCACAGAAGCCATAATTAAGAAGTTGAAGTTGAAACAAAAATTCGTCGGGAAAATATTCAAATTCGTTTATTAAAAAGATACTAGTACACACAGTATTAAAGTTTAAAGCACTATTTTAGCAACAATTTTATTTTTTATTATTAAAAAAAAATGAAATTAAAAAAAATACAAGTTTACCTTCAAACAAACTTTTACTATGTTTATAATTCCCGATGAAATTATAGTCAAGAATTTTTTCAAATCCAACTGGTCCCTCGTCACTTCAAAATGTGTCGTTTTTGTAAATCCTTTTCCTCGTGGATGGCTTCCATGGTAAGCATAAATCTCGCCATTATTCCAAAACAAGAGGCAAATCAAGAGTCCGTAGTGCAGCAGGCCGAGGTCGAATGAAAAGAATGCAGAGAGTCCAGTAGGCAGCAGGGCTCGAAGGTATAAAAGATTCGGAGTCCGGTAAACGAAATGGAGATGATTTTATCAGAAAACACAACAATATAACCCGAAACGATAATGCGCACGATAGCATCAAGGGCATCGTTGATAAGTTCGTCGGTTGACATTTGTTTCGTTGTCAAATTCAAATTATCGTATCGTTTTTAGTGATGCCGGAGTAGGGTTACGACATCGATTGTCAAAAGTAATGTCGGTCGTTACTTCGTTCAAATGATAGTCGAAACGATGTAACGTAGAGTAGGTTTAGCACGATAATTGAAGCGATATATCGTTTATCGGTTTGTAGAGTAGACCCCCTGCATCTTCCGGTGTCTCAGCCAGCTACTCGCCCGCCGAGCCACCGAGGCAGACTACCATTATGTACCGTATGTGTGAAATAATAACGCCGTTATACGCAACTTTTGAGAAATAATAATGCTGGACATTTTCACACAGTATCATCTAGCCCTAAAGTAAGCAGAGCTTGTGTTATGGGGACTGATATACTCTTAATGTATACATTTTTTGTAAAAACATAGGTACCTACATATTGTGCATAGAATCAAATCAAAATCAAAATATATTTATATGGGTCAAAAAAATAATACTAAAACTTAAAAGAACGGTAAAATCCGCAAAAGTTTGAAAACTGTGTAGCGAATATTAGCGCCCTCCTCCGAAAAGAAAAGAAAACACCCAGACCCGCGTCAAATATTTGCAGATCTTATAAAATAGAAATCGCAGAAATCCTTAAGTTTTTGTGTGAATTCCAGGTAACGAAGTCTCCCGCCGCGGCCGCCGCCGTGGACCGACTGACGGACACGAGCAAGTACACCGGCTCGCACCGGCAGCGGTTCGACGACGCCGGAAAGGGCAAGGGCATCGCCGGCCGGAAAGACCTCGTTGACGGATCCGGATACGTCTCCGGGTATCAACACAAGGATACTTACAACAAGGGGCATTAGAGGCAGCAAAAGCGTAAAGTGACGTTAATCGGAGACGGGAATCGGTCAATCTTTGTAGGTCTATCTAAACTAAAACCGGTCGGGACATCGGCTGCCGTGCATTGAATGTGAAAATATGTATTTGTATACATTAGCCCTGCTACGTCTCGTCTACGGCACGTTGTAGTGTGATAGACACCTAATCGTGCCATGGAAGTTACTTGGGAGCAAACACAAAAATATTGGTCGATAGGTACATTCAGTGACAAAAATAAGATGGCAAATATAGATAGATCATCTAATGCTGTCCATATTTCGAACTAAAGTCTACGGGTTCCAGAAATATGAGTCAAAATATTGTTTTTTTTTTTTTTTGCAAAAAAATACTTCGACTTTAAATAACGGGAAGTCCAATATAAAATTTCATACACCATTTTTTCACCTTAGTATTTTTTCATGAAATTTATATGGCACCACACAAAATAATTATTGAAATCGGTTCACAATTAGCTAAGATATCGCGTAACACACAAAGATAAATACACACGAATTGAGAACCGCCTCCTATTTTGAAGTACCTATGTTGAAAACAAATACGATCACGACTATATTTCCCATTAAATTCAAGTTTATTCTAAGTATAAAATAACATAACAGTAAGCACTAACGTCGCGTCGTTATTTATATCCCATGAAGGATGCTCAGATACATAGAACCTACTCAGTGAATAGATCTTTTAGGATAACAAGTAGGGAGTAGTCAGAGGCACGTCCAAACATCCTTTAGGCACATGCCCACATTAAATTTTTATTTCATAAAAATATAAACTTTAATATCGATATTGACGCTGACTATACATAGATTTGACCACGAACCGGACAACGTAGGAAGGTCTCCCGCTCGATGAAATAATGACATCTCAAAGGTTGAGGGAAGTCGGTGTATGAAGTGGCCCAGGATCGTTCGTCTTGGCACTCTTTGGAGGAGGCCTATATTCCTATTTTGTACAGGATGATGATGATGATGATACATATATTTGAATGATATCATTCATGCACGGGCAGCGCGTAGTCAGCGCTACTATTTTGCGATTGATGTTTTTTATCTGTCTAGGTTTGTCCAAGGTACAGTTAGGTGTGAATGGTCCTTAGATCAGCAGTCAGGTAACTCCTTCTCGAAAGAAAAATACATTCAATAAGTTTTGGTATAGTTATAAAGACTATAACAAAGTATAAAAACAGGCGTGTTATGATTTTTTTAGGAGTAAGAATCTACTTGTAACACTCATTGATCAGTAAAGAGTAAAAAATGAAATAAATGTATTCTACTTAAGGTGAATAATACGAAAACATCTTATTCTTCCAAAGTCAAGTGTTTATATTAAAAATTGGAATAATGTTACCAGGTAGGTATGCAGGTTATGCATATTGGTATCTTTATGAATTGTAAGCTTTTATTACCTTTGCACATACAAACAGTTGTTAAAAATGTATAGTGATAGTAAGTTGGTGCATTCATCAGAAAATTGCAAATTTTTTCACTAATTCATCAAAAAACTAGGAATCGACACAGTTAATCGATTTTAAATTATGAAATATGTACATTCCTTGTGCATTTTTTTATTTAACTACCTATTCTCGCACAACCTCTATCTTATTCTAGACTTTCATGACGTTACGATCGTAGAATGTAGTACAAAGCTATGTAATTTCTAGTATTAATGGGAATTACTCTAGCAATAGATACTGTGTCATATAAACTAAGAAAATTATTTAACAGCTTTTAAAAAATATTTTACTAAGAAAAACTGTTAGTCGACAGCAAATCTTACCAAATAAGCATTTTAAATATTTATATTATTTTATTTGTTTATAAAATTAAACATTATTTGAAAAATATGATATAATGTTTTTTGTTGATTTTAAGTACCTATACCATAAATGTAAGGAAATATTTAATTCATACCTCTGTATCAATTTTGATGAATTTTGGTATAGGGACTTTGGAGAAGGCTGTTTGTCGGGAAAATAAAACTTGAAGAAAGTTTGTATAGGAAACCAATCATTTCTCATGTTAAGGATATAAAAACTTATCATGTATACTTTTGGTAAGAAATAAAGAATGTTTTTGCGTTTTTGACCAATCAAGATAAAAGGGGGCTGATTTAAGTAACTTACCTACCTTTGTGTACCTATCTTACTAATATTAATAAACGTGAAAGTTTGTGAGGATGTCCGTTCCTCTTTCACACAAAAACTACGGAACGGATTTTGATGAAACTTTACAGTAATATAGCTATATACATCAGAATAACACATACACTTATTATACCGGGTACCATGCGGGCGAAGCCGTAGGCAGAAGCTAGTGTATCTATAGTAGTCTATCTATACTAACCGCTGGCAGATTAAACTTGCATCATATACTGTACAAGTGGTATTGCGGCAGATAACACTGGCAGTGCGAGTGCGTGGATGAGGTAGGGCGGAGAGCGGGGAGTGAGGGCGACAGGCACCCAACCCGGTGGCTTTGACGCGCTGACGAAGGTAGATAATATGAGTGCCGCACTTATATTATCTACATTAATACTTTCATGCGGAAAGCTAGTTGTGAAATAAATAAAATACATTAGTGTATTATAGTAGGTACAATTTATTTGACTTAAAAACTACAAATACATGTGTAAAGCACTAACATTTTTATGAATTTATTTTATATTAAAAATAAACATTATATTATATTCGCATACAAAACTTACATATTGAATACGATATTTAAACTAAACTAGGTCATGTTAACGAATGTTTCAAGTAACTAATTATTTTAGTACAGTTTTGCAGGAAACTAATATGTCTAATTCGCAAGCAAGTGGCTTATTAGCTATATACGAGCTGCCTAGTTATGTCATCGGCGAACTGTAAATAGTAAAAGCACATTTTCCTAGCGCAGACTATCGTCAATAAATTTTCGGACCGGATCTGCCCGCTACACTATCAAACAATAAAATTTATAGGCTGAAACAGTTTTAAAATAGAAAGGACTAGTCAAATTCATTTGATAGCGAAACATAAGTATAAACACCCAACAGTCACATACCTTCTGACCCCACACTAGGATTTCCTGCGTCGTAGGTATCAGGAACTACGAGTACAATAGTATCACAACACCCAGACCCGGAACAAATATCTGCATGCAAACATGTGTCTCCTTGGTCTCAGCCGGTTGCTCGCCTACCGCGCCACTGTCGTCAACTTATGTCATGCTGTTGTAATGGGGCTAAGTATACGTTTTACTGTACCATAATAACTCAGTACAGCCGTCGAACTAAAGCAGTTCTAGCCTCAGCTTGTTTTATCCCTCGACGCGAAAAGCGGAGATGTTATAAGTTTGAAGGTTTTATCGCCCCTCGTCACTAGTGGACGAAATAAGTGACGGAATACATAAATTAGTGTTTTCATTTGGTAAAAAAAACGTGTTTAGTTCTATTGAACTAAAAAGTTTGCAACATGACTGTTCAGTGAATGCTTAATAGCGACCATGATTTCGCCGTAAAATTATACATTTATAATGTTATGTATATTTCGTAGCTAAAACGTATAATCCGCTCTTTTACATAACTACTAGCTGTTTAACAAAACCGCACTGTTTTCAAATCCGGCGTATTGACGTCGAGCCGGAATACACATTGTTAGAGCGTTTCGCGTTTTCCAATGCGGCTGACAATGTGTAGCCGTTTTACAAATTGGAGCGCCGTTTTGTACTTGAAAAAACACTTAAGAACCAAACCTCTCTTCTGTTTATATTATGGCTAAACATTAAAAGTATTTTTGTGAAACGTATCGCAATGACATTTCGGCTGGACGTCAATGCGCCGGCTTAGAAAACAGTGCGGTTTTGTAAAACAGCTAATTAACCAATCCATCTGCGACATACACATAATATGCACCGATTTAAATAATTTTTATATTTAGGTACTTATAAACGACCTAAACATTATTTTATTTAGAAGAGTATTTTAGTAGACAAGACAAGGATATATAAAATTAAATGATCCAAGCACGTGTTGAATCAACTGCTGGTAAAATAATTATGATTTATCTTGATTGGTGTTCCTCCTGTTTTTACTGTTGTGAGTGACCATTTCTAAAGATGTTTTTATTTACAAATTTGACAACTATGTAAAAACATAGTTGTCCTTCTTTGAGTATTACATTTATTTGTGTATGGAGACTTCATTTTATATTTTTAAGTATCAACTCGAGAAATAACATCAATAAAATTATATTGAAATCATTAAATAAAATTGAAAGGATTATTGATAACCCTATCTACAGCAAATATTGATAGTACTAAATATAATAGGTAGGTACACTATATAATAAATCTCAATTTTATGTAGCAGAGTAATAAGTAGTTAAATATAACGAAATGACATTTTACAGTAAATATACAAAATATGGCATGTATCCACTCATTTATACAAATAAAATTTGGCGCTACCTTTTAGTTTTCTTCAATAAACACTTACCTTTTAAACTTAGCCATTAATTCGATTGTTGATTGGCGAGGTCAGTACTATTGGGCGTATTAAAGCACCTCGCTTCGTTATGTCATTGGCTCGCTAATTAGATTAACATAATGGTGAATGCCATGGGTGGCATGGGCACAATGATCTCACTTGACCAGATAATAAATTAGAATTTTATACAAATTCAGTCGTGTTTATGAGATTCTTACGAGAAAAGGTAACTTCGTATATTTTTATGCGCATTTTTATGCAATATACAATATAAAAGCCGAATGGTAACCAATATTGCATACTTTATATTATCAGAAAGCAAGTCTTGATTTTATATTCCCAAGAAATTATTTCAGTATATATTATTTTGAAAATACAAAAACTACAATATATTTTGTTAATAGTATCCATTGCATGTATTGATTACATAAAAACAATAAATCATCCCCTAAATTCACTAAAATAACAATCATATCAAAGCTATAGTACCAATTTCTGAACAAACTGATCATCAAATAGAACAGCAGCAAAGGTTTGATGTTGAAATATAATATTAATGGTACAAAAGTGACAATTCACACAAAACCAATTCTACATTTAAATGGAATCATGAATTTACTATATATACTTTAAACTTTAAAGTCATACAAACATATCACAAAATAGGTGTTTTTTTCAACTCTTACATTGGACCTTCAATTGTACTATGTTTCATAGCAAAATAATAGACAGCCCGGCTGCCTAGAAGGAAAGCGATCAAAAATGCTCCAACATAAGCTACATAGATGCCACCTCCATGGCTCTTAGCGGCTGATAACGTGCCGAAAGTCACTCCTAGGGCGATGGCCAGGAAAATAAGTGCCAGTACAGCAAAAATAGTACCTCTCATTCGAGCCATGCGCGGACCCACCGAGGACACCTTGCGGCAATGCGGACATCTCACAGGGGCGTTCTTTAGCAGCTGATACTAGAAAGGCAAAAACAGAAAAGATCAAATAAGGAACACAAATATAATTATCGAAACATTTTACTTGTTTATAAAAAAAACAAGTGAAAATATTTAAATACTGGTACATACTGGTACTTAATGTAGAAAAAACGAAATATCTCTGCTTTCACATAACACAAGTTTCATCACCACCAGAATCATTTAATATTAAAATACACAAGTGCGGTAATCTAAATTCATCCCCTGAGATCAATTGTATCTGCGGTTCGATCGATCGTGTAGAATCTATAAAATATCTGGGAGTCGTACTTGATGAAAATCTGACTTTTAGGCAACACATAAATACTCTCTCGGGTCGCGTCCGAAAACTAATTCATATTATGAAGCTACTTCGTGACGGGGCTGACAAGGAGGCTCTTATGCTGGTGTACACGGCTCTCTGCCAATCTGTTATTTGTTATTGTTTAATGGTCTGGGGCGGAGCAGCTAACACCTCATTAATAAGACTGGAGAGAGCGCAAAGGTCCGTTTTGAAGGTAATGTTTAAGAAACCTTTCCGATACCCTACTAAATCAATCCACCAAGAAACTGATACACTTACAGTTCGTCAACTTTATGTTCAGAAGGCAGCTCTTTGGTACCATAAGTCATGTGCATCTTTGACCAGTCCTCTAAATGCACGCCGACAAAAAATCTCAATCCCGAAAATAAAAACCAGCTTTGCTAAGCGTTTTAAGTATTTTGCCTCTCCATTTATTTATAAACGTGCATTAATTAAGTGCGATCTTAAATCATGCTCGTTATATTGTGCCAAAGTTAAGATCAGAAAATGGCTGATCACGCTCGACTACAATGAAACAGAGTCTATATTGGTTGCCATCTCATAACAATTTTAATCAACACAATCCACAAACTCTCTCCACGCACACACACACACACACACACACACACCCACACACACCCTCACCCGGCTAACTTAATTTTTTTTTTTTTTTTTTTTAACTATTTTTGCGATGTTTCTCTGGCTATTTTGTACTCACAAGAAGTAATTTAAATGTTTGTCTTGCACTTGTTTATCTCTTATTACATATATTTCTTTGTCAAACGCTATCTGAGTATCCGCGATACAGGCTAGACCCAGTGCGGAGCTCATTGTTAAACTTGTAACCTAGGCACACACTATTTTTGTTTGTAAAATAATGTATTTGTATACATTAGACAATGAGAAATGATTACTAGGGATTACTTTTGCATTTTTAGGCTGCCAACAGGACCCTATAAATAAACATAGATATAAACGCTGGATTGCCTGAGCTTCGTTCGAGCGAAGGTGCACTCGATTGAAAACTGTAAATCTGTCTGTCTGGCACATGCCTGTACTGTATAAATAACCATATTAGGTAACATATTTTAATATTTACAGACTACCTATTGCCATAGCCTGTACTCTACCATAGCAAATATGTATAATGGCAATAAAATAAATAAAATGCATATCATAATAACAATGAAGAATGTGTGTCTAAATAGTGCGGTAGCATACGGATCCCTTGGTCATACGCGAGTATGACTCGCATTACACCAACTTTATTTTTAATATACAATAAGTAGTTACACTTTGCTCTAACATTGAAGTATTCTAACATACCAACTGTGACAATATGATATGGCATTCTATGACTCATGTTTGAAATGATAAGTTATGAATGAAAGTAGTTACTTCTATTCAATTAACATAGGGCTTTAAGTAAATGTTATGAACACTGAATAACAGTATCATCACTGAGCAATATTACCTAAGTATTGATTGGTTGAAAAGAGAACATCTTGAATGCCAACTAATTATCTTTTAATTAACTAAAAGGTATTAGGTATCACAATGTGGTTATCAGAAAATATTTTTGTAATTATATTAAGTCATTCACCTTCTAATAATTTCTACTGCTGGACATTTAATCTGTCAGGATCGAGCCGCCGATAGTCACTTCTATTCTAGGAGGGATCTCCTCCTCTCTATTATAACTATACATACTTCTCTGCAAGAGTTAGTAAAACTTTTGTAAAGCTGTTAATTTTTTCAGCAGGCTTAACATGAGCACCAAGACAACAGATGCATTGATGGAAGAGAAGAAAAAACTACTTATATTTCTTCTTTCCATCAAACAAAAGAAAGAGGGAAAATATTTTTGACTTTTCTTCCATAGACAAAATGGTTGTATGCCATTTTGATTGAACATAGTTTTACATATTTTGTATGCTTGTATGTTTTGCAAAATAAATTATTATTGCACCAATGAATTTTCCCAGTTAATAAATGTATATGTAATATGCTATAATATATAATATTTCTAATACAAATAAAACTGTGAATAAAAACATTGTGAGAAGACAGAAACAAAAATTCGAAGACATGTACACATCCATGAAAGGAGATTTGACCGGGCGCATTGACTCACCACACTGGCTCTATCACCAATAGTTGCTAGGATCCTTTCAGGATTATTCTTTAAACTAGTCAGGTCATTTAGCTCCTACAGGGTGACTAAGAAAAAAATAGTGATCAATCAAAAGACCGAGCTTACCAAAAATGTATCCTGACAATGGGCACAGATGACCCGGCACATCCCAGGGAGTGTGGGAACAGGTGGTGTCACCGGAGATGGTGCAAGGTTGATGATTCTCTTGCAGTCAGCTCGAGGGCATGCAATGCGTTGAGATGTCGATTTGCAGATTAACAAACAGTTGCATGGACAACGCACATATTTCTTGCCAGGTGGGGCATTTCTTATAGGCTGGAATTTAATAACAAATAAATCAATTTTAAAATACCATCTCACAAGTTATTCCCATGATGGCCATCCTCATAACTCATTAAGCAGATCCAATATGGGATCTCCCTCTCTCTTTGTAACTTGATTCTGCACTGCTGAGGTTTGCAACCTCTCAACGTGATTTTTTCCATCAACATGAGCAGAGGCCAGTAATTCAAGGCTTAATAATTATTTTACACTAATACTAGAAATGTGAAAGTTTATATTATCCACTACATTAATTCATATGTTAATTAAACTTTGTAAAAGATGTTTGGATGTGTTTTGGAATAGATATGGATCTCAGCCTGGAATAACACATGGGCTACTATTTGTGTGAATCTATGGTGCAGAAGCAGAAGGTATAGTTGATTACGACGTTGATTTATTTACTACCTCGACAAGCAAGCTTAGACGCTTACTTGTAAACAAATTCTTTTTAGACAGTTAAGTTATTATTATTTTTGTCATTGTAAACCATGTAACTTCTTATCTTTTTTTTTTTATCTCTGATCCGTTGTCCTCATATCTGTAGTTTTAGCATTTTTTTTTTCTTTCTATTAATGGAAACTTTTAATTGGCCCTCAGCCTACCTACATGCACTTTGCATGTAAGTATTTAATTAAGTAATTTCATGTGTGCCTAGCTGTAAGTTTTCTTAAAAATTCAAAAATAAAATAAAATAAAATAGTGAGAAGCAGAAGATAGTTGGATGTTTTTTTTTAAGAACTTAGATTTTTAACTATGACAGTTCTATCTTTCTCTTTTAGATTACATTAAGCATTTTTCGTATATGTACTTAATACAACATTATCTACCTACATTATGTCCTTTTACTGTATGGACATACATAAAATTATGTTTTATTAATATGCAGATCTCTGTTATGATTTTCACTGCAAGTTAAATATTTGCATGTTTACAGACAGCTTTTTCAGGTCTTGGTGTTCTGGTACCATGATTTGTATATAAGTAACTGTTGTGTTTATTTATTTATCCAATTCTCAAGTTAAAATAAATCTACTCATGATAATCCAGAGATATAACAGTTAGCACTTGGCTTAAGTGGGTAATAATAATCTTACCGTTGCTTCATTGCACTCTGAGCACTTAACAACATGTTGCTCTCGCTTTCCTGATATATCGATCATGGCCTGGCACACTCGGCAGGTCACCATTGGCATTCCCGCTTGCTGGTACGGGGGTGGCAGTTCGTCTGGCCCAATCGGTGATATTGTGCTGATATTTACCTCTTCTGCCATTACAAATAATAACACTTAGAAGTGGTAGGTAGTGTATGAAAAACATAAACAATCATATAACAGCTGGAAATCCAGTTACACAACTCATACATTTGCGACTAGTTTGCAGATCATTCAGGCCATCACCGTGCATTGTTTAGCAACAAAAACCTCTGTGCTGGTTGAATCATCGGCTGCCGAAACATAGATAACATTTTCACCCTTACCATCTCTCAGTAACGGCTGGTTTTCACTTTGACCGTCACCCATTGTAGAAATAAGTGATCTTAGCACGTAATACTTGGTAATAATTTGACTGTAAAAACACTAATTCTTTTGACGAAAATACGTTCCGAAAATGAATGATTTTTCGTTCTAGTTTATATACCTGTACCTACTTCACTCACGTTCACAAAACAATTCGTTCGAATCTGTCAAACTCTCACTGTCTGTGATCTGTCAAACCTAAAAAATAACACATATCCTGTGGTAGCGTAGATGGAGAACGAGAATATTACCACAGATATTACAATACAAGATTACCCACTTTTGCGGTAGTATTCTACCTACCACATAATTTCTACAGAATATTCTCATGGATAATATACGAGTGCTAAATAGCTATGGTACATACACTACCTATTCTTTGTCTACGGATATCGTCTTTGATTGATATCCAGCCATAAGCGGAGTGTCTATTTTGCCATAGTGTTGTAGTGATACAGTGATCGAGTGTGCATTCCACGGACGTAAAATATAGGGACTTTACATTATATGGTACACTCGAAGGGAGACCGTATTGTACGTCCATGGAAAGCACAACCATGGAAAGCAAACTCCTGGAAAGTACAGCCAGTATTACAAACCAATTGGTTTGAATTATCTGGGTGTGCTTTCCATGGTCGTACAATACGCTCCGTACAAACTAAAATCATGACGGTATTGCACACCCCTGGAATGTCCACCCCGGATTACGAACCAATATTCTCGACGCTCATTGGTTGAGAGTTCCTCATGTCCTTGAGCTCTCATTGGTCGATGCGAAGTAGTCGACCAATGAGAGCTCAAGGATATGAGGATATGACGAGGACGATCTTCGTTTGCACTGAGCAAGTTCTAATGTATTCAACCAAGAGTTGATAAGTAATGCAAACAATAAGTTAATGTTGGCCTGAAAAATCCTACCTAAGCAAATGCGTCTTGGATAGGTTAGGTTATTGGGTTTATTTTTTATTACCACTCAGAAAAGAAGAATTGCTATCCGAACTTTAACGAACAAACTTGGGTTCAAAATAAATAAAACCGAACGGTTAGTTTATCTGCAAAAAACCGGCATCAATAGTATTTTATGGTAGGGAATGCAGGCCCAGGAACAGGCCCAGTATTACAAACCAAGTATTTTAAGCCAATGGTTTGTAATACTGGCTGTACTTTCCAGGGGTGTACTTTCCATGGTTGTGCATTCCATGGACGTACAATACAGGGACTCCACTCGAACATCTCAATGACAGTGACGGATATGCATGTATGACATTAGAGACTTGTGACATTTTATTTACAGTTGTTTTGGTTCACATATTTCATTTGAGGTTAGAATTGCATGTGTTGCTAAAAATTGAGTTATTTACAAAAAATATGGGGAGTAAAGTTCATAGATTGCGATGTTACAATCCCAAACCGCAACCTATCAATTGTGCATCACTCAATAAATCAACCAACCAGTTAGCGATTGCACGGTAATGTAATAGCTTGACAAATTCATACTGTGTACATAAGTTTTTATAAAGAAAAACATTGATATTTTTACAGTGGAGACGCTTCTATTGAAATATGGGACGTGAAGTTTGCACCGTACCTTATAAAATTTATTCCGGGTGTCGAAAACGGGTCTGTGGAGGCGTTAAGCTGGGTGGAGAACAGATTGCTATCCACGGGCCTCGGCGGCGCATTGGTCGAGTGGGATCTTGAGACTCTTGCCTTAAAAACTACCACGTTGCTCACGGGCTACGCCGCGTGGTGTCTTGATGTTACTCCAGACAATATCCTCGCAGCAGTAGGCACTGAACAAGGCTACATCAATTTATTCAATGTTGAAAACAATGATATTGTTTACCAAAAGCTCTTTGATAAACAGGAAGGCAGAATATTATGTTGCAAGTTCAATCACACAGGAAATGTAATTGCCACAGGTATGAAGACTATGATGAGATGAATATCTTAATTCAGTGGTTAACTTAGCTATACTTTTTTTTAATATAAGAGCATTATAGAGATGTTTTTGTAATGTCTATCTATAGATTGCTTGTAAATAGCTATAATGGCTCAACTATTTCATCTGTAATGGTAGAAGTGTATGAGTGTGTGTAGATATGAGAGATACAAACCAAGATAACAGGATATTGTATATTTTTTAATTCAGAGTGAACAACATGCATCACCTCTGTAGATATAATATTGTTTTGATGCTGTTACTTATTACTGTCTCTTTCTTAAATGGAAATGTTTTTGTATGTGCATAATATATATATGTTATTTATGACAACCTCGATGGTGCAGCAGGCGAGAAGCTAGCTACGATGCAAGAGGCGCGGGTTTGTTTCCTCCAGGGAGATTTTTTATGTTTGGGGTCAGGACTATGAATGCGTTACATAGTCCTAGTTTTGGGTTAGGACTATGTATGGTGTCTGTTGGCTGTTTATATATTTATATTTTAGTATTTATATAAATATACTTTCACATGTATTTTGTTAACAAAAATTGGTAAATAAAGTTCCAACCGTAAGTTTGTTCTTACAGGTTCTGTAGATTCAATCAGAGTTTGGAATGTAAAGACGGGTCAAGCTACATGCCGCCTTTCTGTCAGCAAGCGTGGAGAAGAGGTTGTTGTTTGGTGCCTTGCATTTCTATCTGATAGTACCATTGTGTCCGGAGACAGTCTTGGCAGACTCTCATTTTGGGATAGTACTATTGGCGAGCAGGTAAACAACATTTGAAACTTTCATGTAATAACTACTAAATTATGGATAATTTATAAGTTTTCCAATAATTTGGTTGTGTTCAAGAGTTAACTGGAACATTCTGGGTGCAAAGCCTATGCACATTTAACTTTATACACAGATCAAAGCTATGCATAACTGAGGAGTAAAATCTATGGCTGCTTAGTATTCCTATGCTATTCATATTATGTGTCCTATGAATGTAGTCAGCACCTTCAGCCTGTACAAGTCCATTGCTGAACAAAGGTCTTAAAGACCTAGGGCACACTTGCCTAGGCCACCTCCATCCACCAACTTTCCACAACCTCTAAGATATCATTGGTCCATTAGCCTTCATACACTGTGTCGGCCAGTTCATAGTCGCTGTTCGAATCTAGTTGAGATATAACCTTTGGGTCAACAATTTAATTTTTGCAAAATTAGGGTACCTAGGGGTATAATACAAGGGCCCCATATAAATTTTATGAAAAATACCAATCCTTATGTTAAAATAATCATTAGGAGTGGAATTTTCATATAATTTACAAAAAATGGATGACAAAATTTCACATTGGACTTATTATCAATTCCCTGTTTAAAAAAGTTTTTTAACATTTAATGTCTTAATTTTTACTTAAAAACGGGATATTTACCATGATTTGTGAGTTTGAATGTTTCCCGATATTTCGGCACAGTTGTTAAAAATTACATAATAAAAATTATGTTCAAAACCATGATAGTTTCAAAAGTTATATTTAATGTCTTATAAATTATTTTCAGATAGAAACATTCACAACACACAAAGCCGACATAACAGCTATAGCAGTCTCAGATGATGAATTAAACCTGTACTGCAGTGGTGTGGACCCCACGATGGTACACTTTGTCAGAGTCCAAAAGAGCGAGGATAAGAACGCGACAACAAAGTCAACTATAATAGAAAGGGAATCTGGATCAATGTGGGCGAAACATGTTCAAAAGCATATTCATGAACATGATGTCAGGTAATGCCTTAACTTTTCCAGTCCACATATATATTAGCAATGTTCCCCTATAGTTTCTGCCAACTGAACTAACATCGTTTTTATTGGTTGTAATGATGTAAACATGATAACTATGGCAACACCAGCAGTTGGTTTTGACTATTTAACACATTTTTAAAAACCAGTTTACTATTAGATTAAAGTTGAAAGAAAACCTGAAAATCTGGTACTTGTATCTGTAGGAATGTGAAAAATGTGAAACAAACCCGTTCTTCGTCTTTTGTGAAACTCTCATATTGTTTTGGATTGGCCGAATAAAGATACAATAGTCGTGATTTTGTCAAATGGCAATATTTTTATAAGTTGAAACCGTATAACGGAATGCTAAACTCCCCAGCGGCCTCTGCCCCTTAAGTTCCTGGGTTCACCCGGCTCTCCGTGATCCGATATGGTTTGCCGCGCGCGACTATCCTAAATCACGAGGAGACCATCGTAGGTCAAGGTCAACGTAGAGACGCTGAAAGGTCAAACGCAAATCGCAAACCAAGAGACTCGGGAGTAGCTCTCGAAGTTGCAGCCAGAAGTTTAAGTTTGCTTCTGACCCGCACTTCCTGAACTGGTTTAAGTGTAGAATACCGATGATGATGATGCATGGAACCTTGATTTGCCTGGCTTGTAGTGGATTGACAGAATGTGCTGCCTGTTTTATAGTTTTTCAGCCACATACAGGAACCTGAGCCAGGACTATGTATGACTGTTACTATGTTATGTATGGTTTTTTTTTATATTACAGGGTTATCATCACACATGGAAATCGACAAATATCAGCAGGCATCAGTGGGTACCTAGTATTCACAAGTTATCCTCCACTATGGACCATGAGGATACCGCATATGATAACAGCACCGCGGACCGCTGTCAGTGCCAGCAAGAAACTGTTACTCTTGAGGTATACCTACTTTTTGGCCTTTTTTTAAGGCACAGCTCATTTCGCTTATAATAACGTACGAGCCATCGTGTGGTCGGCGAGTAGCCAGCTAAGACGCAAGCAGTACAGACTTGAAAGATGGTTCTTAGATAGGTTTTATCGCCACAAGTTACAGAGGGCGCTTCGATTTATTATAGAAAAATACGCCGGGGGTTTTAATATTTTGTTAAAATTTGTAGGTACAGCACTTATATAGAAATTTGGAAACTTGGCTCTTACGCAATCGACGAGAGCGGCAACGCTATCACAAGTGCCATCTGTCCAGATGAAGATGGCAAGAAAAACAAAAAGGCAAATCCAAACAAGGACAACGAAGTCCAGATAGAACAGGACACAACCGATGACATTTACAAACACGCCCTCCCAAAAAAGCAAAGGACTAAAATATCTCTGGACATAATTGAGAAACCGACCAAGTTACTCCAAATCTATACAAAGCACAAGCGGCAGATACGCTGTTGTGAAATGTCACCTACTGGTGAATTTATAATATACACAACAGATGGTCATTTGAGGATGCTGAAAATGGAATTGGAAACTGAAGAAGATGAAGATGTAAGTGCTTGTTATGATAAATCGGTGCAAGGGCGGGAGGGGGAGGGGAGACTCGGCTTAGACGCAAGAGTTATAGGTTCGACTCTCGTTGCGAGTCAAATGTTCTGTAGATATATTTTCCGGATCTCGGTGTTGGTTGAGGTACCATGGGTACTCGTAGTTTCTGATACCCACGGTACAGGGAATTCTAGTGTGGGGTCAAGATTATGTATGTGTGTGACTGTTGGTGTTTATTTATTTATTACTAATACTCATTTATTAACCGTAGAAACTAAATCGTACACTTGGTTCTGTCAAATTGCTTAATATAAGTATAATAAATCAGGGCAAATATCTACATAATAAATCTGGTCAGTGACAAACCATTAAAACAGGGAAGGGTTAGTGTTTAAGATAATATGTTTATTACTTAGATATGTGAATTAACTATTCACTTAGATGAGAAAAGTTACATTAAACATTGTTAAGCCACAACATTTTTTAGTAAAAAAAAGATATCAAATACTATTGTTCAAATGCCGGTATCTCTTATTAACCTGATTTAAGCAATGCTCGCTAATTTTTCGGAAAAAATGGTCAGCCCGAAAAGCCTTTTTATTTTAACGGGTTAATAATAAACTGCATATGCCCATCCTGAAGGTCCAGTCTAAATATTAGTGAAATATTTTTTGGAATCGGATGAGTAGTTTCGGAGATTACCTCCTACATCCAAACATACAAACTATACTTCTTTATAATATAAGTATAGATTGGTCAAATTTCGGTAGTTTCCATTTATAATATGTATGTATTTACAAAAAAAATGTATGTAAGTAGTATCTCGTAAACCATGTAGTCATGTAGTTCCCATAATACAAGCTCTGCTTAGTTTGGGGATGATGCTGTGTGAAAAATGTCCAGCGTTATTTATGTCCAGCATTCACATTTCTATGAGCTTGTAGTTCTATTAAAGGCTTCTTTTCCAGGGGGATCAGCAAAGGATATTTTTGTCAAAGTTGTCAGTGCACGGTATAAAGACGTGCGATCGCATCGCGTTCACTGATGACTCGCGGCTGATGGTAGCGCACACTGCGGCCGCGCTGCACGTCTTCCAAGTCGACCCTGATGTCGGCGCTTCTCTTGTACACACCATCAATACTGACAAATGTGAGTACCATACAATTTAATCCTCTCCATACAAAAGTTGCCGGGAAGAGATTGCTTCTATGCGATAAGACCGCCCACTGTACTTTAAGTTTTGTAGTTTTGTTAAGTTGTATTTGGTTTTCTTATAGTGTACAATAAAGTATTTACATTAATTCAATTGAAATTGTCGTGCTTTGGTCAAATATCGCCACCATACAAAGAGCACAAATGCTATACTTGGGAGCTTGTCCAATGCTGCTCTGAACTGTATAACGTACTGAGTATCACTCACCCACAGCTTTGTCGGCAAAGAAATAAGACAATATTCAACCACATACAAAGAACGCCAGAACGCCATCTTTAATAAATAAATAATACTGACGACCTATTAACTAAATAATATTTGACAATAATATGTGACGACCGATGTGGCGCGGTGGGCGAAGGTCCGCCTGCGACACAGGAGGTTGCGGATTCGATTCCCGCCCTGGGACAAATGTTTGTACGATCTGCAAATATTTGTTCCGGGTGTTCTGGGTATTTTCTATGTATAATAAAAAAATATCTATCTATGTAATGTATTGTATTAAGTATATCAGTCATCTAGTACCCATAACACAAGCTCTGCTTAGCTTGGGGCTAGATGATGCTGTGTGGATTGTCCAGCATTATTTATTTAATACTGGACATTTTTCACACAGCAACATCTAGCCCCAAACTAAGCAGAGCTTGTATTATGGAAACTACATGAACTGATATAATACTTATATAATTTTTTTTGTAAATACATACTTATTGCAATTATAAAACACCCATACTCGAGACAAATATTTGCAGATTATACAAACATTTATCCCGCAGCGGGAATCGAAAGCACAACCTTCTGCGTCTCAGGCGGCTTACGCCCACTGCGCCACAGAGGTCGTCATAATGCTACATCATCTGCTAAACTAAGCAGAGCTTGTATTATGGGAACTACATGACTGATATACTACTTATATACTTTTTTTTTGTAAATATATACATAATCTCTTGGGATCATCAGTTGGATAGCTGCATGATGTTGTCTGCAAAGCCTCTTTGGGTAGAGAGGCTATGGAGACAACACAAGGAATTCGATAGAACATGATACTTGAAGAAAGGAAAAATGATGACAGAAGCATTTCCCTTGCGTGCCTGATTACCACACCGAACCTGCTTATAGTCTGGTAGCAGAAAAACTGGTAGCAAAAAATAAGAAGCATGGTTTAATATAATTTTAACAACTATAACACGTGTCTCTCTCTCTCCTGCTGACGTTACGTTGGCCTTCTAAATGTCCTTCCTCTCAACGGTCTCAGGTAATGGGACGTATTGTCGACCACCTGCCAGCTCAGCAATTAAAATGTTTTGTGTTATATTTAGTTTTCAGCACAAAAACAATATTACACTTGGTAATATCAAAGAAAAGTCCGAGCGGTGCGACATATTTAGTGGCGGCGGACACCAAATGCGGAATTGCTGTGTGGAAGCAAAACGGAAAGAAATTCGAACATTACGTGACATTGCCAACGTATCAATGCATACCCTCTGCTTTATCCGTGGTCAGCGAGCATGAAGTGTTAAATATTACTTACGTCGATCAAAAGGTAACCCGAATAATGCTTACATTATCACGGCGAGTAGCCGGCTGTGGCGAAAGGGAACGGGTTCGATTCCCCGGTGCGGGACAAATGTTTGCATGTTCTGCAGATATTTGTTCTGGGTCTTGGTGTTGTGCAGTATGAGTACCTACTATGGTACTCATAGTGCTCAAATCCACGATACAGGAAATCATAGGACAATTCATGTGACTGTTGGGTGTTTATTTATTTATTACTAGTCTCTGCCCACGGCTTCACTCACGTGGTACCCAGACAAAAAGTAGCATATGTGTTTTTCTGATGTATAAGCTATATTACTGTAAAGTTTCATTAAAATCCGTTCAGTAGTTTTTGCGTGAAAGAGTAATAAACATCCATCCTCACAAACTTTCGCGTTTAAAATATTAGTAGGTTTATATTAAGTTGTCGTTGGGAACCCATCGAACTAATTTTCGTTGGCAGTTCTTTACAAAAGTTACTCGCAAAAAAAAAATTTTTTCTTATTCGTAGAGTTAAAAGTATGGCGTAGCTTTTTTTGACACAAGGTCAAAAAGTTAAATGTTTAGCGAGCTGTTCAGTAATACCCAACTCCAGAAAGTATGATAATAATAAAAAAACACGGATGGATGACGGACATGACGATATAATAACGGTTTCGTTTTCGCCATTTAGCTTCTGAACTTTTATAACAGCAAAATATTTGAATTCTGTTCTCTGTCGCAGATTGTAGAATTCGAATTATCTTCAAAGACATTCTTGGAGTGGGCCGAGCTAATATTACCGAAGCCATGGTTCGCCCGCACCTCGGCCATACAGAGTGTTACGAAGCATCCCGAACGGAAAGCGGTCGTTTTTCAAGATCAGAACTCAATCTGGGTTATTGAAAAGGTAAACACAATTATAACAGTCACTTTTAACCTTCGTCTTATGAATGTGTAAATATTCAAAGGAATGCCTTTACATAATCCTAAACGTAAAATTATAATGGGGCAACATTATTTGATCCTTTAGAATCTAATTGATCTATTTTAATTGGTCACTTTTTTAAATAAACGATATTAATGTTTAATGTATTTATATTAATTTTTGGTATTCTAGAATAATATTTGATCCCCTTAAGATACAAATAGGGTATACAATGCGTACATTATTGACACGTGTGGATAATGAACCTGATGACGGAGTAGGTCAGTAGGTTATGGTTATTTTATACTACTTACCTACAATAACTTCGTGTTGAACTCATTTACTTATTCTTTGCAGGAATACAAAACAGCAAATCCACAAAATACCAAGCTGCCATACAAAATCATACCTATGAAAGTGAGTAACTTCAGTCTTTGATAAGAATAGGGTTTATTGGCTAGCCTTCGTCCGGTTTCAGAGGTAAATCTACTCTCGAATAGAGAGATTGGACCTATCCAATGTTGACAGATCTTGTCTTCACACTATTGATGTTTCGGTCACTCTTTAGATCATATAACTAAGTATAGAGCCCTAAAACAGTTCTTGTGACCAATGGTTATAGCACTAATAAAGTGAAAGGATTCATTTAGTGTGTCTTAATTTTTGTTCTAGATCTTGCCGATTTCCTGACAAAACAAAGCAAATTGCAATGCCTCTTTTCTTTTTACAAAGGAGTCTATGTTACTAAGGAGACTTATGTTTAACTAGTAGGCCGTTTTACTTGCTAAAAGTCTACTCGAGAAGATGTGATGTATGTGACGAGAAGATTATGGCGAAGTTTCCCGAACGCTGCCCATCCGAGTTGGATTCGTCGGCATAGAAACTTACTAGAGGGCGGAAGATCAGCGCGCTACTTACCTACATTAGTTCTGCAGCGCTTTATTCTGAGTCCTACCCCATTTTGTGGCTACTTACCTCATCCACAGTGTAACCATCAGTATTTTGACGACCTCTGTGGCGCAGTGGGCGAAGGTCCGCCTGGGACGCAGAAGGTTGCGGGTTCGATTCCCGCCGCAGGACAAATGTTTGTATGGTCTGCAAATATTTGTATCGGGTCTGGGTGATTTCTATGTATGTATTTACAAAAAATATATATATTTAGTAGCATATCCGTTATGTACT
This sequence comes from Perizoma flavofasciatum, assembly GCA_958496245.1. Taxonomy (NCBI): domain Eukaryota; kingdom Metazoa; phylum Arthropoda; class Insecta; order Lepidoptera; family Geometridae; genus Perizoma; species Perizoma flavofasciatum. Next base: position 7,578,026 of record OY292431.1, read on the forward strand.
TCTCATAACTCAAGCTCTACTTACTTTGGGGCTAGATGATGCTGTGTGAAAATGTCTGGCATCATTATTATTATGATTATTATAACCATAGTTATGTACTTAATTAATAATTAAGTAGATTTATCTATCTATCTCATCTACTTTTAATTATGTTGGTTACATTTGTTTCAGTATCTGGCCGGTTTCCACTGGCTCGGCAGAGACGAGGCGGTGACGATAGAGTTGCTTCCTGACAATATCGTCTCACAGCTACCGGCTATGGTCGCCACCAAGAGACACTAGCGATAAGTACTAAATCAATAAATATTAATCCAGTAATTATTGTAGTTATTTTTATCCATGACAAGATTTCAAGACCAACGCGACTACGCAAAAGCTATGTACACAGAAGAGGTAGTATAAAATATTACACTATTAATTTAAAAATGAAATGTCCTTAAATTATTTCGTTTATTTAATTGCGAATTGATCGAGAATCACGCTCTAACGGGTAATCGTATTACACCGTTATCCGTGTATATATCATGACTACATATATATTTTATTTTGTACATATTTAAAGTATAAAATTATGTATCTCTTAGAATATATCCATAAATACCGATTCAATAACAACTGTCAGTATATTGAAAAAGTAACGTTCGGTACACATATTATTGTTTCTCCGTTGTCCGGTAAAAATCGCCACAATCTATAGAGGTGGTAGATCGAGCTTAGAGGACATTCTGTCTTTGCAGAAAAAGCAGAACAGTTGATTGATTCTAGTGAATTTGCTAAAAGGTAAAAAAAGAAACCTTTCAAGCGCTGAAAGCACTGGCGTCGTCAATTTTGGCGCGTTCTGAAAAAAGCAGGCTACGATAAGCAAGACCATTCTACCAATTTAAAAAATAAAAAAATAGCCTTTTTAGGGTTCCGCACGAACATTCAGATTTGTGTGGGCGTTTTTATGTTTCATATGGCATCCATTTTAAAATCGCGGGCGAGCGAAGCGAACAAATCCAAAATATGTTTGTTTATCCATATTCCAACCTTTTATTCAATCTTGATAATCGTAGTAAGTAAGTAGATTATACTGATACAAAAAGAAAACAAACACGCTCACGATTGTATTCCTCATGATGGACATCTTCCGATACATACCTACTCAGTGTGTAATTCTTTGAGTTTCACTCGCACAAAAGTCTTTGAATGGAAAATCCGTTAGTCCAAGTTTGAATGGAGTTAGACCGTCAAATTAGTCGAGCAAACGGCAACGGTCTTGACGTTTATTTTGAAAACTAGCATAGTCTGCAATTTTGGCATTAAAAATCAATAGCAATTCAAATTATTTTTAATTATATTTATCTAGTAGTTGTATATCGCATTGCACTCCTCTTGTATTTACTATTACATTCACAGCCAACTATTCTTACAATTGCATACATTCAGCTCCATCCCAAGGTTGTATGGAAGGGATTGCTTTTAAGCGATAAGATCGCCCATTGTACTCTTAGTTATATTAAGTTTTTGTTTATTTTGTTAGCTTGTGGTTTACAATAAAGTATTTTCATTCATTCATTATTAATCTCCAAAAAAAGCTTACGAAACCCTCAATTTGTAGTTACTAATAATAAAATTTGTTGTGATGAACACTTTTATGTTGACAAAATGCTACTATGTTCACCACGGCCCGACGATACCTAGGCGCGGTAGAATGCTACAACTTTTTCGCTCAAAAAAAATAACTTATTTTTTTACGTTTGACAGGTTGTACCCAAATGAATAGTTCGATGCTTAGGGGTTCCCAAAACTTACCCCGTTGGGTCGATCGACGCTCCATATATTAAGCATCTACTAAGATTGGTGGTGATAATGATAGGTGACATACAAATCACCGATGATTGGCAAAAACGACACCTTTGACACTGACACGGACGTGTGTCCGCTCGAGTTCATACAAAATGTTCTGAACGATATTTTTTCCGCCCCGTACCTACTGTCCACGGTACGAACACGGTACGAAAAGGAAGAGGTTTAAGTAGATAGTCCACCAATCTACTCTAATATTTTAAACAGGTCAAGTTTATAAGTAATCTCCGAAAATACTCATCCGATTTAAAAAAAATATTTCACCAAAAATTTACTCTTTATCATTGAACGGAACTTTTAATTGAACGGGGTCATAGGTTGTATCCCGTTCAATTAAAAGGGCTTTTTGTAATGACAAATTTTCAACGTAAGTCGACGAAAAAAAGGTTTTTACGAAAGCTGTCTAACAGTAAGAGCTACTCTGTATTGCCTGTATGCGGGCGAAGCCGTGGACAGTAGCTAGAAGAAAATAAAGATAATTTGTCCTCTTTGGCGCTCTACACGGTCTTGGTCTGATTTGAAACCGGCACCGACCCGACTACGTTCATCTCGCTAGCAAAGGTTTGGATGTTTGAATGTTCGTTGTTAAATCCGAATCGGCGTAGCCGATTTTGATTAATATTGGAAAAGGTATAGTTCGTTACCTACAATAACACATATTATGTTACTTTTTTATCTAGATACAACGCTTGCGAAGCCGTGGGCTTAGGCTAGTTTTCTATAAACGTTAAATAGAACTTAACATTTCACTTACGTAATACAAAAAAAAATATTAATATGTATATTATCGGTAAATTTCTACTGTGAGTCATTATGTAAGTAGTTTAGGAAATCGAACGGAGTGATGGTAAGCTGCGTCGGCTGCGCCAACAGCTCGTTTGTCACTTCGTACCGCGAGATTGGCAGGTTGTATGAAATCGGGTCTCCATCAACGCTTCTGTAATTTACGAAAGCAGAATAGGTTATTACTATTATTATTAACTCTTTATTTCAGACTATATAGGTCCATAAATTACATAAGTATGCACACAAAAACTAAAAAAATTACGTAGATCCGTTAGGGTACCAATTGGAGGGAAGTCAGAGGCAAGTCCAATAATTGCTACATTTTGCAAGTAGTTAGCATTCCAAGTGACATGCTGCAAGCCCTAACTGATGGCACACGCCTTAAATTTTTTGGGTCTAATGCATGCCTGTTTCCTCACGACGTTTTCATTCACTGTTGTAAGCATTAGTTAAGGTTAAAATCCGATCAGGTAGGCAAGTCCTGGTGTAAAATATAGTGTTATTTCATACAGGTCGCAAAGCACTTACCCCAGGAATATCAATGTCTGCTTGTAGGGGTCGTAAATCTGTCCCGGCTTGAGAGGCGGGCGGGTTGGGTAGTCGCGGTCGGTTTTCACCAGCCTGCCGTAGCGCTCGAGAGGACAGAGTGCGCGGCGACCGACTATTGCTATGGGTCACAATATATGCTTCTTACTTATTTACCTCTAAATACTTAAAACACTATCGCTTAAGTTAAGATGAATTGCGAATTCAAAATACGTCACTCCATGCAAAAATACGCACAATGCGAGAGGGACAGATTCGAGCACGAAAGCCAAATTGTTTTTGAGAAATTAAAATGACAAAAAACCGATTTCAAATAACGGGAAATTGATAGAAGTCCAATATGAAAGTCCATATTGGATCTTTTCATAAAATTAATATGGGACCACCCTTGAAGTATACCCTTACCTATTAAAAAAAGGTTCACGATTGGCGAAGATATCACGTTATAAACAAAAATAAAAACATACATACGAATTGGGAACCTCCTTCTTTTTTAAAGTCGGTTGATAATAATTTAATTCCGATATTCGCGATACCTTTTCTGTTCCAAGTTTACGTTTCAATTCTGTAGGAACTCTATCATCAGATTATCACGTCTTTACGTTATTTGGCATACTCGGGTTGACACTTTCGATTAAATAAAATGAGTACTTAAAAAAAAAACTAAAAAATTCGCTTTTATCTCGCACTAAAAATTATACTATCCATCTCCTGGTCATCATCAGAGCCTCGTTACTAACCTATTGGACTCGTCAAAACGAATCATATGAGCCCAAACTCGACGGGTTAACTAGTAGCCACTGAAGAGTTCCACCTATCCACTTCCTGACTCCTTCATCAGATCAGCGCCAAGATACCAAATCATAGTATTGTCATCCGAACTACATACATATACATACAAAGTTTCATTTCGATACGGCAATTAGAAGTAAGTTAAAATTGACTTCCAAGATTTGATTACATTGTTTGTTTGTTATTTAGGTCCGAATTCATAGTCAAATAGGGGCTCCCCTAGGGCACTGTTCAGGCGCTAAGTAAAAATTCAAGTGGGAATTCAACCTTCATGTACTCAGCCATAACGCGAATGCTGAATGATGGATTTTGGGGGATTGTTCAACCCCCGACTATTAATTCAGGCTTTAGTTAGCGCTATATTAGTGAAGCTAATATCGTATCGAAAAGTAAAATCGTCCACAAAAAATATTTCGGCTAGTTGTGATTTCATAAGATGATAATGTTTTTTTTTAAGTTTAACGGGAAGAATAGCAATACCTCAGGAATCAATCTATAGTTGATTTATCTAGATCAACAAACAAACAAATAATCGATTAAGACAAATGCATATACGGCTTCCTTACTTCCATCATGTGTATAAAAGTCCAGGAATAATGCGTGGAAGACAATTACTATAACTGTAGTATAGTTTATTAGATTGTTTAGTAGATAATGTTCTATCTACGCTAATTGCTACGTCAGTCGTAAGCCTCTCCTAAGTTTATTTTAAGCTTGTTTGTGAACGCTATTAGGTGAATTGGGCTTTGTGATCAGACAAATGGAAGCAGGTGTGGTGAAGTACGTACATATGTTACTGACGTAACACGTAACCTACTCGTAAATTGGATATACTACTTATTATCTACTTGAGCAAACCGTTTTTATTATAAAATGTTGCGTTATAGGCATGTAGTCTGGCTTGATACCTCAACTAACGTCACCTATCAGTATTTATCATAAAAAATAAAAAATATTACGCAATTTGTACAAAATACTTATTTACCTGCTGATGTAGGAGGCAGCGGAAACGGTGAGGGGTCTACTACCACGGGATAGCGCTTTGGTGTTAGGTGGCAACTCACAGATCGCACTGCAGCTCGGTATTCCTCAGGCGTAAATCCTGAAACAATTTATTTTGAAAATATTTTTTAGGTACGTCCAACGAACTCGTCGTTATAACATTGAAATTATCGTGGGTTGGTATGATTTTCGGATATTATTACGAATTTATCACGTACCTTGTTATTACCCTGCTGACCTTTCGTTGACCGTTAAGATGTCCTTCCTCATGAGCGGCGAGGCCAAGTCATTTCCCGTCTCACGACCGTCGAGCGCAGTCGCAGACGGTGCTCATTAGGAAGGACCACTAAATGGTCAACAACACGTCAGCAGGAGAATAGTAAAGTACGGGGTATAATCGTATGTAATAATATCCTAAAATGAACTCTTTATTGCAGAGTTTTTACTGAAAAGTAAATTAAAGTTACCAAGTTTTTGAGCCTCCTCGTCCTGTATTTCCCGTATTTTACTCAGAAATCCCCACGTTGGGTACCACAGTTTCGCTGCATGCTTCTCCTTCTTTGTTACTGAAGTCCTGGAAACGAAAACTCGTGTTTTCCAGGGTTCCGAGGCCAACTGCGAAAACGGAACCGTTCTAGCTTCGCCATGTTCGTCTGAGTCCAGTGGTGTCGGTGGTGAGTGACCGCGCTATCTGCGTCCTCCGATCCGTGGTCGCCACTCGTGGTCCTTTGTCCCTAGCGGTTTCGGTTTTGTAAGCTATAAACGGACAAAAACACAATAGCAATAAAACTTAAAAACTACGATAGTTACAGAATGCCCTGTGCTTTGACAGGGTCAATTGACGGCTCTCGGCGGCCTCCGGTGGGTGCCGGCGGTGCTGGTGCTGCATTTTCCATTTTTGCACAATCTTAGAAAAAACAACAAAAGACAAAATGATTCACTGCAGGGACTAAACAACTGTGCGTCTAATTTGAGCGTAGCGTTGCTTAGGGCTGGATGATAGCGTTGCAATCGATCAAACTTCCTTATGGATACAGGGAATATTACGGTTTCCTCTTCGGCGTAGGTTTACCTTCTTATATTCAAATATTCATAATTGAGCGACGCGACTTAAAAAAATAAATCGGTGCTGGCGGCTGGGTACATAGCAAGCCTCCAAAGAAAAAGTAAAATTTGTTTACAAGTTTAATCGCAATAAGAGGTATAATATACCTTCTTATCCCATAATAAAGCTAGATTTCATTAAGATATAATACCCATCACGCACCAAGGCCTGGCAAAGGCGAATGTGCGTAAATTACGTGAGGGAAGGTCTACGAGTAGGTAACTTGCCTATCCACGTAGGTAATTTAGTAGTTCTTATCCAACCGCAACGTAAGTTTAAGTTAAACCTACTCTCTAAAATATTATGTTCCCTAGAGCTTTAACAAGCCTACATTAAAATTAGGTGAGTGGGGAGGTGGTTCATTTGAATCACAATATTTTGACCCGCGACACAAGGAGCAGGTATTCATGCTTGGGGTAAAGTGGCTGTTTGTTAGTTTAATTGCATGTAAAAATACTCTTTTGTAATTCTTAATAAAGCAATGTAATCAATGCATTACACAAGAAAATAACCGGCATCGCATACCCAGGCTTGTCGGCTATAGGAGTGTAGGATTCTACGTAAATTACAAACTCAAAGTACTTATTATAATATCTGTGGTTCTAGGGACGCGTCCGCGTCGAGACTCAGGCGATGGAGACGTCTAGACCAGACGGCCTATAAACTTTCACGAGCATTATTTTACTTTCAGCATTAAGTGAATAGAAAAGCTTGCTTAGCTCAGCAAGGGCGAAATAGGACCCTATTTTACACCCTATGAAGGAACGGTTAGATAATCTCGCTTTACGGGTTACGTTTAATACGTGAACTAACCTTGGACCTTCAGAAGAGGAAATATACCCAGTTGTGGGACGTAGCTAAATTGATGTCTCGACAGTGTTTTATCAGTACTTTCAAGATTTCCTGTACAGACTGACAAGAAACATAATCTATACTATACTATAATAAGAATGTAACAGGTCAAATTCTGTACATTAAAGATATTTTGAAATTTTTTTTTGGATGGCACTTTATAATCGATACTGAAGCCAAAAATGTATTTTTTTTTTTCATTTTTGTCTGTCTGTCTGTCTGAACCTTAATCACGCATGGCGCCGAAACTACTGAATGAATTCAAATGAAACTTGGCATGATTTGAGTTCATACTACGGGGTAGGACTTAGGATACTTTTTATCCCAAAATTCAGCATGGTTCCCTTGGGAGAGGGGATTAAAGTCAAAATGTGTACTTAGTTGTAATTCATTAAGGCGTAGTCCGATTTCATTCATTCTTTTTTTTGTTAGAAAGGAAGTACTTTCGAGATTGTCCCGTAAATATTTCAAGGTCATCGGGTTTGTAGTTCAGAAGTTACAGACATCACAGGCCTCAGTACTGGGACTGGGACTGGGACAACTGGGACTACCGGGACTATTGGAACTTCTGAGACTACTGGGACTGCCGGGACTGCCGGGACTGCCGGGACTGCTGGGACTGCCGGGACTGCCGGGACTGCCGGGACTGCCGGGACTGCCGGGACTGCCGGGACTGCCGGGACTGCCGGGACTGCTGGGACTGGGACTGGGACTGGGACTGGGACTGGGACTGGGACTGGGACTGGGACTGGGACTGGGACTGGGACTGGGACTGGGACTGGGACTGGGACTGGGACTGGGACTGGGACTGGGACTGGGACTGGGACTGGGACTGGGACTGGGACCGGGACCGGGACCGGGACCGGGACTGGGACTGGGACTGGGACTGGGACTGGGACTGGGACTGGGACTGGGACTGGGACTGGGACTGGGACTGGGACTGGGACTGGGACTGGGACTGGGACTGGGACTGGGACTGGGACTGGGACTGGGACTGGGACGGGGACCGGGACCGGGACCGGGACCGGGACCGGGACTGGGACTGGGACTGGGACGTAAAACTTAAAAAAACATCATCATCATCTCATGGAATCACGACTATTATTTCCGAATATTTTTTTCGTGGGCGACTTTTATTTCGTTTTTTCTTCGAAAGAGTAGGTAAAATAACGTGAGCACGTGAGGATCTGATGCTATTAGAGTATCTGCAGGATAGAAACCGTAAACTTGAGACTGCAAGCGTAGGTAACTATCACTAATATCACAATTTAATTATTATCAACCGACTTATTATCACGTAGGTATGTTACGTGATATCTTCGCCAATGTTAACAGATTTTATTCCGATATTCTTTTTTTTTAATCTAGAGTCTTCTGAGAAATACAATCTGGGAGTTTTCAAATGCAAAGTAAAAAGCTCCTTTCTTGATATGAGTGCTTCACTGCAGACTACAGCGTTGCTTTATATGAGACAAACTGATTTCCGATGAAAATAATTAGTCTGCAGGGATCGCAATCGCGAACGAAGTCGCGGGTACAGCTAGTATATATATATATATATATATTCACACCTTTTCCTAGAAGGGTTAGGCATAGCCTCAATAGTTATCTTTTGGCTGTGTCGTGCAAATGTGCCAGTAATAATAATAGATAGGGAGAATTAAAGAGCCACCCTCCCCCTCATAATCGATTGCTGGATCTGCCCTCCGGCTCGCGGAAATACAATACACGGATACAATGCGGAAATGCAACAGACAGATGCCAACAGATAACGAGTCTCCTATATTATATGTGAGTTCAGTCGCAAACGATAAACATATTTTTTTATGTTACAATAATGAACATAATATGATAAGATAGCAAAAACTAAAATGCTGCCTAAAACCAATATGATGTATACGATTTGAAATACTTTGATATCATTGCTTGCGACTGAAATTTTGAACAGTTTTCAACAAATGAACTTTAACTTAAACAACTAAGGTATCATTGGATTCGTCTTGATATAAAATAGGTGATAAAAATATAAATAATACCTAGATTATTATGAGGTCACAGAAAATACAATATGGCGTCTGCCATACGCCATGTTAAAAACCTAAATTCAGCCAATATGGATAAGTGCTTAGTGCATACTTACGTGCATAGTTTTTAACTTTATGTTGTATTTGTTCCGGATTTTGCATCCTATGAAAATGAATAAGCGACATAATGAATAGGGTCTGGGAACACCCAGATTATGTCGCTTATTATGTTACCATGTTACTCGTAGTTCCTGATACCCACGACACAGGGAAGCTTAATGTGGGGTCCGGACTATGTATGTGATTGTTGGGTGTTTATTTATTTATTTGTAAAAAGACAATCTCACAGTGGCAATGCTAGTTTTTTTTTGCTGTGTCCTACGAAAATCTGGAATAACGTAAACCTACTGCTGGTTGATTGGTAGATATACCTAACTCCCTCGGGCCCCGTACATAAAAAGAATGTATTGAATTCGATTCATCGAGCCGTAAATGTTGGGCTTGATTGAAGTAGAGGATGGGAAAGACTTATTTGGGCTGCTATTCAAAGAAAGGAAAAAAATGGGGTTATTTGGTGAATACCTAGTTTAGTGCCTGTTTTTATTGCTAACCTGGCTGATTTATTTACTTTTATGGAGCACATATGAAAGTGGATTACCTAAAACATTTAGTTACTTAATCTAGAGTTACCTGAAGTATGTAAGATTACAAAACCTTCTTTTTTGTCGGTTAATCTTTCAAGCAAACCATGCTTTATCGCAAATGATAATTTTACAAAAGGGGTTTTCACATCATAGGAGTAGGTATCCTATGATACCTTTGCATTACCGAATATACCTTATTTCAAACAAACTGATTTTACCCAACTTCGACCCAGTCAAATTGAAGACATTAAGTACTTAAGAATTGATTGCGTGATAATATCTGAAAAGCGGCTCTTGTCGTCTACAAGGCATTATCACGCGAATAAATCTAGAATCTATTCAAAACTTTGGCCCAGTCAAAGTAAGGTCATATTTCAAAATTGATTGCGTGATAAATGATAATTGTAGTCAGTGAAAGCACTGAGTTATTCTGTGTTGATAATGAAAAGGTCCGTTCGTCGTCTATTAGTTTGTACCGTGAGTTTGTTTGGGAGTCTTAAAATAGTGTCTTTCATGTATGTGTGTGTGTGTCTATGTTTACGGAATATTATAGTTTGTGAGTAGAGCCGTCACTTGATGATTTATTAATAGAACAGTGTAAAGTTGAAAATGGCTGAGCAGAAAAATCACATAATGCTGTTAATTAAATCTTGAAAAAATCTGTAAAACTCTGAATAAGTGTAGGTTTTATTCAAATCTTAAAGCCAGACAGACGGCACATTTTAAAATAGTCTTCGTGTTACGAAAGGCTCCCGTCCGCAAGGTTATGTTAGGTACACGATTATGTGCGTGCGTCTACAACTCGTCTAGAAGGCGAGCAGACACCTGACGGGCGCAGCAAAGGGCGACGGAAGGGCAGACAGGTTGCACCCAGACGTTACGGCTATGGTTTAGTCATAACTGGCCTTTACACGTAAAATTTGCAGATCTATAGTGAAGACTAGCAATAACAATCGCAATCATGACAGCAATCAGTTGAGAACCTTGAAATCATAATAGGGTTGCCTTTGTTGTTACAATTTGTACGCAACGAGGAAAATTATGTATTTTTAACCGAATTCTAAAAAAGAAGGTGGTTCTCAATTGTTTTTTTTATCGGGTGTTTTTGTTACTTGATATCTTCGCCAATTGTTAACCGATTTTCATGATTATTTTGTTATTGTATAAAGAATAATCCCGAGGTAGATTTAATTACTATCAACCGACTCAAAAGGAGGAGATTCTCAATTCGTCTGTATGTTTTTTTTTTTGTGTATGTGTAACCGATTTAAATGGGTAGATTTAAATTTAAATGTGTGGACCACCATATAAATTTTATGAAAAAATGGATGATTAAATTTTATATTAGATTTTTTCGGATCGGATTTTTGACATTTTATGTCTTATACATTATTGTTCATATAATTTTGCCTAAAAACCGGGATATTTACCATGATTTGTGATTTGTGGTTTTCAGTAAAAATTATGTTCAAAACCATGATAGTTTCAAAAGTTATTATCGTTCATAAGTTTCTCTTCAGTGTCGGCAATAGCGATTGCCTCCTGTCAAATCTCTGGCCACTATACGAAATACGTTTTGACAGCAACAATGCAAAATTGGCGCCGATTCCGTTGTACACCAACTAAAGTTAATTAAAACTGCCTGATTATGCAATTTTAATCAAGTCTCAGGTAATCTAACTTTACCCCTCAAGCTCAAGCTACGTACAAGTTGCCCGCAGCTCGCCAAAAAGCAATAACCTATCTTGTATTGAAATTATGCATACAAGATAATTACATTGACTATTAACAATTAAACTAATTTCTAATAATTTTAAAAAAGTAAATAAATTGATAAGAGAAATTCCACGGAATCGCCGTATTCTGCATTGTTTGAGAAGTTAAAAAAAACTATTCGTAAATGATTGTACATCTAATCACATGATACGTCGTCTGTCTCGTCTAATATAAACAGGCATTTAATTATCAACTTGCTTACGAGTACATTATTACTAGCTGCGCCACGCAGTTTCACCCGCGCAAGTTTCGATTTTATACTCGTGATAACATCGAAATTAAATGTCTGATTCGAATGAATTAAAAAGTTTTTAACTGCTACATAAATAATATCCTTTATCATAAAACTATTTATTTGAATAAAAACTAATACTACGATACGAATCTAACGAACTTTTGTTTCTACCGGCGATCTAATAAATTTAAGAACACAAAAGCTGCTATTGTGACTTAACTATGATAGTTAGATATATTCCCTCGAAGACTTTTTTGTAGGCAATAATTAGTACTTTAATAATGTAGTACATAATTTTTATGTATCATCAATAGTTTTCTCAGCGCACGCAAATTCAATAATGAATTTTATTATAAATTATAAATTATAGCCTTTGTGAAAAAAAAGATTAAAATCGACCCAGTAGTTTCGGAGCCTATTCGATACAAACAAACAACAAATATTTCCTCTTTATAATATTAGTATAGATAATGTTTAATATTAATAATGCTGGACATTTTCACACAGCATCATCTAGCCCCAAAGTAAGCAGAGCTTGTTTAATGGGAACTACATGACTACATGGTTTACGAGATATCTTCAAATAAGTGCTTCATAATTTGTAGTACTTCTTGTAATCAAGAAATGTAAATATTATTTTCTAGGTTACTCGATACTAATGTATCGAGTAACCACCAAGTAATATTTATCCTACTACTGTACTGTTATTATAAACGCTAAAGTTTGTGTGGATGGATGTTTATTACTTTTCACGCAAAAACTACTGAACTGATTTTGATGAAACTTTACAGTAATATAGCTTATACATCAGAATAACACATAGTCTACTTTTTATCCGGGTACCACGCGGGCGAAGCCGTGGGCAAAAACTAGTTCGTTTGTTAATATGAGCTAGTTTTTAACTCTCGTGTCGAAATTTTTAAGAAGACATTTGATTGTGATGGCCGTTATATCAACAGGCCTTTCAAAGTACTTAATTTAAAATACCACTCACTACCACTAGGTAGAGGCTACTTTAATAGTAACTTGACGGAAAGTTGCTTAACCTAGCTGATGGGTTAAAAACGACTAGGCGTTCCAATTAGGTACTCTAGGACATGTTTGGGCTTGTTTGGGTTTTCCGTTGGTAAATATACCACCCAATCAGTCAATCAGGTCAGTACATCTCAATGTATATATAGGTACGGTACGTGTGCATAATTGCCTACATGAACCGTCGCTACGATACGTAGCGTTGCTCATGATTCATACTTATGTGAAATAAGGTCAATTCCACTAAGCTTTATAACTAAGTTGGTAGTTAAGTGGTTCTCAATCACCATCATTTATTCACACAAACGACAGACCATTGAAATAATTAAATACGTAACAGGGTTTTTTATGTTATTTCAATAGTATGAAAGACGTCCTCATTTCGTCCCGAGCATGCAAACAATCCTCTGAAATTTTAATTGAATACCGTATATCTCTGGCTAAATAATTGTCAATTCAGTAATTTTAACTACATTTATAATTTTATAATGAAAACGCTAACGCTGTTATGTAGATACTGCGATTGAAAAAAAGCATACGTCTAAAAAATGCGAAAGTATCTGAAAGGCTCACGGTTCTACACGTGATATTAATAGCGTCTAGACTTCGTTTAGCAGTGGATTGTAAAGCAGCGACTATAGGCATTGTAAAGGTCAACGGGGTCGAACCTTGTATAATCTGCAATTCACCTGAATGTCATTAATTAGAATTTTCAGGCTTGAGTGCTGTTGAGTTATACAATCGTATATATTTGTATTTGGGATAGTAATTAATTAATTTGCTTGTAAACTAAACGCCTAATAGTGTTGTAGCGATGTTGATAAAGAGAAGATTTGGTATGTTTGGGATGTGAAAGAATAATATTTATGTAGGTGCAAAATTGTGATCTTACCTGTGGCTCCATTACTTACAAAACATTTATATAAGTAGTATATCAGTGATTTAGTTCCCATAACACAAGCTCTGCTTACTTTGGGTCTAGATGATGCTGTGTGAAAAATGTTCAGCATTATTTATTTTTTATTTAATGAACTCAAAATGCTTGCCTTAGGCTCGGCTATGTGCAAGTTTAGGAAGTAGTCTGTTAAAATATTACCTCTATTACAGGCACATATGATTGAGAGCATGTGTCTAGATAAGTAAAGCTAACAAGCAGGTGCTTGGTAACAGCGTAGGTACCTACTGGGATTTTATTTAATGGGAAGTGCATACAATTTTGAGTGAAAGCTATATCTGCATCGCTGCAAATGCCAGATACGCCTCGGAACGTACTCTTATTAGTTTGTTGAAAAAATACGAAAACATCGAAAAATTGTAAACTTTGACTTACTGTTATTTGAAATAAATAATTCTAAATGTGAAACCAGTCCTTCGACTGTTCTAAGTGTAAAATATTGGTAGATTATTTCTATTGAATATTAGTTTTGTACGGGCCTTACTTGACGATTGTTCAAATCTATTTTTTTTTTCATAATGCCAGTTTTTATCTATTATGCTTTGTGATACTGATCACACAGTTTTTAACACACATACTTAAACCATATAAAATAGGTATTATATATATAAAACCTCGAGTGTCAGCTCGATTCGCTTTCGTAGAACTTTATCTCAGGCCTAGATTTGCAGCTCTTGAGTATAGACAAATAATTATGCCCGCCTACGTCTCTCTTCATTTTCAAGGTTATTTTACAACATAAAATCATTCAGCGGTAATGAAACTGTACTAGTGCGCGTGGCCCAATTCCGTCGGTAGCGGCAGCGAGGCTGAAGGGTCGTGGAAGGAAAGTACTCTTACTATGCCCTAATCTGTATCTGCCTATACCTTCCCAACCGTTCACACGCCCCCGCGTCTAGACTTTAGCCGAACATAAACTTACATAATTCGCCACTCCGCCTGCACGCACCAAATATTCCAAATTTTAGGCTAACCATTCGACTTTGTTAGTTATGATTTACAGTTTGTAGCTTTGAGGCCGCAAATTTATATGAGTTAACATTTACCTACCCTTTAAATTAGTTCAGAGAATTCTGCGTAACTCGTAGTTGTACTTACTTATCTTGTTTTGGGAACAAAGATGTTTATTGTTTAGTAATTTATGACAATAACTTACTATGTTGTGTACTAGCTATTGCCAGCGGCTTTACATGCTGGGCATTAGTGCAGACGTGCTTTAAAAAAATGACACGGGACAATTTGTCTCGGGGCTGGGTGTTTTCTATGTAAAATATGAAAGTATTTACAAAAAAGTATGTATAACAATACAAGCTCCGCTTAGTTCGGGCTAGATTATGCTGTGTTAAAAAAAAGTCCACCGTTACGTTATGCTCCCATACTAACTTTCACCCTCCATTTCTCTCCCCCCCTTAAAATCATAAACCCTCAAACACACATGTATTTCTCGGTAGCTTTAATTAAATTTTTTATGTTTCTAACTCTTTAAAGAACAAAGACTTTTATACAAAGTATCTCCCCCCAAAATCATTTCTTAGCACATGCATGCATTATAGAAATAAACCTATGTGCCAAATTTTAGCGTTCTAGACTTAGTAGTTTTTACTGTGCGTTGATAGATCAATCAGTCATTCAGTCAGGACAAACGATTTTATAAGTTCCGATTTTGTTAATTACTTCTGTTGTTTTCTGAAGAATTTACGAATAACGAAAAGCTTGCTGACGTATCTTTTATTTTTTTTCATTGATTGGCAGATGAAGAATAAATTAATGAAAATCCATCAACGCAACGCACTAACATTAACGAATCGCAGTAACATTAACGAATCGTTTTCTTCTGCGTAAATATCGTAGGGAACATAAATAGAGCAAGAATATTATCTTAACATTATTAAGTCTTAAGATTGTTTCATTTCACTGGCTTGAGTATTAAAAATACTTATTTTCATTTAGATAGACTAAGCAGTGAACAAAGACAACAGCTTACATAAAACAGCTGCGTTAATATAGCGAACGGCTGTATTCTGTAAAGTATGAGTAGTTGCCATAGCTGAAAACACGATTGAGTTACCATATGTTTGAATTTTTATTTGGCTTACTTGATTGAATTTTTCGTAAAGCGCTTCATCCATATGAATTATACTTATAGGCATGTATGTTGTAGTATTTTATTTCAATTATAATTAATATCATATATTATTATGCAATCTTTTATATTTTTTTATGTACACCCCCGCCACTCTTACGATTTCGTACTATAATTTCCAAAGACTTGCACTTGCACTTTAATATTAATAAGATTGTGTTTATTTTATTTTGTTTATGGTGTACAATAAAGTATTTCATTTATTAATTCATTCAAGATTTATGTGTTGTGAAGCTTGATTTCCAAATCTTAATTCTAAGAGAGCTATCGTTTTTTTTAACTGCACCGCAAGTAGTGCATATAAACGTGTTTAAAATGTTTGGGTTAAGGTTGTTTATGTTTGTTAGTGCGTTTCTCTGCTACCATTTTTCTTCAAATGGCTTGAAGAAAAATTAATTTATGTAATTGTAATTCGGTTTTTTCAATCGTTTTATATAACTGCAGGGAAGTTTCCTAAAATATGTTATATCGCCACACAGATCGGTGCTGCATTTAGATGATGGAACACACGAGACGGGGTTTCCTTTTTTATAATATGCTTCATTTTTCGTGAACCATTTCAACGTCAACTTCTTGATTATGGCTTCTGTGGCTATTTGAGTGAACCATTTTTATGGTGGCGTAATAGCAGTAAGTGGCACTTATGGAGTCAAAGTATAATAGGTTGACCAGCTGTCACTTCATAAACTGTAACAAGGGGTGCGTGGCGGTGCACGTAGGCGGCGGGGACGGATGGCGAGGGTGTAGGCTGTCTAGACTGCGCCCCTACACGACACTAATTAATATTACCGTCCGTCTGTCTGTAACACCGCTCGGCTTGAGTGCGGCTGTAACAACACGCTCTACTTCTCCGTATCAATGCTATTACGAAAAATTCTTAAATATATTTATGAGGAAAGTCAGTTTTTATAAATTTAATTCAACACTGATAAACCCTCATGAATGCATTAGTCTTTTATTTTGCGTTTGTTTTTTCTAACTTTGGGTTCAATCACTTATATCAATGATATTAAATAAATAATGCAGGAAATTTTCACACAGCATCATCTAGTCCCAAACTAAGTAAAGGTTGTATTATGGGAACTACATGACTGATATACTACTCATATACCTACTTTTTTATAAATAGAAAACACCTAGACCCGAGACAAATATTTGGAGATCATACAAACATCTGTCCCGTGGCGGGAATCGAACCCGCAACCTTCAGCGTCTCAGGCAGGCCTTCGCCCTCTGCGCCACAGAGGTCGCCACAGAGGTATTTTACATAATATGAAAAAAAACATAATGTGTAAATTTGTGTGCCTCTTTCGATAAACTTATAGTTTAAAAAACTATTATAATTACCTATTGTTTTTATTGATTTATCTATTTTAAGTGACTATTGGTAATTATTTTTATCAAGATTCGAAATGCAGAACATATTCTAACAATCAATTTGCTATCCTCTGAAGTATAAAAATAACCAACGCAGACTTTGTTAAACCTAGCTTTTACAGCGCCTGCTCCGAACTCGGCAAATTAGCACTAAATTAGGAATAAAAGTTGGGCAGTAGGCGGCAACGGCAACGGCCTAGAATGCATTTGATCGTAAAACATAGCCTTCGAATAACCTCCAGACGGCCTATTCCCCGATCCCCGTCACTTGTTTGCAGTACTGTACCTACCCACCGCCTCGCTAGACAACAAGGCAAACACGTCATCTAATGTACATTTTACATTCAACCCCAAAAAGCACTCGGCTGATCGGTAAGATATTTAAAAAAATATGAAAGTAAAGCATGGGTCTCAATAAGTTAAAGGAAATTAACATACTGAGACCCTTGCTTACCATAATATTCCATTGACTGGTGCCTTATCTGATGCCTTCAATTAAGTCCTGTTATGCGATCCGGTTTTCCGAAAGTCACGGGAAAATCTGGTCGCTCTCGCTCTATAATAAAATGGGTATGCATGCTGTGACCCTTTTACGATGTCGTAGTTACAATTACGTGTATCTAAGTTTTGTTTTTAGAACTTAGAATGAATCATTCTGTTTGTGGTAAGTACTGCGGAATAACTTTACTACTTAATTATATGGTTTAGGTAGGTACGAGTATACTTGTGATAACCTGTTGGCTTTGCTAGCTCACTTTTTAAATTTCATATGATACCCAAGTTAAATGTAATGCAATCCGAACATGATGGTAAACTAAAAACAAAACATGTCATAAAACAGCAGTACGTCTTAAATCATCTCATAAAACGTATTAAATGCCTTGCAAAAATAAACTTGATATGTTGATTAGAAGGTTAACCTATTAGACCTTAGTTTATACTTGTATCATCGAAGGGCGGCCAGCTCTATGACTCTGTCGATACGTCTGGGGTCGACATCGATATGTGCAGGCTGCATTAGGTACGTCTCTGCTCACCTCTAGACGACTCTCCGGTCGCCGCGCACTCGCAAGCGCACTTTGTCTAGTCTAGACGAATTGCATTATGGAAATTTATACAAGTACCTAGACGCCTATTTGCACTAAGTCTGAAAGTTTGTTTGTTTTATTGTAAAATGTTGTTTGGCTTTTAGTTAGCGTTTTATGAATAAATAAGTGTTTGGCTGATATAAGTACAAAAGGTTGAGTGTCTCAAAAATAAAAATGTAACCATGAACAGATAGACAGGAACTATTGAGCGAACAATTTAAAGTTTGAACTTCAATAAAAAATAATTTAAGCTAACCTACCTAAAAATACTCAATGTAGGTACCAGGTTTTTTGAATATTTCCGCGTGATCACGTGTCTTGGCACTTGTATCGTAAAATCACTTGGTATTCTGTTATTGCACCAATAAAATGTGTAAATTTCTACTCGCGTTGTCTGTGCTATTCAGCTAATGTGTGTTTTATTGCCTTGCAGAATAGCACGGCTTCTTTTCTGTTTTACATCCGTACCTCATTCCATAAGAATTTATGAAATGGCAGAAATTGTTTGTATTGAATATGTATAGTTTTTAAAACTGAGCATTCCTCAAAGAAAATAATAATTGTTGGCTTCAATTGCCGCAAATTGTGTATTAAGGCGTTTAAAATATATCGACGTGGCTCCCCTGGACTTGTGTTGCGAGATTTGAGCCACTCCTTAATGGTGTAGAGTCAGCTCAAACGAGGAGGGAACGAACCCCCGCATCGCCCGCCGTCCTATTTTCTGCCGCGTAGCTGGCCTGTTACCATGAAAAATACAATTAATTTCTAATATTTGACGGCTATTTGTTAATATTTCAATCGCTATGTTTCACAATTTTTAACTTCCTTTATATTGGCTATTTGACAGTTAGGTTAAATATCCTTTCAAGTATTTTTTTTCCATTAGCATTAGCCATTATACTACTATTATAAATGCGAAAGTTTGTGAGGATAGATGTTTGTTACTCTTTCACGCAAAACTACTGAATAGATTTTTATGAAATTTTACAGTTATATAACTTATACATCAGAATAACACAAGGCTACTTTTTATCCGGGTAGCATGCAGGCGAAGCCATGGGCAGAGGCTAGTTATCTATAGTGTTCTGAAAATGACACAAACGAGGACCTACATTCATTGTACTACAGGCAGAAAAGCAATAATGTAAATTCGTGGAACCAACATGATAACTTCAGGAAGTGCACATCTGAAAATTATTACCAGTTTGGGAAAAGAGTAGCTCCATCACAGCTTGTCATAATGACTCGCAGACGGCGCGCCAACCGTTAGTTATGGCCGCTCCACTTTAAACCTCATCCATTCTAATTTAGCAAAAGTGCCGGCCGATAACGCGGAGGAAGAACTCATATCCGCCGGCAACACGAGTGTCCTGGAATCCGGCAAGTCAGTCACTCATGGCCGTATACTTATATATACAAAGGCGTCATGTTAGTCAGTAAGTTAGAAGTACTTCTTTTGACTTCGCTGGAAGAAAGTTTTACATCGCTAATTTGGCTTTCGTCCTTGGATTTGGTGAAGTGCAGTCAATATCCATTTCACTTTCGGAACCTTCGGAACTCATTTTTATTTACGTATTTACGTCAAAATAATAGAATCGAGACGACCTTTTTCTTTACTGCCATTTTTTTTATATTACTGCATGAGAAGAAAGTTTAAGGCGTCTGCATACAACAACTATTAAACGCAACTTATTTGTACAGAGCTCGATGAAAGAGATCCAATTTCAAGTGATACAAATAAATAAAAAGTTTTATCGTAGTCATTATTGCCGGCGAGCTGGGTGCATTGGGCATGCACCCGGTACACCGGCAATGGATTTCCATACAACGTTGCCGACGCGTTTTTTGTTCCAAATTCAAAACTGATGCTGTGTACGTACTCGTAAATACGACTTCAAAAACCTATCTAAAAAGCAGCAGACCCAACAGACACATACATAATCCTGACCCCACACTAGGATTTACTGTATCACTGATACTGTGGATATCACAGCGGGAATCGAACCTGCACCTCTTGCGTCGCAGCTGGCTATTCACCCGCCGAGCCACTAAAATGTTTTGTTTTAATTTCATCACTCGCCTTAGATTGCAGAACAAAACTTTCTAACTACTTTCCTAAAGAGTCGCATGGCCAAACATGAGTATTGACAGACGTTGCGAAAGCGGAAAACAACTCAGGATTCAATTGAAAGCTGATTGAAGGATTGATTATTTTTAGGGACTTGCTGATCAGCTTAACTTTCAATAACCTCTCCTTTCATTATGGCCATTGTTATCAACTGAACTATGAAGGTACCTACTCGTATTGTAGTCTGCGTACCTAATCTCAATCGGGGTCTTGAGAACCCGGTTCTATTGTCTGGTAAAACAATACCTACATTTGTTGAAATACCTGTGAGTCGTGGAGTGACGCGCAGACACAGACTGACAAGACAATGCACCAGTTTGAGTCATGGGTAGTAGTCGTTATTAGATGCATGCTTACCTTACATAATAGTTGGTATCGTGTGGCGCGTCGTTCCGCCATTATGCCGCTTCCCTTTACACCACGCGACGTGATCTGTGAGGTCACTTAACAGCATTTCGTCTGAGACGTCGGACAGTCTGCCCGAGCCAAACTACCGTGGTCGTTTTCCTGGCATATTCCCGAAGACGGTCGGTATCGCACCTCCTTGTCGTGCTTACATAAATGTGGAAAAGTGGGAGAGGGACGCAGTTTCCACGCAACGTTTCAGAACGTGGCGGATGTGTGAGCCGCCCAACGCGCCTCGCCGCCCGCCCTTTCAGCTTTATTCATAGTTTGCTCGACGCTAAAACGCGTTTATATTATTTTAGTTTTGCGTTGTGAATATAATTAGCACTATGGTGAAAGGTCATGAAAGGTTAATCTATTTAAATTAAACCTAGTATTGTTTGTTTGGTTTTTATTATGGATAAGTAATAGAGAACACTATGAACAGGTGTTATCTTACTGTTTTCAACCTTAGATTTACGTGATTAGATACTTATTTTTGCATCGCTTGATGAAACTATGATATGATGGCAATCTGTCTGCATATTACAGGTTCTGAATGCAATCTGACTGGGTGCGTGTCGAGACCTTAACCTTAACCTTGAACGCCGCCGTCTGACCTAAGCCCGCGTCATCGCGACCCCCTCGCCACTACCGCTCCCTCCGCCCCTACCGTTCCCTTCCAGACCCTTCCCTTCCCGTCTCGACTCACACCCGATAAATGAGCCCGAAAGTCGTGCTAAGTATGAGTATACGCAATAAACGTCTACTCTAAGTTGGATGGACGTAGATAATTAATTTCTATCTACTGTCGATTCTGCTCGGAATTTTGATGACACCACTTCTAAATAAAAAAAACTAAACGGTTTCGTTTGACTGTAGACCATATCTGAAATGGCTCTTATTGTCTATCTTACTATCCTACCACACGGGCGAAGCCGTGGGCAGTGGCTAGTTACATAAAAAGTGCTTTAGCTTTAGCTGGGTTTTAGAATTCATTAAATGAAACCTAGACTTAGGTAGGTACAGTACTAGCATTATTGATTTGTATGTGTTCTCTAAAGAATTAAATATTAGATCCAACGACATATTATGTGAATGTTCTCTCCTAATACAATAGGTCAATAAAAATATTACGTTTCAAAACGACTACGAATTCACAGTAATAAAACGAATGTTTACAGCACAGGCTTTTCGGGATATATTATCTTTGGATTATATGACCTATAGAATTAGATAGAATTAGTAGGTACAATTAGTATTTTTCTCACTGGCACTTGCATGCTGTTCATTATATATTTTTTGCGATGGTTAAGTACCTCGGAAGGAATACTCACATATTCGCCGAATAAAATAATCTAGAATAGACACATTAATCTTAATACATTTATTTATAGGCATCTGTGCCGCGTTCAGTGACTCACTATTTATACAGAATCTGCTATTCTAATCTACCCAGGAACCTGTAATTTTATATTATTTTCGATTAGATTAGGAGTCATCTTTGAGTAATCAAAAAAAAGGGATAAAAAATTGTACTTACGAAACACTTTGTAGAAACAAAAACAAGGAAGAATCGAAAAAACTAAAAATAACAATAGATTCTTAATTTTGTCGTTCTTTTGACGCTGGTAGCTTTCTCTTTTTTTTTTGGATTTTGGCGCAAACAGTCTCATAGAAATATACATTGCTTATTAATTAATGGTAACATTTACAAAAGACAAGGTAGACCCGAAAGGAATAATTCAATATTGTAGGTACAATTTGAGCGTAGCTAACGCTCAAATTGTACCTACAATATATGTGGACTTAAAGTGAACATATTATGTAAGTAGGTAAGGTATTAAGGTGATCTACCTGATGGGATTACATGAATAACAATATTGTGACCTTGAACTTGTTTGAATATTCCAAACAAGAAAGCTGATGAAGATGATTGGTTGTAGCTCTTGACTAGTTATAAGTACACGGATATAAACTGCAAGTAAGTGAATATATTAAACCCAGTGTACACAACAAAGGCGTCACAGTGAAAACTTGAACTCGATTTAGGTGAAACGACCGTGCTGTGAAAATGCAATATACTCGTATAGTAGGCATTACAGATTATCTAGCGTGGTGACCGGGCGCCCTCTAGACAGCATGGTGTCCATGCGAGGACGCAGGGACCTTACACCTTGCCCAAGAAGCCAAGGCTTGGCTTTAGCCAAGTACATATTGTGTGCATTCAATTTATTTCAATATTTATTCATCTTTTGACAAATCACATGTTCTTAGATAAGTCTTTTTAACAAAACACAGATATAGCTTTAATTAATTAATAAAATACATAATTAATCAAAAGTACTTATGTCAAAGAATTAAATAAAACTAAAGTCAACTATAAAAAATATGATTTGTAATAATAAAGTGAGTAATCAGAATAAATAGAAAATCTGCAAAAGCATTGTCAAGTGTATATAATAAATTAGGCTAAATAAAATTTACAATGCCAAACGTACAACAACAGTCCTATAATTAAGTTATAAATATACATCAAATATTTTATTTGCTAACGAAAAGCATTTTGACCGTAAAAGCTTCATCTAGTCGATAAAAACTTTTATCAAGCAATTGTTTCCTAACAAGCAGTTTGTTAGAAAACAATTGCTTCTTGGTAGTTTGTGCCAAACCAAAACACCATGCTCCTAAGTTAATCTCTGAGAAGTATTATGTTGTGAAGATTCATGCAGATTTGCATCATTTTTAAGTTAGGCAATAAAGTTTTTATTCAATAAGATGAGATGATTATTAGACCTAAACTAGAACATCAGAAAGTAGCAATACAAATTATTGTTTTAAAGGCAACTTTATTTAATGAACGTTTATAACAGCACGTGAAAGATCGTAGTGCTGCTGACTAATTATTGATATGACATACATGTAAAAAAACCGTCTTAAAAACGTGAAATTCATAAAAAGTTCAATATGAAATTTCTTCAACCATTTTTTCACCCTTAGGAGTGGGTTTTTTCATAAAATTTATATAGGACCGCCCTCGAAGTATACCATACCCATTAAGAAAATAATCATAAAATCGCTTCACAATTGGAGAAGATATCGCGTAACATACACACAACAAAAAAATACACCTACGAATCGAGAACCTTTTTTGAAGTCGGTTGACAAACATTAATTCGCGATACGTGACTTTTGCAGTCCTATGTTTATTGTTTCTATCCTGAAGGTAATCTATCATCAGATCTTCACGTGCTTACGTTAATTTTTTCACTCGGGATTACACTCTTTCGAATAAAAAACAAAAGAAAAATCACCCACAAGAAATGTTTCGGCTAGTCGTGATTCCATAAGATGATATTTTTTAAGTTTTATGGAAAAAATCAGGCATAAAACTTTTATGAGACCATGTCGGGTTCCTTCTCTTTACAACAATAAAATAATCATCAAAATCGGTTAACAAGTAAGATATCATGTAGCAAACATACAGAATAAAAAATTCCGAATTGAAGTCGGTTAAAATGTAAGAAAAACGCACGTATTTTTACCTATGACTTATGTTCACTTTGGCAGGACGGTATAGGGAGTGCCACTTTTGTGGTAATAAAAAAATAGTGTCTTAGTGAAACAGAAACGTCTGAATATATTTTAATGATTATTTCGTGATTTAGGAGTAAAATTTAATTTTGTGTATAAAAAATATTTCTTTGAATTGTTTTACTTTGAAGTTAAATAGGTAGAATATCATAAAATTAATAGATTATAAATAAATTGTAAATAAATATATGTTTTTTTATATTTTCTTATTATTTTCTTGACTTCTGAGACAAGAAGTCATTTGAATCAGCTCTACTAAGCATCTAAAGTGGCTTTGGATCAAATAATACCTTTCTTTCTCTGGTAATTTATTGCTCAAAAGCTTCGTTGTTGGTCGCTAGAAGTGAACTTATTGCATTATAGCCTAGCATGCTAGCACTACGACGACATAGTTGTAGATACCGTAATGGAAAATAAAATTATAAATTACAGAACAGAACTTATCAGAACCTATGTTTTCTGAACATTTGTCCTTCTTTTCATACTTATTGTTTTATTATAAAAGCATGTATCGGAGAATTTTACAGGAATTTGGTATTCCGATAAATTACTTTAATTTGAAATCTTAGGTACAACTCATAAATAAGTAAGTACAGTTTTTGAAGTAAGCACGTGTCTTAGAACATGTTGTATACCTACCACATTACCAGTAATAATTCAACAGTGACGCATTTTAGCTTCAACGTGGTTATAAAAATGAACTATACATATTTGGAATAACTTATTCGATTAGCTTTAAATATAAAAGGTAATACACAAACCGACACAGGTTACTTTTACTTCGTGTTAAGTTACACTGCAATCATGAAGTTCAATTTACTCATGTTAATCATTATCTTGTATACTGTTTTTGTTATAAGCGAAACAATACCACGATATTTACCTGAACATCCATATAAAGATCACATTGAAAATAAACATGAAGAAATAAAAGCATCACTGGATTCATCAATGGATTTATCAATGAGTGTATCATTTGAAAGTGATGATACCTTGGACATATCAGATACCAGGGAAAATTTTGAACCATCATTAACTGAAGAATACATTGAAGAAAAAACAACAACAACCGGAGAACAATCCAGTGCAGAGTCTATAGCAACTGAGGATTTAGACAATTTAGAAACTACAACTGCGGATCCAGACAGCAATAATGTTACCAAAACAACTGAGCATCCAGACAACAACAACGACACAACAACTACACACATTATTGATACAACAACAGCTAAAGACAGTAAGTGTTAAACCATTTTTTTTTTATAAACTGTTCTCTTTTTTACCTACCTTCATATACAATGAATACAATGAATTCTGAACTGCTTCTCTTTTCTGATTCAGATGTTAGGAATTGTCCTGAAAAGCAGAGCTCCTTTAGTAAGCACGATATAGTTGCCATTATAAACTACATTTCTATAAACGAAATGAATATCATGAAAGTTATAAGTGATGGATACCACGATACCGCAATACAAGCCCGTGATGAAGCCCTAAAGGAGTTCAATGAATTTATTACGAAGTTCGAAGACCGCCCTGAGCATTTAAATCACGTGCTGGAGGGTATGGCTGATACAAGACAAAAAAAAATTGTGCCGCTAGTCAAGACAGCAGCTGCTACATTACAAGAATTCCCTGTCGTTGAAGACAATTTTTTAATGCTTTATAACAAGACATTAAAAATGCTAGATACCCTAGAAAATTCTAAAAAAATATGCAAATTGAATAATTGCAATGTTCAATCATTACGAAGCTGTACGTATTTATATTATTATATATTAATGATATTAACCAAGGTATAAAAAATACATGAGCAAATGATAACATTATAATAATTTCAGCTTTTCCCTTGGGAGCAAAAGGCTCAATACCTGAAAGTAATGATTATTTTTGTTCTACTATGAAACAAGTGCACACTACAATAAAAGAGCGACTTTCGACGTTTGAGCGAGAAGAAATAGAAAAAATCCAGCAATTTATAACTGAACTTCAAGAGCTTTTAGAAAAAGCGATTGCTGAGTTGAAAGTTAATTTAAGAAAGGCAGCCGTTAGCCAGTTCGGAATAACAATGTTTGATATACTTAATCTGTATGATGACCATTTTCACTTTTTGAATTCACTAAACGAATTTAATAAACAATCATATACAAATGCTATCAAGAAAATTAATATAAATATAGAATATAAACTTTTGGGTTTAGATGCCAAGATCCAAAATTATAGACAATACTGTCTCACTTGCAACCAAGGGCTACGCAAACGTAGTAAGTAACAGCATGTACAAACAAGTATTTTTTTTTCTTTTTAGTTAGTTTTTTTTTTATTCTTTGGATTCAACATTTAAGCGAAAATCTGTTCTATCATAACGACGCTTTAACAAGTAAATATAAATAAAAAATAATGTTTTTTGTTTTCAGGATTTGCAGCAGATAATATGTACGCTGAAGCTATAGAAATGGTTTCAAATAGTAACGTAACTAATATTTTGGATCAGTTAATAAATAATAAAATAACTGAAATAGAGACAGTTGTTCAGGCTGATATAGAGCACATATTCAAAGAGATAAATGAAACTATAAATGACAAAGAATTAGTTGAGAAGACTGTTGCTAAGTTGAAACCAGTTCAGGAAAATGTTAGTAAACAAATAAAACTAGAGAAAGAGGCACTGGAACAACTGATGAAGTCTGTACCAAAAGCATCACGTGAACATACCAAGAGTGTGCTCGATAAAACTAACAGTTTAATGAATACTATAAATGAAGCCTTAACATTTTTTCGCAATTAGATTCTTATTAATTTGAAATGCCATGTGTGCCATGTGGTATTTTAATTTTTCATGATTTTCGATATCCTAATTCTTACGCATTAAATATAATATATAATTTGAATATAAATATGTATCAAAAGTTTTATTTTTATTTCTAGTAAGTACCTATAAAAACCTTACCTTATACTTAGGTAATAAATAAACTAGTAGGTATTCTGGTATCAGATTTTAACTTTTTTGCGCTATGTACCTACTCAAATAATAATTTTAAACCTGACGATAGTTTGGTGGTTTGGCATAGTTAATATTTATGTAACTATTGGATTTGTGAGTTCGAATCCCAAAATTAATCCACAAATTGCTTTTTCCACTAGAAAAAAATGTGCTGTGTACATATTTCCACAACGGTATCTAGCTATGTTCTAGAAGCATCTACGTCATGTCATGTGACTTGATAATACGATATTATGATGTCACATGAAATGTCGTAGATGCTTTTAGAACATAGAAACGGAGTCAGCGAGACGCGCTGGATCCATTCCTTTTATTGTCAACCTTATCTGTCAGTAGGTACTTCAAGGTCACTTTATCTCAACTTCTAGTAAACAATATATGTGCTAGTAAACAATATATGTGCTTCAACCTTCCATCACTGACCTAACATTGGGTGATTGGAGAAATAACCTGGGAAACGTCGAATAATCGTATAAATTCAACGAAATAAAACAGACCTCAAAAGGTCTTTGTGATAAATTTTTGGCAATGCATCGCTCGTAAAACGGAGGGTGACCGACCGGAGAGATAGCTGATTACCGATTCAGCGCTCAATAAATCTGAATAGGTATTGTGCGCGGGCGCATACAAAAGTGTTAGTAGAAATCAATTCGTGAAGGTTCAAGGAGGCGTTGACATCAATTTGCAGGATGTGTCGTGTTTGTTACTCGTCGTATTCGTATGCATCGTTGTACCTATTAGCCGCTCTATGGCTCAGTATACAGCACGTGCGAAGCTCAGCTACTCATAAAGACGAAGTTTTACTGACGCCTCGACAAATACGAAAGCTTTTTAGGTAGCACTAAATATTCGTAGTGCCAATCGTTTTAGAACTAAATCCGAAACTGCCGCTTGTCCTGACTCATAGTTCTGACCCGGAGCAAGTAAGGATATTCAGGTCCTTTTGTAGTTTTATGGGAATCATAAATGCTTCATAACCAAAAGAACGGATGAAAGAAGAAGACTTGAAAGAAGTATGTACACGATAGTGATGCAGTTGATAAGATTTGTGTACGTACTATAAGGATGTACAAGATAAGGAAGTAGTAAATGATTTTTTTATACAACGGCTCTAGATGGCCCTTAGACGATCCCTCTAAAACAGAATATACAAATATCTCCAACTAAAAAAGTAAATCAATAAAATTAAAATTAATTGACATGCAATATTTGCATCACAACGAGAGTGTCTGATCGTACTAAGAAAATTAGCAACAGCTTGCCAATTGGACATGAAGTTAGAAAATAAATGTTATTAAAATGTTGCACCACAGCCCTTAACAGCGCTCCCGGCAGCCCAGGCATGCCTCGTTGGATTTGACATTTGACTTATATATTATAATACTATACGTAGAGGTACATATTATGGACCTCCTGTATAAAGTGACACTTGCCAGACATCAAATAGAAAACCTCTTATTGTTTGTTAAACCTTGTACCTACTTTGTGCGCGTTTGAGGTGATTGCACCGTCCGCAAGGGCAAGAGGGCGCATAGCACTGCACCAAAGCGGCACTCCACACAACACATCGCAAGCTACAACTTACAATGACAAACAAAAACTTGAATCTAATAATGAACCATCATTTTTGAAGTCTTCTTCAAAAATGGTGGTTCATTATGCAGTCTTCTTCGTTGTGTCACCGGCTCTTTCTTGGTCACTCTCCGTTAGGGCCAGATCACATTTTTTATCGATAAGTTCTGATTACCTTAGCCTTATAGGCGAACACAGCATTGACAAATTACATGAGATCTTTAAGAATAAACTTTAAATACTTTATACCAGGGTATGGTGGCCCTGAAAAGGGCTTAGTGGCCAATGGTGTGTGGCCAAAGACCCAGTGTGTTAAAAGGATTCAATGCGCTTCGTAGTTTCCTTTCATGCACGCGTCACGTCTTCTAATTTTTGGTTGGACAAGCCGTTTTCCTTACGATGTATTCCTTCGCCGTTTGAGGGCATCATCATTGCGTACATAAACGAAAACACGTACATAGTAGCTATTGTTAGCGCAAAAAAAAATATTAAAATGCAAAAATGATTGTATCCTACGAATTATGAATGAATGAACATATATTATTGAGCACCATTAACAAACAACAAAATAGACAATTATATAAGTACAATTGGTTAAGACCACCAATTGTAGTTAAATAAGAATCTTAGGTGATAGAAATTATTTGTGTCTCGAATTTTTATTCTAATAATAAATTGACTGACCAATTCAACTCACAAAGCCTAAAACTCTCCGAACCAAATGAATAATATTGTTTTATTGCTATAAGTTTCATAAAAACAGAAGAGCTACTCTCCTCTAAAATAATTGAGTACGAGACCACTAAAGTCAATTAGTAGCCCAATCTAAAGTTTCAATGTGTCATAAGTAGGTGTGAGCCGAGTTGTCATAACATTGCCTTTGAAATGTCATAAATGTCATCTAAAGGACGGTCGGGCAACATCATCAGCATGACCACGAGCGAGATATTAAAAAACATTTATTTTGCGATACTTACAGACTCCGCAGGTACTTATGTAAGGTACTTAAGGCGTATGGAAAATAAAACCTATAAGGCAAGAATCAGTTTTGAATGTCAGGCGGACGTGCAGAGGAGACGTTATGTTTGTAAAATACATAAAAAAATGTAGAGGCAACAACCTCCAAGGTCAGCATAATTTGCTACATATAGAGGTATACAGGCTGTGCCAAAACAATGGGGCTAACAAGGAAAATAGCCTTTCTTATGTAGATAGTTAGAAAGTTCTTAGATTATATATAGTTCTTAGAAAAAAAATATGAATTATGATGTAAATTAAAACTGCCTTTTTGGTTTTAATGAAAACGGTATAGTTAGACTTAATCGACTATTTTCCATTCGGATTTTTGCAACAAAGTAACCTATCCACTCGTATGATTTTAAGAAAACTCCAAAATGACTATTTTAAGTGAAAACTTTGTAATCCTATTGATATCTTGATACAATCACTAGCTACCCGGCAATTGGAGTAATATGATATCCGGGTAAAAAGTGGCCTATGTGTCAGTATAGGTCACATACATATTCTAAGTTTCATTCAAATCGGCTCAGCCCTTACGAAACTTATTAGTAAAAAACCACCGAAACACCCATACTTTCTTATTTTAGGAAAGTATGGGTATTTCGGGGGTTCTCCAACATTTCTTACTTACAAAATATGACGTACCTACTGTAGAATATACCAAAACCCAACCTTTGATATTGATTATTGGGCTACCTACCTGCTTCGTGATATTCGTATTCTTATATTAACAATTATTATTATTCTTGACATATTTTTTCTCATAATTTTTGACATTTTGTATAATTATTGACATTTAATTTTATTTTGTTTACCTACTTATTCACCTGTTTTATTATTTAAATTGTATGTGTGTAATTTTTAAAATAATAGCTACCTGCAACGCCCTGACAGGGCCGATGTACCTACCAACCTACTTGGAGCTACACTAGACCTAAGCTTAACCATTGTATGTAGGACATTAAGCATGAATAAATGAAATAAATGAAAAAAGTACTTACCTTAGGAAGTAATTTTTTGTTGGAATCAAAATTCGAAAAAAGTACTTTATTGGGAGCGGGGCGATGGGCTTACAACTTTGAAACGCTAACTACTTGTAAAACGCGAGCATATTTCAAATTTAATGTTTGGACGTGCCTCTGACTACCCCCTACTTGATATCCTTAAAGATATACGCACTGAGTATGGATCTGAAGATGTCCATTATGGGGAAAACAGTCGTTAACATGTTTGTTTTGTTTTATTTTTGATTTATTTTAAGTCCATTGATACAGACTGTGTTAGTAAATATTTCATAAAGAACAAAGCGATGCATAGTAAAAGCTTTGGGAAGCTTATGGTTAAGGCCTATGTCCAGCACTAGACGTCTTTCCGTTGCTAATGAAGATGATGGTTCTCTAAACAAGTCATACTAATGTAGGTAACTGATTCCAAAAAAACAGTCTTAAAAGGTTAGTCTGACATCCATCAATGTTGGCTGGTTACATTTTGACTGATCATTAAATACGTTTGAGTCATACTGGCAGGACGAATGAAGGTGGACCTAGGGCGCTCTTGCACACGACAGTGGCTTGACAGAGCAAGCAGTATAATACCGCGAATCTCAGTCACGCCAATTATTGTATTAAGTATTACCTACCTTATTATTATTACACTTTATTTATTGGATAATCTCGCTTAAATATTTTTTTTACTACTTATTCAACATTGTAGTAAAAAAACATATAAAAACGGAGAACCACAAACCGCGGGGTAGAACCCAAGCGGTCGGTGGCTAGGGATGCAGAGAGAGGAACCACCTGACGATGCGCGCCGAGTCCAGAAGCACCGCCTTCTGAATCTGACCCTTGATCCAGCAACCTTTTTTTTTTTTTTTGTGGGGGGGGGAAATGCCCACCGCATTTCCCTTCCGCCATGGGGGTGACGGAAGGGGGTATGTGGGGCTCGAACCCACTAAAAACCCCCCCGGTGAGCAGTCCACCGCCATGGTGGGACGAGATGGGGTCGCTTTCGCATTCACCATCTCGTCCCGGCGGGCGGCCCGGGAACCGGTCCGGGCCTCGGCCTCAGGGAGGGGTAACCTTCTCACCCAAGGTTACCCCTCAGACGTGTGGGGTCGTGCCAGCCGGCAGAGGGTCCCCCGACTCTCCACCAGTGACCCCACTACGGAGGATGAAGGAGGCGGGCGAACCGCCCCCTTCGTCCCCCGCGACGTCTGCGCCGGAGCGGGTCAGATCGGGCGTCATCCTCTCTGACCCGCTCAGCGGCCTCCTTCTGCGTCATAACCTCCTCGCAGAAGGAGACCATCGCCTGCCACTCCCTCTCGCCGCCGAGCATAGCATTAACCACGCTCGGCAGAGAGAGGTCCCGGCCCAGGATCGCTGCAAGTGTGTGCCGCATGGGACCCCACGCGGCACACACCTCCAGCGTGTGGAGCGCCGTATACTCCGGCGCCCCACATTCGTGGCAGGCCGGGGTCACCTCCCGTCTCGCGATCTGGTGCAGATACTTTCCGAAGCATCCATGCCCGGAAAGCACCTGCACCAATCGGAAGGTCAGCGACCCGAACCGCCGCCGCACCCACCTCCGGAGGACCGGTCTAATGGCCTCCACCGTCCACTGACCAGGGACCGGTGGAGCCAGGTCCTCCGCCCACCGCCGCAACAAGGCGGCCCGCGCCAGTCGCCGCATGCGTGCGACCTCCTCCCACACTGGGTACTCCCCGTCGGATCTCCTCGCCGCTATGAAGTGATACACTTCGGCGAGGATCTCCGCTTGGAGAGCCCAGGGGGGATCTCCGGCCAGCACGCACGCTGCCGTCCAGGACACCGTCCGGTATCCGCGGATCGCCCTCGTCGCGATGACCCGCTGCGGACGTTGCAGCAGGGTCATATTCCCGCGACTGAGGGCGTCCACCCAGACCGGTGCCCCGTACAGGGCCATACTCCGGATAACTCCGGAGTACAGCCGGCGACATGTGGCGCTCGGGCCACCCACGTTGGGCAGCACGTGTCACCTCCCTAAAGCGGCCGCGGCTCCCAGGACTCTTGGGGCCAGCTGAGTGAAATGGGCCCCAAAAGTCCACCTCCCGTCCAGGATGAGACCCAGATATTTCATTTGGGTCCCAACCCGGACCAGGACCCCGTCCAGAACTATCCTCGTTCCTGGAGGGGGTCCCCCCCGAGGCCCATGGAACAGCAGGGCCTCGGTCTTGGAGAGGGCTACCTCCAGTCCCAGGGAGCGTATGCGGCCGACCACGATGGTGGTGCCCACCGTGGCTAGCCGCATCGCCTCCCCGAGGTCCATCCCCCTGGCTACGAGCAGGGTGTCATCCGCGTAACACGCCACCCGCATATTTGCGGGAAGCGTGCCGCGGAGCACCCAGTCGTAGCCTATGTTCCACAGGAGCGGCCCCAGCACCGACCCCTGTGGAACCCCGCGGACGACGCGACGGTGTCTCAAGCCGTCGCGTCCTTCCACCAGGACCTCGCGGTCCTGGAGGTAGTCCGCCAACAGCCTCCGCAGATACAGAGGCACTCCATGATAGAGGAGCGCCTCCCGTATCGTCCCGTGCGGCAGGCTGTTGAAGGCGTTGGCTATGTCAAGCGAGACTGCCAACGCCTTATCCCCCTCGTGGACCGCCTCCTGCGTCCACCCCTTGAGCCAGAGCAGGGCGTCTATTGTAGACCGCCCCGCTCTGAACCCATACTGGGCCTGTGACAGCCCAGGCACAGTCCCCTCCAGGTGCCGGATGACACGGGAAGCGACTACTCTCTCCAGCAGCTTCCCCGTGTCATCCAGCAGCACTATTGGCCTGTATGCTGAAGGAGAGTCTACGGCTCGACCCTCCTTCCGCAACAGGCACAACCGACCGTCCTTCCACAGCTTCGGGAACCGTCCAGACGTGAGACATACGTCGAACAGTTCCCGAAGCTGGTCGCCCATCTCCCCCAAGGCAAGCCGTAGGACCCGCTTTGGGATCCCGTCAGGACCCGGTGCCGTCCTCTTGCCGCGTAGGCGGCCGACGGCAACCTCCATCTCCACCTCTGTCACGAGGGGGATGGAGGCCGGGTCCAACTCCTCGGGGAGGAAGGACGGCGCTGTCATTGTGGGCGGGGCGTGGTGGGGGTCAATGTCGGGGAAGAGACCCCCCCAACACCCGACCCAGAAGCTCCGGCTCCAGGGACTCTGCTATCGGGGGCGTCTGGCCCCGGAACTTTTTCCGGGCCGCTCTATACGGACGCCCCCATGGGTCCCTGTCGAGGCCCTCCAGAGCCTCATCCCAGGCCCTCGTTTTGGCCCGACCGATGGCCAGCTGCAGCTCCTCCTTTGCGTCACGGTAGGAGCTGTACAGCCGGCACTCAGCTGTCAGCTCTTCGGCTGACAGCTCCTCATCGGTCCGTGACGCCGCCTCCTGCAAGGAGGCGCCGGGACCGGGGCATGGCGGCGTCACACACCGCCGTCACCGCCTCCCGGAAGTGGCACGCCGCGACGTCCACCTCCGGGTGCGTGGGCGCGGCCGACCACGACTGGACGATCGCCGCCTCAACTGCCAGTTCGGCGTCGAGGCGGCTGATCGACCAGCGCGGGAGGTCCGCACTCACCACGCGCCTCCCTTGGATGTCGGAGGTGGAGATCTCGAACCGTATATATTTATGGTCCGAGAGAGTCTCCACCTCCGACATCACCCTCCACGCCCGGGCACGTGCCGCGACAGCGGGGGTGGCGAACGTAACGTCCACCACGGACCCCCCTCGCTGTCGCACGCACGTGTGGACCGACCCTCTATTCAAGAGGGTCAGCCCTGCGGCAACCGCCCACTCCCTGACTATCTCCCCTCGAGAGTCAGTAGTGGGGTTGCCCCAGTCCCGGGCCTTGGCGTTCAGGTCCCCCATAACGAGGACCTGACGTGGCGCCTGCCTTCGCACCGCTGCGGCCAGGAGGTCCATAAAGACCTCCAGCTCCGCCGCGGTTCTATTGGGGGAGAAGTATGCGCCGACGACCGCATACTCCCCCCACTTGGCTACCACGTACCCCGAACCCCTCTCTTCGACTGAGAGGGGGGGGCCGCCATTCCCCTTTCCCACAATGGCCACGGAGCCGTCCAGGTCCCCAGCCCAACATGAATGTTGGGTGGGAACGTGGTACGGCTCCGCGGCGACCGCCACATCAATTGCCCACTGCGCCAGGGACTGCATGAGCAGATCCTGAGCCCTGGCGCAGTGGTTGAGGTTCGTCTGGAGGAGGTTGAGATGCCAGACCTGATCCATCAGTCTGACATCACAACCACCTCGCTCGCCACTTGGCGAGAGACCTCAGGGGCAGCAGGGGCGGTCCGGGCCCCGGCGGCTTTTCCCACCGTCTTCGGGGGAACGCAGCTGCGTCCCCCCATTACGTGCCCGGAGGGCCTGCCGGACTCTGCGCAAATCGCACAGCGCGGCTCGGCCCTCCCGCAGGTGGCCGCCTTGTGACCGGTGCCTCCACACCGGAAGCACAGGTCACCCCTGTCCGCCGCCGCAGGGCACTGGGGGCGAGTGTGCCCCAACCCCATGCACCTATAACAGCGCATGAGACGCGCCCCCAGCGAAATCACACGTGCCGAGCTCCACCCGACCAATAGCCTGCCCTTTTCCAGCAGCACTTTGGCTGCCGGGATTGGGCAGGACACAAGGGTGGAGCCGATGCCGCCGAAGCCGGAGCGGATCTCTCCGGCCTTGACGAGCCGCACGTCGCAGCGGCCCGCCTCGGCAACCGCCGCGGCCACCTTCTCCCTCGTGGCCGCGTCGTCCAGACCCGTGATGCGGAGGTCCGTCGACTTCACGGGTCTGGTGACGCTAGCCACCTCCGACAGGACATCGCGGAGTTTCTCCGCGAGCCTGTCGGCTTTTTCCCCATTTCGGGAGCCAGGTATCTCCAGCATCCTGGCTCCCGTAGCCGTCTGGCGAAACTGGACACGGTCAATCCCCAGCTCTTGGAGATTGACCTTTTCCTGGGCCATTCGGAGGACAGCGCCATAGGTAACCCCCTTATCCGCGGCTTCGGGCTGCAGCGACAGCACAACGGCCGCGGATTTTGGGGGCCTTAGCGCCGCCGTCGGCTTTGGAGCAACAGCGGCGGGACGAACCGCTGGAGCAGGCACGGGGGGAGCGGGTGGGGAGGATTTTTTCCCCTTCCCCTTGCCCTTCTTTGTCACCGTCGCCCAGGTTTCCTTTACCTGGGGAACGGCGACAGGGGCAGCCTCCGTCGAGGGACCCGCCACCGGTGCCACCGAGGGGGCAGCCCGCTTTCCCGCTTTGGAGGCAGGAGCAGGAGCCCGCTGCGGCATCGGTTTGGGTGGCACTGTAGCCACCACAGCCCTCCCAGCGTCTGCCCTTAGTGGCGGGCGAACTACCGGGGCCGGCAAGAGGCGCTCCTCGATCCCCGCAATTCGGGCGTTCAACATCGTCCCGAATGTCGAGGTCAGGGAGCGCTTCAGCTCCTCGACCAGGTCCGCCCCCACGATGACGGGGGCAGCCTGTGGTCCTGCCACTGCAGCAGCAGCAGCGGCAGTGGTGGTGGCGGCGGCCTCCAACTTCGCTTCGGTGAAGCCGCGACGAAGCGACTTCACCTCAGCCCTCAGCGCCTCTGTCTCAAGACGCAGGCGGCCGTTATCCGCCCTCAACCGCCGCGTCTCCTCAGCCTCGCTCCGATCTGCGAGGGCGTCCACCACCTCTCGCAGGCCGGACGCTGAGCCCTTCAGGCGGGCGACAAATTCGCCCTTGAGGTTGCCGGACTTCCGAGAAACCTCCAAAATGCAGGCGAGCTTCTCGCCCGCATGTGCCCTCAGCTGCTGCACGTTCAGCGCGCTGATGTCCCCGACCATCGCGGAGACGTCGGTATCGCTACCGGTCGTCGCGACGTCAGGGACAGCAGCGGAACGCTCCTTCCCATAAGGCCTGCTCTGCAGGACCTCCCTCAAAGCAGGTTTGAGGAATTCCTCCTTTGATGAGGGGCCCGCTTTGGCAGACCTCCTCCCACCTCTCTTCGCCGAGTTGACCTTGGCGGCCGCGGACCCCTCGGTCTCCGTGTCCGAGTCCAAATACCCGGGCACGAAGAACGAGGAAGACGGCCGCTTCCGAGCCAACCCCCCCAAATAACTCTCCGACACGTCGGAGTCCACCCCTTCCTCCTGAGAGGGGCCCTGAGAAGGGCCTTTTTGGGGCGGAGCACCGACCCCCGTCACCAACACATCCTCGGACCCAGCGTCCGATTCCGCCTTCTCCCGCGAGGAGGGGCCCTGAGAAGGGCCTTTTAAAAACCTCCCCGCCACGTCACGCAAAGGCCCCGGCATGCCGAAACCCTCCGTGACCCCACAACAAAACAGCTAACTCCCACAACACAAAACACCCTCCAAACAATCGACACCCTCCAAACACAGTAAACGCAAAACTCAAACTCACCTAATCAACAAAACACCAAACCTCTTGATCCAGCAACCTAGCGAAAGTATCTTAAGGTGTTGGTCGAGGCTCTTCGCTATCAGTCCGTTCACTGACACGACTATCGGAACGATAATTAATTTTGCAATTTTGCGTCCCTCGATCCGTACTTGCCAGGCGGGAGCAATTCCACCAGGCCGCGCTGCTCGGTCAGTGTCAGGGAACTTAACACGGGCAACGCAGCATGCCGCAATGGCCCCGCAGTATAAAATCGAGTGAGTATCAGCTAGGTTTTCGCTAGTCAATAAATACGGGACTAGCAAAGGGTTCAGAGCCCCTATTAATGCCAAATTTCGTCTGTGTGTTGGTAAGCGAGGTAAACGCGGCCTACTTTCTAGAGGAGCGGATCGATACGACAAGATCGCATCATGCAAAGCCCTCCTCAATTGCTCATTGTCATGGGTACTAACGTTGTTGTTTTCGTAATTAACATCATCAACTGCGAAATCCAAATGTGTTGTTACCGGTGTTGGATTTGCCGCAACCGGTTTTATTACTATTAGCACCTGTTGCGAGTTGTTAACCACTAAAACACTCAACGCTTCAGAGCGAAGCCGATCAAGTACAGAGTCATCCAGCATTTTCAACCGTTGGATAGCTCGCACCTGATCCGACAACCGCTGCGCAGGGACAGGCAAGTTTGGTTCAAGGGCCTGAAACAGAGGTATGTTACCTCTGTTACGGTACGCGGTCAGGTAGGTTCCTCCTTTTGTAGCCCTATAAAAGGCGCGCATGGCATTTTGATTATTGTCGTTATTCCATCGCATGCGTCGCACGATACCATCGGTGGCGGGAACTGGGCGCGGGGTAGAATGCCCTGCAAGTCCCAAGCCGGCCGACAGCGGTGGCCGCCTTCGCCGCACAGGTGGTGGCGGCGGCGGAGGCGACGGCACTCCGCTCTCGTCGTTCGACGCGGGGTCGGGGGGGTGGTGTCCGGGGGGGTTCCATATTCCTCATCACCGGACGACGATGACGAGCTCAGCGAGGCGGGTGGCGAAGATGGTGGTTTTGTGCTGGTGGTATCCGCTTGTTTAAATTTTCTTACTTGAGATCTTGTTAGCATCTGATCTCTGTATGTGTGACAGCTGTTATTCACATTGTCATTTCAGTACAAATGTTTTGGTAAAAATGTTGCAAAAAATGTTTTTCAATAGTTTGTAAGTTCTTCTCCAAAATAGTTTTATTTGAGATAAAATTTGCTACAAAAATGTAAATTAAATAAATATTTGCAGATCTCGGAAGAAAATTATGTGTTGTCAAAGCGGTGTCACTTTTTTTTTTTTTTTTTTTATTATTATTATTTTTAGAATCTTCTTTATGAGCAGCTCCATAGAAGCGGCTTCTATGGGGCGGCTGATGACGAACTGATTGTCAAAAGAGACCAAAGAGAAATCCTGTCATATACATGGCGAATACATGTATTCAGAGAGAAATAAATTTACGCGACATGCCTCGCATCTTGTGACCCAGTGTGCGTGCACCTCAGCTTGATCCAGCCCCGGATCACAATGGCAGTGACTTGCAACTGCAAGGTGACAGCTGTTTATTCTTATTTTGCTTATGAATAGACATCAATGAGTTGCATTCAGAAGGTTCTTTTCGCAACAACTTATATTGAATTATTCTGCAGTATACCCGACTTCCTAGAATGGAACACTTTAACATAAATTAAATGTTCATCGTATTGAATACCGCTAATGATTTGACGATTTGAAAGGAATAATCAAAACCAGGTACGTCCTGAGCACCAGCACTTGTATCCCAGTTGACTTTCTTCAATCCTTAATGTCTTTATAACGAATTAAAAAGTAAAATGCGCCGTTTAACGTGATATTTTGGTAGCTTATGTCCATCCGTTATTGCTAATTCTAAATTTAATAGAATGTAGAGGTACTTTGGCTAACTTCTCTGCATACCTTAGTGGGTGAAGCATTGCGTTGATGCCGTCATATAAACACATGGTTGGACAATCTTAGCCTTAACTTGGTGGGGACTGCACCAACAAGAAAAGCGTGTTCCTTGTTTTAGTTTTATTCGCTAAGAATATTCAATAAAAATGAAACTCCCGCAATAGAAATGCCACGTAGGGCACGTTCTGGGCGTGGCCTATGAGGTAATGAGGAGCCATTTTGCTCCGTTACTTGCCCAATATAAAAAAATGAGGCATGAAAAGAATGACGTTATTTTGTCCCGTGTACATTTTGTTTTTTTTCTGAGCCATAATGCTAAGTTTGAACTCTACCTAACCACGCAATATCATTTGGATCAGTACTTCTTGACACGATCAATGTGTACCAACCAAAGAACACACATACTCTCGCATTCATTAATGAGAAAGATGGTTTTAGCCCGCATCCGGCCACATTTTCACGCGGTGGTGTCCAAACAGGACTTCCATCTTACTGCTTCGTCGGCGCATTTCCTTTGCCATTTTAAATGCTTTGTTAGGCGCGGAAGTCGATTAATGGAACAAGCTCACATTATTCACTAAGTACCACTATACGTAAAGTGCACATTAAGCCTAATGAGTTACCTTCATAATTAGGTACGTAACGGTACGTTTGTAAAGATAAATAGTACTTAATGTA
Source organism: Perizoma flavofasciatum (assembly GCA_958496245.1). Lineage (NCBI taxonomy): Eukaryota > Metazoa > Arthropoda > Insecta > Lepidoptera > Geometridae > Perizoma > Perizoma flavofasciatum. Next base: position 7,617,996 of record OY292431.1, read on the forward strand.
GAAATTAATTGAGTTAGGTACTTGTATTTCTCCTGGTTCAAGGGCTTTAGGTAGAAACACTTATCATTTTTTTTTTACTAAATTATTTGCTGGCCCTGCACAATACCTAGTATACACATATTATCAAAGTGATACATTTCGAATTAAGTACCTAAATAACTTCAGTTCTTAATCGTGATAGATTCCCTACCTTATTATTCACATTTAATAAAAGCACGTTTCAATATTGGATTTACACAATATGCAAATATTACGTTATGTGATTGCAGTTCATAATAGAGAATGCACTGTATATCCTTTGTGAAACATGCACTGTATAAAACCTGAAAACCCGCCAGGGAGGTGGCTGACCTCGGATTTGTTCACTGCACTCGTCGTGAATATTGCATTTTCTCGTTACGGAGCAGTTTATCTGCATAACTTTATTGATTTTCATAACATTTGACTCCTTTGAGTTACTTTCTCTTTTAAATGGTCGATTTTTTTATGTATTACCTTTGCAAATTACCTCATTATTAATTTAGAACTAAGTATTAAAATTAAAATTAAGATATGGTAACAATTATGCATGAAGCGTTTGAAAGAAAAGGGATGAGAGTTAATGTGAGTAAGACGAAAGTAATGGTTTTTGATAAATATTAATGTATGAATGCATGTGATATTGTGATCGGCGGAGAGAGAGTGGAACAAGTAAAAGAATTTGTATATCTGGGGACTTTATTTACTAGAGATGGGAAGCATGAGAAAGATATTGAAAGGAGAGTGAATCTGAGACGGCACGACTAGCCGTGCATAAAGGAGTATTAGTGCCGATACTAATGTATGGAAGTGAAAGTTGGGTATGGCAGAAGAAACATCAAAGTCGAGTGAATGCAGTGGAGATGAGGGCTTTGAGAAGTATGTGTGGTGTAACTTTGAGTGATATAGTGAGGAACAGCGTGCTAAGAGAGCAGTGTGGAGTGAATGAAGATGTAGTAACGAGAGTTGAGAAAGGTATGTTGAGATGGTTTGGGCATATAGAAAGGATGGACGAAAGTAGATTAACAAAACAAGTATACAAGGCGAGCGTGAATGGGATAGTTGGTAGAGGAAGGCCTCGGCGAACGTACTCTGACCAAATTGGAGACATTTTAGAAAAAGGCCAATTCAGAAGTACACTAAACCGCCGAGCCTGTATGAAGAATGTGATGAGAATGAATGAAGTGAAAGAGGTATGCCAGGATCGAAGTAAGTGGAAATCCTTGGTATGTGCCTACCCCTTCGGGAAACAGGCGTGACTATATGTATGTATGTACCTATGTATTAAAATTATAATTAAATAATAAATTTAAATAGATAATAATAAGTAAATAAATGTATTAAAAATTATATGATAAAACAGATTAGTTTTGAAAAATGTATGTCTACTTGCTTACATATTTAAAATAATGTAAGTAGACTTAGTTTTAATTTATAATTTCCTTTAATTTTTCTATCTAACTCTAATTTTAGAACACTCATTGGGAAGGAACTGACTCCTGACAAACAGGTAGCCCTAGTTTAGGAAATAGGGCTTCAAACAAAATTGTAACACAGGTTTATGCAATAAAGGCTTTGTATTTGTAAATACTTCTCTGTATACCTACGTTGTCCATAGCCCTTGTTATCGGTTGGGTAAGCCATTTACGAGAAAGCGTTTATCTACACGAGTGCAATTTCTCGATCAAATATTTACTGGCCTCCTATATAATTGTTTTGTAGAGCTACCCCTTTGCAGGCAAATCATTCGCCATTCACAAAATCTTCTTTGTTAACAAAGAATATTTTGTGAAGAATCTCTTTAGGACCTTAGTGGTCTAATTTTTACAAAGTTTACCTAAAAGGCACTATATTAAAAGACGTTATTCAAGACAGGTAATTAATATATGAGTAGCAATGGTCGACTTGGCAATATTATAGGATATATTACGACTCGTTCCCACCGCGTACTTTGTTTTTGTTCTGCTGAAGTTTCAGCAGGAGAATAGTAAAAAAGGTACCCACTCGTACCTAACTACGGGGTATAAGAAATCGTAGTAAGATATCCTAAAAAGCATAAATTCGTTTTTTTCCTATCCCTTCATCATTCACACCATCGCTAGATCTCGCAAAAATATCGCCAATCTTACTTTCATTGCACTTTAAAAGCGTTACATAAGATGCCATAAAGATTTCATAAACGTTAGTGAAATCGGAGGCAATGGCCAGAGCGGAGGCGAGTCGACGCACGGGTGCATCGGACACGCTGCACAGATGCACCGTGCATCGCCCTCCCCCTACCCCCTAGGTGCCCCTAGCATCCAGTACCCCCACCGGCTAGGGATGTGCCTTACGGTGTTACATTATGTTGTTTTCGCATTGCAGACAGTTTGCATAATCTGCAAATATTTGTCTCGGGTCTGGGTGTTTTCTATATATGTATTTACAATATATATATTTATATATATAGATAGATAGAAGATAGAAAATACTATATTGTACACCAAATAACACATCAACTTAGTTAACTACTATCAACTTTAACAATGTTGTACAATGGGCGGTCTTATCGCTAAATAGCGATCTCTACTAGACAACCTTTGGATGGAACGGACTGTAAGAAAGTTTACAAGGGGTTTAATTGGTGTACTTACCACATATTATGAATTACACATATACAGTGGTGGTCATATAATTAGAAACACCAACCCTGTCTTCTATTTTCATTACAAATTAACATCATAACTAATTTTTAACGTGCCATAGAGGGCTCCTACGTATTTATATGGATGTATCGGTTACTTTAAAGTATTACTATACGAGTTTAGTAATAACAAACAACAATTTTGATATAAATATATAACATTTTAATAAAAAGTCTATTAAAATACATGGACTAAAGTGGACAACTAATTAGAAACAAAAAAAAACAACAATATAAACATTAACTAAGTGAACAAAACCACATTTAATTTGAATAATACTATGAATACTACATCCAAAACCGATTAGTACTGTTAGTACTTGGTAGGGTACCCTCTGTTGTCGATTACAGCTTTACAACGACGTGGCATTGATTCTATCAGTTTTTCACACGTTTCCAAAGGAATACATCTCCAAGCTTCTACAAATGCGTCGTAAAGTTGGTTGATATTGGTGATATGCTCATCCGACAATGTTTTCTTCACAGTGTGCCACAAATTCTCTATCGGATTTAAATCCGGACTATTAGCAGGCCACTCTAACACTGTCACCAATTGTTGTCTGAGAAACGCTTTAACGCTGTTTACTGTATGCTTTGGATCATTATCGTGCTGAAAAATCCAATTCACTGACAAATCATCTGAATATGGGAGCATTGTCTCCTCCAAGATTTTTTTGTATTGAAACTGATCCATCAGCCCTTCAATCTTTCTCACGGGACCAACTCCGTATCCGGAAAAGCATCCCCATACTTTAACATTTCCACCGCCGTGCTTAACTGTTTTTATAGTGTACTTGTTTTATTCCAAAAACTATCGTGAACTTGACTATTCATATTGAAAAAACGGGAATTTTCACTTTCTCCTTGTGGCGGGGTGATTATTTTCTGCAAATGGAGGGTGTAGCGATGGGGTCTCCTATAGCTCCGGTAGTCGCAAACATTTTTATGGAGTGGTTTGAGTCCACAACGCTGGAAAATTTACCTTTTAAGCCAAGACACTGGTGGCGGTATGTAGACGACGTGTTTGCCATAATACATAAAGATAACATTACACCGTTACTTACACATTTGAACACCAGACACCCTAAAATCAGTTTCACTGTGGAGCGTGAACAAAACAAAACTCTGCCTTTTCTAGATGTTTTGGTCAAGCGAGAAAATTCAGGACGCTTCTCACATTCGATATACCGCAAACCAACACATACAGACAGATACCTTAGAGCTGACTCTCACCACCATCCAGCACACCTCGCCTCTGTACCACGCACTCTAATAAATAGAGCTCTTCGGTTGTGTGACCCACAATACGTGGATGCTGAACTGTCACATGTGAAAGAGGTGTTAGAGAGAAACGGCTATGGTTGGAGACAAAGTTTTCGGATCGCAAACACGTCTATGAGGTCACGCAAGGCATCGGTAGAGAGAGCTGTAGCATACTTACCATTTGTTAAGGGAATAACAGATAAAATCGGGCACGTCTTACGTCGAAAGTACAGCATAAAAACGATATTCCGACCCCTGACACAATTGAGACAATTGCTACGTTCTCCCAAGGATAGAGACCCATTAGGTATCCCCGGTGTCTACAAGATTCCTTGTGACTGCGGTAAATGCTACATCGGCGAGACAAAACGCAACATTTCTACAAGGCTCACCGAACATATACGCGCTGTGAAGAACTTAGATATCAACAGTTCCGCCATAGCAGAGCATTCGCTGGTCACTGGTACGACGCACTATATCCGTTTTGATAAAGCCCGGGTCTTGGCAAGAGAAAAGTTTTTCGTTCCTCGCAAGATCCGCGAAGCTATCGAGATAGGTTGTCTACCAAACTTTAACAGAGACCGTGGATGGGCTTTACTCCCCGCCTGGAAGTATGTCTGTATGGACTGCATGATAACGGGGGAGTCGAATCTGACATTGCCACAGTGAGCGTAGCCTGTCTGGCTCCTCCAGGAATAGGTTATTGCATCGACGTAAGCAGTAGCGTAGACGATGTAGCACCCCTACCACCTGTAGTTACAACAACGCTACGAACACAATCGCCCCCTCCACTCACGCGCCTTTATAACCGCGCACAACGTGCGGCAGCGCGTAGTGCACGGCGCGACGCGGAAGGAGAAAGTCGCAACCACCTCACCCTGATGAAGACTCTCGGAATGAGTCGAAACTTAGTCGGTGCCTTCACCGATAGTGCAGTACGTGAAAATTCCTGTTTTTACAATATGAATAGTGTACTTGTTATTCAAAGCCTCGTTGATTGGTCGCCGTACGTATCGTTTTCCGTCGGAATTTACCAAATTTACTTTAGTTTCATCTGAAAACAAAACTTTTCTCCATTGATGAACAGTCCAACTGGCATATTTTCTAGCGAAGGCTAGACGATTTTCTCTGTGTCGCCTGGTGAGAAGTGGCACTTTCCTAGCAAGTCTTCCATACAAATTTCCTTCAATCAACCGCCTACGGACTAGTCTTGCGGACACGTTTCGAGGGTCGTCTTGTGAAAATACTTCTTTTCGTATAACATTAGAACCTTTAAAGGGATCTGTCTTAGCCAAACGAATCATAAGCCTGTCTTCTTGAACGGTGGTCTTCCTTGGCCGAACTTTTCTAGGCCTTATAGGACCTTATCGGATGTTCCATGTTTTTTGTGATGTGCAATGGCGTTAAATACCATCTTTACGGAACACTCTAAATGATCGGCGATCTTTCTGTAAGACCATTTTCGTTTAAAATGAAAGTTTACTATAATTTTTCTTGTTGCTGCATCACAGCTCTTGTTTTTACCCATTTTTAATAATTAAATCTGACAAAAGGTAACAAATCCGAATGAGTAAGAAAAGGCGGCAAAATGCATAATGCGGTGACATTCCGAAAGGTGAATTTTAGTTTTAAAATTCAATTTTAGAACCTAGTCATACTTTGTTTCTAATTAGTTGTCCGACTGCCAGTACTAAGAATATTGATTGATACTTTTGTTTTAGTTTTTTTTTTATAATTATTGTATTGGTTGTCTGAATGTTATTGCTTATTATTATCCCAGAGATATAAATGTACATTGTGATTTCGTAAATTAAACTATTACCTCCAATTAATTGAATTAATAATGTTGGTTACATTAAAAGACTACCAAGTGACTAAGTGTTTCTAATTATATGACCACCACTGTATGTAAGTAAGTAGTATATCAGTCATGTAGTTCCCATAACACAAGCTCTGCTTATTTTGGGGGCTAGATGATGCTGTCTGAAAAATAAACTACAATTTGACTGCCCAACAAGCTGTGGCCACAAAAACAACATCAGTTTAACCACTTTTTTTCAATAAAATCCATTTATTTATCGTCTTTCGAGCATTATCCCTAACATGATATGTATACTCATATACACTCGAGTATACTCATATACTTTGGTACTCGTACTATAGGATTAGGTAGTTTTATCATAAGATAGTTGCAGTAAAGTCTTGGTGTTAAACCACTGTAACTAAAAAAAACATCATATATATACAAAATTAGTAGGTAGGTAACTTAGTAAAGCTCCTTTTTTAAAGAATTGGTCCAGGGAAGCGCATCTCAGTAATGTTCGCATTACTGGGTTCCAGTTAGAAGTACCTATGAATGGCACATGAAACTCTTAAATTTTTCAATGGCAGATAATACAATGCCTCCAGTGTTATTAAGAGCGAAGCGACGCCGACGGTAACGCATTACTATCTTGTAGAAAATGTAGACAAAACTGATATGCCTGTTTGCCTCCGAAATAAAATTATCTTAAGAAATTAATCTTGGTCTCTCGAACGCTTGAAGAGCATACGACAACTCTTATGCATGATTCTAATTTGTCATACGTACCCTTGAATAAAAGTAAGTCACTAATAACATACGTACTTCAGTTACAATATTGAGCAGTGCAATGAACATCCCTACTCGGTCTCTGTACTTACATCAATTCGCTCTTCTAGAATAATCCGTGCATTGACGTGGCTGCACCCATAACCCTGAAGATTGGACTCCAAGCGCACCCATTTGCAATATACATGTGACAAGCGAACGTTGACCACCTTCTTTGAAAACTTTTACGATCTCTAAAACTTAATGATAAACGGATGAATATAAAAATAAAAGCGTATACATTTGCATTTCAACGTGTCCGTTAGGGGATTTATGTGCCATTTATTTTAATGAAATGGGCAAAATACACTGTGAATTCATACATAAACAGTTCTCGAAGTAACACAATTATATTGCTCCTAGTGAGATTCTAAAGCAATCGCTTATAAATATTATAAAAAAAAATATAAAACGAATTGTTTCATTGTTAAAAACACAAAATTTATAATTTAATATCATTTTATAAATTGTTATTGTATATAAAATGAATTAAAATCTATTCTTTATATTCAATTTCCTTTTAATAGTCGAAAAGCTATTAAAAGGAAAGTGAAAAATTTCAACTTTCATAATGTTCGCAAACTTTTTTGATGTTAAACGTCAACGTTTGGTTTATCTTGTTGTGGGGTAACTTTTAGTGTGTAGAGTAAGCTAGCTGGTTTAGCTGGGCTGTGTAATAAATGGCACCAGCAATCAGCGCGTAAACTTGCGTAATTTGCGTGCTACCTCGTTGTAATGGTGCGTATGCACGTTCACGGTAATCCCGAGCTGCGTGTTTGTTTACCGCCATGCATAGCCAGCCGGTGATGCATGCATTATATCCGATGAAGCACTGAACTAAATAAAGCCACTTGTAACATGGTCGATGCATAAGTCATTTCTGATTTCAAATTTGTTGGCAATTATAATGATAATGATGCGTGTTCCCATAACACTAAAGGAGCTCATGATTTTTTTATTCTATAGAATTAAGTTAATTATTTCATGCAATCAGTAAAACAAAGCTTTTGGAAACATGTACTTTGTGAAAATTGAAAAATTTAAAAAAAATATCCGATAACTTTTATCAGTTAAATAAAAACTCACAATAAACTCGCTACAATTAGAAAGCCGCAAAATTTCAAACATTTTGGTTGTGGCAACAACTTCGACTTGAGTTCGGCTGCTAGCAACAAGGTACTTTATTTTTCAAGGTACCTTATATACCGTTACAATGAATATTGAGTTGGGAATGGGTTACAATTTAGGTAAAATTTACGACGAAGACTGAAAAATGATTTCATAATCCAGCAAAGCATTTCTGCCATCATACCCGAATGAACCCTACCAAAAACACTGAGTCCAAAACTCTGCCACCTATTTCAAAAGCTTTCAAAGGCAGATCCTCCATCACACGATATACTAATAAGTCACGGCATAACTAATAGTTTTTTCAACTAGTCCTACGTTAGGATATTCCAGAATAGTAGAATTAACAATAAGAGATACTCTTTTTTCCCACTGGTTTTACTAAATGGTATTATTCACTATGGTCACCAACTTGATGCAGGGTGCCCAAGGAAGCACCGGTTAACCAGACCAATGAACTAATGGTTCAACGGTAGTACTTCAGCGGCCTTCCTGCTGAGCCTCCACCGCGTCGCGTCGTTCGGTCCGTCTAGACGTCTGGCGCCTACCACATGTCCCAATCAACGCGCGACAGACTTGCTTTGCGCCTCGGTCTGCGACTCTGACTGGTTTCTCAAATTGTTTTATTAACTTTAAATGTCATCACGTTTTTTTTTTAATTTCAGAGAACCACTTGAACGTGGCATATTTTTTTAAATATCAGCCAAAAGTAAAATTAACTACCTATATATACTTTACTAGCTTTCCGGCCGCGACTTCGACGGCGCTATCGTAGGTAGATAATATTCCTTTCGCCCCTCGCCCTACCTCATCCACGTACTCGCATCACACTGGCAGTGTTATCTATAGCGCCGCAATACCTACTTGTCTTCATTTCACATTATCTCTTAAACTATTCCATCAAATGACTATAAGTATTTATAAGAATTCATATATAATACTTGAAAACCATATCCAAACTTCATCTTATAATATTTCATTCACTTTTAACATCAAAATCGTTACCATGGTTGGAACATTGAACTTACTACGGTGTCGCAGACTTTTTTTTAAAACTATTTAAGGCCAAAAATTTTGCTCTACATTTTATTCACTTATTTCTAACCTATTAGACATCGCACGTCGATAATGCAACCTAAGTATCTGTTTTTTCTAACTTTAATTACAGTTAAAATTGAAAATTCACCTTTATCGGAATATAATATAGCCTATACAACTAAGGGATAATATGCTTCCTATCGGATGAACAGTTTTGGAGAAAACCCCCTACACACAAACACAAACTTTATCCCTTATAATATAAGTGTAGAAGTTATAATTAGTATATTTATTTAAATTAAAAATAAGTATTGCTTTAATCAAGGTCTTTGTTTTGGTTTAAGATATACGATAATTTACACGACATATTTTTATTTGTGTCCACGTTACTTAATTTGGGCTCCAAACGGTATTTGTTCGTGCGTTTTATACTCGTACTGTTAGCATCCAATAAGGTAGCTAGGTACTATGAAATAACTTTGGAATCCTATTACATCCTCATTTAAGGGTAGTTTCAGAAAAAATACATATCGTTTTTTTATCATCTAGAACTTATGGTTTACACTGTAGTGGTAACGGAACAGTTTTATATGTACATAAAAAATAATAAACAAATTAAAGCCAAACAACACACATACACACCAGAAAGTTCAAGGTAACTTAAATGCAATAACAGAGTATTTTTTTCCGCACAGTCGATTTAAAATCCGTTGCTAACAAGGATTTATCATTATAGATTTGTAAATAAACAAGATAAAATTGGTCAACAATTGGCGGAGAAATCGTATTGACCTACTTACATAACAAATACAGTTAAATTGAAAACCTTCTTTTATGGAAAAAAGACACGAATTATGGGATTTTTCTTAGACACGACATACAAAGAATTTAATGAATGATTTATAAAAATATTTCCCAAGTCGTAAACACAATGTAACTGTATCACTCATAAAATTACAGTAAAACCGCATCATAACAAGCACAATTTGTAAGACTAGGTATATAAGGTCAGCCGCAACTCGAATTGGTTCCGGGGCGCTAACTTGCACGTAACTCGCAGAAGGAGCGTACGTACAATTACTGTTTTGTTATCTCAAAATGACTGGGCTACGAGGCTATGACACTCCGGCGGCGGTAAAACCGTAGACAGTTTCAGCTTATTTTTAAGCTATCTTAAACTATTCGACCAATCCACAGCCTGTTAACTGACAGGTAGTAAAAATTTGATGGATCTCTATAATCTATGCTGATACAGAATAACGTTATAGAACCAATGGTATGCAACGTTATTATGTATCAGCAACTACAAGCTGAAGAAAAGTCAATTCAATAGGTTATTTATTCATTGAAATCACATGAACTTCTCGTCCGCTTATGAACAAAGTGAATTTACAAGAAGTTATGTCGGAGGACGTATTTTCGATGCCGTATCTACTCCTTAGTAATTGTTAAATCTATGTTGGTGACGCATCAATAAATCCGCGTCGAGACAAGGTCGCGTCGTGTCGGGGCGAGCGAGGGCGCGGGCTTAGCTCTCAACCGTACGGTGCGGCCGCTAATGGCAGACAGCGCGTGACTCAACCAGCCGTCTGCACCGTCCCATGGCTCACACATTGGGTGGAGCGGGAAAAACATTGTTACTAACATTAGAAAGAGCCCAAAGGGCAATACTTAAAGTGGCAACTTTTCGGCCTTTCATCTTTTCCACTACGATACTTTTTACACTTTTTGACTTTTTGACGACCTCTGTGGCGCAGTGGGCGAAGGTCCGCCTGAGGCGCAGAAGGTTGCGGGTTCCTGTCACGAGACAAATGTTTTTAAGATCTGCAAATATTTGTCTCAGGTCTGGGTGTTTTTCTATGTATAATATGTGTGTATTTACAAAAAAAAAGTATATGAGTAGTATATCAGGCATGTAGTTCCCATAATACAAGCTCTGCTTAGTTTGGGGCTAGATGATGCTGTGTGAAAAATGCCCAGCATTATTTATTTATTTATTAATGTTTTATATGAGTCCTGTGATGTGTTAACAGTCCGGCAGCTATTTATAATGAACACAGTACTAAGACAGTACGCAGCCCGTCCCTACAGCACTGAATTTACCAATAATAGACGGAATGCTAAAGTTTGCCCTCAACCAACAACCCTAAAATTTGCCTTTGCGAACAAATTCTATCTATTTCTTGGTCCGACCCTATACAACAGACTAAATTCAATGTCTAATTTTTACGCTCTAAACTATAATAATTGTAAGAAATCTATTAAATTTACACTTCAAAGTCTTTCCTACGATGACACAGAGAAGTTATTAGAAATTATCAAGTATATTATCTATACTATCTATACTAATATTATATAGAGGTAAGTTTTTTGTTTATATGTTTGTTCGTTTGTTTGTTTGTAACGAATAGACTCCGAAACTACTGGACCGATTTTAACCATTTTTTCACTAATAGAAAACTAAATTATCAGGAAGTAACATAGGCTATAATTTATTTTCAAAAAAAATAGACCCTAAAGAAAATTGCAATAATGTAAGCCAAAGTAGCAAAATTTTGCTTATAAAATTCATTATTTGACGTGCGCTGAGAAAACTATTGATGATAACTAAAAATAATGTACTACATGATTACAGTAGGTACTCATTATTACCTACAAAAAAGTCCTTGAGGGAATTTATCTAACTATCATAGTTAAGTCACAATAGCAGCTTTTGTGTTCTAAAATTAAATGAGATCGCCGGTAGAAACTAAAGTTGGTTACATTCGTATCGTAGAATTAATTATCATTCAAATAAATAGTTGTACCATCAAGGGTATTTATGTAGCAGTAAAATACTTTTTAATTCATTCGAATCGGACATTTAATTTCGAAGTTATCACGAGTATAAAATCGAAACTTACGCGGGTGAAACCGCGGGGCGCAGCGAGTTATTTAATAAATTATGTCAACCTAGTTAGAATAGTGATTAACCGGAATTTTCTCAATGTAAGTTAAGTACCTTAATATTTACACGAACTGTTTGTAACATAAACAACGTTGTTAAACTAAATGCCTTTATCGTAATATTAAGTAATTATTTGTATTTAATAATTAGCTCTATTGTCGCCTGAAACAGAAGGTTACCTAGTTCAGGCAAAAATTAATATACTTAGCTATATTTATTTATACGAGTTTCTTTGAATATTTTATTTTATTTATTTTTTATTGGTTTCTCACAAGCTTTTCCTGTCCCCCTAGCCAAGTCGAATAGTGATTACGTGACATTACATCTATAGGTAAGTATTTATTTACAGAAAGAATAAACAACAAAATATACCTACGGATGAAACAGTTAAGCCATGGGACGTTGAACATTTTAGGACGGACCGACATTAATTAGTAGGTAGGTACTCTCTATACTACTACTATGTACTAGTAGTGTAGGTATCTCTAAACTAGAGAGTCTAGAGAGATTGTCGTTTCTAAATAGTACTTTTTTCATAAAAGTTTATAGCCTACGACCTAAATTATTCATAATCAGTAAAACAGCTTTTTTGGCCAGACATAATTTAACGTCAATCTATACTCAGGGTCGTGAGGGCAGACTTTCCTTCCTCTTCGCCTTTTAAAGTCTGCTGTTACGATTAGTTCGTTTTTGTTTTATCAATAGGTACACAAGTTAGCAGTTTAAAATAACTTTAACTTGACTTACATCACTGGAAAAAAACCCAAGGTCTGTTTACCAGGGTCGTAACGCATATACAGTCTATATGCATTTGCAGTATGAGATTATTTGTTTGTTTCTGTATATTCTAAAGCTGCCCCTAAAAAACTTACATTAAGGCGTCAAAGTTGATAGGGAAGATGCAGTGCAATTATCTACAAACAGAATAAGTCATTCGGCGCGCGCTATCCGACTATTTTTTTCCCTTGATCGGACAACAGAAGAGCACGCCCCGTCATGGAAGTACAACATTACCGAGAATATGATTGCCATGCAATTGAAGTAAGAACGGGCCTTTTAGTATATATTTAAGTCTGTGTGTGTGTGAATGTTTGTAGCTACGTAGTAACGTAGCTCCGTAACTACTAAACCGATTTTGATGAAATTTGGAATGTAGATAGTTTAGGTTCTCTAATAACATATAGGCATATCTTATTTTCGAAAATCAACCCCTAACGGGGTTAAACAGGGTGGTAAAGTTTCAATGAAAAAAAAATGTTTGATTCGCTCAAAACTCTGTACAAATAAACTATAAAGTAAATAATGAAACACGTATTTTTTATTTTTTTAAAACTACCGTTTGGGGGTGTGCAGTTGAGTTCTAAACTTTGTATACATTGTATTCCTTGGTTCGATTTATTCAAAAGTTGGTGGACATAGTTTGAAGCCTGGAGACGGTCGTATGCTACTTTTATTAACATACCACGCGGGCGAAGCCGCGGGCAACAACTAGTAAATAAATAAATCTGTACATTTTTCACACAGTTTCATCGAGCCCCAAACTAAGCAATAATCTCGTACATGACTGATGTAGTAATTATATACTTTTTTTTGAAAATACATACGTATTATACATAGAAATCACCCAGATCGAGACAAATATTTGCATATCATACAAACATTTATCCCGTAGCGGGAATCGAACCCGCAACCTGCTGCGTTTCAGGCGGGCCTTAGCCAACTGCGCCACAGAGTTCGTTTTATCATTTGCGTCGTTGCCTCACAGATCATACGAGTATATTGTGCAGGATCTAGACAAATACCTCACGCTTAGTTTTCCTTTTACGCTAACGCAAATTTGTAAAGGAGAAACTTGGCTGTAGTCACATGACATTTCAAAAGCTGTCATTCCCATACAATTCAATCTTTCCGCAGGCGTTTACGCCAACAGAAAATATATATCTAGACCCCCTGGTGTATTTTGTGATTGTTCAATAGGAACACCCTAGAGCGCGACCCTGACTATGACTTGCCCATTGACTAAATGATTGGATGATGCATGCTTAAGTTTGATGCAGGCTGACTATATCAGCATAGTTACATCTATGTATGTCACTATAGATAAAAGATAGATAGATAAAAATTTATTCGTTGCTACAGACACACATACAATATACATTTTATTGTCGGTAAGTTTGTGTTTGTGTGTGTTGCAGCACAACAAATGCGCCATGGCTCAGTGAATTTTTTTTTTTGCTTAAAAGCAGAAACACTGATTTTCAGCCAAAAACCTGTTGAGACCAAGCAGAACGAGTTGCAAGTGTACCTAGCTACAAATGATTGTATTTGTGTTGCGAGTAGCATTCATACATTTAAAAGAAAAGAATCAACTGACAAACCAGCTGACGACAGCTTTATTTTAGGCATACGAAGTGCTTGGGAATAGCAGGTATTCCTGCTATTCCCAATCAGGTATTTGCTTCTGTAATAACAACTGTTTAAACTTTATTTTAAAAGTATACTTATTTTTAATATTCACTATGCTGACTATATAGTAATTATAGATACATAGTTTAGTAAATTCTCCTGCGATATTTTAAAATAGGTTCCCTTGTGTCTAACGTATCGCAGACGTGACAATACCAAAGTAGGTATTAGAGAGAAAATGTTTCCATTTTCTCGCGATGATACCTACTTGATTGGTATTATCTTATACCTTCCAATAAATGAACGAACGGAATTATCTAATTACTCAACTGAACACAATATTTTGTGATATCTACAGAAGTTACCTAAGTTTTACGAGTGTATAGATAAATGATAGCAGGACTGGTTGATAGTTAGGACCTACCTACTCTATCTTAAGATTTTCTAAATGTACTCATGTAAAGATAAAGTGAATTAACTGCCTATTCATAAGGTTGCAAATAGTGGCTCTATGTATCTAATTATACTACAAAACATCATGTTACTGAAATAACAGACTTTTTACTACTATACGTCAGGCTGAACATATTTCCAATAAACAGACGAGTGATTCACTTCGATATCTAGAGTAATCCTTATAATCCTATCAATCTTAGGTCAGGCTATGCCTATACAGTTCCTAAAATCAATAGATATTCATGTATGTAGGTATACTATAGGCTGTTTTAACGGTTGATAGGATATCAGACATGCCACGGTACGGCGCGCGGCGGGACGTTATCTGTAGAGGCGATAGCACTTGATATGGTTCGCTTGCACACCGTTTCAACTTGTCTGGGCAAATGTTTGTTTAGTTATGTTATGGTCTGTCTGCTCGCTAATGAGGTCATTTCCACTTGATACGCACGTTCATGGAAAAAAAATCAGACATGGAATTGATGTTTCGCTAGATATAACGCATGGTGATACTGTAAACGCGTGTCATTCTAACTGTTGATTACGATGATGGTTTTTTTTTTTTGCTAAGAATAGCACAAAGTTTCATATCTTCTCTGACGTCTCATCAAACTACCGCTGCATCAGTAAAAAATAATTTTGTAATCTATTATTTTCTATAGTTTCACTGCAATATATCTTGTGGTTACGAGAAATTAACAGATACTGCCATTGACAGTACCAGACCGGGGAAGTTCAAAACGTCGCGTCGGTGGGTGAACGATTTCGGCCTTCCTGAAGAGCCTTCAGGTGACGCGATCACGGCCTGTCTAGACGACTGGCGCCTACTATGTGTCGCAAGCGGGCCGCACTCACGTGATGAGATCCGTTGAGAGTACTACTATCTATTGAAAGCTTTCTTCTATTCCATATTATCAGTAAAATGTGACATGAATAAATTTAACAGGAGATAAGTATGTTATAAGTATTTCTTTATCATTTGTATGTTTACTTTAAGCCCCAACATTCATTCATAAAAAAAAACATTTTTATAAGATCAGAGCACGAACATTTTAGTAATCGGTGCTGTTGGTGAAGTATTTAATCATTTTAGGTTTGCGTCGATAAATTGTGGTCCACCGACGGTGTTAAGCTACTTTCTTAATTCTGAATGTGTTAAAAATCTAATTTGCTTGTCTGTCAATGCTCAATAACTTATTTTATTCTGCGTTCATATTTAGATGACATCCTGCGGAACATAAATCGTGTTAAACAAAAATATTCATGAATACATTTTAAGATTAGTCCAACTCCAGGCTACATACGAAAACTGGTTTGACATCGTAACTAAAGAATACTCATAAATCAACAGGAATAAATAAATGCTATAAATTACAGAAGTTATATCTGTGTGAAATATACATTTAATATCTTAGGAAGAATTTATTACCGGTCAACTTAAACTAGGCGAAGATTTTATTGCCAAGATAACATCCGAAAAGGAAACTTATGTTTATAAGCTAACTGTGGAATGAATTAAAAAAATAGTTATATATAGTTTTGAAGTAATCATGTAAACGAACGTGGCCGACCTGATGAAACGCATTTCAATATAGAATGTAGTTTCCACGGATGTTGTTACCAATCGTAAGAAATAATTTATTGTTTATGCTCGAGGCCGGGAAACACATTTTTCTCATGCACCGAAGCGTATCGCATATCTAAACGTCATATGAACACCAGGGCGAAAGCGGATGCTCCGATGCTGGGTAGTCTAGCGCATGGATTGCGGAAGGTAACTTAAGTATTCGAAGGCGAGACCCCCAACAAAAAGCATCTTACATTGGAACCACTAGATCAACAACCTTTATTCCTTTCGCATTAGGAAAATAACTGTAAATAATACAGTCTGTATTTCACGGTGACAATCATAAACAAGTTACACATGCCATTTGTTGAGTTGCCAGTTTACCTTTAGACTATTTGATTTAGCTAAGCAAGTTTATACTATTTGATATTATACTGTAAGAATCGAACTGAAGGTCTTCTTCTTGATACTCAATATGCGAAGCGTTGTAGAAACCTACATTGATTCACAAATTCGTCTAGGAAACCTTCAAACAAATTCATTCAGGAAAAGACACACATATTATATAAGTATTTGGTCATGGTGCGAGTAGCTCAATGAGGCCTTCTCCAAGTACGCTGGTAGACATAATGGCATGCCAAGCCGTGGTGACACATGAAATAACATTGCTCGCTTATTAGGAGAGTGAATGTGAAAAGAATGAATGGACGTGCGTAACATAATCTCTGTTGGCAATGTTGGCATTTAGCTCTTTGACCGTGACATTCGATTTCGTAAGCGGATCGTCTCTGGCCATAGTCGAAGCCAGATTGACCTGCAATTACTGCGTGTCGGTTTTTTCAGTTCGAATTTACAGAGCTCTTTTTACTCCTATAATGTCCTAGTTTTTTTTATTCTTCACGTGACTTACTGACTGAATGACAATTAACGCACAGTCGAAAACAGTTCTATGAGCCTAAAATTTAGAAGGAAAGGAACATATTTCCTTTTGATGTGAACATAAGATTTTTTTTATGAAAATTCAAATCTTATTAGATGGCAGGAAGATGAAGTGTGTAAAGAAAAGACTCAACGTAGACGAGATCGCAGACGTTCAACTAGTTTTTTTTTATAAATAATTTGATAGTTACCATCAATAAGTTGGCTATTTATTTACAGCGTTTAAATGTAAGCATGCATTTGACTGTTCAGCCTTGTTCATTAATTTTTGTATAGCTAAGGCGGTGCGTCTAGACAGGTGTCTGTTTTCTTCAGAGCGAACGATTGACCGCCTACATAAAATCAAAGAATACACTCGGTGTTTAAATACAATTGAAAATTACATTTTATTTTTTATACACGATTTGTGTTAAAAACTGTTTTTATGTGATTTTTTTTGAAATAATATAATAATAAATACCTATTGGTGACGATTTAAATATCATAGGCATCAGACAAGTATCTTTCGTTTGGTTGTTGTTTCGAATGCGGTAAGAGTCATGGAACACTGGAAAATTATATAGCATCCAGATAACGATAGGTCTTAATGTCGTAGATTCAGACTATTGCTGATTCAATATTTTACTATGTGCTTAGTGAGTTTACAAAATAATTGAAGCTTAATGTGTGATAAGAGAACTCCATTACTAAGTGTGAATAACATGCACTATTTAGTGTTTGATGTATGGGAGCAACTCTCTACCTGAACAATAATGTTTACCTGGCTTTCAGTACTTCTGGAAAATCATACAGCGCTCAAGTCATGAATGAAAACACTGTAAGAAAATGAGTAGGTAGGTATTTATGTAAACAAAGATGGCTAGAACCAAGGTCAGCCTAGAAGTAAGAGTGACTGAACGGATTGTTGATTCCAATCTATTACCAACCGCGTAACTCTTCTATCAATATAATGTATGTTATTGTCAGGGGATAAATATGTCCCAGATTGTTTATTATTTTCATACAGTGTTTGTGTCAATTTTATAGAACTGCAAGTACTTATTTTGTTATTTACAAGTAACAACCTCTATCAACTCTTCGTGTCGTGTCCCGTTCAGCGGTTTGAACGTGTATTGCTCAATGTTCATTGAGTTCCCATACATTAGATGCTCCCCCATGTAAATTTATATCATTGGGCACATCATGAAACAAGGTACACCTACTTGCTTGTCCATCAGGTATAAAATTTTTCCATGTGGAATGATTGTGTCAATACTCAGTGAGTTCATTCGATATAAAATTAACAACTGCAGTTTTACTATGCCACGAGTTTTTTTTTAAATGTCTCTCATAGGTAGCAGTTTTGAGATTATTTCATAAAACAAATGATACAAATTTATTGATTTTCATTACAAACCATTCCATATCGCATCCATCTGTTTGTTACTTATTTCTTATGTAATTTTTCATACGGTTAATCAAGGTTTAATTCCAAGGATCATTAGGTGTATTGTGTTTACTTTTGGAGAGAAAGAGGCGAGGTAAGACCTATCTTTGTAATTTTTATTTGATTTGGAAGTGCAAAAAAACCTTGAATTGTGAATGAGTTCAGCGTCCTTGTTGCTAGTTAGTTGTTATACTCGCTGGTAATAATTGCATGGATGACGTTTTTGCAGCCCAATAACTCTAGATAGCTATTTCTCTAATTATATTCGAGGAATGCACAGCAGAATTAAAATTGAATACAATTGAAATACTTATTTTGGAGTTATGCCGACAATTTTAACGAGATACTGAACCCAACCGCAATGTTTTTTTTATCTAACATACCTAAATACATCATTATTTGTCCGAATGCGCAGTTATGCAAGACCGCGTTTGTTAAATATGTTGTTTATTATGGACCAGCCCTAGTCGGTCTCGGTAAACAGTGATGCCTTTTCATGGCATCACTGAAATTCCCAAACAGGAAATTGCACAGAACAAAGATATTATAATTCGAGTACACAAGGTTTAGTTATAAACAGCAGGTAGGTATGTTTATTATATGGCAAATCGATCTTTAGTTACAATGTAATCAGTTGGTAGATTCTTGCTAAATTAATATTTATCACTGAAGTAGAGTAGGTACCTACCTACCTACTTGAGTTCTGAAATATCAATTTTGAGTAAAACGTTGTTTTAAAACAGGAAGTGTACCTATGCAATTATATTTACATTCAAGGTTAGCTCACCATAAGAATAATGAATTTGACCGGATAATATCCCAACGCAAAACTATTCGTTTATGTTTTTAATTGGGTGTTCGACGGTTGATCAAAATAAAGTGCATCAAGCAAAGTGCAGTTGCTGACCGCGAGGCTGGTAAACATCCGGTATCGAGTGCACGGGATGTGGCCACGGGGTGACTCCGGGCTGCCGCCGCGCCGCCCCGGGCCTGTGCCGAGGCCGGCTGCCATATTCGGTCAGTGCACATTGTTGTTTACCGGCGCGGGTATCGCGAGGCCGCATGACGTAGCGTCTAGACGCGCCCGCCCCGCGCCCGCGCCCGCTCACCACCCGCTACGCCTGCCACCCGACGACCATGCACTGTTTGGATCACCAGCTTATCTTTACCGTAATGCTGCACAGTACCAGTGCACTCGGGCTAACATGAAACAGACTTTCAATTCCGATAAGCGTGCCGCAAATCGGCGACTGCGAGGCGGCCGACTCATTTTGGATGATAGGTATTTACGGTTTTAAAGACGCCGATTGTTATCAATAGCTTTTCTGTGTTTACAGCTTAGCTTGGATCGGGTAGGTTTGTTACCTGGATCGGATATATGCGGCTGTCATGTTAAGTAAGTACTGCTTTATGATAGCACGAAAAGATGATTGCAACGAATATGTATCTAAAGTTACAAATTGGTTATAATAAAGATCAACAGACCTACCTTTCAAAGTACTGTGCCGAGGAGGATCCTCTTAATAATAATAAAATAATAATAATGCTGGACATCATCCTAGGTAACTTGATTCGTCGTAGCCAATTGTGAACGAAAAACAAGACTTGCTCAACTAAAATGTGCAAGTTTTTAATGAAACAAAGGCGAATGTTGTGTGTAAAAGTTTTACAAAATGCGACCTGTGAGAATGCAACAAAAAGTTGTTTTTATCATACGAAATGTCACACATGCCACTTCTTTAGTATCTAGACTAGTTTAGTACCTGTCTGTTTAAACTTCACATAATGTAAGAGTAGTGCATTGGTCATGTGCAAAGTCGTCTTGAAGCGTTAATTATCGGTTGTCATCATTGCTTCAAAAAACCAGTCGAGTGACCAAAGGCGAAGTATCGAGAATGACCATCCATCCTGCTCGTGGTTTGTACATACCTACTGGAATAAAATGACATTTTAAATGCTGAGCTTTTGTTTTTCTTCTCATTACTGAGGTTTTTCTATGGTTTAAATATCATATAATTTTGCTCGCTGTATGGACAACGGACGACAACAATAAGAGTTACGAAGAGTACCAAAGATATAGACATTGTTTTGTTTTTTCGAAATGTAATTTGCTTTTCGAGATATTTTAGCCTTGCATTCATTTAGGCATCCTGGAACTCTACTCCAAAGAAAATATTGATACTATTGTTAATTTACAGACACTGTTTTAAAATATTAATATTAAATATTTATTTCATACAACAACATGAACGGCATTTAAAATTATGGCAATAGGCTCGTAACATAAATACCTTCGAGACTAACATTTCAGTTTATAATAAGCTCGGATGCCATTGGTAATAACCCATTTTCTTGTATCTCTCCATACTTATAGCTTCCTTATCTGAATCAGCACCCGACAACAAGTGACCTAGACAGAATTATCACGTCTGTCTGGCGCATATTTGTCTGGTAGGCAATTAAACTCTTGCGAAACTTCGTAAACTGACTTTAGACGTCTCCGGCGCTCTAGTTGCAAGCCCAGACGGGGGGTTTCCACTGATTCATAAATAAAATTGTACGTGTCGATACATACCATAATAGCATACCTAATATATTATGTGCACTGAAAATTCAGGGTCAGCGGGACCAGGTGTCTAGACAAATACCACTTTCTGTTGGTGTTAACGCCATCGGAAAGACAGAAGGTGAATTGAATGGAAATTACATTAGCTGTTGAAATGTCACGTGATTTCTGCTGCCAAGTTTCTTTGACAAAATATGCGTTACCCCCAGAACCTAGTAATGAGATACATTTAGATGTCACCCATCAGCGATCATCGCTTAGCTGCATATAGAAAGTGCCCAATGAATTCTAATAGTTCATTTTTCTTAATCTTATCTGTACATAATATTACAACAAGAATACGCGCGGTGGACGCTTCTTTGCGGCGTCATCGTAGGTAACCAATTCGTAGCTGGTTCGCAAAGCGTAGAACCTCCACAGCTAATGAATAATTATATTTGCTAATATGAAATAAAATCTAGAAAATAGACCTGGAACGATTTTGCTGGTACCTACTCCACTGTCTGATTTTCGCGTAGAATACCTAGCACGCAATATATGCGTGTCATAAAGGTATGATACGAGTAGGTAGTTACGTTATCTATGAATAATGTTTCCGTGAATGCGAATCTGATATTTCCAAGAAATAAAAGATTGGAATCTCTACCAAATTATTAAATTTTGATACTGTGGTTAGGTAGGTACTTCTCGTGCATAAGTAATTGATTTCGGAAGAGTGTCATATCATATAGGTAAGTAAGGAAGTGCATAGGTATAGTCACTTTCCTGGAAGAAACACTTTTTTATGCGATCTTGACCTACCTGAGTCTTATACTAAGAAATTTCTTATCTCATTAGGTACATAGAAGACAAGCTTCTGCCCACGGCTTCGCCCGCGTGATATCCGGTTAAAAAGTAGCCTGTGTGTTATTTTGATGTATAAGCTATATTACTGTAAAGCTTCATCAAAATCCGTTCAGTAGTTTTTGCGTGAAAGAGGAACAAACATCCTCACAAACTTTCACGTTTATATATATTAGTAGGATTTTGGCCGGATACAAAACTGTCTTTACCACATTGAACAAATCATTTATCGAGACATAAAAGGCATAATATTCATTTTTAAACACTCAATCAAATTTGTATTTTGATTTATTCAAAAGTGTCTAGACATAAATTTTGATCCTTTATGGTACAGAATAATAAATATAATGAACCTGAAATAATTTTATGAGTTTAAAACGGCGAAACAGCTTATTTTTTGGTCAGAATTAATAAATTATCATCAAAATTTTGTGAACGTTATCGGATGTTGTAGGTCTCCTGGACACATAGGGCATGTCAGCTGTCGTTATCGGTTGCCCTGAACACCCTTACGTCTGGTTTACACAAAGCCAGACAGACAGACAAAGAGCTGATAAGTAGCTGCCTGACTGTCTGCAGAACTGCATAGGTACTTTTCTGAAAGTTAACACGTTGAAATCGTGTTGAGACAGTATAGGATATCTGTCTGCCTGTGTTTGGGTTTTAGTGATGATAATAAGCATTACTCAAACCCAAACTTCTGACTCAGACCAAGTTCAATTTTAACATTAAATTTTAAAGAAGGAAAGAGGCAAAAAATCCTCTCAGCTGGTTACAAAAGGTAAAGTACTTGTATTAAAAGAGTACATTAAGTAATTTCGCTGGACACCAATCGATAGTGCATATTAATGACGCAGGGTCACATTGTGAATTCAACGGAGAAAAATACCTATACAAAATCAAAACTGAAGATGTAATAGATACCCTGACAGATGCCTGGTGCCTGATGCACCCTGACATTGAGTACACGTCAACCGTGTTAGGCAGCTGATTACGTCTTTTGAGCGCCTTATCCCTAAATTTAGAATTTAGAATTTCTAAAATGTATTCGCCTGAGTGAATAATTGTCCAACACACACATGCCAAATTCAATGTTTGTACAGACCATTATCATATGATGGCGGTATGACTGACTACTGACGCACTACTTGATTAAACACTATCAAGACCCGCCTGCACGGTCCTTGGTCTGGCTTATGATTTCGGGTACTAGCATGATGCATGTGTATGAGATAGCACGATACAAACCTATCCGTATACAATATTCTGACAGACTGATATCTCAATTCTCATAACGATGTATAATATTTTATTTTTAGTGTATTAAATAGCTGGTAGCTAGGTTAATTTTTGAAGGCGATTTTAACTTTAATTCAAATTATTTTATCGATTGAACATTAAATTTCAGCTTTATATTAGGTAGAGACAACGCAATCGCCAAAAATAACTAAATAAAGAACATAGACTGTAAAAAAATTTGAAAAAATCTTTTTTCTAATTAGGTGGGCTTTTTAATTTCGGATATTAGATAGATAATATATAACTCTTTATTGTTCACCACATAATATATTGCTTACAAATTAATACAAACAGAGCTAATTACAAGCTAATCGCGGGAGTACAATGGGCGGCCTTATCGTTTATAGCGATCTCTTCCAGAAAACCTTAGGATAGTAATTCACAAAAAAATAACTACGGTAATTACAATACAATGAAGTTTCAAACCGTGTCGTTAGATAGTTCAACTTTGTCATGAAAACTTTACACTGTCAAAAGTTGAGAGATCATAATAATGGCAATATCTTTGTCGTAAATAACCAAATAGGTTTCTACCAAAACTACAAATGTACCATCGACTAGGGTGTCTACATCGATGCTTGAAACAAAATAACCTATAGGAGCGTTTGAATTTTAGAAAGGATAACTAATACAGCACACAGAGTAGTCCGAATCAAGAACAGAAATATGCCGGAGCGTGCGTCTCTGGTCAACAAGCCGCAATCTTTTGAACTAGCGTTCCGTTGTAAAATGCAAAGAATTACTAGCAATAAATCGCTTGATTCGAAAGGTATATTTTGCCGTAAGTCTAGTCTCTTCTCTAGCCGACCGTGGCCTGAACAATGGATTTACAAGCAAGCTTAACTAACATGCATATTTTATACGCGGTTCAAAAGTTAAACGTACGGTTCAATAAGAGTTGAAGGTTTAAGTAATGACGAGTAGGTACATATAAAAAACTACGTACTTAATATCATAGAATCCTACTAATATAATAGATGCGAAAGTCTGTGTGTGTGTGTGTGCGTGTATGTGAATGTTTGTTACAACGTATCTCCGTAACTACTAAACCGATTAATGAAATGTAGATAGTTTAGCATCTGGAATAACACAAAGGCTTATCTAATTTTCGAAAATTGTATCCTAAGGGGGTTAAATAGGGCGGTAAAGTTTCTATGGAAAAAAAATGTTTGATTCGCTCAAAACTCTGTACAAATAAACTTTGAAGTAAATAATGAAACACGTTTTTTTTTCAAAATTACCCTTTGGGGGGTATGCAATTGAGTTCTAAACTTTGTATAAATTATAATCCTTGGTTCGATTCATTCAAAAGTTGGTGGGCATAGTTTGAAGCCTGGAGACGGTCATAATTATGCTACTTATATTAACATACCACGCGGGCAAAGCTGCGGGCAACAACTTGTTTTATAAATAAGTATGAAGTAACTAATTTAAAAATAATCGTTCCTTACGAAACGTGGGCATGTGCCATATAGGTACAATGTTTAGACTAGTCTCTGACTAAGTATTTCCTACTTAGTATCCTGACGCATCTACGTACGGAGTATGGATTACCGTAATCTAATCATTAGATGGTCATCAAATGATGGTGGGTCACCATCTAATCCATGATTATTTTTTCTTCAGTTACCCCCTGGTTCTTCTATAATTTTACCTGTAAACCATGGGATAAGAAATTTTTAAAGCTACTTAAATAAATAGTCGGAAACAGCAACTCTCTTATTCAAAGTGTAGTCAGAAGCAAGTCAACATTTATATTTGCCCTGCCCACTTTTTGCAAAATAGCTAACTATTCACGTTTTACATGGCAAGTTGCAAGCCTATCACCGCTTATTTAAAATACAAACTTCTGCCCACGACTTCGCTCGCGTGGTACCCGGATAGAAAGTAGCCTATGTGTTAGTCTGATGTATATATATTATATACATCATATAGCTATATTACTGTAAAAGTTCATCAAAATCCGTTCAGTAGTTTTTGTGTGAAAGAGTAACAAACATCCATCCTCACAAACTTTCGCGTTTATAATAGTAGTAGGACTAACTGTGACAAGCCTTCAAATTGTTGATGCTAGGACATGCCGGACATGCCGGATTCCACACAATGTTTTCCGTCGCTATTTTCAAGTGTTAATGATCACATACATTTTGCAAATTAAATAATGTATTAGTTAACGTTCACGTTCGAACCCTCAACCATCATATTGAATTTCATGATACCGCCCATTAGATCATATTGTTATAAAACCTAATTCATTTTAAGTTTACATTCAAAATATTAAAGTAGGTACTAGTAAAATGTAATCCAAACCTACAAACCATTACCATTACCATAACCAAACAATAAGTATTATTATGTGACATGCATGATCAAAGGTGACCAATAGGTTGAATTAATGCCTGACGCGCATGCGTGCCGATTACATACAACAGAATTGCGATTGTGCCCGCGGCCGGCGGGCGACGGCGACGGGAGAGATCGCGCCAGACGGCTACCGAAATTTGGGTTAGGTGCTTTTTGCGCGGCGCGGGCGCCGGTAGAAACACGAGCGCCGTGAGGTCGATGAGCCCCCAGACTGCCCCTCCCGCCACCCTGCCTACGCGACCAGTTCCACCACAAGGTGCAGCGACCATCCAACCCTACATATATCTACCACCTGCCAGACACTAAGCAAGTATAGGTACCAACCCAACATAATGAAACAACCTCACCATCGAGACGGCCGGTGTTGACTTTCGAGATTAACAGGATAATGCGGTGATGCCACCAGCAAATTTTGTGCATGCCAAATTCTGCACTTTTACATTTATTTTTCAGACAAATGTGGTTTCGGCCAATGGCCTCAGAATTTTTTGCATGAAATTTAGAAGTATTATGGGGAAAATGCCAAAAAACCCTGGACAAAATAAATATTCTAATTTTCGTGCCTCGTACGAGTCCGCACTAGGACTCGTACGAGGCACAGGAATCTTTTCAAATATACTGTAATGTTACTTCTTCCGAGTTTCATAGTATGAGTCGTGAATTTGGACACAGACTTGTTTTCTAATTTCGTTCGTGCCAAAAGACTGCATTAGCTTTCGGTAAATCGTTATTTGTAAGAACCTATAACATGGATAAAATCTACATAACTCATCTTTCAAACCTAAAAAAATATACAGAAATTTCAACATACAGTAAGACGGGTAGATTCTAATTACCTTTTGTAACGCAGACAATCGTAAAACTTGTGGAACACAATTACGAATCAAATCAGCTGGTTCGTAAAATGTTACGACAAAAAAACTTTTAGGCCCACCTCGTTTTGAAAATTATGGCTGCTATTACGTTCTCTTATACAATAATTTTCGGTTTCAACATGCATATACAATCGACTCGATTTGCAATCAAATAATGTGGCAAAATCTATGTACCCTAGCATCATAAAAAAACAAGCAAAGATGGTTTATGATTATCCTGATTCTTCTAGAAATCGATGTAAATTCACCTACAAATAAAATCCTGAATTCACTTACTTTATCAGTTGATGTTTCATCTTTGTGATTTAAATTAATAAAAACTTTTACATAAGTAGTATAAAAGTCATTTAGTTTCCATAATACAAGCTCTGCTTACTTTGAAGCTAGATGATGCTGTTTGAAAACTGTCCAACATTATTAATTACACGTAATGAGGAGATATGAAAAAGTACGCAGTAGGAATACTGCGTGCTTGGATATAAGAAAAAAAAATGTCTGAAACATCTTTAAAATTCTGCTGTCAGTCACTACCCTATGTATTCCTGTACATATGGGTACGTACAATAGCTGTTTTTAATTGGCACCTCGGTTTTTATGCAGCTCTTTCGCGACTGTTGCGTTTTTTGCGAACACCTTTCGAGATCAGTCTGGAGATATACCAGTATGAATGGCATGTCTAGACGTGCCATCCGTCGCGGCTTAGGCATATGCGCCTGTTGTTTGGTACCACAGAATGCCAGCCAAATGTGCACTGAATAATATTATAATCATTGGCATACCATATATTTGTAGTATATCTTTGACTTTTTGCAACGTTCGTAGCTGAATGGTGCTATGAATAAGAATAAGTTTAATCGTGTCTGGAGATTCATATCTGACACATCAGGCTCAAGCCTTGGCAATTTTAAATTACTTAGTCAGGCCGCACACCGGACATTTGTATCTGCAACTAGTATACAGTGTATCTGAAAACCAAAAACGCTACTGTCCACATAAGACCATAAATGACATTGGCGATTTTGCTTTTATACCTAGCGTACAATTTCAGCGCTACATTTGCACGTGAGCTCTAGCGCAGCTATTGCGGGATCGTCAATATAAATGTAGCGCAATATTATCTCAAGCTACAAAATATGGCCGGTGTGCAGCCTGCCTGTAGATAACTAGATTGCGGCTGGAGATCGGATCAGAGTTTCATGCAAGAATACATGTTTATATTTTTAAAAACAAAACTTATATATAGTGTAAATTTTTAGAAAGGGAAAAACTTGTAACTTTATAGAATTAAGAGACGAATGTAGTTTGAAATGTTTCCAAAAAACATGTTCTAGGAAAACAGTGGATTCAAAAATCACCACACGGATTTTCTCTTAGATCACTAAGATCTAAGGTCGACGTAACGATTATACTTAAAATAGTTTTTTACGTGGCTTCTTTACCTTCTTGACCTAACGTAGGGATACCAAAAAGAACCGATGACACGACGAACAAACCAACGACATTGTTGTTGAAATGCAGCTACGAGTACAACAAGACTCGATCGCGCGCCGTCTCGGAGAGAGCGACGACTGCAGGCGAAGCGCGTCTAGAGAGTTTAAATTATCGAAAAAGATTACCAGTGAAACTCGAAAATCCAACAAAATACAAAAATACTTTAGTAAACTAGTGAGTGGTGACACTACAGGCGTGTCAAGAAGAATTTTGGTCAGTATAATATACTTAAATACTATATATACAACGTCCCAATGAAATAACGAAAGCCTGAACAAAGCTTGATCAGAATCGAGAGTAGAATCGTTGTAGCAACTTTTTTGTGTAGACTATTTTTTCAAATTTATATTTTTTAAAACGTTGCTTCAAACAATTCAATCATTTTTGTCTACTTAACAGTACTGCGGAACGCGATGTGCACGTCACTGATAAAGTTCGAAGTGATATAAAGCGATCATAACTTTACACTACAACATATATACGAATATCTTCAACAATAATTAAATAAAACAAATAACTTATTGATATATCAATTTATAATATAAAAATCATTTGGGTAATCAGGGTGTCTGAGGTTTTGCTTTATTTTCTTAAGACATACATTGTAAATAAATAATAATAATTAATAAAAATACCCAAAACCTAACTCATACAATATTCTTGCCGTAAATAACTTGAATTATAGCTTTTTACTTAAATGGGCATGAGTTCCCAATTTTCTAGAGGTCACCGAATAAACGCAAGCCTACTCATGCAACCCTTTGACTTCCGGTGCGAACATCGTGTGTGGTATCGTTTAAAGGAGTCACAACCTCTGTAATTCTTTGAAGAATGACACCGCAAAATGACCGGCATATTAGAACTCCAAGATGAAGAATTAAGTGTTACTCAGGGCTAAAGTTTTCATACACAAATCACTTTATAATTTGGGGTCCACGAGATCTCGTAACTCATTTGCTATCATACATTAATGTTATTGATTACGGAATTGACAAACTTTTGGAAAAGCTCCGATTGAAGTTATTTATTCAGACACATCTTTATCAGATTATCAAAACCTGTCGAGTTATCGTTTGATAGTAGGGGTTCAAAGTGTGGACGGGAAAATTTCATTACTACTAGCTCGCTGACAGCACCAGTATATAATGTAGCTAGTATCCCATTAACTGCTAGAACCCAGGATAAAAGATACATAAGGTACCATATTATTCTTCAAACAATGCATTTTTGTTATCGAGTATCGGTATGGTTTATTTTCGAGTGAGTCCTACAAAGTAAGATATATATATATATATATATATACCATTTTACTTTACTACAAAGAAAACATTTTTTTTTTAAATGCACGATGGCGGTCTTATTGCTGAAAGTGATTTCTTCCAGTAACCAAAAGTGTTTTTTGTCATTTTTCACACAGTCTTATAAAGTCCCAAAGTAAGCATAGCTTGTGTTAAGGGGTACTACTTATAACATGACTAATATACTACTCATAAACCACACTAGCAGATCAAATGAAAAATAATCATTTCACTCAAAACTCAAGATGATGACGAAGGCTGCTGTAAGTAAAATAGTTTGACACGATCTTTAAAGAATACAGTGATGGAGCATGCTGGCAAAGAGTTCTACAGCCAGCAGACGGATGTCATCAGTGATTTTGACTAGCGCAGTAACCGTGCTATGAGATAAATGACGATGAAACGAAGAGCAATGGAAGGTAGGGACCGGATAATTTCATCACATCTAGCTTGGTGACGGAACCCAGGATATTTGATGTAGCTAGGCATCAGGTACATGTAAAAACGGGGGTGAATTTATGATTGAGTATCATTTGGTAGATCTCAAAAATTCAGCGTGTCTCGACACGACTCGAGTATTTTTGCCCTGCGAAATGGCTATTGTAATGCGTTATTTTACAATTGTACTAGATAGGTCTTATCTCTTTTGTAGCGGGCGCTGCAATAGATGGTGGAATACATAGACACGTCAGGAGTTTTTAACTTTGCTAAAATATTGGTACCAATGCAGTCAGCGACAAAATATTTCTGGAAGTCCAAATTGTTAGACTACATTTGAAGATCCTTTGAGGTCCTTGTATCTTAAGCTACGAATTCCTTGTAAAAAATAATCCTGGAAAACATCTAACACTCAATTTGTTAATCTGCTGTTGTCGTTGACTTACTATCGTAATGTACCACTAAGTGAGATCATTATCAACGAAGACATATCGAGTGATAAAAAAAATAACTGTCTGTGATACTAAGTTAGTTAATTAAATAACAAGGCTTATAAATCAATTGACATTAAAATAGACAGCAGAGATAAGCAACTTGTTTAAGGCGTAAGCAACCTTTAGTAATTTTGCGCGTCTAGACAGGCCGCAGACAATTTTTAAATAACGCCCGTCTCAACCTACGAGACCACAGAGGCGCAGATTAGCATGGCCCCTGCGCGAGGATGACACGCAAAATCGTGAAGCGTTCCACATTTTTGCTCCTTGTGGTCCACCTCAACAGTGGTGTGGAAAAAAGCATGTATTAATTAGGTACTTTAAATGTTTACCTATATATTTAAATTTACATCTTGTTTGACTAGGAAAAGGCAGGATCTTATTGTCAGTTTAATCCTGTACCTCATTTCACATCACTTTACAAAGAGGTTTGTTGCATCGCATTGCTGTTTTAGGCTTGGTATCGTGAGAACATAGAGTAGACAGCCCCAAGAGACGCATTGTTTGATCATTTGCTAGGAAAGCATTCTGTCAACTGTCGTGAAGTCCCGCCACACCTGCTGTGCTCTGATTTGTACTTAGGAGATCGGGTATTTTTGCCACACCATTAAATTGAGCAGTAGGGCATGGTTAAACTTGGTAACTGTATTTTTAAACACAAAGTAACAAGACGCACGCAAGTGACTATCCTCCGCGTTTGCCAACATCAGTCCTAAAAGACTGATGTGTTAACAGAACAGTGTAGTTCAATATGACGCCTCTCGGGGTTAACTGCTCGATGCGTGAGAATAATCGGCGTAAACTCATTTTTTTAAGGTTTAATTCACGATTCCTGTGATTTCAATGACATCTATTGTTTTTGACTTTAGATTATCTTCTAAATAAATATAAAGCACCCAACAGACACATAGTCATAGTCATAGTCATCAGTACATAGTCCCGAACTCACACTAGATTTCCCTGTGAGATGGGCATCAGGAATTACGAGTACCATGTTACGGCAACACCACACATACATATATAAATTCGTTGCGTGACGAACTGACTGACAATCACTGTAATTTCTTATTTTCAACTGAATATGGAGATAAGTTTTTATTTGGTGTGGGGATATCTCTAGAGGGTCCAGCGGGAATATGACATTTGTATAAAATAAAGCGTGTCTCGATACGTCTTTATTTTATACATTTGTATAAAATAAAGGTTTTATACAAATGTATAAAATAAAGACGTATCGAGACACGCTTTTTTAGGGTTCCGAGGTTTTCTCAAAACTCCTAAAGTTATTGCTGAA
Source organism: Perizoma flavofasciatum (assembly GCA_958496245.1). Classification (NCBI taxonomy): domain Eukaryota; kingdom Metazoa; phylum Arthropoda; class Insecta; order Lepidoptera; family Geometridae; genus Perizoma; species Perizoma flavofasciatum. The sequence goes on from OY292431.1 coordinate 7,649,458, forward strand.
AATCCGTTAGTTAGTATTTCCTCTATCAAAGGCTTTGTTTGTAATTTCGAGCACTCAAGGTTAAAAAATTAGAGTGATTACTACTTTGAAGGTTTTCATTTCCTGAACCAGTGCTTACAATCAAAAATAGTTTAGGAAACCTAAATGTGATTTTTGAAACCCTATTTAATGATACCTTATATAAATGGGGTGCAATGAAAGATTTTCATCCCCAGCTTTACATGTACTACTTTACTTACTTTTTTATTTTCAGATTTTCATGTTATAGTTGAGAAATCATGTCTACCAAATTTTACCTGCGAAACTTTGTGTTAGCCCTAAAAACACATCGCACATGAAGTCATTTAACTAGTTCTCTAAAACTTTGTCATAAGTTATGTGTATTGATAACGAATTACATATATTCGTACAATAAAACAAGTTGTAGTTATTAAAATACGCTACTATGGAGACGCATAGTTGTTCCGATTAGTGAGCACGATACCAATTAGGGTATAAAATATTAAACACACACTAAAACAACATTAAACACGGACAGTTTCAAATTAGCACAAGACGCAGATTACCTACAAATGAATAGAGGACAAAATGCAAGTCTGTCCGTCAAGGTCGTGATTACGTCTGGAGGACAATCATTAAACTCGCACCACCACTTAGTTAAAACCCAAAACAAAAAGTTTATCACCACTAACAATAAACATGACACCCGTAAATATTATGGACCGTAAACATCGTGTCATGAGATGAGAGATTAAAACTGCCCCTAAAATAGACCGTATCAACCTGTATTCTCGTAATAGTTCATTAAAGGTTTTGGCACACTGAGAGCTGGCGCGGTTGAATTGAAAATTGTAATAGGTACATTAAAATTCTGCTATACAGTGTGATTTTTTCGCAACGCACATAACTGGATCACAACGGACACATCACGGTATCACGGCGCACATTCGTGTATTACAACGCATATCACGGTATTACAACGTACATATCATAGAATTACAATGCACATATCAATCATAGAACTAAAACGCACATCAGGGTATTACGACGGACATCTCGGTAATACAACGCACATCCTGGTGCATCTGCGCACACATCACGCCACGGAATTACAATGTAACCGCAGTTGCATCAGGCGCGACGTCCATACACGTCAGCGGCCAGCCGCCCGACGGTCGCATCGGTCACTCAGTGTGCCAGAGTGTTTATTATATTTATCTAAGACTTACATATCTATACTGCGTTTTCGCTTTGTAAACTGAAAAACGCACAGCCTAAAATCACCGGTGTTTCGGTGCATCCCTACACCACAAAAAAAGGTTGCCATGCTAATACAGACTACTTGCCTATCCTATACTGGCTATCCTGGATGCTGTGTGTGATTTTGTCGGGTGACTGACTCACGGATAATTAATTTGTCACTGTTTATCTGTTTGTTACAATACGTACCTAATAGCTGGAATTTCAGCATAAGCTCACACGGCGCATAGCAAGTTGTATCTACTGATATCTTGCTATATGATGTACCAATTTCTTAGTATTTGGCAGAGATGTTAACGCCCTCGCGCAAGTCTAGTCTAGACTCAAACTCTATTAGGGGGTCATCGTCAGTCTGACCATCGGACGCGGCGCAATTCGCTAGAATAATGACTAGGTTGTTTGGCGTGTTGCTTGCTGCAACGCAATGACGCACACGTCTGATCATCAGTTTTTGTGGGCAGCAGCGCGGGGGGAAGCCCGCCTATTTACTGCGAATCTAGACTATGAGTATGTGTCTAGACGTCGATTCCAGGAGGTCGTGAGCCGGCGCTTTCACATATTTATTCAGACATGCCGAAACGAGGCTCCCGACACAATCGGCGATTACGTGACGTAATTTAGAATTAATAGTCTGTAACTATTTTCAATAAAACGCCTGAGTTTTTGTGTATCACAAACACATAGCTTCTGTGACAATTCGATTCACAAGTTTCAGCTTAATTTACCGATCATACCTCCCACTTATCTTATAGGGTGTCGGTCACTGATCACTGATCTCATGTAAAATAACAAATGCGGTGAAAGGACTCAGTACTCCTCAGTGTCTCTCTTCATTCACGTGTTACTTCAAATTTTTGGTTCCAGGTTTGAAACCACAATTTAGGACTATACACAAAAAAAATTTGGTGCAAGACAATTTTTATCACGATTTTGGTTCGAAAGTCGGGTCACTTGGCATTTAGTCACAATAACTTAACAAACTTTTACAGTCCAGCCAGACCAAAGATCAAACTATTTAATTTATGTCATTTATACTCAGATTTTACTTCCTTTTTCAGGGGGAATTATTAAATGTACACTCTTACAACCTTTATACACCGATACTTGTGTTGCCTTTATTGTGTGGTTTTCCCAACTCTGACGACACTAACTTAGTTCAACTGTATTGAATGGGCAACATTAATTCAGCCGTCGCGTCGCGTCGGGTTGCCTATAGCGTGGTCGCGCATTCAGCGTCCCTATTCAGCCCGGACAGGTGCTGGATAAATGTATTTTCGCTATTTATAAACCGACAACCCATGGCCACATGGCATGGCTAGGGCAGGTTGGTACAGCCATGAAAAAAATACGCTATTGGGTATAACTTTCAACTACCATCGATCCAAATGTTGAAAGAGCTGAATCATTGAGGTTTAATGGTCGACATAGCTGATACTGTCTAGAAAAATAAGCTCAGCTAGTAGATTCAATAAGCCCCATCAACTGCTTACTTATAATAAATAAATAAATAATGCTGGACATTTTTCACACAGCATCATCTAGCCCCAAACTAAGCAGAGCTTGTATTATGGGAACTACACTTATTTTTTTTTTGTAAATCCATACATATTATACATAGAAACAACCAGACCCAAGACAAATATTTGCAGGTCATACAAACATTTGTCCCACAGCGGGAATCGAACCCGCAACCTTCTGCGTCTCAGGCGGTAATGTTCCTTGTTGTGTTTTCTCATCAATAAATACTTACAGCGTACAATACATATTTTCCTCTCGCATTTTATTTCTGAGTGTACAGAAATGTCCGCTGCAAACATTGTAACCGGCTATGGTCGGTCGGTATCCATCTATGCTTATTAATGAAACCGGAGGCTGCACCGAAGCCTCGTGCCGCGACTAATCTCACATTCTCTACTACACTTCAACCTTTTTGCTTGTCTGCGGCTGTGATGCCTGTGAAGCTCGAAAATAAAGCGCGCATTGCACGTTCAATATTGCATCAATTCAGATAGTCTGGCTGATGAATCGTTATCTATTTTATTTGGAGTCTACGCCAGTATTGATAGATAAATATATAGTATACCCACCAAGTAATCGCCTCCGAAATGTAACCGCCTGGTTAGGAAAAAATCTGTTAACCCTTAATTTTGGCAAAACTAAATTAATCGCCTTCAGCATCTTAAAAAATAACACACCCTCTCTTAAAATCCAAGCTCACACATGCACTCTCCCCTCCAACGGCACATGTGGTTGCCTTCTCTTGGAACAAGTAGACTCGATAAAATATCTTGGCATAGTACTGGACTCCCAATTGAACTGGCTGCCCCAAAGTGAGTTGATCTCCAGTCGGGTCCGTAAACTCATTTGGATCTTTAAAAACTTAAGATCAGCTTTCCCTTGCTTAAATCCATATATTATGCGCTCTGCCAATCTGTACTCAGCTACTGTGTTCCTGTTTGGGGAGGAGCGTGCAAAAAAACACCTTATTAAAGCCGAGCGAGCTCAACGATCCGTGCTTAAAGTCATGACATTCAAGCACTTTCAATATCCAACTACCTCTCTTTACAAGGAGTGTGAACTCATATCGGTTCGTAAATTATTTATTGTTCTCACTATTTTAACATTTCATAAAACACTCCACTTTGACTGTATAAATATTACAGACGAAAGATCACTAAAAAACATTAAATTAATAAAATGTAACACATCATTTGCGAGAAGACATAATTATTATATGAGCTCCTATATTTATAAAAAACTAGGCAAAATCCTAAAATTTTATCCACTAACATCTCATAAGCTTAAACACATAGCAAAAGCCTGGCTTGCCGAACAGGATTATGCTTCATTCTAACTGCTCTTTCGTAATTTAATTAATATTAATTAATATTTTCAACTGCATCTATATTTTAGACTATTTTTAATTTTACTATTTTCCTATTCAAATAATTATTGTACTACAGTCTTTAGTAATTATATAAACATACACACAACCTTGTCTGGCGGAGGGCATTTGTACGCCATACCACATGATATCCTAGTTTGGGTACTAATGTTGTCCATATAGGATTATACCTAACCATGTATAATAACGTTGTATTCAATAAATAATTTTAATTTTAATTTCAATTTCAAAAGTACCTACACGTCTCAATTTTTTGTAGGTGAATCAAATTAAAAAATTATGCGTTAACATGCTGTAACTTATAGGAATCATTCTATTCATTATTTATGTGATCTCTTTAACCAGTTAACTTCAAATAATGAGTCAGATGTATGATTTTTTAGTTCATTTGTCAAAATGATCAAGATGTAATTATGTGACTTCTGTACTATATTTGACTTATTGTTATTATTTTAGCTTGATTATAATTTGAATAAATATTATAAGCACATTATAATATTTATAAATGCTATTGTTAATTATTGTTATTGGCAAAGTTACATAAAAGAAGAGTACCTTAATATTGAAAAGAAATGAGTAAGTAGGTATACTAAGACGAGACAGATCGTGCAGTGGATACCTTGTTAAGGATTTAATGTAAGCCTGATTTATGTAAATGAATAAAAAATTGATCAGACAATACCTACTCTGTTCGCCGCACGAGTATGTCAAGGATTTTTAAACGTCGTCTGGAAAACACTTGACATTTAAAAACGAGGGACTCTACTCAGCTGTTGCGTAACAAACCTTGCGCTTCCATGTTTCTTTTTATCAATCACAATATTAAATAAATGAACTCCGTGTGTGTTTTTTTTTGTCTGTATGTACTTGTCCAAAACCAGGATAAATGTCAGGTTTTAAACATAAATAGTTTTCATTACTCAAAAGTGAGATAAACTACTGTCGATACGTACTTACAAATATTATTAATATCAACTCTTAGTACTTACAAATATTATTAATATCGGCTCTAAATGCATAGCTATCTTCTTGGATCTGGCTAAAGCTTTCGATACGGTTTCAATTTCCTTACTTGTGGACAAACTGGAATCCCTAGGGATACGCGGAAACCAACTTACACTTCTAAAGAGCTACTTAAGTGAAAGAACGCAATGCGTGAAGATTGGTGAATACGTTAGCTCCCAAGTACCGGTTACCTATGGGATCCCACAAGGCTCTATACTTGGCCCAACTCTATTTCTGGCATACATGAACCAATTGTGCGTACTCAAAATGAAAAATGGTAAGCTCCTAGCATTTGCGGACGACACAGTCTTGCTATTTCAGGGAGAGAGTTGGGAGCAAGTCTACACAGACGCCCAAAATAATTTCGACTTAGTCTCTACATGTCTATTCCAAAATATACTCACCCTAAATGCCGCTAAAACTAAATATATAGCTTTCTCTTTGCGCAAACCTGGACTACCGAATCTAGCAAACCACTCTATAAAAGCTCACACTATACACTGCCTACAATTTACGACCTGTCGTTTTACTTGTGTCTGTCCACCACTCGAAAATTGTAATAGTATCAAATACCTAGGTGTCACGCTAGATCAGCACATGTCTTATAAGCCCCACGTTAACTTGTTGACTGGTAGAACAAGAAAACTAATTGCCATCTTCAAACTTATCAAACACACAGCAACCAAAGACCAACTCAGAAATACATATTACGCACTATGTCAATCCCTGTTGATTTATTGCCTAACGTCTTGGGGTGGAATTCCTAAAACATACTTGCTCCCGCTTGAGAGGGCTCAGAGAGCAGTCCTTAAAGTAGCATTTAGTTACCCATTTATATATCCAACTAAACAGCTTTACCATGATTGCGAAGTATTATCTGTAAGACAACTATTCATTCAACAAATTATCCTTAAACAACACAAAATTAAGCCAGACATTAGCACAACAAACAAAAGACAAACGCACAAAATATACAAAACAACACATTGCAAAACCTCATTTGCACAAAAACATTCAACCTATTTAACTACATACATATATAACAAAATAAATAAAAAAATATCAATTTATAAATCAACTAAACTAGAATGTAAAAACAAATTAAAAAAATATCTGGTTAGCTTGGACTACCAGCAAACAGAGGATTTGCTACACATACAATCTTGATAAGATCTTATATTAAATAAATATGCCAACTTATATTTTCTAACACCCTAAAACACATCACTCACATCCACACACACCCAAACACACAATACACTAACATACAACACTAACACTAAATATTCCTAAATTTAAAACTAGCTCCTACCTACTATATTTAATAGGTAGTAGCTAAGTTTATATTAGCAACTAAAACATGGGCTCATATATATCATATCATATATCTATAACTCTATATATTCTATAATAAATCTACCTACTTAGGAAATTTTTCTTTAGTTTAGTTTAGTTCTTTAGCTATTTCCTGATCTCTATCTAAATAACTATTTGTATTCCTAAATAACAGCTTTTCATACATTGTTATACGTAGATAATGTCTATTGTAAGCCAGAGCGAGGATCCCTTGCGTCTAAACACAAGTTTTATACTTAGTTAGAGCAAGGTACCCAAGTATTTAACTATATGTACTTCATACAAGGTTTTAGTACATTTATAAACATTCTACTGTCTCATTTAACAATAAGGTTACAAAAATATAATTAATTACATTGTAAGTGTACCTATGTAAGCCTTTTTTTGGAAATAAATATTCTTTATTATTATTATTATTATAACTATGTAACTACATAGATACGATTAAGTAATAAATGACTTTAATAAACGTTTTCTAAAAGCCTCTTTACACTATCCATGGATAGTCTGCGCAAAAACACGCGACACCATTGGCAGTCGCAGTCAAAGTTATTATTTTGAAATTGTACTGAAATACTATTTCCAACAATAATAGCTACAATACATAATTCAAAATTCAGTTTAGCTGTTCGGTCGTGAAAGGAGGTGTGAAATTAAAATGGAAACCATGTGAATACTTTTTATCTGTAGAATAACTGTAACCCCTTATTTATTAACATTATTACACAATCTACCTAACAACTGCTTAAATTTTCGATTGAAATAAATAAAATATGTAAAACTTACGTAATAAATCTTTTAAATTAATTATAATTTTGTTCCAGTTAGGCGTCGTCGCCTCGACACAAAGACAGATTTAACGATAAAAAATTACTTTATAGATTGATAAATAGAGAACGATTTAATGCATACATAAGAATTAAAAAAAACTATTTTATAAACTAAGTTTTGGTGATACAATAGGCGGCCTTATCTCTAGTAGTGATCTTTTCTAGGCCACCTTTAGATGTACTCGATTAAAAATAATGTGAGGAGAGGTGGTGTAACTGCAAAAAATAATAATACATAAAACAAGGTGTCCCAGATCTAGTATGTTATCCATAGGAGGCGATTTTCGATTTACTTACGAGAACAACTAATGTTGTACAACTGTTGTGAATTACATTTTTTTCACACAGGCACACACAGTCCAAAATATAGCTGAAAAAAGGATGTTTCAATTTCTACACCGCTTTTGCTACGCCGAACAAGGACTTCACAATGTGATATCCCGTCTTGCCAAAACCCTCTTTACCTTCAACTTCGGGAAGACTAAATTTATCCCATTCACCATTCTTAAGACCAACGTTCCCTCTCTTTCAATCGAGGCTCACCGTTGCATTTTTCTAGCAACATTAAATGCGACTGCCCGTTTCTGGAACAAGCACCCCCACAATTAAATATCTTGGATTTTTTCTTGATAGCCAACTAAACTGGATACCACAAATAGAATCTGTAATATCTCGTACCCGTAAACTCATTTGGATTTTTAAAAACCTACGACACGATGCCAATCTCGACATACTGGGGTAAACTCAAGGCTTAAGTATAATACCGATTTTAACGTTAATTAGATTGAAACTTTACACTGTGTCTTACTCTGAATGTTCTTATAATGTAAAAATTGGGCTTCTGATGCTAACGTCATGGAAGGCGGCTGAATAAATAATTTGTGACTTTTGTACTGCCGAACTTTCGAAATTATCTCGCCACAGAAGGCTTTACCAAAGGGAAGCCGTAATTATTATGGTATCCTTTGAATATTCAACTTTCGACATTCCATCCACACCAAATAATTGCTTTTTGGTAAACCGCAGACGTGCGAAATCTTTAAGAATAGTCTGAGAAACACTGTAGGTATGTATGTATATGGTATAAAATTGTCATGCGCTTGTAAAATATACAGTATGTAACATAACTCCATCCGTTCCGAAATTGTATTATTAAGTTTCGTGATCTTAATAATATTTGGGTATTATTTTGATTGGTGATTGTTGGTGATCAAAGAGAAATGTTTGTCAAGTGTTTGTCAAAGTTCGCGTAAATGTATTGACATAATGCTATAACTCGTTGGAAACCCACCGAAATATAGCCCTCTAAACGGTATAATAACGGCTTATCCATTCAAAACTCGAGTTTTTATCAAATATTATTATGTAACACAGAAGTGTGGAGTGTGGTTATTTAATTATTTGAAAAACCGACCCTGTATAATCTAACCAACCGGGCTAGAGTATACAGGGTATCCCAGAACATTAGCCTTGTGGTGATCGCATTACAATCCGATAAGCCGTTTTGGTTATATAGATTACTATGTATTTAAGGCTGTCTATCATGTCTATCATCTATCAAAACAGTCATGAGCGTGTTTGTTTTTATTTTGTTTTAGTAACAAACAAAACCAACCTCTTAGAGCCAACGCATATACTAATTTCAGCTTTGGTATGATAAAAGACTTGATGAACTCACGCCGCAACTTAATTTGAATTTATATAAGATTTATTCTAAACTTGTCCAAACCTAAAAACTCCAGCCGCAATGACAACCTTGTTTTTTAAGAAAACCGCAACACATAAATTATACCTGCTATCTACTTTATATAATTGTAAGCAAGCTGTGACCACAGAGGCGTACGGAGAAAAATGTCTAAACATCACATGAAATTGCAACTGAGTGAAAAAAAAATGGATTCGGACGGTCACGTCCTTTTCGCAAAATATCCCACTCAATATCAAAAAAATATCAGAGGCACATCAAAACATTATATTTAGAAAAAGATCAAGTGTTGCACAGTAGAGCTTAGCATTTCACGTGACAGGTTGCAAGCCCATTAAAAAAAATATATGTAAGTGTATTTTTATAATATAAAGGCGAAATGAAAAAGTACATTTTCCAAAATTACTGAATTATAAGTAGACTAGCTTCTGCCCACGGCTAAGCCCGCGTGGTACCCGGATAAAAGTAGCCTATGTGTTATTCTGATGTATATAAGCTGTAAAGTTTTATCAAAATCCATTCAGTAGTTTTTGCGTGAAAGAGTAACAAACATCCATCCTCACAAACTTTCGCGTTTATAATAGTAGTAAGATTAGATATTATGTATTTTCACACAAGTAGGTACCTACATGTATTTATCAAACTATATTGATGACTACAACATTCTTTGATTGGGAGGATTGGGACATCATTATGTAAAAAACGTCTATATCAGCAGATTAGAGGGTGTTCCAAAGAATCAGAAATTACACGTACTGGCAGAAAATGTGGCCCATAACTAATAGTTACTATTTTTTTTTTCTCCAAATTATTAATTTGTATTTAAATTTTAAAAAACTTTTTTTTAAATTTAATACTGAAAAGTTGCTCACTTTCATGGCCAAAATTACCTCCTGCCAAACTCAGAATGCACATAGGTCTTATGCCTGAAATTTAAATAAAAATCCATTAAAGCCTTGTTTTTTCGAAGCTGATACCTGAAATGGCTAAATCTACCCAGCCGTATATTTGTTTTGGATTTGAAGCCCGTGGTTTCTCAGAGCATTTTCCTGTAATTATCTATTAGATTTTAGCCTCACGTCAGAACCACGAAGCCTGATACCTGAAATGCTTGAAATTACCGCATATTTGTTGTGATTGAAGTCCGTGGCTTCTTTAACGTGGCTTAGATCAATAAAAGAAAAAAAAAATTTTTTTTCGCAAGATTTCGAATTCCATCACGGACTTTTCCACTCTGATAATGTATGTGTATAACGATATGAAGAGCTTGAAAGTTATAGAAATAATAATAATACTAGACATTTTTCACACAGCATCATCTAGCCCCAAACTAAATAGTAAAATATTAACATTAATATTAATATTATTATTATTAACTTAATACAAATATTAACCTCACTTAAAAAAACTCATGCTGTATAACGTTAACAATAATTATACCTACTTATGCTGAAATTGAATACTTAACCGCAAAGCCTTGTTTTTTGGGCAACTGATACCTGCTACCGAAATAGGATTGCAAAAGTAGCAAGTAACCGCAGGCAGCGGGGCAGGGGCAGGGTGTCTAGACAGGCCGCAGACGAGGGAGGCTGCGCCGCTCACCTCACGCACACAGGCGCGCAGTGCATCGCCCGATTTCTCTGTACTGTTCCACTGGACGGCACACTAGCGTGATGCAGCCTGAGTTCTGACCTTAAGCGGACGTTGAATTGCTTTGATACTCTATAATATGTCATAAACTTAAATAAAAGGTCAAGCAATCGAAAAGGCAAATTACAGGAGTAGGTACATGGTACTTCGTTTGATTTCTCTGTACTGTACCACTAGACGGCACGCTAGCGCGGTGCAGTCTGAGTTCTGAACTTAAGTGGAAATTAAATTGCTTTGACATCCGATTTCTCTGCACTGTACCACTGGATGGCACACAGGCGTGACGTAGTCTGAGTTCTGACCTTAAGCAGATATTGAATTGCTTTGACATTCTATAATATGTCAGCAAATGAAATGAAAGTTCAAGCAATCAAAAAGGCAAATTACAGGAGTAGCCGCGCGGTGCATCGCCCGATTTCTCTGCACTGTACCACTGGACGGCAAACAAGTGAGACGCAGTCTGAGTGACCTTAAGCGGACGTTGAATTGCTTTGACATTCTATATTATGTCAAATAAATTAAAAGTAAAAAACATTTTCAAAAATAAGCTTATAACCCTGAGTGCAGCAACCATGTCATAGTAAAACTTAAAACCAGCTATCATAATAAAATGCGTACACAAAATTTCGTGTATGTGCTAACGACTGTTGAAGAGTTCCTTTATCTGCAGCTAACCCTGGATGTCGATTCATGGTCATGGTCATGATTCATGGTCATGATAAAAATGCATTATCATTGGAACATGACAATGCACATGTTAAAATTCAACTCCGTAGGATAAGAAGAAGTGGTTCTAATTCAGCAAGATTTGACCTAAACAAACCAACTAACATACAAACATTGCAAGTTAAATAAAAGCTTTCAAAAATGAAATTAAAGTTCAAGCAATCAAAACTACAGTAGTAGGCGCGCGGTGCATAACCCGATTTCTGTGTACTGTAACCTCTGGACAGCACTCAGTCGCGATGCAGTCTGAGTTTTAACCTGTAGCGGACGTTGGATTGCTTTGACATTTATAATATTATATGTAAAAAAAGGTCAAGTATTCAAAAATGCAATCCAGAGGAGTCGGTATCAGATATTTAATTATTTGACTAAACTCTGTTATTTTTATTCCACTAACAAAATGGCAATACAGAAATACTATGTTTATATTGCGCCTGTGGTGCTCTACTTAAAAAGGCGACCATTCTCTCCCTCCATTCGTTTATATTGCAGGCTTTTTGGCACCAATCTTTTGAGTAGGAGTCTAAATCATCCTGCCATTTCTGCCTGGGTCTTCCACGTTCGTTTGAGTTTCCTGCTGTGGTGGGCGTTGCCTAAAGTTCATCTGACATACTACACACGTGTCCGGTCCTGTCCCACTTAAGTTTCTGTGTTCTGTGCGGCTTCTGTGTTAAGGAACATAATTACCAGGTTCCTTAACCATGGCATGAAGCCAAGGATACTACTACGGTCCATAGCTTTGGAAGACTTTTGCATATTCGTTTACTTAAATCTCAAAAAACTACACGCAATAATCGATACTAATATGTGGCTGAAATTGTGGCAGTGCTTGTTTACTTATTTTTCACAAAGTAGTCAAGCTAATAATTGCTTAAACAAAACATCGAGATTATAATATTTGTCTTGTTTAAGACTTTTTCTAAAAGGTCTTGATTTTTTTTCAACCTATAAGGCAAGTAACCACGTATTTATGGGTACAAACAGGACATGATTAATTTTTACGTGATTAGAAAATGGTCTACTATGTTGGTTTATTTATTGTGGTGTAGGTATCTACTTTTATTTTTTACACTACTAACACCCGGTTTCTGAAAAGTTCTAAAACGCAATCATTACTTCTGTTAAAAAATCCTCTTACAAGTGATGTTTTTTTAGTTTTTTTAATTGTTAACCAAGTTTTATGAGCCCAAATGGTCGATAGCAACTCCCTAAAATATTATATCTAAAAATTTCAAGTTTTAGAAATTTGAACAAGGCTTTGCCGGGTAAGCCAGTTTTATTTTATTTTATTATAACAAATAATTCAAAGAAAAGAAAGAAAATACATTTGTTGCCCCATAGACACAATACAACAAAAATACATTTAAAACGGGCAACGAGCAGAATAAATTATACAAAGAAAGCTGAAAGATAATAATGACTACTTAACTATTACAATGTTATTAATGCTGTTCGATGTGTTGTGTGGGGTCAAATGGTCCCCGATCTCAACATAAGCTGCACCAAATCTAGGAGGCGGTACAGCGCTGGTATTCAGATGGGGACATCGATCGTGATTTCACGAACATCGGGGAACGGCTTGATCATCTAAGAAATAAAATATATAATTATGATAAAAAATAAAATATAATTTAATAATTTGATCATAATTATGAGGTAAGTTCTCAGATAGGTAGGTACCTAAGTGAAGGTTTAAATAATAAATGTATTCAGACTTAATAGTGCTCCTGTCTATAAATTTTTAATACCTTTCTAGGAAAAATATACCAAAAGGTTAAAATTTTATCTATTTTAATCATAACCTATAATATTATTGACGACCTCTGCCTGAGATGCAGAAGGTTGCGGGTTCGATTCCCCCCGCGAGAAAATATTTATATGATATACATGTATGATATACAAATATTTGTCTCGAGTCTGGGTGTTTTCTGTGTATAATATGTATGTGATTACACAAAAGTAGTAAAATTATATAAGTAGTAAATCAGTCAAGTAGTTCCCATAACACAAGCTTTGCTTACTTTGGGGCTAGATGATGCCGTGTGGAAAATGTCCAGCATTGTTATTATTATTCCTCTTTATTTATTTAAAATCTCAGGCTTATGCCTGGAGCCTTTGCATTAGTGGAGCCGAAACTAACACTAAGAGGCACTAAAAGGCTTTTTGGACAATACAATATTATATATAAAAAAACGTTATTTTGTGGATGTTAACTGATGAAACTATTGGAAATATTGGGTGATAAACTGGGCTATTGCAGTAGTAATGAATGGTAAGGAATGGTAAGGAATGGTAAGGAATGGTTGCTGGGCTATGTAGGATGAAACGGCACCTGCCAATTCTGACTCAAATTCAAATCAAATCATAGTCAGGTGATGACCTGCCGCCCACTAAACGGGCCCCATAAGTGCCGCCAACAATAGGCAGAGTAGGGGAAACGTTGGTGTGAACGGCTAAAGCGTGTCGAGAGGTATGCTGCAGTTTCACTAAATGCTACTCCCGGCTTTATGTCTTTAACACTTCCACCCTTGGATCATAGGTTCCGCTCTTGCGCCTCCATAATTCTGAGGCAACCTCTGTTGTGCAGTGGGCGAAGGCCCGCCTCAGTCGCAGAAGGCTGCGGGTTCGATTCCTGCTATGGGAAAAATGTTTGTATGATCTGCAAATATTTGTTTATATATAATTATGTGTGTATATACAAAAAAATATGAATTAATATAAAATATTTTTTATTTCGGACCATTGATCCATATTGGTTAGTAAGAAAAGAAAAAATAATTATTATGTTCTATGTTTGTAGACAAAATAAAAACAATCAAAAATAAATATACCTATATATAAGTTGGCTTGGAAAAAGAGAAAGGAGGAAAGGGAATACTTGGGGTTCTGACAGGTTTCCTGGCGCGTCGATGTTGGTAGCACGGTTGTAAGGCGTCCCTTCTCTGATTCCGTGCCAATTATGTGCTGATTGTGGCGGAAGGTGCTAATGCACACGATGACGAACGATAAACGGGTTTACACGGCGATTGGGGCAGATTTTCGTAATTTTACAAGGAGCAAACTCGGGCACGACTTGTGCGACCGGTAGCGAACGTCAAAGAGACAAAAAGAAGATGAAAAAGTTTTTTCTTCTACTTATTAGGATTTTAATGAGATGACAGGACGGGGATAAGGAGTTGAGGGTACATTTTTATAAAACTGCTATCTTTACGAAACATACAGGCCCCAAAAGAGCTGATAAGCACTTTAGAAACGCTGAAACTTGACGCCTTTAGTGGTAGAAACATACGAAGATGCATAAGTATGATTTGAAAGACTTAGAGTTGCAAACGCGAGAGGTTTTCAAAAAGGACCCGCAAAATCGACACCAACGTTTGGCCAACAGGGCATGACATGATGAGATGGAGAATCACCATGAAGGACTCAATGGCCTTTGGGCGCAATTTGTAGCACTGCTGACAACGGAAAATCTGCTGACGTATCACTCTTCGAACAGATAAGATACAAAATTTGCTCTGAAGCAAGTTAGTTAATGCCATTAGACCAGGATGTAAGAATAAACGATGTTAATGATCAATGATAGTGACGTGACTAGTGACGTGATGAGCTTTGGGAGACCTCCACAATGAGTGTTTCACCAATTCAGAAGAAGTGAAGCCTCTACTTGCTAAATCAGCGGGAATCATTGCGGATGGCACATGCCGCCACGCTATATTTGGTACCAAGGCTTGTATTTGGGACATACGATTCCCCTCATACGTCTACAGCTTGTGAGTAGAAGTCTTGAGCCATGAGAGCACAATATTGGAGTCAGACCAGGCTAAGTTGCTAAGTTTAATTTTACCTTGGAGCATTTCAAATACGTGATCAAGCAAGCGAGCAAGCTAATGTGCGCCGTTCAGTTCCAGCTTGGGAACAGTTAATTTCTGTTTGAGAAGAGCCAAATGGCAGTTCGACGACGAAACGTCCATTTGAATCCCGGCTATGTGTGTCACCGAAATGTTTCTCACATTAAATGTCCTCAGGATCCCAAGATCTCCCGGATTTAGAGATTCTTCAGTCTCCCAGAAACGTGTGAGAATTCGGTTCAAATCTAAAGTGCAAGCCGTTGATATATCACTACTTAATAGATGAGAGGAAGCAGGAGCTTTATCCATCATGAACCAGTCATAAAACAGAGGAATATGCAGTAGGCATGTTTTCACTCAGACTTAATTTCCTGTCATCTTTTGGTCATACAAATGTACAGCCAAAAGCATATCGAACAGTAAAATGTTTATCGGCCAGGATTAAATAGTTGCAAAGTTGAATGACCGAATTATTTACAGGTACTGTAATGCCCTTTTATTCGTTTCATGATAACACAGTCCGTTGATAAAGTGTGATGAGAATCTATCATTGACGAGATATAACATGTTGATATGCCTCGAGTTGACTGAGCAGCTGATTCATCTATACCACAAATAGTCATGGACATAGTACGAGGAAGCTTTAACGGTTGGGCTAAGGCCTCAGTGATTATTCCATAATGAAAAATCAACGCAAGAAAAGTAAACAAAGTTCGTTTGTCACGGTACGAGAAATGGAACGTTAACGGAGCAAGAGGGAAATGATGATGAAGTGAAATTAAAATTTGCTGAAAAGAATTTGATGATTATGAAAGGATGATTGAAGGACCCGGCTCGAAGGACCATAAATGGCTTGGGAAAAATAGAATGGAGGAAAGGGAATACCTGGGGTTCTGACAGGTTCCTGGCGCGTCGATGTAGGTCGCACGGTTGTAAGGCATCCCATGTCCGATTCCGTGCCGATGACGTGCTGATTGTGGCGCTGATGCACACGATCAACGGGTAGCAACGATAAACGGGTTTACGCGGCGATTGGGGCAGATTTTCGTGATTTTATAAAGAGCAAATGCGGGCTCGACTTGTGCGACCGGTAGCGAACTTCAAAGAGGTTTTTCTTCTATCCCCAGGATTTTAATGAGATGACAGGACGGGGATAGGGAGTTGAGGGTACATTTAATAAAGACAGTGAATAAACAAAAGATCTGCAAGCTCGGCTTACTTTGGGGCTAGATGACGCTGTGTGATGAAATGTCCAGCATGTAAAAAAATAATAAGAGAAAGCTGAATTATCAAACAGACTTTGAAAATGAAAACAAACAAGCGGGATTCGATAACAAGAACGGAGCAACGAGTTATAAGCTTGTTTTGCTTTTCTTTTGTCTGCGGCGTGATCATGCCTCAGGTTTTGTACCTTTTTCTGTGTACGTAGGTTCACGTAAGAGCCTTTGACGATACGTGGTCAATTAGTTAAGATTGAATTACTTTGAAGTCTTGGCTACCTGAATCTATTCCAGTTCAGGTACATAATCGGAAACCATAAATTAGTTTAATGACTTGGTTGAATAAAATGGTATACGAGTATGTAGTTTCAAATACAGAGTATTTTTTTGAGATGGGTCAGTAAGGGGAAATCTCAAACGGTAGGAAACATAAAAAATGCTGATAAGACTCACGTCACCGATTTTGATGCAAATAAAAACTGCATGCAGTGTCGTCCGTAGGACACACTCCATAATATGGATACTCAGGGTATTAAAAATGGAATTATCATAGAAATCAAGAGGTTTACGCCAACCATCCAAGCTATCAACGCTATTAAAATCATTACAAACTACTAGTACCTAACAAATTATCTTAGAAATGGCATCATTTTATTTACCTACTTACCTTACACTCAGTTATACAAATATTTATGTCCATCAAGTATACCTACTTACACACCAAAAACATTAGCACTTATAGAGTAAAAACAGATTGCAGGAAACTTTCGCGTCGAATTAACTCTACAATTAACAATTTATTTATTAATCTCCTAGTTATGACTTGGCACCAACCAATCATATTATACTTTTTTGCAGGAATTGGCCTGATGTTACAAAAACGCATGACTACTTAATAATAGTTATCCTTATCTTATCAACGAAAATATGTAAGTAAACTTTGAGATAAACGCCTGCATGAACATTTGAGAGGTGTCGTATTTATCAGTCTCTGCTGTAAAATCCTTCCTACAAATCAATCCAGTTCTTATCAAAATCTGTTGACAGTTTTTTCAGATTATAATGTTATTGAACAGATAATACAAAGACATTAATGAATGATACCGTAGATATACATAAACATTATTTGACGATGTTTTGTATGAAAAAGAGTTACTTTTGCTTATAGCTTTTCCCATTTGCAAAATTATCAAAAGATTTGGAGCCAAAGATTATTAAATAGATGACCAACTAAACACTGCTTTGTCTCATTGTTATATGACAAAACATTTAGTAATATTTAGTTAAACAACTGTTTAAAACTCTGTTAGTAAGCATGTCAAGGTTAATAATCTAGTTAAGCTGGTTTGGTTTTATTTATTAAAAGAGTATCGGTTTTTTTTAAACACGACTCTACGCGTGCAAAGCCGCAGGCAACAGCTAGTTATAATAATAAAAAAGCTTTTATTCCACAATACATATTCATAAATCTATGTATTTAAATATTTAGATATACATTACACATCCACTTTTTGCCCGCTATCTTGACTATGTCGTCACTCCATCTCTTGATAGGTATACCTGCGAAGTGCTTCTCGTTCTTCGGTCTTTTTCTTTTTTGAAGCCCTGTTGTTGAGGTGCCCCTAATAAATGTAGTCATCTACGTTTTCAATGTCTACGGATAGAAGAGTTTTTATAAAAATTGCCTATGGATGATTCTTGCTTACGAACTATTAGCTATTCCAAGATAATTAACAACAATAATTTATACAGAACTATTGGTACTTTCGCATTTGTAAGTAGGATAAGTTTCTTCTTAACTTACAAATGCAAAACTAAAAAAAAAAGGATAAAAAAAGAAGTTTAAATTTTACTAATTTTAGCACATTAAAGAAGCTTATTTTTAAATGAAATTTTGTGTGGCCGTTTATTCTTGTTATCTGAGTAATACTTGTAGAAGTCATTAGCATCATGTAATTTGCGTTGTGTATAACATTATTTACCGCAGAGCCGAGAACAAAGCGGAACACCGGGTGCAGAGCGACCGATAAGCGGCGACGACGTGACTACCATGGCAGGGCTGCCAACATACGTTTTTTTTATTCCTTACAATCACAAGGATAATTTTGAAACTGTCATTTATAATGATCTTTTTTTTAAGTGATTCTTTCGACTATTCTTTAGTGATGCACGGCGCTTTATCGTAGTTACCTACTCGCAGGCAATTCTCACCAATCTTAGGGAAGGGGATAAAATATAAATTGTTACTTGTAAATTTTTTGTTGAAATAGAGATTTATGATGAAAATTATGATGATCTGCCGAAGATCATCATGATAGCATTTCCTAGACTCTTTTATGGTCCAAAAGTTCTTCCAAGTATTTCTGAATTTGATCGCTCTCTGAATTCTGCTTAAAGTACAAAATTAACGATTATCAAATCACAGAATAATTCTGACTTTATCGTTGTTAGTTGGAAACTTGGAAAATAAGTATCTACTGGTTAAGTACCAGTAGATATTAGATGTTCCAAGTAATTCCACTCGTTAATCTGTTTTTGTGGAACCTTGTAAGCTAGGTATACGGAGGAGGGCGTTAATGCTTACGACATAGTATTTTTTTTACTTCTGCGAGAATCGTAGTTTTTCACTTTGTTTTCAATCACATGTAACTGTTCGAATAAAGATAAATATATTTTTTATTTTGAATTAAAAGTAGCAAACAATAAGATTTATCGGTTTTTATAATAACAGTGATTAAATAAAGTATCTACAGTTGAGTACATCTTATACGCTAATGATACCGTATGCTATGAGGCTCGCCACTGCATGCCCTATGTCCTATGTATGTGACTTTTAATCCACCTTGCGCCAAAAATGGTGACTGATAACTTGCAAATCATTTTTTTTAAACTATGTAATTACTAATTGTTAGCATAATAATTGTCAACCCTGGAGCGGCGACTGCGCAACGGAGGCCCACAGGCCGGCGGCGCGCGGGGTCGACGCTCCACACATAAACAGATAACTCCGATTGATTACATGACACTGCCCACTCTGAGAGCGAGACTCTATAGAGTCTCGCTGGCTGTATACAGCCAGCTCACAAAGAAAACCTAATGGGCCAAAGCACTTGATTTCTCACGCCCTTAACAGATAGGTGTCTCAGAACTCTACCTGCGTATTAGTGCGTATTATGTAAAGTATTGCATATACATATGTATCTATTGTGTTCTGGTAATAAGGATGCCTGATGATGGCGTTTGGTACTGTCTGAACTAGACGCATTTCGTTGCTACGCAACAGCAACAGCTTTTGGTCAAAATCGGTATGTAGGTACCAATATAAAAAAAATGGCATCTCCAAACTATGTGATAAGCTTATTGAGATAAACATTAGTAAGTGACTTCTGACAAAAGTGGTAAATCACTTCGCTGAATTGCAACTGCTAAATTATGGCAAAAAATACTAAAAATAACTCTAATGCGTAAAATAAGTGTAACTGTAGAAAGGCAAATAGGTAATGCCGCCCTTTTATCGTAACACAATTTCAATACAAAAGACATAAACGCGTGCCAAATAAAAATACTACTTTACAATAAAAGTTTATATTAGGTATGCTAAGTAAATCTAAAATATAATATGATATGTAGGTTATATATATATACTATAATATACTATAAGAGCAAGCTCTTATTTATATTACTTTGGTATGTAAAGCTAGTAGCTAGTTAGTAGCTATTGAAATATTGGACAGCTTGACTAAGAAGCTGAGACAAGTCCTTTGTCTACCTATTTTCAAGATTCATAATTTTCGTTGCTATTAGTGTCAATTTGAATTTTGATGTTGATTAGTATTGAACATCTAGGTTCAATCAAGGTAGAGTAAGTATATATAGTACTTTTACCTATGAAAACATCATCGAAGTAAGAACCCCAAGAAGATTTATTCTAAAATTACTTGTTAAAAGCCGCAATTAAAGTTTCAGACCAGGAGCTGCGCAAGTGTCCACAAAAGCATGCATCGTAAAAAAAGACGATTTGTAAATTGCAAAATGTAATTGCAGACGCCAGCGGCAGCGGGTGGCGGGTGGCTTCGCCGGCCAGTGGAGTGCAGTGCTAATGAAAATTTAAAGTAACCGGTGTCAGCGCATCCTGGTCCAATACAAGAGATGAATAAAATATTGAAGTTGTGACTGGAAAATGTTGCTGAGGTCTAGATAACCCTTTTCGGCCATCAACGCGGGGCGGCGCCGCCGGGATATAGCGCATGAGCATTCCGGTCGGAAAGAGATAAGGGGTTTGTCTTTTCAACCAACTTTAAAAAAGGAGGAGTTTCTGAATTCATCTGTATGTTTTTTTATGTGTATATGTTTTACGCGATATCTTAGCTAATTGTAAACCGATTTTATTGACTATTTTTTAATGGTTAGAGCATAGTTACTTTAAGGGTGGGCTCATAAAAATTTAATGAAAATAATCCCACCCCCAAGGGTGAAAAAATGGGGAATGTAATTTCATATATATTGGACTTTTTACCAACTTCTCGTTATTTGAAGTTGGCTTTTATTTTTCCTTAAAAAAAATACCTGTTAAAAAACTGTTAAAAGAATTTGGCGTATTGATTAAAAAAATACTCTGTATTGAGTAACAAAGCTACGCGTAAATTTATATTTCACAGCACGCAGTGCTACTTTATTTAGATGTACGGAGAGTCCTAGAACATGTAATACCAACCTATACCTACGTTTTTCACCTTTCAGTTCGGCACCAAAATGTTGACAGATCATGAGGTTACAATCACTAGGTATCGTCTGGTGACAAAGACTTCTGCTGTGCTTAGGCCTAGGGATTGCATCGGCCGAGACTGTTCAGAACACCAAGCCAATGGGTGAGCAGAATGGAAACCTTTGGGCATAGAGAACGGAAAAAGTCGATGATTTTTTATATTTATTTAAAGCACTATGGTCCAAAAGGAACTGAGCGATGGGAGACACTGTGGCTGACCCAAATCACTCCGATGTATGTTCTGCATGTTTTTATAGTTGATGTGAAGATTTCGATCATTCCGTGAGGAAAGGGGTTAACGTAGAATGATGATTTTATGCTGTAACTACCGTAAGTACATATACAGGGCTATCCACGAATCTCCTTAAGGTTCTTGGACATGAAAATTGATTGGTTTTATCCTCGCTCATCTCCTAACACTTAAAATAAAGGCTCCAGCGGCGGGTGAGGCGAGGCAGGACAGAGGGGTGGGGGGGAGTGGGCACATGCACCGATGCATCGCGACCTCAGTGCAGTGACCTGCCTGGTCCACCCGCCGGCGGCGCCACCGCTCTCGCACCCAGCAAGCCCGGTGACAACCAGTACCCGAAGAGTATTTCGCAATGCGCATCGGATTCTTCTACTTACATATCAGTTGGTTTTGACTACTGCTGAAATCTCTCTTTACAATTTCATACAAGAGTCCATTGCGGCTCATGGTTAGGCTACCCACGATACGGTCTTGCATACTGTTGCAAATAGGATATTTTGCTTTTAAGACGACTTGGATAATAATGACCAAACTTATAATAATTATTATTAATTACTAGCTTCTGCCCACGGCTTCGCCCGCGTGTAACCCGGATGAAAAGTAGCCTATGTGTTATTCTGATATATAAGCTATATTACTGTAGAGTTTCATCAAAATCCGTTCTGTAGTTTTTGCGTGAAAGAGTAACAAACATCCATCCTCACAAACTTTCGCGTTTATAATTTCATTAGGATATTAAGTAGGATTTCGTTTATTTCTGATGTGTGATTTCAAATTCAACAGAAATACTATTTAGCTGAACAAATGTTTCAAACCTATAAATTTTAAAAAAAATTGGTCATTTTTACACAGTATCATCTTCAGTGACACTTTTTTTGTAAATACATGCATTTTATACATAGAAAACACAAAGATCCGGGAAAAATATTTGCAGATCATACAAACATTTGTCCCGCGGAGGGAATCGTACCCGAAACGTTCTGCGTCTCAGGCGGGACTTCGCCCACTGCGCCACAAAGGTCGTCAAACCTATAAGTATTAACCTGTAACGTCTTATGACATTTCACGATCTAGGCATTTTACGTTGGTACGTACCCGTGATATGGACCCTACGTCTACAACACACGCGTCGTGCGTGACATAATTTTGCCGTCCTAATAAAGAAATAAGATAAATAAATAAATAGTGCTGGATATTTTCACACTATCATATTATATTTTATCTATATATTTATCTACATATCGTTTGTATACCCCGATGATGCCTCTCGGCTTGGTGCCCAGCTACCAAGCTCGATGGCCTACCTATTTACAATAACGAAACTACTTATTATGACACGCTTATCCAAAGTACTAAAACTTGAAAGTGGGAATGTGTAATATGGGGGCTGTTTTGAGATAAGATTGGGTACAAAAGTAAGTTTTGTACCAAATGGAACCAAATCATTTATCACCAAACATTTAGATATATGAAAATGCCATATAAATGCCATATAAATGAAATGTGTATTAGAAAAAAGTTTATGATTTTTGTAATGCTACTTTTCCGTTAGTATTATTACTGGTACTGATATGATGATGATTTTCTGTGTTCATATTCATATTCATATTCATTTGTTCAGAAAATCATCAAATGAAAAGCATCATAGAAGTCCTTTGGACATAGACTTCCCGCTAAGAGTGGGTCAACGAAGGGTCTCGAACTACTTTCATCCACCGACTTGCTGTAATCTTTATGACGACAAATTTCTTTTGAAAAACTGCAAAAAGTATATATTTCGCCGACATATACCTACTTACCTTCTTATCTATCTATAATTACGTACGAAAAATGAGAGTTGCCACTTGGCTGTTTGTTGGCATGACGTCGGTACCTAGGTCTATACCAAATTTTAACTATTTAAAGTGCAGCACTTCTGCTTCTGTGGCCCAGAATATTTATACAGGTGGAGCTTCCCGACGTATGAGAGTTCAACGTAATGTCAAACACCTATCTATATCAGAAATAATTTTATGTCTAAATATAAATCGTGCATAAGAATTCACAACACAGAGAGCGCGAGACAGTGAGATAGTGCGAGTCACTGTTTCCTTGCCAATTGCTGCGACATTGTATGTATTGACACGGGCCACCAGCACTTTTGCGGCCGCCTATTTCGAGGGGACGAACAGCGCACGTGTCTCCTGTCTACTAATTACTTAATATCCTTTTTCTAGCGAAAATCTATCGAAAATATAGCAGACATGGGAGGAGCGCGGTATCTTCGGTACAGGTGCGCGCCGCAGTACATTTTACATATCGCATCACCGCCCGCCCGCAATTTCGCGTAAAATTGGCAGCGTGCGGCGGGCGGGCGGCGGCGGTGGCGCGGAGCGTCGCTCCCGAAATAGTGTTCGGGCGCGGTCGTACTCTGTCGGGAGCGGCGCTCCAGTCGCCGTGTGGCCGCGCGCGCGCACCCGCGTCGCCTGCTAGCCGTCCCGACGCCGCGCCGCGCCGCACGAATACCCGGGTGACAGGCGAGCTCTTCGGTTCACGAACCGACGGTGCGCGTATTTCGGTCGCGAGAGGGCCCCGGGCCGCGTCGGGCGCGCTGCCCGCGCGCTGGCCGCCGTGCTCTGGTGGTGGTGCGTGGCGCTGCTGCGGCTGGTCGCGCTCTGCGCGCCTCCCCCCGGCCCCTCCGCCGCGCCGCAATCCGCCCGCGCTGCGGAAGATGCGGTCGCATGCGCGAGTGCGCCCTCCAACACCACCGAGTCTCCGCCGCCGCCGCCGCCACCGCCTGCGCACACCGGTCAGTACGCCTCGCCTCAACTCGCCTGCTGCCTCGGAACAGCGAACCTACCCTGCCAACCTGAGGACGTAATGCTTTATCCGCCTATACCTACCACCATTTGATGGGAATGCACACCTGAAATTATTCACTTTGCACCGCACGCACGCATTGATAGAGTCGATACGTAACACTTTCTAAAATTATAAACGCAATTATAATACGAAGATTTATCTTTGAATCTGCCGCTATTTGTGATACCTGCATATAGGCCCGTACATTGAAGATAATAGGTATGTAGAGCATTGCATGTGCGGTGACAACAGCAAACTTTTTATCAACATGTAATTCGTAATGTTGATATGATACACAATGCATTTTTTTATAGGTAAATTATTATGTAAATACTTTTGATACTTAAAAAAATTTGTAATTTAATGGAGTAGGTAACAGGACAACAAGATTAGAGCAGTCAATATTTAATTACACACTAGGCAAATAAAGACTCAGTCAATATTTGAAAAATATTCTAAAGATAAAAAAAATAAAAAATAATAAGTAACCATACAGTGCCCAGCCCTTAAAAATCAATACAGAGCTCTACTAAAAACTATCATGTTTATTATGTTTAACTACTGTAAGAGAATGGAACCTTATGTATTAAAGTTGTAAAAATCAAAGATTGAAAAGCCTGTTACCTACTGAAAATCCTAATAACATTGTTGTAAAATGTACTGATGCTGTAACTACCTATCTAAAAGGGAGGGGGCCGCTAGCGGGGTGCGATGTGGGTTATCAGGGCGAAGGTTCCGCCGGCAACCCTCGCCCTCAATCGCATAACCATTCTGACGCCTTTCACAAAATGTTTAACACGCATTGCGCAACTGAAACTCGGTATTTCCATAGATAAGATAATATTTAACTTTGAGTAAAAACAAATTGACCCACTTAAAAATACGAGTATCATATAATTATAAGTTTAACGGGTCTTTATCGCGTTTAAAAAGCGATAAAGATTAATTACTTATTAGATAAATAATTTTAATTTTATTTAGATTTGTTTTTATTTTTTTACAAAAATGTGTTAAGCTCATGATATGTTTGCAGCGTCCCCTAGAAATTAATGGCGTTTAAATTTATCTAAAAAACATTTAAATTCATTCAAAACAATTGAAAATAACTTTTCTAGCAGATAAGCCGTTTTGGAGATAAATAGTAATAGGGAAACAACCTCTCGCGGCAAACGCATTACGTGTAAACGGGCGCCTGTGTTGGAATTAAAAAACAAGCAACTTGTTTTAACTGCCTTCACTCCTATCACTAACGAACGCCTAACGAATGATTTATCAACTATACTAAAAATATTTTGTCTACCCGTACATGCATGACCTCACTTGAGATATTTAAAATTCTGGTAAATTAAACTAGTTAAGAAGGTATGTCGATTTACTAATTTCCGGGATAGTTTCCGAATATGGCACATAAAACTCATCTTTGATCCACTTTCCCTGTTTCATAGAAACGTAGGGGTTTCCATCGAAATGTTATTTTTGTATTGTAAACTTTTATATGATTGAAAATTGAAATGTCAAAATATTATAAAATGTCCATAGCTTCGCCCGCGTGGTACCCAGATAAAAAGTAGCCGATGTTATTCTGATGTATAAGCTATATCAATGTAAAGTTTCATCAACAAACAAATAGGTTGAAGACGTATGTGTTTAAGGCATTTTTGGGCTTCACGCTACCATTCTCTTAACAGTGCTATCGAGTAGTGAAGACAAAACAACGTTTCTCAGATTTCTTGGAATCACAACAGTAATATCTGCAGACAGGTCAAAGGTAGAGCAGGCATGATAAGCGACCATACGTATGTCAATAATGCGATACGCATAAATGTTCTGTGATTCAATTTTCTTATTAGGCCGCTAAAGCCTACTGAGGTGTTAAAATTATCCATTTATAATGCTGGACATTTTTCACACAGTATCATCTAGCCCCAAACTAAGCAGAGCTTATATTATGGGAACTACATGACTTGATTTACTACTTATATACTTTTTATTCACAAATACAAATATAATTATGCATAGAAAAACCCAGACTTGAGACAAATATTTACAGACGATACAAACATTTGTCCCGCGGCGGGGATCGAACCCGCAACCTTCTGCATCTCCGGCGGTCGGGTCCACTGAGGTCGTCAATAAATAAAATGTCCGTTTTATATTGTCTCAGAATTAACATCATATTTTTGATGAACACATTTTTTCATTCACAATTGAAATAGTCTTTGCACAGCACAATGGTAGTAGTTTATATTTCAAGTTCATCGGCTATTGATTGTATGTAGGTATAGAACCGCTTTTAAACGTTTTGTTAGTCATCTTAACATGTGCTTGTAAGTATTGAACTACGAGTATGTAGCAATTTACCGTATCTGCATACATTTTAGTTTCACATAGAGTAGCTGACACAATGGTACCTACCTATACCAATGCATTGGATGCCTACTTTTGCTGTAGATCGGTAATATCAAATATACACCTACTTGCTTATAAATTATAATAGAGACCTTGATATCTTGGCATTTATAGTTATTATATCAGATGGTAAATTATGCAATAATTATCTCATTGGTATTACAGGTTGGAATTTTGCTCACTTAGATCTACAGGAATCCTCTGTTTGATTTTCATTTATGTCATATTGTAAGTATTTGATGAACACAGGTGTCTCACATGAAGCGCCCCTCGATTGAGATTCATCAAATTGCTGTGCGATTTACAAATTTCTATTCCAGCTGCATTCAAAATTCTGAATTTGATTTATTTGTAGACTGCCTGGTACCTACCATCAACATCAATACCTACGCAGTTCTATATTTTTCCGATATCAATACGTGCTCTACTAACTCATTTTCTCTAACTATTTTAACAAGTTAGGTGATTCTGGATTTGTTTGTAGAGCTACTTAGCTCATCACAATAAAAGCAACAAAATGTATAATTATACTTATAAATATACATAAATTTAATTATAATATTATCCATTGAAACATTCAAGACTTAAAACATTTAAGCACTTATTCAGAAGTGCTTAATTTTATTTGAACGCTAACCTAGAGGGCGGAATATAACGTAGATTAGGGATTTAAGAATGTTGCGTGAGGAGCTAGCTTGAGTCTCGTAGGTTGGTCGCGGGTGTGGGGTGGGAGAGGTTTGTTATGGCGGCGGCAGGAAGCGCCTGGTGGCACGTGTAAAGCGGCCTTGAGACGACAGGTCGTCGAACGCGGGCCGCCGCCGCCGCAGCGCCGCCCGCCGCGTCGCCGCCGAGCCGATAGACACGGCCGTTGACGCCCTCTGCTCTGCCCGGCTAGGCTGCGACACCATAGTCGCCTATCTTATCCACTCCCGCCACCTTATTTACCATTAGCGATGCCATCCGACACGCTTCTAAGATGCCGCAGACTTCCCTATCGATTGTTTGATCAGCCTCGCCGTTCATCAGTATCAACCAGATAGCTACAAACAAGGAAAGCTTTATTTGGCAAAGCAACGAGTTGATAAGAAGAAGCAATAATTATGCCTGAAATTTCAGCGCCCTGGCAAAAACTTTAAATACGTTTTAATAAAAGTTTTTGTCAGGGTACTGAAAAGTTTTTGTATTTTCTTATTTTATTTTGTAAACTTAGCTTCCGCGATGTCATGTTCAGTGATAAATTGTGGTAATATAAACACGCCAAATAACCAGAAATCACATTTCACTAGTAAAACGCGTAGTAGGTTAGCACTACGAGTACTTTTATATTCGTATATGAATGGTTCCACAAGCGACCCCTTTGATCACACTCCCACAGAACATTCGAAGTAAGTGCTTCTCCGTTACACCACACACACAAATTAAAATTCGCATCAGGTCAAAGGAGCTGCACTGACACGCCGATCGGTCGCTCATGTGTGAATTATGCATTATGAATGTATGAATTTGAAAAAGCTATTCAGATTTTTAAGTCAGGTGGATATATATTATGTTTTGATTTGCCACATTTTAACTTCATCATATTCCGGTCATCACAATCTACCCATACTTATAAAATATTCCCTAGCCCCTTCTTTACATTCAAAAACATTTTCGAGTTAGTGTATTTATTTTGGGACAACCTGTACGAAAGTTAGTTAGCACAATTTATTAACCCCTAAACTACGTAAAATCGTTATACTACATAGCGAGATTCGCATGAGCTATCATCATGAGGGCATGCTTCTATAGTTGTATCCTTTGGACCTTGTTACTCTAATTATTTGTAAGAAATAGGACTGGGCGTCTACAGCATCAGGCTAGGTTCCAGTTCACAAAAGAAAAAAGTAAGGCTATACGCTCGCAGAACGCTCTTTTTAGTCATTCAACATACATTATATTTGTTTGGTCTAATTTCTTTAGGTATTTTTTTTTCCAAGAATGGAATTCGAACTTGTGCTATAGGTACGATTGAATCGTTAATACCACCCAGTCCTTAGGCTGAAAATAAAGATTCGCGTCTACGGAACTTGTTTTGTGGAACGGACTCTACATACAATGCACAGGATCTCTTTCATACACGTCAAAATCAGAATTCTACTCTTATTCAAAACAGATGTTAATCTTTCAATAAAAATTACCGGATAAATGCGAGTCTGACTCGCGCGCCGAGGGTTGCATACAAGCTTGTATATTCACCAAACATTAAACTATGAAAGGACCAAATATTACTCTAACTAAAAGATAAGTCGGATTGAAAGACAAATTTGTCTTAGTATTTGAAAAAAAATACGCTCATACATTTATATACATCACGGTCAATTCTCCGGTCAATCTAGATAAAACTACAATAATTAACGATTTCGGACTTTTCCTTTACTTGTACTGTGAGCCATTGCTTCTTGCCAAATTTTATGATTCTAGGTCAACGGGAAGTACCCTATATAGGTTTTGTTTTTTTTGCGAGTATCAAAATATATCGCATAAATGGCCGTATTTTATTATTTCGTAGAAGCTTGATTTTTTTAGAGCTACAAGGAACCGTAGACCTACATATTTTATATTAATTTCAACTTGATACCTCCACGCGTTCCTGAACAAAAAGAAAAAGGGCCTTGCCAAACAGACAGTGACAGCAAAGTGATCCTATAAGGGTTCCGTTTTTACCTTTTGAGGTACGCAATCCTAAAAACGTCAAAATTTAGATTGAAAATGGTTTCGATAGTGTTAAAACATCACACAAATATACGAAATCATTACGATAATGGGCCTCTGAGTGCGTGCGCCCTGAGGAACAGAGTGCGTCAAGTTGAGAATGGCTAGGGCTGGGTGCCGGAATACCGCGGACTTCACTTTATCAGTCTGATAAAAGAGCTCGACGGAGGAAGGAGAGTTCAGAGGGGTGAGCGGGGAGGGAAGTGGGTCGCGAGGCCGTCGCCCGAGCCCAGCCACAGTCGACAACCTACGACGCCTCTACCCCTGAGCTATTTCGACCCAGGAGTCGGTACTAAAATACGAATTACTTAAATGAGGCTAAAACGCCTGTCTGTTTTCTACTGCCTGGGTTATCCCAGCATAACTTAGCACATACAATAAGTAGTCAATAATGATATATAGTTTAATTCAGTTACACAGATCAGCACTGCACCGTTTGATAGTTTGATTCAGTTACACACTTCAGCACAGCACCGGAACAGAAAACAATAATTACTAGCGAAAATAGAAAAGTTACCTAGGTCAAAATGAATTTTGACTTTGACTTTAGACAATATTCAAATCAAAAAATAAAGTTATTCCACCTTATGATCCCCCCAAGAATTGATAATATACCGCTAGTAGAATAAAAAAACAAAAATATCTCGGACTAAGAATATACAGCGGTATGACATGGAACGCACATATCGAACATATGAAAACACAATTTTCCTCGTTAACTGGTTCGCTGCGGAACATCGCTCGGTGTGTCCCTCGTCAAATACGATATACGATATACAACTCCTTGGTCAAATCGTAACTTCTTTACTTAATCGAAATCTGGGGCAGTGCCGCAAAAACTAGACTAGCCCCAAGTTATACAGAATAAAATTATCAAGACACTATTTAATTACCACTACCTATCTAACACCTTCAGAAACCATAATAAAAAAACTAATTTAATGAACTTAAAACAATTACATCACTACTGTACATGCATATTAGTCCGCAAAATCCTCAATAAAAAAATCCATACTAACTTAGCCTTTACTATTGCACGGCAACTTACGAAGCGAAATACCCGCCGCGCCGGGCGAGTTTTATCGTGCTACCTAAAGCGCGAACCAACTACGGCAAGAAAAGAATTAACTACGAAGGCGCTCAACCTTACAATAAGTTACCCCCAGCAATTAAACATATAAACTCGCTTAACGTATTTAAAACAAGACTTGCTCATCACACTATTAACGACATTTGTTATTTAATACATTACATAGGTTACCTACTTCGTTGCGTTTTAACTACGTAATGGGTAACTCTAGATACTAGGTACTTACCACACCTTATCACTTACCATAGGTACTAACCTAGCTTATACTTTTAAAACGACCTACAATAGGTATAATAATAATCTTATGATAGCATAGTTATCATGTAAGTGACTTTTTGTCTTTTTGAGAATAAATATATTTAAACCAATTTATTCGTTAAAATCACGAGGATCACTTTGTAACGTCGTCGGTTTTATCTATTGCCTATCTATTATTTACAACCACGTAAGTAGAGGTAGTTTACAATTCTTCTGTTCACATTTCGAGCTCCTTTGTAATTATATTATGAGCACCGTTCGCGACCATGATTGATGTTTGTGAGTCTGGAAAATCGTATATTCGAGATAAACGAGAGAATAGCTTAGTAAGTGTTACCTATAGTCATTAGTACTAATACCCTAAAATGATACCAAAATACGATAATTTCAAGTATTTACGTTGCTATACCAGGTAAAGCAATATGAATACTTCTGACTTGTTTCTGTATGTTATTTGCTCTCCCAATTTCTTTTAGCCATTTGCAAGGCCAAACTTTTTCTCTTCGGACGAGTTGCCAAACAAAGCCTCTACTTTTATCTATCTCAAGCGACAAGGACTTGCTTATCTGCATTATGTGTTTTTTGGTTAATTAAACTTATCGTACTCACAGGTTTACTTATCTTACGTAGGTACCTTGTAAAAGTGTGTTCCTCTACTTACATCCCTTTACTATGTACTCTAGATTAGTCTTATACTTTATATAGGTGATTAGGTATATAGGTGCATTCAACAGGTTTTTATGAATTAAGAAATGAATTCTTTGTAGGAGGATACATTTGTAAAAAATACAAAATTTACCTAGAAGTTTGTTCTCTAATATCAAGAGTTGATAAGTAGTGGTTTTTGGACAGTCTGACACACGAGGCTTGCACAGCGGCCGCGGCACGGCGCTGCGCACACGCCAGAAATAACCCGCGAAACACGACGAAAACAATCGCGACCGCGATTGCGCCCTCACGCGCAAACAAAAATGACAGAAAATATACACGAGTGTTCTTAGTACCTACCATGCGCCTAGCCTACCTTCGAAATTTAACTTTAAAATTAATGTTACAAAAACCACGTATATCCTTACTCGTATGAAATGAGAAGGTAGATAGTAATGGCAGCGAGCTTGATTCTAACGTGATTTGTAAATACACATTGCTTATTATACATTTACTGGCAAGACTAAGATATCTCCATGGCTACTTACTTACTTGTTGAAGGCAAGTCTCTGGAGGTAGTGGATTCCTATACCTACCTACAGAACGTTCGAAGTAAGTACCTACTACGTTCTGTGATTGATCAGCAAGAAAGCCTAAGATGTGCCTGTATTATATTATTTTCGTGTAAACATCGATTTCCAGACAACATTGAAAAGATAATTAAAGTCATTAACCGAAGCGAGATGTAATTTTGTTTGAAAATTAAAAATAAAATAAAGCCGTAATAGAGTTCGAATATGAAGTCGGTTTGATAAATGCTGAATATTTGGTGCTGGTCAAATTAATTCTTGTGCCTATCTGATATAAAGTAGAATTTTTAAAGGCAGGTTAATTTACAAATGATGACTGCTGAAAGTGCTCCTAAGTATTATGGAATGTAACACTCGAATGATATAAAATAAGCGGGAACCTACCCTATAAATTTATGTTTTATTTTTTCCTATGAAGATAGAGATAATAACGCACACTAAAGTGTGCACACTTTTCAATTACTTGGTTGTTAATAGGTGATATACCAGGACTGCTGAAATTCCAAATACAATAAAATATAATCTATTGTATCGTGGCAAACTCCCTTAACTAATAAAATGGAAATGGGGAATGACTCTTTATGACAAGTTAATGTCCAATTTTTTTTTTAACTTGATGGCGTAACTTCTTGATCTTTTCCATTTTCCCGGTTTGGACGGCGCTTGGAATGCCATTGTCTTGTTCCCATAGCCATTTTCGTTGTGTTATTAGGGTGAAAATCTGTGCTTAAGAAGCAAACAGATGTACTAAATTAGTACAACGAATAGTAGCCGTACAAATTTCGATCACAACATCATTGAATTAGAGCTTATAGTAGAGCAAGACCGTGGCGCTTACGATACGCGCTGGCAAAAATGAGTAAAAATCTGAAGTTTTGGAATTTTCTCTCCCAATCTATTACTTTTTAAACATAATAAACAACAAGATTGTTTATTTAAGTACAATGAGAAAGCCTTCTTAATTTCATCAATATCTGTTGGCAGAGATTTTAGGAAGTGTTATTGAGGTAGCTTTGCCATTTTTTATCGAGAAAATTGTATGATATTATCGTCTTTTGGAGACAGCAAGATTGTTTATAATTTTATGATTAACATAATATGTTTTTCCTACTACCACAAACTAAAAATGCTAAATGCTAACCAAGAGCTAAAAATGTATAACTTACGTTAGGGCATAAGAACTGACATTTTAAAATTATGAGTACTTGTATTTCAATTGATATTTAATTACTTAATTACTAAATGGTGAATCAATGAACATGATATTACATATGAAAATTGTAACATCATGTTCATTGTCTTACAATAAAACAATAAATGTTCTTATTTCTGATTATTTTTCAACCGACTTAAAAAAAAAGGAGTACTCAATTCGTCTGTATTTTTTATTTGTGTATGTTACGCGATATCTTCGCCAAATACGAACCCAATTTTATTTTAAATTTTCGAAAATAATCCTATCCCTATGACTAAGGACTAAGGATGACTAAGGACGAAAAAATGGAGTATGAAATTTTTTATTGGACTTTTTATCAACTTTTCAGTGACTAATTGAAATCTGTTTTTATTTTTTCCTGATAAATATTCTCTTGTTGTAAAACGTATTTTCGGCTTCCGCCTCTTAAGCATGCACGGGTTGATGAGGTCCAAAGATTTACTTATCGCTATATTTCTGAGTAGCACTGCTACGCCATTCGCTACGGCGACTACGGTAACGCGACCCGCTCATTAGCCGCGTGCCGCTGCCGGCCTCCTGCCCAATCGATAGTGCACTACAGCCTCATACGTCCTTTGTGAAAAATTATAGTAGGTACTAGTACAGTTACCTATTAACAATCACAACATTCACATTTAATTATACATGTTTCTACCCCACGTGTTCTGTGTAAAAGCAAGCTTCGTGCAGAATATTTCAAAGTGATATAAACATACAGATCATAAAGAAAAAATAGTTTATCTAAAATGATGATTTCAGAAAACTTTAATTGCTAAATATTCAATGATGCAGAGCGCTTTCTGATCGGATATCGATTTGGTTTTTTTTTGTATAATCGTAAGTAAAGATATGTCTCGATATTACCACTCGCTCCCATTCCTATCCACCTTCGTTCTTGCAAACAGTTGAGTTTCAGTAAGGTATCTTATACCTGAGTACATTAGCATAATAAAACGTAGCTGTAGGTAGGAAATTATAGACTCGTTATAAAAAAACTTTACCTAATTTGAGAGCAGCTGTCGATTAAATCAATTTTCTAAAAGCCAACTGTGGTCATTTACACCACAGTTGGCTATTAAAAAAATGATTTAAATAAGTTCTGACAAAGGAACGGCGTACATGCGCACTCAACAATGTTGTCCTAGAGTATGTTTTGTTGGAGAGATGCAGCCGATAGAAATAACCAGTTATTTATCGTCGAGACCGTCTCGCGATTTGAACATCAGAAGTAGCTTCTAAGAGAAATATTGCATGGCACGTATGGAAATCGATAAATGTTGCGTAAACCCATAATAATCAAGAGATTTCTGTATAGGTAATTGTCTAATAGACCTATTTTGACAGAAATTTAACACCAAAATTGGGTGCAAAGCAGCTACCTGCTCACCCATATCTTTTTGATGGGAATAAAATGATGAGGCTGTGACAGACAATTATTTTCGGCACACAGACTTCATTTAATTGCCAATTTTAAAAGATTCTTGGTATAATGATGTCATAAAATTGTATCTGTATTTACATACCGTTCTCTCTGTATTACATCAGTCATGTAGTTCCCATAAAACAAGCTCTGCTTACTTTGGGCGGGATCGTCTCTTATTTTGATCGATATGGTAGTAGTGATCGCTCTAGCCAAAGAGACCAGATTGATCAATAATTTTAATAAATTTTCATGACAATGATAATTATTAAAATTATTCATATTGTAAAAACGGGAATTTTCACGTACTGCACTATCGGTGAAGTGCACTATCAGTGCACGGCGCGACGCGGAAGAAGAAAGTCGCAACCACTCACCCTGATGAAGACTCTCGGAATGAGTCGAAACTTAGTCGGTGCCTTCACCGATAATGCAGTACGTGAAAATTCCCGTTTTTACAATATGAATATTAAAATTATATTTGCTTTGTTTATTATTTGATAGTAGTTTACATTATTTATTTTCAATCTCTGGTAGCGGTTAACAATACGCTTAAACTATTGATCCTCGGAATTAATGCACAAGCACGCAAATCTCTTTAAAAAATATAAATTTTGCGTGTTTGTGCATTTAATACTGAAACTCATAAAAAAACTAAATTTATCTATTAAAAACTTAAGTATATAAGACTAGATACTTCTTAAAATTATTAGCCTAATCTAGTGACTATAATAGTGCAGTTTTATTTCCGATAAAATAAAGCTATACTTACTAACTAGTCATTAAACCAGACCAATGATTTATCATAAGAAATTACAGTTACTGTACCGACCTATATAGTTCTAGCAATTTATAATAACTAGGTACTTTTAAGGCAATGCTTTGTATAAATATGAAGAGGAATTTTAATAAATATATATTATGCAAAGTATTTTTAATATTACACATTATAATGTTAATTGGTTAATTTGATGTGTAAAATCGCAATATCCATAACGGAGTAAATTTAGACATTATAATAACAGCAGATAATGTTGTGTGTGTGTGTGTGTGTAGTGTAACTAATCAGCAGCTTTTGCCTTAATTGTGATATTTATTAATAAACATGCCTTTCTTAATCACAACATAATCTCGATAAAAATTAGGTTTACGTTATTGATCGCTCTGGCACCAATATTAAACCTTGACCTTGAAACCTTAGTTTAGCCTTAAAGCACCTTAAAGTCGCAACCGTCGCAAGCGTTGATAAGATGAATTATGAAACCGGCCGTAATTTATCTTATCAACGCTTTGTAACAATGATTAAACTACGACCTCCCATGCATCATTTATCCAAAATGCATTTACCTGCGTCCCTCGATAGGATCGTTGGAGTAGGTACCGACCGGCTGGCGCATGACGTAGCCTTAGTTGTATTTCACGCGACCTGGTGCCGATGAATCGGCGCGGTTTCATGTCATTTATTTATACGCAGTGACTGGCAACGCACCACTCCGTCCAACTAGTCCGACGTTGACAAACGTATTAGCCAGTATTAGCAGCAAGCAGGCTAGATGAACACAACCATTACACCGGTGACATCCTCTAATATACCTAATGACCTTCAACTGGTGTCATTCGCGATATGATGCGTCCTGTGTCACCCATTCATTCACGTCATCGCATCGTTATTTGGTAAGAATTTTCCAAATGTCAAATGACTGATGGACTGTAATGTAATGTACTAAGGTAATGCTGGAATTGACATTTCCAAACGATATTGCTTACCTACACAAACAAAAATAACTTTAGCGCACTAAATAACACAACATTATTTAAATTGCAGTCAAAATTACCTGTCTTAAATACAATAGGTACCTAACCTACATTTTATTACTTACCATCAAAGCGATGTGATTTATCAAAATCCAGCTAAAATTAAGGGCACGTGAGACTCTTCAACTTTGTCTAAGTGCAGACAACGTATCGGCAATGCCAGCAATAAATAAATAAATAAATAATAAAATAATAAATAATGCTGGACATTTTTCACACAACATCATCTAGCCCCAAACTAAGCAGAGCTTGTGTTATGGGAACTACATGACTGATGTACTACTTATATACATTTTTTTTGTAAATTCATAAATATAAAAAATACCCAGATCCCGAGACAAATATTTGCAGATACAAACATTTGTCCCGCAGCGGGAATCGAACCTGCAACCTTCTGCGTCTCAGGCGGGCCTTCGCCCACTGCACCACAGAGGTCGTCAATGCGCCTGGTATTCGAAATTCGGAAGTATTCTAAAGATAATCAATATAGTCACCCCGTTGAAGGACATTTGCTGACCGCTAATGATAGGAAGGAAAGGTGGACATGAAACTACACAATATCCTACTAATATTATAAACGCGAGAGTTTGTGAGGATGACTCTTTCACGCAAAAACTCTACTACTACTACTACTAAGTACTACTTTTTATCCGGGTACCACGTGGGTGAAGCCGTGGGCAGAAGCTAGTAATGTATATATGAGTTGATATGATACAAAATGCGATTGGACTCAGCATGCCCTATGATTACGTAGAAGAGCAATAATAGGTACTTTTTAAAATAACACCGGAAGTATCTTACGATTATGATTAAGATTACGTCTATGTACGAGTATAAACGCAAGGTCGCTTAGATAACTCAAAATCCACGAAGTAGTTATACGTCATTAAACTATTTCGGGGTTGAGAGCCTACCATCACACAAACAAAATATACAACTTTCATTTCAATATCATTTTGATGCTCTACCGCAATAAGAAATTGTACTAAGTTTGGTAGAGCATTCAAATTATCTTAAAATTTGAATGTTCCATTTCGTGGATTCCGGTTTTCTTTTTGCCAGGAAAGTTATGTTTTTCAATCTTCTATACAGGGATGAGTGTGTGTACGTATATGTTATAATAATGATTAAATAATAATTTAATCTTAATACAATATTGTTGTGTTCAAAAACATTTTTTCAAAATTTTTAAAAAACTACTTGAAAAAACAAAAATCTGATAATTGACTATACAACTGGTATCGATGAAGTTTAGAAAACTTACTCATAGGATTTTAGTACAACATCTTGTTGTTTTAATTTTTCGACAAGTAATCGTTTGAAACAGAAAAAGCCGAAAAGGTGTGTTTTGTTTTCAATATATTTTATCAACATCATATTGCCATGTTGTATGCGGTCTTGCGTATGTTGATGCTTTAATTCAAACGAAACTTCTATGGATACCTACTTTTTAATACGCTAGCTAATTCAGCACCTGTCTGCGCCTTAATAAATACACTCTCGTTGACTCTTCATAGTCATATACCACCCTGTAGTTACTAGTATGATAATATTTAGTAGTTACAGGGTGGCAATGAGGATGCAATACCTACGGAAGACAGGGCGGTATATGTACTTGGTAAAGGGTACAAAAAACCAATATAGGTGCCCCCAATGTTTCAAGTTCTTTTTTTCAATCAGAAGGGACGATTCCAAAAATGATGGTGTAGATGTACATAAAACAAATTCGTTTTATGCATGTAAAACTTTTTCTGATGAAAAAATAGTGAAATCTTTTAGCAAATTTTAGTGTGTTAGGTATCTCATTGTTGAGTTTTTTTGCAGTCTGAGCATTATTACGTATAATCTACTCTATTAATTGAATGTAACACAAGTGGGGCGCCGATGCTAGGCAGTCTGTCCGCCGGCCGCCGGCTCGCTGCCTACGCGCTCACCTTCTTAATTACACTACGTCTAGACAACCCGCCAGCCTCCTCCCTCAACCCAAACCACCCCCTTATCAAATACAGCTTACAATATACCAAATACATGCTGTAGCACCATTCTATAGCACCTCGCCAAATTGCGCTCAAAACTTTTAGGACGCTTCCATCGTAATAAAAGACAAATAAGTACAAAACTCGTTGTTAAATATTGGAGGGCGGATATATACCGTATTTTAGTTTAGAACCAACCATCTCATGAATGAATGAAAATACTACATTGTACATGACACAATAACAAAAAATACGATAGAACCCTATTATTCAACTAGCTTCTGCCCACGGCTTCGCCCGCATGGTAAAAACCCGGATAAAAGTAGCCTTTGTCTTATTCTGATGTATAAGCTATATTACTTTAAAGTTTCATCAAAATCCGTTCAGTAGTTTTTGTTTGAAAGAGTAACAAATATCCATCCTCACAAACTTTCGCGTTTATAATAGTAAAGTAGGATTACGAGTATGTATCATTTAATTTTGTTTAGAAAATTACTCAATTTAATAAACAGACATTTATTTCTCAATCGAACACAAGGTTTTTTAAGAAATAAGCACTGTTTCTTGTTTTATTTATAAACTGAACTTTTTCATAACAATTATTATGTGTACCTTAGTCACAAGAATAGTTTATACCTACCTATGTATAGAGTTCAGTTTAAAATAATGTAGACTAGGTACCTTTTTCTTAGAGATTATTGATTTAGAGTCTTATAACTTATGAAAATTGTAAATTGTGGTATAGGTATTACCGAATAAAAAGTTTTACCTAGAGAGAGACGATGAGAGCTTTATGACTTAGTTTGGGTTTTGTTTAGTCGTGAGAAGATACATTGATATCACATAACAGCCGGTCCATGTTTCATTATCAAACCGAAATTAAGCTTTCAAACAACCGCGGAACACGCAGAGGCTACGCACGGTCACGCAATGCACGTTCATGGTCATTTTTACTGTAGATATTTGAAAGCCCTTGGTTTGTTTTTTTTTCTATGAAAGTTTATTTTTCTGATAGAACGATTTAATTTCAGTTTTATGTCAGTAAACGTATACCTTACCAAAGGTGACTGTCACCAAGCCCATCAATCAAGTACCAGAATGAATCATAGCTACATTGGGTGAAAGGGTTATTATCGTTTATAAAAAATAACGTAAAATAAACGTAAGTATGCCGTCTGGGCATTGCTTATAGCAGATTACTTTTTCTCTAGATTAAAAAAATAAACTTAGTATAGATAGGTATAGAGGACGTAAATAACAAAAAAATATTTTCATACCTATCTGGGTAGATGCGGTCTGCTATAACAACAGACAAGAAAAATGGTAAAAAAAATCCTGCCAAGCAGAGCGGTCAGGCAGAACACGTTCTTTTTAAGCATCCTAGGAAAGAAAACGTCATTATTATTATTATTATCCTTTATTTATTTCAATTCTCAAGCTTATATGCCTGGGGCCTTTACAGGCATTAGTGGAGCCTAAGCTAACACTAAGAAGCCTTTTGTAGAGGTACATTATCATATAAAAAAACGGAATTTTGTAGATGGCGACTGATCTAAACTATTGGAAATATGAGTGATAAACTAGGCTATTGCAGGAGTATATACTTATGGAATGGTTGCTGAGCTATGTAGAATGAAACGGCACCTGCCAATTCTTACTGAAATTCAGATAAAATCATAGGCAGGTGGTGACTTGCCGTCCACTAAACGGGCCCCATAAGTGCCGCCAATGATAGGCAGCGTAGAGGCAACGTTGGTGTGAACGGCTAAAGGGTGTCGAGAGGTGTGCTGCAGTTTCACTAAACGCTACTCCCGGCTTTATGCCTTTAACACTTCCAACATTGGAGCATAGGTTCCGCTCTTGCGCCTCCACCTACGACTGGCCGGCTAAGGCAAGCCGAGGGTCAGGGGTCTCCGTCGACCCCAGGGAGTAAATTGGGCTCCGCGGTGTCGCCACGCACCGAACGCTCGCCACAAGCGCGCCCTGCGGGATTATTATTATTATTATTATTATTATCGTCATATTATTAAATTATTATGTCATTTTTGACTTTAAATCCGACTGCGCAAAAGAGGGTTATTTCGTACAACCTCTTTGGGTCGGATGCGATCAATCTTTTACTTTGTCATACTCATTAGCGACCCTTCGAATGATGCTATCCATTATCTTTTGCGAATATAATATATGTAATAGGTAGAGATGATGTAAGCAGGCAGTCACTTATATATAAAGGTCAAGTTACCGCATGATGCTAGCGTGATTGCCACGCTGTCGTTTTCTATCAGACACTTCTACCAATTAATTACGAATCGTCGCTGATCATGAATCCGGATCATATTTATCCAATGGCGGTAGAAAATACCCGTTGAAAGTTAACCACTTAGATATTCCTAAATTGAAAGCTTTCGTAACTACTTATAAATAATATGAAGTGCTGTATTGAGCGTGAGCGTTGAATCTATTTCCAGAGTACCTATCTTGTACCTAATTGTTTAGTGTCAGAATGAGAGTGAAGGCACAATGCCGGCGCTGAGGGCAAGGCAGCAGCCTCCGCAGAGTTCACGCCACGTGGCCAGGTATCGCCAGCTGGAGTCGCTATTTCGGTGATCGGTGGCAGGCCCCGGCAGACCGACACGAGACGTCGCCGCACCGCCCCCGCGCTCCTCGCCACCTCTATAAATAACCGCACTGTGCATTCTTGGGCGAACGATGTCGAATTTTTGTCGAGTACGCGCGACCGCATGCCGTTTGTTTGGCCTAAAACCGTGTGCGGTGGGTTTTGCCCTGCCCTGCGTGACTGGTGCGCATCCCGGTTGCAAGATAGGCACGGATGCTTATGCATCCACGCCGCTGTATTCACCTATGCCTATAATTACGCGCGGCTTGGCGATCTACACCGTCGACTCTACATTTACACGCGCGGTGTATTCGCCTTTTTCTTTATAAGCTTGTCTTTCAACAAATTTATTATTTTAAAACTGTTAGGTACGAGTAGTACCTACTACTCTATCTTGAACGATTTCGTTCATAATTTTTTGAGCATCTCAAGAACTGAGATTTCCCAATTTTCTCTTCCTTTTAAGGTTCATAGCATGATCTAAAGATCTCATGCATTACGAAAACAAACAAAGTGTTTATTCAGAGCCGAATACGTTGGTGGGACGAGCCGCACGCATGTTATGTAGTCTAACATTTATAGCCATAGAAGGTAGGTAAGTACATACTCAAGTGCAATTTTGCCGGTGCAATGTTTTAACATTGAAAATTTCTTCTATTTTTAAGGGTTGTGAAAAATATAGTTAGAGGTACCCGGGGGGCTAGACAAATACCACTTTCTGTTGACTTTAACGCCTGCGGAAAGATAAAATTGTATGGAAATGTCACGTGACATTTCCGCAGCAAATGTCATTTATGGTATTTGTCTAGACCCCTGAAGCTCAATTGTTGTGTCAAAAAAAAGGTCAATCAAAGTAAGTCTCGATCCCATAAACATCAATGTCAGTACCTATTCTTTCTTGTTTAAAAAACGTCAATAATTAGATTAAGAGCGGAGCAAACTGAAACTATATTGATCACACAGATTAATTTTTTTTTCGCTCTAGTGATCAGCTGATTGCAACACGGCCCACGGGCAACAAAGGGTCTCATAGTACCTAGGACCAAAAAAAAATTAAATTAAAAATTTTCGAGACGTGCGGTGGTAAAAAAATAACGAAAGTTTGTTGCTTGAATAAAAAGGCACAACAAAATGAAAAAAAAATCTAACAAAGTTATTACAAGTGACCTTACCTCTGCAGTTCGGTTAAGGCAATACATTGCTCGTATAAGGAATATCAAGTACCTACGTAAGAATAATTGGGATGTGCCAGGACTTAATATCTATGAACGTATGGAGATGTAAGAATTCAAATGGCATGGTTACATGCAACATGCGTGCGGCTCGTCCCACCAACGTGTTCGGCTCTGAATAAATTGTTTGTTTTCGTAATGTATGAGAATCCGTTACAGAGCTGATTATACGCATACGCTTGTGATTCCATTATTTCTGATGACCTACAAGCTATATTTTCATCACGTGAGTCATTTGGGAGATATCCAGTCGTGGACACAGGAATGCCATGTTTTTGCGCCTCTGTTGTTCTCGTTTATAAACTGAACGCCCATGACCTATCAGCTTGTTTATAATGCAACCAAAAAGTAGGTTTAGGCCTACCTTCGCTTTACCTTATAAATGAAGTACCTCCGCGTTCCAAATCCATATACTACATAAGTACTTTTTTAATGTAGTTTACGAGTTACAAAATGCTCTTGTTAAAGCCTTGATGTAAATAGGTAGGAACCGTAGTAAACAAAATATGAGGTAAGTTCTTCACAAATAAAAGTAAATTATATGCGTCGTAAGTAGGCACTTGCTATATAAGTAAGAAGGGTATGTTCGCCGGTGCACCGACCACTTCCTATTCTCGACCTTTTGAAGCATCTTTGCGAGATAAAAGACAAAAATTAGAATAATTGACACTCATATTTTAATAAAGTGTGTTTTAGTGGCTCCTTGAATGGCTTGGCTAAACACTCGCACCAATTCTACCTCAATTGCTCTACCAATTCGCTTCCTGAGGTTGAATACTCCACTAAGTGGTTGAGAACTAACGAACCTACCTTACCTACATAATGTATCTATAGATAGCTTGCAACGCTCTTTAGATAGCTAGCTGTTTCATCTGTATTTTTTTTATATACTTACCTACTCGTACATAGTTGTTCGCGACGGGCGTTGAATAAACGAACTAGTTGAATCGACCGTTCATGTTGAATAAACGCGTCGACGGTTCACTGTCATAATCGAGCAGTTAACTCCACTCTATGACTGTCACTCAATCGACTAGTCGAATTCGCAGACGGCCTCCACAACGTTCATATCGACGGGCAAAGCGACGACGACGATGCGTGAACATTCGTTTGTTCAAGACGAGTTTTTAATGAACTTACCTATTCAGCCAGCCCTAAGCCTGGAAAAGTACGAAGGGAAGTTCAATTTGATTGTAAATTTGATTTTGCAAATATATAGGAAGGAAGTTCAATTTAATTGCGAATAGATACCTATCTAGAAACCAATGGTCTTTAGATAGCTAGCTATTTTATCTGTATTTTTGTATGCATAAATACAAGTGTTTTTTTTTTTTGCAACTAGGCGCGCTTAAAACGCAAAAAAGTACCTAGGTAAGTTTTAAGATTTGCGGCAAATTTCTTCACGTGGTAATAGAACTACCTCGACGGTAACTTAGAACTACTATAAGTTACCGTCGAGCTACGTCGATATAATCCTTAAATACCAACTAAGTAACTATAGGTATCAACTAGGTTATTAAAACATGCGCTCGTTCATCGGTCGTTTGTCGAGAGAGATATTCTGATTAAGGTTTGCTAAATTTAACTCAACCACGCAAACAAACTCCTCACAAAAATAGAACGG
This sequence comes from Perizoma flavofasciatum, assembly GCA_958496245.1. Taxonomy (NCBI): domain Eukaryota; kingdom Metazoa; phylum Arthropoda; class Insecta; order Lepidoptera; family Geometridae; genus Perizoma; species Perizoma flavofasciatum. The sequence continues at coordinate 7,693,465 of OY292431.1, forward strand.
AACATGAAGCACAATGTAGGCTTCAGGCATTTGTCGGCACTAGCTTTTTTGTTTGACATGGCTATCAATAACAAAGTAAGTTTAAACAATATTTTAAAACCACAGATGTGTGTCTCTTAGTTCTATCACGTATTGCGACGCCCCTATACCGATAGTGACTTGTGGCTTTAAAACCTATTCAAAGAGTACCTAATAACTTACTAAACTATCTCTATACCTACTTAAGTTCGCCTATGTACTTGTATTATCTTGTGCAATAAAGCATTTTCTATACTATTTAGCTTTACTTTTAAAAACCTTTTTTGACAATTCAAAACGATTAACGAAAACGCGTTCTTTTTACGTTCCTTTTTATCCTCTTTCACCACATGTATAACCCGTCCTGGTACTCAATTGGTAAGGTTGACGAAAAACTCCTATATCCTTCTATATAGGTAACTTACTAAAAAACAAACAACCTTTTACCTCTTACGAATAAATGCGCACCAAGCGTCGCGGATAAAAACATTAATTGATATTATACGACTCATCACCTAATATCTCAAACGAACTAAATGATGAAGATCTGTCGTTCGCAAAAACATGTGTTTTGACATTGGAATTTTTGTAATGGTCTAGAAGACGCTACGAACGATCTACGAAAGTGCTACAGTGCTACGAAATAAATTATGAATAAACCCAAAATAATATATCTGTCATTCGCCTCTTTTGCCTACTATCGTTTTTCATGTCATCTAAAAGTTCACTAGATATAAAAGTAGAGGTTTTGAAACCCCTATTTTCTTCAGAAATCGAAAGAAACAGAGAAATCGAGGAAATCTTTAAGCGCGAATATTTTTTATACTTCCACAAACATTTTAGAACGCTATCTTTCACAAGAAAAAGAAAACATCGACTAAGCCGGACGGAAGGGTATATTTCATCAAAATCCGTTCAGTAGTTTTTGCGTGAAAGAGTAACAAACGGTTGGGATTTAGAAAGCCGTCGCGCGAATTTAGGTTAAAAAAGGATAGGGGGTGGAAGGGATGGACTCCCCTATTCTAACAGTATCACTCCCAAAGTTAGGAATTTAATAGTTTCCGAGAAATGACGATTTGAAATGACGAATTTTGTAGGTTAAGTACTAAAAAAATCAAAAGCGATCAAACTTTGAGTGAGGCCTATACCCCTAATTTCCCAAATAAATTAGGTCCTGTGACTCAATAACAAATTCATCAATACGCTGCGCTCGGCTCGTGCTTGTGTTTTTGTGTGCCTTAGAGGACTGAACAGTGTCGGACTAAATTTAAAATTTGAATAGAATCCTTTTCGGACCATTCAAAGGTGGGTCCATCGTAATCATGTATATGATATACATCGGAATCCAGAAAAAAATCGCAAATCAAAAAAGTAAAAATAAAATCAAGTATTCCCGCGCTTTATTAATTACCATCTTTTTATGATCTCCAAGCATGTGCATTACAAAAGAAGCTTCCAACTCCAGTACATTAAAATTTATTTTTTAATACTTAACCTGAAAATGTTTAAAATATTAATTTCTCGCAAACTATTCAATTCCTAACTTTAGGAGTGGTACCGTTGGAATGGGGGCGTCCACCCCTTCCACCCCCTGTGCTTATTTTATCGAAATTCGTGCTATGGCTTTCTAATTCCCCCCTTACAAACATCCATCCTAACAAACTTTCACGTTTATAATATTAGTAGTATTAGGGATGCGAAATGGTTTTTACCCGCGACGACAGGACCCTGACTGTATATGCGTTTGCTAAAACGGTTTTTTTTTGTTACCATTTTATCTGGAATGACTTATCGGATTGTAATGCGATTTATAGCTATAAATAGATAGATAGAAAATTCTTCATTGCACAAAATAGTAGTACATAGGCGAACTTAATGCTAAAAAGCATTCTCTTCCAGATAAACTTTGTGTATTGTGGAAAAATATGTGTTAGTAGTGCACAGAATGGTTAAAACAAAAATTAATAAGTAGTATTTGCGTCTTCAATAATGGTTTTTAGATTTTAACTCTACAAGTCACATTGATAAAAGAAGAACAAGACCCCCTGTCTGTCTGTCTGTTTTCATTTTTTTCTATTAAGTATATAGGTACTTGTAAATATGTAGGTATTGTATGGTCTTTCAGAGTGGTGGTGGGCGGGCGCATGCGTCGGCGGAGCAGTGTTGCTGTGCGCGGCCGGCGCGCTGGCCCGCCCGCACCTGCGCCGCCGTGCTGCCGACGCAGCCACCGCCCGCGCCGACCCCGTGAGTCTTTTACAATAGATTCAACTAAAGAGTGATCCGGTGTTTAGACAAATACTTCACGCTTTGTTATCCTTTAACTAATTTGTCAATGAATGTCATTTTCATACAATTCAAACCTTCCGCAGGCGTTAACGTCAACAGAAAGTGATATTTATCTAGACATCTGCGTTATTTACTAGTGTAAATCTGAAAACGCATGCAAACTATTCCGTTAGACCGAGTAGGTAGGTACAGTACTTGCCACTACCCGCCTCGGGGATAAATTGCATGCATAATGAAAAGAGGCTTAAGAACGCAGATGATATGATCATTAAGACAATGATCATGGGGTCTACTCTACAAACCGATAAACGATATATCGCTTCAATTATCGTGCTAAACCTACTCTACGTTACATCGTTGCGACTATCATTTGAACGAAGAAACGACCGTCATTACTTTTGACAATCGATGTCGTAACCCTACTCCGGCATCACTAAAAACGATACGATAATTTGAATTTGACAACGAAACAAATGTCAACCGACGAACTTATCAACGATGCCCTTGATGCTATCGTGCGCATTATCGTTTCTGGTTATATTGTTGTGTTTTCTGATAAAATCATCTCCATTACCGGAGATCTCGTTTACCGGACTCCGAATCTTTTATACCTTCGAGCCCTGCTGCACTACGGACTCTTGATTTGCCTCTTGTTTTGGAATAATGGCGAGATTTATGCTTGCCATGGAAGCCATCCACGAGGAAAAGACTACAAAAACAAAATTTTAAAGTGACGAGGGACCAGTTGGATTTGAACAAAATTCTCGACTATAATTTCATCGGGAATTATAAACATAGTAAAAGTTTGTTTGAAGGTAAACTTGTATTTTTTTTTAACTTCATGATTTTTTTTTAATAATTAAAAATAAAATTGTTGTTAAAATAGTGCTTTAAACTTTAATGCTGTGTGTACTAGTATCTTTTTAATAAACGAATTTGAATATTCACCCCGACGAATTTTTGCTTCAACTTCAACTTCTTAATTATGGCTTCTGTGGCTAGTTGTCACAAGAATTTCACTTGTAAAGTTTTCAAATCACAGGCGGGTTTGTTGATTTGACACTTGACGTTGTAACTTCATTTACTTTCATAGATAATTGTTATCATTTTGCCTAAAAAGTGACATAAACAGTCAAGCAAAAAGATTTAGGCTTAATGTCTATTATCCAAGCCTTTAGATTTTCCTATCATTCGTTCCGAAGATTCGATACATATTGTCTATGCTTTCGACAGACGACAAAGATTGCGAACATTTTTGAGAGTAGGGTACGGCCGAATAATTCGGAGCACTGTCGTATCGTAACGATAATGTCGTTATCGTTTTACGGAGTAGACCCCCATATCAAAAAGTAGCAATACTTTCGAACGCAAAATCATTTAATTACCTTTAGCTTTATATTAACATTGGTACCACTCAGATGGGTCTACTCCGTAAAACGATAACGACATTATCGTTACGATACGACAGTGCTCCGAATTATTCGGCCGTACCCTACTCTCAAAAATGTTCGCAATCTTTGTCGTCTGTCGAAAGCATAGACAATATGTATCGAATCTTCGGAACGAATGATAGGAAAATCTAAAGGCTTGGATAATAGACATTTAGCCTAAATCTTTTTGCTTGACGTCACTTTTATTGTTTATGTCACTTTTTAGGCAAAATGATAACAATTATCTATGAAAGTAAATGAAGTGACAACGTCAAATTTCAAATCACCAAATCCGCCTGTGATTTGAAAACTTTACAAGTAAAATTCTTGTGACAACTAGCCACAGAAGCCATAATTAAGAAGTTGAAGTTGAAGCAAAAAATCGTCGGGGTGAATATTCAAATTCGTTTATTAAAAAGATACTAGTACACACAGCATTAAAGTTTAAAGCACTATTTTAACAACAATTTTATTTTTAATTATTAAAAAAAACATGAAGTTAAAAAAAAATACAAGTTTACCTTCAAACAAACTTTTACTATGTTTATGTTTGTTCAAATCCAACTGGTCCCTCGTCACTTTAAAATGTTGTTTTTGTAAAGCCTTTTCCTCGTGGATGGCTTCCATGGCAAGCATAAATCTCGCCATTATTCCAAAACAAGAGGCAAATCAAGAGTCCGTAGTGCAGCAGGCCGAGGCCGAATGAAAAGAATGCAGAGAGTCCAGTAGGCAGCAGGGCTCGAAGGTATAAAAGATTCGGAGTCCGGTAAACGAAGTGGAGATGATTTTATCAGAAAACACAACAATATAACCCGAAACGATAATGCGCACGATAGCATCAAGGGCATCGTTGATAAGTTCGTCGGTTGACATTTGTTTCGTTGTCAAATTCAAATTATCGTATCGTTTTTAGTGATGCCGGAGTAGGGTTACGACATCGATTGTCAAAAGTAATGTCGGTCGTTTCTTCGTTCAAATGATAGTCGAAACGATGTAACGTAGAGTAGGTTTAGCACGATAATTGAAGCGATATATCGTTTATCGGTTTGTAGAGTAGACCCCCAGGTTTATTAAAACGGTAGAGCCTAACAGGGGTACCTATGTACTGCTTACAACACCTTACACACCAATATACAAAAATACGAGAAAAACACGTTTTTGCCTTTTCTCTCTTAAACGACAACTTTCTGAAAAAAAAACCAACCACATCTTCAAATAGATACCTACCTACTTACTAGGGTTGCTAACCCATGTGCCCGAATATGCCCAGCGATCTTTTATACAGTTTTACCTTGTTAAGGTTCCTCTCCACGATCGACGAACGCGTTAGCCAATCACGTTGGCCCGACGTCAAAAGGCCAAACTTTCGTCTATGCTTGGCAATGATTGTGCATGTTTCTACGCGATCGCCTTGTTGTCGGTTTTTCACGCAAACATCAGAGAAGCTCGTGCGTAGTTGCGTCGTTCGCCGATCATTTTGCTCTACGATCTTTGAAGTTTCTCTTTTTTTTCCCTGGAAAAAAGTTGTTAAGGTCCTAAGGTCCTCTGACAATCTCCTGCTAGCTTCCCCAAGCATTGCACATTATTCTGTAGAAATCTTTTCTCTGTCAAAATTAACCAAAGAACTCTAAAGAATGCTTTATGCAAAAGATGAACTCGCCAACACTTCCGTAGGTAATCCATTGTATTCATAGTTTAATTAGGTACTCTACTCTAAACAATAATTGATTTTTTCCCCGCTTTTGTTACTCTATGGTATATTCAATAATATATTCAAATTTAATTAATTACATAATGTACCATGATACGTATCAGTCTTATAGAGAATCTACTATGTAGGCTATACTATACTAGGTATGTTCTATGTAATAGAAATGTATCTTAAAGATTGCAGCCCAATTTAAGAACATTGTTATATAGGTACATCATTTGATCGGATAAGTTTTTTTTAAGTAGGTACTTATTAAATTAAATAAGTAGATAAATATCACAAAAAAAATAAGTGTTAATTTAATACTATTAGCATTAAATTTATACTTAATTAATCATTAATATTAGTATAAATTATACTAATATTAATATATACATATACTACACCTGGCTACATTTGAATTACTTTTCGATGTCAGTAAGTAGATAAGTATCTAATAAAAAAGTATATAAAAATGATTGTTTACTATTTTCAAGTTCCGCTTGAGAAAATTAATAATCGTGTCATGGCATTCATTGGTTTAATATACCTAAACATAATGATGATTGGTTACGCATTACTATGACTACAACTCGATCATTGAGTAATGCCAACCATCTCGTCTCGAACAAGCCGACAACGCGTCATCACGCGCTTTGTGTAATACAGTTAGTTATAGGTATGCATATATTTTGACAACGTCGACGGTAGGAGCAGAAGCAATCGAGCTCCATTATAAACGTGTGTGAACTCATATGTGTAGGTACACATTGGTACTTACACATTCACACAATACGCGTACTGTGATCTACTCACACAAGCTACGTCGTATCATCATCGCACCTATCCAATCCAAGTACTCAAAGAGCACACAAAGCCAGCTAGACAGATCGTTTCACTGTGAGCGTCGTTATTTTACACACTAAGCTTGCTAGTGTGAAGCAACATCGGGGCAGCCGTAGCCGGTGCACCACCACCCGCTCGCCTGTTCTCCCCGCTACGCGACTGCGAACGCCGCGCGCCGCCGCGTCCGTCCGCGTCATTGAACAACAAGACTTGCTCGAAAGCAGGCGTCTTCCTGCCAAAATGAAAAAAAGAGTTGAGAAACTCTATCACTAGAAACGCTATAGTAAACATGTTATTTACCCTTTCAAATTATATTTTTTTTTATAGTGTTACTGCATTGAAAGCTTTATTTTTTTATTTATTAGTAAATGATAGCTAATTTTTGTAATCGCGCTAATTATTGTGCTATGTGATTATTGTGCTGCAAATCATTTAAGTTCTAAAAGAATCAGATTAAGAAAAATGACAGTGACTGTGAGGTGCAATATCAATATTAACAAGTGTTGTTCTTGATCGATTCTGTTGATGGTGACTCGATCCCGGGATCATCGAAATTGGATACAAGCTCATCACTTACTGTCAAAAATAGGTGGAAAACCTACAAAATTAGTGGACGACACTGATTCAAATAGTAAGTAGGTTTAGTTTTACGAGCCAAAATAGAAATAAATGCTTTCAAAAGTGTAAAAATAACGTTGTCAGAAGACTTTCTGTGCATAAATAACATTAGCAGTGGAGAGTTGCATTGTGAGAACCAGAGAAACAATTTGTAAATACATGCGAGTCGAAGAATGTTTGTACTGGAGACGATTGAGGCCCGAGGCGAGTCGGATGGCCGCGCGACGGCCGGAGCGTGCCAAGTGATAAGAGGCGCGCCGATAGCGACGTCACACCCAGACGTTGTTTGTGTGAATTTAAATAAATTTTCATGACAGACAGTTCCGTAATCACCTCTCGCCATATCACAGTCGTGACATGCCAACTCGATAGCTGTGCAGTACCTACACATCATGTCATCATGTGGATAGGCTCCTCAAAAATAGTGGGTATACTTAAGTACCTACTTAATTTTTGATAAGAGATGGTACCATTCAATTATTTTTTAACCACTCAAAACTATGCTCATTAAATATTAAACAAAAAACTATCTATGGCACCAAAGATATTTTCAATTTTCTCCAAAAGAGACATTATTTTGTGACAGACATTCAGATTTATAACCAAACATCTGCCTACTTATAAGTGAAATAGCATGCAAACACAAAATTTAATTTATACTTCAATGGTTCTTCTGCTACTTTCTTCTATATTTACCTGAATTAAAAAAGCTGGTAAATGTGTTTGAGTTAAAATGTTTGTTTTGTAGTTATTGTGTCAGTCACTTCCCTACCTTCGCATAGGGTTATAGTATTGGAGTAATTACTTTGGTTTATTTGGTTCACATCTACTGATCTCACATATCAAGATATTAAAGATAAAGGTATGTCTGTTAACTACCATTTTTCTCAAAAATGGCTTAAGCAATTTTAATGTTATTTTGATTAAATAGTTTCATAGTACTTATAAATGATTTTTTTGTAAATTCAACACCCTGACCCGAGTCAAATACCTAAATAACAATTAATCAGCATGTTTAAAAAAAAATTGTGACAAACTTAATGCAACAATATTAGAAATTCATAAACAATTTTAATTACTTACTCAATAACATATTGTTAATCATTCTTGTTACATATTTCAATAAACAAGACAAAAGCACAGATAAGACTTCAAATTATAACCTTATAAAAGTAGAACAGGCACACACTCCTCAAAAAATTATGCAGATAGACTTTCCATTTCAATGTCTATTTTTGTGTTTTATATAGAACCATCGCAGCATAGATGGAAATATGTATGATTGAATTATAGGTACCTATTTAATTATCAGAAATGCTCATGGCAAAGCTTGAATAGTTGTTCTTATCAGATCAGGCTAAGCTACATTACCGTGCATTACCTGGCTCATGCTCATTATCTTGGGTAAATTAAGCTGATACCCTTTAAATAAATTAGTAATTCCAATTATAATGAAATCATCATTAAGTTATCAGAAATGACGAGCAATATTATTGAAGTAATGTTTGTGTTGTTGTTTTAAGTTACAATGTTTTAGCTACCTTGTTATAATCTGGTTTTGAAACCAGGATGCATCTACAAAACAAGATTCGGAAGTTGTGTAAAGATTTAGACTTGAATTTATTCAATGTGAATTGATAACAGTATTTAGCAAACTTAATATTTCTAGGATTTCTATAGGCTATCACTTAACATGAGTAAACAAAAACTTTTTTTAAGAAAAGTACTACAACTGTATATTTTCTCATATTATTCCTTTGGATCTTAAAGTAACACAAGAAATACATAGTTTTCGTGATACATCTGCAGTTATTTCTTGTAGTCCAATAGAAACCACACATATACATTTCTACTTAATTAATGCTCTCTAATGAATCCAGCCCGAAGGTGGTTGGATGTTCTCAAGTCTACTATGTTAGGAACTGCTGTTTAAGGTGAGCGGTTCAAGTATTTATAGTATATATTTAGTTGGATTCGTTAAACTGGTTTCATGCAGATAATATTAAAAAACAAAATATTTGGTTTTGCTACAGACTTATTACCCTAACTGTGCTCATAGGGCGTAATGAGAATCAGGATGACCACATAAGTGAGAGCAGTGTGTTGTGATTTGCAGATGCTCTCGGTACAAGTGCCGGGGTGTGCGGGTATGGAGCGGCTGGGCGCGCCGGGGGGACCGCGCCTTCGGCACGATCACAGACACCACCATTCCACATTGTAAGTATTCCTGCACATTAGACCGCAGCTGGACTAAATGGCTTTACATATCGCGTCTCTTGGCTTCACCCTAAAAAAAATCCTATAAATGGACGGGACCGGCCGCACTCGAGCCTAGCATGCCTCGCCTGATATGTAGCGAAACAGCTGAATATACTGTCTAGCACGCCAAGCTAGGCGCTTAGATAATCGTCTAGCGACTCATCTATACGTCCGCCATGTTTCGTACCATGCTGGACTGCAGTACGGCCACATTATCGTACCAAACAGCTTAATCGCCTAGACGCCTCTGATGCGGCCGCGAGGGTTTTAGCAGACGGACACATACTCGTTACCGCCTTCTGTCTGCGAAAACCGTGGAAAAATCTATAAAGTTTGATATCATCATGTTTTAAACCAACAATTATTTACATTAGCACCTGAGGGAGATGTATTTGCCTTGAGTTTAATAAAAAATGAGGAAAATAATGCTAAGACTGTCTAAAAAGTTCAGCTGATTCGCGAGAAAGAGCACTAATCGTAAATCTAAGCGATAAAGCTGTTAAAGAGAACTTGTCTGTGTCTTTACCTACTTTTACTGCTATGGAAAGAACGACTGATGAGTTTGGATTCGAAAAGCCAATGCTGTTCGCATTGGATTAATTCCAGCAGTCTAGTTTTTCCTGCTAGTTATTATCAAACTTCTTGGACTGACGGAAATACGAGGTGCATTCAATAAGTACCTAGCCTCATCGCCAGAGGGCGCTGTAGTTTCAAAAGAGTTTTAAATTTTCATTCCAATCCCTTCATTTGTTTTAATTTGACAACTTATGGAAGCGAACGTGTCGATCGGTTTTACAAAAATGGAAAAAGAGCAATATCGTTCGGTGATTCGATTCCTATTTTTGGAAGGGAAAACGCGCATCGAAATCAAAGAGCGCTTGGATGCTGTGTACGGTGACTCTTCTCCATCGATGGCCACCGTCAAGAATTGGTTCAACGAGTTTGCACGTGGCCGTACGTCGGTTTTTGATGAACCACGTCCAGGTGCACCGAAAACAGCTGCTACGGAGGAAAACATAAAAAAAATCCATGATCTCGTATTGGCAGATCGCCGATTGAAGGTTCGGGAGCTAGCTGAGACTGTAGGCATTTCAGAAGGAACAGTGCATCATATTCTTCACGAGGAACTCGGCATGAGAAAGCTATCGGCGCGATGGGTGCCGCGTTTACTCACACCGGAAAACAAGCGCAACCGTGAGACCACATCGGAGACGTGTTTGGCGCTGTTTAAGTGGAATCCAGCTGAGTTTTTGCGTTGTTTTGTGACCGTCGATGAAACCTGGATCCACTGGTACACACCAGAGACCAAGGAGCAATCAAAACAATGGATCCAGACCGGGGAACGTGCTCCAAAGAAGGCGAAAACTGTAAAATCGGCCGGAAAAGTTATGGCCACCGTTTTCTGGGATTCACAAGGTGTGATCTACATCGATTACCTCGAGAAGGGTAAAACAATTACAGGGCTTTACTATGCCGATTTATTGAGCCGATTCGACGCCGAATTAAAGAAAAAACGACCCCATCTGGCGAAGAAAAAAGTGCTGTTTCACCACGACAACGCACCGGTTCACACGTCTGCCGTTGCCATGGCCAAATTGGTCGAATTACGCTACGAATTGCTGCCCCATCCACCGTATTCTCCAGATTTGGCCCCTTGTGACTTCTTTCTGTTTCCTAATCTGAAAAAATCACTCGCCGGGAATAGATATGGATCAAATGAGGAGGTCATCGCCGCCACGGAGGCCTATTTTGCAGAGTTTGACAAAAACTATTTTTCGGACGGGTTAAAAAAGTTGGAGCATCGCTGGGCTAAGTGTATCGAACAAAAAGGAGACTATGTTGAAAAATAAATTGCCACTTTTCCAAAATTTTCGTATACTTTTTGTAGGCTAAGTATTTATTGAATGACCCTCGTATGTCTGCCAGTTGATGTCTTAAAAGACATCCGAATGGTTCTATTCATAAACATGCTACAGCGTAATTACAGTGTGAAAGCACAATTTATGGAAAAACCTAGCCAATGATAAAACTACTGCAATATTAAGGTACTGAAAAAGCTGGTCCACCATATATTAAGGCTTCTTGCAGTCTTTTTACTTCATTAATTATGCTGCATTAATCACCTTGTCTTGTTTGGTTTTGTACGAGTAGCAAAACATCATGCAGTATTATGCAGTTATTTGAAAATATTTACCTACATAATATAAGAAGAGGTTTCAAAACATGTTTTACTGTATTTAGCATAAAAGTGCCCTTTAGAAACCACCCACCTTTTCTTTGCGCCATTTTCTGCTATACCTTGCTACTATGAACTATTATATTGTAAGAAACTGTTGGTACCTGTCGTACTGGCTTTGAGTATTGTTGTTCTGTGTTTTGGTGAGAGAAAGACTTCTGCTTTTCTAGCGTCACAAGTTAAAATTGCATCTATAAATCTTGCCAGTTAAAACCAGTATGTTGAAAGGCTGTACAGAGAGATATTGTTTATAAGCTCATTACCTACTTCTCGGCTAAATGATCCAGGCCGGATCGCGACCCATAAAAGAACATCCTCGCGGACGGAGTATAGTCGCCCACATTGAAGCCTGGTTCGACTTTTAGCGCACAAACGGGCGTAAAGGCGTGAAAGAGCCGCTATCTCTGAACATCTAGAAATACTATAAGCTTAGTTTTAAAAACATGCTCATGATGGACACCCTCAAATCTTATGCAGAACCGTGTGCATACCAAATAGCGCGTAGTCATGAGGCAAGTCGTAACATTATGGCACACATGCTCGATTTGTGTTGTAGTTTATTCTACGTGACAGGATGCAAGCCCATCACCGTTTGTTTGTCAATCAAAAGTGCCATGAAAGAAATATCCTATCTGATCCAACCTTCAATCGTCGTTGGAGATGTATCTGATAAGGTTGTACTCGCGTCATGTCTAATCACATCATCTTATTCTACCCAACCAAGATCTGTACAGATGTCCCGCATTGAGGTTTATTGTGCATTGTCTCCTTTCTAACTTGACCTCACTTATCCCAACTCCAGAAATAGAAGGACTTTGGATTGATGGCCTGAATGTTCCAGTATTCCCGACCCCGTGGGAGTTGTTGATGAAGGAGAGCATGGTTTGATGTGCTCCTGTAGTCCCGTCTTTGACCTGATTGTGCAGTGTATTAGCACATACGCCACTGTATCTTTATCCTGTAGACAACCGCGACAAAGTCCACTGTCTAATCACAGCGTATTTCGTTTACAGGGAATGGGAGAAGCAGCAGAGACTGCAGGCGATGGTGGGTCGCTTGCAGGAGATGGTGGAGCAGGAGACGCGTGCGCGCTCCGCCGCGGCCGCCGAGCGTTTGGGCCTGCCGCCGAGCATACAGCTGCCGGACGGCGAATACGGCCAGGACGCACATTTACAGCTGCGAGTCCCTTATCAGGTACCGAAGAATACTATGTAACTGCAGAAGAACTAAACACATATTTCTTAGAATTAGCAACATGAAGTGGCAGTACACGAATGGGCAGGCCGCCGACAAGCGCAAAGTAGTAGTAGACCTCAACCTTGTGAAATAGGTTGTCCGGGGAAGTACTAACACCACACCTATTTCTTTGTGATGCTCTAGTTTGAAGCATTACAAAGAAATATATTTTAATATTTTCCATATCTACATGATTGGAAGCTTCTTTGAGAGTGCTGATTCTTGTATTGCTGCTAGGAATAGAGTTCACATTATTGTTTTTTGCGGTTTCCTTATAGATGCTATAGAGCAGTGCTTCAATGTTCAATGTAACTTCAATTATTTATCATATGAATAAATAATAAACGAACACCTATTAGGCACATACACTAAGAGTCCTGACACTAAGAGTCCCTGTGTCATGGGTATCAGGAACTACAAATATCACAACACCCAGACCTGGAATAAATATCTGCAGAACATGCATACATTTGTCCCACAGGGTGAATTGAACCCGCACCACTTGCGTTGCCCGCCGCGCCACCGAGGTCATCCTTCTCATATCTGGGTCCACGACTCCCTTGTAATACTTTAGCGTCTTTTCTTTTTCGGGGATCCACGAAGCCTTCCTCAACGGACATTCCACTGCAAATGGCAGTCAATGTACCTTCTGTTACTCTCTGACCGAATCTTTGCCTTTAACTGAATGAGGTTTAAGATGCAGACGATACAGAGACGCCAAATATTTGGTTCAAACAGTCATGCTGGTTCCCTTGCGTTGATCTTCTCTACGGATTCGAGCATATCCCCTGCACTAGTACTACTGGTCCAGTTTTGTCGATGGAAGAGATGACAAACCTTTATCGATATTTGAAATATATTTTCACAGTATATCTTTCTGGCAGAAAGAATTAACAAAATAATTTTTTGCCTTCTCTACCAGACAAAACCATTGTTTTGGTGCTCATGCTAAGCCTGCTGGTAAACCCCGTATTTGAGAACGATTGTGAAACTAAAAAATTACAATATATGTGTAGGTATGCTTGAGTCTTTAATTTGTTTGCGGAACTAATATAGGGCGCTTTCTTTTGCATGGTTGGTTGTATAGAAGTAAAAAGGGGCGCACTACCAACTACCACCGTGAGTGACCATGACTAGTCGGTCAGAGGTGTCAAAGATAATATAATTACTTGTGGCGTGCACCATGATTTACCATGACGATCAGTGGTGCGCAAAGTGTCTCCAGCTTTCTTCGAGAATAGTACATCCAACAGACACATAGTTGTGACCCCACACTAGGATTCCCTTCATAGGGTATCAGGAACTACGAATACCGTGGTACCACAACTCCCAGACATGAGATATGGATTGAGATTTGTTCTGGACAGCGGGCTACATATTGAAATGCAACCTAAAATTTAAGTAGAGTTGGTAAGAGATGGCGCTGCATGCAATGTACAAAACAGTAATTTTGTAATGGTCCTTATATCTTGATGTGCGTCTGCTACGTTAAGCGCGGCCAGCGTTTGCGGCGCACGCAAAACGACGACGTGGTCCACAAAGCCAATCACATCAGCCAATTAGCCCGTTCGTCACCTATAACAATATACGGAGAATCGGTAACTAAGTTTTCGTAGTTGAGGGGCGATGAAAAAAGATTTATTATGTTCGTAACTGCATTATCAAGACGCGTGTGACCCGGCGGTCCGTGCTTAACGCAGCGGACCGCCTTAGCGTGTCGATTATAATTTCAGTATTCGACGGTTAAAAATCTGGATTTGGTGTCAATCAACTGTATCAGTGGCGCGGCTCCCGAGCAGCCGGTTAAGTTGCTCAAGGTGCGGATTTTATTCCCGCTGCAGGGCAAACGTTTGTATAATTATGATATTTGCTCCGGGTCTCGGGTGTATGCCATCAAGGATGGTTCCTGATGGAATGTTTGAAATACATGTTGGCGATTTCAAAAATTTTAAAATAATACTTTGTTAACAATACATCACTTTAAATTTGTGTGGTGTTCCAGCAAGCCGAGCTGACAAGGAGCAGCTTCCAGCCTCCACCGAACAAGTGCGTGAGCGACGTGCCCGAGTGGGCGAGCGGCGCGGGCGCGGAGGCTGGAGGCGCGCGGGCGCCGGGTGCGGGTGCGGGTGCGGGCGCGAGCAAGAAGGACGGGCTGCTGCAGAAGGCGACGCGCTGGTGGGTGCGGATCGGCGCGCGACCGACGCCCGCCTTCCCCGCACAGCCGCCGCCCTGCGTGATGGTCCCACGCCGCGCCGCGCCCTCCCCGCCGCCCGACGCGTGACGCCCGCGCCCGCGCCACCCTTCCCCATATCACGCTTACATTCCATTATCGGGACGATCGGACTCGCCGCGCCGACTCGCGCCTCCCGAAGTATTATAGACTCTGTATTTATTTATTTGGGACGCGGGGCTGCGCGGCCTTGTGGGTGTGTGTGCCGTTGTGTGGTGTGCGACCGTGTTCTTTGCGCCGTCGCCGAGTCGAGCGATAACTAAGACTGAAATAAAATAAAAAGATATAACGTTATAAAGTCTACGTTGAAGTATGTTGTCTTAGGTAAAATTAATTCAAATAGAAGCAATTGAAGTATATAATATTTAATGAATCTTTGGATTGTAACCTTCGATGATATTGTATATTACGAGGAGGTTGGTCAATAGTGAGCTGAATCTTACAGTTTATGGTTTCTTGTGTAAGTGACCTATTTGATTTTTATCCAGCTGCTGTTAATCTGTGTTTAAACAACTTTTATATTTATTTATTATTATGTGTAGAGATAATGCATATCAGTACAGTAAATGCCAGGAATATTAATTTACGACGTGTAGTTACTATTGTATTGTAAATATTGTCACTAATTTAACATTAGAATAACAATGGCCAATGCAGAAATCTGAGGGTATTTTGATTTTCAATTGAGTGTTTGCTACATTCCATATTTATGTTGAAATATTCTCTATTCTTATTACTGTATTTGCTGGTTACAGCCGTCTGCATACCTGTACTCGTTACTTGTGTCCCCGGCCTCATGTGTGTCCGCTCACTCTGTTTACCTCATTCTGAATGCTCTGTGTCCTACTCTACCGATTACTCACATGCCTACAAACTTACATCCACATGCCGACAGGCGATAATTTTTATCTTAAATTGACTAGTGACTGATATTTTAAATACAGATGAGTAGAAATCTCATTAGATAATGAAAAACATGTAAATGATGCATATTGATAAAATTAGGTTATAATTAGCTATTTATTAAACTCCACTGTAAGTTTAGCAGCGCATATCTTGCATGAGGCAATAATTCGAGTCATATTTCATAGTCAATCCCTATGCTGGATATGTGCCGCTGAAGCTAAATGTCCTTTAAAGTGTAATGAATGACGTGTGTGTATGAGCTATGTCAACAACACTTGCCCTTATTATCATTGGTAGGTTATCGTGTATATCGCGTATTGTCGTTTGGCTATCTTTTTAATCGGATTGATATTAAGGAGAATTATGAATGACACGCGTCAAAAACACTTTCAACTAATCCATTGTGCTTTGTAAAGAAAGGGCTCCAGCCTGCTGTCATGTGTTTTTGTGACAGTTTATAGGAGCGTTTTATTTATGTATGACTGAATAAAACATAACTAGTAGACTGCGATTACGGGTCTAGCTTAGTGGCGAGCTATGAAGTTGACAAGCACGACATTATCGCAAATTTTACGTAGATTATGCATAACATATAGATGAATTATATTTAAATGTAAACTTAAGTTGACAAGCACGACATTACCGCATATTTTACATAGATTATGCATAACTTATAGATGAATTATATTTAAACGTTAACTGAAATGTCGTGCTAACAACATAAATGTCTTGTGGTGGCTGTCATGCTCAAAAGTACTGAAAACACCATACAAATGTTCAAAATATTAACTTTTTTTATAATTGAAAATTTCGTCTTTCGTATTTTGATAAGACGTCATGTAACTCAACCTATAATTAAATAGGCAATTCGTTGACAAAGAAAAAATATAATTGATAAGTAAATTTTATTATTTATTTTCATAATAATTTTAACTGGCAGCACGAAAAAGGTTGCAGGTATTTATGAGTTGTTGTTATAAAAAACGATGCTGCAGCTTTTATTGATACAATAATTCGTTCATATAATGGGACCTATGATGTACCTACCTACTATTACAAAAAAACATCCAATTAATATATATACTTTGTAGGATGACTTAATACTAAATGTCTGATCTGTATAAATTTTAACTGTCTTGTCAGCCCCCTTTACTCATAAAAATATTTCATGGTGTGTACTTTACCTTTACTCCCATTTACTCTTTGAATAGCTTTGTAAAGTTTATTATAATCATCTAATTCATAATAAGTAATATATTTCCAAAGTAATTAAGAATACTTGTAAGTCTATAATTATTGGCATTATATATATTTTTCTGAGTAATGGGGATTTATATTATACTATAGACGATAGGTACCGCTTATTCTATGCCGGTGGTTAAATCAAACTATTTACCTATCAACTTCAGATAAACAAAGTTCCCAACTTCATGTTAAGATTTTGGGAATTTTGTTGAACAAAATTTTAATTAGTCGGATTACATTTTATAAATTTTAAAATTAATAGTGCATAGTAAACTGTACAAAATGCTGGTAAAATATAAAAGTTGTTTAAATAGTTTCACGGAATAGGTACATTATTAAATCTAGTTAGCGAACAATATTCCATTGTCATATTAATAAGTAAAAGCAGATATGCAAATGTTTAATGAAAAAAACAGCATTAAATTATGACCTACCAATAATAAACAGAATTTTATTTTATACTTAATCTAACCTCTGCCCACGTTTTCGCCCGCGTGAAGAGAATGTAACGCTTCCGCGTGGTACTAGGTTATAAGGAAAAAAAGGTTGAAATATCAAGTATAAAAAGTTCTTAATACCTATACATTGTCAACATATATCTCAATGATCTTCATCCTATTGTTTCATTGAGTAGGTTTCTAGGTTTTCTTTCGTTTATTTATTACTAGATTCTGCCCACGGCTTCGCCCACATGGTACCCGGATAAAAAGTAGCCTACGTATGTGTTATTCTGATGTATAAGCTGTATTACTTCCATCAAAATCCGCTCAGTAGTCATCAAAAACATTAAATGTGACAAGTATCATTAAAATTAAAGAATAGTCCGCGACTGAACTCACCCTATCGAATAGAGCATGCAATATCGGGTGGTATTCAATTCCGAATTTTTATTTTTTTTGTTTCGAGGAAAGAAACGGTCAAATAATATCATTTTTTATATTATCAATATTTTAGAAAATAAACAAACAACGTACGACATTACACACGCACGCAGTAATTATTTTCACATATAAAAAGTTATAATTAAAACAACATTATTATTAATTTTATAAAAACGGGAAATAATTCACGTAAAATTCATGAAAGATTACTTAGTTAAAAACAACAGCATTAATTTGGCAATAAACTGAAATCATGAATCAACACACTGCAGATATTTTTCTCAGGTTTGGCTGGGTGTTTTCAATATCTATGTACCTATGTAGGTATTTACAAAAAAATATATTATAAGCGTTGCCTCGGGGCAACGCCACCTAGTCCAACTAGGAACTAGGCGGCAGCAGTCTATCTTCGAATTAACAGGCTGAGCGTTCCTTGACTGTACACTGGAAGGCCATACAATTGTTGGTCGTACATTACAGTTACCACATTACCGTACAGTCTAAAAAAATAACTATTTATTATTAATACATAGATTTCGGCCACAGACTAGTTAATTTGTCTGCGTTAAGACGTAAACAAGCGTAACATTTACATTATCTGGACGTAACGTCACGGTCATCAAATCAAAAACAACCATGCAGATTTTTTTGGACTGGTGAGTATTGTCTTTCGGATAATACTTGAGCAAAGAGTGAAGTTAATTCAAAATCATGGATTTAGAAAAGTAATCTGTGTCGTCGTGTCTCGGTATCAAGAAATTGTTTCGCGACCTTAAATTATATTATTTTGAATGTGTGCGAAAGTTAGACACAGCTCTGACAGTAACAGAGTAAACAAAAAACAGCTGGCTGCAGTGCCGCCAACTTGGCATTTTTGGCTAGATCTATGTTTTAACGTACAGTCATTGGACCGTTTAGTACAAAATTATCTATTGCCATAAATATGTATGTTTGCATTTTCTGTGCATTGCTTCGTTTAAAGTGTGACTCTACTTGACGTAACAAAGTAGCTATGATAAAGGTTCAAGGTGTTTATTGCCTATTATAAAGATAAAGATTAATTTATTTGCTTCAACAAAATGTAGGTTACAGTTGTAGGCCTTAAATATATATAAATGTTTCAATTATGTTCTACCTTAAAATTAGGCATGCAAATATTTAAAATAATATTTGTTTGAAGTAAATTGTTCATAAAATTAAATGGTCAAAGTTTCAAATCGTCATCTAATAAGTTATTAATATTGTAATAGCACTTACTAATAATTGTTTTAATTTAGCTTTAGACATAGTCTCACTAAGATTTAAGAAGGACTTCGGTATCTTATTATACATGTTAGGTGCCATATAGATTTTTTGTAACAGTGCAGTTTTGCAACTAGGCATACAGAGTCTATTGTTATCTCGTCTGTTACGTACTGCAATGTCAGTCACTCTTACAAACAGATGATGGTTTTTTCTTAAAAATAATGCAACTTCGAAAATGTACAGTGACGGAAGTGAAATAATGTTATGCTTAAAAGCCGATGTCCGCGGTTTTACTCGCGTAGGATAGATAATTGATAGGTGCATTAAAAATAATTGCATGATATATTCTGATGAGTATTCAGTTCTTTTGTATTTTAAGTATTTAAACTAATTTTACAGCACATCGCACCACGCGTTAAACATTTCATAAACAAACTTAACACACCATCCTACCCCTTTTGAGGGGTAATTTAGAAAAAAAATGTATTTATCATTTGTACTGAATAATATTTATGCCGAGTTTCAAACAAATTGGACCACTCGTTAAAAAGTTCCCATACAAACTTGGACACCCTCTACAACCCCTTCGAGGGGTAGTTTGTGGAGATAATTATCTTAGTATTTTATCATTTGGATTGAAGTCTATTTTTGTGCTTTGTAAGTTCAAGAATACCATTTTTTCATACAAAGGTTTTAGGCCTCTTCACCCCCTTAGGGGTAGAATTTTCCAAATTCCTTTCTTAGTGCACCCCTACACCATAAGAGGAATATACCCTCCAAATTTCATGCTTCTAGGACTAATGGTTTAGGCTGTGCGTTTATTCACCTCTTGGACTTTGACACCCCCTACATCCCCTTTGAGGGATATTTTGGGAAAATGATTATATCAGACTTTTCTCATTTGAATTGAAGAATATTTATTTGAAGTTTAAAGACTGTAAATTCAAACAATACGATTTTTCATACAAAGGTTTTCAGTCCTTTTCACCCCCTTAGGGGTAGAATTTTCCAAATTCCTTTCTGATTCCACCCCTAAATCATAAGAGGAATATACTCTCTAAGTTTCATGCATCTAGGACTTATGGTTTAGGCTATGCGTGGATCCGCCAATCAGTAACGGAACAGTTTTATATATTATATAATTAATATATGCTTAATAAATAATGGTTTGCAACTGTCAGTCATATGTATGCCAAACATGGATCTAATAGTTCGTTTTTGCGCTATAATATCCTTATCGGTAGAGTTACCCCAAAAAATTATCCCAAATCTGAGTATAGATTCCTCTGTCCCGTTATAAGCCTTGAGCAATGATTGTGTATTAACAGTTGTGCATAGTTTGTATAGATCATATGCAGAACTGCTGATTCGTCTGAAATTATAATTAACTACTCAATTATATAATTGTAATTTTACTTCTTAATAAGTTGAACACTTAAGGACTTTATTAGGTACTCGAATTTAATATAGCGTCTTATAAATCTACATAAAACGTATCTTGTATGGTTTTTAAATTCATCTATTAATTTAATTTTGCTATTGGCGTTGACCAGTTTGATTGTGTTTTGTCGTAATATTAATATCTAATGAAAATAAATTACGAGCGTTCTAATCGTCCCGAATGTGAACAAGATCCTTTACTTTGCAACTCAAAATAAAATTAATTGTTCAAATAAGTGTTATTTCTTCGATTCCCGCATCCATAGAAACATTAAAATATATGTGGCATTTTTCTTATAACTGTGCGGCAGATTCTTTATTTTTTAAACGGTCACACTGACTACTATCCCTGACTTAATAATAGTCTGTGGATGGTTGGGTTGTTTATGTGAGATGCGTGTGATAATTTTCTAAATTAATCAATAAACCCGTGCCGCACACATCAAACCAAAAATACTTGAGAAACTAAAAGGCACGAGCAAATTGTTCAGTAACTGCAGTCATTGCCAATTTAAGTTGGTAAGTGATTTTCAATGTTATGGTAATGATGATACTGTTTAGTTGTTTATTATCTTGTGTTTTCAATTGAAACCAATCTACTGCATACATTTTTACATTTTAGGTAACCCATTGAATTAACATTCAAAGGAACATATTGAATGAAGCTGTTCTTATAAAATAGAAACCTCAGAATGGGACCCCCAAAGAAATTTAAGAAATATGATTCCAAATCTGGAAGCGACCGATCAGGTACCTATGTACTTTCTATTTTACTACAAAAAATGCGTTGACTTTAGAATATAGCTGCAAAATCAGGTGTTGTTTTGATGCTAATCTCACCCTGCAGAGGGGAGGACCACTTTTTGTTGAAGAAGAAACTGAACATTGTTTTATATAAAATCCTTCTTGTTACAGAAGTGGTTTAGAAGGGATATATACCCTTCCCAGTTCATCAGGAACGCCTTATCAGCCATATTCTAAAACCTTCACCTGCAATGTTATTTTTTTGTGCATTGTTTGTCTCCATACCACTCAAATAATAATAATGCTGGATATTTTCACACAGCATCATCTAGCTCCAAAGTAAGCAGAGCTTGTGATATGGGAACTACATTACTTATATACATATTTTCTTGTAAATACATATATATTGTACATAGAAAACACCTAGACCACAAGAGGAATATTTGTTATGTTAAAGGTTGTCTTATCATTATGTTCATTTATTATACATAACAAAGGTGGGACCTGTGAGACAAGTAACAGTAAAATCTAACAGTAACCACCCACTATAGCATATCCTTCTTTTGGATACATTTTGATGATGAGAATATGAATACAATATATGATTAATCAACAATTCAGGCAAAAAAAAGAAAGTAGAAGAAGAGATGACCATAGACTTGGTGGATGATGACAACACGGAAAATGTGGGAGTGCCTGGAGCGGCCATGGCAGATGCAGAGAAAAATGACCAAGTCCCAGAAGATGAGTTTGGTGCCAAAGATTACAGGTAATATAATGTAATGGAGTCCTGATATAGATACATTTAGGCTGCAGCCAGACTGCTAGTGGCAGGGTTCACCTTGAAAAAACTAGGTCATCTAAACATAAGAGGCTGCCTGCATTGCAAGCTGGGAGCCTCATTTACTTGTCTGGCGTGTAGCAAAGCGTCCGAATATACTTTCACTTTTTTCTTCTCAAAAGTTGCCAAGCTAGGCGACTTGCGAGTCGCTTCGCCTATGTGACTTCCATTTATCACAGCAAGCCGCCTGTAGTGCGGCCACTCTAGCCACCTAGACGCCTGGGTGTCTTGCTGCCTCCAGTGCTGCCACATTGCATCTAGCAGCCTAGATGCCAAAATCAGCAGTGCGGCCATAGGCTTTAACTTTACATTAAACATTCCATTTCCATTAGTTCTATCCACATCTGTATGCTTTTATCTTTAACTTAACTTATCACATTGAGGGGTCTTGAAATATTTTGAATTAGGTACACAATTAGGAGAAATTAGGAGACAGTATATTTATAATTGCCCAGCAGTGGAATGAACTTTAAAATATATTTTGTATGTAATAATTATAAATTAAGGTTAAACTACTATTTAAGGCTTAAATAAATATATATAATAGTTATAATTAAAAGTAAGTTTAAATAAATTAAATTAATTTTAAATTATTCCTATTTGATTTCCATTTAAAATTAAATTTTAATTAATAAAATTAAGGAGTTTATTGCTGAATTTTCGGCATGGAATTGATTCCAGGAGTCAGATGGCGCTAAAGTCTGACAACGCCAGCCGTCCACTGTGGGTGGCTCCAAATGGACACATCTTTTTAGAGGCTTTCTCTCCTGTGTACAAACATGCACATGATTTCCTTATTGCAATAGCTGAGCCAGTATGCAGGTATGTAAAAAAGTATTTGGTTTTATTTATACTTTATTTGATAAACTAGAAGAAAATATACCAAAAAAGGACCTTTATTTTATACTGAATGTTATCTTAACCAGATATATTATGCAGTACATAATAACAACTGTTTAAAAATCTTTTTTATGTAAGGCCCAATGCAAGGGCCAATCTTTTATAGGTACCACTAGTTTTTATATCTGAATATTATTCCATCCATTGTGAAACATAGTGAAAAAGCTGACATATTTATTTGATGTGCATAATAGTATGAATGGATGAAATTACTTTATTACACACCATAGACAAATGACAAAATAACTACAATATAACTTTTGTTAATTTTATAATTCAATAGGTGGATCTTATCGCTTAGAATCGATCTCTATTTAGACAATATTTGGATGGAGATGGAATAAGGGGTTGTATGGTAGTCATTGTTAATAGTATTTATTATCTATATCTAAGCAATGGGGAATGCTAACTACTATACAGAATGCAGCATTATTATTAATGTGGACATGTCCCGAATATAATGTTTGGAATTTCCTCTGACTAACCTTCCTTGGTATTTATAATAATAATAATAATAATGCTGGACATTTTCCACACAGCATCATCTAGCCCCAAAGTTATCAAAGCTTGTGTTTTGGGAACTACATGCCTGATATATACATTTTTTTTAAATACTCATGTTATATATAGAAAATACCCAGACCCGAGACAAATTGATTGATGATGATATCCATCATGGTGATTACAGTCGTGTATGTTTGTTTGTTTTTATGTTTCTATTATGTGTTAGATTTAACGTCGTGAGGCGCGTTGGCCTAGTTGCCTAATAGACGCAAGAGGTGCGGACACTATTCCTACTATGAGACATAGGCTTGCATGTTCTACAGATATTTGTGCGGTTGTAGTTCGGAATACCCATAGCATAGATATATATATAATACTAGTACTACTATCCCATAGGGAACCCTAGTGTGTGGCTAACTACATAGATTCAGGACTATGAGGTTAGCCTAACATTAACACCCAAAAGTCACATACATATGTGACATTGGGTGTTATTAATTGAATTCCAGGCCGCAACACATACACGAGTACAAATTGACAGCGTACAGTCTATACGCCGCCGTATCTGTGGGCTTGCAGACAGGCGACATCGTTGAATATCTGCAGCGGCTGAGCAAATGCGCTGTGCCCGCAGGAATCATAGAGTTTATACAACTGTGCACTCTGTCCTATGGGAAGGTGAAACTGGTACTCAAACATAACAGGTGAAGAGATAAACTGATTTTTAATAATTACAATACAGTCATCTTGGGTAACTTTAACAGGCTTTAGCAGGCTTTTTTTGGGCTTAAATCGTGTTGGATATAATTCTAAGATACAACTTTTGGGAATTTTGTGTTCATGTCACATGTATTATGTGATGGAGGTTTTTATAAGATTTATACCTAGATTTTCAGAAAATCTAGATTCTAGAGACTATGTCAAAGTAACGGCTCCAAACTGGGTAACATTGACACCCAACTTACCCTGAATATCAAAGTTACCCAAGATGACTGTACTCATATATACACTTAACAGTATTTTCTACTTAGTTTGTCAAATTACATCGGTTTTAAAAATGTTTTGTTTGCTTCTGTTACATTTTAAATGGCACATCAGAAAGGGACATAAAACTTTGTTTAGTTAATCAATTTTTAATATAAATAAAGCCCTAAATACACAACTAATTATGAAGTAATCATAAAATTACTATAAGTATAAGTAGGCATTTCAATCTCTAATCTCTATAGGGGTAACCAGTTAGTGACGCTTACCATGAACAAAATTATTATATTACTAGCTTCGCCCGCGTGGTACCCGGATAAAAAGTAGTCTATGTATTATTCTGATGTAAAAGCTATATTACTGTAAAGTTTCATCGAAATTCGTTCAGTAGTTTTTGCCTGAAAGAGTAACAAACATCCATCCTCACAAACTTACGCATTTATATTATTAGTAGGATTATATCAGCCATTCATGTCCCCCTGCTGGGCAAAGGATTCCCCATTCACTTCGCGTTCTTTAGCTGCCTCGCTCCAGTACTATTAGGAGTTGCTTCAGTTCATCCCGCCATCTCCGTTTTGGTCTGGCGCATCGCAATATTTGAGTTTAAATGTTTCCAGGTATCTGGTGGAAAGCAAGCACGTGGAGGTCCTCCAAAAGCTACTGAAGGATCCGGTGATCCAGCAGTGCCGGCTGCGGCGCGACGGCGAGGAGGACTTGCTGGCGAATGCTCTGCCAAACAAACCCACCGCCACCGCTAAACCCGGTAAGAACCCTGTCACTTGAATACACTGATAAAATTACTTAGGGGAAACGAAACTATGACATTTATTTTATTCCAAAACTACTGAAATTATAAAAGGAGACACTTATCAATCGAAAGTTTTCCATTACATGTAAAGACAAGTTTTCCATTTAATTTTATCATGAGTCTTATTTTTAGAATGCGTCTATTTATGTCATATTTTAACTGTAAACCCCATTGTTTATACATTTTTTTTTTGTCAGTTTTTAAAATTAAAAAAACCTTGGTTCTTGTATGTTTTTTAATTGCAAGTTGACCATGGTCTATTCATATCGGTGCCGGTTTTAAAGTAACCTAGAAAAATTTGACAAAGCAAGACATAAAATAAAATTGATGGAAATGTCGTTTTAGGCGAGGAAAAACTCCCAGCAGCGAACGGCGCAGTCCCTGAAGACATCAGTCAGTTCTATCAGCAGCTGGACAAAGACGACGAAGACGATGAAACCACTGAGATCGCCACTAACACGGCGGTCGCCTTCGAAGTCGATCCCGATAAGATTGAGGTGAGACGACCTCTGTGGCGTAGTTAGCGAAGGCCTGCCTGAGACGCAGAAGGTTGCGGGTTCGATTCCCGCCGCGGGACAAATACTTGTATCTGCAAATATTTGTCTCGGGATCTGGGTGTTTTCTACGATATGTATGTTTTTACAAAAAAATATGTATATAAGTAGTATCAGTCATGTAGTTCCCATAACACAGGCTCTGCTTACTTTGGGGCTAGCTAGATGATGCTGTGTAAAAATGTCCAACATTATTTATTTATTATTCTAATTACCTGATCCATCTTCAAGCAGATATATGTACGTATTTACAAAAAAAAAGGAATAGTAGTATATCAGTCACGTAGTTCCCATGAGCCATAACACAAGCTTTGCAAGATGCTAGATTTGGGGCTAGATGATGCTGTCTGGAAATTTCCAGCATTATTTATTTCATTTTTAGATATAATTATATTACAGGTATGTTTGCCCGAGGGAGGCATGTTCAAATTGTCAACAAACCCTCTATATATAAATAAAGATAAAAAAAGGGATATTTGTAAATCGCAAAAAGGCTCTTGGACCATAATTCCTACGATCAAACCCAACAACTTCTGTTCTTCCAGTTTTTGAAAGTAATTTAATTTAAATTAGGCAAAGTCTTTGAAAAATATTTATGTAGTGTTACTAATAGCGCCAACGTAATTGTTTTTAGAATTTTTAGTTTTATTTAGTATTAATATTAATATTGTAAACCGTGTGTGCACACAAATAAAATAAAGTTTTCATGAGTTATGGTTATGAGCAACCACTTGACATGTCAGCCTAAAATCAATCGTTTTTAACATATACATAAGTCCTAATAGAACTTTTTATTTCAATTAATAGTTTTAGTTTAGATTTTAGTTGATAATTATTTAAAATTTTCTCAATAAGACAATATAGGAATTATTAGGAATCATTTATCAAGAGATTTTGCGTGATAATCCTGCTACAAATAATTATATACACTTACAGCACTAAAAAATCAAGCACTTTTTTCTAGGCACCGCCAATGGGTACTTAGTGATCGGCAGACAAAACATCACCAAATTGCTCTATTAGTAGTTACTACTGGTTTCGAAGGAAATCATGTTAGTAGTTACACCGCAGGTTATTTTCAGAGCCGACATATATGTAAGAGCAGTGAAACTCATTACTCTAAGCAGATATTGATAATTAAACTCGGAACTATCAGTGAAAACTGTCAAAGGCTAATCCCCTCATACAAATTGTAGCTCATAAGTGTTATTAAAGCTGTTTGTTTTCCAGCTATGTATAAAATAAAACAAAAATAAATAAATAAACGAGGGTAGAACGTAAAAAATTAAAACGTTATTTTCAGGTTATACAAAAGCGATGTATAGAGTTGGAGCACCCACTGCTGGCTGAGTACGACTTCCGCAACGATTCCGTGAATCCCGACATCAACATAGATCTGAAGCCGACAGCCGTCCTCCGACCCTATCAGGAGAAGAGCTTGCGGAAGATGTTCGGGAACGGTCGCGCGAGGTAAACAGCAGTGTTTTAAAAATACTAATGATACGCGATTTCGTCTGCTTTGACCTATTTTTTTCACCAGTAACCAGTAAGGAGCCCGTTATCTATACTAATAATAAAGCTGAAGTGTTATTTCTTTGTTTTTTTGTTTGAACGCGCTAACCTCTGGAACTACAAGTCGGATTTGTAAATTCTTTTTGCATTTGATAGCCTAATTCATAAGGAAGATCAACACCACGCTACGACTCATAGGAGCCGAGCAAATCATCGACCAACCACATCGCATCGGGCGATGCGATGTGGTTGGTCGGTCGGCGGCGAAGGGCGGCCGTGGCACAGCTAGTAATAAATAAATTTTGTTTTTGTTTCTTTGTTTGAACGTGCCAAAAAACGCGTCGTATTTGGTGAAACTTTTTGCTTTTTGCAAGGCTATAAGGCTATTAAACATGACGTTCCTTAGGAGCTGAGAAAAATAAGTAATAGCGCGGGCGGATTTTGCGACGCGGTGGGCTGGAGGCCGAGGGCGGCCGTAGCCCAGCTAGTAAAGTCGATTGAAATGCGGTTTCGAGCAATCGATAATGTATGACTTCCAGGATGATACTATATAAATGTATCGTCTCATAACACTCGGAAAATTAGTCGTTGTTTTAAAATTTTGCAAAAAAAAAACTTCTACTTCATCATATATTATCAACTCATATTGAAATTTTGCATACCTGTTCTGTATTTTGCGATGACAATGCAATATTATGGTGCGATCGAACTCTGATGTTGGAAGGTGGACGACATTTGTTTTTGCAACTTTTTTCTATTATAACTTCAGGTCTGGTGTGATAGTGCTCCCTTGCGGCGCGGGCAAGTCTCTGGTCGGCGTGACGGCAGTGTGCACTGTGAGGAAGCGAGCGCTTATTCTGTGCAACTCTGGCGTCTCTGTCGAACAGTGGAAGCAACAGTTCAAATGCTGGTCCACGGCCGATGACAGTATGATATGCAGGTAATGTAAAGATTACCTTGTAGGTTCATTTGTTGAGGAATAAGTTGAAAATAATGCTGGGCATTTTCACACAGCATCATCTAGATGATTTGGGGCTAGCCCCAAAGTAAGCAGAGCTTGTGTTATGGGAACTACATACATGTTATTTTTTTTATGGTTTACAGTTTAAGATCATTTATTTCTTAATAAGATTTACAATATAAATCGCTTACTGAGAAATCACAATATTCTTATAATACTTAGCAAGTAGGTACTAAGATGCAGTGAGAGTAACATGCATGGCTAGGTAAGTAGGTAGGTAAAGGACCTACCTACACAAACAGAAAAAAATATAAATGAAAAAAACACAGAACCAAATCTATCATTTAATTTACATATAAGTTAAGAAGAACATCATGGGTAGTTAGAAAAACAGCTGATAATCGCTTTTGTTGTAAATATATACATATACATATAAAACATCTAGACCCGCGTCCTAGTCCGAATGTCCTAGTCCTAAGTTTTAGTTATTTATGTGACTATACTACGAAGTACTTTATTATTCTCCTGCTGACGTTACGTTGACCGTTCGGTGGTTCCTCACAAGGATAATCATCGCTATCAATACAGGAAATCTTATAACTATACCAATCCACATTAATTTCAATTCATCAAAATATATACGTTGCTCGTGTATAGAGTATGGGCATTTCCAGATTCACATCAGAGGCGAAGGACAA
Organism: Perizoma flavofasciatum; assembly: GCA_958496245.1. Classification (NCBI taxonomy): domain Eukaryota; kingdom Metazoa; phylum Arthropoda; class Insecta; order Lepidoptera; family Geometridae; genus Perizoma; species Perizoma flavofasciatum. The sequence goes on from OY292431.1 coordinate 7,722,537, forward strand.
GCCGATGGGCGCCGGTATCCTGGTCACAACTTACTCCATGATAACGCACGGGCAGCGGCGCTCCTGGGAGGCGGAGCAGACGATGAAGTGGCTTCAGGCGCAGGAGTGGGGGCTCGTGGTGTTGGACGAAGTGCACACCATCCCCGCCAAGATGTTCCGACGCGTCCTCACCATCGTACACTCGCACGCTAAGCTTGGTAACGTACCTACTCTTCTATTTATATAATAACTAGCCTCGGCTCACGTCTTTGCCCGCGTTGTACCCTATATAAACTATATGACTAATATCATCAAAATCCGTTCAGTAGTTTTTGCGTGAAAGTTAACAAACATCCATCCTTACAAACTTTTGCGTTTATAATAGTAGTAGGATAATGCTGAACATTTTCACACAGCATCATCTAGCCCCAAAGTAAGCAGATCTTGTGTTATGGGAACTACTTTCCGACTATGGGTTTTGTGGTATCACGGTACTCGTAGATATAGATATCCACGATACATGGTATCCTTCTTTGTGGCCAGGACTATGTATATGTGACTGTCAGGTGTTTTAATTTTTTAATAAGCAGCAAAATAAGATGTTCCATCTTACACTCTCATTCTGCACTGGGTAACAATCCTACTGTATACATAACTTAAGCTCCAGTTAAGCCATGAGGTATGGTAGCCTTGAAATTGCATAGTGATTCAGGAAAAAATAATAGTCAAAGAATCAACCCTGTCATGCACCTTTTATTCTGGGATATACCGGTTTCCTCGTGATATTTTCCTTCACCATTTAAGAGTGCAATAGCAGTTTTTTACTCCATATTTTTCTCAATAAGTTCTTATGACATTATTAAAACATTAATCCAGGTCTGACAGCAACTCTCCTTCGAGAGGACGACAAAATCGCCGACCTCAACTTCCTGATCGGTCCCAAGCTGTACGAGGCCAACTGGCTGGAGCTGCAAGCTAACGGGTTCATAGCCAAAGTGCAGTGCGCCGAGGTGTGGTGCCCTATGACGCCGGAATTTTATAGAGAATATCTCATTCAAAAGTGAGTTCACACTCATTCTGTAAAGGAAACGCCTACCCGTGTCATAAACGTATCGAAACCTGCCCTTTTCCCTGGCTTGGTCGCGGAGGGTCAGGCAGTATGTAAAATTGACGTTTCAAAGTGCTTTGTTATTTAAATGGATAAATTAATTTTTACTATGACCCTTGGCGTGTAAGACCAGCCTTGTTTTCTTGCCTTTCTTTGCTGGTTTGGTCGCGGAAGAACAGGCAGTTGATAAAAACCGACGTTTCAAAGTGATCCTTGTGATTTTAATGAATAAATAAATTTTGACTTTGACTTTAGAAAAAAAAATGCTCACGACTTTAATCACCATGATAAATAAATAAATAGTGCTGGATATATTACACGCAGCATCATCTAGCCCCAAACTAAGCAGAGCTTGTATTATGGGAACTACATGACTGATATACTATTTAAGTAATTTTTTTATACCTACATGCATTATACATAGAAAACACCCAGACCCGAGACAAATATTTGCAGATCATACAAACATTGGTCTCGCTGCGGGAATCGAACCCGCAACCTTTTGCATCTCAGGCGGGCCTTCGCCCACTGCGCCACAGAGGTCGTCGATGATAGACATCCTCAGATCAGAAGGCACACCCTTGAGGGTACCAAGTAGGGGGTAGTCTGCGACAGTCCAAACGCATTGCTGTGTTCCGGTTTGAGGGGTATGGGTGCCGGTAAAATACCCATACCCCTCAAACCGGAACACAGGTACATAAGACTTTTCACCCGGTATGTCTCATAGTCCGAAACGCGCGAGTTATAACTCTGATGTTGCAAGTTTCTATAAGGTTACGGTAACCGCTTACCAACAGGTATGCTTCTTTGCCACTTGTTGTATAAAAAAAGCCTTTTCTGAATGGCGCCAAAGCCAACTACTATTAAAAGTTTTAAGCCTACATGTAAAATTAATTCTCCACGACGTCTCATTAGCAACTACTCATTATACTGTTAACTATCATTTCCATACACCTTTCTAATAAAACCACGTTTTATAAACTCTCTTGCCTTACAGAATCAACAAGAAAATGCTTCTATACGTAATGAATCCGTCCAAATTCCGCGCGTGCCAGTTCTTAGTCCGCTACCACGAACGGCGCGGAGATAAAACCATCGTCTTCTCAGACAACGTGTTCGCGCTGAGACACTACGCGGTCAAAATGAACAAGCCCTACATCTACGGACCGACCTCGCAGAGCGAGCGGATACAGATATTGCAGAACTTCAAATTCAATCACAAAGTGAACACGATATTCGTCAGTAAAGTCGCTGATACGAGCTTCGATCTACCTGAGGCGAATGTTTTGATTCAGATATCATCGCACGGCGGTTCGCGACGACAGGAAGCTCAGAGGTTAGGTAGGTGTGACAAATCTTCATATCTCTTCTTTACTAGTCAGCCACATAAATGACAGAGAGGAGCAATATACAAAACGTGGTCTTAAATCTACGCATTATCTAAGCCACAGTTATTATATTACTATTCTAGTATCCAAGTATAGCATGCATACCTAAGTATGGACACTACTCGCTTGGTCGCGGAAGAACAGGCAGTAGACAAAACCGACGTTTCAAAGTAATCCTTGTGATTTTAATGAATAAATGAATTTTCACTTTGACTTTGACTGCAAAATCGTGTACTCACATACACATGATTTCAGGTCGAATCTTGAGAGCAAAAAAAGGGGCGTTGGCGGAAGAATATAACGCGTTCTTTTACACTCTGGTATCACAGGACACACTGGAAATGGCATACAGTAGAAAAAGACAGCGGTTTTTAGTAAACCAAGGATACAGTTACAAGGTAATCTCAATTCGTCTCAACTTTTTTTAATGGAAACAACAAAAACTAGTAGATCACTTAGGTTCGCTCAGGCACTGGACCTACTTGTCGCCTAGCTGGCGGAGACATGTCGAACTGGCGAGTACACGTACCAGTACCTGAAACTGAGAGATGCCCGGTAAGTTGTACCCGGTTTTGGGAGTTTTTTTTGTCCCCAAAAACCCCAAAAGACGATTTCTGTCAATTGTTTGACAGATTTAATTTTTCTTAACCATGCGAAGAAGAGTGGAATTATTACTTCTAGAGCGAATTTTATTTTCTTACAGGTAATCACAGAATTGAAAGGGATGGACACAGAGCCTGATATGTTTTACACTACTCGCGAAGAACAAGGAATGCTTTTACAGCAGGTATGTCCGTGATTTTTTTATAACTTAGTAAGAATCTTTGCAAAAACTCCAGCTAGTTAAGCTAGAGTTACTGCAAAGATTCTTTAAGAAAAACATCGTGGAGCAGTTGGTTTAGCCTAGAAGCAAAACTCTTTCTAAAGAAAATCAACTCTCATTTATGCCTGCTGTGCTCCCGAAGAACTGTACAATCTCACAAATAACGTGTACATATTCAGGTGTTAGCAGCATCTGAAACGGAGTGCGAGGAAGAAAGGGAAGGCGGGGTGGGAGGCGCGGGCGTGTCCCGGCGCGGAGGGACGCTCTCCTCGTTCGCGGGCGCCGACGACGCGCTGTACATGGAACACCGACGCAACGCACACCACAATAAACATCCGCTGTTCAAGAAGTTCCGATATTAGCATGTACGATTTTAGCATTTAGCTGATGCAATGTCCATATATCCATTCACCGAACCGTGGAGGCCGTGAAAAGGCCGTTTCGTGCATTTGAACCTTTTAGGAGTATTCGTATTCTTAAATACGACTTAATGTTTGTATTATAAATTTCGTATGTCGATACAAGCTTGTATGGAGAATGTGATGAGGGTGGATTAAGCATAGGAGGTATGCCAGGATCGTAGCCGGTGTAAATTTAGCCTTTACCTACCCCTCCGGGAAACGGCGTGACTTTATGTATGTAATGTTTATTAAATTTACTCAAGAGTATATTTTAATACTAAATAAAAATACTTGAAATACGCATGGCGTGTTATTCATGACCTCTTACGTCATTCTCTCTTACTTATTTTTTTTTACATGACTTTTAAAGTTTATATTTTTTTCAGGCAACACTTGTCATACTATTGCCCCACAAGTATGGGCACACAGTAGCGAATGAAAAATTAAAATCATAAAACACCACATAGTCTGGATAAAAAAACGATTATAAACCAATCGAATATTTTATTTACACTACCTTAGTACCCATTCCTCGATATTGTGTGAAAGCTTTAATCGAAGCTAAGATTATTTATCCGTTACAGTAAAACGGAGACTGAATCGGGCGCGGGCGTTCCGGAATGGGCGATAGTCGAGCTACAGGGGCTCATCCAAAGTAAGGAAGAGGCGGAGGGGCCGACGGTGGTCGGGGATCTACACTTCTTCAACCGAAATCGTCATCCAGTTCTCGTCTTAGGACACCACGTCCTCAATGGCAAAGAAACTAAATTGGAACAACCCATGGCCATAATTGAAAAAGTAACTCTCGGTGATAAGACCACTTACAAAGTAAAAGCTGTTGTTAAAAAGAAATTGTTATTCAAATCTAGACCTAAACCAATCATTTCTAATGTTGCAGAAAGAGTGTAATTTAATTATTATGAAATAAACCTGCTAAAATATTATTCTCATTTTATTAACTCTTCTATGCTTCCCATGGGCATTTCTAAAAATTCTGCGTTATTTTGTATAGTAGGTTTGGCTTGGCATGAGAAGCATATTTAGAAGGTATGTTTTGGTATTTAATTTACTAGATTCCTTTCTTTTCTTAGGCACTACTAGTAGAGTGAAGGGAAATTTTACTTTCCCGTGCCACTACTGGTAGTGCTACGGGTAAAAGTACATTTCCAGTGACACTACACTTTCGCCAGTAGTTTCACGGGAAATATTATTTCCCGTGGCACGAGCGGGCTATCTATAAAGGCTATTAAATCTCTAGATTAGTTATTTATGTGTTTTTTGCAGATAAACTAATCGGTTGGTTTTATTTATTTATACCCAAGTTTTTTGGGTAAAGTTCGGATAGCAATCCTCTTTTCTGAGTGGTAATAAAAAAAACCTATAAATTAACCTATCCAAGACGGATTTGCCTAGGAAGGATTTTTCAAGCCAACACTTAATTTTTGGAACAAATAACTATTTTGTTTATCTTGCTTTAATATACTTAGTATTAGTAGTGCCATCGGTAATGAGGTAATCCACGAGAAATTTTATAATATACGTTTAATCAGCCAATAATAGTAGTGGCACGGGAAAGCAAAAACTCCCTTCACTCTACTAGTAGTGCCAAGCTATAGTGCCTAAGAAAAGAAAATACTAGATTTAATGTGGTTATATCTTTTTTTATACTTACTGTATTTCATATCACACAAATTCTAATAAATAATTAACACCTTCGACGCTGCTATCCTATTACCAGTGTACCATTGAGTTTGATTGAATATAACAGTAAAAAAACAGACTAGCGCTGCGTCTTCCCAGATCAGCTAGGTGGCGCGTTGCTATTGTGTTAAATTTTGGATTTAATATAAAGCTATTCAATTATAAGAATGATATCATCGGAAGTCCTTAAATAAAATTAAACCATGATAATTATATACTTAATAATATAATTTCCATATTCACAATGTGAGATATGACATAATTCTGTCTTATTATTATCGTAGTATTACCCAATAAAATCTAAGCACTACAATTATCATAAAAATAATATACTAGCATACATAATGTATAAAGAAGAATAAATGAACAAACAAAATGTCTAGGAGGAAAGTGAAATCTTTTTAACGTAGAAGACAAAATAGCCCAGTGAAAACTGCGTGGGATTTGATTGTTATATGAAACAATTTGAAATAAAACAAAAATCACCAGTTACTCCTAGTTTTACTTAATCCTGATTCACTCTTTTATTTATTTTCTCCACACTGAACTCCATATCCAAACAAAAAACATTTTCGTTAAGTCCTTCCATACTATAGTTACCTGACAAAGGATTACATAACATTTTGTAACAGATGTAAAATATTTTAATATTATTATTTGCATTGCACAATACACAAACATATATACATCCACACCAAATTAAAAGATATACAATTAAGAAATCTCAAAACTGCTGCTCTAGAAAAAAAAAATTGCAATGTAATTGCAATTATGAGCGGAAATATGTCATTAATTTCGAAAAAAAAACACGCGAGCTATCGTATTTACGTACACAGCATCAGTTTTGAATTTGGAACAAAATACACCCCGGCAATGTTGTATGGAAGTCCATTGCCGGCGTGCTGGGTGTGTGAATGTACCCAGCACGCCGGCAATAATGACTACGACAAAACTTTTTCTTTGTTTGCCTCATTTCAATTTGGATCTCTTTCTTGGTAGCTTGGTACAAGTAGGTTGCGTGTAGGTACAAATAGTCTGTATGCAGACGCCTTTACATTTCTGCACGTCATGCAGTATGAAAAAGGTTGTCTCGATTCTGTTATTTCGATTATATAAATAAAAATGAGTTCCGAAGATTATTGGAGGAAATGGATATTGAAGTCCGACAGATCTGTTGCACTCCAACAGATTGGACGGACAACCCCTGAAATAATGTACTATTGTGGTACGAAGTGTTCTTGCCTGCCTAGTATATAATTCTATCTGGGATTTGTAACAGTGAAGCGTATAAGAATAACTGCTTATTGCTTAGTTCGTTTATAACAAAGTAGGTCTATCTTTTTTTTAGCAAAATAAACACCTTAAATTAACAGATACAATCTTTAAGATATATGAATAGAATATGTACTTTACATACGAAAGGCACTTTATTTAAAACGAAGTAAGGGTTATATTTATACCTAGCAAGTATATCAAAACGAGTAAAGGCCCGGTCAAACTGACGCGGAGCGATCAAAGGAAAATGGTTGTCAAAGTCAGTTTTACCGGGCCTTTTAACTAGAGAACTTAACTATTACTAATTGTAATTCATTGATAGAGAAGAAAATAAAACTTTTCACACAAGAGGAATGAATAACAGTAGTAGACAGAGACACCGGCTGACTCCCGGTTCCAGAAAGTCGTTTACCGACGACGGCTCCTTTACGAGCCACTGACGTAAGTCATATTATTAAAAAATATGTTTTGCTCTTGTATTGTTATGATAAATAAAATATCAAACTGTTATAACGTGAATTACAGTAGGCGTGTAATGTTATTTCAATGTCCGTTATAAGCTCAAACTTTGGCTGTGAACAAAAATATTAATTCCCTAAAACTAATAAACTCTAAAAACAAACATCCAAACAATTATCTATTAGCTTAAACAAAGATTAATCTACAAGTTAAATATAATAACATGTGTTACTAAAAATATTAATGTGCATTCCACCTACGACATCACTCCAATAAAATCATCCACCTTACGCAACTCCAGTCTTTTTATAAAACTCTCTATAACTTCGTCATACATTGACGCGCTTTATTGGACAACTGATCTATTTGAATCCACTCAAATTATGCACGATTTAAGACGCGACACATCCTTTAGTATTCGCTGGGCAACTTAAAGTGACTCCCAGCTGTTCATTTGTGTATGTAATTCATAAATAAGTTCCAAAATAAGCAATCTCATATAATATGACATTGATCAAATCAAAAACTTTCGCAAGTTGCTATACGTAAGTTAATGCAATGTTTTGGTGTGACCTCAATTTTGTTCTACTTTTAAGATTTGCTATTGAATTTTATTATAAATTTCATAAAAATAAATTTACCTAATTGGTCGAAATCGTAGGAGACTCTACCAGTCATTCATTCGTAAGATCAGTCATTTAGTTAGACGACACCAAAATTAGTGCGCAGTAACTCCATGCCCTCTGCAGAAGTCCAGTAGTTTACCAGGAGATCTCGCTCCTTCTCAAGACTTGTCTGGAATGTGGAGTCAGATACTTTATTCAGGCTGAGAAGTCGCTTCTTCAGCATAATATTCTGAAACAATAAACCATTTCACTGTAGATTTATTCAAAATAACACACCACATTACCTTTGTATGATTAAATATGATTTACATTCTACTATGATTTTCATAGTAGAATTCCATACAGGATATCAATTGTTAGTGAAGTACAAAGTATCCAAACTAGTAAACACCAATTCACAAGGTTATCTTATCACAACGTTAGCGACCTATTAACCAAGTATAGTAATGATCAAATAAAGCATTTACGTAAAGCTGATCGGTACTAATGTTGGCGATTAAAATCCTATTACTGTGCGCTCTTTCTGCATGTGCAAGATCAAGCAAAAGCGAAAAACCTGTTCTATATTACTATGGTTTTGTAAGTAACGAGATAACATACATTTTCAAGGCAGTGTCAAATTTGTTAAATCTATTAAAATATTAAGTAATTACAATGGACCTAAGGTTAACATTTATCTTGGTCAGTAAAATTATTCCAATTATTCTGGATAGTAAAAAATGAGTAGTTTCGGGAGTAGTCTTTACAGCTTGCATGAATGGTTGTTAGGAAGAGAACGAGAGAAGTTTGCCGGCATGCGAGGAGCGTCAGGCGTGCTCTGCGCTGATACAGCGGTACTGGCGACGCCCTGCCCTCGTGCGGCTCTGCCGCTGCGGCCGGCGGCAGCGGTGCGACGAGACTGCTGCACCCGACCGACTCATCGAATTCAACAACCGCGATCAGTTACAAGTAAGAATCTGACTATTACGAAGAAAAACACCGCTAGAATCTAACGAAGACGGTGGATGCTAGGATTTCTTCTTGAAAAAATTCTTGAAGTATGACGGTCTAAAACACTTGTAATATAAACGAATGTATTTCTATTGTTCTTGCGTTATATACCTTCCGGGATCTCATATACATTACAGTACAGAGTGTGGACTTTATCCGCCTTAAAAGTGTTAACTACTTATAAAGTATACATAATATACTTATAAAACCTATCGCAACCAATTTAAGAATTAAATACGACGAGTTGACGAATCACAAACCTGGAGTATTTAGTCCCTGTACTTAATACTGTATTGAATACCCACCAGGAATTTTGAAAAAAAAACATGCAGATGAACTAGTCACGTCGATGTTTTGTTTTCAGTTTTGTCATCCGACAACCAGTTGGGCCGAGTGTTCAATAGACGAGAAACCACTCACAGTGATCACACCTTACGACCGGATGAACCCTGACGAGCTGGAGACACAGCATCACGAAGGAATAGAACTCGTACCGCCAAAGATCACAGTCAAATGCAAGTGTCGTATCCCGAACTACTGGAAGCTAAACTCAACGAGGGACAATGTCCGAGTTTATCAATGTGCATCCCTGCCTCTCTGCAGAACGGAAGAGTTCTGTGGTAATGTCAACTATGATTTGAACGCTCTGTATCAATCCTGTTTGTGCCCAAAGCATCACATTTGCGTGCACAATGGAGGTGTCACGCGCGTACAGATATCAGAGTTACTGTATAGTGGAAGAGGTTGGAGAGCATATTGTCAAAGAATTGAGACAGACAGTGATTATAGCTACGAAGATTATTAATAACCGGCTTTTGTTGACAACGGATTCCTATCCTTAAATTACCAGTTAGTTTAGACGTGTTAGTTTGGATCTCGTCACTTTTAATAGCAGTTGAAACCTGCTAAAATAAAAAAAATCCTAAAATGCTTAACATTTTCTAAATCTACTCTTTTAAAAGCTAAAGTTTTCTAAACTATTGAAAAATAAAACTTGCTTATTTTCTCAACTTCGGAACTTCGTCTCAAACTTTGTCAGATATACTCCGTACTAAATATCCAGATCCATGCGGATGCCAACTGCGGTTAATAAGAGGCATGTCCACAACTTATATTTGGCACATACCCACGTTTTATAAGTACGCATTCCATGGGACAGCCCGTCGACGCTTATTGGTACACTTATATATGACACATGCTTTCGATTTGTTGGTATGCCGGTCACGATGTTTTCCGTCATCGTTTCGGGCACGAGTAGTACGCACATATTTTTTTCTAGAGGAAATAATCTATGGATGCACACCAGGGTTTAAACCCTTGACTTTCGGATCTGAAGTCGGGGTATTGCCCACTACACCAACACGGACACTACGCTTTCCATCCAAATGTGACCTGGCGGAAAGTTGCTTAAACTAGCGGAGTTAAGAACTAGGCAAGATACGCCTCGATTGCTTAAAGTTAAAAAAAGTTTTGGAGGGTAAATACGACACTTGACAGAGGCTAGTGGGGAATTTCGAGGGACAAAGATGGTTGAAGGGGTTAGGAAGAGATGTTTCACCAGCAGTTAGGTGATACGTCATTATCAATTTAGCATGGAATTACCCACTGCTGGGCACAGATCTTCTTTCGCTTTAGCTTTCTCTATCTGCCAGGGTCACGCATCCTGTAAAATTGACAATGGCGTCGATTCTCTTGTCCACCAACTGAACTTAATTTTATCTATCGCTCTCTTTTAATAACAGTAATTAAAGAAAGAGATAGCGAAAATTTCAGTGCTGTCAAATTAGTCGGATTAAACACGTAATAGTGTTATTAATTGCGTGCAAAAAGAAAGATAATTTAAACGGTCGCGCTCTTTTACTGATAGCAGTAAAAGAGCGCGACATTTTAAATTAAGTTTAGTTAGTGTACAAGAGAATTGACGTCAATGTCTTCAACCCCGATATACAGATTGAATAAAATAGGGTGATTAGGAAGTAAGGAACTCACATGAAATGGTTGAGCAGCGATGTCCTGTGCGATAGCGCGCACCTGATCGTGGAACCTCTCGGGCCAGATGACTCGACTCACGAGTCCACCTCGCAAAGCCTCCGCAGCCGACAGCTCCCGACCGAACACAATCAACTCCTTCAACTAAAACAGAGTTTTATATGTAGATAGATAAATCATTTATTTGCAACTACTTATTATTTAAGTACTTAACTATGATTGCACTGTGGATGAGGACTTACCTCATCTACAGTGCAACAGTCACAAATTGGGAAAGGTAAAATAAGCTCAGTATAAAGCGCCGCAGACCTGGGGACTAGACAAATATCTCACGCTTAGTTTTCCTTTCACGCCGACGCCAATTTGTCCAAAAAAAACTTGGCAGTAGTCACGTGAAATTTCAACAGCTAATGTCATTTCCATACTATTCAATCTTTCCGCAGGCGTTAACAGCAACAGAAAGTGGTTGTTGTCTGTCTAGACGCCCAGGGGGTTGGGTTAACGTGACGTGAAAGGAAAAGTAAGCGTGAGGTATTTGTCTAGACCCCCTGGTGTAAGTAGCGCGCTGATATTTCGTCCTCTTCTAATGTCAGTAACAGAAAAGCAGATAGCTTCGATATAAAACAAAGGGTTTCTAGCGAGATAAGTTGTAATAAGAGTACTATGACAACTTATCGAAGTAAGATAACAACAAATAATAGAGCCTCGTTGACCGAGTGGGCAGTACCCCGACTTCTGACCCGGGGTCGTGGGTACGAACCCGATCGTGCATCAATGGATTTTTCCACACGAAAAATGTATGCAATAAACATGCCCAAAATGGTGAAGGAAGACATCGTGAAGCCGCTGGAGAAGAAAGTATCTCGAACGCAGTGTAGGTTGGCAAAATGCGCGCCAGGATATATCACACCGATCGGGAAACTAATAGACGGCAAAAATATGACATGTCAAAATTTGATATTCTAAATCGATTATCTGTTTTTAACTCGTGTGCTGGTCACGACAAATTGTCTCGGAGCGCATGTTAGCCTGCCTAGCTGGAAACAAATTAATAAAGGATTATAAACATTTAAGACTGAGCGTTTCCGTGATAACGGCCGGTAAGATATCGGTCCGCTGGCCATCGCTATTAGAACAACCCACCTCTTTCTTAAACAAAGCCTGTTATGGAATGGGTTCCAGCAACTTACCACATTCTGTGGCAAAGGTCTTGAAGTGAGAACTCCCGCTCCCGGATGCAGAACAGCATGCTGTTTTTCGGCTAGAGTGAAGCTGGCATTTTCACCGGCCAATAGCACATCGCTGAGCGCCGCTAAAGCCAGACTAAAGCCATGTGTCTTGCCTTCTACTCCAACTAACACTAGTTTGCTGTGCTGTCCCAAGGTGTGCAAGAGAGATCTGAGGAAAAAAAACCATTTTTCAACATTTTACAAGAAAGCAACACAAATGATAATCTAATTAATAACCTGCTTTTATAGCAAAAGCTGCTACAAAATATTTTAGGGCTTGACAACAAAGCAGATCACAAAACTACAGGGTGTAGTTTACACTCAAATATAACTGAGTACAAAATTATTAAAAAAACTTAATAATTTTTACCTCGCATGATCAGCAATTTCATGAGCATGTTTTACATCTTCAAGAATTGGTTTCAGGTCCAACCCTGAGCAGACAGTTCCACTCTCAGATGTTATCAAGGTGACTTTTATGTCTTTGTTTGAGTCCACAAGGGAAAGGATATTTTCCAATACTTTCATTATCTGGAAAAGAAGACAAATTTGATTTAGACGGTGTTATTGAAGTTTGTTTCTCAGCCATTTATTACGAATTAATTCATACAATATAAAATATTTTCTCACCTGGATATTAAACAATGACCCTGCTTTCTGAATGCATATTTCTGCTACATTCTGATTGAAATTAACTGTAACATCAGTGGAAACTTCCTCTATTGGAATTATTTTTTTCACTTTAGATGGCTTTTCTGTTTTAAAACTCGAGAGTTTTCTTTTGTTCAAGGCCTGTGAAAGCTTTGAGTTTAGTTTTTCCTTGATTGACAAGCAATCACTCTTATTCATAAGAGAGTCTCTTCTAGGAGTGCTTGTCTTCTCTGCCATGAAGATATTTGAATCATGATTTTTTCCGACAAGGGACTCATCCTGGGTCTCTTGAGTAGCTATTTGGCTTGCTACAGCGTTCTGGTTGCCCAGGCCTCCTTCAACATCACTCAGTCTTCGAGGACTCATGCATGAACTGGAGTAAGAGCTGGACGAGTGTCGGCGGTAGATTATACTATCATCTGCACTGTGGTTCTCAAAATCTTCACTCACAGCTGGAGACTTGACTGAACTTATCAAAGAGAGTCTATTTTTTGCACTACCCAACTTTTTGGAATCACCTTCAGATTTCAATTTATTTTTTCTTTCACGGAATTTCATTTCTTTTGTGTCAGGTGTGTTGCTCTGAATGTTTTTGATAAATTCTGCTTTACTTTTCATGTTCTTATTGCCTTTAAGAGCTTCTGGAGTAAGCTGACATATCATGTTAACAGCACCCTCATCCATCAGTAATTTGTCTATTTCTGTAAGTCTCTTGGAAGACTGCTTATTATTCTTGGGTTGAGGCTTCTTCCACTGCATTTTGGACACAGGAGACTTGGTTTTCGGTATGTGAGACTGGTCAGATTTTATCTTTTTAGGTGTTGACTGTGAGGATTGTTCTTTTTCTGGAAATGCATCCTTTTCCTTTTTAATATGGACTTTGGTTTTAGTAAATGTATCTGGATTGTCAGGATCAAATATAACTTTCTTTTTTATCACTCTTCCTAATCTTCTTTGAGGTTGCGCCTCATCCCCACTCTTATTGTTTAGAGTCAGTTCATCACTTGTTGAAGCATCTGCATTATTTGCAGCACTCTCATCTGCTTGAGATTCATTTTGAATGTCACCTTCCTGGACTACAGATTCCTGTGTTTTTGCATTTTTTTCTGTACTTTCCAATAGAGCTTCACTTTCCTCCAAAATTGTGTCTGACTCACCAGGCTCCATGGCTTCATCATCACTCCAGTCTTGTACCAAAGCATTAACAATACTGTCTTGTTTGGGTTTCACATCTGCTTTTAATTTTGATACCTTTGAATGAGTCTGTGAGCTACTTTTATCACCTACTTTTTCTTTTGCTTCTGTAGGAGCAATAAGTGAACCACTTGTATCATTAACTTTTCCTTTAGAATCTTGTGGTTCAATTTGTGAGCTGTTTGTTTCATCTACTATGCTTCTTTCAGAGCCAGCTTCTTTCAGAGCATTACTTGATGCACTTCTCTTGTGTTGTCTTTTCTCTTGTTTCCTGGGTGAGTGACGGTTTCTTTTCCTGGATTCTGGACCTTTTAGCCTGCTGAGCTGCTGCATTGCCAAGTGTTCTTCCAATTTCTTACTATCTGCATGAAAATTCTCAGAAATCATCTTTCGAGACTGCTCTATATCATTCCCCTCCAATATTTCCAATAGCTCTTCTTTATTAAACACTTCTTGTTCACAATTATTGTTTTCAACTGCTTCAGAAACATCTGATGAACGTAGCACATCACTCAATTCAATATTTTGACCAAGTTCGCTCAAAACATTGTTGCTATCAGGTTCATCACATGTCACTGTATTGGTTTCATCATAAAGTTCAGCAGTATTGTTTTCTATAAATATTTCTGTTTCAAATGTTATATTTCCAGCACTATTATCCACAATGCCATCAACTTCTACAACAGAGTCTTCAACAATGGATTCTTCAACAACTTCGGTTTCAATCAAAGTAATATTTTTCTCATTTTCAACCTCAATAGACTCTGCTTCATGGATCTCTGTAGCTATCTCAGATTCCAAAACTTCACTGTTAGACACAAGGTTGCCTGTTTCAGCTGAAGATACCTCAGCAACTTCAGTCTCTGTAGTAGCAGTCACATTATCAAACTCCTCATAGTCCTCTTCAAATTTTGAAACCAGTTCATTCACATCATCGCTTGTGGCTTTGCCTACTGCTTCAGTAACTTGTTCGTTGTGCAAGTCCACATCCTCCGACTCGGCGACACCGTTTGATGTGTGACATACATCCGTTTCTACTGATGTGTCCATCATAGCCTCATCAGTAGTATTAACTTTTACACCGAACTCTGCAGAATTTGATATTGGAGGCTCTTCTACAACTTCCATTTCAATCGCTAAATAGATTATAAGAGCTCACTTCCAAGGATAACCTAGATTTAAGCGATAAATAGAAACTATCAACAAACTAAAACACAAAACTAACCGGATTAGTTTCACTTACATTATTTTATTTTACTCAATTAGAATTTATAGTTTTCAAAAGCAGTATCGAGAGTTTTCACTAAAATCTCATCAAAATAATCATCAAAATTTCTTTACGTTGCGTCGGATGGTCAACGTTGTCTATGGTGCAGCGGTGTTGCATTTAAATTCAAATGCACAGATTAATTTTTTTTTTAAGTCATGCAAATGGGAGACTGTATTGTACAACCTGTAATTATACAGCCCTGGAAAGCAAGGTTTTTAATTTTATTATCTTGTGTCATACGAGCTTGTAACTAGACACGAGTTGAGAATGCACAGCCCCCCCTGGCTGTGTAAAGCTAATATTTCATGACCACTTGTAGTTTTTTAAAGAATTCTAATTTGGAATGACTGGCGCATAGGGAGCTTTTGTCAAGAAATAAAGGCCACTTCTACCCTCATTTAATATTCATCTTCGAAATCAGAAAAGTCCATGTTCAGAGAGCACCTCAGGGTCATGAAGCTCGATCTAGTGGTTTGGTCCTGTGTCCAATATAGTGGTGGGTTCTCAGCATGTGTGGCACCACTTTTGTAGCTACACACTTTCTCGAAACGAGGCCTCACTCTTTTCGTTTGGACGAGCTAGCACACCTGCACAGTTGCACAATCGTGCTAGGCACGAGGCGCTATCCGAGCCGCGAGGAAAGACCGTGTTGGCTCGCACATATCACTCCACTCCATTACCACACCACACAACACGCACAGTGCACACTGTGTTCCCAAGACTACCTCACTCAACTACGTTCAAAAACTGCCTCACTGCCTCGCCTCAATTGTGGTACCATAATATGCTGGCTCAATTGTAAAACTGAGCCCCTCGCACGATCCTCGCTTTCAAACAGTGTGCTACCCTTAACTAGTCCAATAGGTGATCTGCTATGGCTCTTCACTTACAATCTGTTGTTGCCTCATTACATTAGCGAACAGGAGCCTAACCATGAAGTCTTATAGCGATTCAATTCAGGCAAAGATGTGAAATCCCGCTTTGCGAATGACAAAGCTTTACCTACACCATAGCGTCCTCAATAGCAAAGCAGAAAGTGACACCTTTGCCTGAACTGAATCGCTATAAGACTTCATGGTTAGGCTCCAGATCTGTGTAAGTGAATTGGTACATGTTCAGGGGGTTCTGAAAGATTTTTTTATTCGTTGATTGAGTGCACTGGATATTACCCTTACGTATTGTGTTGATAAGTTTGTACGGCGCGTATTGCACAACCATGGAAAGCACATCCAGATAATGCAAACCAAATAGTTTGTAATACTGGTTATACTTCTCATGCACGTACAATACTGTCTAAGTAGTATGTAGAGCAAAAAAAATTAATCTGTGCGTAGCACTGACTACGAGATACCACGTATGTGCTTAGTATCAAATAGTCTGTGCATATGGTCTCCCGAAAAATACAGATTAAAAATGTTTGCTCTCAAAATATCTTCAGCACAAAAATAAATAATACCAATCTTTTTGCTAGTAAAAAAGAGCGTTCTTACTTAGTAACCTAGTACCTACCTACTCAATTGCGCAGACCTATCGATTGAAACATGAATATTCTTCCGAAAAAAAGATGGCATGTAAGAACTAAGGAAAATATAGCCAGAGTGAGGAAAGATGAAGCAGAGGCCGCCGAGAAAGAAAAACAAGAGAACTTGCGAATTGAAAATGCTGACCGAGAAGCTCGTCTTAGTGTACTGAAGAACAAAAGTAAACAAAAGCTACATGAAGCTGGTGTACCCGAACCAACTGTTACAGCAGAAGCAGAGCCAGCAAGTGAACACATCAACCTATTTGCTGACTATGATAGTGCTATAAAAAACACGAACAAAGAACATGAAAATGAAGT
This sequence comes from Perizoma flavofasciatum, assembly GCA_958496245.1. Taxonomy (NCBI): domain Eukaryota; kingdom Metazoa; phylum Arthropoda; class Insecta; order Lepidoptera; family Geometridae; genus Perizoma; species Perizoma flavofasciatum. The sequence goes on from OY292431.1 coordinate 7,739,460, forward strand.
AAAAGAAAAAAAAGAAGACTATGAAAAGAAAATAGGCTATCTCACCTATCTTGGGCAAGATACAAATGAATCGCTTAAAAAAAAGAACTGGTATGAAGTTGCTCCTGAGACATCTAGGTTCTCAAGATCAGATGAAATAAAAGAAACATACAATAAACTTGTATTAAAAGATGAGTATGGGAAACCTAGGAATAACAAATTAGATATCAAAGACGGTGAAATCGGCTGGAAATCAAAACAAAGGTTAGATCCTATCCAGACATTTAAAAAATACTGTCATGGTAAAATGAAAAAGCCAAGCAAAGATTCTTCCAAAGAGAGAAGCAAAAATGTAACAATCAAGAAACATGATAAAAACGATAAGCTACTCAAATTAAGAGAAGCACGCCTCAAACGAGAAAGAGAAGAGAAATATAAAACAGAAATGTTTTTGACCAAACTTAATGGAACAACTGATGATACCTCATCAAGTCTCAAGGAACCTGAAACCAAGGTGAAGGCTAAATATAATTCGCAATTTAATCCTGAAATTGCTAGACAAAACTATAAGTAAATAAAAGAAGACAAAAGGTTACTATTGTTGTAAATAAACATGTCTTTCACAAGTATTGTACCTACATCTAATAATAAAATTTGTGATTATAATTTGTATTAACATTAAAATTATAAAAAGTAATAACATATTAACAAGCTCTAAAACAAGTTATTATGGTGATCCCCTGATTTGCGAAGTGTGTGTAAATAACATCATTGGAAGTTTGTTTTCCAACTTTTCAAAAGAGTACTGGAAGGTTTCACAGAAAAGCTCCATAATCCTCACATAGTAGGCTCCTTCACTAGGTGACTCTGTGTATTTCAACCTGAAAATACAAAATATAAATAAATACCCAACTATGTTATGTAATCATTAAGGTAAGGGTCATCTCTGATCAAAAACAAGTCGCTGAAATGGCCACACTTATACATTTATATTTCTTACTATGAAATGTAGATAAAATAAATTAAATTTATTGTAATGTCGTCGTTGTCGTTCTAAAATTAAACTTAACATAAATACCTTATTAAATAAATAATAATATTTTTATTATTTATTTATTTAATAAGGTTTGGAACATACTATTTTCTGGCTGCTTTTGAAGTGCTTGTCGGGAATCTAGTACTATGGTTGATCCGAAGGGGCAAAAAAATATACATAAGGAGCGTCGTGAATTCATTTTAGTGTTCTGACATCATGTCGTGAGTTGTGATTCATAAAAAAACAAAGATTCAAAGGCATGTCCCATCAGTTAGATTTCCGACAAGGGGAATGGGTTTGTAATATAACCTGTCACGCAGAATGATAACTACTATGTAAAATGTGGGCATGTGCTCAATATAATGTTTGTCTAAGTCTCCTGACGGATCTTTGTACTGAGTACAGAGGGTCTATGTTGAGTTATAAACTTATTGAAATGTTGACAGTATTGAAAAACGCAATGGATTGAATTTCCTAAATTGTATATATGATAAATAATACATAAACGGCTTCGTACGATCTGTTGAGAAGGATCACTTACTTTGTGTAATTGCATATGAAATCAACAAATATGTCAACATTTTCTGTTTTGGTCTGATGTAACAGAGTGTAAATTCCAACAATTAAGGGATAGCCATCAATATTCTCTCCAGGCTTACGCGATATCAGATCACCTGAAAATAAAAAGGAATTTTAACATTTGTCTTCTTTATCTTAATAAGAAGTTGTGTTAGTCAAGTTATTTATTAAAGTAAAATAGGTACCTAAGAGGTTAACGATTTGCCAATTTTGGTAGGAACACTAAAGAAATGTGAAATCTACATTTCTGACTTTCGAAGGCGAAATAATAATGTAGCAGTATTCTTTACTAGTGTGTGAACGTAGCTTTTCCGTGGCTCAGATGTTATACCTACAATAATAGGTATATAGCAATAACGATCACCCATCTGTTAAGAACTAGCAGGCAAGCTAATACCTGCGCACGGACGCATAGAATTAATAATAATAATAATGCTGGTCATTTTTCACACAGCATCATCTAGCCCCAAACTAAGCAGAGCTTGTATTATGGGAACTACATGACTGATATACTACTTAGGTATACAGAGCGTCCCAAAACTATGCGACATGAAGGGAAAGTACCTTAAATATTGTAGATAGGATATTTTGCTGAAAGATGACTTTATTTTATTTTTTTAAATTAGTAATACTGCACTCAAAGATTTTCTAAAAATTACTTGCTTCCTCTGGGAATCGAACCGACTCAAATGTGAAAAAAAACACCACGTATTTTTATGATGACAATCGAAAGAATAGACAAAAAAAAATCCTCTTTAGTAACATAGTATCTCAAAAGAAAGGAATAACGTAAAATGTTTGATTCAAATCTCAAGATTTTTTTATTGCCGACGAAGATTTTCGAAAAAAAAACGATATCATTCCATAGATAGCTTTGATTAGGTATTCGTAAATAAGTACCCACTTAATAAACGACTTCCTGGCACAGTTTTCCTTATTAAAGGTGCAAGTGCAGATAAAATGATAAAAACTTATTATTTTAATGCATCCTCTTTAAGCTAGACAGAAGGCAAATTTAAAAGAAAAATAATTTGTTCTTAAATTTGAAAATGGAACAATTTGCGAGAGCGTTTGTTTTTTGAGCGGATTTTTATCTGTTTAGTCTTCATTCACTTGCACGTATTCAGTATTCACCATACTATGATAAAAAAATTAACAGGCAGCGAACTTACTAAAAGATTGTCAATTTGCATAAGACAAGAAGGATCACATTTTGAGCATTTAATTAATAATTTACAAAAAATACTCAATTGACTTCTCTTCTTTTAAGATACCATGTCACATAAGAGGAATTATTATTTTTTGTTAATTCTTTCGTTTGGCATCATAAAAATACGGAGGTTTTTTTTTACATTTGAGTCGGTTCGATTCCCAGACAAAGCAAGTTATTTTTAGAAAATCTTTGAATGCAGTATTTCTAACTTTTAAAAATAAAATAAAGTCTTCTTTCAGCTAAATATCCTATCTACAATATTTAAGGTACTTTCCCTTCATGTCGCATAGTCTTGGGACGCCCTGTATACTCTTTTTGTAAATACATACCTATTATACACAGAAAACACCCAGACCCGAGACAAATATTTGCTAATCATACAAACATTCAAGTGCGAATTTAACCTTTATGCACCCAGCCATAAGGCAAATGCTGAATGATGGATTTTGGGGGACTGTTCAACCCCCGACTATGAATTCAGGCTTTAGTCGCGTGAGTCTCTGTTATTTCAGACTGAATCGAGACTTGCGAGCATAATAAATATTTTGTCAGTATTCAATGGAGATGTGTCAATAATCGATGTTTGAGTCTTGATTCAGTTTAACCATTAGTGTTGGACACATGAATTAGTTACCTGTAGTAAAGCACATCTGCAGTTTCGGTAACTGCGAAATCAGAACCACCGCTAACAGGCGTCCCATATCAACATGTAGGAATTCTTGAATATTTTTCACGTATATTTTATCATACGGCTCATAAATTCCGGATCGCAGCAAATAGTCCTCTAGATTTTGCAAAAACACGGGCGAAACGTTCGGTTGTGTTTCATCATTTATTTTTCCTTTCAGCTCCAATATTAAAGCACTGTAAATGATATAACAGTGCATGAATGTATAACAACAATATGAATGTTCCAGTTAGCGGCGACGGGCTTGCAACCTGTCACGTGGAATGCTTACTACTTGTAAAAACGCGGGCATGTGCCAAATGAAACGTTTGGACGTGCCTCTGACTACCACCTACTTGGTATGCTCAAAGTTCTTCTTACTGAGTATATATATGATCTGAGGATGACCATCATGAGGAATAAATAAATAATGCAGGACATTTCCACTCAGCATCATCTAGCCCCAAACTAAGCAAACTTATATTATGGGAACTACTCGTACATGACTGATATACTAATAAGGTATATAATTTTTTTTGTAAGTATTCACATATTATAAATAGAAAACACCCAGACCCGAGACGAATATTTGCAGATCATACAACATATGCCCCGCGGCGGGAATCGAACCCACAACCTTCTGCGTCTCAGGCGGGCCTTCGCCCACTGCGCTACAGAGATCTTCATAAATCAAATGTGTGTAAGTGTGTGTATATTTTATTATTAGACACTTACTCATTCAGCGTACGTACAGACGCTTCCAAATGCGCGGAATCAAATTTGCAGCTTGTGTTAAGCTGATATGCGATATGTTTTCTGATTATCTGCAGAGTACCTATCAAAACCAACACGTCTGTCATCTGTTGAGTCGTTTTATTCATCTTCATTATGATCGGTTCAATATCTCGCACAGAGCTGACTGCTCCTAGGGAGATCTTTTCCTGGTTTGCTCTGATAATATCCTGGATGTTTAACAACTGGTTTTTGACCATGAAAGCGTAAAGCATGTCTAGGCCGTGCAGTCCGACGACTCCAATAGCTTCGTTTAGTTTTGAAAATGTTTTCGTATTTATGATTTCGTGTTGCGTTTTTACGTCGAACCACGCAGTGCATACGCTTATGTAAGTGCAAATCCTGAAACAGAAAAGAACAACCATTTATACAGGATCTCTGTGCTACGCCAAGACCGTCCCAATGACGCAGGATGGGGAGGAGTGCTGCTAGCCATTCGGAACCAATACAGAGTCCAACAAATATCGGACGTCGATGGTTGTTGTCGAGACGTCGAAATAGTGATAGCTATGGTCACGCTTAGATATACGAAAGTGTTGTGTTGTGTTGTTTATGTGCCGTCGGGTGCAAATGATGAGAAGTACTTAAATACCTTTGTAGTATTGGAAAATCTAGTAGCAAAATACCCCAAGATGGATTTGCTTGTTATTGGCGATTTTAATCTAAATAGTTACACATCCCAAAATGTTATTATGCATTATCACTGCATGCTGACTTACTGCAAACTTAAACAGTATAACGTTATTTCAAATAAGCATGGGAACATGCTAGACTTGGTACTGAGTAATCTGAGTGATGAGTGTGCGAGTGTGTGCGGAGATGTGGATCCCGTGGTGAAGGAGGACGCGCATCACCCTGCGTTCCGCGTAGGAATCAAGATCCCGCGACCACGCCCGCCAGTAGTGTCAGCGCTGCGCCCGCCTCCGTCTGCTGACGGCGACGATCCGCTGCAGCAGTGGAATTTCCGTAAGGCCGATTTTAATTCTTTGTATTCCTCTATCGCCGCCATAAACTGGGATGATATTTTCCTTTCCGTCGAAGTTAATAAGGCTGTTGATTTATTTTACGAAAAATTGAATACGTGTTTATCTGTCCATGCCCCCCTCAAAAAGGTTACCTCGTTTACGCAATTCCAGTATCCCATTTGGTTTACACCAGAAATTAAAAATCAGCTTCGGAACAAATACTACCATTTAAAAATGTTTAAAAAAGAGGGCAAGAATTTCAATCGAGAAATGTTTAAGTTCTACAGGCATCAGTCCAAAAAATTAATAGAAATAACTTACAATGATTACATAAGACGTACTGAAAATAACATAGGTATGGATCCGAAAACTTTTTGGAAGTTCGTGAAGGAGCAGCAATCATGCAGGCAATCTTGTGACGAATTTGAGTATGATGGCAATCTCTTCACAGGAAGGGATGCTGCCAATATATTCGCTACATATTTCCAATCTGTTTTTTTAACCGATGAGCCATCTTTATCTCCCGAAGCCGCTGAGCAAGCTGCCGCCAGTCAGTTCTGTTCAGCGTCTATAAGCATCGATAGCATTTCTTCGGCTGACCTTATACTATCAGTTAAACACCTAAAAGAACATTCTTCAATTGGCCCTGATGGAATACCGCCTTATTTAATAAAAGACTGTTATAGCGTTTTGGAAATGCCATTGCTGTTTATTTTCAATTTAGCTTTGAAAACTGCAACATATCCAGACGCGTGGAAGGTATCGCGAGTTTCACCTATACCGAAGGGTGGGATCAGGTCAAAGGTCGAGAACTATAGGCCCATAGCCGTTCTTTCAGCCTGTGGTAAGGTATTCGAAGCTATACTCAACCGTCGCATCTCTAGTCAAATCCGGCCTTTTTTAAACGAAAACCAGCATGGTTTCTTGGCAGGCAAATCGACTGCTACTAACCATGTCAACTTTGTGGACTATGCTACCGCGGAGATGGATCGGAGAAGACAAGTAGATGCGGCATATTTCGACTTTAAAAAAGCGTTCGACCGTGTCCACAATGACGTTCTCTTAAAGAAGTTAGCCGCCATAAGATTTACTCCAAACTTACTGAATTTTTTCTCTAACTATTTTTAAATCGTTTTCAATATGTCCAACTGCTTGGTTTTCGATCAGATCCTTATTTGACGTTATCGGGGGTAAGTCAAGGAAGCACACTCGGTCCTACTCAGTTTCTGATAATGATCAATGATCTGCCGGATGTTATTAAGACGGCTAGATGCCTGATGTTTGCCGATGACCTGAAATTATTCTTGGGAATTGAAAGTGCTGCGGATTGTATGGCGATGCAGCGTGACATCGATAGTGTTGTTGCGTGGAGCGAGCGGAACTTCTTACAATTTAATATATCTAAATGTAAGACCATCACTTTCACAAGATCACCCTCGCCCTATGCACACCCATACAATGTGTCAGGTGTACCTATGGAGCGTGTTACTCAGATCCGTGACCTAGGCGTGACTCTGGATGGCGAACTATGTTTTAATACGCATATAGCTGAAACTTGCATTAAAGCCTACAAGTCTTTGCGTTTCGTAATGAGGCAATCGGCACGGTTTCATGATAGGACCGCAATCGTATCACTCTTTTATGCATTTGTAAGATCCAAGCTCGAATATAATGCATTGATATGGGACCCTCACGAGGAAAAATACAAAATAATGCTAGAACGGGTTCAGAAAAAGTTTGGAAGATTCCTTTACAAAAAAAATTACGGATACTATCCCTATTTATACCCTTCCCTCTTTATTTGCGGTATGATCGAACTAAATACGCTCGAGTTACGTCGTAAATGCGCACTTCTTATCCACTACTTTTCTGTTTTGCGGGGTAGCATCGACAACCCTGCCGCCCTGTCGGAGTGTAGGCTCTACGTCCCCTCCCGCTACGTCCGTGCGCGCGCGAGGCGTTTGTTCGCACCTCCCGCATCCCGCACTAACACCGCGCGGTATGCCCCCACAGCGAATGCACTTGCACTGCTCAACTCGATGATTACTCAGGAACCAAAGATAGATGTATTTATTATGAAAAAACCTATATTCGTTAATTACTGTATGATTTTTTTATGTTCTCTGTAAACTGTAATATCTTTAGCCCTAAAACGTTTTGGCCCTTGGCTGTAAGTTTGAGAGGTATTTAATAAATAAATAAATAAATAAATAAATAAATAAATAAATAAATAAATAAATAAATAAATAAATAAATAAATAAATAAATAAATAAATAAATAAATAAATAAATAAATAAATAAATAAATAAATAAATAAATAAATAAATAAATAAATCTCAAGGTAAGGAGAGAAAGAAAATTAATATATGTATTTACCCATTAGACACAAGAGTTGTAAATAATAATAAGCAAACAATAACATAAAACAAAACGACACGAAAAATAGACACACTAAAAGCACCTAATTTTGTGTTGTGTGGGGTCAAACAGGATGACAATTCGCTACGGTCTCCCGATGCGGTCGATCGCTCAATCGCTATGCTGTACCATGCCTTTATGGAAGATCTAATACTTTTTAAATTACCTGGTATCCACAAGCTGGACTATCTGCCTAGCCAGGCTCCCCATGAAACCAGCTGAAGGGCTGTATAGCGTGACTCCTTTCCTTAAGCTGATCTCCTTCGCGACACTGTCTTTAATTATTGCCGATACCTAAAAAAGAGAAACTTGAATGGAATAATAAAACATCCATAAAAAAAATTCGCCAGACGTTTATATTTGGGTGATAATTATAAATATAACAATTATTTTAGTCTACCTCACTATTGATTTGAAAAAAAAATGGTGCCATCCAATGCCGTATCATAAATACGAAAGTACTAAGCAGATGTAGGTACAGTATGACTTCTATAATGAATACTCGCCGTCAACGTCAACGCGGCGTCGTATCCATTTTCATAGCGCCTTCGTTTTGCAATTAGGTAAGCATTGATTAGCACTTGTCTCATTGTACCTGTATTTGCCAGATTCGTAATCCATGAATATTGATATAATCTTGTATGTATTCCAATGATCTCTTGTAACCATCCATGCTCTCAGATAGTTTTTGTAGTCTCGTTAGCAAACTGCTTGAACTCAGCAATACTTTCTTTCCTTGGGGCTCTATGAATTCCTCGAACTTTTTACTGATATGTCGCTCCAACTCTTTCAGCAGTCCATCTTCAAGTAGCTCAGCGGGATCTACTCTTATAACGCCAACTAAGGTAGATCTCATGTCCAAGATACCTTCAATTAATGAAGGTACATGATATTATGGGTTAGAAATAAAAAAAATGTGATAAAAAAAATGGTTATCATAGATCAAAGTATTACAGTAGGTAAAAGACAGAGCTTGAGTTTTTCCTAGCTGAAGAACCCTAAGTCGGTCTTTCATTTTCTCTTTCCAAAATCTTGTTGAAAGTCCATTGCAAGCGATTCTGCACAGACAAACGGAATAGGAAAACACTAGTTTTTGTCGGTACTTACCTGTTGTAAAAGTAGACGCTGAATGGGTCAATTTAGCAACTTCCATTCTGTGGTCCAACTGTGCAAAATCTCTGAGCCTTTCTTTCTCCAGTCTCGTAGGAACTTCTTTAATAGTCCAAGTTTGAAGATCAATTATCTTTTCAACAATATGAAAGACCATTTCTGGAATTATTTGCAGTACTTTTTGGATGTATTTGATCAATTCATTGCTGTAGTATTGAGATACTGATACCAAGTCATCGCTGTGAGCCTGGTTTATTCTCAGTAGTGGAATCTCCATAGCACTCGCTAGTTTAAGGAACAGAGATCTCAGTCTGCTAGTGACAGAGGGATCTTCTTTTATACTATTTTGCATGTATTTCGTGTAAAGATCTATGGTACACCAGGCATAACTGACATCGGCTACAGTTTCTAATGTAACTAACGAATCTTCCTTCAAAGAAGCAGTCCTCAACAGATATTTTAATGCATCTTTACTATCAGAAAGAAATTGCAATATAGTTGACGTAGTTTTAATTCCATGAAACTCTTCAACTTCCTCCAAAGCTTGTAACAGCTGAGTAACTTTCTTTATTGACTTAGAAGAAGTGGGCTCACCAAGAGATGCTACTTGTTTAGCAATGCTTTCAAACCATAGTTTTAATTGCTCATTTTCTTGTATTTTAGCAATAGGCTTTGCGCCAGAAAATAGTTCTGCTAAACTATTGAGTGATTCCTCAGCATCAGATTTATTTTTATTCCAAGCATCTGTTCTATTATCCAGCAGTCTATTTAAAACTTCTCTTACTTTTAATTCCAATTCCGCAGTGCTTATGAGAAGTTCCAGTAATTTCAAGGGATCATAGTGTGACTCTTTGAGTACAATGTCCCTGAGCTGTTTACTCTTTTTGTTAGTGTCATAAAATATAACATCACAGTTGTGTAACAAGATCCATCTCACAATAAGATTTGAATTCAAGAGGACACTCAATATTTTATTGATATTATCCAGTACGAAATCATCAGTCAACACGCCCTCTTTCAGCAACTGATGTGTTTTATTTATCAGAGTTTGGACTGAACTGCCTCTCTTAGTAGATATTTCTTTAACCATTTTTGCATTACATGTATTGGCAAGGGCTGACTTAGCTGCTCTAAAGTTTTCCCATGACTCTATTAAGTTGAGAGTTACGCCCATGTAAACTGGCACTACCCAATTGCTTGGGAAGAATTTATCAGCAATTTCTCGCATCTTAGAAGTGTCCGTGTGTAAATATTGTGGCGTGAAATACAAGCAAACTACGAGCATACTAGCCTGAGTAGCTAGTGCCGCCGCCTGGTCTTCTGGCATGGTATAAACAGCCAATTGGTTATATATGTCTTCAGATCTCAGTTTTCCAACTACTTTCTCGACAAATTCTGGACGAATGGTAACACGGCTAGAATGGCGTAGCAAGATTTTAGAGATAACTTAATTGGTGTAAGTATATTTTTTTTCTAGACCCATTTTACATACCTAAAATATTCCACCGGATAATCAGTGGGTTTTTTCCCGTTTTGTTGGTCATAGCTGGTGTCCCTCAGGAGTTTGCACACATCATCTATGTTGGTCTGAGACTGACTGGTGCTATAGCGGTAGAAAGCCACAAGGAGTCTTTCTCGCAACATGCCGGGAATGAATAGGTCACATAATAAGAGCATGGCGCCATAGAGGTACAGTGACTCACACTGAAATTAAGAATATTTTTTCAGAACATTAAAACCAACACTCATTTCATGACGTATTTTTCTAGAACATGAATCATCGTGCTTTTCGTGATCTTGTATATAACGTGCGCGTACGAAAGTGCATACACACGAACAACATTTTCACCATGTTGTTACGAGATAGATAAGTAATTACATTGTCAGGTTATACGAGTTAACTCCTAATTGGTGCCCATTGTCTACAACTTACTTTAGCTGACGTTATTTTACCTACCTACCTATTTGCTACCTATAGGCACTTGGCTATAATGGCTATGATATTTCTTATGATCTACATTTGTTATTGTGGTTGATCTGTTATTAATATAGTGATTAATCTAAGAACACAATCTGTACATCTGTTGGTTGCTTCTGTAAGCAACACATGGACCGAAAAATTCCAGCTTGTGCGCTTTTTATGGACCTAACTAAAGCATTTGACAACGTTGACCATCAAATTCTTTTAAATAAATTAGACGCTTATGGAGTTCGGGGAAATGTCCTGGATCTGATCAAGTCTTATCATAGTGACAGAAAGCAAGCGACAGAAATAACTAGGATTTGCCACAAACTAAGAAAGCAAGTAAAATACACCTCAGATTATAGGACAGCAAATTCGGCGTACCGCAAGGTAGCGTGCTAGGTCCTTTATTATTTATCATCTACATCAATGACCTTCCCAAGGTAACAAATCATCACATGACACTATTTGCTGACGACAGTACTATTCTATTTAAGCAAACTGCAAACTGACAGCTGTAAACCACATTACATTGAGCTAAAAATATTAACATTGCCATGTATGTTTATACTTGAGGTTGTCATTTTTGTAAGAAAAAACTTAAATCTATATTCTACTTTTAAAAGTAAACGCCATAAGCACAAAATATGTTGCCGTCATAGTAAAACATCACAACTAAGAGCATATTCTGTATGGCTCCAAAAATATATAACCATCTACCTATTGATGTTCTGGAAACAGCTTCTTTCAATAATTTCAAGAAAAAAGTTATAAAACTAAATTGTATTATAGTGTTAATGATTATTTAGATGACTCAATCAATGATGTATGACATAGATATTTTAATTTAATCATGTAGGTTAATTTTTTATTTTTTTTTGTTTACTTGACTAATGACTAGATTTAAGACTATATTTGCATGCTAGAAAGTTGTTTATGGTGATACTTTATTATAAATTTTACATCTGACATACCCATATTCGCAATAAACTATTTTGATTTGAAAAAAATAAAAAAACCCTACTAACAAGTGAAAAATGTTAACTGCAGGATCCCCTGGCCAGTTAACATCATAACACCTACCTAAGAACCATTGCTGATGAATCACTAACCCTTTACAGAAAACCGCATCTGAATCAGTAAAACCGTATTTGAGATAAATGGCAACATTCATTTTTGCAGCACCCTTGACAAGTTAACATCATAACACAAATCTAAGAACCATAGCGAAGTGCATCTGCATATTATACTATTAACAAAGATTAGACATAGACATACATGTTTATTATGTAGATAAATGGAATGTCAATGTGTAATGTAATGAACATACATTTAGCATGTTACAACAAGTCAAGATGTGGAATCGCTCAAGGATGGGAGACGCAAGGCTAAACAGCCTGTGCATGCTCAGTGTTCACAGGAAAAGAGTAGAGAAGGATGCTGAATTTATTGACAAGGTGATTAACACATTTGGACAGCAACCCTTTAGTTTTTATTCAAACAGTACCTTAATAAAAAAAATGGTTTTTTTCTATGTAGTTTCTTTCCTGACAGAGGGGTGCAAGGGGCACCCCCAACGGGAGCAGGCTCCTGGCGCCCATGTCAGCAGGAGAATAATAAAGTATGTTTTTTTTTAAATGTCACTCACCAGCAGTTGTTTCCCTTCAACATCTTTCATAGCAGTCTCCATATTCTGCTGAATGAATGCATTATCATTCAACTGTTCCAGAAATAAGTTTAGATCAACAATGTATTGATAAATGTTTTCAAACAGTAAATAGAATCTTGTTATCAGTTCTAAATATTTTTCTTTCAGCTCATCATCTAAATCTTGCAGTTTCTGGCAGGAAAAAACAAACAGAGTTATATGATAGTAGACAACAAGGCACAAAACAAACCATGGCAGGAAGTAAATACCTATCTTGCTACGCCCACTTAGAATTTAGATGGAAAACCAAACACAGCTTGAAACAGTAATTTTCATTCCCATTGTTTTTTTATTTGTTGTTTTTATAATCATAAAGTTTAGTTGATTAAGATAGCTTTTTTTATCAGCCTATAATTATATGGATGATTGCTGGAGCATGTTAGCCTTATCTAATGTTTGTGCAGCTAACGCACCCTGGAACAAGCTTTCCAAATCTTCTTCTCTCATAGACACACTCTGGACATCACAAGGTGGCATATCGTCAGTTAGCATACAAAACATTTACCTGTGTTAACATAATAAAAGAAATAATTAATTATATTTACACTCTTTGGAGTAAATAAAGACAAACATAAAATAATATTTTTACAATTCAAATAATATCAGTATAATTTATATGATTCTTTGTCTGCATTTCTCTTGAGAAAAAACCTGTGAACATTATAAGTTATATTCTTCATCTATCATTTTATTGGCGGAACCATCATAGGATTGAATTATTAATTCATAATAATTCATTTTGTTATGAACAGACTGTGCATAACAAAAGACACAAGAAGCCGCCGCAACAGATGACAGCAGACTGGCGAAGTGCACTGCTTGTCCTGCTCCCCCTCTTGATGCAGGAGTTGACTAACCCTCGGCATATTGACAGGTTCCTACTTACCATATTCAAAGATATTTTCTTTTCTTGTCCATCAGAAACTTTAAAATAACTGAAGTCCATTATTATATCCTGATATTTTTGCTGTATCTCCTTAGATTCTAATCTGTAAGTTGAACAGACTTATATACTAAGTGTTAGTTTGTACAGACTTATATACCAAGTTGTATACCTTTCTAACCATCTTTGAGGGTATGAGTTCTACTTGGATACTATTATAAAGGCTAAATTTCAGATCATTTGATGGTGGTGCACTCTCTAATCTTATACAATGCTTCTTTCTATCCTAAACCAAGCAGTTTGTTGCCGAATCTTCTGGTGCTTCGGTCGCGAGAAATCCATGTAAATATACTATTTGTGGTTTTTACATAGCGAAAATTTGCCACTGATTGAAAATTGATAGCATGATAACTAGGTACCTACTTCATGGACTAGACAAGACAAAGTTATGAACAAAAAAGCTAGGTACTCACAAATATATCGATGGTACATGATCCTTTAGTCTTAGTATTTCAGCAATAATAGCATTACCGTGTGAAACCAATTTCAACAGGTTTTGAGCGCAAATGTTATCCTCAGACATAAATTGCTTCATTATGTATGGTGTATGTTTTTAAAAGGCCGGCTATAGGCAAAGTGATACATGGGAAGTTACCAAGATACCTAGGACCTAGTTTTTTAACTTTTTTCCAACAACATGACAATTTGAGCAAGCTGAAGAAAGTTTTTTTAAACAAAACACAGTTATTAAAAATGAGCAATTTTTTTCAATCTGTGGTTATAAATACAGATTAAAATATTTTTGCTCTTTGTTTTAAATTGAACAACCACAAACAACAAAACAAAAAACTATCCACTATGTTTAGAAAAAACATACGGTGGGAAAAAAACATATTTTTCAGATTACAAGTAAGATTTAAATTCACTAATTGGTATTTTGCTGACAAAAATAATCTTATAATAAAATAATTTACTAAAACAAGCAGAATGAAACAAATTAGATATTTAAAATAGAGCTATTTCAATAAAATTTCTTACAAAAAGTGCTCAAACTTCCCTAACAGCTTTTAAGCACGCTCTACATATTCTAATAAAAGAGCACCATGTTTGCGCGCATGCCCGGATTTCGTAATGGTTTGGGCCGCCCTTTGTGTCTGTAGGATCAAAAAAATAATTAATCTGTGCCTTTGTGTTGCTCAATTGAGGTAGGTAACGGGCTCCTTGTATACATCTGAGGCACCCCTAGTAAAAGAAGTAGAGCGGGTTGAGTGGGATGGTGTGGGGAACCTTTCCCGATACTGGCAGCTTGAGTGGCATTACCACTCATTGCAGTTAATAAAAAGTCCAAATCGCACGCACCTCATTGCGGAACGTACTAAAGAGCATTACTAAATTACTTGTTTGATCACGTAAAAACGCAACGCTACCAAAATTAACTTAAAATTTAGTAAAAAAATTAATAAGAGCATTTTTTTTTAATCTGTGACAGTTACTGAGGTTCGCAAACACTGATGCCAAGCTACGATAAAGCTAGATTTAGCTATTTTTTGGGGTCAGGCACTGGATTTTTTAAAAATCTTGTAGCACATTTTTTTAGACACTTTTTCTTGCAGTTGTTTACGTGACATGATACTTTCGATCGAGAGTTCGCAGTTCGGCCTTAAAAACTAAACGTGGTACTCTATCTTATAGCCAATACCATAGATGCTTTATCTATGATATGGTCGGCGGCTGGGAACAGGAATTCCTCGTTTCATTCGTACACTCTAGCCATACGTGAAATGTGTCAGTGAAAAGAAAATAATGAAGTATATCTTTTGGCTAAGTGAACTACTTCATTGATTTAGTTCAGTAGTTCATTTACTTCAGGTATACCGTTTAGTTCTTAGAGAATTATGAATGGATGAACGAAATGAAGAAATGAGTTGCTGTCTTAGTGCTATGAACTATGAAATGTTTTTATTTTTATATCTCGATTTTCCTTCATAGGTACTTTACAGGCTTAGGACTGTCAACCAGGGGCAAACATTTTTACTATAAAATAGGTATATAGGTAGGTAAATTTTATGTTTTTTTATAATAATAATAAATACGTATTTAAAAATTTAGATATGCACTATTTACTTTTGTTAATTAAACTGATTAATATTTCAAAGTTATTAATAAAACGACTTAACTTATTTTTTATTTGCATATAAAACTGACCTATAATATGCGCAACACGACGCACTAATAATCGCAAATAGCTTACTAAATTCAAACAATGCAAAATAGGTACTTTCTTACTCAAACAAAATATTAATAATCAAAAAACCAAACAAACGTAAACAATCTACTTTAGCTAGAATCAAAGAACTCTATCTCAACGACGTAAGAGTTTGTTTTAATTGCAAGTTCTTAGAAAAAGATAGCATATCAGCTATCACTCGTTACTCTCGCTTCTATTGTTGAAAAAATTGTGCAAAATAAAATAGTATTTTTGTACACGCCATAACACCGTTATTTCTATCTTCGTCGAGCGTGATGCTAAGCGAAGCATTGAAGTAAAAAGACACGTTCGAACTAAATGAACTAAATTAACTAGAGACACATTAGAATAAGTAGTGAACTAAATAACAAGGCAATCTTACGTATGAAGTACTTTATTTACTTCATTCGTTTGCGAACTACCCATGGCTAGTACACTCAAACCGTAATTACTACCTTGTCTTGACGAATGAGTTTGATAACTCTAAACTCAATCCTCTGTATCAGATCAGAGACTCACTCAGGATAAAGTGGTTAATGCTGCTTTTTGAATAGTATAGAAGTACTTTAAAAAAAATATTTACTGTTGAAAAATACTCGAAATCAATGAAAAACACTAAACCTCAACTATAGACATCTTCCTCTTCAACTATTTGTATTCGTATGTATATAGACATAAATATGTAATTGTAATTGTATTGTATGTAGGTAATTGGTATATACGAGGGTCATTCAATAAATACTTAGCCTAGAAGTGCACGAAAATTTTGGAAAAGTGGCAATTTATTTTTCAACATAGTCTCCTTTTAGTTCGATACACTTAGCCCAGCGATGCTCCAACTTTTTTAACCCGTCCGAAAAATAGTTTTTGTCAAACTCTGCAAAATAGGCCTCCGTGGCGGCGATGACCTACTCATTTGATCCATATCTATTCCCGGCGAGTAATTTTTTTCAGATTAGGAAACATAAAGAAGTCACAAGGGGCTAAATCTGGAGAATACGGTGGATGGGGCAGCAATTCGTAGCGTAATTCGACCAATTTGGCCATGGCAACGGCAGACGTGTGAACCGGTGCGTTGTCGTGGTAAAACAGCACTTTTTTCTTCGCCAGGTAGGGTCGTTTTTTCTTTAATTCGGCGTCGAAACGGCCCAATAAATCGGCATAGTAAAGCCCTGTAATTGTTTTACCCTTCTCGAGGTAATCGATGTAGATCACACCTTGTGAATGCCTGCCGATTTTCCAGTTTTCGCCTTCTTTGGAGCACGTTCCCCGGTCTGGATCCATTGTTTTGATTGCTCCTTGGTCTCTGGTGTGTACCAGTGGATCCAGGTTTCATCGACGGTCACAAAACGACACAAAAACTCAGCTGGATTCCGCTTAAACAGCGCCAAACACGTCTCCGATGTGGTCTCACGGTTGCGCTTGTTTTCCGGTGTGAGTAAACGCGGCACCCATCGCGCCGACAGCTTTCTCATGCCGAGTTCCTCGTGAAGAATATGATGCACTGTTCCTTCTGAAATGCCTACAGTCTCAGCTAGCTCCCGAACCTTCAATCGGCGATCTGCCAATACGAGATCATGGATTTTTTTAATGTTTTCCTCCGAAGCAGCTGTTTTCGGTGCACCTGGACGTGGTTCATCAAAAACCGACGTACGGCCACGTGCAAACTCGTTGAACCAATTCTTGACGGTGGCCATCGATGGCGAAGAGTCACCGTACACAGCATCCAAGCGCTCTTTGATTTCGATGTGCGTTTTCCCTTCCAAAAATAGGAATCGAATCACCGAACGATATTGCTCTTTTTCCATTTTTGTAAAACCGATCGACACGTTCGCTTCCATAAGTTGTCAAATTAAAACAAATGAAGGGATTGGAATGAAAATTTTAAAAAAGAATTAAAAAAGAATGTGCTACACTGTGGTAAAACTCTTTTGAAACTACAGCGCCCTCTGGCGATGAGGCTAGGTACTTATTGAATGCACCTCGTATGTTATTATTTATTATATTCTGCTGTAGTATGTCTTATGAATAATATTATTTAAGATAGTTTACACAATGTACACCCCCGGCCGCTTCAAAATCATATATAATCCTCTCCATCCAAAGGTTGTCTGGAAGAGATCGCTTTTAAGCGATAAGACCGCCCATTGTACCTTTCTCATATGTGTTTCTGTTTATTTCGTTTGTATCTTAAGGTGTACAATAAAGTATTTTCATTCATTCATTCATTATTTGAATTGATTAGTTTTCATTTTAACATTATTGTACATTTCTTTTTAATACTGTCGTGTTTGATATTAAGATAATCATTAAAACAATGATTGAAGAAACATTTTGCTACTTCTAGTTGAGTAACAAAATGGTGCAATCTAGCAACTTTTCGCAAGATATCTAGCTACTGGCTATAGGTAGCAGTTGGCGACACTTTTTGCAAAGAATAATATTATAGGTTGGTAGGTACTTGTTTCGGATTGTAGGATTCGTAGGTCGTAGCGTTTCATTCTCTGGTTTCGGCAGTAGTCATAGTAGCACACTGTTCGAAAACGAGGATCGTGCGAGGGACTCAGTTTTACAACTGAGCCAGCACACTGTGGTACCACAATTCAGGCGAGGCAGCGAGGCAGTTTCTGAACGTAGTTGAGTGAGGCAGTCTTGGGAACACAGAGTGCACTGTGCGTGTTGTGTGGTCTGGTGTGGTAATGGAGTGGAGTGGTATGTGCGAGGCGCATTGTGCGAGCTAACACGATCTTTCTTCGCGGCTCGGCTCGCAACTCGCGCCTCGCGCCTAGCACGATTGTGCAACTGTGTTGGTATGCAGGTGTGCTAGCCCGTCCAAACGAAAAGAGTGAGGCCTCGTTTCGAGAAAGTGTGTAGCTACAATTGTGGTGCCACACGTGCTGAGGACCCACCACTATTCGGCAGTACATAAACTAAAATTGGAGAATAATGTAGTTACCCTCTCTCTAAACAATTAGGAGCCCTGGTACTGTATATAGTAGTCTGTGATTAGGAGTAGAAGGTGGTTTCGTTGCCGAGTGTAAACTCTTAAACTTTTTTCTTTAAGTCTTTAAGACTTGAAAATGGCATCTTTGTTTAGCTATGAAACCTTGGTGCATGCAGTAGCTGGTGCTACGGTACGTTATTATTAAATTGACTATCTCCGTCCATCCGTAAATACCACATCCCAAGTTTATAATTTATATATTATAGGGTATGATTGTCTTCTTATAAAAAAAACAAAAAATCATTAGCAGAGGAAACAGTTTGTTTTTTCGATCACAATGCCTGGCTTCTACAATAAGCAAGAAAAACAATGTTTATTGTGAAGTCATCAGAACACTGACCTTTGAACAGATATTTTAGAATCATGTATTTTATTTGTCATTACAAAACTGACCTTTGAACGGTTTTTAAAATTTTATAGTGATCTAAAGAATTTGTTGATTGAGTTAATTCTGCAATAAATTCACATATGTATCACACAATCATTCCATCTATACATTGGATAGGGAATTGTTTAGAGTTGACTATGATTGTTTGCAAAGTCCAAATGTTTTATTTTGAAATGGAAGGATAGTATTCAGCCTATCGATTTTCTAACTACCTAGATCCTAATGATACTGATGTGTTATTCACAAGGGTATTAACTCTTAACAAGTTAATACCTACTTTATTAATTTTCTTTTGGTTCTAGGGCAGCATAGTGGGTATGGCAGTCTTTTACCCCTTGGACACATTGAGATCAAGATTACAAGGTATGCTGTAATAATACATTTTTAAAAGTCAATTTTCATGGCATCCAATTAAACACAATTTTCTTGTCCACAGTTGAAGACTCAAAGAAGCTTGAAGGATCATCATGGGAAGTTCTTTTAAAATTAGCCAATGAGGAAGGAGTTGATACTTTGTATAGGGGTTTGGCACCAGTCTTGCAATCACTTTCAGTCTCCAACTTTGTGTATTTCTACACCTTTCATGCTTTGAGACGAACAGCTTCAAAGTCATCAGCGCTTCAAGATTTGATGTTTGGCATCATTGCTGGTAGCATAAATGTTATTCTTACATCACCCCTGTGGGTTGTAAATACTAGAATGAAGTTTGATAAAAACCGATACACCAGCCTTTTGGGGGGTTTGATGGAAGTTGCTAATAAAGAAGGTGCAAAAGGCCTTTGGTCTGGAACCATTCCCTCCTTGTTACTTGTGTCAAACCCAGCTATCCAATTCATGGTTTATGAGTCAATAAAACGAAATCTAGTTACTAAAGGTTCCTTTGACACTTACACTGCATTTTTGACTGGGGCCCTTGCAAAGGCAGTAGCAACTACATTGACATATCCGATACAGCTCATACAGTCACGACTGCGTGCTGGTACCAGCCTGAAACCTTTACTGAAAGATGTGAAAACAAACCCATTGATCATGTTCCGAGGCTTAGAAGCAAAATTATTACAGACTGTTATGACTGCTGCATTAATGTTTATTATTTACGAGAAAATTGTGCGCTTAGTATTAACTATTATGCGTGTTAGATTGGCTAAGCGTAATTAAAAATAACCTTTCGAAAATTGTTACTAAAACGAAATCTACCATGACATTGTGGTCAATAGGATTTATGTGTTATTTAAAAACATTATATATCATTACAAAAAAAAAGTATGTGTGTGTACAAAAGAACTTAAGTTTTCAACAAGATAAGTATATTAGATACACATATAGTTTATCTTACTTAAAATGTCTTACAAGAACCCAAGCAAACAATCTTACGTCATTGAAGTCCAAAGATTGGATGTCTTTGACCTTGTTTGCATGCAACATACCTACAACGTTGAAATGGAGTTTAAGCGTAAATATTTAGTCGTAATATTTATTCAGTCTCGGCATTGAATCAAAGGACAAGCTGAAGGCACTTCCTTTTTACGTATTATTCGATTAGCAATACTATCGATTTTTGAGAAACAGGGGTCTAACCATGATGTTTTATAGCGATTCAGTTTAGGCAAAAATGTCAAATCCCGCTTTGCGAATGACAAAGCTTTAACTACGCCATAGCGTACTCAATCGCAAATCAGAAAGTGACATCTTTGCCTAAACTGAATCGCTATAAGACTTCATGGCTAGGCCCCTGGTATTAGAAATTCTGCTTTTATTACAGTATCAGTAGGTAGTGTACAGTATCCACAGAACAACAAAACTCTAGTGGATCTGAACTGTAGAAATACTCTTCCTCACAGACTACACAGTACCTTCAGCAATGCGTATTTTGCATTTCTTTAGTATTGCGCTAATGCCAAAGTAATCCCCTATTTTCCGTGAGTTTTATTGTGATATATTTAGTTGACATGATTAGGTAGATGAAAATAAGTTTTTTGGGTATTGTAATGGATAGGTAAGGTTGTGTAAAAAATATTATTGTGATAATTTTGTTAGAACAATATTTTTTTTTGTTTTTAAGGTGTAAAGGTCTTGTTTTCTTTATACATTGTATAGATATGCATGAAGTTTGTCATTGATTGGAATGATCCAATCAATGACAAACTTCGTAACGGAATAATAGATAAACTAATTATGATCACATTAGGAATAGATAATCAAAAATAATGTATAGGCTTCTTTTTATCTAGATACAAGCGTAGAAGGCAGAAGCTAGTTATAACCATAATTGCAACTTTATCATGGTTTGGTTTTTCTTGCGCCATGCCAGTTTACTGTTGAAATAAAATGATTACTTACTAAAAACATATTTTTACTGTTTATTCCATTTCAATTTACAATACATTTTGAGCTAATATCATGTCTTCCGATGTTCTTTTAACTACTTTGATGTATTCCTGTACTATGTTATCCAATTCATCGTAGATCTGAAACAAATAAAATAATGTTGACTGAGTATTTAAAAAACCTAGTGAGGACGACATTGTTCCATGTAACTTTTGTGGACCACTTTCACCGCATTCCGACCATGGTGGCGCGGCGGGTGAGTAGCCGGCTGAGACGCAAGAGGTGCGTGTCCGATTCCCGCTGCGGGACAAATGATTGCATACTTGTTCCGGTATGGGTTTTGTTGTACCAACATATTCTTTATCCTGATATCCAATATAGATACAGGGAATCCTAGTGTGGGGTCAGGCCTATGTATATGACTGTTGGGTATTTATTTAATTATTTTGTTGTACGTAAGGAAAATAGTTCCCAGCAGGGCTATTCAGCAGTGTTTTTTATTTTGTATGACTTGAAAAAACTGATCGGCAACAAACCGGAAATATAAATATTCCATCATCGATTGCAGCGCCTCAAAGAAGTTTCAACTTTCAATCAAGTCATCAGCAGCTTCTTTTTATTTTTTTGCTTTAGCTTAGCCATACGTATGGTTCCTGCGTATGGTGCGACAGGTCGGCGAGCGCGAGGCGTGGCACGCGGCGCGCGTTGGCAGCACGGCAGGATCGTGCGCAACGCGTCGCTGCACGTCGACAGATAGATACCTGCTTAACGTATGGATCCTGCGTGTGATGCGACAGCTCTGCCAGCAGTAGGTCGGCGAGCGCGAGAGGCGCGGCACGCGGCGCGCGCGGGCAGCGCGGCAGGATCGTGCGCAACGCCTGCCGCAACGCGTCACTGCACGCTGAAGCCGCCTCGCATGCGCGCCCGCCGCCCAGCAAGGCCCGGATGCAGCCAGCGCCATCTACTTCCTAAAAAGTTATACATTATTATTGAAAGTATCTATCTATCTAATCAGCCCACATCCACCCTCTACTGGGTATAGGCATCTCAAGCACGTATTTCTTCCAAGTTCTGCGTCAATCGATACCAGTGCGTTCCTACCGCCTTTACAATATAAAAGAAGAATTTAAAATAGTTCGGCAAAAAAAAATAGTAGAATATAGTTTACACTTCATTTAAATTACAGACGGAACAGCGTGCTTTATTCCTTGTTAGAATATAAAACTTACCATGTATCTCTGCAAGAACCAGTGAGGCAAGAACTGACCAGTGCTGACAGCTCTCTTCGTGACCGATAGCAAAGTTTCCGGGTTGGCATCCTTCAAGCTTTTGTAAAGACTGTCGAAGTCAATATTCTCGCTCTCTGAAATCAAAGTTTGTTCCATCATTATCTCTTGTTATGGTAAAGATATATCATTCTCTAGCACGGTATAGTTAACGTCCATCTACTGTTTCAGTACTATACCTTGATGGACGTTAACTATACCGTGTACTATACCTTGGGCTTGCTGTAGCCCATAACACCAAGTTCTGCTTACTTTGGGGCTAGATGATGTAGTATAAAAATGTTCAGCATTTAATTAATTTAATAACCAGGTTAAATCAGATACAATTTCAATGTAAGAGACGGGAACATTTTTAATCCCGGGAAGGGAGTTATGCTCATTTGTTTTTGGTGGTTCGACGTAATGTGAGGGTTTGAAATACAATGTATAGGCTTACTAAGTAGTGCTTGTTGGACGGGATCCATCGAGTCTGGGTCTTCGGCACGAAGTTCCGCGGCCAGTTCCTCCGGTCCAATCACCTGTAAAAAAGGAAAGATTTTACCAGATCAAATTAAAATTTGATAGCTTTTTATTTAGATTGCTAGCTGTGCCACAGCCTCTCTAGGCCCCAACCCACTGCCTCGCATCGCCCGTCCGTGTAATTACTTCTTTTACTCGACTCCTAAGGGTCGTAGGGTGATGTTAAATATAACCTATATAGCCTATAACCTTTCTCAAGAACTGAGCCATAAAATGAAAAAATATTTTTTCAATTTCGACTGGTAGTTCTAGAGAGTTCAAACAAAAAAATCTACTTTATTATTTGTAAGTATAGATAAGTTTACATGATAAGGGATGAGAGCTTTTCTTTTCAGTTGAAATAACCTGTGTTGGAAGAGTCCCCTCCTTCTGTGGTCAATGTTTGACGATCTCTGTGGCGCAGTGGGCGAAGGCTCGCCTGAAAAGCAAAGGTTGCAGGTTCGATTCCCGCCGCGGGACAAATGTTTGTATGATCGTCTCAATTCTCTCGTCTCGGGTCTGGGTGTTTTCTATGTACATAATAAAATGAAGATAATAATATTAAAATGAATAGTTAAGTATAATGTATATTCTTATAAGATTTAACGATGTTATATATCTATAACGAATGAAATATCTATGAATGTTATTGATATTCAGTTAACATACTTTGAGTTAATTAATTTGACCAAGCATGACTTTATGACACAAATAATATTGTGTAGTGTAGTGTCGCGGTACCTGTAGGTCGCGCGACTCGGCGGAGCAGGCGGGGCGCGCGAGGAACGCGTGCTCGGGCCGCGCCAGCCGCAGGCACGTGAGCGCCGCCGCCAGCCAGCGCCGCCGCGCCTCGAGACCCCCCGCGCCCGCCTCCTCGCATCTAGCGGCCCGCTCATACATCACCGCCGCCGCTGCAAGCGAACACACCATACTTTTATGATATTATCAGCCTGTGCCGTCCCACTGCAGACCAAAGGCTTCCCCCTTCCACTCTTCGCGGCCCAGTTCTGATGAGGACCGATCCTTCTCAAACGAGTCCAGCTCATCCCGCCATCTTAATCTGAATCTGCCGCGATGCCGTCTTTCGTCGTTGGGGACCCGTTTAGTTGTAATTTTAGCCCAGAGCTCATCCGGGCATGCGGCAGACGTGCCCGCCCAGTCCGATTCCGTTTAAATCTGGCGGCTTTCTGAGTGACGTCAGCGTTTTGAGTTGTACCATTACCGTCGCCAACGTCTAGCTAGCTAACTATATGTAGACTCACCCTTCCTGTAGTGGTGCCGGTGTACGTGCAGCGCGTACAGGAAGTCATAGTACGGGTTGTGAGTGTGCGGCTCGTGCAGCTTGGCGCGCTGCGCCGCCGCGCGCTCCGCCTCACCCGCCAGCGCGCCGCACGACACCAGCGCGCCCAGCTCGCCGCGGGAACCTGACACACAACAACACAACGATCAGAAGAACAAAACAAAATAAATATTGTTGACGGTAGTCAATAAGTTTAAAAAAAAAATTGATTATTACTTTACTACTAGGATAAAACTTCATTTCATCTACTCGGATATTAGTCTATTCATTTCTCCATTTAAAAAGCATGTAAAACACTATGTTTTACTTCAATTACTCGTACAACATTCT
This sequence comes from Perizoma flavofasciatum, assembly GCA_958496245.1. NCBI lineage: Eukaryota > Metazoa > Arthropoda > Insecta > Lepidoptera > Geometridae > Perizoma > Perizoma flavofasciatum. Next base: position 7,764,156 of record OY292431.1, read on the forward strand.
TGTCATTTTACATACTCAGAATAGACTCCTTTCACTTATCTTACTCGGAAATTAACTTAACACAAAAACAAACGCCTCGCCGCGCCGCCCCGGGCTGTCGGTATGTGCCAGTGTAATATGGGTCAGTCTTACCGAGTGTAGTTAGAAGCGTGGCAGCGGCCGCTGAGCGGGCGTGGGGCGCGGGGTTGGCGGCGGCGGCGCTCAGCGCGCGCTGCGTGCGTCCGCCCGCTAGGTGCCATTTGAACACCAGCCATTGGAACATTGCCTAAACAATTACACACAAGATCATTTTTACCCGCGACGACAGGACGAGACCGTGTATGCGTATTCCATTAGATATTATTTACTGAAGCCCTCCATGTCAAGTCGAAGTCACTAGCCGTTACACCACTGCTCTCAATAGTGGCAAACAAAACGATCACTACGATTTACGAACCGTCCTTGAAGATATCCACATGACCATATTTGGCATAATTATTATGAATGAACCAATTTTACTGATTCATTTTTTTTATGTGTAGAGTATATATACTTCAAGGGTGGTTTCATATATAAATTTTATGAAAATATCCTCCTTTAAGGGTAAAGAAATCGGGGATGAAATTTCATATTGGACTTTTTGTCAACTTCCCGTTATTAGAAATCGGTTTTTTTTTTCTAAAAAAACTTTACCTTATTTGTGTAGTAACTGTTTTAAATTTTCGCGTAATAATTGAGCTGTCCAAAATCGAAAAATATACATAAGGTTAATTCAGATAAGGTTCTGCAAGTTTTGGACCCCCTTGTTAATTGTTTTTGTAATTAGATCGCATAACTGAATGTCTGAATCTTACCAGATTTGGATCTTCTTTGTCAGCTATGCTGATAGCAGTTTCAGCGAGACGGACAACGCAGGCCCCTGCGTCATGGATTTCAAACAGCTTTATAACCTGTAACATCACAAATCAACATCAATTATGAACTTGCATTTCCAGGGACAAAGCATTAAACACGTTTTACTCACAATACCCCTGACGACCTCTGTGGCACAAAGAACGAAGGCCCGCCTGAGACGCAGAAGGTTGCGGGTTCGATTCCCACCGTGGGACAAATGTTTGTATGATCTGCAAATATTTGTCTCGGGCCTGGGTGTTTTATTATGCATAATATGTATGTATTTACAAGTAAAAATACATACATATTATGCTAAAAAAGTATATAAGTAGTATATCGAACATGTAGTTCCCATAATACCTGCTTAGTTTGGGTCTATGATGCAGTGTATAGCATTATTATTATTATTGTTTTTTTAATACAGTTAGTTACTAATAAGTTTTAGCAAAATTTTAATAACTTCGCCTTGTTTTCATCGTGTATTGCTGCAGCGCCACCTAGAAACTTACGGCGATAAAACCTATCTAAGGACTATCCTTGAAGTCGTACAATTCGATTGAAAAACCAAATTTCAATCGGATTACCCGTGTCCGACATAAATGGTAACAGTCAAACAATATCTATGTTATCATCCTCTTTATGCTGTGACAGACAAACAAACATATTCTTATGCCAAAAGCATATAAGCATCTTACGTCGCAGGTAATAAGAGGAGCTAGCCAACTACGCCACTAGGTTGAGCTTTAAAATAATGTCAATTAATGCGATTCAATTCAGTTTAGTCACAGAAATATCAATAGAAATGAAGAATTAAAAATATAAAGTTTTAATTCTTCATGAAAATACCTGCGACACAAAATAGCGTCGGCCGGGAAGAAGTTGAGTAATTGACACGTATTGCGTTCGATATTGAGGCGGCCGGCCGTTTACGCGACAGCAACATATGTGTATGCAAGCGACAATGAACACAATGCGTGTCAATGACCTAAATACTTTCTGCCCGACATCCGGATTGTGGTTTAGTTTACCTTCATGTAGTAAAGCACAAGTGCTCGATGCTGTGTCAGTCTTTCTTCGGGGGGAGCGACCATTTTCCGCAAGAAAGGTTCAGTGCTGACGCCCTTAGCTGCCTTGCAGAAAGCGGTATATGCGTTTGCTGAGTCTTCGAGGTCTAACAGTGCCAGACCCAGAATGAACTGACCTGCGTGGTGAGCATAGTTATTAGTATATTATGGGATTATACTTATGGGAAAACACAAATATTTTTCTCTTATTTTGTTTATGTTCTACAAACGCACTACCGCCTACTCTTTATTACACAAAGGTGAGATGGAAGAAAATGCTAATTAGCACTAACTTTAGCCATGCTCTTGTTTTATCTTTTACAAAAAAAAAACGATCTATCTAGATAAATACTCTAGGTATCCAAGGGTACATACCCTACTAATTTCAAGTACCTAGGAATTACGGCTCAAGTGGTTTGATTGTCAGTCAGTCAGTGAGATATGAAACGATTACCTTATTCTTAATTGTACACACAAATTAAAACTTACAAAAGGCAGAATAAATAAAAATAAATAAATAAATAATGCTGGACAATCCACACAGCATCATCTAGCCCCAAGCTAAGCAGAGCTTGTGTTATGGGTACTAGATGACTGATATACTTAATACAATACATTACATAGATAGATATTTTTTTATTATACATAGAAAATACCCAGAACACCCGGAACAAATATTTGCAGATCGTACAAACATTTGTCCCAGGGCGGGAATCGAACCCGCAACCTCCTGTGTCGTAGGCGGACCTTCGCCCACCGCGCCACATCGGTCGTCAGAATGATATGATACATACAAAGGAGAGCTCAACCCTAATCAGAGTTTTCTTCCAGCAAACCTTGACTTAGCGAGAGGTAATTATAGGGGTAGGGTCGTGTACAGAAGAAAAGAGTGCAACAAATATTCATAATACTTAGATCGAATAGGCGCTGTGCCCAACTTTTGCAAATTGAAAAAAAGAGTTCTTCAATTTGCAAAATTTTAAAATCCAAAATTTGAATGTTTTTTCAATCAGGATTGCAGCGCCCCGATTAACGTGTGGTGTTAAAACCAATCTTGAAGTCTTTCGAAACGATTATACAAAAAACTGCATTTTGATCGCCCCCTAGAGAATTGTGGCGATAAAACCTAACCAAGAACCATCCTTAAAGTCACCTTACTCGATTGCAAAAAAAAAATCGTATTACAATCAGAGAAGCAGTTTCGGAGATTAATGGTAACAGACAAAAAAACAATCAACCTCTTACGGCAAACGCATATACGGGCTGCTGTGGTCGCGGGTAAAAAGTAAACTAACGTGAGCAAGAGTTCCATTCGCACCACGGCTCCAGCATGAGCACGTAACTCTGCACGAGTCTCGGTTGGTTGATGCTCGCCAGCCACCAGCCGAATTCGAAACCACCTGTCACTGCCCATCTGTATACTTTCTATAGGATCTTATTGCATTAGACAACTCGAAGAAACACTGTCTGTATCACTACAGCCACTGAAATAGAACTCTTATTTTTAATCTAAGAAAAATAGATATTTTTTTTTATCTATAAATACTAGTATTTACTAGCTTCTGCCCGCTGTATCGCCTGCTTGGTATGTTTATAAAAGTAGCATATGAGCTTCTCCAGGCATCAAACTATATCCATATTAAATTTCATCGGTTTAGCCATGAATCAGAATTCAGATTCAGATTTATTTATTGGCAAAGATTATTACACACATGCTTGGTAAGATTTATTTAATGGTAAGCATAACAATCCTTAACTCGTCAAACATTTTGGATTGGCACTAAATTAAATACGAGTAAGAAGATATAAAATAGATAAACGCTGTAAAAAGGCGTCTTCGTTGACTATTAGTTTGATCACTCTACTTCCTAATAAACATGATAGGTATCTGATATCTAAAGTCTGCACTGTATATAGGCGACTAAAATGTGTAAGTAAATAATAAAATGCTAATCCTATATACCTATAACAATATGTTAATTACCTACCCATTGCATTCAAAGAAGAATTATTTGAGAATGTCAAAACATTCATACTCAAATAACAGAGATTTACAAAAACACAGTGAAAGAATAGTGTTATTCTGATGTATAAGCTATATTACTGTAAAGTTTTTCAAAATCCGTTCAGTAGTTTTTGCGTGAAGTATTAAAAAGGATACAGTTGATGCGAGAGATGGTAGGCCATTAGAGGCAGCGCTTGATGCCACGAGGTGGGCGCACGCGCATGCGCTAACTGAATCCTGGCGCGCTTGCCTCCCGCCCCCCGCGCGTACCCCTGCACGACGCCCTCCGACCCGCCGTATACCGGGGCTGAGCTCACGTCCGCGCCGAGCGCTGATAGCTTGAGACGGAACGCTTCGGCCGAGCCTGTCGTTCTGTGTAAAAGAATAGTATGCCTTCTATGCATCATTTTCTCGAAGGCAAACATTATTCCCCTCCTTTCTTTTGTCTGATGGAAAAGAGATATTGAAAAAATTTTTGCTTTCTCTTCCGTGGCCAAGACTAGGTGCTCATACTAAGCCTAACAGATGTTTTCTCTTTTATTATTTGATATACCTTAGGATATCACGGAGGGCTTTGTTTTTCACTAAGCCAATAAAAAGCCAGACCGTCTATAGAGTGAATACAGTGTAGAGATGACTCACGGGCGATGCAGTAACGCAGCTCGTAACCACAGCAGGGCACGATACGCCTGCCAATGCACGGCGCAATGCCCAGCCCCGGGGACCTCGCCCGCACCGCGCCACACGCCCAACGCGGCTAGAACACCGCGCACCACGCGACATCTGAAAACAAAACACACATTAAATCGTAGCATTGAGGATTCGATCCCAGCTTCGGAGCAAACTTCTCTTTATTCTTTCTTACACACAGATAATACAGACAAAAAAGCTTACATATAGGACATGTACAAAGGCGAGCTTAACCCTAACAAGAGTTTTCTTCCAGCAAACCTTTGAGGACCTGCTGATAAATAGCGGTGTTCTACCGTAAGTAACTTTTACCGTACCCTGTAGTAACTTTTGTAACTAACGTTGTTAGTTTAGAAGTATGATACGGCGATTTACTCAAGTTAAAATGTTCTTCATTGTGACGCTCGTAACATTAAAATAATGCCTTTTTCATATGCTTAATTTCAAAAACTTTTCACGGCGATAATACGGCAACATACTAGTATCCATACTTAACTTACTTTCATGAGCAAAAGGTAAATGGCAACATAATAATAATAACATTTAACAACGATAAAGATACTTTCATTTTGAAATTAGTTTGCCGGTAATGTATCAGTATGGTAATTGCAAAATTAAGAAGAAAATACACACGTCCGGACAGGCAGATACTAAAACGAAATTATAGGGTTCTGTTTTCGCCATTTAGCTTTGGAACCCTAAACGAATTGTTTAAAGCACAGGTTCTCAAACTTATTTTTACCATCGCCCACTTTCAGAATAAAAAAACCCTAGCGCCCCCCAAGTTTTTAAACATAAATAACATTAACACCTATGCTTTCCCCTCTAGACCGCCTTAACGCCCCCAATATCTTCTAGAACCTTCTACCGCCCCCCTGAAGACCTTCAGCGCCCACAAGGGGACGTTATCGCCTACTTTGAGAAACATTGGTTTAAAGATACCTCATCTCAGCCATTTGACGAATAGATTCAGTGATGACGGCGACTCCCAAATCACTAGCAAACAGACTTTCATACTGATCCATCAAACCAGCATCTCTTTCATCAACATCATCTGAAATAAATAAATAAAAATTACTGTACACACAAATAATACAGACAGAAAAAATTATTAAGAGGACAGCTGATCCAGTGGTGGGTAAATTCGAATAGTACTAATTATTAATAATACTATTTGACCTAGTTCTTTTAAAAAGTATGCATTTTCTGGTTTTATTATGTTTATAGAATGTACTTACTTGTCTTCTTGGGTAATTCTGGAACATCCAATCTGAGTGCGTCATTCAGTTCTAGAACAGCATTTTGCAAATCTTTGATTGGTTCTAGGATTGACTTGAACTCGTCGATTTGTTGAGGTGTTAGAGTCTGTAATTTAAATAAAAATAATGATCAATTGGGTGCCTGGGTTGGGAAGCCACGGGCATTTTGTATGACTACACTGTAATAACATGCCTGAGAGCGATAAATAATTGGTTCGCAAAATGCATTAGAAACGCGATCGGGGAGGGAAAAGTTGTGACACGCATACGCCTTGAACCCAAGTCCAATCAAGTTGTAGGGGTTTGTAAGGTTTTAGGGAACTGTAGAGGGTGTGATTTAAGTTTTTGTAGAAATGTAACAGGGGGTAACTGTGTGTGGTACAGTGAGCTCGGTACCGGGTGCTGCGGCGGCGGTGACTGCAGCAGATGCAGCAGGCGCGGCAGCAGGCGGTGCTGCGGCGCAGCGCACGCGAACAGGCGCCGCTCTAGCTCCGCTGCGCCCTCCGCTCCCCCGGCGCGCTCCCACCGCGCCCCCGCTACTACGACGCGGACCGCATCCGACGAGAGCTCGCCGGTTTCACCAGCACCTGTGTGAAACATTAAAAAAGAACTAATGGAATATCGCGACTGTAAAAGTAACAGTTTTTGCAGAATCTAAACTTTTATCTCCAACACTGTTGCGTCCAATCAAGAGAGACACAGAATTTAAGAATGAATAGTTATAATGGTTACCTATGCCGGAGTCCAGTAGAGAAAGATCGGGCGATAGCATCATCTTTTCCAGAGGTTCCAATTCAGCGATTAGTGAGATTCCGGCGCGACGCACCACTGCACACCACCATCCGTTATCGGCATCAGAGCCCTACACAAAAATTTCATTCAAATACTCCATTAAAATAAATGTAATAAAGGAGCGAATAAGTTTTAGTGTTTGCATTCACAAATTTCTAGCAACGCTGTCGGTCCGTCTGTCCGAGGCTTTTCACACCTAAAGGAAATAAAATACCTCGATCATACATTCTATTATGCAGAATTTTTGATAAATACCTCTTTGGATACCATAAGACCGAGAGGTTTCTGCAGAGTTTCCATGTACTGCAAGCACCAACTGTAGAGTTCTGACCAGCATCTGAACAGAAGTGTAGGAATCAAATCAAAATCAAACCATAACCTGGCATAAACTACTTACCTAGACGACGCAATATCTCTTTAATGATACCTAAAAACAATATAAATGTATTTACTTTGAAAGAAAAATAAATAAAACATTGAAAATTAAGCTATAAGTGCGAGCGAGTTTTTAAACTGCCATAGTTGGCGAAACTACGGCGAAACATTAAGGTCTGATTTTTTTTTTTTTTTCGTCACTGAAGCTAATAACATCGTCGATATAATAATATGCCTTTATTGCGCCACTGTACTCTTTAGAATCTAAAACATCCTTGGATACATAGCCATTCATGAATGTTATTTCGCCCTTATTGAATCACTTGTTTATTTTTGGCTAGACTTTCTGTATAAGATTCATATCAGTTCATATTCAGGGCCCCACAGAATCGTTTGCTTACTTGTGCATTAGATGCGCTTGATCCGGCGATGCTGTGCGCGCGGTGAGTTGCCTGAGGCGTGCTTGGACTGCATTCATTGCGGAATCTCCCAGGTCAAGCTCTATATTTAGTTCATTGCTACCCCATGTGCGGTTGTAAATCTATATGGATGTAAATGAAACGATTAATATAAAGCTGGTGATACACATGTCTGTAGCATGCCAGATGCAAACAAGAGACAGTAAGCAAAGTTCTGTTAATCGCTTGTATGCTAGATAGCTTGTCTTTTCCCTTAAGGGGAAACAGGGTCTCGCATTCCAGCTATAGGCACACGAAACACCAGCCAGCTGATGCCAGCTACAGGGAAGTATATCACGGGCTTTATATAGACGACGTGCCTCGCGGGCAAGAAGCTAAAACTGACCCAAAAGGTGCGAGCTCATTTCCAGCTACAAATATTAGTAACAGAGTGTCTAGACAAATACCACTTACTGTTGGCGTTAACGCCTGCGGAAAGATTGAATTGTATGGGAATGACATTAGCTGTGGAAATATCAGGTGACAGCTGCCAAGTTTTACCATGGCAAATTTGCATGCAAGGAATAGTAAGCGTGAGGTATTTGTCTAAACCCCAGGTCAGGATGTTGTAGTGACATTGTACTCTTAGTTCCTAATACCCTAGTGCGGAGTCAGGACTATGTATCTGACTGTTGGATGTTTTATAGGTGAAAAGAGGACTGGCCATATCTTTGGGCAGCTTTATGGCCAGTTGTCGTAGACTCGGCAGCTATTAATATGAAATACGTTTTATTCTCGTTTCTCTTTCGTGATTGTTATTCGCGCAAATACTTACCGCAAGAGCTTTTCTGATTACAGCAGGAGGGAACAGAGCGGGCGTTAGCAGCCTGTCCCGATACTGTTGATGGTTGCTGAGCTGCGGAAGGGATGGCGCGCCTTCACGACTCGCTACCGCACGCCACATCGCTTCCGCGCCAACTACACTACCTACATTACAATAACCCCTTAGAGATTTGTGGATCAATTTGTTCAAAAATGTCAGCATTAATTATTTATTATTTATTTATAATCCTCATTAAAAATACATTTTTTTAAATATTAAAACACCGACATGTTTTAAATCGTCTTATTGCAGCGCTCGTTAGTAATTTGTGGATAAATTTGTTCGAACAAATTTATTGCAAAATGCAGCATTTTAATTGGATAAGCCGTTTCAGAGATAAATGGTAAAATATATAACAAACAGCCTTTAATGGCATACGCTTAGTAGGGATTCTTACATCGCGGATAAAAAATCTTGAATGAGTCAAAACAGTAGGAACAAAAAAATATATAAATAAAAAACATACTTATCTATTTCACTGAAGAAAGTTCTAGTCAGTAGTTCTAGTCCGTTGTTTATTTTTGCACGATTCAGAAAGTTTGACTCACTCGTTATAATAGTGTCGCCGTCAGGTTGACTCCACAACGCCCATATCACATTATTTCCATCACCATAACCAATTGTGTAGTCCAGGAGATCAAGCTAAAACAAACAAATTAAATTAAGCTTTTATACGCACATGTGAGTTTTCGGAGAATAATTTATTTAACTAAGAGAAACTTGCGCGAGCCTTGGTTATCATGTTAACTCTTTGATTTAATTTACTATGATCGAAGTGATTTTGTACTGAGCGAATGACTTCGGTGTTTGAATAATCGGTGTTGCTCGTAGTTCCTGATACCCATGACACAGGGGATACTAGTGTGCGAGTCACGGCTATATATGCGACAGTTCCGTAATCATTCATTTGATCCTAACCCAGGTTAAAATTCAAACCCCGCGTCACGCAAGTGGGCTTTAGAAAATATATATATAAGTAGTATATAAGTCATGTAGTTCCCATAATACAAGCTCTGCTTAGTTTGTGGCTATATAGCTATAGTGAATGATCAGATGATGCTGTGTGAAAAATGTCCAGCATTATTATTGTAAAGTGTTGTTTGTACCTGCGGTCCGAAAATACGGCTGATATGTGAGAATTTGACTAAACCGGTGCCGCCATCATGCATTCGCATGACCACAAATTCACATTCATTTGGAAAGGAGAGGTAAGCAACCAATATAACACTTCCACCTGCACCTGTCGTCTTTTGCAGCATGTGCCCGTGTGCTGAAATCATTTACAATTTGTTTAGTTTTAAAAGTGATTTGATAAACTGAATGTTAGTCAATGATGCGGCTCGCATCATTTATTTCAGTCTGAACGTCAGTCTGAAAACGCATGCAATAATTTGTGCAATGTCAAGACAGATCGCACGACAATAAAGGTGGCTTCCCACGATCAGTAATTGTTATGTTCACGGATCAGCTCGCTCGAGCTCGCATCGGCGCGCCGTGGGCAGAGGCGTCAGTGTTAACGCAGAAGCGCCGTAGCAGTGCGCCGGATCCGCTGCAGCGATAAGTACCTTTTACTTGGTATTCTTGAATGAAACCACGCATCGCACCATGGCGTGGAAACGCCATGGTGCGATGCGTGGCTGTCCGCGGTCGTCGGCTGTGCGTGGTACTATCCGTGGAAGCATGGACCATGGAAACCCACCTTTAGAGACATAATAAGCTCCACATATGTGGCATATGCCTCACCGTAACATTGCATGTGGTAGATTAAATACTTGATAGAGGCTTTTAGGTAATTTGGTAACTGACATAGATTTGAACATATTCCTAAGACTGACATGACGAACGATCTTGGGATGTCATACGTCAATTATAGAAGCATGATACAATTATGAATTCTGTCTATTCATAATTTAGTAGTTCAATCTTTCTCTCTCCTCATCATCAGCCTCAGAATATGATAGAATAGGACATAAAACTTGATTTACATCTAGTAACAATAGCCTCAAGACTAAAAATTATATGATTATTATAGGCTGCCTAAAACTTACGAGGTGGCCGTGGCCTCACTACGGTCTGTGAGAGAGGGGTGGAGACAGCCACTGGCGCTCCGCCCTCGTCGAGACTCCACGCGCGAAGGCACGTGTCCCCACATACCGCTATCGCTAGCCCGTTCGATAGAACTACACCGTAGGTTTCAATACCGTCGGCGCTTTTGCCTCTGCAAAGAATCCATACACACTAATTAAAGCAAAATAGGCTCGAAAATAACAACATTTAGAAAAAAAATAAAACCGACTTTAAATAACGGGAGTAGTTAAAAGTATAATATGAAATTGTATCCCCCATTTTTTCACCCTTTGGGGTGGAATTTTATTATAATTATAGTTATAAACTATTTTTTTGACTTTTGCTTGTAAGGTCATTTAACATAGTTTTTAGCGATGTTGGATTTTCAGCAAATACAGTGGTATTTGCTGACATAGGGATGTCACCCGCAAAGCGCGGGTGGATCAAATACTCTTCATTTATTTCCAGACCTTTGCCTTGCCAATTTAAGTCCTTAAAGACTGTTTCTAAAACAGCGGAAAATACTTTAGGTGATCACCTTGTAGTAGGTACTTTATACGAAACTCTTCTCATTTCATTTATTTATTTAACCATATTATAACATTGGTTGTTATACAAGGCAAGTCAGTTATGTTTACATAATTGGATTAAAATAATACACATAAATTACAAAATTATGCTAACCCTATTATAGTCAAGTGTTTGTCAAGAGCTCACACACTACTCAACCTAGCTGTCATGCAAAAATGAAGATTCTGCTAGAGTCATATTCATGAACTCGTTCAGACAGTAAAATGCATTGGATTCAAGGAAATATTTGTTTTTTTGTTTGAAATCTGATAGGTGCTTTAAAGTTGATATTTTAATTGGCAATTTATTATACATCAATAACTTAATATAATCTCCTTGTTTTTGAACTTTAGCCTAGTTTTTGGTTATAATTATATAGTTTTTCTTTATTTCTTAAGTTATCCTTGTAAGTATCTTTTTTCGATAAGACCGCCCATTGGGCATTTCTTTTGTTTTTTATTATATTTTTGTGTTTTGTACTGTAAAATGGTGTTATGCACAGAAAAGAGTATTCCGTCTGGTAGTGATCTGGATCAGTAAAGCTACCTATAGATCGTTTGCAACGGTCATTAGATAGCTAGCTGTTTTATTTGTATTTTTTGTATATACCTACTTGTACATAGTTTAATGAATTATTTTTGCTTATAAAAAAAGAGTATCAATCTATTCTAACTAAAGCTGAATCTTAAAAAATAAAACAAACATAGTTTGTTACCTGATTCTTCTAGCCTTGTTAGCGAGGAATCGGCGTAAATTCACTTGTAGCGTATGAGATGAAACACCAAAGATTTAGTCCATGTTTATGAATGACTAGCTTCTGCCCACGGTTTTGCCGCGTAGTACCAGAAATCGCCAACGCCATTTTTCAAGATATTGAACTAAATTAAAATTATTGTTGTGTGTTCCGGAAAATGTCGTATTCCTAGGACCAACACTTGATGTCGGGCAAGTGGATCAAATAGATCAGCCTGGTGGAAGATCTTACCCTTTGCAAATCGAGAACACACAACTAACTGTGTTCTCCATAGACTCACCTCAGTGCCCCAGTGATGCCGGATAAGAATCTAGGCACAGTGGACTCTCTCTTCAGCAGCGTAGTCACAGCCGGTCCCGCCACTGGCAGTTTCACAAGAAGCACGCCGCCTTCGCCACTGTGACCGAACGCGAGCGCAAACACAGCTTCCCCATTCTCGCGTAAAAGTGACGCGCATGTGTGAGCTACACCCGCATCTGTTGATAATAATACTTTTTCATACCATCTATTCGAAAAGAGGCGAAGGGTTCCTCGATAAGTGGGAGCTAAAAGAGGTCATTCCTGCGCACTTAAAAACAGTGACGAAATGACTTTTGAATTTGGAACACTATTTAACTAAAAAGTTTTAACACAATTCGCTTCGATAAAAGTTCTGGCTGATAATAAAAAATCAGCCTATCGACGCGGCATTGGTTAACTGAATTTAAAAAAAAAACGCGGGAAATTCCTATTCGTTTTTTTATGACTTTCTATAAAAATATTACAGACAATTTTAATTTGATTCACACAAATTGAATAAAAGATGAGTTCTAGCAGTGAAAGTGGAATATTAACACCAGAAAGTGTAAAATTTCACGCAGAAACTGTCATAAACAATTTACTACCAAACAAATCGAGAGAAAATATCTAAAAGTCTATGAAAATTTTATTACTTGCATGGAAAAATGAACAAAAAGCAAAGTCATTTTCAGAAACTGTATATTTACTATATTTTCAACATTTGTGAACAACAAAACCAAACAACCTTCTACTCTATGGAGGATTGTAATATTATGCGGATAGAAGTCCAGTGGTGTCGCGGAAGGATATATCGAGGATTCAATCGGAAATAAGGCAAAAATTAGCAAGCGCGTAGTTGAAAGTATTAAATTACGGCCTTCCTCAGTTGATCCACCGATTTAACTTTTGTCGCCGCGTGAAATATCACCATTGACTCAACATGATCTCAACCAGATTCTGAAGTTATTATAACGAATACCCAAGTGATAAATACGTCAACGACATTTTCTGTTCCCAGCAAAACAGTTACAATAAACTTCCAAAATTGCGAAAACGTATCTAATGTTAATATAAACTTGTAATTTGGTTATGTAAATATAAATATTCGTCACTACTTCAAGCATCTCTTATTTATTTTTCTCATAGAGGAGGATGAAATGCAGAGTGTGCCACACGGTACCAAAATTATTTAACCTCGAGCTATGTACTTTGAATCCCTCGCTACGCTAGGATTCTACTCTAGAAACCCTCGCTACGCTCGGGATTCTACTCTAGAATCCTTCGCTTCGCTCTGGATTCAAACAATCGCTCTCGCCCTCAATACATTATTTTGGTCCATTGGGTGACACAATCTACTATTTCATCCCATCTATTAGAAAAGAGGTGAAGGGTTCCTCGATAAGTGCGAGGAAAATAGCTCATTCCGGCGCACTTAATAACAGTGACGAAATTACTTTTTAATTTGGAACACTAATAATTTTTTTGAAACAGTATTTTTTTCATAGAGTGGGATGAAAAGCAGAGTGTGCCACACGGTACCAAAATTATTTAACCTCGAGCGACGTACTTCGCTCCGCGTACTACAAACAATCGCTCCGCCCTCAATACATTATTTTGGTCCCTTGTGACACAATCTACTATTATTTACCGGCGATGACTGGGCGCCTCTTCATTTCATAAATTAAATTAGTTGTTTGTTTGTATTTAAAACAGATACGGTATATAAATATTTTAAGAACAAAATTAGAGGGTATGATTTAAATTATTAGAATGGAATGCGAGTTCCACAAACTGACCGGCCAGCTGTTTCAGTCAATGGTGTAACTACTTAATGTTATGTCTTTGATAATGACAGCTGATTGTTAATTTCTACAACTCGTGACAGACTCGTGTTAGGGGTGCGGGATGAACGCTTGCACCGGGAGCTGTTGAAAACTAAAGGACTTACGTGTGAAACAGCGGTGCAAATGTGTCTCAAACATCAGGCAACATTTGAAGACATGTATCCTGGTCTGAGTAAACAAGCATCTCAAAATCAGACTAGTCCATCCCAGGCAGCTGAGCCAATGGATATTGGCATAATTAAGTCCAATGAGTGTAAACATTGTACTCGAATGCACAAGGCCGGCGAGCGATGTACCTTTGTGAAAGCAAAGTGCTTTAAATGCCAAAAGTATGGACACATTGCAAGGGCCTGTGACAAGAAAGCAAAAGTACACCAGATGGAAGACATCGAGGAGCCTTCCTCTAGATGTGAAGACACGATGGGTGTCTATGTGTGTGCGAACAGTTATCAACCTCCAATAAAAACTAATGTGATCATCGATGGTGCAAGTTTGATGATGGAAGTAGACTCCGGTGCGTCTCGCAGTATTGTATCAGAAACCACCTTCAAGAAATTGTGGTCTACACCTCCAACCCTACAGAGCACCACAATGAAACTAGTCACATGGACTCAGAACTTTTTAAAAGTAATAGGAGTGGCGAATGTGCGTGTACATTCACGCTCTTTCTCACCCATGGCGGGTGAGAAAGAGGCTCAATGTGAACTGGTGGTCGTTTCTGGCGATGGACCTAGCTTGTTGGGCCGCAACTGGTTTCAATCACTAGGCCTACAAGTGACTGGCTTATACTGGGCTAAATAAGATTTGGTGCCTTTTTTTTTTGGTATTAATGAACTTCCTAGTTTATTTGAAAAAGAATTAGGCACATACAAAGGCCCAGAAGTGTCACTCCACTTACGGGCAGATGCAAGACCACGGTTTTTGAAAGCGCGCGCAGTGCCTTTTCCTTTAAAGGGACAAGTAGAGGAAGAACTGAACCGATTGGTAGAAACAGGTGTACTGACCCCGGTTAGATACTCAGAGTGGGCCACTCCATTGAGGATAGTGAAGAAAGATGATGGATCTTTACGCATCTGTGGAGACTAGCGATCGACAGTCAACGCTTCTATACAAGTAGACAGATATCCACTTCCAACTTCAGTGGAGGCTTTTGTGAAGCTTAGTGAAGGTCAAGTTTTCAGTAAACTTGACTTAAAGCAAGCATACACTCAAATGAAGGTTGATGACAAGACGGCCAAGTTGTTAACACTAAATACACCTATTGGCCTAATGAAAGTGAATCGCCTTGCATTTGGCGTGAGTGCGGCGCCATGTATTTTTCAACGGGTGATGTCTTCTGCGCTTGCAAGCATGGATGGTGTGGCGTGTTTACTGGATGACGTGGTGGTGACTGGTACGACGCTAGAACAGTATAATCAGAGGCTTCGTCAGGTGATGCAGAAACTGAATGAGATGGGCTTTCAACTGAATAGCAAAACGTGTGTTTTTGCTGCCAATAGCATCACATTTTTGGGACACATGATTGACGGCGAGGGACTTCATCCAGCACCAGCTAAAGTCAAAGAGATACAAGAAAAACCGGCACCTACAAATAAGGAAACATTGAGGGCTTTTCTTGGTATGTACAACTTTTATCAAAAGTTTTCACCTGATAGAGCTACTCTCCTGGAGCCTTTGTATCGGCTGCTGGAGTCAAAGACGCCGTGGAAATGGAATGATAGCGAGCAAAGAGCGTTCGAAAAAGCTAAGCTCTTATTATCATCAGTTCCCACATTGGTGGGATATGACCTTAACAGAGAATTACTGCTCATATGTGACTCTTCAGAATATGGAGTGGGCTATCATAGCACAAGCAATGGATGATGGATCGGAGAGACCAATCATGATGGCATCGTGTACACTACAGATCCATGAGAGGCGGTATGGTCAGATCGACAAGGAAGCCTTGGCAATCATGTTTGGTTTGTTGAAATTTCATGAATTTCTGTTAGGTCGCAAATTTTGCATTGTGACTGATCACAAGCCATTGGTGGGCTTGTTTAATCCGGTAAAGCCCATACCTGACCAAATTTCCCCGAGAATGCTGCGTTGTTCTTTAAAGCTGGCTTGCTATGAGTACATTATCAAGCACAGACCAGGGAAATCTATAGGTAATGCAGATGCATTAAGCAGGTGGACTGTACCATCAACTGGAACAGTAGCTGAAGAGGGGCTGAAGGAAGTATTGTTGTTAGAAGAACAACCAAGGGGCTTGAATCTGAACGCTGAGAGGATTGCTGCAGAGACAAAGAAGGATTCTTTGCTACAGAAAGTTTTATACCATGTTCTTCATGGTTGGCCTAATAAGAACATGGACCCGTCCTTGCAGCCATTTTGGACCAGAAGGGAGGCTCTTTCACACACTAAAGACTGTTTATTGTGGAGTAACAGAGTCATAGTGCCGGCTAAGCAACAAGAGCAGGTGCTGAAAATATTACATGCCCCACATGCGGGTATAGTCCAAACAAAGGCATATGCAAGAGGTTATGTGTGGTGGGTCCAGATGGATAACCAAATTGAACAGATGGTGACCAGCTGTGAACAATGTAAACTGGCAAGGAACAGTCCTCCAAGAGATCCTCAGACTTGGGTTACCTCTGAAAAGCCTTGGCAATGGGTGCACATAGACTTTGCCGGACCATTTCATGGAAAAACATTTTTTGTGTTGATTGATAGCCACAGTAAATGGATGGAAGCAGAAATCGTTAACACTATGAGTAGTGGAGCTGTAATAACGGTTATGAGAAGAATTTTTGCATCTCAAGGCTTGCCCGATGTGGTGGTATCAGACAATAGAAGAGCATTTACATCTGAGGAGTTCGACAACTTCTTGCAGAAAAACCGAATATGGCGTATATCTTTTACTTACTATGTACTCTGTCCATAGACAGAATTTATATTAACTTATTTATATAATGTGGAATTGGTACTTACATGCACCTTAGACAAACCACTATTAGGTTCATTAGGTGTACTTAGCATAATCATATACTGTGAACTTTATTAAGAATAAATAAATAAAAAAATACTTTTAAAAATACAATACTTACTTGCATTAGAATATTGATTGAGGATGTAATAGTTATTGGGATTGTTCACGGAACTGGTATCTTGGAAAACAGATGGTGATGTACTGCTGAGTGACCCAAATGTTGACTGAAAATTTACAAAAGCTTTTATCAATACTTACTCTAAACCTACTTATCTATATGGATATGGGATATAATAAGACTACTCCTGAAAACTCTGCATAAATTACCTTCTTATCTAATGTGGATGGATGAGGGAAAACTAATCTGTGTACTGAAGACACTGTTGCTGCTAATATCACCACATGCTGAGAAACATTTCTTTCATAAATTGTTATATTGTTAAGCGGAGGTGTTCCAGGGGCAACTTTGCATCTTAAATTTGATCCTGATAGATTCAGATCCAGGGATGCTTCTGATAGTTCAATCCCATCTGAAGTAGTTTGCCTGTGGAGAAGTTTGAATTAAATCAAGCTATAGGCACTGTAAATTGAGTTTATAAATTGAACTAATTGGTTTGACTTTAGAATCAATTTATGTAATTGGGGGAGGTGGGGAGAGGGAGGGGGAAAGACCATAGGTTTTATGAAAAAAATAAATTTGATGTTATAAGAAAAATGATTAGATTCTTGCTCAATAAATGTTTCTGGCTGATGTGTTTTATTTCTGAATAGTGTCAGATTCAAATCAATTTTTGAATAGGGACTAATTCAGTTCAGGCACTTGCCTTAAATCAATGTTTGAATATACCAATTTGCCTGAGGCATTTAACTTTGAATAGGGCCCATTTAGGTTTAGGCACTTGTCTAAAATCAATGTTTAAATAGGTCCCAATTCAGTTCTGGCAATTGCCTAAAATCAATGTTTGCAAAAGGCCCAATTTGGTTCAGGCACTTGTCTAATATCATTGTTTGAATAGGTTCTTTGTTTTGGCATTCCCCGCACCTTGCTTGTAATCATCACATGTGAATTGGTATAGAAATCTTAGGTTATTTTTTTGTTCTGAGTACATCTGCAATCAGTCTTCAGACTATGAGCAGGTTTGGTGTAAGACCTAACCTCAGGTAGTAACTAATAACTTCATGAATTTATATCTCAGAAACTGTTGGCCTCAATGAACACTGTAACTTTTAACTTAAAAAAAATTATGAAGTTTCACATCAAATTATGTAGTGGCTGATTATGTCAAAAGAAATACCAATTTAACTTACCAATAGATGAATCGATTTTTTGTGTATGTTTTTTTAGAATCTTTGTACCAGTATCCGCCAGCTTTTGGTGGAAGTTTGATATCTTGCAATGTACTGTGTGTACCTCCTAAAATCAGAACAAATATGGGTTTGGGGATTTAAAAATACATTGCATGAATTTAGGTAAGAATAGGATTGAAGGTGGAAGGGGTGAACTCCCCTATTCCAATGGTACCACTACCAAAGTAAGGAATTGAATAGTTTCCAAGAAATTATGTTTTTTAATTTTTTAGGCTAATAAAGAAATTCATATACAAACAAACTTTGAGTGAGAGACCTATCTCCCTAATTTCCACAAAGGAGAAGTAGGGTTAAATAAGGTTCTGTAACTCACCAACAAATGCACTGCGTTCAGCTCATGCTTGTGTTTTTATGTTCCCTAGTGGACTGAAAAGTGTCAGACTAAAATTAAGATTAGAATAAGGTCCACTTCGGTCCTGACATTCGCCAGGCGCCACGGCACGCTTCACTTGGCCCATGCTTGTGAGTTACAAAACAAGCCTTTAACTCCAGTACATTTAATTTTTCAATACTTAACCTAAAAATTATTAAATATTAATTTCTAGGAAACTATTCAATTCCTAACTTTGGAAGTGGTACCGTTGGATTGGGGGAGTCCACCCCTTCCACTCCCTGTGCTTCTTTATCGAAATTAGTGTGAGGGCTTTCTAAATCCCACCCCAAATATGTAGTAAGCGATCATAATAAATATGATGACCTTAGTGGCGCAGCAGGCAGGTAGCCAACTGAGATAAGAGGTGCCGGGTCTATTCCTGTTGCTGGACAAAAATGTTGGCAATGCCTAGGCTCTGGGTGCTGTGGTACCATAGTACTTGTAGTTTCTGTTACCTTTCCTGATATAATACTATTGTAGAGTCAGAACTACTTATTGGGTGTTACTATTATTAGTAAGCAAGCAAGTTCTGCGTGACTAATGAAAGTTACTGCTACTACGTAACAACGGGCGGTTGTAAAGGTGGTATCAAACATCACTTACCTGTATTCAATATGATTTCTTTCCATTTTTCTGGAATGTTATGATTGGGCGCGATTTCTTTGAAGGTTACTGGCATGGCTTCTAGAAACTCCATGGTGTTTTACACCGCAAAACTAACACAATTTTACGAACAGATTAGTAAAGCGTTGATGATAAATAGCCCTCAAATGTTGTATTTATTTATATAAAATTTTATTTATTGTTTACTCATGAACAGCAAGCGGCTTTTGCACAGACTACTATATGTACCAGGGTAGGCTTTTGGGTGCCGTGATAACACAACCATGGAATGCACAACCATGGAAAACACAACCATGGAATTGGTGTATATTTTAGTTGCAAATTCCTGGCCGTGTTTTCCATGGTTGTGCATTCCATGGTTGGACATTCCCGACACGTGTCGGGAAAGCGCAACCAGGAATTTGCGACCATTTTGGTCGCAAACTCCTGGCTGCGCTTTCCTGTCTGTACATTCCTGCCTGCGCTTTCCATGGCTGTGCTTTCCATGGTTGTACAATAACCGGACTCGCGGCTTTTCATCACTTCCTTCTTTCATGCGTTAGCCACAGATTAAAATGTTTTTGCTTTTAAGCCGCAGAGTACTATTTAAAGTGTTAATAGTAGTCTGTAATTAGCATTCCATTATCTAGTGTGTGGTTCCTTCTCGTATAACAGATTTTTAAAAAATGGTGGTAAAACGTACATACAAACGGTATGACTATACAGTAAAAAAAATTGTGATAAAACGTATAGCACGCCTGCCGTCATAGCGGATAAGGCCCCAGACAAAGAACGACCAACCATGGAATGTTAACCCAGCATTTCGACATAATGCAGAATAGTGCCATTCAAATTCATACAATCGATTTTTAATGTCAAAATTATGTCGAACGGTAACTTGGTGCTCGTTGAGTGGCTTGCCTTTTGGCATAGATATATAAATACTAGTACTTTCGGCTGAAATTACAAAAATGCGTTAAAAACTTGGTAAAACGTTGCCATTTAGAAAATCTTGTCAAGTCACCGCGGCTTTGTATTGAATACTGTGTGTACTAACTAAAATGGATGGCGACATTGCCGGTCCACGTGAACGTGCTGAATAAGTCTCATTTTACATACATACATTTAGTCACGCTTGTTTGCCGGAGGGGTGGGCAGAGACCAAGGATTTCCACTTGCTAAGATCCTGGCATGTCTTTCGCTTAATTTATCAAATTCTTCATACAAGCTCGGTGGTTTAGTGTACTTCTAACCTGGCCTTTCTCTAGAATGTCTTCAATTTGGTCGGGGTACGTTAAGTCTCATTTTATTGATAGAATATTATTTAATGTATTTTTATCCTTAAATTCTATTCATCACAGTCCTTCACATCAATAAAATTGTCGACTGCTTCGAATAGAATGTCTTCTTGTATTTCTTTATCACGCAAACCTGTGAACAAAATAATACATCATTTATGTACCATCATCATCATCATCAGTATATATTAGTCCACTGTTGGACATAGGCCACCCCTAATGAGCGCCATAGCGCCCTGTCTTCAGCTTGTCGCATCCAGCATCTGCCTGCAGTCTTTCGCAGATCGTCATCCCACCTGGCCGGAGGGCGTCCTACACTACGTTTGCCGTGTCGCGGTCTCCATTTAAGAACATGTTTACCCCAGCGGTTATCGGTTCTTCGCGAGATATGATGGGCCCACTGCCACTTCAGCTTGCTAATTTGTTGAGCTATGTCGATAACTTTGGTTCTCTGACGGATGTATTCGATACGAATCCTATCCTTCAGAGAGACTCCGAGCATAGCTCTTTCCATAGCTTGCTGAGCGACTTTGAACTGGTGGACCAGCCCTATCGTGAGTGTCCACGTCTCAGCTCCGTAGGTCATGACGGGTAGGACGCACTGATTGAAAACTTTTGTTTTCAAGCATTGCGGTATGGATGACGAGAAGACTCCACGTAGTTTTCCAAACGCTGCCCAGTCTAGCTGGATCCTCCTCTTGGCCTCCTTCTCGAAATTGTTTTTACACAACTGCAGAATCTGCCCAAGGTAAGTATATTCGGAAGAAATTTGGAGAAGGTGGCCATGTACAACCAACGGTCTTGGCACAATGTGGCCATTGATCATGACTTTGGTTTTATCCAAATTCATGCCAAGACCGATACATCGGGAGGCTGAAGCTAGGCCGTCCAGCATCCGGTTCAGCTCCTCTAGCTACTCCGCCATTAAGACTATGTCATCAGCGAATCGCAGGTGTGAGATGTAATCGCCGTTTATGTTAATGCCCTTACCTTTCCAGTCCAACATCTTAAACATATCTTCCAACGCGCTCGTGAACAGTTTCGGGGATATGACATTCCCCTGCCTCACTCCTCTGCGCAATTGAATGGGTTTAGACTGCTGGCCCTATACTTGGACTCTCATAGTGGCGGCCTCGTAGAGACATCTCAGCACCTCGATGTAACGATAGTCTACTTGGCATCGCTGTAAGGATTCCAGAACATCCCAGGTTTCGACGGAGTCAAAGGCCTTCTCATAGTCCACAAAGGCCAGACACAAGGGCTGATTATACTCTTCGGACTTCTCTATAATCTGCCTCACTGTGTGAATGTGGTCTATGGTGCCATATCCTCCGCGGAACCCGGCCTGTTCCGGTGGCTGGAACTTGTCGAGTCTACTGGCGAGACGATTTGTGACCACTCGTGAGAACAGCTTATAGATGTGGCTCAGGAGTGAGATGGGTCTATAGTTCTTAAGGAGGGTTTTATCTCCCTTCTTCAAAAAGAGCACCACCAAACTCCCGCTCCACGCCTTTGGAGTTCTCCCACTGTGAAGGACGGTGTTAAAGAGGTTTTGTAGCTCCTGTATTGTTATACAGGCTCCGCCTGCTTTCAAAAGCTCTGATGTAATTCCGTCCTCGCCTGGGGCTTTTCCATTTTTAAGCTGCCTCAGAGCTAACACAATCTCATCTTGACTGATGTCTGGCAGTTCGTCGGTATAGTGGCGTGTCAGAGTGGCTCTGGAATCGTGGTCGTCTCGTTGGGAACGAGGGCCATGTGCAACGTACAAACGGCCATAGAAATCCTATATCTCAGCGGATATCTCCGGCTTCGACAATACGGTCCTCCCGTCGTGCGTATTTAGCTTCGTCAGATGGCTTTTGCCAAGCTGCTGAGTGAATACTTTGGTTTCGCTCTATCGCCTCTTCAATGAGGCGTGTGTTAGAGCTCCGAAGATCGCGCCGTACCATCTTCGCAATTTGGTTGTTCAGGTCTGACCTCTCTAACGAAGTCGCTTGGGTGGTTTCCCGTCTTTTTGTCATCAGCCCGAGAGTTCCATCCGAGAGTTTGGACTTCTTGCCTGTACGCTGCTTTTGGCAGAGTTTGATGCCCTCGTCGCTTAACGTTTCTTCCTTTGGGCCCGTTTTTTAAAGAAGGAGTTCATTAAGAACAGCCCCTCTTTCGCAAGGAAGTTGACAAGCATTTGCCCCCTGTGATTCCTAACTCCATAACCATGCGGGCTTATTCGGGATTCGTTGCCAGTCTGGGTTCCCACCTTACCGTTAAAGTTCTCCATAACAACATTGAAGTGAGCCTTAGTGGTGCTGTGCAAGGCTCTGGATATGTCTTCGTACATATCCTCCACTTCATCATTCAAGTGTGCCGAGGTCGGTGCGTAAACCTGAATGACCTTCATGCTGTAACGCTTGGACAGCCGAAGGATCAGGTATGCTACCCTGGTCGACACACTGGAGATTTCTTCAACGTTGTTAAAGAGGGCCTTATTATCGAGGAAACCTACACCACCCTGGGATGTTTTACCACTCTCGCGAAAGTAGAGAAGATGGCCCGAGTCTAAGGTTACGGTGTCCTCTCCCTCTCTACGGACTTCACATAACCCCAGAACATGCCATTTAATGTTCTCTAACTCCACTTCCAACTGCGCTTAATTATGGTCGAGCCTCAGTGTGCTTCCATTAATCGTAGCCAGAGTTGGTTTTAGTGGTGAATGGCCTGGGGTAGCCCGGTGATCCTTTACCATGGCCGTTACCATGGCCGCTACCATGACCAGGAATAGCGAGGTGGCCGGGAACTGGGGGCCATTTTCTTTTGGCTTCTATCATTGGGGGGTATAATGCCCATAATCCCCACGCTGGGCATGCGGGTTGGGGATCGCAGTTAGGTGAAATATTGTTCTGCAGGGGGCGCTGCTGCCCGCCCCCGGTGTATGTCCCTTAGTCGCCTCTTACGACACCCACAGGAAGAGTTGGGGTGGTGCAAATTCTAAACCGGCACCACACGGCAACAACAACGCATTATGTACAACAACGCAAAATAATTTATTTATCTCACTTAATGATTATAATAATGCTAAATAATCACTAAGTGAAATAAATAAATTATTATGCGTTGTTGTACATAAATGATGTATTATTTTGTTCATTTTATTGAAGTGAAGGACTTGAAGTGATGATTAGATCATTCATTTTATTGAAGTGATGATTAGAATTTAAGGATAAAACTACATGAAATCTGAGACTATCATTTTAGCTTGATACCACAACTATGCCCTGAAAGGCTCATTTAAACCGATAACTCTAACATATCGATGGTCATACGTTGACACCTCGTAACTTACATTTTTACGAAAATTACTTCTGTACATTAAAAAAAAAATCAAAAATTACGCACTCTTTCTAACGATTGCTAGCTAGTTATCCAGAAAAAATGACACTCGAACATTTTGTTTCAAAGTTGACACCTCGCAAATTCAGGAATCCAGCTGATAATACTTTGCGTGCAGTTACGAGGTATCAATACTAAGTTGGCACCTAGGTATATTGAACGCATGAACTTAACTTCTAGCACTTTTTCATTATAATTTGTCATGTGAGGAGTACGTACCGAGTTTTAACTGATTAAAAATTAAATTATTTTTTTCATTAAAGTTAATAAATCCGCAAAGTGACCAAAAATCTATTAAGTACAATAAAAAAAAGATTTAAATTTCAATAACACTAGCTTTTCTTTCATTTCAAATGGCATCATGGTGCAGTGATTCTGGTAGATACGTGATATTAGAACATCATGGAGGACGACAGACAGATTCTTTAACATTCAACAGTAGTAGCTGGTAGTATCAGGACCATCAACCTCCCGTACAGAGTCAATCCCAACAAATACGATAAAAGACCCTAATTTTCCTAACCTATTGTGTTCCACTGTTGGGCAAAGGCCTCCCCCGATTCCTTCCATCTGCCTCTATTCTTGGCGGTCTCCCACCATTTCGGCTTGAATGCATTGAGATCGTTACGATAACGCTTTCGCGGCCGACCACGACATCGTCTTCCATCCGCAGGCACCCAAGGTGTAACTGTGTTTGCTCACTTCTCAGTTTGGGGTTCACACGACCCTGAGCGGATGGAAGTTAAATCCAACAATCAATTAGTACTGTCCTATTCTTCAACAGGATGTATTATCGTGGTCATAATCAGGGTCTTCAGTTGTATCTGTTTGGGCTGAATCCATACGGTAAGATGATGATCCCGATACCACCAGCATTTCAGAATTTGTAGCATTACCAAAGCTTAGAATTTAAAATTAGGCACTGTAGATACAAAGTCTCAGTTCCACTTCAGCAGCATCTTTAAGAGCTAGTTAAGGGAATAGGACTGGTGGATGGCTGGTTCAGGGAAAGGGAAGAGATGAGCTCCAGGTCATGTAAAATATCTACCTTCTCTATTTTTTATATACCAAGAGGATAAAAAATAGAAAAGGTTTAGCTAAACCAGTGCTTTGGAAAGCATGCAAGAACAAAAAATTAAGAGAATAAAAGATTGGAATAGAAATGAGAATTCTTGGAATTCGAAAATCTCTTTTAAGAGCCATTGAAG
The DNA here is from genome assembly GCA_958496245.1 of Perizoma flavofasciatum. Taxonomy (NCBI): domain Eukaryota; kingdom Metazoa; phylum Arthropoda; class Insecta; order Lepidoptera; family Geometridae; genus Perizoma; species Perizoma flavofasciatum. The sequence continues at coordinate 7,789,214 of OY292431.1, forward strand.
TTACATTGACCAAGTGGTAGGCTCTTAAAAGTGTTATATACCTGCAGATTACCATTCTTTTTACGATAACTTGCCGCAAGGTTAAGGATAAAAACACATTATCACAGTAGTATAATTAGTGCGTTGACTGCTCGTAACTTGAAATTTGTGAGATGGTTTTTGAGTTATTTACTCGTATCTGATTAAAAAAATTAATTTTACGAAAAAAATCATGTGCATGTTGTTATTTCAGTTCTTTTTTAAATAAATAAACGAATTATCTACCAACTACATTTTTGTTTTAATTTATTAGCAACTCAAACAAATTTTAGATAGTTTTTCTCTTTACTGTAAAATTTGACATACTCGTAACATTAACTATGTTACGAGTATGTCAAATTTTACAGTGGTGGTGTCAACGTATGAGCATCGATATAACATTTTCAACTTGAAATCTTGGGTCGTAATGACTAACAATAATTATGTTCTTGTAAAAGGAAGGTCGGGCTGTAATCAACTAAGAGTCAAAAATATCTGCGGGCGCTATCTAAGCAAAGCTAGGTAGTACCTATACAACGTAGTATCCCTAACTAGTATGTGGATACCATACAGAAAGCCTTTCAAATATCTGCCTAGTTGTCTACTGCACGACGCGCTGCCGTCGTACGTCTACCACATACGAGTATTCGAGTCACAGATATGATAATTATGATAATACTAGGGTTAAGTGAAGTGCTAACATTTGTCCAGAATCGACATCGCACCTTTTTACATCTTAACTGGCTATTCAGCCGCTGCTTCACCAAAGTCATCAGATATTCTGACGTTATTAACTATTTCCTATGGTTCTTAGAGCGATCAAACTGACGCGGTGACAATCAAAGGCAAATGGTGGTCAAGTGGTTTTCAAAGCTCGCGTGAACATTCACGCTACTAATCGTCACTGCCATAGCAAACGGCACTGTTGATTGCCCGGAACTTCTTGAGCAAATAGGACTGCGCGCAAGCATGATTGCACTGAGAAAACCTAACACCCTTTACGTCCCTTTAGTTAGGACAAATTATAGGCAAAATGCATTTGTTTATAGAGCTTCTTGCTCCTTTAACTCTCTAGTGAACAAAAACAGTGAGGTAGATTTGTTTAGCACCAGTACAAGTAAGCTAAAACGCTTAGTGATAAATTTTTCCAAGTGTAGACTAACTATATCCATCTTTATTTTTACTGTATAAACTATTATTTTTTTCCTATTGTTTTATGCCGTCAACTAACTTTGTATTTATCTTACTATTTTATTACTTGTCTGCGGAAACTTCTAATAAGCCTTCAGCAAATATGCACTCGTCTATCCAGTCATATTAAATACTTATATCTGTTCTTGTTGTACCTAGCTGTAAGCTTTCCTAAAATTTTGAAAATAAAAAATAAAATAAAATAATAAAATGTCAGTTTGACCGGGCCCTTACTGCAATTTAGTTATAAAAATACTATTAATGATCATATTGGTTATTTCCTCTACCTATGTTAATGTCAACTGCCCATTTGAACGAGTTGGTGACAATCCTATCCTAAACTAAAATTAGTTAGTTGTTTGTTGCCTAAAGTACCTATAGGTACACCAGCCGGTCAAAAATCCTAAGAAATAAAATCACATTTCAGTACATTCAAATGATTTTGTAAATATTTTTCATTGTAAGCTTTGTTTGATAGTTATCTAAAGAATCAAGTGGGTGGGTTTTTGATTTCAACTAGACATAGGTATTATTTTATTACCGATCTTCCGAACATTTTTTATAGTATTTGCAGCGAGATTAACCTTCAATAAATGCTTTCAACCACTCTATTTTTATTTTTTGATTTGTATCTGTGTTTTGGTCGTGGAGTCGTTCATTCGTGTTCAGCATCCGATCACTAAAAAAAATAGTCTGTGGTATATTTGAGACTCGCTCAAAGCTGTTTCTTAGATAATTTTCGTATTTTTCTATTTATTTTTCTAATAAAATGATCATATTTTAACAAGTTTCTTATCGCGAATGAATTGTAAAATTATTCATGTGAATACACAACGCAAACACGTATTATGATATTGTGTTATTTTGTGGCAAAAAAATAAAGAAAAGGTACCTAAGATGCATCGATTTTTTATGTAATTTCAGTGTGAAACTTTGGTAAATTCTTCTATATTTACTCTAATATAAAGGTATATAGTATTCCCGTTGTTTTCGCAGGTGGTGTCTATTGCATGGTGCAATAGACACTCGGGAACTTTTGATAAATATATTGTTTGCTTGAGCAAATATATTTTATTCAGAAGTTATCTGTTAGACAACGCTTTTCTGTTGATTTCGCAATAAACTCAACATAATATTCATTTATTAACTTTTAATAATTTGTGCACTAAACATAGTAGTTATTTCCTTTTTTTTGTTCTTATTCTACCTCCTACCAATCAATTTAGATAGAATCTAAATTTTGTAAGTACTGATGGTGATTTATTTTTACCCGACTGCCCAAAAGAAGGGTAATGTTTTTCGGGAGTACGTATTTCCATTACTTTGGATTTCGCTGTATTTTGATAAATGATTTATCATTGGATTTGTATTGATCATGCGACTAGCATAGGATATAATAAAGTGTCAAGAAATCTCATATGGCAATGTCAATTTTGTACATTCATGGCAAATAATAATAATAATAATCAACAAGCAGGATAATAAAATTAGATTTGAATATCACTGTTGTAGTGGCATTAATCATTCTCTAAAAACTCATAACATGGTCAAAAAACTCTTATGACCATCTATTAATTTTAGTTTTGTTAAAAGTGAGATTCTGTTTCTGAGTCCATTTTAATCCTAACACTTTTTACAAATAAATACTGAGGTTAATATTTGCAAGGTTCTATACATGAATCTCTATATTTAACTTGCATCAACATTGCATGCATTATAAAATGTTTTTGCATTTTTAAAATACTTTCATATAGTTGAGTTCCCCCACATCACTTTACCACATGACAATATGAAGTGTATATGTGCATAGTATATATATTTTAGGTGGCATGCTGAAGTGGTCATAGTACTTTCAGCATATAGATCCCTGATGTTGCAGTTCCGTCTTTCAATGTCGAACTTCACTTAAAAAGTGTCAGTTTGTTAAGTGTTAAACTGTTAACCCACACTTTTGGGAAATATAAAGATTAGCTAGCAAATGATTTGATATTAATATAGCTGTTATAAAATCATGAACCATGTCTTTCTTAGCCTGTACAAAAAATAGCTTGAAAGGTTTAACCAATTTTGATGAAGTCTAAAGGGGTTTTAGGGAACATGCAACATATCAAGTGACTGAAGTGTCCAGATTTCCCTTAGACTCGCGGGTTCTCTGTGCTAGGGGTCCTAGTTGAAATTGCTATTGGTTAATCCACTTAGGCGCGGTGGCGGGGTGCGAGCACGGCGCGGGCGCGGGCTCGGGCGCAGCAGGCTCGGCGGGCGGGGGGCGGCCGGCGGACACAATCCGCCGCGTAAAGGTGAAGATGTCGTCCGTCTCCGCGCAGGGCGTCGTGGAGCGCGCCTCGGCGGAGCTCTCCCGCCGAATCACAGGTAAGGACTCACTGTTTGCTATCTCTGTGTTAACGGAAGAGTGAGTGTCTAGTGAAGAGAACGTACCAAATGCGCTGTAGGTAAGATGACTTCAATCCGAAGGTACGCAGCTTTAAACCCGGCAGTGCACAGATGGATTTTTCCACTAGAGATATTTTTGTGCCCAAGTGCTCTAAACTGTGAAGGAAATCATTGTGAGGGGGTTTTCTATGCCCAAGAACCCACTATCTTTGGATCGGAAGTCTGGGTACCGCTCACTAGGATATCAACGGCTCATAATAGTAATTTACTAATTTTATTAATTTTAGCCGACAAGCTTGTGAATGATTGATATGGCGTACTTTCACTTACTAACTGCTAGTAGTTAAATTTATTGCGACAAGGGATCAAACCATAACCTCTCGCAAATCAATCAAGAGATGCGAGTTCGTTTCCCGCTGCGGGACAAAATGTTTGGCTTGTTCTGCAGATATTTGTTCTGGATCTGGTTGTTGTGGCTCCATGATGGAACACTTAGTTCTCAATACTCACAGCCCAAGGAATCCTAGTGTGGGTTCGAAAATGGGATACTGACTGTTGAGTGTTTTAAAAATAGCTGACCGGGTTGGCCAAGAAACATCGACAGTACTGGATTTAATATGAATACATAAACTCACCCCTTTTTCGCCTGAGGGTAGGCAGATACCACGGATTTTCACTTGCTACGATCCTGACATACCTCTCTTGCTTCATTCATTATCATTACATTCTTCCGCCGGTTTTAGGTTTTTATATGTAATCCGTGATTACAGGCCTCGGGCTTCGCGGTCGCAAGCGTTCCCCTGGCGTGGTCGAACGCGTCGCCAACGCCCTGTGTGGGCCTGCGGCCGCTGCCGCAGCGCCTCGCGTACCCCGCAGGCGGCGCCCCTCCCCGCGACCCCTTGTCTGGAGCCAGTTCATTCTCGAAGAACGGTTCCTTGAAAAATTCTTCCTTTACTTCAACGCGAACGACAGGCGATCGCTGGCCCAAGTTTGCACCAGATGGCGAGACATTCTATACTCTTCTCCTCGGTGGTGGAACGGGCTGATCGGTGTCGTGGACTGCAGAGAGCTGCGGTCGACGTCCGGTTGTTGTGTACAGAGGTTCTACAACTCCCTTATTAGAAGAGGTATCCGTGGTGTGGCGCTGGTCTCGGGCTCTGACGATGATATTAATGAATTCATAAGGCAATTCCCTTTGTCGGCGCACCACCTTCACGCTATTGGATTAAAAGGTTGCACTATTACTGACCGAGGATTGGAATCTGTCCTAGATCATTTGCAGGTTTGTGATTAATATAGCGATGTAATTCCATACAACTGAGTTCTTGCTTTACAACTAATTCCTCATTTTAGGTACTCTTTGAACTAGAACTAACCGGATGCAATGAAATAACCGAGGCCGGTCTATGGGCATGTCTAACTCCACGAATTGTCTCACTCACGCTTACTGACTGCATTAACATTGCTGACGAAGCTGTAAGTATGAACTTCATTTTAATATACAGGGGTCACGAAATTAATTCATTTAGTTTAATGGCCCTAATTATCATAAGGCCCAACAATTAATCACATATTTATTATCATGTTCTTTTATTCTTATTATTAGCTGTGCCACGGGACCGCCCTCGGCTCCCAGCCCACCGCGTTGCATCGCCCGTTCGCGCTATTTGTTCTTTTGCTCGGCTCCTAAAGGTGCCGTTAAAAAAGGCGTGATGTTAAATAGCCTATAACTTTACTCAAAAATTGGGCTCTCAAATCCAAAACATTGTTTTTAAATCCGAAAGATAGTTCAAGAGATTAGCACGTTCATAAATTCAGCTATTATTAGTATAGATATTATGAACGTCAAAGTTTGGATGTTTATTGATAATAATCTCCTTGGACCGGTACCGGCTGGACCGATTTAGATGAAATATGGAACAGGAATAGTTCGTGAACATAATACGTGACCTACTTTTTCTCCGGGTAGCATGCGTGCGAAGTCGTGGGCAGAGGCGAATTCAAAATAATTTCCTTATTCCAGCCCTGCCCTTTTCTTACACTAAACAGCAACAACTATTATCGAATAAATAAACGTATGGATAAATTAACTTAATTAGATGATTCAAACAATAATGACGGCGTTCAGTCGCCCAACCAGAAACGGATTTTGGGACCTAATGGTGCTGACGACATCAACAAGTAGTTTATTCTCTGTATAAATTCTACTCATGTCCTCAAAAAGAATGGTTTCTCTTACAGGTGGGCGCAGTAGCTCAGTTGCTGCCATCGCTGTACGAGTTTTCCCTCCAAGCGTACCACGTGACTGATGCCGCCCTCGGATACTTCTCTCCGAAACAGAGCTCGTCGCTGAGCGTGTTACGGCTGCACAGCTGTTGGGAGCTGACTAACCACGGCGTTGTGAATATTGGTAAGGTCTCTTCACTACACGCATTCAGAAAAACTAGATTAATAATCTGGCTTTTAGGCCAATCTTTTCCGAGTATGTAATTACGATAGGAAATATGACTTATAATTAATTGACAGACTGGTAGATACGAAACTCATGTGATGACAATGATAGACATATAGGTAGCAAATTTTTTTTTCACCACGTATGATTCAAATTTAAATGCTTGATTTAAATTAATTTAAAAAAATATATATATATACAAATTCGAACACAGCAAATCACAAGCTGTCAATTTTACCTAACTAAGTACATAGATCGGAACGTAAACCTGTTTTTTTATATCTACTTTCACAGATGATGCGACATTTTGAGACTTGACGTGTATATTTCATGAATAATTAATTCTCGTTCTGATTGAGCTAACGATATTTTTTAGAAAGTGTTTTCCACAAATTAGTCAGCATATACGTAGCTGTAAAAACCTAATTTCGATCTTCACAGGCCTTATATTTTTGCATTTGAAACTTTACGGCACGACTCCTCGTGTTCAAAAACAAAGTTGGTAGGCAAATTTACAAGTGCCAATTAACTGAAGCATTCCTATTTCCCACATTCACTATTTAGGTCAAGAGTCCACATTCTCACTCGGCTTGTCAAAATGAGTAGGAAACGCTTTACACTGGGATTCCATTCTAGCTAAATCCCAATTAGGTATACATCTAACAAACAAGAAAAAGAGCTGCATTTTTTAGCTTAAAATTAGAATTTAAAGTTGAAGTGGCCATGGGCAGACTATTTAGCTGGCTGTTCTTGATGATGATAAAATAATATGAAAACGTGAGTCAAGGCAAGTCGAAAGTTACCTAGATCAATAAAATCTTATTGATTATTTCTGTGCAGCTGGCGTTGCAGTAGGATTAATTAACTTTGTTTACTTAATTAGCTTTTGTAACTCATAAATAATTATGATTAAAGACGAATTACACTTAAATTATGCTAAAACAACATTAACAAGTATAACTTTTTCAGGCAAAATAAAAACCTAATCTTCAAATAACGGGTTGTTGATAATAACTAAATAAGTTAATATTAAAACAAATACCCCATTAAAAAAAATTACCCCTTTAAGGGTGGGATAATTTTATAAACTTAATTGAAATATATGATATTCTTGAAGTACCTATCCATTAAAAAAAGAAAATTTTAAAACCGGTTCACAATTGGCGAAAATATCGCGTAAAATATACAAAAAAACATACAAACGAATTGAGAACCTTTCTCTTTTTTGAAGTCGTTGAAAAAAATAATTATACTTTCGAAATCGGAACTCTTTGATAATCCAAATAAGTCAACTGCACCATTGTATCAGTTTTTTCCAAAATTGGCGGCAATTTTATAAATAATAACGTGTCCACATTAATGAAACGTTAGAAAATGTTCGCTGTATGCATTTTTATGATTTTAGTTGTGGGTTCGGTCAGTCAGCCGCAGCCCACAATGTTACGATATACTTCGGTTAGCACTTCACGATGAAGCCCCACCTTCTGCTACCGTCTTTAACTGGTATGAATCCAAACGTAGTCGTACCAATCTACTGTTGAAAGTTTCTTCAAATATAAAACTTAATGACTTGCATTAAGTTTTATATTTGAAGAAACTTTCAAACGAGATATCTTTACGCGCAGCCATGATGTTACTGCCATTTTTTGAGTAAGCTGATTTTATTTTATTTGGTATGACACAATGGTTATGACTGCCTGCGTCACAAAATGCATTTCAACAAGGGTTCGACCTTATCTTAAGGAAATAAAACATTTTGGTTTGATTGTAAACTTTCAGTGCATTCCCTGCCGAACCTGACAGTGTTATCACTGAGCGGCTGCAGCAAGGTCACGGACGAAGGCGTGGAGCTGTTAGCTGAGAACCTGCCGCGGCTACGGAGCCTCGACCTGAGCTGGTGCCCGCGCGTCACCGACAACGCACTCGAGTATATCGCCTGTGATCTGAACCACCTTGAAGAGTTGACTCTGGACAGGTATGTTCTGAGCAAAACAACTTTAACGTGACACAGGTGACCGAGTAGTAGCGATTATGGGTGGCATAAGCTTTGACTTTGACTCTAGCCAATGTCCATTTGCTCTTAGCTATTATATTTTTACTGAAAGGCTATTGCAATGTCACATGGACTTATTGCGATAACTTATGACAATTCCATACATTTTGGAAAATAAGTGCAGTAAAAATAGGATAGCTACTTAGCGTTGCCACTTAAAATATTTAAAAATTATAAATTTAAAATAGTTATTTTTTATAAATATTTAAATATTTATATAAAATCACACGATACGAATATTAAAAGGATTAGGAAAAGGATCAGCGGAGTTTATGCTTGGAGAACTAATGTAATGTTTAATTGACAGATGCGTGCACATAACAGACATAGGCGTGGGTTACATCAGCACTATGCAGTCACTGGTAGCTCTGTTCTTGCGGTGGTGCTCGCAGCTCCGTGATTTCGGCGTTCAGCATTTATGTGGAATGCGCTCTTTACAACTGCTGTCATTGGCTGGTTAGTTACTTACCTACCGTTTTTACCGGGACGTCAGGTGCCCGTCTATGCGTTTGACGTAAGTTTGTTTGTCTGTTACCATTAATCTCCGAAACGGCTTATCCAATTGAAATGCTGTTTTTCCCAATTGATTTGTATTTCTTGAAGAATATAGTTCTTAAATATGTTTTATCGCCACAAGTCACTAGAGGGCGCTGCAATAGACGATGGAAAACACGGCAGGGATTTTAAAATAATACATACATACAGTCATGCCTGTTTCCCGGACAGAGACAAGACCAAGATTATTGTAGGCAGAGACCAAGGATTTCCACTTGCTGGCATACCTCTTTCGCTTCATTCATCCTCATCACATTCTTCATACAGGCTCGGCGGTTTAGGATACTTCTGACCTGGCCTTTTTCTAAAATTTCTCCAATTTGGTCAGAGTACGTTCGCCGAGGCCTTCCTCTACCAACTATCCCATTCACGCTCGCCTTGTATACTTGTTTTGTTAATCTACTTTCGTCCATCCTTTCTATATGCCCAAACCATCTCAACATACCTTTCTCAACTCTCGTTACTACATCTTCATTCACTCCACACGGCTCTCTTAGCACGCTGTTCCTCACTCTATCACTCAAAGTTACACCATACATACTTCTCAAAGCTCTCATCTCCACTGCATTTACTCGACTTTGATGTTTCTTCTACCATACCCAACGTTCACTTCCATACATTAGTGTCGGCACTAACACTCCTTTATGCATGGCTAGTCGTGCTGTCTCAGACAATTGCCGGCTGCTCATGAAGGAGTGAAGTGCCCCATTCACTTGATTTCCAGCATTCACTCTCCTTTCAATATCTTTCTCATGCTTCCCATCCCTAGTAAACAAAGTTCCCAGATATACAAATTATTTTTATGAGCTTTCTCGAAATCTTACGATTTCATTGGATTGGTTGCTTTGTGAAAAACATTTAACATTTACACTCGAAACAAATATCTGCAGAACATGCAAACATTTTTCCCGTAATGGTAATCGCATCCACAGCTATTTTATCTCAACCGGCTACTCGGCCGCCACGCCGCCGAGTTCGTCAGATTCTGATCCATGGTTCGTTCCAGGGTGCCCTCTCCTGACGTCCGGCGGTCTCTCCAGCCTCATCCAACTGAGGCAGCTGCGCGAACTCGAGCTCACTAACTGTCCCGGCGCCTCGCCGGAGCTCTTCGACTACCTTCACGAACACTTGCCGAGATGCCTCATTATAGAATAAGGTACTTTTAACTGTCCAACTAGACTGGATATTGCAACCCTTAACACTATCTAGTACTATCAGATAAACATGGGGAGAATGAGAGCACAAAATAACGTAACCAAGAATCCCTCTAGCTACCCAGCTGACTAACCATTCTCAGCAGATTAAAGCCTGAATTCATAGTCAGGGGTTGAACAGTCCCCCAAAATCCATCATTCAGCATTCGCCTTATGGCTAGGTGCATAAAGGTTAAATTAGCGCTTGAATTTTCACATAGCGCCTGAATAGTCCCCTAGGGGAGCCCTTATTTGACTATAAATTCGGGCCTACGCGAAGATTCGCTGAGGATCACATTGGGTGAGTGATAGTGGTCCGACCATTTAGGACGTCAGTACTGAGTTAGTACGGCCCCAGAGATGTTTAGGTGCAAAATATCCGGCGTACGAGTTGGCTAAAAACTCAAACAAATTACGCATAAATAACTTGGGTTGTCTGGATACAGCCTGGAAACATACTTCTGTTAAACACATAAGCATCCTTTGCTTTGTGCAGTCAGTTGTGGTGAAAAAGTGATTTAAATACCTGCCCATATTGCATACTGGTACTTGATTAGGTAGGGTTCCAGTGTCCACTCTATGTTAACCTTTTTATTGGCAACTCTATGATAATCTACCTGGCGGCCTTATTTTATGACCACAAATTGGGAACAGCTGAGCGGATAGCGGTGTATTTATATTACGTGATCGTAAAACAGGTCAATTGTTACATATAAGTACATTTTGTTACGATATGCTCCAGCTGTAACGAATTTGAGGCCTATTTCTGTTCTTCCGAAGACTTTAGTACTATTAGAACCGCAGCCAATTCCGTCCAACAGCGGTTTTCCTTAAAAATAAAACAGTATTTTCATGGGTAGAGTATCGTTATGGTTGTTTGTACTCAGGTAACCCTCCGTTTTAGAACTTTAACTGAAATCAATTCAACTAGAATATCTACCAAGAAACGTGTATATTTCTGTCCTTTTCAAGAAGTAACTTTCTCCTCGATGTTTCTAAATACTTTGGGACAGCATTTATATATGCCGTTATTATGTACATGTACATTTCTGCAAATAATACCCTTTCTAAATCTGTAAATGTAGGCCGTCTCAGTACCGTGTTATTTTCAATTTAGTCAAGCACGAGTGGGAAGGAAGATAGAAGAGAGTGAAAGGTATCTGTGCAATAGGATTGCCTTCATAATAAGTATTAGAAGAATTTTCACTTCAACACTGTTCTTTAAAAATATATTTATTAGAAAACTATAGTAAACTATAAATGAGAATGAGGTTTTGCTTCTAGTTTAGCTTCTAGAAACTTTTGAAAAGTACTGTTTAGTAAGTAGTTATATTCCAATTCTCACTTGTGTTTTATTGTATGTACGTATTTAATATTTGAATGTACCCATCCTCCTCGAATTTTGTGTAGAATAGTTTGTTGTGACTTCTTTGTCGTAAGCATTTTCTATATACGTTGTAGAGTATTTTTTTAGTATTAAACAAAGGTTTTGTGTGTTAAGTAAAATTGAATACTAACAGATATTAATTATTCATAAAATTTGCTCAAATTCAATCACGTTGTGACGGGAACAGTGTGTAAAGTTCAAAATTAGGTACTTATTTGATTATTTTTTCCTTGTACCAGCTACATAATAAAACCAACAAAATGTACGGATAGAAATGGATTTCATTAAAATTATAAGATCTGTGATTTATAAGTAATTACGTTCGTCAGTTTACATTATAGCCTATTGGCAGAACTAAATATTCTAAACACGTATGAACATAACAATATTAAAACAACTAAGCTTCATTACTCCAAATAGTTCAAGTAAGGTTTAGTATGTAGCTGGGCAAAGATTCTATATAATTACACTCATTAAAATAGAATTAAAACGCCCTGTTTAGCTTCTATTCGAGTCTGTAGCGATTTCAAGCCAAGACGCTTATAGATGAGTAAGATAAGTATAAGTACTTAACTATAAGTATTATTTTTATTTAAGAGTCCTATGTAGGAGTCACAATGTTAGTACAAAAAGCTTATTACATTGATAGGTCAATCGAGACTAGACGAATGTGAATCTGAGGTCTTAGCCAAAGTTACACTATATTTATTCAATTGGCGATAACTATCTTTACAACAGTATCTAAAACAGTAGAAATGTCAAAAAACAATCGTATAGTGATCGCGTGACATTTCGATAGCATAAATAAGACCCATATTTTTTTTAATTTATTTATAGAAACTGATACAGTGTATTATTTAATTTAACTTCAAGCATATGGGCAGTTTAAAAAACTTTTACAATTTTGTGTATGCAACTTTTTTATATGAAAATAACACTGTTTTCTAGTCAATTGTTTAGTTTTAAGACCAAAATGTACGGAAATACTTTTTTTTAGGTAAATAATTTGCAATAATCTTTATTGTAATGTACGTGATTTCTATTTATATTGTCGTAAACCGTCCTTAAAACGCGCGATCCAAATAATTTAACGAAATTCTGCTTATTTACGTATGATCCAGTAACTAAGGCGCGGATATATCGGTATCATTGCATTACATCCGTAATAAGAAAAGAATATCGGAAGCGCTGAATGCTCCATTCACGCTTGACCTGTACCAAATTCGTTATTTAGTAAATAGCTGGTGGTTCTTTAGTGTGGTGTCAATTGCAAAAATTAAACGTCGCATATTAATTTGATTACCTAACTTATGTACTACGTAAAACACAAACGCTTAAAGTTCTTGATAAATAATGGTAATTTTGTGCGAATTTTCTAAAGCTTTTTGTTTATATATATTATATATGAACACGGTACAATTTATACAAGAAATTGCTAATAGTTAAGAGGTATCAGAGGCCATATTAAGAGGTTACTTTGCTGTAGGTATCTCTTAATAAGAATCCGTTACACAAGCATAGCTACTGAATAAATTATAGAAATCTAAAAATATTGAGGAACAAAAAAGCGCGTTTTTTTTGTAAATGAATTTTAAATACCTATGTATTTTATTCTAATTAGTAATCAAAATTGTGTATGTAAAAGCAATAGAAATAATAAGACTTTGATTACATGTTCAGTTTCTTGTTCAGGTAGGTTTGAGTGGTATATTAGATCATTTAATCATAGCACAGATATTATAATACTAGTAACCATAGAAAAATACAAGAGCAAATGGACCTATTTATTATTTACCTACAAAATAAGTGAAAAATGTACAACCAATAAAGATAAAATCTTAGTCAGAGAACCAAGCACGAATGTTAAACGATAACGACGTTAGATGTAATGAGGTACGATACTTCGATACAGGCAATGTCATTGGCTTATTTCAATCTTTTTAATTAGAATTGTATATATTATCATATTTAACTATGGTATCGCTAACGTAAAGTAAGTCAATTACTCATTTGTGCTTGGGTCGACATACTTCAGGTTTGTTTTATATCGGTAACCCCAGTGCCCATATTTAAATTAATGCACGTAATTTTTTTTTTAAATCACCGTTGTGTGTCGTAGAGTACAAATCGCGCAATTTGAGTATATGGATGTTTTTTTCTCTTAGATACGTTAGATTAGATTCAAGTAAATTATGTGTTTGCTCTTTAGTCATTTTATTTGTGTGTACATATAAGTTGTTTTCCGTGTGTTCTTTGCACCTGTTAAATAAATATTTTTCATTGGCGTCACATTGTGTATGTACTGTGTAAGTAGTTTAGTCCAATTAAATTACACTTATTTGTACAATACTGAGATGTTATAGTGCAATATAGATGTACTGTTTTATCGTGTAGTTTTATTTTGTTTTCCTTATTCAATAGCCTATTAGTAACTTACATCACTGAATGCGATATAAGTTAGAAGTAGTAATACCAGTATAGCTACCTATACTTACGTAACTGGAGAGCTAAACCAGAACCCTTAGCCAGCAAACTCAGAAGGATAAAATGTAAGAAAACTATAAAAACTATTTTTTGTACGATTTATTGCAATAACCGATAACACAGTCATAAAAAACAAAATACATTTGATGACAACATAGCATGAGACACTAATGGTAACTTCATAATTATTTTATAGCTCACAAACATCACAAAATTTTGACTAAACCAAGAGTTACTCAATCAAAATAAATATTTTAGATTGAACTTTAAATGCAGGCAATTTTATAGCTTCGGAAGCGTTACAGTGTCTTTTAGATATGAATGCACTCAGCACCAGGGATAAAACACCAACATTTATCATAAATTAAAATAAATATATACACATTTACAAAGCATGTATCTAGGCCTGTGTAAAATGACTAATTGCAGTTATAACGAACACGCCACATGAGCTGTCTAATAACAATCTTGAAAGACAGTGCTTTCTTATCTATTAATTTCCATACATCTATCTATGTGGATCGCACTTGTAATTTTATTTATCTATCTATTTGTATTTAATGTAATATATTTACGTTTGATGCAAAATGTGTTAGGCATCTTGTGAAAAAATGAATACCTACAAGCATTAGTTACATTATTATTGCAACAGGCCTCCTGAAAATGCATTTTAAACATCATAAATGCTTAAGCTTGGATTGTTTTGTATGCGTAAACAGGTTAAATATTTTGGTAGTGTAAACTAAATATGAACTATTGGCAAAATATCAAGTATCAAAATATCTAGATATGACTTAGAGCATTTAGATTGCTCTAAGAAACAGAAGAATATAAAATTGTAGAATAAACAACTTATTTTGAATGTCACTTCAAATAAATAAAATTATGTAAGGTCTAATTAGATCTAAAGTAGATCGTCATCTCAATTGAAACGTAACTGCAGAAATCGTTGAAGTTTCAGTCTTGATTCATTGCATCCTAAAAGCATTCAAAATCATGGTTATTGGTACAAAAAATAAATTTATATATTATTCAATATTTATTGCATGTCACACTAACTAACTGATAAATATTGATAACACAATTTGCATCTGTAATACAAACTTTGTTTGCATAGTATGCATAAAGAAGTACGCACCGATCAGTGGTAGCCCTGCAGGTAGGCAGTGGTGGAGGCGAGGTCGCGGCGCAGCCAGGCCGCGTTCAGGCGCACAGTCTCGAGCGCTTGCTGCACGGAGCGCTCCGTACCCGGAGACACGTGGCTGCGGAAGAACTCTTCGATCTCTTGCGCTGCTGATTCCGAGGCAAAGTTCTCGGTGGTCGACTTCACTAGGCGCGCTAACAGGAAACCTCCCTAGAATGTATACCTCATAGTCATATATACTAGATTATGTAAGAGCATTCAAACCTTTAGGGATACGGGAAACCCAAATGTGAGTTTTGGTGAATGGATAGAGGACTTTCCTATCTACATTATATTATGCCTCAACAGTCCCATGGCCGGACCATTTTATAATTTGAACTAAATTTATTTGAAGATAGAATTGAGGCCGCCGGGGTATAGTGTGGTATTGTCAGTCTGTACATGTATGTGCACTTTGCTTATTCATGCATCACCTAGCTAGCGTGTATATCTATCAGCCTACATATAACCAAAACGCCGCTAAACGCAGTTTTAAACATAAATAAAAAAACTATTTTACAGGTAGAGTCTGTGCATAAACCTTGAAAGTTCCATAAGCTATATACATAAAGTAACATCTTCAATTGGAGTACATTCGCCAAGGTCCCATTCATGCTGGCATTTTCTTGTTTGTTACCATTCATCCTTTCTTAATAGATAATGGGGATAAAAAGAACACTAACCTGGTATCTGTCCATGAATTCTTGCCAATGGTCCTTAAAGAACTCCCAAGCCAAGTCGCGGCCGTGTCTGCTTATTGCTACCGATACTATGACGAAAACAGTGTCTTGAGCCCGCACCTCATCCTAATAAAACGTTATTTATTTAATGCTTTATTGAAAACAAACAATGTACAAAGGAAGAACTTAATGCTATACAGCATATTTTATCGGTCATCCTTAGCAGTTAAGCAATTCTTATTTAAGCTATAAATAAACATCCTTGCCCTAATCATACTTCTGTGCTTCAGCATGCAACATGCCCTATGAGATGTCAGCCCTTGCCTGAAATCTTTGACACCAGAGTTGGCCATACAAACTTTATTTTATTTTAACTCTTGAGTTGAGTAAGGCTTTGTTGGCTTTGTTTGAGGGGTAGACATCATTCTCAAAAAAAATATTAACGGTTCATTTCCAGAAGCCTAATTATGTTTTAGTGACTATTGAATTGAGTGTTAATTTCTTAAATATTTAAATAGGTATTTGAACTGTATGTTTTTAACGTAAATTACCATGTTGACTCAATCCCCCTGCATTGAGGGGCCACAAATAGCGAGCGCCTGCTACCGACTCGTAACGTCGATGAGTCAGAAATTCTGTATGTAGTGTATCTCTACAGTTTATTAAGAACTTAGTCATTATTGACTGTAGAGCAATGAAGCTCACCGAAATCGCGAAATCAAGCACGCGTTTCAGCAACGCCGGGTCTCTAACTGCGCCGAGCGCGCGGCTGATGCGGTCCTTCTCTTCATGCAAATCCGCAGCGCGATACAGTTCCAGGAAGCGTTCGAAAGTCTTCTCATCTGCGCCGCTCAGCTCGGCGCGGTAACAGGCGGAGCGTAGGTCCGCGGCTAGGGTACCCTGACCGGATAAGTGACGTTCAAACCTGAAAAAACATTAAGAATTTTATTTTAAAGTTATTTTTACCATTTTGAAAGACCCTGACATGTATTTTAGGTATATTGCATATATTATAGTATATTCATATTATGTGGTAAGTACACCAATTAAACCCCTTGTAAACTTTCGTACAGTCCGTTCCATCCAAAGGTTGTCTGGTAGTGACCACTATTTAGAACATCCATTGTACAACATTGACAAAGTTTGTAGTACTTAACTAAGTTGAAGTGTTTTTGGTGTGCAATAAAGTATTTTCTATCTATCTATCTATTTCCATCACATGTAGTGACGTGTGGCGTCAAAACATTTCTAAAAATATTTTTTACATTTCATCCTCTCTTGCACCGCCCCTACTTGTGGCGATAAGAGTCATCTAAGAACTACCCTTGAAGACATACAAATTGATTGCAAGAATCAGCACATAAATTAGTTGTAACAGACAAGCAAACAAACAATATCTTACGGCAAACGCAAATACGTGCTCCTGTCTTGTTAAAACCCCGACTTGCAGCGCCCCCTAGTTTTGTGCAAGTTACAGAAATGTATCGTGTTTCTTAGCTTTATATAAATTGTGCGTTATTCTTATCCTCTAAAGTCCACTGCTAGCTTCCCCTAAACAGTGCCATTCCGAACGATCTAAGTTATCTCCTTCAACCGACATATCATAATATATGTAGAAACAATAGATAGAAGATGGATAGGAAATGCTTTATTGCACAACTAAAAGTACTGTAAATATGCGAACTTAATGCTAGATAGTATTCTCTTCCAGCTAACCTTTGTGACAGCTAATATGGAAAACAGTCTTGAGGTAGTGCATAAATAACAAGAAAAGTTATAAATTATATGCTAAAGCTATACTATAGGGAGGGATATACTTACCTACCTATATTGACAATGACAAAGCAACAAAGCATACTGCTTTCTAAGCATCTTCTAGACTAGTTATTTATGATCACTCAGCCACTTACCGAGTTTTAGCTTCTTTGATCGTGTCGGGATCTTCGAAGCTGATCATTTTATTCAGCACTAGACTCCTGAGCAAAGTATCGAGATGGCTTTCCTTCTCTTCGGCGTCCCAACCTAGTTTTTTAGTCACGTTAGAGTAGAGTTTGCGTCCGAAATTCTTCAATGGCTTGTCGAGGGGCGTGTGCGATAGCAACGCGCTTAGCTTCGACATGCAGTTTGAGATGGAGGACCAAACTGTGAAGTTTGTCTCATTGCTGAAAGCTTCCATGATCTTGAGGCACTGTGAAAGAAGACAACTATTCTTAAAATACAATTTGTAAATGTTCTAGTAAGCCTTAATATAAGAATATTATTACGGCGATGGTGCTTTGCCATAGAAAAAAATATTTTGCAGCCTAGTGGTACACAACTTTTAATCTCCCTCTATGATAAAATTAAATAAGAAGTCACTCTTAAGGCAGCATCGGCCGCCCGCCCCTCACGCCGTCCAGTAACTTTATTTAACTAACGTATTAATACAATAGGTATTATTATTTGACGTCCGATCTTTTGAACGCCTCGCGCGTGACACATTAGAAAATTGTTACAAATTCAAACTCTTTACTGCCCGCTTTAAAAATCGAATAAAGAAAAGATTTATTTTGCTTGCACTTTTGAGGAACACGTCGTTTTTCGAATAGGTGAGATGAAAAAGCAGACATTTGTAACAGTACTCACATCGGCGGTGGGCGTGTGCCCGGCCTGCACCAGCGCGAAACAGTCGTCCAGCAGTCCGAGGCGGTCGAGCGGCGGCAGCGACCCGTCGCGGATCGCGGGCACCAGCTGCGCCAGCATCGATGCCGGGTAGCGAGTGCGGTAGTACCCAACCTGACAAATATTGCACATTTGAGAACACCGACTTCTATTCTCATTCTTAGTGGGGGGGAGGGGGGGGTGGAACCAAGAACTGCTCCCGTATTGGGGTCTATTGTGCAGAACTTCCCCTTATAACCTGACCCCAACCATCCTAACTCCTTGAAATAGCGCATGACTTTGTATTTCCCGTTCCCGTCCGTCGGAGTTCTATAGGAGAGCTTGTTTAAAAAAACTGCCTTCAAAGTCGTAAAAGTAGTTTTGTTAGTTATAAGTTCTCATATAAGTGAATTATAAAATATTTTAAGAATAAATTATCTTACACCAGAAAGTCAATGTTACCATCATCATCAACAGCCCGTACACATTCACTTAAATATTGTATCAATTGATATGACTCGAGTTGTAAATTATTTATCCAAATCCTACTAGCTGGAATGGTGTATTCCCTTCCCTGCATTTGCTTTAGATTCAAGATTCAATAGTTTAATCGGCATCCCCCAAAGAGTGCCATGACGAATGATCTCCACCGACTTCCCGCAACATTTACGTCATTGAGTGAGGGGCCTTGTCAGCGCTGTGTTCGCCTGTAATTGGCGTAGGTTATCAGAACGAATCCCAATCGTTATGACAACCAAAGGTGTCGGCGTTCCTCTTAATAAAGAAATCCTTTATTACAATTTACTCTCTAAATATCGTCAACAATTAATAGAGCCGAGATGTGAAGACTCAATCTGAGTATCTGCAATGATACTCTATATGTATTTTATCATTGCTGCCATTATACCGTAGTACCAATTCGACAATCGCCTCTGCAACGATCATAATTTGGTTGAATCAATGTTTACGTGATTGCAATCAATCACGTAAACATTGACAATCGCAAATGAGCGTCTCGGGAATCCTAAGATCAGCATCCCAAACACGAGAATATAGCAAATGTCAAATATTAAAGGTAACATTCGTGCTTGGTAACATAGGTTTAAAAGTATAAGTAACTAGAAACTATTATTACCTGAAACTACAGTGGAACTAAATTATCCCATGTACATACTCAAGGCTAATCAGATACCTTTTATTGGCTTACATCAACACTATAACAAGTAGACTTGACTCATTGAATTAATTACTGGTGCCTAGAATAGACCAACAAATGCTACAAATAGTTCACTTACTGTTCCAGGGTTTAGTTTAACCCAAGAAGATTCAGCGACGTCCTTTAGCACAACTTCTTGGGTCTTCTTTTCTAATACAGTAGATAGTGCAATCTGAAAATATGAGGTCCATTAGGTACATGATTTGATTAAAATCATAACAAATTAGATCTAGCTATGTGCTATTCATGCAACATTTTACCGTGGGTACCTACCTAATCTATTGTTACTTACTATAACTAAATTTTTAGAAATGGTCTTACTATTATACCATAACAACAACATATATTGAGAATAATACATGGATGGATGAAAGTGCATGATTTTGAACTTCAATGAAATGGTAAGTATAGATAAAATTACATTTCCGTCAATGACATGCTTGGGTGATTCCTTTTTGATATCACAAGCACATTTATCTTCAGTGCTTTGCACATTGGATATCTGACAATAAAAGGAAAGATTTCTATAAATAATAAAAAATAATGCTGGTCATTTTTCACAGAGCATCATCTTGCCCCAAAATAAGCAGAGCTTGTGTTATGGGAACTACATGACTGATATACTGCTTACTTTAAAATACATACAATTTATACATAGAAAACACCCAGACCCAAGACAAATATTTGCAGATCATATAAATATTAGTACCGGGGCGGGAATCGAACCCGCAACCTTCTGCGCAACAGAGGTCGTCTGAAATAATAGGTAACCAAAATATATATCAACAACCAAAATCAGTAGAACTGGCCATGAAAAACAAACAATTAGGTCAGAGTCAATTAGGTATAAAAGATTCCTACATAAAAAAATGATAATGATAATCTTATCAATAATCACTACCGATATTGTGCCTGACCTTAGGAAACAGAGAATCTGATAACCTTATAAGAAATCATGTATCAAAATATGTTTTTGTTTTACCTTTGAAGGTTGCTCTTGTGTAGAAACAGTGATGGGTACCATCCAAAGGTTGTCATTTCCTGGGCTGCCATCAGCACAGAATTTGCTTTGAGTCAGTGTCAAGATACGATCTGACCCCTTTTGTTCTGAGCTCACCTGTAATATAAGTATACCTTTAGTGCATAAATATATGGATAGGAAGATAAGAGTTAGATACTTGAGTGGAGTTATGAAACACAAGCAACTAGCAATGCTCTTGTGATAACAAACCTCAACCACTGGGAATCCCATCTGCTTGGTCCATGTTGACATAACAGCACCAACTGGCTTGTTAGATGCCTCTTCTAAAGCTGCCCATAAGTCCTCTGTGAATGTGTTCTTGTACTGAAATGTATAAATAATATATGGATAAACAGATGATGATAAATAATGGGTATCATTTATTTCAGCTCAGACAAAAACCACCCCTTGCAGGTGTGGTTGCTAGGTTAGATGTACCATTCAATAATTATTTTTTATATACTAGACTACCCAACGCCCTGGTAATTTCTTTGCATATTTTTTTTATACACAAACTTCATCTACCTGCTGTAGGGATGGACTTTTGAAAAATCTTTTGTCAGTGCAAAAGGAATAAATCCACAAAATTTCAAACATTGAGTCAGTGAGTCATGCACAAATTTTATAAACATTCTGAGATTTTAAGATATTTGGCATATCTTTAGTCAGATGGAAGCATTATGAAGAAACCATCATGACAATACATTTTCAACAGTACTACAATCTTGCGAATGTTTACTTTGTTTTTTACTTATGACTGATGGAATAAATACATTTTGAATTTGCTGCTAATAATGAATTAATAGTCAAAAGATTGCATTTTTTTTATTTCTTGTCAATGGTTAGTATATTTAGGATATCAAAATTGTAAATTCCAATTACATTATCACAAAATATCCATATGTAAATGTTGGTATTGCTATGGAAAGTATAGATAATGTAGATTGTGGTTCAACTCAGATAAAAACATGAGTAATAATTGCACTCTTGCTCATTTTATCATTATACATTGTTGGTACTGTGTTATCCCATTGAGAGTAAAACAAATACTTTACACAGTTGAGCAAATAACATTTACCTGATGCCTAGTAAGATTCCAATTACATTATCACAAAATATCCATATGTAAATGTTGGTATTGCTATGCAAAGAATAGATAATGTAGATTGTGGTTCAACTCAGATAAAAACATGAGTAATAATTGCACTCTTGCTCATTTTATCATTATACATTGTTGGTACTGTGTTATCCCATTGAGAGTAAAACAAATACTTTACACAGTTGAGCAAATAACATTTACCTGATGCCTAGTAAGATAGATGTTCATGCCTTTGCGAAAATCATCATCTCCAATGTACTTGTGCAACATGCGAATTACTGAAGCTCCCTTGTTGTATGAGATGTCATCAAATATCTCATCTATTTCGGAGGGGTGTCCCACAGGCACCTCAATGGGGTGAGAGTTCTTCAGGCAATCCAGTTCCAAAGCCCTAAAAGTATTGTATAAATAAATTAGTATGCAGCTCATGAAACAAAATTCTCATTGTTCATTGTTGTTGAACAGTTCAGTGATTTAACATTTTGTTTCTTGGCACAAGGCCATATGCAATGATTCTGAAAAAAGTGTTTTTTTACCTGATATAGTTTTCAGTAACAAATTGTGTCCATATGTCATACTCTGGGAACAGATGATTCACACAGAGGAATTCAACAAATGATGCATAGCCTTCATTCAGCCAGAGATGTGTCCACCACTCCATGGTAACAAGGTTGCCGAACCATTGATGTGCTAGTTCATGGCCAACCACAAGGGCTATCCACTGCCTTCGCACAGCCGAGGTATGCTCCTCATCAACAAGCAGGCAGGTCTCTCTGTAAGTCACCAAGCCCCAGTTCTCCATGGCACCAGCAGAGAAATCTGCTATCGCTATCAGATCAATCTTAGGCAATGGATAAGCAATGTCAAAATACTCCTTGTAGTAAGGGAGGACTCTAGCTGCTACTTCTAAGGCAAACATTCCTTGTTTACTCTTCCCTACAGGTGTGTAAACACGCACTAGCACACCATCACGGGATTTCTTCTCCACATAATCATATTCTCCTACAACAACTGCAACCAGATATGTGGACATTATGGGAGTTGTATCAAACTGTAAGATTTTCTTATCTCCCAGCAGTTTCTCATGTTTAAGGGGCATGTTGGAGAGGGCCACTCTGTCGGAGGGCACCTCGAGCATTATGTCGAAGGTGGCCTTGATGGCAGGCTCATCCCAGCAGGGGAAGCAACGGCGCGCGTCCGTCGCCTCGAACTGCGTGACAGCCGCGTAGCGCTCCTCGCCAGCCGGTGTGAGGTACTTGCTGCGGTAGAGCCCCTTCATCTTGTCGTTGATCTCGCCCGTAAACTCGCAGTAAAGCGTGGCCTCCCCGGCGCTCAGCGGTTCCGCGAACGAGATGGTTGCAGTCTCCTCGCTTACGTTTAGCTTCACCTCCGACGGCAGCCGCGCCGAGTCCGGCCCTCCGCCTTCGTATTCCAGTTTCACATTGCCCACTTCCAAATCCAGACAGTTCAGAACGATATCGTTTGTAGCATTTGCAATCTGAAATACAACATGTAGCGGTATAACGCGACATCTAAGTATAAGCAAGCGGAGAATTCGCAACAGTGATGATGAAATATCCTCTTACCGATACTTTCACTGCTGTTTTTCCCTTGAATGTTAATTTTTCTAGATTGGGCACCAATTCTAGATTGTAATGCTTAGGAATTACATGTTTGGGGAGGCGCTGAAACGGTTTGTTTTCGGACATTGTCACTTTTTCTTTCAAGATCGTAAATGTGGGACGCGCTGTACAGAAATACCGTAATGACCGAGTGACAGAGTGAACTCGCGCTCCAACGGCGCCACCGATACGGACCCCCCTCACCCGCTTCGTACCCCACTCCGAATAACGGTATTCGCTACGTAGTATATTACCGATAGTACAATGGCGAACAGAATACGGACGGCTATGAATATGAATTGCAAATGTATTACGTATTGACCGTAGTAGTTGCAGCGTCATGGAAAACAAAACAGTTACCAACGCTACTCTAAAGCAGTGAAAGTTTTTAAAAAACCAAAACAGTTTCAATCAAGAATAAGATCAGTCATTAAATTTTCGACTTTGTTTTGAGGTTACAATAACGAAGACCTATACCACAGACTACTATATGTACACCTATACCTGTTATAAGTCTGTGGATATCAAATTCTTGGGTAGTTCTGGTTCAACCAAAGAGTTGTAAAACTAACTGTTGTCTGACTAAACCCAAAGAGATAAAAACTACCTGAACCAAACGCGATGAATCGTCGACGTAATGATTGTAAACGAAACTAGACCGTTCATCACAAAGTACTTTTTAATATAGCCGGTCAGTTTCGCTCATGGACAAGTCCATTGACTTGTTGATTGTTGAATTCATTGACTAGATCTCGTCGATGTTTCACGATGTTGACGGACTAAACTTCGCGACGACCGACGTCTACCTAGTCGATAGTATTTATCTGACGTTATTATGTGGAGCGTCGATCGACCCAATCGAGCAAGTTTTGGGTAATCCCTAAGTGTCGAATGACCCATTTGGGCCGCGACTTGACAAACCTTTTTTTTTTTATTGTGAACGAACAAGTTGTCTAATTCTGCCTTGCCGGGTGTCGTCAGAATGGTAGTAGTAGCACAGCGTTATAACAACATTTTTTTTAAATATATTTATATATTAAAAAAAAAATGTTTTGTATCTAAAGTATCTAATAGTGAGTTTTTTTTGGCGGGAACTGCAAAAACGAGAAGGCGCGCTTTTCGAAAAAAATATTTTATATTTTTCAAAACCGGGCAAATCTATCTTGTTATTTGCTTGGAATAATTACAAATAGGTGGGTCAACTGTGTAGCCAACAGTAGTGTCCCGATATGGCGAAGAAAAGACGAAGAAAGGAGGAACCGCCTCCTCCAGATGGACCGCTGCCAGCATCGCACTCTGAGTCTTCGGATTCAGACGAAGACAAATTGGCAGCAACGGATTCATCCAAAAACAAAGGCGAAGATAAGTATGCAGTCTTTAAGGTCTCGGGATATTCACGTAAGTACCCTGAAGATTCAAAAAAAGGTGATTTTATTGTTTTTCTCACGCATAATACCGACGACACATACTTCAATGATAGGGACCGTATGGCCCTCTCAAAAGGATTAAGAGAGCATGGTGTTTCGGGCGTCATGCACCTAAGGTCCATCAACAAATATAAGGTGGGGATCACATTTGATCTCCCAAACAATGCAAACATGTTCCTTCAGAATAAGAAGCTATTTGTCCCTCAAAGCCAGCATACCGGCAGGTGATACCGAAGTGACTGGGGTTCTTACCTCAGTCCCAATCGAGATGTCTAACAAGCAAATATTTTCTCTGATCGGAAGTTCGAGGAACGTTATCCAGGTGAGGCGTTTTATGCGCAGAGTGAGAGGCGATGGTGGCGCATCCTTCCTGCCAACGCAGGCAGTCGCGGTGATCTTTGCATCCACCAATCTCCCTGAACATGTATACCTTGACTCTTGGAGGCATGAGGTAAATGTGTACATACCTCCTGTTAAGCAGTGCCTCAAATGCATGAGGTATGGACACATTGCTAAATTTTGTAAAAATGCGGAAGTACCTCTATGTTCCATCTGCACTGAGGGTCATAATTTCCGTCAATGCCAAGTTGATCCCAAAAATACCAAATGTAAAAATTGTAACGGGAACCACATTGCCATTTCAAGCGCGTGCCCAATTTGCCGACGATTTAGTTGTTTATGTGTCGGGAACAAATTTAGCTCAAGCAGCTGAAATTGTTAATGATGCATTGGCAAAACTTCACAAATATTTTTCGTACTTATATCTTAATGTTAACCCATTGAAGTCGAAGGTTGTTGTCTTTGGCAAAAAATATACCACCATGCCTGATATTTACTATGATAATTCTCCCTTGCCCGTATCTCTTGAGGTAAAATTTTTGGGGGTCTTATTCTCACATAATTTATCCTGGAATAATTATATTAGACATGTCATTAATAAAGCTAACAAAGCATTCAACATTTTAAAGTCTTTGTCTGGTTCCTATTGGGGTGCAGATCCAAGGATTTTATTAACATTGTATAAATCATTAGTTCGAAGTCATTTTGAATATGGTTTCTTTTGTTATGCTGCTGATGTAAAAATTGTAAATAGAATTAATGTCTTTCAAAACAAATGCTTGCGCTTAATTACAGGGGCATTTAGGAGTACTCCTATAAATGCAATGCAGATTGAATGTAGACTACCACCGATTATTATTCGTTTGAATTATCTGAAAGAAAAATTTATCTTGAAACTTTACAGCAGTTCTAGCAATAGTCTTTTGGCTAATTTGTCCAATGTTCAGCTCGTTTTAAAACCTTTCTTCATGTTACAGGGTTTTCAAAGTTTTATACATTCCATTGATGATCTAAACATTTATCAATCCGGTCATATACCTTGTTATCAAGGATCATTCTTAAGCAAACTCCCAGAAATGAGTATAGTTATTAACAATGATTTGTCAACTAAAGAGGAAGTTAATGCGATATTGTCCGAGTGGACAAATCACAAATTTGTTTATACAGATGGATCTAAAAACGATAATGCTGTGTCTTTTGCCATATTTGAACCTTCTCTAAATATGGTTGTTGGTCACAAAATTGATAAAAATGCTAGTGTTTTTACAGCTGAAGCTGTTGCTATCTTGAGCACTTTGAAACATATAAAAAATCGTAATTTAGGGCACACTGTGTGGGTTGTAGTAAGTGATAGCATGAGTGTTTTGAAGAACTTAGCAAATAACAAATTGCATGCTAATACTAACTACATCATTTATTTCATAAAACAGCTATGGGTTGAATTAGCTGATGCAAATATTAATGTAAGTTTTGTGTGGGTGCCTTCACATAAAGGTGTTGAAGGAAACGAAAAAGTAGATTATTTAGCTAACACCATTGTTAAATTTGCAGACACAATTTCTAATCTTGAGAGCGGCGATGCAAATGTTTCTCTACCATACACAGATGTTGTTAGTCTTTTAAGACAACGATTGTGTCAAGCTTGGTGTAAGCATTCATAATATCGCTGTACGCATGTTGAAAATAAAGGTTCTTGGTATGCTGCTTTGGATGTTCAAATAGACTCCATACCTTGGTTCTGTAGAAGTAAATGTTTTACTAATAGAAAGTTTTACTCAACAATCTGTCGAATGCGCTTTGGTCATTGTCGTCTCAACTATCATCTTCAACGTTTAAAAATGAATGATTCTCCGTATTGTGATCATTGCCAATCACAAGAAGTCCAATCTATAAATCATATAATTTTCGAGTGTCCGTCTTTCAGTATTCAGCGCCTTGTGCTGATAGATGGATGGAAGTAGCATCCATTTTGAAATGTTAGATGGCGGACACTTATGTCATCAAAAGATCGATCTAGATGGCTGTCGTAATTAATTTTAGCCGCGGCTTATAAAACCATTGTTTGTGTTTAGTTTAAATTTTATTTGCTCTCTAGAACGGCTCAACCGATCTTTATTCTGTTTTAACGAAAGGACGGTTCATAGCAGGGCTTAACCGATCGTAATGTATGACTTCATAGAATAGATAAGCGCTACAATACATGATGAACTCGATTATCTGAAGATGTCCATCGGGGGGGGGATG
The DNA here is from genome assembly GCA_958496245.1 of Perizoma flavofasciatum. Classification (NCBI taxonomy): domain Eukaryota; kingdom Metazoa; phylum Arthropoda; class Insecta; order Lepidoptera; family Geometridae; genus Perizoma; species Perizoma flavofasciatum. The sequence continues at coordinate 7,816,409 of OY292431.1, forward strand.
AAGTCGTAAGCGTGTTTATTGTCTTTTTTGTATTAAAATAATCAACTTACCTACTAAGTTTAATCAAGATTAAATAAAGGGTTGGGCAAACAAACATACATACAAACATACCTACGTAGAAACACCGTATTGCCTCAGAGATCTTTGCTCGCTTCGCTCGCTTGTTCAATAAATGCCTTGAAAATAATTTACCTTGAATTGCCATTCCCTAATGGAACTTAAAAACGTCTAATAAATTCATTGCTCGAAATCGACAAGGCTGAATCGTGCCAAAATTGCCAACGCTTGAATTATTTTTTTTCAATAATTATACCTCAAACAGTTTTAAGAGGTATATTTTGGTCTAATGAGCAAAGATTTTCATCCCACATTGCTAATTTTGGACCAACCAAAGAGAAAAATAAGCATACCAAAGTATCAACCAACCACAAACGAGACGAGTGACATTTGTCAAAGTCAAACAAACAAAAAATTGCTAACCTTTCTTCTTTTCTCTCTGATTGTAAAATTGTTGGATTAATGGTTTTTTGGTAATTCTAAACAAATATTGCACATTTTTTTTCAGAATCGTAGTGCCTAGCAAGTATTTTATCTTTAGATGTTTGCGTAGATAAACTTTAGCTGAGAATTTCTATTAGAGGCAGTGCGCGCCGGTGAAACTGATCATGGCGAATCCGTCATCAGGCGTTGGTAAGATTGTTATAAAGAGAAGAAAACGCAATATCGAAATCTATTCATTTTGGTATTGATTTATTTGTTGAAAGCACAGTTCAACCGGCTACATATATTAATATTTTTATTGGAACAGTGGTGCCGCGGAACTTTCGTCTTCTAGAAGAACTTGAGCAAGGCCAAAAAGGAGTGGGCGATGGAACCATTTCATGGGGACTGGAGAGCGATGACGACATGACCCTTACCCACTGGACTGGCATGATAATTGGACCCCCTAGGGTAATGCCATAGGATTTTCGTATCATAATATTTTTTTTTTATCCTATGGCTTTGGACATTTTCTGGTGACGTTTTCTATAATTTTTACCAGTGATTGTACAAATGTAATTATGTGAGTTTTCACATTACTTGAACTACGTTTAGCAAAAACTTGAAAAGGACATGGGCATAATTCATTAGTTCAATGATAATTGGTAGGACTTGCTTTGTAAAAATGTATTACCTATATTCCTATGTTTATAATCCAATAAAACAAATGTTCTAACAGCTATGTTCTCTATGATGGACATCCTCAGATCTGTACCCAGTAAGCAAATCAGTGAATAGGTATTCAGAGGCATATCTAAACATTATTATATGCTAAATGCCCATGTTTTGCATAGTAGTTAGCTTTCCTAGTGCCAGGATGCAAGTCCATTGCTGCGTATTGTAACACCACTATGTTTTCCTTCACTGTGCTCCAATTGTTATATTTAATTTGTTTTCAGACTCCGTATGAAAATAGAATGTACTCTCTCAAAGTTGAGTGTGGCACGAGATACCCTGATGAGCCTCCAACTGCCAGATTCATTTCTAGGATCAACATGAACTGCGTTAACAGTCAGACTGGCCTTGTAAGTATCATCATCATCAATTCACTAGATCCCTTATTACACTAGTAAAATGGCAATGGGAACAAGTCAATGACACTTGTTTTGTCTGGCATTCAAAAACCTCTAGAATGTTTAGGTCAAGAAGTGTTCCCTTTTCAAGTTGTGGAAGATTTGAGTATTGCTAAGTCTGTCAAAATGAGTTGTTCCCAGCGCCATTTTGCTGGTGTATTTATGGGGCAGGTAACATTTAAATGGAGGATCAGTGATAGTTTTTAAACACAAACACCCAACAGACACATACATAGTCCTGACCCTAACCTAGGATTCCCTTTGGAATGGGCATCAGGAACTAGATTGTAGTTAATATACTGGAAGTTTTTTTTATTTTCTCAGGTGGATAACAGACAAGTCCCGATTCTCGCGAGATGGCAACGCGACTACACTATTAAGACAGTCTTGCAAGAGCTGAGACGTCTCATGACACTGAAGGAGAACATGAAGCTATCGCAGCCCCCAGAAGGAAGCACTTTCTAGTTCCACACCCAAATTCATGTCTTAATAGACCCAATCTGCTCTACCTTTTACTCACTTTATTTTTATGTGTAAAAGAGAGTTTTTTTCACATATTTATTTTAAGAAATGCTTTGCTAGTGTGTATAGTTTGATTTGAATAATGCATTTATAACACTTTGAACCTTCCTGCTGTTTGTTTGCAGATTCAAGCTGTAGATTGGGCAAAAGAGTATGATTCCTTTTCAAATGGCTATTTTATTACCCACTTAGGGGGTAACCTCCATTTATTTTTTAATAATACCTAAATTATTGTGGCCTTTTGAAAGTTAAACTTGCTTTTGTTTTAAATAAGGCTAGTTCTTACTGATGTATTTGTTTTAGATAAGCAATCTTGATGCTTATTCTTTTAAACAAATGAAGGAGATTTTCCAATTCTTATGCAATCAAAATTAAAGAAATACTTCACTTGTTTTAAAGGTATAAGGGTCAAACATACATTTATACTATTTCAATATTATCTCTACACTTTCTGGATTCTGAGAACTCATATTTCAATAAACTTAAGGTTATTATTGATGTAAAAGGAAATACATACCTTTTTTCTTAGATTAACTTGATCAAGTGTATTATAATGTAGAACATTATTTCTTAGGAACTTAAGATAAAGTACTCTGGATTCTTTTGAAACTTTGCATCAGACATTTGTTATTTTATTCAAACAAGCATTGCATTAAATGCAACATCGGTGTGGCTACATTCATGCATTACTAGAACTATTTAGTTTGCTCCTAAGCAACTATTTTGCATAACTTTATTATTACAAAAGCAAATGCTAAGTCAATTTTGTTCATAGCATTAAATATTAATACCAATGTATAACTAGCAAAGGTAAATAAATCAAATAACACTGTCGTAATTATGGGTTTCATTACAAAATAAGAAAAAATACTATTGCACTCTTGTAATCTTATGAACTAGGTACTTACTGACCGTTATATAGCATAGTAGGACGTCTCTCGGTCGGTAAACGAATCGAACAACCACCAGACAGGAGGATATTTCCTAATCAAAAAATTACTTTGTGAGAAAACCGTACATTGTAATCGAGTGGTACAGATGTTTTAATAAACAAAGCTACTATTATTATTCTCTATGTGATCTACTTACTATGATGCCATGCCATTTAAGATGTTTGCATTCGACGGGGCATATTGGGAACCCCATTTGTTGGAACGCCAACCGATGGCGCGTGCCATCGAACTTTCAGTTTCTTCACGATATTTTCTTTTAAAGGTTGAGAAAATAAATACTTTGGTGCACGACCGGATTCAAACCCACAACCTTCAAAATTGAAATTGATAAAAATTGGAGAAAAGGTTTCGCTAATCTTAGTTGCCTAACTATAGGTTGTTAACTTGTAACATATTTTTAGATAGTTGAGATACTTTATATTTACTATTATTCTATTTATTTACAACTCAAATTTATACGAAATATTAAAATTACTAACAATACTATATATTTAAGTAGAATAAAAACTAAAATTGAATACAAAAAATACTTAACGATGTTAGGATACTAATCTGGGGGTCTACTCCGTAAAACGATATCGACATTATCGTTACGATACGACAGTGCTCCGAATTATTCGGCCGTACCCTACTCTCAAAAATGTTCGCAATCTTTGTCGTCTGTCGAAAGCATAGACAATATGTATCGAATCTTCGGAACGAATGATAGGAAAATCTAAAGGCTTGGATAATAGACATTTAGCCTAAATCTTTTTGCTTGACTGTTTATGTAACTTTTTAGGCAAAATGATAACAATTATCTATGAAAGTAAATGAAGTGACAACGTCAAATGTCAAATCAACAAACCCGCCTGTGATTTGAAAACTTTACAAGTAAAATTCTTGTGACAACTAGCTACAGAAGCCATAATTAAGAAGTTGAAGTTGAAGCAAAAATTCGTCGGGGTGAATATTCAAATTTGTTTATTAAAAAGATACTAGTACACACATCATTAAAGTTTAAAGCACTATTTTATCAAGAATTTTATTTTTAATTATTAAAAAAAATCATGAAATTGAAAAAAATATAATACAAGTTTACCTTCAAACAAACTTTTACTATGTTTATAATTCCCGATGAAATTATAGTCGGGAATTTTGTTCAAATCCAACTGGTCCCTCGTCACTTTAAAATGTTGTTTTTGTAAAGCCTTTTCCTCGTGGATGGCTTCCATGGCAAGCATAAATCTCGCCATTATTCCAAAACAAGAGGCAAATCAAGAGTCCGTAGTGCAGCAGGCCGAGGTCGAATGAAAAGAATGCAGAGAGTCCAGTAGGCAGCAGGGCTCGAAGGTATAAAAGATTCGGAGTCCGGTAAACGAAATGGAGATGATTTTATCAGAAAACACAACAATATAACCCGAAACGATAATGCGCACGATAGCATCAAGGGCATCGTTGATAAGTTCGTCGGTTGACATTTGTTTCGTTGTCAAATTCAAATTATCGTATCGTTTTTAGTGATGCCGGAGTAGGGTAACGACATCGATTGTCAAAAGTAATGTCGGTCGTTTCTTCGTTCAAATGATAGTCGAAACGATGTAACGTAGAGTAGGTTTAGCACGATAATTGAAGCGACATATCGTTTATCGGTTTGTAGAGTAGACCCCCTGGGGGTCTACTCTATGGGGTCTATTTGACATTTGACGTTGTCACTTCATTTACTTTCATAGATAATTGTTATCATTTTGCCTAAAAAGTTACATAAACAGTCAAGCAAAAAGATTTAGGCTAAATGTCTATTATCCAAGCCTTTAGATTTTCCTATCATTCGTTCCGAAGATTCGATACATATTGTCTATGCTTTCGACAGACGACAAAGATTGCGAACATTTTTGAGAGTAGGGTACGGCCGAATAATTCGGAGCACTGTCGTATCGTAACGATAATGTCGATATCGTTTTACGGAGTAGACCCCCTGACTCATCGTATTATCATAAAGTGCTACACAATGTTTACATTATTGAACCTGATAGGTATTTAAGGAGCAAGTAAAAGAAAAGCAATAGCTACTTACTTTTCTTTTACTTGCGACGACGTCAGTAGCCAGATAGGTATAATAACGCGTTTAACGTTTTGTTTGACGAAGTTTGAACCCGTTAAAATGCGTTATAAGTGTTTAAGTATGACTTCAAGGATGGTTCGTAAGCCACGCCACAAATCATGAGGGGGGGTACGCACGTAATAGACGGTGGTAGAGATATTTTAAACATTTGTAAAAATTAACTTAACAGTAATTTTCACTACCTACATAGCACACGTAAAATATTAATAATAGTTTTGGTACCAAACCAAAATTTACAATGAGAGCAGATGTAAATCTGTTCACGTGAACAGATATAGATAGGTATAAAAATAAAATTCACAAATTACCGATAAAACTATATGGATATTTAGAATTATTTGTGAGTTTGTAAAAAAATAGTTATAAAAAATTAACATTAATAATCCCCTCTAGGATGATTTTTTTGGTGTCATTGGATAGGTCTCCAAAACCACGTTGAGGGTTTTTAGCCGATTGTCATTTAAAGCACTATTGTTTCTAGGAAATACTTATTTAAGAGCTAGGCAGCTGTCGAATTAGCTATTCTATTCTATTCCAACGCAAGATCATGAATGACGCTTACAACACCGCGCTGGCAAAAAATAAATGGAAATCACACTTTGAACAAAATTATTTATTTGACTTAGTATAATGAGGCGGTATTCTTTTAAAATTACAATAGCATTTTTTCACAAGTGTTGTTTTAGACGTACCTCTACCTAGGTTCTCTATGTACCTACCTATACAACAACAAATCAACTAGGCATTTTTATATAGGTACTTAACGTTGCCATTTTAATTAAGAAAAAAAAACATGTTATGACAACGTAAAGACTTTTCGTAATACATATAATCTTTATGTTTTTTCAACTGCTACAAACCAAAAAGCAACAAAATATTGTTAGTTATTTACCTACTAAGTGACGGCTTCAGCCCCAAAAAATTGAAATTAAGTAGATTGAAGTCATGAATAAGAAATGGGTAGATGTGCTTCAAGACCCTAACACTACTTAATCAGCCTTGGTGACATGATACACCTCTTCGTATCATAGGGGGATTCCACCATTCTTTGAAATTTTGAATAATTTTTGTAGTCTTCATGAACTTGTCATCATTCATCGCTTCACAGAACTTGCAATGGAAATCAGTTTCGGGGGATTCTTCAACATAGTGAAAAGTATAGTGGCCCATCCATCTGAAGTGCTTATAGTATTTTTCTTTATCGTTCGCTATTTCGACCATTTTCTCCGCTAATGCATCTTCCCCTAGCTCTTTAGCGTTCAGGTATATTCCATCAGGCAAAAATCTGTAACAAATAAGAGTAATTTTGGTATAAAAGTTCACGTATCCAATCAAAAAATCAGAAAGTTGATAGATTATTATTTATTGCACACCAAATATTTCAACCAAAGTACCTTGTGTAGTTAGCAGTTCCAAACACAACAGGAACAGTATAATGTTGCAAGGGATGCAAAACCTTTTCGGTGACATAGTCTTCGGTAAATGAATTCTCGAAGGAAAAGTAAAAGTAATATTCCTTCTCGATCATTTCTAAGCACTTGGGCATATCGGCTCGTCTGCAGGGCGTTGTGCCGCAGTCACCAAAAACATCGACCGTCATGCCATTTCCCATCTGCTCTAATTTATTTTGGATTCTTTTAACGAAATCATCTCTTCCACTTGGTGCATTACAATTCGATACCAACCAGGCGGCTAGCTTCTTCTTCGAACTCAACTTCTCTTTGATCGTATTATCGATCGGATTCATTTCATCGATACTCATCCAATGCATTTCTTTCTTAGGTCCGACCACCTCGCCTTCCTTGTTCCTTACAATGATATAACCATAAAATATATCCGAATTCAGTTTATATGTCCAAGACACGTTGAAATATCCATCAAGTTTATTATCGCATATTGGATAATAATCTGACGACTCGATGCTAGCAAACACATAGTTTTGATCTGGCGATCTCTTTGGTGGCATTGGTGCAGCGTTTTTGTGCACAACTTCTGGGCCATTAAATAATATTACTTCAAATTCCGTTATATCTTGAAAGTATCGTTTGTTAGTTGTTATAAAACAATTTTTCACCCTGCACTTTTTTTTGATAAATGTTTCCTGTCCTTTGCCTAAGTACATCAAAGGATCATGATTTGGCATCGTCCATATTAAAATATATTTTAAGGGATCCGTTTTAGAAGCTGCTGCTGTTGAAGGTGTTTTTTCTTTGAACAGTAACTGTTTACTTAATATAACTTTAGTTTTGTTTTCCATAAATGAGTGCAGATCGACATCTAAAGCTGTTTCAATTTTGTCCTTTATTTCGACATTCATTTCTGTTTCAAACTTATGGATTTCCGAAGCTAGGATCCTTAATCGATCCTTTTGTGAGTTTATGTAGAGAAACTGTGACCACATCAAGAAGCAAGCTACTATGAATATAGCAAATACAAAATAAAAGTACATTCGTATCATGGTTACCTATCCATTAACCCTGTTTTATCATCTATTACATTTATTTCCCTGCGTTTTTATTACACTGCAGTAACATGAAGCATTCTGAAAATAAACACATTAGTTAGATACCCTGCAAACACAGATGATTTTCTAATAACGATGTGATTAGTAAGACACTTAACACGTTCGCGGACAGTCAGTCACCCATGTTAGACAGTAATTTTTTGTATGGGAATTTGGGAGCTGTCATAACAGTTGCGTCCCGTTGTTTATGTAAAATCTACTAATTGTGACAGATAATGCTATAGCACTCGACTGTTATAGCAGTAGTGTCCTACTTGTTGCTGTATTGGTTTGGAGTTGCATAGAGCATATAAACAATTTCATAGGTAAAAGAACTTCAGAACATGCAGAGGCGTTGTGTTACCATCTAGGTACACTTGTGGCCCCCATTGAACTCAAATTCTAAAATAGGTAAAGTGGTATCTTCCCAAATTGCAGTATTATATTATTTTCATGATTCAGGCATAAGGAGAGACCAAAAACGCCTACATTAGGTCATCAAGGAACGAAAATTAGCGAAGGTCCTATTTGCTGTGCCTGAGCATTATTAGGACTAGAAAAAGGAATTTGCAATTATTCTATTCAGTTCCATCATCGGAGGTAGGGCAACTGGCCCATCATTCTGTCCGTCTGAGTTAAGTTGGCCGGTTGCATGGCAACTGTATGACTGAAACGTCACTTACAGTAGGTAACAAAAAACATCACCTACGATAGTCGTAATATTGTTCCAAAGGCTCAAATATCAATCTCCTGGATGTGCCCACACTCCAGCGCAGTAACCAGGCGACTAAACAAATTTTCATACATAGGCGCCTGCTACAAAAGGGGTGTCATAGTGCGGGGTTCCGGTACAGGCGGAGCGGGGAATTATATTACGTGTGCTAAAATCGTCATAGAAGACACTAATCTACTTTTGACTGCAAAGAATTGGACAGTAAAATTGTAGCTATTAGGTATATTTTCCTATTGAAAGAGCCCTGCTATAACGTTTGCGTCAAAAAGTGAGGAACAAAGATTAAATGCTATGGAAGGTGCGTCCCAGAAAGAAAGCAAAAATGACTGCTATAGCAGGGCTGTCGTCGGGCGAACGTGTTAAGATCACTTTTAAAGTTTAACTACGAGTAGGTACTGAGCTAAACTAGGTAGTTTTAAGAAACCAATTTCTCATGTGAAAAAAATTTTTAGGTACCTAAGTACCTAAAAATTGTAAGATAAGCAAATAAATATAAAGTTACTGTTGTAACTTTTACTAGTTAGGTAGGTACTCTTAAAAAAGTCATCTGTTCGACATGGGATTAAGTACCTACACCTTACACATACCTACTTCAAAATCGTTTTAATGGTGAATTATCTCAAAAGGAAAAAAAACGGAACCCTTATAAGCTCACTCCGTTGTCCGTCTGTCTTTTAAGACCCTTTTTCTCAGAAACGCGTAGAGTTAGCAAGTTGAAATTAATATCAAATATCTATGTAGATCTACGATCCCTTGGAGCTCTACTTATAAACATCAAGCTTCTGAATTAACGCAATAAAAAAATACGGCTTATTATGCGATATATTTTGATACTGGCAAATAAATCAAAACCTATAGAATATAGGTACTTCCCGTTGACCTAGAATCATAAAATTTGGCAAGAAGCAAAGTCTTACAAGTACAAGTAAAGGAAAAAGTCCGAAAATAGTTAATTTGTTTTAAACGGTTAATTACAAACTTACCTAAACTTGCAGTTAGATAATTGACCGTGACGAATATCGGTGTATGAGCGAAAATTTTTCAACTAAAAAAATAAGTTTATTTTTATTATAAAAATTGTTTTTATTGTTGGGAATTTTCACGCACTATCAGTGAAGGCACCGACTAAGTTTCGACTCATTCCGAGAGTCTTCATCAGGGTGAGTGATCGCGACGCTCTCCCTCGGCGTCGTTTCGAGCACCGACTTCCCGTTTTTACAATATGAATGATCAAATTCACGATAGTTTTTGAAAAAAAAAAATAAGTTTGTCCTTTAACCCGACTTATATTTTCGTTATAGCAATGTTTGGTGCTTAGGTGGGAGTAAAGCGTGATGGATTTGAAAGAGTTCTTGGATTGCATGGTGACGAAAGAGTGAATGATAATGGTAAAAGTGTGCTTGAGATATGCCTGGAGTGGAATCTTGGTGTGACAAACATCATGTTTGACCACAAAAAGATTCATTTGTACACTCGAGAGGCGAAGAATGTAAGAAAAAGTATAATTGATTTTGTAATAGTGGATGAAAGAGTGAGAAAGAACATTCTTGACACTAGGGTGTATCGCGGGGTCGGCATTCATACTGACCACTTCCTGGTTATGAGCCGATTAAGGGGTCTATTCAAAGGATGGCGACACCGGGTACAAGAACCCATAAGTGTACTCGAAAGAATAAAAGTAGAAAACCTGCAAGGAGAAGAAGTAAAAGATGAGTATAAAAGTAAATTGAGTGAAAGGTTTGTTGGGTTTGATGATATTTGTGAGATTGAAGAATTGTGTCGATCGTTTAGAGAAAATGTAGTGAGTGTGGCTTCTAACGTATGTGGTGTTAGTAAAAGGAGCAATAGGATTAAGAAGAAGAATTTTTGGTGGGATAGAGATGCACAAAAGGTTGTATGTGTGTGGTTAGATTGGTTAGCAGTTAGAGCTAATGAAATAATGAATAAGGCTACAAATGAGGATGTGGATGAAGCTGGGAATGAATATAAGAGATTGAAAGAGATCGTGAAAGGAGTGGTTAAAAGAAAGAAAGATGAGCAGAAAGATGAGCTTGACAGAAGATTGTCTCAGGATTTCCGGACGAACATAAAGTTTTTCTGGAAATCAGTTCGCTCGGCTAGAGGGAAAAATCAAACCTCAGAGCTGTACTCGATCAGAGACCAGAATGGAATTATAGTGAATGGAGAAGAAAGTATATTAAGGAGATGGAAAGAGTATTTTGAAAGTTGATTCCGTTTTGCCAAATAAAAATATTTTCTTTCTTTCTTTTCTTTCTTTCTAAAGTTTGTTTGAAAGAGAGGAGACTCAAGCTTCTTCAGTTATGAATGATGAAATCGAAGATGAAAGTAGTATTAGTATGGATGAAATTGTGAAAGCTTTGAAAAGTATGAAATCTGGGTATGACAGGATAACGGTAGAGATGCTGAAGGCCGGACATGGCGTAGTAGCAAGTCAGCTGTATCGCCTTTTCAATTTTTGCTGGAACACCGGCCAAGTACCAGGTGACTGGAGCAAGGCTGTCATCGTACCTCTTTACAAAGGAAAAGGTTCAAAGCAAGACTGTAAAAACTACAGAGGCATTAGCCTACTCAGCATCGTCGGCAAATTATATGCGAAAGTGTTGATTGAAAGAGTTGTGAAAGAAACCGATGAGAAAATATGGGACGCACAAGCGGGATTTCGAAAGAGTATAGGATGTACGGATCAGGTTTTTTATTATTTTTTCTTTATTTACTAGGTTTTTTTTTTATTTACTAGGGATGGGAAGCATGAGAAAGATATTGAAAGGAGAATGAATGCTGGAAATCAAGTGAATGGGGCACTTCACTCCTTCATGAGCAGCCGGTAATTGTCTGAGACGGCACGACTAGCCGTGCATAAAGGAGTGTTAGTGCCGATATTAATGTATGGAAGTGAAAGTTGGGTATGGCAGAAGAAACATCAAAGTCGAGTGAATGCAGTGGAGATGAGCGCTTTGAGAAGTATGTGTGGTGTAACTTTGAGTGATAGAGTGAGGAACAGCGTGCTAAGAGAGCAGTGTGGAGTGAATGAAGATGTAGTAACGAGAGTTGAGAAAGGTATGTTGAGATGGTTTGGGCATATAGAAAGGATGGACGAAAGTAGATTAACAAAACAAGTATACAAGGCGAGCGTGAATAGGATAGTTGGTAGAGGAAGGCCTCGGCGAACGTACTCTGACCAAATTGGAGACATTTTAGAAAAAGGCCAGGTCCGAAGTACACTAAACCGCCGAGCCTGTATGAAGAATGTGATGAGGATGAATGAAGCGAAAGAGGTATGCCAGGATCGTAGCAAGTGGAAATCCTTGGTCTCTGCCTACCCCTCCGGGAAACAGGCGTTACATACATACATACGGTATAGTCATGTATGTATGTATGTTGGTGCTTGTACGGAAGTCTATCGGTGCGCGAGTCAGACATGCACTATCCCCCATCCCGTTTCAAAACTTTTGTTTTTATTAAGTAGATTATTCTCGACTTTAGAACCACTTATTTTAATTATTCTACGATACCTATCACAAACTTACAGATTTTGAAAACATGTCAACTTACTAAAATTTTATAACAGCCTATATATTGTAGACTAGCTTTTGCCAGCGTCTTTGCAAGGATGGAGTCTTGTTTTTTTTAAAACTATACGAACTTTCTTCCCCCTTAAAATGTGAAAATTCAAAAACTGAAGCAAATAATTTTTTGTTTATGAAGAGTAGCTACAATTACAATTGTCAAGCTCCTACCTTTAAAAAAGCACAAATACCTACTTCACCTAGTTTATTCCTATCATAATAAACATAATTTGAGAACCTACTTTGCATTCCGTTCTATCCAAATGTAGTCTGGTAGAGATCGCTACTTAGCGATTAGACCACCCATTGTAAAACATTGTCAAAGTTTGTAGTACTTTACTGATAGAAGAAATCTTGTTTAAATTATCAAAATCAAACAAATATATTATTACATGCGAAGATTTCAATGTAAATTTACTAGAATTTAACTCATTAAAATCTAGAATTATTATCCTTATTTTAGCTAAGATAAGGTAAAAGCCACTTGGAAAGTTGATATTTTAAAGTCTTACTTAGATGGCAGAACTCAGATTGTTAAAGTAAATAACGTTAACTCTAAAACAGAATATAGTAACATTGGGGTACCACAAGGCTCGATACTTGGACCACTAATGTTTTTAATATATGTCAACGATATGACAAACTGTTTACCAGAGGATGCCTGTATCACTTTATTTGCTGATGATACTCATGTGGGTATTAAAGACAAAAAGAAGGAAGTAGTGGAAGAGAAGTGTAAATTTATCGTAGAACAGTTGGAAGAATGGTTTGAAGCGAATGGCATTATTCTTAATGCGGATAAAAATACAACTATAAATTATTCGAGTAAGAGAAGAAATATAATCGATAGAGTAGAAGAAGTCACATTTTTAGGTTGTACCATAGATGCAACCCTGTCATATGAAAGCCACATTAACAAGCTATATAAAAAGCTAGCTAGTGCAAATTACGCATTATTTAAACTTAAACCCATAGTTGGCAAGAAAACTCTAATATCTATTTATTTTGCTTATGCAATAACAGTATGGGGAAATGCCTCTCAAGTTGAAAGAGTCCTTATTTGCCAGAAAAAGGTCTATTAGAATTATTCATAGTCTGGGCAGACTGACCTCGGCTAAAGCCTACTTTAAAAAATCTAAAATACTAACAGTGATATCCTTATTTATTTACCGGTCTCTCTTAGAAGTACATTTGAAAAAAAACATGATCTCCCTGCGAAACTACATATCCACAAATACAACACAAGAAATAAAGAAAAATTGTTTGTTCCACGAAAGACTCGTTAAAACCTACAATCAGAGTGCGTGAAGTTAGCCCCGCACTTTTGCGTTTTCTGAATTGTGATACTTGTGCTGAATTGTTCTAGGTTTGTTCTACATTGTTCCAAAATATTTTTTCTCTAGAGTGAAAATTACAGCTGGAAAACGAAAATAACGGTTTTGGAACCTGGCCCCGCACTTTTGAATTTTCCAAGTTTTGAGAGTTGTGCTGGATTGTTCTAGGTTTGTTCTGCATGGATCGCGGGAGTTTTGAGTTTGTTGGCGTTTTCGTAGTTTTGGAGGGTTTTTAGTTTGTGTCGGGGAGTTTGTGTTTGTTGTGGTGTCGCGGAAGGCCTAGGCATGCCGAAGCCTTTGCGCGACGTGGCGGGGAGGTTTTTAAAAGGCCCTTCTCAGGGCCCCTCCTCGCAGGCGGGAGTGGAGTCGGACGTGGAGGTCGACTCGATTGAAGTTGGGACGCGTGCAGGTTCTCCACCCAAGAAAGGCCCTTCTCAGGGCCCCTCTTTTTCAGAGGAAAGGGTGGACTCCGACGTGTCCGCAGCTTATGAGGGTGGGTTGGCTCGGAAGCGGCCGTCTTCCTCGTTCTTCGTGCCCGGGTATTTGGACTCGGACACGGAGACCGAGGGGTCCGCGGCCGCCAAGGTCAACTCGGCGAAGAGAGGAGGGAGGAGGTCTGCCAAAGCGGGCCCCTCATCAAGAGAGGATTTCCTCAAACCTGGTTTGGGGGAGGTCCTGCAGAGTAGGCCTTACAGGAAGGAGCGTTCCGCTGCTGTCCCTGACGTCGCGACGACCGGTAGTGATACCGACGTCTCCGCGATGGTTGGGGACATCAGCGCGCTGAACGCGCAGCAGCTGAGGGCGCATGCGGGCGAGAAGCTCGCCTGCATTTTGGAGGTTGCTCGGAAGTCCGGCAACCTCAAGGGCGAATTTGTCGCCCGCCTGAAGGGGTCAGCGTCCGGCCTGCGAGAGGTGGTGGATGCCCTCGCAGATCGGAGTGAGGCTGAGGAGACGCGGCGGTTGAGGGCGGATAACGGCCGCCTGCGCCTAGAGACGGAGGCGCTGAGGGCTGAGGTGAAGTCGCTTCGTCGCGGCTTCACCGAAGTGAAGTCGGAGGCCGCCGCCACCACTGCCGCTGCCGCTGCTGCAGTGGCAGGACCGCAGGCGGCCCCCGTCATCGTGGGGGCGGACTTGGTCGAGGAGCTGAAGCGCTCCTTGACCTCCACGTTTGGGCAGATGCTCAACGCACGACTAGCGGGGATCGAGGAGCGCCTCTTGCCGGCTCCGGTAGTTCGCCCGCCACTAAGGGCAGACTCCGGGAGGGCTGCGGTGGCTGCTATGCCACCCAAGCCGACGTCACAGCGGGCCCCTGTCCCTGCCCCCAAAGCGGGTAAGCGGGCTGCCCCCTCGATGACACCAGTGGCGGGCCCATCGAGGGAGGCTGCCCCTGTCACCGTTCCCCAGGTAAGGGAAACCTGGGCGACGGTGACGAAGAAGGGCAAAGGAAAGGGGAAGAAATCTTCCCCCCCCTCTGCACCCGTGATTGCCCCAGCGGTTCGTCCCACCGCTGCTCCAAAGCCGGCGGCGGCGCTGAAGCCCCCAAAGTCCGCAGCTGTCGTACTGTCGCTGCAGCCCGCGGCCGCGGACAAGGGGGTAACATACAGTGCCGTCCTTCAGGTGGCCCAGGAGAAGGTCAATCTCCAGGAGCTGGGGATTGGCCAACTCCGCTTCCGCCAGACGGCCACGGGAGCCAGGATGCTGGAGATACCTGGCTCCCAAAATGGAGAGAAGGCCGACAGGCTCGCGGAAAAACTCCGCGATGTCCTGTCGGAGGTGGCCAATGTCACCAGGCCTGTGAAGACCACGGACCTCCGTGTGACGGGCCTGGACGACGCGGCCACCAAAGAGAAGGTGGCCGTGGCGGTTGCTGAGGCGGGCCGCTGTGACGTGCGGCTCGTCAAGGCCGGAGAAATCCGCTCCGGCTTCGGCGGCACTGGGTCCACCCTGGTGTCCTGCCCAGTCTCAGCAGCCAACGTGCTGCTGGGAAAGGGCAGGCTGCTGGTAGGGTGGAGCTCCGCAAGAGTGGTTTCACTGGGGGAGCGTCCCATGCGCTGCTATAGGTGTATGGGTCTGGGGCACACTCGCCCCCAGTGCCCCGCAGCGGCGGACAGAGGGGACCTGTGCTTCCGGTGTGGAGGCGCAGGTCACAAGGCGGCCACCTGCGGGAGGGCCGAGCCGCGCTGCGCTATATGCGCCGAGTCCGGCAGGCCCTCCGGGCATGTAATGGGGGGACGCAGCTGCGTTCCCCTGAAGACGAAGGGCAAAGCCGCCGGGGCCCGGACCGCCCCTGCCGCCCCTGAGGTAGCTCGCCGAGTGGCGAGCGAGGAGGTTGAGATGGCTGACTGATGGATCAAGTCGGTCAACTCAGCCTCCTCCAGACGAACCTCAACCACTGCGCCAGGGCTCAGGATCTGCTCATGCAGTCCCTGGCGCAGTGGGAAATTGATGTGGCGGTCGCCGCGGAGCCGTACCACGTTCCCCCCCAACACCCGTGTTGGGCTGGGGATCTGGACGACTCCGTGGCCATTGTGGGAAAGGGGAGTGGCGGCCCCCCCCTCTCAGTCGAAGAGAGGGGTTCGGGGTATGTGGTGGCCAAGTGGGGGGAGTATGCGGTCGTCGGCGCATACTTCTCCCCCAATAGAACCGCTGCGGAGCTGGAGGTCTTTATGGACCTCCTGGCCGCGGCGGTGCGAAGGCAGGTGCCACGTCAGGTCCTCGTTATGGGGGACCTGAACGCCAAGGCCCGGGACTGGGGCAACCCCACTACTGACTCTCGCGGGGAGATTGTCAGGGAGTGGGCGGTTGCCGCAGGGCTGACCCTTATGAATAGAGGGTCGGTCCACACGTGCGTGCGACAGCGAGGGGGGTCCGTGGTGGACGTTACGTTCGCCACCCCCGCTGTCGCGGCACGTGCCCGGGCGTGGAGGGTGATGTCGGAGGTGGAGACTCTCTCGGACCATAAATATATACGGTTCGAGATCTCCACCTCCGACATCCAAGGGAGGCGCGTGGTGCGTGCGGAACTCCCGCGCTGGTCGATCAGCCGCCTCGACGCCGAACTGGCAGTTGAGGCGGCGATCGTCCAGTCGTGGTCGGCCGCGCCCACGCACCCAGAGGTGGACGTTGCGGCGTGCCACTTCCGGGAGGCGGTGACGGCGGTGTGCGACGCCGCCATGCCCCGGTCCCGGCGCCTCCCGGGCCGCAGGGAGGTGTACTGGTGGAGCTCGGAGATCGCTGATCTCCGAGCTGCCTGCTCGGCGGCGCGGCGGCCGTACGCCCGCTGGAGGAGGCGGCGTCACGGCCGGACCGACGGGGAGCTGTCAGCTGGGGAGCTGGCAGCTGAGTGCCGGCTGTACAGCTCCTACCGCGAGGCGAAGCGGGAGCTGCAGCTGGCCGTCGGCCGGGCCAAGACGCGGGCCTGGAACGAGGCTCTGGATGGCCTCGACAGGGACCCATGGGGGCGTCCTTATAGGGCAGCCCGGAAAAAGTTCCGGGGCCAGACGCCCCCTATCGCGGAGTCCCTAGAGCCGGAGCTTCTGGGCAGGGTGTTGGAGGGGCTCTTCCCCGACGTGAACCCCCACCACACCCCGCCCACAATGGCGGCGCCGTCCCTCCTCCCTGAGGAGTTGGACCCGGCCTCCATCCCCCTCGTGTCGGAGGTGGAGATGGAGGTTGCCGTCGGCCGCCTACGCGGCAAGAGGACGGCACCGGGTCCCGACGGGATCCCTAAGCGGGTCCTACGGCTTGCCTTGGGGGAGATGAGCGACCAGCTTCGGGAACTGTTCGACGTATGTCTCACGTCTGGACGGTTCCCGAAGCTGTGGAAGGACGGCCGGTTGTGCCTGTTGCGGAAGGAGGGTCGAGCCGTAGACTCTCCTTCAGCATACAGGCCAATAGTGCTGCTGGATGACACGGGGAAGCTGCTGGAGAGAGTGATTGCTTCCCGTGTCATCCGGCACCTAGAGGGGACTGGGCCTGGGTTGTCGCAGGCCCAGTATGGGTTCAGAGCGGGGCGGTCTACTATAGACGCCCTGCTCTGGCTCAAGGGGTGGACGCAGGAGGCGGTCCACGAGGGGAACAAGGCGTTGGCTGTCTCGCTCGACATAGCCAACGCCTTCAACAGCCTGCCGCACTGCACGATACGGGAGGCGCTCCTCTATCATGGAGTGCCTCTGTATCTGCGGAGGCTGTTGGCGGACTACCTCCAGGACCGCGAGGTCCTGGTGGAAGGACGCGACGGCTTGAGACACCGTCGCGTCGTCCGCGGGGTTCCACAGGGGTCGGTGCTGGGGCCGCTCCTGTGGAACATAGGCTACGACTGGGTGCTCCGCGGCACGCTTCCCGCAAATATGCGGGTGGCGTGTTACGCGGATGACACCCTGGTCGTAGCCAAGGGGAGGGACCTCGGGGAGGCGATGCGGCTAGCCACGGTGGGCACCACCATCGTGGTCGGCCGCATACGCTCCCTGGGACTGGAGGTAGCCCTCTCCAAGACCGAGGCCCTGTTGTTCCATGGGCCTCGGGGGGGACCCCCTCCAGGAACGAGGATAGTTCTGGACGGGGTCCTGGTCCGGGTTGGGATCCAAATGAAATATTTGGGTCTCATCCTGGACGGGAGGTGGACTTTTGGGGCCCATTTCACCCAGCTGGCCCCAAGAGTCCTGGGAGCCGCGGCCGCTTTAGGGAGGCTGCTGCCCAACGTGGGTGGCCCGAGCGCCACATGTCGCCGGCTGTACTCCGGAGTTATCCGGAGTATGGCCCTGTACGGGGCACCGGTCTGGGTGGACGCCCTCAGTCGCGGGAATATGACCCTGCTGCGACGTCCGCAGCGGGTCATCGCGACGAGGGCGATCCGTGGATACCGGACGGTGTCCTGGACGGCAGCGTGCGTGCTGGCCGGTGATCCCCCCTGGGCTCTCCAAGCGGAGATCCTCGCCGAAGTGTATCACTACATAGCGGCGAGGAGATCCGACGGGGAGTACCCAGTGTGGGAGGAGGTCGCGCGCATGCGGCGACTGGCGCGGGCCGCCTTGTTGCGGCGGTGGGCGGAGGACCTGGCTCCACCGGTCCCTGGTCAGTGGACGGTGGAGGCCATTAGACCGGTCCTCCGGAGGTGGGTGCGGCGGCGGTTCGGGTCGCTGACCTTCCGATTGGTGCAGGTGCTTTCCGGGCATGGATGCTTCGGAAAGTATCTGCACCAGATCGCGAGGCGGGAGGCGACCCCGGCCTGCCACGAATGTGGGGCGCCGGAGGATACGGCGCTCCATACGCTGGAGGTGTGTGCCGCGTGGGGTCCCATGCGACACACACTTTCAGCGATCCTGGGCCGGGACCTCTCTCTGCCGAGCGTGGTAAGTGCCATGCTCGGCGGCGAGAGGGAGTGGCAGGCGATGGTCTCCTTCTGCGAGGAGGTTATGACGCAGAAGGAGGCCGCTGAGCGGGTCAGAGAGGATGACGCCCGATCTGACCCGCTCCGGCGCAGACGTCGCGGAGGACGAAGGGGGCGGTTCGCCCGCCTCCTTCAACCTCCGTAGTGGGGTCACTGGTGGAGAGTCGGGGGACTCTCTGCCGGCTGGCACGACCCCACACGTCTGAGGGGTAACCTTGGGTGAGAAGGTTACCCCTCCCTGAGGCCGAGGCCCGGACCGGTTCCCGGGCCGCCCGCCGGGACGAGATGGTGAATGCGAAAGCGACCCCATCTCGTCCCACCATGGCGGTGGACTGCTCACCGGGGGGGTTTTTAGTGGGTTCGAGCCCCACATACCCCCTTCCGTCACCCCCATGGCGGAAGGGAAATGCGGTGAGCATTTTCCCCCCCACAAAAAAAAAAAAAAAAAAAGGTTTGTTCTGCATGGGTTGGAGTTTTTGCGTTTACTGTATTTGGAGGGTGTCGATTGTTTTGGAGGGTTTTTAGTTTGTTCGGGGAGTTTGAGTTTGTTGTGGGGTCACGAAGGGTTTCGGCATGCCGGGGCCTTTGCGTGACGTGGCGGGGAGGTTCTTAAAAGGCCCTTCTCAGGGCCCCTCCTCGCGGGAGAAGGCGGAATCGGACGCTGGGTCCGAGGATGTGTTGGTGACGGGGGTCGGTGCTCCGCCCCAAAAAGGCCCTTCTCAGGGCCCCTCTCAGGAGGAAGGGGTTCCGACGTGTCGGAGAGTTATTTGGGGGGGTTGGCTCGGAAGCGGCCGTCTTCCTCGTTCTTCGTGCCCGGGTATTTGGACTCGGACACGGAGACCGAGGGGTCCGCGGCCGCCAAGGTCAACTCGGCGAAGAGAGGTGGGAGGAGGTCTGCCAAAGCGGGCCCCTCATCAAAGGAGGAATTCCTCAAACCTGCTTTGAGGGAGGTCCTGCAGAGCAGGCCTTATGGGAAGGAGCGTTCCGCTGCTGTCCCTGACGTCGCGACGACCGGTAGCGATACCGACGTCTCCGCGATGGTCGGGAACATCAGCGCGCTGAACGCGCAGCAGCTGAGGGCACATGCGGGCGAGAAGCTCGCCTGCATTTTGGAGGTTGCTCGGAAGTCCGGCAACCTCAAGGGCGAATTTGTCGCCCGCCTGAAGGGCTCAGCGTCCGGCCTGCGAGAGGTGGTGGACGCCCTCGCAGATCGGAGCGAGGCTGAGGAGACGCGGCGGTTGAGGGCGGATAACGGCCGCCTGCGTCTTGAGACAGAGGCGCTGAGGGCTGAGGTGAAGTCGCTTCGTCGCGGCTTCACCGAAGCGAAGTCGGAGGCCGCCGCCGCCACCACTGCGCTGCTGCTGCTGCAGTGGCAGGACCACAGGCTGCCCCCGTCATCGTGGGGGCGGACCTGGTCGAGGAGCTGAAGCGTTCCCTGACCTCGAAATTCGGGACGATGTTGAACGCCCGAATTGCGGGGATCGAGGAGCGCCTCTTGCCGGCCCCGGTAGTTCGCCCGCCACTAAGGGCAGACGCTGGGAGGGCTGTGGTGGCTACAGTGCCACCCAAGCCGATGCCGCAGCGGGCTCCTGCTCCTGCCTCCAAAGCGGGAAAGCGGGCTGCCCCCTCGGTGGCACCGGTGGCGGGTCCCTCGACGGAGGCTGCCCCTGTCGCCGTTCCCCAGGTAAAGGAAACCTGGGCGACGGTGACAAAGAAGGGCAAGGGGAAGGGGAAAAAATCCTCCCCGCCCGCTCCCCCCGTGACTGCTCCAGCGGTTCGTCCCGCCGCTGTTGCTCCAAAGCCGACGGCGGCGCTAAGGCCCCCAAAGTCCGCGGCCTCTGTGCTGTCGCTGCAGCCCGAAGCCGCGGATAAGGGGGTTACCTATGGCGCTGTCCTCCGGATGGCCCAGGACAAGGTCAATCTCCAAGAGCTGGGGATTGACCGTGTCCAGTTTCGGCAGACGGCCACGGGAGCCAGGATGCTGGAGATCCCTGGCTCCCAAAACGGCGAGAAGGCCGACAGGCTCGCGGAGAAGCTCCGCGATGTCCTGTCGGAGGTGGCCAGCGTCACCAGGCCCGTGAAGTCGACGGACCTCCGCATCACGGGTCTGGACGACGCGGCCACGAAGGAGAAGGTGGCCGCGGCGGTTGCCGAGGCGGGCCGCTGTGACGTGCGGCTCGTCAAAGCCGGAGAGATACGCTCCGGCTTCGGCGGCACCGGCTCCACCCTTGTGTCCTGCCCGATCCCGGCAGCCAAAGTGCTGCTGGAAAAGGGCAGGCTATTGGTCGGGTGGAGCTCGGCACGTGTGATTTCGCTGGGGGCGCGTCCCATGCGCTGTTATAGGTGCATGGGGTTGGGGCACACTCGCCCCCAGTGCCCTGCGGCGGCAGGCCCTCCGGGCACGTAATGGGGGGACGCAGCTGCGTTCCCCCGAAGACGGTGGGAAAAGCCGCCGGGGCCCGGACCGCCCCTGCTGCCCCTGAGGTCTCTCGCCAAGTGGCGAGCGAGGTGGTTGTGATGTCAGACTGACATCACAACCACCTCACCAGACTGTCAGGTCCTCGTTATGGGGGATCTGAACGCCAAGGCCCGGGACTGGGGCAACCCCACTACTGACTCTGGAGGGGAGATAGTCAGGGAGTGGGCGGTTGCCGCAGGGCTGACCCTCTTGAATAGAGGGTCGGTCCACACGTGCGTGCGACAGCGAGGGGGGTCCGTGGCGGACGTTACGTTCGCCACCCCCGCTGTCGCGGCACGTGCCCGGGCGTGGAGGGTGATGTCGGAGGTGGAGACTCTCTCGGACCATAAATATATACGGTTCGAGATCTCCACCTCCGACATCCAAGGGAGGCGCGTGGTGCGTGCGGACCTTCCGCGCTGATCGATCAGCCGCCTCGACGCCGAACTGGCAGTTGAGGCGGCGATCGTCCAGTCGTGGTCGGCCGCGCCCACGCACCCGGAGGTGGACGTCGCGGCGTGCCACTTCCGGGAAGCGGTGACGGCGGTGTGTGACGCCGCCATGCCCCGGTCCCGGCGCCTCCCAGGCCGCCGGGAGGTGTATTGGTGGAGCTCGGAGATCGCTGATCTCCGAGCTGCCTGCTCGGCGGCACGGCGGCCCTACGCCCGTTGCAGGAGGCGGCGTCACGGCCGGACCGATGAGGAGCTGTCAGCCGAAGAGCTGACAGCTGAGTGCCGGCTGTACAGCTCCTACCGTGACGCAAAGGAGGAGCTGCAGCTGGCCATCGGTCGGGCCAAAACGAGGGCCTGGGATGAGGCTCTGGAGGGCCTCGACAGGGACCCATGGGGGCGTCCGTATAGAGCGGCCCGGAAAAAGTTCCGGGGCCAGACGCCCCCGATAGCAGAGTCCCTGGAGCCGGAGCTTCTGGGTCGGGTGTTGGGGGGTCTCTTCCCCAACATTGACCCCCACCACGCCCCGCCCACAATGACAGCGCCGTCCTTCCTCCCCGAGGAGTTGGACCCGGCCTCCATCCCCCTCGTGACAGAGGTGGAGATGGAGGTTGCCGTCGGCCGCCTACGCGGCAAGAGGACGGCACCGGGTCCTGACGGGATCCCAAAGCGGGTCCTGAGGATCGCCTTGGGGGAGATGGGTATCCAACTTCGGGAACTGTTCGACGTATGTCTCACGTCAGGACGGTTCCCGAAGCTGTGGAAGGACGGCAAGTTGTGCCTGTTGCGGAAGGAGGGTCGAGCCGTAGACTCGCCTTCCTCATACAGGCCAATAGTGCTGCTGGATGACACGGGGAAGCTACTGGAGAGAGTAGTCGCTTCCCGTGTCATCCGGCACCTAGAGGGGACTGGGCCTGGGCTGTCACAGGCCCAGTATGGGTTCAGAGCGGGGCGGTCTACAATAGACGCCCTGCTCTGGCTCAAGGGGTGGACGCAGGAGGCGGTCCACGAGGGGGACAAGGCGTTGGCAGTCTCGCTTGACATAGCCAACGCCTTCAACAGCCTGCCGCACTGCACGATACGAGAGGCGCTCCTCTATCATGGAGTGTCTCTGTATCTGCGGAGGCTGTTGGCGGACTACCTCCAGGACCGCGAGGTCCTGGTGGAAGGACGCGACGGCTTGAGACACCGTCGCGTCGTCCGCGGGGTTCCACAGGGGTCGGTGCTGGGGCCGCTCCTGTGGAACATAGGCTACGACTGGGTGCTCCGCGGCACGCTTCCCGCAAATATGCGGGTGGCGTGTTACGCGGATGACACCCTGGTCGTAGCCAGGGGGAGGGAACTCGGGGAGGCGATGCGGCTAGCCACGGTGGGCACCACCATCGTGGTCGGCCGCATACGCTCCCTGGGACTGGAGGTAGCCCTCTCCAAGACCGAGGACCTGCTGTTCCATGGGCCTCGGGGGGGACCCCCTCCAGGAACGAGGATAGTTCTGGACGGGGTCCTGGTCCGGGTTGGGACCCAGATGAAATATCTGGGTCTCATCCTGGACGGGAGGTGGACTTTTGGGGCCCATTTCACTCAGCTGGCCCCAAGAGTCCTGGGAGCCGCGGCCGCTTTAGGGAGGCTGCTGCCCAACGTGGGTGGCCCGAGCGCCACATGTCGCCGGCTGTACTCCGGAGTATGGCCCTGTACGGGGCACCGGTCTGGGTGGACGCCCTCAGTCGCGGAAACATGACCCTGCTGCGACGTCCGCAGCGGGTCATCGCGACGAGGGCGATCCGCGGATACCGGACGGTGTCCTGGACGGTGATCCCCCCTGGGCTCTCCAAGCGGAGATCCTCGCCGAAGTGTATCACTACATAGCGGCGAGTAGATCCGACGGGGAGTACCCAGTGTGGGAGGAGATCGCGCGCATGCGGCGACTGGCGCGGGCCGCCTTGTTGCGGCGGTGGGCGGAGGACCTGGCTCCACCGGTCCCTGGTCAGTGGACGGTGGAGGCCATTAGACCGGTCCTCCGGAGGTGGGTGCGGCGGCGGTTCGGGTCGCTGACCTTCCGATTGGTGCAGGTGCTTTCCGGGCATGGATGCTTCGGAAAGTATCTGCACCAGATCGCGAGGCGGGAGGCGACCCCGGCCTGCCACGAATGTGGGGCGCCGGAGGATACGGCGCTCCATACGCTGGAGGTGTGTGCCGCGTGGGGTCCCATGCGACACACACTTTCAGCGATCCTGGGCCGGGACCTCTCTCTGCCGAGCGTGGTAAGTGCCATGCTCGGCGGCGAGAGGGAGTGGCAGGCGATGGTCTCCTTCTGTGAGGAGGTCATGACGCAGAAGGAGGCCGCTGAGCGGGTCAGAGAGGATGACGCCCGATCTGACCCGCTCCGGCGCAGACGTCGCGGGGGACGAAGGGGGCGGTTCGCCCGCCTCTTTCATCCTCCGTAGTGGGGTCACTGGTGGAGAGTCGGGGGAGTCTCTGCCGGCTGGCACGACCCCACACGTCTGAGGGGTAACCTTGGGTGAGAAGGTTACCCCTCCCTGAGGCCGAGGCCCGGACCGGTTCCCCGTGCCGCCCGCCGAGACGAGATGGTGAATGCGAAAGCGACCCCATCTCGTCCCACCATGGCGGTGGACTGCTCACCGGGGGGGTTTTTAGTGGGTTCGAGCCCCACATACCCCCTTCCGTCACCCCCATGGCGGAAGGGAAATGCGGTGGGCATTTTCCCCCCCACAAAAAAAAAAAAATGTTTGTTCTGCATTGTTCCAAAATATTATACTTCTAAGATAAAAATTAACGTCATAAATCGAAAAAAACTTTTTGGAACCTAGCCCCGCACTTTTGGATTTTCAATCATGGTATCTGTTTAAAACTTGTACTGTATAATAAACTGGCCTTACAAGTAACGCAGCTTCCCTTCAACCAGTTTAAACTTAAAATAAAATCTTTTTTCGAAAATCACCCATATTACCGTGTAACGGAATACTTAAATTGTTCATCTTCTGATTTGCATGTGTAGTACCTAGTTTTAAGTGTGAATGTATACCCCTCTGACATGCCAATGTTATATGTTATAACGAAATAATCAATAAATAAATTTGAATTTGAATTTGAAGTAATCAACAGTGAGATTGGAAGAGTCACAACTAACAATACTTTTTACAGAAAAATAAATTTTTTTAATAGAAATTCGGTTTTATTTTTCGACATAATCTCCCTTGAGTGCTATGCATTTTGCCCAAAGTTTTTCAAGTTTTTAATACTTTCCAAAAAATACGATTTGTCAAGGTCCTCAAAATAAGCATTTGTTTCAGCAATGATTTTCACATTTAAACCAAATCTTTTCCCACCGAGCCATTTCTTTAGATTTGGAAACAGGAAGTAGTTGCTGGGAGCTAAGTCCGGAGGTGTGGGAGCAGTTCGTACCTCAAATCGTTGAATTTCCCCATAGCGACTACGCGAGTATGGACCCTTGCATTGTCCTAGTGGAAGAGCATTTTTATCTTGGCCAAATGAGGTCGTTTTTCTTTTAAATCGTGGTTGAACCGGTCTTATAATTTGGCATAATATTCACCATTAATCGTTTTACCCTTCTGGAGGTAATCGATGTGGATTATGCCACTTGCACCCCAAAAAACTGTCGCCATAACCTTGTTGGTTGACAGACACACTTTGGCCTTCTTCGGCGCCGATTCGCCCTTGGAAACCCACTGTTTCGATTGCTCTTTGGTCTCCGGTGTATTGTGGTGGATCCATGTTTCGTCCACAGTTACGAAACGGCACAAAAACTCATCCGGGTTGCGGTTAAACAATGCCAAACACTCCTTCGAAGTATTTGTATTTATTTTATTTTCAAATTAAAGTACTTTACATTCTAAAGTTTCTGCAAAACTACAACAGTTTGTCGGCAGTAGCTCTCGTGGACATATTATACTTAATTGTAAATGTAACTACTTAAACTAATTACTTATCACATAATATAATATAGCCAGATTAGCTCCCATATACGAGTACTTTCATAATAGATAGGTACATAATATTATTACAAATGCTAAATGACGGTGTATTAATTTATAATACATCTCTGTAACACAGTTACCCTTTCACGTCTACACGGCTGAACGGTTTTTATGAAATTTTGCAAGACGGTACCTAGATTATATCATTGTTATTAGTTATTATGGACACAGCGAATGCTTCTTTAAACTTGTCTTAAATGAGTTTTTGCTTCTTACACTGTTAAAGAGGTTATGGTTATGCTCATTGATAATTGTTGGCGTTAAAAAGCGCCTCTCACGTCTTCCATAATAATTCCTGTTGTCACACGCATTATTTTGTGGTCGATGGAGAGCAGCGCGACACCCATCTATCGGATAGCTTTATCATACCAAAATGTTCTTTTAAAATCGAAACTATCGAGCCATGAGATATGCCTATGGTCTCCACAATCTCGCGCACTTTCAACCTCCGGTCGGCCAACACCATATCGTGGATTTTTTAAATTTTTCGGGTGTAGAGATTTCTACTGGGCGACCAGGACGTTCGGCATCAATTGTGCTTGTGCGACCACACCGAAATTAAGTAAACCACTTTTTTATCATTGAAATCGATGGTGCGGAGTCCCCAAGCTTTTTTTTGGTTTCCGTAATGGTTTTTTTTCCGCAAAAAATAATGCTGAATGAGCACACGAAATTCACACATTTCCATTTTCTTGAAAGGTCCCGCGCTTTTATTTTTTCAAGGGCTACCATAGATAAACTAAACGATGGATAAACTCTGAAAAAATATTTTTCTAAAATATCTTGTTTTTATACAGCATTCACAGTGCAAAGACATCCCCTGCCTATATAATTGACTGAACGGCCTGCGTTTCTCAAAGTTTACAGAGTTTTATTAGCTTTTATGTTGTAATTTTTCGAAATTAAAAACGTTTTTATTAAGTTTTTATAAGTAATTTGGACTGATCTTGTCTCAAATACGATTGTTCCGTGTGCCCGCGTGCGGTTGCGGTGTGTGTCGGTGGTCCCAGGATCCATTTTACAGGAGAAACACCAAATTTCCTGGAATTTGGTGTTTCTCCTGAATCCTATGTAATTATAGATAACTTTATTTTTATTGATTTTCGTCAATAAAAATAAAGTTATCTATAATTACATACCTATACTCTACGAAATATAATCTGACTAACATGAAACGCTTCAAAATGATTACCTACATTAATAAATAGATCCCGAATTTAAGCAGGAGCAAGTAACTATAGCTGAATCTATAAAGGTACTCTCCCATTTTACAGCTAAGTTCAGCACACAAAATAAAAGTTCCTAACCAAACGTGATGAAACGTGTTAGTAGGTAGGTACTTAAATAAATTTTGACTTAAAAAAATTATAGTTATCAATAATGAATGATTTATTAAAATTTAAAAATTTATCTCACAATAATAATTCACAACAGAAGTATACAGGGTAGTAGTTATCTATATCCAGTAAACTAAAAAGATTTTAACCAAAAATAGCTGATTAAAAAAATCAATGAAAATTGAGGAATACTCAGATGTCGTAGAACAAAAGTAGGTATATGTAATATGTGGAGGATGACAGCTTTGACAAATACATGTTGGAATGTCTGTCTAAGCATCCAGCTAACAAAATATTTTATGTACTAAATCTACATTAAATGTTAAAATATTTTGTACCTACCTACCTAGTTATATAATTTCAGAAAAAGACTTTCCCTCCTAACTACGTACTATTTTTAAGTTTTTGCGGAAGTTGGACGGATAACGCAGACTAAAGGAAGTTTGAACTAACAAGTTTTATTTTCAACGCAGAAACTGAATTGAAGATTTTTTTTGCTTCCCCTCTGCGTTTGATATCATCATCTATATTATATTATTATGGTATCAATAAATATAACTATCCAACCACGTCGAGTTTTTTAATCATTTAAAATAAATATATTTAGCTAAGGTTGTGTGTCTCTTTCGCTTCTAACTTTTAACCTTGTGCCTAGGGCACTAGAGGATAGCATTTGGTATGAACTGCCAACGAAAATCAGTTTCACGGATACCCAATGTTTATGATGAAGCCGAGACCCACAATATTTAAAATGTTAAGCGTAACTTAACATGTTTTTTTAATCAGCTTATAAGTCTTGGTGGACACGGAACACCCCTTCGTATCATTGGAGGATTCCACCATTCTTTGAAATTTTGAATAATTTTTGTAGTCTTCATGAACTTGTCATTGTTCATCGCCTCACAGAACTTGCAATGGAAATCAGTTTCGGGGGATTCTTCAACATAGTGAAAAGTATAGTGGCCCATCCATCTGAAGTGCTTATAGTATTTTTCTTTATCGTTCGCTATTTCGACCATTTTCTCCGCTAATGCATCTTCCCCTAGCTCTTTAGCGTTCAGGTATATTCCATCAGGCAAAAATCTGTAACAAATAAGAGTAATTTTGGTATAAAAGTTCACGTATCCAATCAAAAAATCAGAAAGTTGATAGATTATTATTTATTGCACACCAAATATTTCAACCAAAGTACCTTGTGTAGTTAGCAGTTCCAAACACAACAGGAACAGTATAATGTTGCAAGGGATGCAAAACCTTTTCGGTGACATAGTCTTCGGTAAAAGAATTCTCGAAGGAAAAGTAAAAATAATATTCCTTCTCGATCATTTCTAAGCACTTGGGCATATCGGCTCGTCTGCAAGGCGTTGTTCCGCAGTCACCAAAAACATCGATCGTCATGCCATTTCCGATTTGCTCTAATTTATTTTGGACTCTTTTAACGAAATCATCTCTTCCACTTGGTGCATTACAATTCGATACCAACCAGGCGGCTAGCTTCTTCTTCGAACTCAACTTCACTTTGATCGTATTATCGATCGGATTCATTTCATCGATACTCATCCAATGCATTTCTTTCTTAGGTCCGACCACCTCGCCTTCCTTGTTCCTTACAATGATATAACCATAAAATATATCCGAATTCAGTTTATATGTCCAAGACACGTTGAAATATCCATCAAGTTTATTATCGCATATTGGATAATAATCTGACGACTCGATGCTAGCAAACACATAGTTTTGATCAGGAGATCGCTTTGGTGGCAGTCTTGGTGACTTTTTGTCCACAACTTCTGGGCCATTGAATAATATTACTTCAAATTCCGTAATATCTTGAAAGTATCGTTTGTTTGTTGTTATAAAACAATTTTTCACCCTGCACTTTTTTTTTATAAATGTTTCCTGACCTTTGCCTAAGTACATCAAAGGATCATGATTTGGCATCGTCCATATTAAAATATATTTTAAGGGATCCGTTTTAGAAGCTGCTGCTGTTGAAGGTGTTTTTTCTTTGAACAGTAACTGTTCACTTAATATAACTTTAGTTTTGTTTTCCATAAATGAGTGCAGATCGACATCTAAAGCTGTTTCAATTTTGTCCTTTATTTCGACATTCATTTCTGTTTCAAACTTTTGAATTTCCGAAGCTAGGAACCTTAATTGATCCTTTTGTGAGTTTATGTATAGAAACTGTGACCATATCAAGAAGAAAGCTACTATGAATATAGCTAATAGAAAATAGTAACGTACACGCGTCATGTTTATTTCATTACTGTTTCCTGTTTTATTTATTTTTCAAGACAATTTTTAGATAGGATCGGTTAAATTCCTTTAGTGGGTACCTTCAGTGATACCTAACAGTGGGCATTCTGAAAATAAACAATCTCATTTATTTGTGAATTCCTAGGAAGTGATACATAAACTGTACTAGGGTTCAGGTATGCTTCGTGCGTCATCTGAATGAATTTTAGTTTATTGTAAAGAGGAAAGATTTTTTTGTTTGTTTGTTTGTACCGAATAGGCTCCGAAACTACTAGACCGATTTAACAATTTTTTCACCAATTGAAAGCTAAATTATCAGGAAGTAACAAAGGCTATAATTTATTTAAAAAAAATTGAGATCCTTATGAAAATTGCAATAATGTAACCCATTTGCTACTTTGCAAAATTTTGCCTATAAAATTCATTATTTGGCGTGCGCTGAGAAAACTATTATATATTTATGTTAATATAAATATTGAAAACTATATTTATATTTACATAAAAATTATGTACTACATGATTTAAGTACCTACTCATTATTACCTACAAAAAGTCCTTGAGGGAATATATCTAACTATCATAGTTAAGTCACAATAACAGCTTTGTGTTCTAAAATTTAATTAGATCGCCGGTAGAAACAAAAGTTGGTTATATTCGTATCGTAGAATTAATTCTTATTCAAATAAATAGTTTTATCATCAAGGATATTTATGTAGCAGTAAAATACTTTTTAATTCGTTCGAATCGGACATTTAATTTCGAAGTTATCACGAACATATAATCGAAATTTAGGCGGGTGAAACCGCGGGGCGCAGCTAGTTGTATATAAATAAGCTTTATGTAGGTAGTAGGTATAATTATGATTGAGAATACGAGAACGGCTCAACCGATTTGTCAATTTTGTGTTCCCAATTGTCTGTCTGTGTTTATAGAAAATCCACCGTAAGACTGAAATTTGGATGACTCATGCGGAGCATAGGCGGGTCGCTAGTTATAAAATTCGAAACACGCTCAATCTTTTTACTGGAAAAGTGCGGTGCGGAACCTGTTGAAAGGGTGCCATATATATGCACCGAGATATATCTGACAGCCAACAAATGTACAAATCATGAAGAATTTTCAAAAGTTATCTGAGGCACAAACTCTAAGTATAATAGCTACTACGTAGCTACGTATATCTACTCTGAGGAGACTTGCTGTATGTTAAATGAGCAAAATAAAACATCGTAGGTTTCTTTTTAGTGTAGGTATACCTTTATATAGCCTCCCTTCAACGGGGTCAAGCCCCCTCCAAACCAAAATCCTGGATCCGCACTGCAACGACCCCAAACACCGAAGTCGTCTGTACGGCTTGGAAACAGCAAAATGACATCGAGGATTAGCATTCACCCGTTGTGACGTTCCTAGCCTATATTCACCCGACATTTTCTTTTATAAACGTTTCGAATCCTCTAAGACTTTAACGGTCTCATAACGAAACGGTCATACGTTCTAAACTCGAATTTAAGCCAGGACTACTAAGTCCAGGTCTAAATATTGACCTTTGGCTTAGACTTGACTTTATTACGAAAGCAGATTTTTCCGCGGTCTAACTAAACCCAACTAGAACTCGGGTCTACGTGTATCATTCTGGACTTTGCATGCCCCAAACATCGAGAAACGTTCCATTCCTTCAAGAATCTTGAATAAAATGTTTTGCTTTATTATTTACGTTACGATTTTTAAAAAAGGTACCAGTTATTAAAACATATGATTATTATTTATTTGCCTCGATAACCAGTCATCTTATTATTATAATAAACAATAACACTCTCTGAAAAGAAAAATTAAAAATATTTTTTTTCCCAAAAAGTTTCCGGTTACGATTATTTACTTGAAACGAAACGTAAGCGACTAAGGCGCTAAAATATCCTTTTTCAAAATCGCAACAATCAAAATCCATGTCATTCAAATTCAAGTCTATTTTCAAGCTTAGCATTAAGCTTAGTAGCTGGCAAAATTGTGGCAATTTATTTTTCGCGCACCGATTAAGAAAATCCCTCCATATAATTGTCAGATTATGGGTCAGCACGTTAGGGGCCGTAAGATTAGGCCCCTAACAGTAGTTTATAAATTTGTAATTTATATTTTCATCTACTTAATATTTTAAAATTCACTGAAATTAAATCCTACCTACTACACAAAATCGATTATTTAGTTCAATAACTATCTGCCCTGTTTGATTGTATAAAAACTAAAAATATTTAACATAGCTCTCGTAGGATAGCCCGTGAGCTATCAAGTTTTAACAAGTTTTTGTTCAATAACGCGATTTGTGCAATCCTGTATCAATCGGCTGGTTCATCGATACTTGTTCTTACTTGCTCATTAGGATTGAGCGTTACATGAGATAAACTAGTTTGTACATGTTTATCTTATTCCTGTCAGTGCGTGCTGTATTTTAATCCTATATAAAAGCACGTAATATTTCTTTTATTTTCATTAGCGGTTTCGTGAGCAATCGTTAAGCAAGTACTTAAGCTCAACAATTTACTTACGTATTTGTGAAAACAAAACCATGTCGGAAGCAAAAAAGAAGAGACGGCAATACAGTGCGGAATATAGAGGTATTATATACGGATTTATTGAAAATACCACAAACCCATCTTCACCTTTGTGCCTTCTTTGTCTAAAATCATTTTCGAATGAAGCGATGAAGCCTTCAAGACTTCAAGATCGTTTGAATATAATGTATCCAGATAAGAATGAAAAAATGTAGCCTATTTTCAAGACTGGAGAAGAAGCACAATGATCAGTCAAGTGTATCAAAACTTTGATACACTTGACTGATCGGCCGCTGCTAAGCAAGACTATGACGGACTTCGAGCTTCGTACAATATCTCTTTGTTAATTGCTCAAACAGGCAAACCACACACCATCGGAGAAGACTTTGATACACTTGACTGATTGGCGGCTGCTAAGCAAGACTATGACGGACTTCGAGCTTCGTACAATATCTCTTTGTTAATTGCTCAAACAGGCAAACCACACACCATCGGAGAAGAGTTAATTTTGCCGGCAATAAAAGAAGTATTAACTACTGTGCTCCATAAACCGGCGGCAGATATTATTCCTTTGAGGAATAGTTATATGCAAAGACGAATTGATGAAATGGCTGAAAACATTGAAGAGTCAATGTGCAATCATCTGAAGACTAGTCAATTCTCAATTCAGTTGGACGAGTCCACTTTACCAACTAATGAAGCATTGCTGTTGTCTTACGTGAGATTTATTAAAGATGAGAAAATATGTCAAGAACTATTTGCTAGAAATTTTATAGATACAAAAGGAGAAACCATTTTTAATACACTGAAAAAGTTTTTTGATAAGAAATAAATTTCCTTGAAGAATATTGTATCAGCTGCTACGGATGGCGCTCCGGCTATGACAGAGTGTCGTAAAGACTTCATAGCGTACTTAAAAAACAAAATTCCAGATGTGCTCGCGGTACATTGCTACATTCATCGACAACATTTGGTTGCTAGAAATTTAAGTGAACGACTTTTTCAATCACTGCAACATGTCATCAAAGCAGTCAATAAAATCCGAAACAGCTCTTTAAATAATAGATTATTTAATCAGCTTTGTGTTGCTAATGATGAAGATTTCAACCGATTGCTATTTCACACAGAATTATGTTGGCTATCAAGACTTAATTGTCTGGCTCGATTTTACATTCTGTTTGACTCTGTGATAGAGTTCTTGGAAAACAAAGACACAGAATTGCGCGACAACCTCATCACATCAAAGAATGATATCGCGTACTTGACAGACCTATATAAATTGTTTATTGATATAAATCTCCAACTTCAAGGTGATGACTTGAACTTAATTAAAAGAAAAAATATCGTTGCTGCTTTCGTAGCCAAACTGCTCTTATACAAGAAAAATATGAGCAGACGTGAGTTCCACAATTTTCCTAATTTATCAGTATCCTGCATCAACGACGACTTGTTTGCCTACTGCCAACATTTGGAAAACCTACACAGTGATTTTATTGAACGATTCCATGATATATTGAAATTGGAAATACCAGACTGGGTGTTGGATCTTTTTTCAAATTTCAACACAGCACTATCATACGAGGAAATAAAAATCCAATTCAAAAATGGCTACCAAGAATTTTGGCTGCAAAAGCCAATCCCGCAAATGTACCCTGGATTGTGGTCGATCGTTCAACGATTTTTGATAGCATTTCCATCGTCATATTTGTGTGAACGTGGATTTAGTGCTGTGGCAACGCTGCTTACTAAAAAGAGAAATCGTTTGCATGTTACCGAACGCGGCGACTTGAGGCTATTTTTGAGTAAATTGGAACCTCATATCAATAAACTTGATAAAAATCACACTAGACTGGTTTTAAAATTAAAATTGATTATGTTTGTTTTAATTTGAATAAAAGATACTCTTAATAATTATAAAGTTACGTTTTATTGCTCACACTGGTAAAAAAAGTCTCGTAGAATGTAAGTTTAAACTCCAAACCAGACAAATATAGCACACTATTATTAAATTGATTAAAGTACCTAATGAATGTTATTGTGGTTTTTAAGACGTGGTAAAGTAAAAAAAAAATGGGGGGCGCTGAAAAATAATTGATTTTCAAAGTGGGCGGTAGACGAAATAAGTTTGAGAACCTCTGATCTATATGATAATCTGACGCGCTCGAGTATTTCAAAATGGCGTTTTTTTTTGCATTTTCAAAAGCCGTCGCAAGCTTGCGTGACGTCCGAATCGTCAATCTTTTGAAAGGGATCGTCTTTCGGATTCAGTTAACATCCCCTCTAAATATCTGACGCGCTCGAATATTTTTTCCATTTTCTACCTTTCCATACGGCTAACCCCGCCATGCACCGGCATATTAACATACCTCCGTTATCAGAGACACGTGGGGCATATACACTATCAATATCTAACGCGTTTAAATACTTATTTCCATGTGACTTTAACATTTTTGAAAATCTGTAGGCGCTCCCCCCACCGGTGGAAGGGTATGTACATCATAATATATATATATATTTATTTCTATCATATAATCTTCAAAATCCAATACTGCCCACGACACTCGAGTAAATCCCCATTTAACATCGTGGGCTCCCCTACTTCTATAATGAACCGGTAGCTACACTAAAGCAGACGTATTTCTTTCTGTGGGTAACAGAAACACAATACAAAAAATATTCTTCTACATAAATATTATAAATAAATTTAGATCTACTGAAACTACATACCCAAAGCAGTAACCAGTTTCTATAATATTTTGCACTTATTATTTTTACTTTATTATGTGACATACCTGTTTACGGTAAACATATCCAGCATTATTTAACACCCACTCATCTCTCCTTTGTCATCAAGTTCGACAGCTTAAAAATACCTCTTTGGATCTTATCACAATATAACACGTTCCTGGATAATGTTCCATAAAATTTGTTTAAAAACCTGGTCTGCTCGACGGCTAACCTCATAATCATAATTCATTCACAGTGGGTTCCTTTTATCTATTATGTACCTATATATCTACCAATCAGTTGATAAGTTATCATAATGAGTAACACATTCAGATATCTTGATAAAGCTAAAACATATTTTAGATTCCGGTTTATTGATACAGACAGTGTTATGATAAGCCACGCTAGGGTGATATAGGTACTAAGTTACCATTGGAAATCTTTTCGCATCTTAGGTACATTTTATTTTATACTTCTAGCACACAAGGTTAGTCACGAGGGGGGAGACAATTTTAGCAATAGACAATTAACTTTTATCGCAATAGTTTGAGTGCGAGAAGTTAGCCCCGCACTTTTACGTTTTCAAATTTTGATTTACCATTGCCAAACTTAAGCCAAACAGTTTAGAAATTACATAATTTTGCCTTGTAGGTACCGTACCTACCACTTAACGAGTTAAAACTTACCTAATAGTACTTATTGCTTCATATCAAGGTACTAATAGGTACCTACTTGTAAGATCAGCGACAGCAACGCTCATCGCGTGGAATTGTTAATTTTATTAAGAGTGGAAGCTCGGAGAGTAGGCAGAGTATTATTTTATGTCTCAAGACGGAGTGGGCGAAAAATGTGACCTTAGTCGCCTAGTCACGAGTCTGGGGATCTCAATCACATTTTTCAGCATAGAAAAAATCACAAACGGCCCTTTAAAAATTCAGCGTTACGCACTTTTCAATGATTCTGATTCTGATACATCATCATATTTTTTTACCGATAAAAAGCTTTACTAGATATTCGTCTGAAAGTGCAGTTTTTAAATTGAGTTTCATATTTAAATAAATCTTAAGAAAACAGGAGGTAACTAAAATTTTATGAACAAGGTAATTTTATTCTTATACGCTGTGTAGGTACAAGTGGTATAAAATGAATCTGAAATCAACCCCGTCCCAAGTTTAATTACGTAGGTACCTACTTGGATGTAGATATACTTAGGTAACCTACACGAAACAAAATGGCGGACTAACATCGAAAAAAATATGTTCATGGACAAATTGCGTGTACAGCGCGACTTAGAGCGAGTAGGTTAGTGCTATTTAGTGAGTACGCACCTTTAGAATTAACAAGTATTGCATAATTTATTTCACAACAACTTATGTACACAAATGACTTTTGTAAGTCTACCATGCATATCAAAAACAACTTCGTCACTATATATATATAATGTTTACTCAATTTTATCAAAAGCAGCTTTTCTGAAATTTTACTATACTATATTTACATATTTTATGAGATTGACTTCGGAACGATAATTTTGTCACTGTCAAGTGCCGATTAGTTGCGGATAGTCGAAGTTAATAAGATAAAATAATAGCTGAAAATATTTGTCAAGAAGCTTTTAATCGCGTAAGCTACCCGTCACGTATCGGCACTTTCAGAAAGACCTTCAAAAGAGAGTTCTCTGAAAATGATCTGCTCTCTACCTACCTACTAAAGGTTACTTGAAATCTCGGAGATAATGAATCAGTCAACAGGAGCGATTATACCAATCTATCTTATGAAAAATATCTTCAATTACAAACAACAAGAATCTAAATGATTTTACCCGCATAAACAGAAATGTTTTACAAACCCTGTTTACCTATTGTGATACGATTTTTCATCGTTTTAAAACGCGATATCAGCTCGAAATTTTTCAGTGTGAGGTACCTTGTATCATAGAGATGTAAGGCTATAGCAGCCCCGCTATAAATGAATAAACTTTACTGAATTTGGCAGCGTTATCGTCAATTGTAAAAATTGCACTTATTTAGGTAAACACAACAATGAAACAATGAAAAAATACTTTTATCGACCACAAAATTTAAGAAGTACAAAGAAAGAAATGAGTGCATTGAAAAAGATATTTCAAGATGTCCAAAATCCCTATACAAAAGATATTAAATATAAGTAGTTCATCAAAATAAATAAATATCTCATCTTAAATTGTTTCAAAAACCTAGCGTTATATTTAAGCGATTTATTATTTATATTATTGTATGTAAAAACTGATGAAAAACTAATAAATTGGGCTACTACTATACAATTCAGATGAATATCCATCTTAGAAGGTAAGTATATCATCTACTTTACTTTAACACCCTTCTACTGATAAACCCACAGCTAAGGAATAGGTAACTAAAATATTTTTTCTTTTTCATTTTAAAGACAGTTTTCTTTAGAAAAAACAAAACAGGTGTCAATTGACATTTTCTAAAGTGAAATTCTAAATTTATGGTGGTCTTTTAATTTCAGTTCAGTAGTTTTTTATAAAGAACCGCGATAATTTTGGTGTGGTTTATGTCTAGTGCACATAACATATTATAGACAATTCTGTGTTCTATTTTCTTACTTAAAAGACAACTTAAAAACTTTAGCCGTCCTTTAACAACAAAGAAAGTTATATTTTGGTACTGTTAAATGGATATTCGTTTTTTTAAGAAAATTTAACACAGAATCGTTACATACTCTGTTTACTTATTCTATAGCTTTACAATATTTTTTTAGAAGAGAGGGTAAATTAAGATTATGTAGCGCACTAAGGACATGGAAAAAGAATGGAAAAATTCGGATACACGAGATTAGTCATAGGTATGT
Organism: Perizoma flavofasciatum; assembly: GCA_958496245.1. Classification (NCBI taxonomy): domain Eukaryota; kingdom Metazoa; phylum Arthropoda; class Insecta; order Lepidoptera; family Geometridae; genus Perizoma; species Perizoma flavofasciatum. The sequence goes on from OY292431.1 coordinate 7,853,789, forward strand.
TATATATAGGTTAATTATAATTGGGACAATATATATCTGCCTTGGTCGCGTCTGCCTTGCCGTGATCATGTTTATTAAATCGGAATACGATCGAATATGCACTATTTTTTATCGTCCTGAGAAGCCGTTATGAAGAGGGACCTTCTGATTTTAGTCAACAACATTATTTATCTACTCGCCAAAGCACATCAATGATTAATTAATCTCTTTTGGATATTATCGTCTTTTTCCACCCCATGCTGAGTGATTTGTGCTGGCGGGTTGAACTTGTCTGAACTAAACCAGACCGGCAGGCCTCGACACTGTCGGAATGCTTCTTATCATTTATCACCGGAATTCTTATTCTGAACAACGGCAGCTTGCCACACGCGTATTTGTAAATTCAGAAAAGTCAGTCACTAGGCTGTGTACGCTTCTACCGATCGTATGGAAGGAAAAAATAGGTTTACGAATTCATACTTTGAAATGCGTCAGGCGAGAAATTCAGACGCAGCTGGACGCAGGTGCATTACGGTAGATGTGAAGGCATCAATAGTATGTCCGTTTCTGCACCGATGTATTCATTCTGGTTACCTTGATTCCTATTACTGTAGCTTTGACGTTATCGTTAGTCTGTTCGTATCTGCGACGCTGTACTCATTCCGGTGCTACAGAGCTGTATCTTCATCAATTGTATGTCTGTTTCTGCACCGTTGCATTCAAGTAACATATATTCTTTATTTTATAGCAGGTCATCGACTCTGTCCGTTTCCGCGCTGTACAGAGTCCGCTTGCGTAGATTCCTTGGTGGCGGACGGTGCGGGCGTTGGCACGCAGTCTGTGCTATCACAGGCCGGGCAGGTGGCGCACGGGCGGGGCATTACAGCAGCAGTGACGTCATCAATAGTCTGTTCGTTTCCGCGCTGTACAGAGTCCGGTTGCGTAGATTCCTTGGTGGCGGACGGTGCGGGCGTTGGCACGCAGTCTGTGCTATCACAGGCCGGGCAGGTGGCGCACGGGCGGGGAATTACAGCAGCAGTGACGTTATCAATAGTCTGTTCGTTTCCACGCTGTACAGAGTCCGGTTGCGTAGATTCCTTGGTGGCGGACGGTGCGGGCGTTGGCACGCAGTCTGTGCTATCACAGGCCGGGCAGGTGGCGCACGGGCGGGGCATTACAGCAGCAGTGACGTCATCAATAGTCTGTTCGTTTCCGCGCTGTACAGAGTCCGGTTGCGTAGATTCCTTGGTGGCGGACGGCGCGGGCGTTGGCACGCGGTCTGTGCTATCACAGGCCGGGCAGGTGGCGCACGGGCGGGGCATTACAGCAGCAGTGACGTCATCGATAGTCTGTCCGTTTCCGCGCTGTACCGAGTCCGGTTGCGTAGATTTCTTGGTGGCGGACGGTGCGGGCGTTGGCACGCAGTCTGTGCTAGCACAGGCCGGGAAGGCGGCGCGCGGGCGGGGAGGGCCGCGCGGCCGCCAGCAGGCGCAGCAGCGGACGCCCGCACAGCGCCACGAACCCGCTGCCGCCCCAGCGCGCGCCGCTCGCCTCTTCCACCTTGCACACAGAAACACCTACCATTACTACAGACCTGGCTCAATGTAACATGTAAAATATGACTGCTCACAGTAAAATGTAAAGAAAAAATAGGTAAGTAGCAAGTTAGTGAGGAGGTAGGTAGGTATACCTCTGCGATGCGGTTGAGCGATCGCGACTCTCTCAGTCGGCTCTCGTTGCGCGCGGCGCGGCGTCGCCTCCCGCCGCCCGAGCCCGCAGCCGGCGGCGCGCGACCGTCGCCCCCCGCGCCCGCACTCGCACCCGCACCTGCACCACCTGTGACACACGTTACTAGTAAGCTTGGTACCTAGAATCGTGTGTCTCACTGCGGGGACACATAACACAGACTGGAACGATCATGGACAAATCGGCGACCGAACAAGGTTTGTACTATAATTTCTTCAAAGACGAACTCTTCGACCGTTGCTATCTAAATAAATGCGTGATTATCTAATACTAGATGTGCCACGGCCGCCCTCGGCCCCCTACCCACCTCGTCTCATCGATCTGCCGCGCTATTACATCTTCTGCTCGGCTCCTAAGGGTGGCGTGATAAGTTTCCTCAAGAATCAGGCTCACAAATGTAAAAATATTTTTTCAAACCCGACTGGTTCAAGAGATTAGCGCGTTCAATAGATACGGTGTTCGTATGAATAACAGTGTGATAATCTAACCAGTAGCCGCTGTTCGTGAGTTAGCGCGCGCGCCGGGCGCCGTGCCCGCGCCCGCGCCGCGCTCCTGGCTGTCGCTCGAGTCGTCGTGCGAGTCGCGCCGCGGCCGCGCGTCGGGCGGCGCGTCCGCTCGCTCCGCGGCGCGTTTCTTCTTCTCGGAGTCGTCGTCCGAGAGGTCGGAGGAGGAGCAGGAGCCGGCGCGCGGGCGTCTGCGCCGGCACTCGATGCGCGTGCGCCGCGCGGGGGGCGGCGCGGGGGGAGGCCCGCGGGTCTCGGAGGGGGCGGCGAGGGTCTCCGTGCCACCCTCGTCCTCGAGGCTCACCTGAAAGCATTCACAGATTATTAAAGATAAAAAGCTGCTCTGCTTAGAGCATTTAATCAATCAGTGGAATTTCGTAAAATTACATTTTCAAGATCGTTTTTGGTTGGGTTAGTCCCATATATTTTTTTATGAACAAAATCTTACCCCTGTAAGAATGGGTGATGAAATTTCAAATTGCACTTTTATCAACTTCCCGTTATTTTAACGGTTTTATTGACATTTAATGTATTTATATTAATATATATTTTTTTATGTGGATCGTGAAAAAAATAAATTTAGAATCCAGACTTAAGAGGCCTGCGTTGGATGAATTGCCCATACAAACGTAATACCATAGTCATTTGTAATTAGAGCTTATTTTCACCTTATTATGTTATTATTTGCATTCGAATAGTATTTATCTACGTACCTTACTATATATTTTTTCAAAATACTTACCTAAAATGAAATGTAGACCAATCGCATTTTGGATATTTTTACGTCATACATGACATGTTTTCTTCTTACATACATTATATTGTCTAGTTACAGAATAACAACATAATGTGAAAAAACATTGTGTTGTACAACAAGTTTTCATTCATCATTGATTTCCGTAATACCAAAAAATATTTTTTGGTATTACGGAACACCACCAAATTTATAACAAATTCTGAACGGCTAATATTGCTATCGCGCTAGTACGGGGCGATGCGGGGTCCGGGACATGGCACTTCGGTTGTGTGATCGCTCGGAAAGGCAGTCACATTAGCGTAACATGTATTTACACTACGCGGCGCCAGGCTCTTTTTTCCAAAATGTGATGCGGGTGGGTTATTTTGCAAAGGCCATAATCAAGAAGTGAAGTGAAGTGGGCAGGTTATTGTTTACTATTATATTATCATCAGTGTATGTAACAAAAAAGTACCGTAAAATTGTCGAATTTTACGGTACTTTTTTGTTTAGTATTATAAACGTGAAAGTTTGTGAGGATGTATGTTTGTTACTCTTTCACGCAAAAACTATTGAACGGATTTTGATGAAACTTTACTATTGTAAAAATCCTAAATAAAGGATGTAAATCCTATGCTATATTACTTTATAGCTTATACATCAGAATAACACACCTACCTACTTTTTATCCGAGTACCACACGGGCGAAGCCGTGGGCAGAAGCTAGTTGTATGTACCTAATTCTGGAATTCGGTCGTCTAAATTTTTAAATGTGTTTTACCTGAATTAAAAGATCCCCGCCAAGTAATCTACCTACCTATCAGGAACAGAATATAAATAACCCAAAGAATAGGTAGGGTAGGTATGTTCGCCGGTACACCGACCACTTCCTTTTCTCGACCTTTTAGGGCATCTTTGCTAAATAAAAGCAAAATAAATATAATAATAAATTAACAGTCATATTTTAATAAAGTGTATTTGAATGGTTAGGTACTTGAATGTCTTGGTTTAACACACGCACCAATTCTCACTCAATTGCACTAGCGATTTTTATCGAAATTCTATGTTTATGATAATTTATCGGTTTGGGTTTTCCATGTATTTCTTGCTTATGGTCTGTAAAACATGGTTCTTTGGTTTTTTAATTTAATTTTCACCAATAAACCAGTAAAATTAAATGGACGAGAAATAACATGAAGTTTTCATAGAACACCCAGTTTTCGACCGGGTGGTTGGAAAATAGCATGTCCAATCTCCAATTAGTTTGTGTCTTGCATCAAGTAACGTATGAAAAATAACTAAAATTATTTATCTTCTGGCTGAGAGCATTCTAATAGCCAGTTTTCGTCCATGTAAATCTCATGGCATAAAAAATACAGGTGTCCAAAATCACTCGTGGTCGTGAACTAGACTAGCCGTTGAGAACACGCTAGTTCTCGACCATCTTTATTTCTAAGCTAAAGAAAGCGAACATAGTAAATAAATATTATTGTTCATGCTAATTGTTCATCACGAATGCATTTTGTCGGTTTATCTGCACATATTTGATGAGTAACATATAATTATGAACGCACATCAAAACTTGTAAGTTTGAAGTTGTAGTGTCAAATAGGAGTCTAAAAATGACTAAGATTATGATGATTATTATTCAGCCATTTTTAAGATAAAAATAAATTAAAATAGCAAGTAAAAGTCAAAGAAAGTTACAAAAGACTGAAATAATGTCAGAAAGTAATTCTTTAAAGAATCATAGTAAACAATCATAATTGGCTATGAGCGAAAATATAGCAAATGACTACTTTTTTACAAGTCGCTAGCTCAGCCCCAAATAATGTACCGCTATCACCTCTGGGAAAGAGAACCTGGATACCAGCTTAGGGCTTTTGACTCGGTTCAAAGACGTGCAATAAGAATTGTTGACAATCCCATGGTCACGAGTGGGATTGAGCCCTTCAGAGACTTCGCCTCTCTATTCGTGCTCTACCACTTGTACTGTACTTCGATTTCAATTTATTTATTGCAATACATGGGTTACATACAACATACATCTATTGAATAGATAGTATGAAATAAAAGTTTTGTACAGACATGACCAACTAAATGAATGCTTTTTTACTAAGTAATGCCCCTAAATTATATTCTTAGTAGTATGTGATTATATCAAATATAGGTCCGTTTTATTACATACCTAGTTTAAATTACAATGTGTCATTTAAAAAATCATTAACAGATTAATATAATTTTTCTGTAAGTAGTCAATATTAATAATTATATAAAACTGTTCTGTTACTTCTTGGCGGATCAACGCACAGCCTAAACCATAAGTCCTATATGCATGAAACTTGGAGAGTATATTCCTCTTATGGTGTAGGGGTGTAATAAGAAAGGAATTTGGAAAACCACCAAATTCCTTTCTTATTCTTATTTGGGTCACCCCACAAGACTTTACTAAAATCGTGATTTGATTTGTAGGTATTTTTATAGATGAATGTGTCAATACCTACAAAACATTTATTTTTACAACAAAATAAATGTTTGGGTAGGTACTTTGAAATCCTTGTACCTAATTTATTTACATACCTAGGTAGGTACTATCATAAATTCACAATGCTGGTGTATTTTTGTACCTAGGTATATCATCCTAAATTTATAGGTAGGTATCCTATTCTAGAGGCAGTAAAGGTATGGCAGAACCTACTAATTACTACTAATTACTATCGATTCTCCAAAGATATATGTAACGCAAATAATACACATCCTTGCTGATTAGAAATACCTACCGTCTTCGAGTTGTTATGAATGGTAAGTAGATACAGGTAAACCTACTACTGTGTGTGAGTACACACACCGCACTTCCCGCGTAACGCGCGCGCCTGCATCAGACAAAAAGAGATAGCGATGTTTGGGCCTATTTTTGGACGCGTTTCGAATTGAAGTTCCGAGTTACGTCGCCGAATCCTTAATATGCCATTTAAAACTCAATAGAGTGTGAAACAACTTTGCAGATTCGTGGGTAACAAAGGACATTGTCATCGGAGGCAAACGCCTAACGAATTTGCGTTTTGCAGACGAAATTGTACTTTTTGCCCAAGTACAATGTCGTCTGGAAAACGCAAGAATTGCAACAAATACTTCAAGATCTGAAAGCTAACCGCTAAGGCGGTCTAGAGGGGAAAGCATCGGTTGTTATGTTTAAAAACTTTGGGGGGCGCTAGGATTTTTTTTATTCTCAAAGTGGGCGGTGGGAAAAATTAGTTTGAGAACTTGTGATCTAGAGTGTCAGTTTGCGAGTCTATTAAATAAATAAATGTCTCACCCTGGTAAGGTTCTCAGCGAGATGCGTGCGGGGCTGTGGGTGGGTTTGTGTGTAGGGGTGTGTTTGTGTATGTGGGTGTGTTTGGGGATGGGGGTGAGTGTGACAGAGGGCGAGGTGCAGGCGGCCCTCGGAGCGCGATCCGCGGCGTGAGTCAGCGGCGCGCGTCGCCGGCACGGCGCCTTCCTCGTCGTCCTCTTCCTCGCGGACGATGCTGCACTTGCGCGATCTCTACCAAAATAACAGTGACTGTGAGGCGGCTTCATAAATGAACGAATTCACCGGTCCAAACCTTTATTATTTTACTAGTTTCTGCCCGCGGCTTCGCCCGCGTGGTATGTTGATAAAAGTAGCGTATGACCTTTGCACACCACTAAAGGGTAGTTTTGAAAAAACGGTTTATTAGTGACGGAGATACGTGGTAACAAACATTCACACACACAGACTTTCTACTACTTTCTATACTTCCTACTGCTGAGCAAAGGTCTTGCCCAAATCTTTCCACACCGTGCGGTCACTCGCCACTTCACACCAGCCTTCCTGAAAAGCATTAGAGGACGTTGACCTCACGCTTATCAGATTCAAAGCATTATCCGTTCGAGCGGCAACGTTGTCAAAACGCATAACTTTCTAGTTACACAATAAGGCCGCTGAACCTAACGCCTGTTCTTTGGTTCAATAATGAATGTAGCATTTACCGGTGGTACGTCCTGTGGCGTTCTCGGCGCAGCTGATAAAGTAGGCGGGGCCAGCAGGGTGCGCCCCCCCGCATGCTTGGCCCCGCCCCCCGGCGCACCGCCTCCCCCGCTCGGAGCCACGCTCAGGGCTTCGGGTCGACGGGCGCCGCGATTGCTCGCCTCTTGTTTACGAAGCACGTCAGTTCTGTACAAAAGTTGTTGCTGAAAAACTTGCAAATGTGCTATTATTATTACCTCTATTATATTACTCTATTAACTAATACTCATCATTATCATCATCAAAAGCATGAAGAAGCCCATTGTTGCAGGCCTCCCCTTAGAGTGTGATGACAAACGATCTTGGGCTACTTCATCCAACCTTAAAGATCATCGGTTGGACGGCCTTTTACACTGCGTCGTCGCAAGCTTAGATTGATTTTTCGTTGCCATCAGAACCAATGTAATGACCAAAATTCGAAAAAAAAAATCCTCAAAATCCGTCATTTTAAAGATACTTGTACAACAATTATGGGATGATACAATTAAAATTGAAGTAGATTTTTGTCAGGTACTATTATGTATTGGTAATTGGAAGAAGAAATATAATTATATTTATTTGACACACACACAATACACTCCACACCACTGGGATGTGAAGCTGTGCTGGTTTTCAGGCAGATAATGGGGATTGATAGCAGAACTAGGCAAGTTTGTTATTGAATAATAAATAGTATTTTGTAACAGATTTTCCTCAATAGTAAACCTATAATAACAGCTTCCATATTTATCATATAGTTACCTACCAAGTTGAGCAATGATCATTATGTATTTACCTTTTAGCCTTCAGTTTTCTCTCAGCAAGGAGATAATATGTGGCAGTTATATGATTGTAGTCATTGGTTTCAAGAGATTCCAGAATTTGCTCTTTCGTGGCAATAGAACCATTCACCATTTTTTGGACAATGGCTGAACGGTCTTCCTCTGAGAGTTGTTCTTTGGCCACTAATGGTGTGTCGAAGTCTTCCACTGCGACTCCTTCGCCTGCTGTTACCCAGGAGTCTGACGCTATTTCTAATAATGTCGCTCTTTTCTCAGGTTCTCTGACTAACATTCTTCCTATGAGTCTGAAAACGTTATTTAATGAGAAATGTTTTTTTATGCCACAGGTAATTAAGAAATTTTTATAAACAAAAATAGAATACCTTTTACATGAATTTGATATATGGGATGGTATTGTATATTTACAGTCCATAATCATAGTTAAAGTTTCACTATCATTGGCTTCTTGGAAAGGGGCATTCCCACAGACTAGCATATAAAGAATAACACCAAGTGACCACACATCAACTGCAGGCGCGTCATACGAGTCGCCAAGCAGTATCTCAGGCGCAGAATAAGCAAGCGAACCACATGAAGTCTCTAGTTTTTGACCTGGACAGAATTTATTGCTGAACCCGAAGTCTGTTAATTTAACTACTCCTAATTTCTCAAAAAATACAACATTTTCCGGTTTTAAATCTCGGTGGACAACATGCAATCTGAAACAGAAATAAATAGTCTGTAGTCTTCTGAAATCACAGCAAAAGGTATCCATAGATGTTTGTTACCAATAAAAAAAATATTAATAGCTGAAATTATTTGGATAGGAATAATTTATGACATGATATATAGCATTAAACACTCCCCTAGACAGCTGCGTTAAAATGGTCTATATTATTGCAATGAATTTTTGGTTTCTACTTCTATTGCAGCTGTGGGTAAGATTGCATGCGTTCCAATACAGAATGTACTAAAAACAAACATCGCAAAATATATTGCATTATTATTATCAACTGTTATATGTATATACAGTGGTGGTCATATAATTAGAAACACTTAGTCACTTGGTAGTCTTTTAATGTAACCAACATTATTAATTCAATTAATTGGAGGTAATAGTTTAATTTACGAAATCACAATGTACATTTATATCTCTGGGATAATAATAAGCAATAACATTCAGACAACCAATACAATAATTATAAAAAAAAATTAAAACAAAAGTATCAATCAATATTCTTAGTACTGGCAGTTGGACAACTAATTAGAAACAAAGTATGACTAGGTTCTAAAATTGAATTTTAAAACTAAAATTCACCTTTCGGAATGTCACCGCATTATGCATTTTGCCGCCTTTTCTTACTCATTCGGATTTGTTACCTTTTGTCAGATTTAATTATTAAAAATGGGTAAAAACAAGAGCTGTGATGCAGCAACAAGAAAAATTATAGTAAACTTTCATTTTAAACGAAAATGGTCTTACAGAAAGATCGCCGATCATTTAGAGTGTTCCGTAAAGATGGTATTTAACGCCATTGCACATCACAAAAAACATGGAACATCCGATAAGGTGCCTAGAAAAGTTCGGCCAAGGAAGACCACCGTTCAAGAAGACAGGCTTATGATTCGTTTGGCTAAGACAGATCCCTTTAATGGTTCTAATGTTATACGAAAAGAAGTATTTTCACAAGACGACCCTCGAAACGTGTTCGCAAGACTAGTCCGTAGGCGGTTGGTTGAAGGAAATTTGTATGGAAGACTTGCTAGGAAAGTGCCACTTCTCACCAGGCGACACAGAGAAAATCGTCTAGCCTTCGTTAGAAAATATGCCAGTTGGACTGTTCATCAATGGAGAAAAGTTTTGTTTTCAGATGAAACTAAAGTAAATTTGGTAAATTCCGACGGAAAACGATACGTACGGCGACCAATCAACGAGGCTTTGAATAACAAGTACACTATAAAAACAGTTAAGCACGGCGGTGGAAATGTTAAAGTATGGGGATGCTTTTCCGGATACGGAGTTGGTCGTGAGAAATATTGAAGGGCTGATGGATCAGTTTCAATACAAAAAAATCTTGGAGGAGACAATGATCCCATATTCAGATGATTTGCCAGTGAATTGGATTTTTCAGCACGATAATGATCCAAAGCATACAGCAAACAGCGTTAAAGCGTTTCTCAGACAACAATTGGTGACAGTGTTAGAGTGGCCTGCTAATAGTCCGGATTTAAATCCGATAGAGAATTTGTGGCACACTGTGAAGAAAACATTGTCGGATGAGCATATCACCAATATCAACCAACTTTACGACGCATTTGTAGAAGCTTGGAGATGTATTCCTTTGGAAACGTGTGAAAAACTGATAGAATCAATGCCACGATGTTGTAAAGCTGTAATCGACAACAGAGGATACCCTACCAAGTACTAACAGTACTAATCGGTTTTGGATGTAGTATTCATAGTATTATTCAAATTAAATGTGGTTTTGTTCACTTAGTTAATGTTTATATTGTTGTTTTTTTTTTGTTTCTAATTAGTTGTCCACTTTAGTCCATGTATTTTAATAGACTTTTTATTAAAATGTTATATTTTTATATCAAAATTGTTGTTTGTTATTACTAAACTCGTATAGTAATACTTTAAAAGAACCGATACATCCATATAAATACGTAGGAGCCCTCTATGGCACGTTATAAATTAGTTATGATGTTAATTTGTAATGAAAATAGAAGACAGGGTTGGTGTTTCTAATTATATGACCACCACTGTATAACACAGCTATGTGGCAGAGCCTTATGGTATTTACTGTAGGCAGAAATATTACAAAATTATATCTTTTGATCTTATTTTATCTTTGAGACCTTTGCCCAGCAGTGGGATATAATAGATTAATTAAAAAAATATATATATCTTTTGATAAAATAAGTACCTATGGCAGTACGAAATTGCACGAACAATTTGGCGGAAGTATTCACGAGCAAGACATTCAGATAAACCTGTCTCATGTCGCATGATGTAGTCATACAAGTCACCACCATCACCTAGTTCTAAAATCAGGTACAACTTTGTTTGTGTGTCGATTACTTCATAGAGTCGTACCACATTGGGATGTTGCACCAATTTCATACATCGCACCTGAAAATAAATTCAGTGGTTGAATTCATGTTTTCATTAACCTTAGGAATTGATTGTCTCTACCAGATCTATATAACCTTTTATTTTGTTTCATTTCATCACAAATCTTTAGGCTGAATCAACAACTTTCGTGTTTTGCCCTGGGGTTTGACAAGACAACCATTGAGCGCTTGTTCACCAAACAAGACACACACATACCCTCTATATGCTGATTCAAATGTGACACAGGACACAGAGGAAGGATATGAGGTCTCCTCTACATTTGATGAAGATGACACAAACCTCTAAGTAGCCAGTATCCTCAGCCTATGGACCCATGAAGTGTTTGAATCATTCACTTGCAACTGGGAATTGAATCTGAGACTATGGATGTGACAAGGTTAGCTGTACCCCAAACAGCTCAGCACTTAAGTACTCCCAGAAAGCACAAAAATGTTGCCGCCACCAAGTAAATGTTACAAAAGTGTAATCTCAAGCTTTTTATGGTTACTATTACATTACCTCTTGGAACAAATGTGATTTAGAGACTTCATCCAATTTGCTTTTGTCTATTACTTTAACTGCCACCTTTTCTCCAGTAAATACATGACGAGCCAACTTCACAACAGCAAAATGGCCGGACCCCAATGTGTCAAGAAGATCATAAAGTCCAGCTATTTTAGTATCGTAAGCCCCAGCTCCCATATTACCAACCGTCCCGCAATTATTGTTCATGGCAATAGCTGCAATCAAATGTTTTATAAATTTAAGTTGTAGGAACGATCATTTTCCAGCAGTGGGATGTGTTAGAAGAAAAATAAAGTTTGAAAAATCTTAAAAAATTATGGTAAAACAGTACATATCAAACTGTTTGGTATTGTATGAATTCACCACAATGAGCCCATTGTGATGAATTCATAAATGCCTATAAAAGCATTTTAAATAAAGCAGGCTATTGCTAAAATGTGTTTTTGACCCAGATTCTGTGATTTCAGGTAGAGCACCAGTACCTATGTGCACAGTTCACAATTCGTTTTTTTTTTTCAGAAAACACTATTTTCTTTATTCTTTGCAGACAGTCGGAACGTTAGCATGATCAAACGAAACAGACACCAACCAACCTGGAAGAATTATTATAAATCGGCAACAAAATTCTGCAAGGGGAAGCACGGATATTTCAGGTACAATCGATTCAAAATTTCACAAACATTTTACGGACCAGATCTTTGTTTTCTGTTTATGGCGAAGAACAAATGTACACCCATATTAAATAATAAAATTATTTGTAAAAATTAATTGATCCACAAGATTTACAAAATCGCCATTTCACAAAAAATATTTCGTTCCGTATCTCTCTCTAGTAGGTAGATAATATCTCTATATAAGTCTGTGCGTGCTTAAATGTTGCCAGCCAGGTCTTGTCAAAAGTTAACCCTTTGTGTGAAAAGTAACCTTTCATATTTTTTCCCAGTAAGACTGTACTAAAAGTTGATAGACTGATTTTTGGTTGTATTTACTTGCAGAAAAATGTATAATTTAGTATTTTTTTCTATTTTAAGGGACATTTCACGCTATTACTATTTCTAAATGTCCAGCATTATTTATTTATATATTAGAGGTAGCGGCTTACAGCCTAAGTATTGTGACACTACGCCTTGTTGATTGGTTCCTTTAAACCTGGTCCCTAGTTAAAGGAAACTTAACAGAGTACGAAGAACATTTTATATAATAATTTTAAGATTTATGTACCTACAAACGAACAATGAGAAAACACTTGATAAAATTATGATACTGGAAAATAAATATTATAACAAAATGTTCATCTGTCTAGTGACACTGAAAATTTCCGTCAATTGTTTTTTATCTAACATGAAGTTACACTATGTCTGAGCTTTACCTCTTTGCTTCAACACTCCTCCTTAATCTCATGACCATTCGCACACCTTGGCAAACCGACCATCAGAGTAGGTGGTCATGGCTTGATTCGGTTTGTAGGCCTGTCCATCAGTTATTTCTGCTAAAAACCTAGCAGAAATATTGCTTCTGTTACAGCTTCTGATAATGCCACATATTAAACCTCTGCTGTACCAGGAGCTAAAGTTCTCTGTTTCTTGGTCTCCCAGCTAATTGAGCTACCTTGAAATATGAAGACAGAACCAGAGATTACTCTTCTATCAAACTCTCTAGCATGATCTGCATCAGCATATCCTTCAACAGGTTTATTTCATCCTTTAGAATATTTAAGACCATGACTGCAATCCAATGAGACTGATCATAACAATCACTGTTGAACTGACTCAACTGTTCACTGAATGTGCAATGTCTGACCGTGTGCACACAACAATATGAGCGAACCTATCAATGCTCTGTAAGGTAGATCTTCTCTTCTGGTGACTTATGTCCTGGTGGAGGCTTCTCTAGCCTTTGTTCAGTAACTGCTGGTGTTGAAACTACCTTTGCATCTTCCACGCAAATTCTTTAAACAATTTTTCTATATATTTTTCTAGATTAACGCTGATGCTACCAGAATCATGTTTTATTTGAATACCTACCATATACTACGCCTTGCCAAGATCTTTCATTTCAAACTTTGACATAAGCTCTTTCTTCACTAGCTTTATTTCTGTTCATCAACGCAGCTCGCAACTCGTTGTTGATTTCATTTCCTAAATAAATTTTTGCGAGGTTGTCATTATTGCCATGAATAAGGCACTCTGGTTTTAATATCGAGCTTATTTTAGCTCTTGTTTGTTGGTCCTTCTTAACAATTTTTCAAAAAAATATTAACAATTTTCATTAATTTAAATCAAATTTATATTTTATTCTTTTATCAAAATTATCTACCTACCCTTTAATTTATTTCCGGTCTGTGTGCTCTTCAGCATAGGTGTCCTCCAACTCCTTCCATTTTCCCCTGTCTCTTGCAGTCCTCGTCCATAACTTCCCTCCTGTGTTTTTGATGTCGCTGGAACGCTGGATCTTTCCAGCGTTCCAGCGACATCAAAAACACTTGTGTTGCCTACCTCTCAGGCGTAGTATATACTCCCATAAATCATCATGTATCAAGTATAACTCCATCACAAATTTCCAAGAGCTGTAGTTAGTAGCACCCTCTAGTTTTCAATTGATGCTAAACTTAAAGTATCATATTTACTCACAGTGCTTGTAGCACTTTTTCCTTCGTTTTCGTTCATTTTCTTCGTTGTTGTGCTGCGGCTCTTAACCTTTGTAGGCGACACTACGCCTAGAATATTTTATATAATAATTTTAAGAATTATATACAAACGAAATATGAGAAAACACTTAAAAAAAATATGGGAAAATTATAAAAGTTTCATCTTTCTAGACACTGAAAATTTTCTACTATTTTTATTTTTATATACTAGTAATTATTTGAGTTTTGTACCTAGAAGTAACCCGACGTCGTTAAAAATCACCTAAAAGTTTACAAAAATAATCTCCTGGCAACGTCGTTGTCGTTTCGTTCGTTCTCGTTCATTGATTTGATTGGAGTGGATATAAATATGATTAATTCGGTTTCGTTCAGAAACGAAGGTCAACTTAAACTAACGTAAACTTGGCTAGACAGTGGATGCTCGCACCGACCAAAGATAAGATTGAAACTACCGTTCACACAATCGAAGAATATGTCATATCTACAAAAATAAGGGTTTATCCATATAAACAACCAACTTCAACTTCTTAATTATGGCTTCTGTGGCTAGTTGTCACAATTTCCCAGTGTCCGTTTGATCCATGATACATTCAATAGTACCTAAAGAGGATGAAGATAAAAATATGGTCGGTGTAATGATAGAAACTCGACAAGAATTTTGTAAGCAATTTGAAATTTCCAAAACAAAGATACAACACAAACATATAAAACGAGACAAAGTTAGTTGCTAGATTTGATTAGTACTTCACTTCTTGATTATGGCTATGAAGTGAACCTTGTTAGTTCGATTACTACTAATCAAATCTAGAACTAACTAGGTTCGATTCCAACAAATGATATGACATCTGTCTAAAAATATTTTTTAGACAACAGAATGAGCAATAGTCTAGTCTGTAACTCTTAACTTAGTATAGCTAGGTATTGTAAAATCTTGTAAGGAAAAAAACCTTACTGATTCTCCCTTATTAAATAACCGATCATAGTCTCTATCACACATCTTCAAAGTTTCATCTTCAAAGCCATTGGCAGAATTATGGCAAATAGTTATACAAGCCATAATGAAGATGTGAATTTATTTATTTAATATTGGCTGACAATAGCCAAAACAAACGTGCCGTCTTGCCTCATTTACCAAGCTAACATTATTACACCAATCATCAACTACACACCTGTGCAGCCAATAAAGAGGGTATTTTAAAAATAATAACACATCAATCATTCGGGTACTAGAAAGCAACTACGTTCTTCGAGCTGCGGGTAAGTGTCTGTAGCTATTGTCCTAGCTTCATCTCTGGATGCAAAAAAACTTCCATGTCACGGGGATGCCTTCCTAGCTTCAGGTAGTCCATCTGTGTATGGCTGTAGTGTTGGACTCACAGTGGCGCTAATTTCCTACGAGGAATCTTCTGGTGTGTCCAGGATTTCACGAGGCAGAGGCCGCCAGGATCTTCGGACGACGGGGGGCCGTGCATGCTTTGGAGCAATAGCATTGAGTTTATGTAGCGGCAGTTGTCGGCGCGGTCGATCATACGACGCGCCAATATTACCACTAAGTCCTCAATGCTGAGGATCTGCATTCCGCGGGCGATCACATCGTTTCTGACGTAGCACCCTGCTCCTGTACAAGCTCGGAAGGCATTGTTCTGCTGCACCTGCAGCCACCTCTTGTTTGTAGTTGAGCACAGGGCGTATCATGATGGTGCTGCGTAGGTGAGCCGCGAGCGGATGTAGGTCTTATAGACCCCCATCTTGGTCCTCAGTAGCAGCTTCGAAGAGAGGACAGGCATCGCTCGGGAGGCACGCGTCTGGACGAACGCGTGTTCCACCTGACAGTTCATGCTCAACGACCTGTCTGATGAGCGGCGATACTTGGATCCTTAGCAAACTGTCATGCGCTAATAGGGCGAGCGTGATGTCAGACTCCCCGTTCCTAAGAGTACCGTCTGTTGGAATATCGTCCGTGTATAGGGCATACAGGGCAGGCAAAAGACAGCTTCCTTGTGGAACTCCAGCAGTTATAGGTCGGCGCTGTGACTCTGCTTGCTCGACCGATACAAAGAAACTTCGGTTCTCGAAATCACAGCGATCACAAAGATTGTGGCATCGTTTCTCGAGAACCGAAGTTTCTTTGTGTATATGGCATACAGGGCAGGCAAAAGAGAGCTTCCTTGTGAAACTCCAGCAGTGTGGTCGGCGCTGTGACTCTGCTTGCTCGACCGATACAAAGAAACTTCGGTTCTCGAGAAAAGACGCCACAATCTTTGTGATCGCGGGTGAGGTGCTAGATACTATAATGCTTCAGCAAGAGGAAAAGAACACAAAAAACAAATTTTTGACAGTGACAGTTTAGTAAAATGTAGGAGGGCTAAAGGCGAGGGGGAGAGGCCACATATTAAAAAAGGGGCTAAATATCCTCGGCCAGGGGCTAAATAGTTCTGTTCTCTGTTTTTCTTTACAACACTTCTAAAGAAAACGTTATAATATTATAATTAAATTTACGCCCTGAGATATACAATCATGATGTTAGGTCATGACTTACTTACTAGTGAAAGAACTCAAGACATCAAAATATCAGAAGATATATCATTCGACTCAATGCTTTTGTCTCCAAATACTCTGAGAGGTTTGAAAGCTTCAGGATTCTATGTCCCATCCCCAATACAGCTGCATGGAATACCTTTAGGAAAGTGTGGCTTTGGTAAGTAAGAACGTACGTATTGTTTTCTAACAGCCCTCGCGTCACGGCTGTGGCAATGATGGTTCGATAGGTAGTTCACCAAAACGACGCAAAATTTGACCAACTTTTCCCTTTGATTTCTACCGGCACCGCATTAGTTCGTCCGATGACCGATTCTCAACATTCCATTTGTACCCTTGTATTGGTGCATACATGCTGAGTAGATACGTAAGGAGCTGTGATGGCTGAAGCCTACTTCACGTAGCCAGTTTCTATCAGAGACCTGACAGTGACTGTCTTGCACCTATATCCATCCAATACCCAGCAGTGTCCAGGTACAACCAATTCCTCAGCCCCATTATTGGGCCAATAATGGATATCAGGCAAATCATATGTATTGACCACTACTGGGTTCGGACACCCTATTGTTGTGGCAGTGATTGATTTAAGTGATATTTCTTCTTGATTTGGGCATTACTTAACAAACTGTAATCATTAATCTGTAACACCTTTTTGGCAAACATATAAATTCTATATTTGAATTTACTTTTGTTTCAATTTTTAGATCTCCTACTGGAAGCAAAATCTGGAACTGGCAAAACTGCAGTGTTTTCTATCATAGCTTTGGAAAAACTGAACTTAGACAAAGGAGTACAAACCTTAGTGTTAGCACCCACAAGAGAAATAGCTTCACAGATATGCGATGTTATCAAAGCGATTGGGGCCTGCTTCAAAGGTAAGGAAACTTGTTTTAAAAACCATGATCATAAATACCTAAGTTCACTACACAATAGAGGTTCAGTTGAACTTTATATATAAAACTTTTTCTTTCAGGTTTATTTGTTGAGGTTGTTATGGGTGGCTTGCCATTTAAAGAAGATGTTGATAAATTTACAAAGAAAGTGCATGTTATTGTTGGCAGCCCTGGGAGGTTGCACTACTTGATCCGCGGCAAACACATTGATGTTTCATCTGTTAGGCTAATAGTGCTGGATGAAGCTGATAAACTAGTTGAAAAAAGTTTCTTACCAGATATCAACTACATATTTTCTGTACTGCCAAACCAAAGACAGGTTATTATGAGCAGTGCCACATATTCTGAACAAGTAAGGACAATCATGAAAAATTATGTTCAGAATGCACATCATATCTGTCCTGATAGCAGCAGTATACTGCTTGGCATTGATCAGAATGTTGTACTAGTTCAGGGTCATGTAAATATTGTAAAACAAACTAAAAACAGATACAAGGAATTGAACCAAATACTATCTAAGAAACAGTTTAAACAGTGCTTAATTTTTTGTAACTATCAAGTAAGAGTTGGTGAACTTCACAGAATGCTCAATAATGATAAATGGCCAGCAGACAAACTCCACAGTCAGCAAGAACAGACTGATCGACTAGAAGCACTAAAAATATTACAGAGTTATCAATGCAGGATATTGGTTACAACCGATTTAGCTGCAAGAGGCATTGATGCATCTAATGTTGATCTAGTTATCAACTTTGAAATTCCACATGACTGGCAAACATATTTACATAGAATAGGACGAGCTGGACGATTTGGCTCTTATGGTAATGCCATAACTATACTTTGTGAAGGAGATGAGGAAAAAAAGTTCAAAAAGTTGCTAGGATCCACAAACATCCCATTTGATTTGAAGTACTTATGGAGCAAAGAACCTTTTCTTCTACATAGCCCAAAAAAGGATAAAGAAATTCATCATGATGAAGTAAAAGAGCTAAACCTTGAAATAATAGAACCAGAAAGGAAATTGGGAATAAAAGAAACTTATGAAGAGCTATGGAAAATGTTATCTGTTGACTCAACTGAAACAAAAAAGGAAATACATGATATACCAACCTTTAAGAGTTTGTGTGATTCTTTTGAACATGCAAATAATCACACAGAGTCAGATAAAATTGAGAGTTTTTCAGATTTATTATCCTCATTCCAAAATCATGAGATCAAATATAATGAGACTTGTTTGAATAATGAGTACAAGACAGTAAAAGTTAATGAATTAATAATTCCAGATAACATATTCAATCGCAATATGATTCTACAAATCTTTCAAAATGATAGTGGTCTATCACTTGCAGGTAAGAGTAATAATTACAATAAACCATGTGAAAAAGTAAATGGTTCTAAACTTGTCCAAGTGTCAAAAGATCATAAAAAGGCTTGTAAAAGTCAATCAAGCAAAACCAATCATCATGCAAAAGCTATGAATGATGGCAGTAAATCAGGAACAAAAGAAAAAGATGATCATGAAACAAGTGAAGATAGTGACAAAGAATTAATATTTTGTAATAACAACAATATCAAAAATTGTGATACAGAAATATGGAAATCAAAAAACAATTGTAATGCAAGTACTGGAGACCACACATTCAAAAAAGTATGTAATAAAACTGAACTCTCAATTACTTCTGGAAGTTCCAATTATAACACAAGCACTGAATCAACGAAAAACAGAGAAGCCAGCTCTCTCAAAATGGAAGTATTAATTGAAAAAGTTCAGACACTATCTAATGCAAAGAAGTTTGAAGAATCTTACAAAGAATCAGGTTACAATGATAATGCAATCGATATTAGTGATTGTCAGTCTGACTATAGTAAAGATCAGAAATCGTTGCTTGCAGCCAATCTTCCACCTGCTTTTGGCAAATTCAAACAAAGGAATAGTATGAAATCAAAGAAACAAAATGTCAGTTTTAGTAATACACACGTCAGCAGCAACATTCAAACAAGAAATGGTGAATATCAAGACCAGCTCTGTAAAAACAGAATTAAGCTAAATCCTAAAACTAATGTTGAAGTAAAAAAATATTATGTTTATGAATCATCTGATGATGAAAATGAACATGTGTCAGTTACATACAGATCAGCTGTGGGTAAAAAGTCGTTTAAAAGCCAAACTCCTCATTGCAAAACTAGGACACATATAAGTAATAATCATGGGGCAAATGACCACTATAATGGCTACAGTAGCAATAATGAAATAGCGGCAAAGCAACGCCAATTTAATGTTTGGTACCAGCAGTTACAGACTCACATGCAAATTATTGAAAAATCAGTCTATATTGATGTAATGAGCAGCTCCTATTATTAGCGAAATTAATAAAACCATATTACTTGAATTGCATATTGAAGTGACACATAGATTAAAAATATGTTTTAATCACTTTTAAAAAATGTAATATTGTTAACAATTTATTTTGAAATATATACATAGAAAATGCTTTATTGCATAAGATCAAAAATAGGCGAATTTAATGCTAAATAGCTTTCTTCAAGCTAACCTTTGTGTAATTAAATCATAATAAAATAAATAATGTATGAAATAGATGATTTTGCAATTCAAAAATGTTTAATTTAACACAATTATTCCATTCATATTGTAAAAACGGGAATTTTCACGTACTGCACTATCGGTGAAGGCACCGACTAAGTTACGACTCATTCCGAGAGTTTTCATCAGGGTGAGTGGTAGTAGTGCACGGCGCGACGCGGAAGAAGAAAGTCGCAACCACTCACCCTGATCTCACCACTCACTCTCGGTGAATAGTCAAGTTCACGATAGTTTTTGGAATACAATTATTCCACTATAATGACTAGTCCATATTATATATCTAGTGACTAGAAGGTATTAAAATCAGGATTTTATTTGTATTTGGAACCAGGATCTTTATAATAAATACCTGCTTTCAACTTACATTTCTTTTATTAACTTAATCATTATCTGTAAGTATATAACTTACATATTTTTTCATAGATATACAGATAATAATTTAAGATCTAAAACTAAATTGTAAAATAAACTAGAATGGATGAATGTCTTAAAATTGTGGGTCTAACGGTAGACCCGTAAAATACTCGTAAATCTGAGAATACTTAAAAATATTAACAAAATTAAGTACATGATTAATACGTTATTATATTCTTTGGGTAACACAGACACTTTGCCAAACCTTTAACTTTTTCGGAGTTAAAGTTAGCGTAGATATTCTCGATAAGTCTGACCTAGTGCCTCTATGCTTTGGCACACAACAATTATACTAATCGCGCGAGGTAGTCAAACTCTAGGACTATAGGTATAGTAATGATGATTTATTGACTATTCGCAAAGAGTGACCGCGATTTGTCACTCTGTGTGCCAAAGCCAAACTATATGAAAATTGCAGCATATGGAGAGAAGATTGCTTCATGAAGAATTTAATCTTTCTTTTCGTGGGTTTCTGAAAAAAAAAAAAGTTTTTCTATATACTTTAAGATCGAAATTACGCCGAGTAAAAGCCTCCTTACACTAATTATCGCACAGGTAGCGAAGGGGAGCATCATCTGTCTTTACATTTTGCAAATTTGTAGCATGCGTTTTCAGATTGCATAATGTAAAGAAGCTTTATCACTTTCCGCTCGGACGCACTACATGGACACGAGCGTAGACAGCCAGCCAGATAGTGTTAGTTAAAAAGTATAATATACGGACCAGACAGCCGGATAGAAAGCGTGAAGAAGATATTTCTTAAAAGAGTAAGAACTACGAGTGATGTTTACCTGGTGTTTCTTCCTCGTCTGCGTCGAGTATGTCAGCACAGCAGACCGAATAGCAGATGAGCGAGAGGAAGCCGAGCGGCAGACCGAACACGAGCGCTGTCAGCACGGGGTTCCCGCGCCACATGTTGCTCAGCATGCTCCGCGCCTCGAAGAAGCCGCGGTAGAACCGCACTGCCCAGTGGTTGCCGCCGTACGTCTGCAACGGAAAACGCCGGACCGTCATCTTTGAGGGCTTAACACGTTTCACTCAAAATAGAACCAGATGATATCTCTGGACGTAATAGGTGTATCACGTTTCACAACAAGTTTCACACACGCTAACGACTGTGTTCCAAATGATGCACATCTTCAGATATATACTCAGGGCGTAGATCTTTGAGGATACCAAGTAGAGGGTAGTCAGAGGCACATCCAAACATTACATTTGGCACATGCCCGTGCCTTGCAAGTAGTTAGCATACCGCATGATAGGTTGCAAGCCCATCTCCGCTCATTGGAACACTAACCGTACATGCCAATTGCACATGCCTTCGAACTTTTGGGCTAGGGCATGCCGGTTTCCTCACGATGGTTTCCTTCACCGTTTTAAGCAAGTTTTTCATATTTTTTATGAAGCGAGTAAGCGTGTAAGGCCCCGATGGTGGACCAATGACATATCAAAGGTTGCAGGAAGACTATGTGGATAGCGGTGGTCCAAGATTGTTCGTCAATGGTAACATAAACAATTTCTTCAACGGTTCCTTAAGCCGCGTGTAACAGGTAAATTTCAAAACCCATTTCCATCACCGATCGCAAGACCTATCCTCAAAGAATACATTGCGAAAAACCGTATTACGGCTCATCATCTGGATTCAGACAAATTTTATGAAGGAAAACGCATCGGGCTCCTTTTACCGCTGGTAAAAATACACTTACAGGTGCAAGCTGAAGATGTATCTGATCAAGAAAGAGCGAGACAGCCTCAGGGGTCATGAGCACCGGGTCATCATCCGGTATGTGGTGGTGGTTGGTTGTGGAATTCAGGACGAGCAGGTTGGGCACCGTCAGCTCGGACATGGCGATGGAGTTTGCTAGCTCCGGGGTACCCAACCAACCGAATTGGAAGCGATGGTGGAGCTCGCGTTTTCTTTTTCTAAAAATAAAGAATCAGTAAAATAGCTGACTACCCAAGAGGAGGAAAAATAATGCAAGGCAGGCCATTCCAGAGATGGGATGATGAGAGACTCCAGACAGCAGCAGGCTTAGCATAAGCAACAAGACAACTATGTATTATATTTTGTCTACACAAAAGAAGACTAAATTGCTTAAGAATTAAAAAGAAGACAATTACACAGAAAGGATAAAGGTACTTGTGTGTAATATTACAGTACCACCTTTGATACTTAGGAAAAATAACAAAATCTTACTACTATTATAAACGCGAAAGATTGTGAGGATGGATATTTGTTACTCTTCACGCAAAAACTAATGAACAGATTTTGATGAAACTTTACAGTAATATAGTTTATACATCAGAATAACACATAGGCTACTTTTCATATGGGTACCACGCGGGCGAAGCCGTGGGCAGAAGCTTGTATTAGGTACATAAATCTGTGAGAGACTGTAGAACTGCACAGAATAAGTCCTCTTCATGGTATGTGGGCAAAAACAGGTCCTATCTCAGCATAATATGCAGCTTCACACCACCGGAATGTGAAGCTGTGCTGGTTTTCAGACAAATATTTTTGTCTCCTCTTCAGTCGAAATCGGTGTCTTGGTCATTCATGCTACTGGTGCAGGAAGATCATGGACGAGTTTCACACGAGACCACGACAAGTGGAAAGGGTTGACAGAGCCTTTGCCTACCCACAGATTCACACATTACCCATGCCCAACTTTTTTAATAGGTACACCTAACAATGTTAAGGGAGTGATATGTCCATGTTCAAAATGTATCGTTTTGTAAAAAATTATTCGTTAAATTTAGTACAATTTGGAAACTAGGTGGAGTGGCGGCCTGCGAGTACCTATAGCCGACTGAAACGCAAGAGCAGTGGGAATCGTCGTAATCGTGTTATGCAGATATTTGTTCCAGGTTTGGGTGTTGTTCTTTATTCTTTATTGTACACACAGATAATACAGACAAAACAATTACAAAGGCGAGATTAACCCTAACAAGAGTTTTATTCCAGCAAACCTTTGAGGATAGGGATAGGGGATGTTGTTGTACCATAGTACTCGTAGTTTCTATATTTATATCTTTAAAAGCCATAGGCAAGCTTCGCCACGGTCGCTTCTTTACCTGATAATTCCTTCAACCATATCCTTGAAATCTCGTTCAGTTTGAGTGATTTCATTGAGTTTGTTCTCTGATACAACAGCTATTACAATATACTTTTCTGTATCCATCAAGTAGTTTATGTTTGCTCTTGTTATTTTAGGGAAGAACCCAAATCTTTCGGCGTTAATCCACTTGTCTAAGGTGTTGTTTAAAGTATCACGGTCTTCAAGAACTGCTTTATTTGCTGTAAAAAAAAAACCAATGAATGTAAGATTTTATTATATTCCAAAAATATCACGCTTGACGAGGATCGCAGCCGTAACCACGCGCTTGGTACGCGGGTTCTGTAACCACGAGGTCCAGTTACAGCGAAAATAATAAAAGTAATAAAAATCAAGTTTGTATAAGGCAGGGGCCAAAATTGGTTTTGGAAGTTCTCAGGTCTAGCGACTGTTATAGCCAACTTAACATGTCCGATCCCACTATCACTCGCCCATCCAAATAGTAATCTGGCGAAAATTAGGATGACTTGGATTTGGATTTTAATTTTAACGTATTTTGACACAGTCCGTTCACCTGCGATGATAGGAGCCCGCATATACGCGTTGGCCATAAGCGGTTGTTTCTTTATTTTATCTGTTACTATTTATCATCGATAACCATTTTTTATGACTACATGGATTTTAAGTAAATTATATCGCCACAAGTTACTACAGGGGCTGCAATCCCTGATTAATGAAACACAGTAAAATAACTCCACTTTTCAAATCGGGTACATGTTCTGACCCTGGTAATTCTAGACCTATATCAGTACTTCCTACATTTAGTAAAATTTTTGAAAAACTAATTTTAAATCAATTGCAAAGACATTTTAAATTAAATAATTTACTGCATAATAAGCAATTCGGATTTAGTAAGTGTCGCTCAACCACTGATGCTGGTATTGAGTTAATATCGCACATATTTGATGCCTGGGAGGAATCTCATGACGCTTTAGGCGTTTTTTGTGATTAGTCAAAGGCATTTGATTGCGTGGACCATGACACATTGATCAGGAAACTACACCATTATGGTATTAGGGGCGTTGCTCTAGACTTTCTCACTTCCTATTTAAGTGACAGAGTACAAAGAGTTGACGTGAATTGAAAACGGTCTCCGGGGTCTCTGGTTACTATCGGTGTACCGCAGGGATCAATTCTTGGACCATTTTTGTTCTTAGTATACATTAATGATCTACCCCACCTTGTAAGGGACGATCATGAGGTTGTATTGTTAGCAGATGAAACGTCACTTTTATTTAAATTAAAGCGACGACAAACCAATTTTGACGATGTAAACAATGCAATCTCTAAGGTTGTAAGATGGTTCAACGTTAACAATCTCCTACTTAATGAAAAGAAAACAAAGTGTATTAGATTTATACTACCCAATGTTACACAACTTAAAGCATATATCAAAATCAAAGATGAACAGTTGGCTCTTGTGGACACCACCGTATTCTTAGGTATCACCCTAGATAATAAGCTTCAATGGGGTCCTCATATTGATGGGTTATCGAAGAGACTTAGTTCTGCGGCATATGCAGTCAAAAAGATCCGTCTTTATACAGACGTTGACACAGCTAGACTAGTTTACTTCAGCTACTTCCACAGCATTATGTCGTACGGTATACTGCTGTGGGGGAGTGCTGCTGATATCAATACCATTTTTGTGCTGTAGAAGAGGGCTGTTCGAGCAATTTATAATATGGGCCCCAGAGAATCACTTCGCGAAAACTTTAAAGAAATAAATATAATGACATTCCCTTGTCAATATATTTATGAAAATCTGATGTATGTTCACAAAAATATTAATTTGTTTAAGAAAAAAAGCGATAATCACAATGTTAATACTAGAAATAAAGATAAACTCGCTGTTGCCACTTGTGGACTCCATAAAGTTGGTAAATCGTTTAAAGGGCACGGTGTACGCTTTTATAACAAACTCCCAAGAGATATACAAAAATTATCAATTAACAAATTTAAAAACGTAATTAAACAAAAGCTTTATAAAAAGGCATACTATAAAATATCTGATTATTTAGATGACAAAAACTCTTGGGATTGAAAATGCTCCAACTCGAACCTATTGTTTTGTAAAAGGATCATTAAAAAGAATAACCAGCCTTATTTTCTTGCCTTTCTTTCCTGGCTTGGTCGCGGAGGAACAGGCACCTAGATAAAAACCGACGTTTCAAAGTGGTCCTTGTGATTTTATTGAATAAATGAATTTTGACTTTGACTTTGACTTTGAATCGATGGAAATACTCATCGAGGGTTATAAAATATTGCATATAGTTAATTGTTACGCTAAAATGATTGTATTCTGAACTTTATGACCAGTAATGAGCAAAGAAAAAAACGGGCGAAGGTCCGGCAATCAGTTCCTTGTCTTGACGCCACACAGATGATTAGTATATTACAGATTGGAGATAAAGTTCAAAATGCTGTTATTAAAAAGACGCGTCGTTACTTCCGACTCTACGCCTGTAGGACTCTTTAAAACCATTCTTCTTTTTGGTAAGTTATTTTGAAAATTAATGATTATAATATATTTTTAAAACATTACTATTTATGTCTGATGCATACCTTCAAAGAAGAAAACTTCATCATCTTTAAGAACGAACACAGCTGTTTCATTTGGCAATTTAGCTTCATGTTGGATTACTTCAGGCGCCATGGCATAGAACCATGAATGAGGCTGGTACTTTTCTGCATTTAATGTAAAGGTTTCCTGTAAAAAATATACAAATACCCTTATTTTTTAGAAAAGCAACATACATATATTTATTTGTTTGTCTGCACATCGAATTATAGTGGAATTGGTCAACGCATTGCTGATTCGTGAAGATGTGGTTTGTGCTGCAGTGTCAGAATGTTAGAAGCACATTTTAATTTTAAGCATTTTGTATTAATCCTAATAATATTATAAACATGAAAGTTTGTGAGGATGGATGTTAGTTACTCTTTCACAGAAAAACTACAGAACATATTTTGCTGAAACTTTACAGTAATATAGCTTATACATCAGAATAACACACAGGCTACTCTTTATCCAGGTACCACACGGGCGAAGCTGTTGGCAGAAGCTAGTTTGAGCATAAAGCTATCAAGGAATGGAACACACTTATGCAGACATTTCTTTCCTGAAAAATACTCTCTTCAAGACAAGTGTCTTCTAGACCTTCATGCTCCATTGTTGGGCATATCCATTGTTGATTTAAAAATAAATTCTAGTTTAAACAGTTGTATTTGGTATAAACTTAAAAATATCATTAACTAACCACTAACCACAGCTTCGCCTGAATGGTACCTGGTAAAAAGTGGCCCATGCATTATTCTAGGTAACAAACTATACCTGTCCCCTATTTCATCCAAATGGTTCAGCCGTTATGAAGATATTTAAGAATAAACATCTAAACTTACAAACTTGCATTGTATAAATAAGTAGCATTAAGAAAGTTTCTGTACCCAGAGATGTCCCTGTTGCTTCCCAACAAATCCAAAGAAGACCGGATGAGTCTCCTTTAGGTAGGCAATGCTGTCAGCCTGTGATATCCTCTGCACTGCAGGCTGTGACATACGCATGGCATAATTCACCATGTCATCCTTCTGCCTGTCTCCCACATATTCATGGTGGTTGTTGCCTTTGATGCTGTAAGATAATAGTCCAGAATTAGTGCACACATGAATCATCAATTATAATAATAATAAGCCTTTACTCAGACAATAAAATATTTCTTTGTTATTCTTATATCGTCGTTGCGAATCTAAAACCTCTTATGTGTCATTTTTGTCAAAAGTACTTTTATTGAATCATCGTGTATAAAATGTTGCGCTCTATCGTTTAAAAAAACTCTCATGTATATACGATTATTTTATCACGGTTAATCTATTGATTTAAAAATATCCTATGTGGTTTCTCCTCATAAGTTGGTATTTTAAAAATCTTATGTGTAAATGTGTGCACATAAGAGGTTTTAATTAGTACGACAGCCCAAGTACAAGACCTAGACCACCGTTTAAAATGTACTATGTGCTAAGTGCTATGCAGCAATAAGAGGGTAGTTTTAATTTTTCCCCGGTAATGTTCTCAAATAAAGATATTGTTTGTAGAGCGCTGTTAGCTGATGAAAATAAAGTTTTCTTGAAGTTATGTGTAAGAAACATTGCTTAAAATGAATAACCAACTTCGTTTAGACGCAATCGAACAATTAGTGAACCAAGAAGATGATTCATGTACCTTTTATGATCCTCGAGAATCCGCAACAGTGGGATTAGACTCTGATTTCTCCTTGGAAGACCTAAATCTCATCTCTTCGATTGTTAACAGCCTAAATTATAATTTAGAAAGTGATTATTATAGAATCGAAGAAAGATCAGACCAGAGTGCCAGCTTGAAATTGCTACTGAGGTTTCTTTTCCTGCAATTTCGAAGCAAGTATCATCATCGCCACAGCCAGATTATGAACCATTCGGTAGTGATGATAGTGGAGACAATCCAGAATTGCCTCCGGATCTATTGAATAGGAGAGAGGATTTAGTGCATTCCTTAGATTTAGAAGATTTTGTACTGGCTAATGACGAGGATATAAATGATTATGAAAATGATAGTAACACTGATTGTGATAACTCATTTTCTGTACAAGATTTGAGAGAAAGATGGCACTTGTTTCTGAAATGAAAACGTCTGATTAATACTTCACTAGAAAGTGCCGAAGAGAGGATGAGGAGGTATCTATCATCGAAAACATTGATGTAAATTCTGTAACTCAGCCACAAGCAGTACTTCCCGTAACCGCTAAGCTTAGCGGTAACGGGAATACTGCTTACAAGAATGTCCGTGTTTTAGGACAAGCATACCTTGGATTCAAGAAGATTGACAATAAATTAACCGCGGGCATAGAAAAACCGCCAAGAGTGTTAAAATCACGCTGTGGACATACATGTACCAATACAATAACAAATAATACTTTTCTATGTGCTATTGAGTCTGATCTAGAACGGTAAAAAAAATGAAGAATTTTGGAAGCTAATACATGGGCAGCCAAGATTTATTTTGTGAAAGCATCAGCAGTGTGCAGATAAATAAGGCGAAGACACAAATATAATCGACCACGACCAGTCAAAAAACAAGGTGGACACGATATCTACATTAATAAAATAGACGCCCAATGCACTAGAGTGAGAGTTTTTATATACTTTCTTAATACACTCTGTATTGGAGAAGACAGTTTTCGTCGGTGGACCCGTGAAACTTTACAAGAAAATAGAGACGAAGATAACACCAAAAGCTCTGCTACAATTAGTAGGTACACACCTGATGGATCAATACTTTATCGCATGAGACATGAGGAAGATTGGGCTACACTAAGAAAAAAATAACAATCAACAAAGTTTAGAGACACCAAATTCTCTGTACACAAGGCCGCTGAAAATTACCGAAAGCAAGTATAAGCTCTTACAAGACCTGAAAACTGTTATAGATAAGGATTATCATCCTTTTTATGATTGTCTGCAATTGCTGGTACTTGAACTGGTGTTTTTGTTTGGTGTTTGCAAAATTTGCGTAATTGTGAACAATGATTTAACTTTTTGTAATAATATTTTATGTCTGATGCCTTTTTTGATAATATAAATAAATTCTGTTGATTTTTTGAGTACATAATTTGTATAATTCATGATTTTCATCTACTTAAACAATAAACAAATTCCATTAAAATACTCACATGTGCTATGTAATGCGCAACCAAAACCTGTTATGTGTAAGAAATTTAATAAAAAAATATTTTTGAGTTATTTCCTGCTTTTTGTTTAAATTTATTATAGCAAGCTAAAACGTTACATTTTTTAAAGCTTAAAATGGCGTTATTTATTTTTAAATTGTCCTTGATTTTTTTTCAGTGGGAAGTTTTTTTCGTTTTCCCAAAACTTTTACTTTTTACACATAGGAGGTCTTTGATTCGCAACGACGATATGTTCCTTTTGTTCTATTTTTGTGTGTCCGTTTGCCAGGTGGCAAAGGCGTCCTCTAATCTTCTCCATTTTGGCCTTTCTATGGCCACTCTACCCCATGTAGTTCCCACGACTTGTCTAATGTCGTCATCAATTATAAGCACAGGTTTAAAATAAGGAGGAATTAAAGGGAAGAAATTAAAACTGCATTATCCTTCACATTTGTGCCACAACTGCACAACTGTGTACTAATACAAAATTAAGCAGATGTCAAACATAAGCCTGTTAAGGTTTCAGGCATTGTGGAGATCATTTGCTCAAATATAATACATAAATTATAGGCAATGATATTACTAATACTGCTAGTAATGTAAGCAAAAACCATTCAGGCTTGTACCCTTCGGCAGGTGGAAGAAAGATTTGTTATTACTAGAACAGGTGATACATAAACTTAATGATGTTTATTCAAGTGGGTCTTAAAAACAGCATCTAAAAAAGTTGAAAATAATATGTAGGTATTATTATAATATTAAAGTTGAGCTGTGAACATGACCAAAGAATGTTGTGAATTCCTTGTTCTAGATAAGTAAAGACTTGTATGTAAAATGAAGGATTGCTACTTCGGCTAGTTTTAAGTTTTTTTTCACACAACAGATTTTATTCTGATATTTGAGACATCATTAGAAGATTATTTATTACATAGTAAGTATTTCATCCTAAAGGTAGGTAGGTAATTTAAAAACCATACACTTACAAGAGTATTGTAGGGTAGCCACGAATTTTGTACAGTGAAGCAAAAGCAGGAAACCGAGTGCAGTCTACTTTAGCAACTTTGATGGGTGTGTTGTAAAGTGACTGGGCCACATGTGCCCATATCGGCTCCAGACGACGGCAGTGCGCACACCAAGGCGCATAGAACTTTACAAACCACATACCCTCATGGCTTATTTCCATAAACTTATCACTCAGTTCAAACACTCTAGAAGCTGAACTAACTGAGACCGCTGCAAAATATAAAAGTCATTTAAAGTTTCATACAATTCGCTGAGTTAACAAAACCGAAATAGATATTGTCGAAGCAAATTCACCTGTTAGGAGCAAGATAAAGGATTCCACTGAAAATTTCATAGTTTCGGTTATTCTACAGGCTTCAATACATTACCGCATGGTATAAAACAGCGCTGAAATTTACAAACAAATTAATTGTCTACAAAACAAATGGTCACTTGATTTGAAGTTGAATGGTCTGTTACTTACTTATTATCTTTCTTTGGGTTGAAGAATCGATCGCATCGCATCGCTCTCACATATTTGACCAATGTTTTTTTAATCTGTACGCAACGCTGACATCGCCAGCCGGGTCTTGTCAAAGTTACCATAAATAGATAAAAAAAGTATTATTTGTCCATTTAACAGTAGTAAAAAAATTGGTAACTTACAGAAAAAATAATAACATTTAGTAACACGCAACCTACGCAAGCCTCCGTCAACCAATGCAAACGATCTCTTTACATGTTTGGGTTTGCGGACGTTAGTTATTATTTAAGGAAAAAACATAAAAAAAACTAAAAAAACCAAAAACATATGGATGCGGTAAAAGCATCTCTAGTTTGCATCTCCAGCTTTGCCAGGGAACTTTTCTAACATTTTGCGTGATTTTACTTTTAGGTTACACAACTCAAAAGGTTACTAGTAGGTGTTTTTTTTTAATTCGTAAGATTCCTTTGTATGTACCAAACCAACCTATTTAATTTCTTACTTGAATCAAGTTGAATCCAAATTAAAACGGAACGTAACGTACTTAGCACTCTTTGTTGTATATTTTTTGTAATGTTGGCAAAAAATAATATTGTGAAATGCAACTTAAAATGGAAACCCCTCCAAATTATCAACTTTTAAAGTAAATACAACCAACATCTGTCTATCAACGTTTGTTTAGGACCTTAATATTGTGAAAAATATAAAAGATAACTTTTCACACCAAAAGGCATTTTTTTAAATCTATTTTAGATAAAAAAAAACTTCTGACAAAACCCGGCTGGCAACACTGGTGAGTTGATGAAATGGAGTCTAGTCATGGTAGCACACTGTTTGAAAACGAGGATCGTGCGAGGGGCTCAGTTTTAGAACTGAGCCAGCACACTGTGAT
Organism: Perizoma flavofasciatum; assembly: GCA_958496245.1. Lineage (NCBI taxonomy): Eukaryota > Metazoa > Arthropoda > Insecta > Lepidoptera > Geometridae > Perizoma > Perizoma flavofasciatum. Next base: position 7,885,495 of record OY292431.1, read on the forward strand.
ACACAATTGAGGCGAGGCAATGAGGCAGTTTCTGAACGTAGTTGAGTGAGGCAGTCTTGGGAACATAGTGTGCACTGTGCGTGTTGTGTGGTGTGGTAATGAAGTGGAGTGCTATGTGCGAGGCGCATGCTGCACGTGTTATGTGCCGGCGAGCATGTTCCTACTCTACTCTACTCTACTCAATTGTGTTGTGTGGTCACTTTTGTATCAGAAGAGGCAGAAACATAACAATGCGAAAGTAGGTTTACTTTCGCATTGTTATGTTTCTGCCTCTTCTTAATACAAAAGTGACCACACAACACAATTGAGTAGAGTAGAGTAGGAACATAGTGATAACAAACATGTGATACCTAACCAACCAACCGGTTGGTTAGGTATCACATGTTTATTGCTAAAAATCATCGTAACCGCTGAACTGATTTTGATTTGGATATAATCAAAAGCTAGGTATAGTATCTGCATATCGGTCACCGATACAGTATGCAGACATTCATCATACGATGCAGTATGGAGATATATAAATTCATCATATAACTGGCTCGCAGACAACACGGTGTTAATACTGCTAGCTATAGCTCGCGAGCCGAATGACACCTCACCTCCTTCCTCACTTTCGCACACATGCACAGCGATGTGCGAGCCAACACGATATTTTCCTCGCGGCTCCGCTCGCGTCTCGCGTCTGGCACGATTGTGCAACTGTGTGGTGTGCAGGTGTGCTAGTTCGTCCAAACGTAAAGAGTGAGGCCTCGTTTCGAGAAAGTGTGTAAATACAAAAGTGGTGCCACACGTGCTGAGGGCCCAACACCAAAAAGGAACAAATGCTTGAGTGAGGTTGTGGCACAGAGTACTTTTTAGTGTAAGGTTGTGGTGGATTTTATTCCTTCATAAATTACACATGTGTACGGAAATCAGAATAAGCTGTGTTTAAATTTTACTCATAAAATTTTATAAAACTTTTAGCAGATATTGTGTCGTGCTGTGATTTGATAATGTGATAGTGCAGTTTTGGAGGTAAAATGCCCGCATCAATTTGTGACCCAGTAACAAACGCGTTGCGTTTATCTCTCGCCCCAGACGAATCACAAAACTCATCTCTGCTGGATAGTAGATTGTATTCTTCTGCTAAAAACGTTCTGCTGTCTAAGATTGAGTTTGAAGAGTCTGGTGATTACCAAAGTAATGTTCTAGATGGACTCAAGTCTAAGTACGTGGTGATCCGACCTAAAAAGCTTATGCTCGAGAATAAACTATTGAAAAAGGACTGCATTTCTTCATCTCAAATAGCAGGTACGTTTATTTAAAACATTTAGATCAATCTTACTACATGGTTGTTGTTATCTGCTGTGATAAGATTAGAGAATTATATTTAGAGGTTATATTTCTGAACAGTTTTGACAACTATTCATAATGTATGAATGATTGTTTATAAGCAAGACTTGAAATTCCATGTGTTGCTAAAGTAACTGCTCTACTACAATAGCTTATCCCTATCCCTATCTAAAAATCTGTTTTGCAAAATCATAATGATATTTCTATGGAATAAATTATTCTGCCGTGTCTCTAACTTAATTTTATTTGTAGTATCTAGTAAAATGATAATGTTTGACGACCTCTGTGGCGCAGTGGGCGAAGGGCCGCCTGAGATGTAGAAGGCTCTATTCCTGCCGTAGGACAAATTTTTGTATCTGCAATTATTTGGCTTGGTGCTAGATGATGCTGTGTGAAAATGTCCAGCATTATTTATTTATTTAATGTATTTAATTTAATTACATACTCCTTGATTCCTTTCAACATTTATTTAATATGACTCTAAAGTCTACTTCACAATATCATTATGTAAACAAGATATTTACATACTAGTAATATGTTTAATTTATTTAAAAAAGTAAACACAACAGATGAGAGATGGGCTAGAGACAGAGTGGATGGTAGGAAAGACTTGGATGGGGTCTGCTCCAGGTCTTTAGTAAAGATTGGCAGAATTATATGATGATAATTATGAATTAAACCAGTGCAAACATCATGAAAAATTGGTTTCAGAAGGCAGTAAAATAATTGAAGATGGAATACCAAAGCCAAAACGAGTTCTTTTCCCAGTGGAGAAGGTTCATGTTGGTTGGCAGGGTCCGTGGTCTGCAGGGGCGGGTATGCAGAATGTAGGCAACACTTGCTACTTGAACTCTACCCTGCAGGCACTATTCCATGTTCCAGCCCTTGCAAACTGGCTTGTATCAGAAACTGCTCATACAGAAAAATGTAATCAGCAAGGTAAAAATTATTAATGAATGTGGTGATGAGCTTGCAACCTGTTTTGTGGAATGCATGTATGTTTCAAGTCAAAGCCAAGTCATAATTAAATTATATCCACATTCACAAGGATCACTTTGAAACATCAATTTTATATACTGCCTGTTCCTCTGCAACCAAGCAAAAGGAAAGGCAGGAAAACAATGCTGGTTTTTCTTTTTAATGATCCTTTCACAAAACAATAGGTACCTAATTTTTTTATCGTTTGGCTGTGGTATCCATATAGATCTGCAAACTGAGTATGGAGCTGGGAATGTCCATTGTGGGGATTACTGTATTGTACAGTTGTGAGTGTGCTGTACATTTCCTGTTTTTTTGTTTACAGGTAAATTTAATAACATACAAGTCTTATTTAAGCCAATGTAATTATTTTCCTTGCTAAATTTAAAGCTGGACCAACTTATCCACCATTCAATGTTTCCATCTATCTAAAGAACATAGGCTTGAGTCCCAGCAATGCAAACATAATAGGCTAATTTGATGACTTCTAAGGCTGGTTGAGTGCTGGTTAAGGACCTGGAAATGTCTCATGATCTGGAAATATTTGTTCTGGGTCTGGGTGTTGTAGTACCATGCTACTTTTCACAACACTGGGAATTGTGGGATCTGTCCATAGCCATGGCATTAGCCCACATAGTACCAGGATGAAAACCATTATTATGTGTAGAATCTATACCAAAGAAAAATTTAATCCAAATTGATGCAGATATTATTTATTATTATTATAAAATAACTCCACCAGCTAACTACCTATTACTAATTTCCTATTATAGAATCATGTGTGATATGCGGAATGCGTGCTTCATTGATGGCTACTCAGAAAAGTGGGGGTGCACCCATCAAGCCATGGCAAGTGTATTCCAAACTACGCCTGATCTGCAGGCATCTGACACCCGGGAGGCAGGAAGATGCTCATGAGTTCCTAAGGTATGTTTTGATTGGGAATACTTTGATAACACTTAAGGTGTTCATTTCACTGGGTCTGGGTATTGTGGTACATGGTTTTTGTTCCTCATAACAGGTAAAAAGGTAAAAGGATGTCATAAAGTTTGTTTAAGATGATTTTTGAATTCAACCTCGAATATAACATGATGTAAAGTTTTTTCCCCACTTACATTATTGACCCTATTAGAAACATCCCTATTATTCTAACAACAGTACTTTGAGAAGAAATAAGAAGTATTTTTTACAAAAATTTCAAACCCCCATTTGTTTACATATATTTCCATCATCTATTTTAGTGCCCCCTAGTGACTTGTGGTGATAAAATCTTAGAAATGTCCTTGAAGACATACAAATTGATTGCAAAAAAAACACATTATAATCCGATAAGCTTTTTCGGAGATAAATGACAAACACATATACAGGCTCCTGTCATTGCAGGTAAATAATTGAAATAAAGAGGCTGTTAAAAGTATATCTAGTTTGATATATCTGATCTCTAATATAAATACTTCTGAATACTTTCTACATCCTTTTTTTATTGCAATTTCAGGTACCTTGTTGAGGCTATGGAAAAATGTTACTTACAGCGTTTTATCAACTCTGATAAGTTGGACCAGTACAGCAAAGAAACCACTCCGATGAACCAAATATTGGGTGGTTACCTTCGCTCCACTGTCCGGTGTCTTGCCTGCCACCATCTTTCAACAACTTACCAACATTTTCAGGTATTTTTATTGATAATACAAACAAAAACTTAGGAAAGTTTCACAGCAAAACTATTTTTTAAATTTGATGTCTTCAGGATCTGCTGCTGGATATAAGAAAACATTCAACACTGGATGAAGCATTAGACTCCTTTTTCTCCAGAGAGAGATTAGAAGATTTAGGTTATAAGTGTGAAGCATGCAATAAAAAGGTATGTCTTAATTTTCTATACATCAACATAAATACATCATTTAATTATTTACCACTTGTTTCTTTCTATTATGACTGTTTTAACATATGTTTTTTCACCAGGTGTCTGCAACAAAACAGTTCTTTATAGAACGAGCACCTATGGTGCTGTGTATTGCATTCAAGAGGTTCTCGCTTGCTGGAGGGAAGCTCTCAAAACATGTGCAATTCCGTAAAAAAATATCCCTCAGCAAATACAGCTTCAACAAAAACAACCAACAGCAGCTGGTAAGTTTTTAATTTAACTCTAAAGTCACAAATATAATTTAAAAAAATCACAAATTCCTTTGTAAAACTTGATTTTCATATTACAGTCTTACAAGCTGGTGAGTTTGGTGACACATCTGGGGCCATCTCAAAACTGTGGCCACTACACAGCTATAGGTCAGGCGCCAAACAACAACTATTATCAGTTTGATGACAGTTGTGTCCGGCCCTTGCCTCTCTCAGCAGTCTTGGGCACTAATGCTTACATCATGTTCTTTGAGAGGGATAATACAGTAGAGGAGGCTACAACTTCCTCTTCTTCAACGTCCAGTACCGTCTATGGACCCCAACTGCCTGAGAACATCCTCAACAGAGAAAAAAGTCCACTCAAGTTGACCTTCTACAGAAGTGAAGAGAGAAAATCAATCATCAATAACACTTCTGAAACACCAAAATCAGAAATTAAACCTATAATTCTTAACAGCACTCTTTGTAAAGCAACAGAATCAAACAATGCTAACTCTGAACCCTGGGTTGTTAAACAGAATGGGGAAGTAGTAAAGGTTGTTCAGACTAAGGTTTTAAATGGCACAGACAAAACGAGCATCAAACTGGATGATGACAAGAAAATTAGTTTTGTGATAAAAAGACAAAATGGCGATGATGCCCATACAAAACCTAAGCTGTTAAAAAGTGATTCTGATCTCAAACCAGTGGTTAATGGGAGCAAAACTTTTGAGAAACCTGTGCCAGGCAGTAGTAAGCTGGTCAGGTCTGCCAAATCTCCTTTGGAGAAATTAGAAGAACAAATGAATAAAAGTGATGCCTCATCAAACCACTCCCAAAAGAATGGTAACGGTACTTCGAGGCTGGTTCCTTACGATTCCGAATCGAGTGGCGACGAGCGCAATGAGAGACTGAATGATGATGGACTTAAAAAGCCAGAGATTCGGAAGCCGAAACCTAGTCGTGGCCAATCGCCTAAGGGACTGATTGTCACTACAAAAAGTATGCACCATGCGTGGACTGTATCTAACGAAAACAGTGGACCTCTACTCAGCCCAAGCTTGAATGGTGATACTATAAAGAAGTGAGTATGTCTGATTCAGTCCTATTTATCATAGAAAACCATTCATCAATGCTACTTAGGAAGTGATAAAACTAATATAAAAAATATGTATGCATTTGCCTTAAGAGGTTTGGTTTTTTGTGTGGCTGTTCCATTTATCTCCGAAAGGGCTTTATCTGATTTATAATGCGGAGTTTTGCAATATGTAGTTTGTATGACTTAAATCATGGTTTTTAGATAGGTTTAAACGCCTAGGTCCTAGAGGGAGCCGCAATATACAATGGAACAACGTCAGAGGTTTCAAAAATAACTTATTTCAGAGTAAAGGATGAGCGACGAGAAAACGAACCGAGTCCTAGTACCAGCGTAAGCAGCATGTCTCCCCTGAGCGACCGCAGCGAGCACTCGACGGCGGGCGTGCCGCCTTCCGCCGCGCCGGCTGCGCTTCCAGCGCCGGCTGCGCCACAAGCCCCGCCGCACCAGCCCGCCGCCGCCGCCGCGCCCTTTGAGACGATGCGCCACTTGCAAACAGTGTCGCATCGTGGGTACGGCGCGGCCGTTTCCTCCTGGAATGGGAACCATAGTGCTATGTCGCGACAGGTCAGTTTTTTATATTATTTATATGTTACTGGTACTTTGAACGTACTATATCGTTTAATAATTGTAGGTAAAACATTATATTATTGAACTATTCTCTGCAAACGGCTTCGCCCGCGTAGTAATCAGATTAAAAGTAGCCTATGGGTATAGGTCTAGAATTATACCTATTCCAAATTTCATCCTAATCGGTTCAGCTGTTACGAAGATTATTAGCAACAAACTGAATGTTTGTATAATTAGTAGTGTACAGTTATTATAAATCAGAGGTTCCCAAACTTTTTTCTAATAGACCACTTTCAAAATTTAGCTGGTTTCGGTGGACCCCTACATTCCTACAGCTACATTTCTATAGTATTCCCAAAACTCGACAAAAAATGTGAAGATTAGATCTAACTATGGCAATTTGCGTCGTGGCTGAGTTCCAACCACGAATTTTCTAAATGAAATAAGTGAGAATTGATTGGTTAGTTAATTAATTGATTGTGCTGTGACATCCTCGTCAAAAAAGTAAAGTTGGCCAATCAAAAAAGTGATTCCATCCAACTTTACTTCTACTCACAGCACAAGGAACCAAAAAAAAAGAAAAATAGTATATTTTTTGTGTTGAATTTATTCAAATATGTAATTAATACACTATTAGTTATTGTTATCATATTACATTGTAATATGATAACAATCGTAATATAATTAAAATTAAACATTAATAACGTAACATAACTTCTACAATGACAATCACAAAATAATCATTATTTTAATGGGAGGGATGTACTTGATGGATTGACAGCCAATTAAAATTAAATTTTGTTATGAATAACCGCAAATCTCCCCGTTCCTTGATATTCAATCTGCTCCTTTTTCTTCACTATCGAAAGAAGATACATTTTCGTGGACCCCTGCTTACGAATTGTAAACCCCCATTTTTTTTCTCACGCCAACGTGGTCTACGTCCCGTCGAGTTTCCCGTGGAACCCTGGGGGTCCACCTGGACCACTTTGGGAACTAAGGTTATAAACTAATGTATCTAAGTTACATTACAATCTAATCTTTCAGGCTATTGAGTTATTTAACATTGCCCATAATATTAAAATAGTAGACAAAAACAATATTGTTCTAGACTTATAGAATAAAGCATTGCTAAGAATGTGTTCATTAAGACTCATTACCCTCTCTATTTAAGAATTTCGTTCTGTGTGGGTTACTTTCGCACTATTATTTACACTACATCTAAATAATGTGACAATGGCTGTTTGTGGTGTCCATTCGCTTGAGCGGGATAAGATTTCGCTTATTTCAATTTACAAACCTTCTGTAGTTTTTGGCAGCTGCCAATTGACTAAAAACTGTATTTGATCTGATTTTCCAGGTGTTTGAAGAGAGGAGAGACGAGCGCAAACGCACGTTCGAAGCTACCGACGAGATGGACCGAGGTCGAGTCAAAAAGGTGAAGAAGTACCACCAATTCAACCGGTTCAATAACAACAGGAACTCGTACAATCCTTTTCAGGTAAACCAATCATCTAAAGTATTTATATCTACACCAACAAAATGCAATGTCTCCGCGACGATCGGACGATCGCCCGTATCAGGCCCGACGCACTGTGAAGTTTAGGTACGGTACGGATACGTATGTACTAGAACTTTGAATAACGTCAGTGGCTCTAAAATCAGTGGGTGCCACGCGCGCATATATTCTGTGTTTTTGCACGAAAATACAGCAAGCGACATGCCTCTATCTACAACCTACTTGGATGCAGTAGTCATGACATGCGAGCCCTAGCAGTGCCGGCGCGCCTGCCAAGCGGTTCACTGTAATCTCGCCGTTCTATAATGCGCGTAGGGTACAAATTGGCTTACCCTGAATTAATGAGAAAAATTCGCAAAGGTATATTATTATTGCAGTACGAAGGCAGTGATTCTTATGTACGTAGTACTATTATTTATTTCCTTATATGTTTGCCATAATAGGTTGTTTTTCTGCTACCATATCTCTGAAACGGCTTCTTGGATTGTGATGCGGTTGTTTGCATTCCGTTAGAGGAAAATACCATTTAATTGTATATTGTCAGCATCTTTTATTTAATTTTGTTTTTTTACAGGAAAAGCAGAACAAACCACATTGGGGGGGTAGTTTCAAGTACAGGGGTGAACGGCGCCCTAATAACCAGTTTAATAAACATAACCACAACAACAAGTACAAAAGATTCAACAACAGGTAAATAAGTAATAATAATAATAATTTATTAAACGACAAACGTTACAAATCTTATTCTCTAACAATGGTTTTACTAATTTAAACTATTCAGATTGGAGAAACATAAGTACCCAAACTAGGTTAGAACCTGTATGATGGCATAACTACCTATACCTCCCTCCGGACATGATGTGACAAGATACAAGCACATAATTAGATAGGTAACAATTATATCTATATATATCACTAACTAGTAGGTTAGAATTATTATTGTGGATTGGACACCAACAATTTTAGATAAAGAGAGAAGTCAGTTTCTGAAACTAGATAGGTAGGTAAATTTGGAGAAAAGGTGCTATGTTTAGTTGTCAATGTATAAGTGTATGCATGTGTATCTCTACATACGTAGAGTTGTGTGTGTGGGGGAAGGGTGGTGCGAGTAGAATATTGTTATTTTTATTTTATTGGGATTTTATTTTTATCAGACTTTTTTGTTTTTTTTTTACAATTTAGTAACTATTTTACATTTTCTATTTACAATTGCACAGTGCTGTAGAAATGTCCATGCACAAACGTCTTAAATTAAGTAAAACATTTTCTTGCTGAACTTATAGGATCTATGATGTAGGCATGACTCTGTTATGCGTTATTCATTGCAAACTGAGTGAATGTTAGGTTCATGTTTTGTTGTGAATGTTGATTTTTACCCGCGATGATCGGAGCTCTTATATACATTTGCCGTAAAAGTTTTTGTGGTTGTTTGTCTGTTACTATTTATCTCTGAAACAGTTTTAATGAGGTTTTTCGCAATAGATTTGGGGCGCTGCTAACGATGATGGAATGTGAAGCGACGTAACAAATAGTATTTTAGTAAAAATCATGCAATACCTGCAATCTTTTTTTTATTATTTTTATGCCCCCCTTCCCACTCTTATAATTTTTTATTATCCTCTTCATCCATAGGTTGTCTGAAAAAAATGGCTTATTGTATTTTAATAAGAATAAGATTCTGTTTATGGTTTAAAATAATAGTTAATAATTTTTAACTCTACACGTCACCAGGGGGTGCTGCAATACGTTATAGAAATAAAAGCTGGGTTTTAAAATTTTGTAAAATATCAAATTGTTGCAGGTACAGTAACAACAATGGCCACCATTACCCGAGGCACCATTGACCCCGAGTGGTCTGTGGTCCCACAGCAGTGTATATAGATAGCATATTTAGCATAATGGACTCCATTATTAGTTTACATTGCAATATGTCTGTGTTGGCTATCTTTGGTATTCTTACATCATACTCAATGCATGTTGTGTTAAGATGGTTGAGTTACGGTAAAACGTTATACTATAACTTAGCTAAATCACTTTTATGAATAGCGGAATATAATGGTTCATGGCCGCCGCGAAGCGCCGTTTGTCCAGCCTTTAAGTTTATTATTTTGTGTTCTGTAGGATATTGATAAAGAATTGTATTAAAACAGATATTTTAATGCCAGTGTCAGCCTTTATCACAATGAATATGCGGATACCTCCTAAATGTATAAGACATAATTTTATAGCTATAGTGGAATTACAAAGTTATAGCATTTCATAGAAATATCATGTAGCTGTTGGTTTAGTATGTTCTACCAGGGCTTTAATAGATTTAACCGAACTAGTAAACAATATTATTGTAACATTAATTTGGTTTCCGGGTGTAACATGTATTATTTACTTTTATGAATAACGGAATTATAGATAGAGAATAATACTAGATTTTTGTCAAAAAAATCATGACTAACTGATTCACAACTTTTATAAATAGCATTGCCCAGACCATACTATTTAGATAACTAGCATTTATATTGACTTACTTTCGTTATTTTTTATTTATTTTAGAATGGAGATATAGTTTCAGTTATTGCTCAATCACAGTTGGGGTTATTCAATTAAACTCTTTGTTTGTGTTATGTGAAGATGGAAGACAAACGACTGAAATCAATAATGGTAATTACTGTTATTAAGTTTTTTCTTGTGTGTGCTCGCTGGAGTATGTGTTACCTTTATTATTTCCTTTGTTGACAAATTATGTATTTATACGATAAGAATTTTAATTAGTTCTTAGTTCCTCTCAAAACTTTAACTGTGCATTTGGATACTATAATTAAGTTTTAGTAAACATTATTTACTACTAGGCTTATAGCTATGAAATGGTAGGACAACTAATAACTTTATTTTTTACAACAAAAGTAATAAATATTTGTATGTTATGTATGTATTTAACATTTTTATAATCAATGATATTGATATCCTATTTTAATGACGCCCTACATCTAAGGTATGAGTCAAGAAGCCTTACATAATGTACTTTGTTCGCTGAGAAATACTAGTTTACTTAGGTACGTTTAAGATCGTGTCTCCACGAACACAGTACGTCATACAGAGTGATTAAAGTAACATGATCTAAAAAGCGTTAAGGTAGTTAGGGGATCTCATCACCCTCACGTATGTTCTACGATTCTGGATGGTTTTTAAAGATTTAATGTAGAATCAAGGTTAGGAGCTGCCAAGTAGCGGTGGGTCGTCGATGTAATCATCGTAAACGATACGAATATATATAGGTATCTATTTATTTGCAATAAAAAACTTCCCTTCATACTTTTCCAGTTTCATTAAAAACTCTTCGATAAACGTTGACTGTATTATATATATTTATTTATATTTTTAGTAACTCTTTATTGCACATTTAATAAAAAAGTGAACAAAAGGCGGACTTAAAGCTAAGCATTTTCTACCAGCCAACCCAATTTGTAGTGATTGGAGGTAAGCGTGCTACAATTTTTACAAATTTTAAATACATATATTAACCGTCTATGTTCACGCATCGTCTCGTCGCGTCAGTTTAGCCGTCTACGAATTCAACTAGTTGAATGAGTGACAGTGAACCGTCGATGCGTTGATTCAACGTGAACGGTTGATTATACTAGTTCGTTTATTCAACGCTCATCGCTACTACCAAGATAGATGAAGATAATGGAAATGTCTTGCCTTCAAAAAGTTACCCACTTTGTGAGCAAATCACGCATACTACTAATAATGGATTCAAGCTCACACCTTACTACCCAAATTTAGTAGAACATACACTGGATTCAAATTGTCTTCTGTCATTTAGACCATGTTGCTTCAATCACACTGTAAATAGCATTTAGTTTTATTAACTGTTATATTTTCCTTCTGAGCCTTCTCCGATAGAAGACAGTTGCAATTATTGAATGTTGAAGTCTTGCAAATCCGAAGTTTGAGCATGAAAGTGCAATTACATTTTGTATAAAAGTATTCTGTAATTGGTCAACAAATTACATGTCATCCTATTTAGATGTTGGCAAATAAAAATAATATTATAACTTTACTGTGACATAAGAGTTGAAAGAAACGAAAGTTTACCATCAAATCTCCTTTGTTTCAATAATTTCCATACCCATTTAAGAAATGAAAGGTGGGTAATAACTTTTAAACAAGTTTATTGAAATACATTATTTACACTATATAAGCTTCATTTAAACACCGAGTATATTAGGATACGTAGTTACATTAATAAAGATACGAACAATGCTTAATTTTTACTAAGACCAAGATATTTCTAATTTGTAAGTTTGATTGTTTCCCGATAATTATGTTGTATTTCCTGTTTTAGTGGAAATTATGATCATCATAAAAGTTATATCACGACCAATACATATGTTACAAACAAAGGCAAAAAAGCTGTACATTATTGATACAAAAAAATAACATTTACATTTACTACACATGGTCAGGGGGTCTCTTGCTTACCTACTACAAATTACCTACCAAGCTATGAGTGTGTGACCAAGGAAACACTCCCTTTGTAATATAACAAAATATTAACTTCAACATGGCTTCAGATATAATAATATTATTATACCATTGCTTATATGGTAGTTATTCATAAATTGTATTTTTTTTAAATGGGCCCAGTTAACACTTACCTTTTAGTCACTCAATAACAGTTCTATACATTTTAAACACCTTACAATCAATCATACAAAACGCAACCAAAATCAGTCTTGCACAGCGCCCTAACCTACACTAAGATAACTGTCTATAATGCACTTGTAGAAAATATTTAACGGTAGGTAGGACTTATCTTTAAACATACCTACTTAGGTACAGACTAGCTAGACTACTGATTGGAATCAATTAGGTGTAGCACAATAGTGGCAAATAAGTCCTGGAGTACCTTAACGTACGCAGCCTTTGCGTGGTCTTGACACATTAAACCTAAACCGCGCTAAAACTATCGTCTGCTTTTGACTAAACCTCAATTCATTCAATGCCACCAATAAAATATTTGGTGACTTGGAATCGTATGTTATTTGTATAGGTACTGTAGGATGTCATCGTGAGGCATCGGGCCCACGCCCGCCGGTTGGCACATCTTGTTCGGAAGCACCCTGTACATGTTTCTTCTCTGCGCGTCTTCGACTAGAGTTCGCCATTGGTGGTTTTTCTGCAATAATATTTTAAAGCTTACTAAGAAGTATCACCAGTAGTATGATCATCCACAACAACGGGATTTTTGATTACGCTATTTTAAAGTAAAACAGAAATAAAGAATGTCTTCTATTTCAATGACTAACTAAACCATTACCGTTGATCTTTCAAGGCAATCATCCTGCTAATATTACACAAGTCTCTACCCATGGCTTCGCCTGCGTGGTATCCGGATAAAAAGTAGCTTTGTGTTATTCTAGATCACGAACTATACCTGTTCCAAATTTCATCGAAATCGGTTATAAAAACTGTCGCATTTATAATACTAATAGGAAGTAGGGTGGTATGCAAGTACGGATAGATTACTGCTGCTAATAATTTCACGTGATTATAAACATTCACAGCCCTACGTCACCCACCCACTGTGCAACCTCGTTTGTGCTATCAACGTTCAGCCTGAGTTATTCTAGATCGAGATCAACTCCAAACATTTAACGGTCGATACTAGACTTCCAATTGTTTCGTTCAAAGCTCGACCTTGTATCAGGGTTATGCATAGAGTAGACAGCCTCAAGAGATGCAATGTTTGATATTTTGCTAGGAAACAATTCTGTCAAGTGTCGTGCGAGTCCCCCACGCCTATAGCAGGCGTACTCCAAACCTACTCTGATTGGTCGAAACTATAGTTTCAACCAATCAGAGCACAGCAGGCAACATGACGCAATGACAATGACAACGTCTGCGTTTGCCCACATCGGTCCTAAAATACTGATGTGTTGACAGAACAGTGTGGTATAATATGACGCCTCTCGGGGTTAATTGCTCGATGGTGTTATGTTATGTTACCAGCATAGCGTGCGGGTTAAGGCAGATGAGCAGCGCGTGCTTGGCGCGCGTCAGCATCACGTTCATGCGTCCCGCGTCCGTGAGGAAGCCCACGCCCTGGCTGCGCGCCAGCGATACCACCACCACGTCGCGCTCCTGCCCTTGGAAACTGTCCACTGTGTTCACTTCCACTGGAGGCTCCGATCTGGAAAATAATAGTCCTATTAAGATTGCAGACAACATTATTAGTCAATTTTTATTATTATTTTCAGCCCTCAATGTCCCATTGCTGGGCAAAGGACTCCCTCGACTCCTTCCATTCGTTCCTTTGCGCCAAAATGGGCCATTATATTATACTAGCATCTGCTCACGGCTTTGCCAGCGTGGTACCCGGATAAAAAGTAGCCTATGTGTTATTCTGATCTATAAACTATATTACTGTAAATTTTCATCAAAATCTGTTCAGTAGTTTTTGCGTGAAAGAGTAACAAACATCCATCCTCACAAACTTTCGCGTTTATAATACATAGTAGTAGGATTATCTTATATTGACTAATGACCCATTTTGGCCCATTAATCAATATAAGAGTGAAATTTTAAAGCCCCCGACGTATCATCTGTCGTTTATTGCAGCGCCCCTTTCGTGATATGTGGCGATAGGAGACATCTAACAGTTTTCACTTTTTTTGATAGTTTTCACTTGTTTTGATAGTTCTAAGTTTAATTATCAATATCTTTTCAGAATAATGAGGAATTTCTTCATATAACTACTACTGTTATTAGTTGGTATGCATTCAACAATAGTAATTTAACTAATAAAATAATCCTTTAGAACTATGTTAATACCACTTACAATAATAGGTAAAGACAGCAAGCCATATCAGCTAAGGATCACTAAAAAAATCTTGAAGCCACAGATTTCTTAAAAAAGTTTTGTCCTGCCACATATAGGTCGGTGTGCATAGAATGTTTGTTTTATGGCAAGCAATAATACGGGCTCCTTACGTCGCGGTTAAAAATAATAGACGAGATCCCAAACACGTGTGGACGAGAAACGAAGTGCTTGCAACCGGAATGTTAGACAAATTAGTTTTTATTATCAGCCTGTAGAAGTTTACTGTTGGGCCTCCCCAGAGTGCCATAGCAGTTGCTACGTAACGTACGGATCTTGGAGTGTCCTCAAGTGCTTCTTGATAAGTTCCTTGTGCGCGTTGTAAGGCGTTATGACCGCAAGGTTGAGGGCCCGCGCTCGCAGTGTCGCGTTCAGAGCTGTGACTAGCCGCGACACTCCCCATGCTTCCATTTCGTTCCCCCCTGACGACCCTGGAATATCACATGATAAAAGCTTTTATTTAACTTTCCATTAACATTGTTCAATATTTTTTTAAAATCTTAAAGATGGCATAAAATTGGATTATAGTCTTAAAGCTGGACCGCTTGGCATATTTTTAGCGCTTAAATGTCGAGAAATATTACCGAATAATAGTTCGTTTATTTTTTAAAGTAATCGTTTTTAAAATAGTAAATGCGTAAAAGTGTGCTTTTCTAACCTTTTTGTCAGCGTCTTGCGTATGCTGTTATAAACTTTAAATCAATGATGTTGCGTACGAAATTTGTGTAGCTTCTTTATGACGTGCTTATCTGAGTCGCTTTAAGGATATCTTACCTTGTCCCTTATCTCCGCTAGAAATGCTTATAATAGCGTACGGTGGCATAGCGAGGTTCGGCGGTCGCTGCGGCGCGGTGGACATCACTTGGCCGCCGTAGAACGCGCGGTTCGGATAATCCGCAATATCAGGATGCATTCGGTACTGCTGGTTCAGCAATACGACGGGGCTGCCTTCTTGCCACTGCTCGGTCGATGATGTCAGTCGGGAGAAAAGACTTTCGCCGAGGCCGTGTTTCTTGGCGCGCTGTCGCAAAAACAATCAGTGTTATTTCAAAACACGTGATTTAGCATCATTATCCTGTAGCAGTCCACTGTTGGATATAGGCCTCATCAAAAGAGAGCCATGGCCACCCACATCCAGACTTTCTTTATGATGTCATTGGTCCATTGGGTGGAGGCTCTCCTACACTGCCTGCGTCGTCCAGTTCGTGGTCGCTATTCGAGAAGCAAATATATTAACACATGGTTTTTGAGTATGTACCACGCGAGCGAGACTGGAGGTAGGAGCTAGTCAATCATACCTGTGAGCAGATATATCCTGGTAGCTGTTGAGGGTCACCAATTAGTGTTAAGCGTGTTACATCAAGAGTAAGAGGTATCAACGTTTCTGGCTCGATCGCCTGCCCAGCCTCGTCGATAATACACAGCGCTATGCGACGTTTCAGTCTGCAAAGGAAACAAATAGTTATATACACTTGACATAGGCATCTTTCTAATATTATTTGGAGGCCCACGAGATGGAAAGGCATTACTGAGTTGCCTGTGAATATACTTCAAAGTCAAACGTATACATCAAGACAAGTACCGCCGATTGGCCTAACTTGAAATGTGACATGGGCGAAATTGCGGACCCCTTAACCCGCAAAGGCCATAAACAAAGAATTGAATTGAAGTACCGTCGAGTCAAAGTTGGAAAGTTTATGTGCCTGTTGAACATCATTGGCACACATTATCCTTCGAAACGGAACACAGAAATGCGAGCACAGTGCGTGGCGGAAGTATGGTGGTAGTACTTCCCTGGACCAAATTATTCGCAAAGAAGCTCTAGTACTATTAAAAAGTGAGTTACAGCTGTCTCTATACTCTGTCACGGGAGAAAGGCTTATAGGGAAATCAGGAGTCCCTATATGTGTGGCGCAAACAAAAGGAACTGGTGTGTCTGGACGACGATCGAATGCGCGCGGCGCCGCGCGTTCTTTTAATTGCTCTACACAAATCTTTACATTACATAATGGAAATATTTGTGATGTGGATTTGAGTATTCAGAATGGTAAGTAGCATTTTCGACTCTGCGTCAGAATGCCAAGTAATATTTTCGTCTCTTCGTCAGTGAGCGTGAAGGTATATCTTTTTTTCTTAGCCTTCGTGCTAATCGACAAAAGCTAGGACCAGTTGAAAAACAAACAGTGGACATAGTGTTAAGACTCCAAAGGATCAAATCCTTTGAGTAAGTGTAGTGTTAATAATAGTGTAATGTGAAAGTTCTACCTATAAAGACCATACGAACAAAGAGTCTTCCCCTTAAATAGAGACAGTAAGAAACGTGTTAATGGACACATTCTTAGCTATACATTATGTTATAACTAGTGTAAGGTGAAGGTCCCTACACTTCGTGATATTGATATAATATGATATGATAAGTAAGGATGGGGTTTTTAAATGAGAACCACCCGAGTCCGTAGTTGAACGTGAACTGATTTATTATAACTAATTAAATGATAGTACAAACATAATACAAGTTGCAAGCGCTATGGGAAGCGCCGCGTTTGCTTAAAATGTACATTGACTGTACAACTAGCTTTGTCAAAGTTAAATTTATAATTAGCCTAACATAGGCTAGGTTTTAATATGATTAGGATACATTTATTTATTTAAGTAAGTATAATAATGTATTCAGGATAGGAAAAAAAATCTATAAGTGAACTCACCCCTTCATCTTATGGTTATGTGCGCTCGCCAGCGTGGTGAGGACGATATCAGCACCCTCTACGATCCTCCTCTCCGCTGCCATAAGCTGGTCCGGCCTCAGTTCTTCACCTGTACCGCTTCCAGCCTTCACCTGTTCAAAAATACACGCTGGATATTGTAACGCAAATTCCTGCCTGCTTAGCATGAAGACTCAAACAACGGTTTTGTCCACCGCCGAGAAGACAAAAAATATTTCGTCCCTCTCTTTTGTTTAACAGAATATGCGACAGTAATATTTTTTGGGTTTCTCTTTCGTAGACAAAACGTTGTTTTGGGTGCTCGTGCTAACATCGACCGTTGTCCTTGTTGATGCTAATTCTGGTGGCACATCATGTCCAGCGGGCTCTACAGAAACAGTGACTAATGTATTGTACATAGTCTCTGTTTGAGTACGCACATAGAGTAGACAGGAAACGCAATGTTTGTTAATTTGCTAGGAAACAATTCTGTCAACTGTCGTGCGAGTCCCGCCACGCCTGCTGTGCTCTGATTGGTTGAAACTACAGTTTCGACCAATCAGAGCACAGCAGGCAACATGACGCAATGACAATGTCCGCGTTTGCCAACACCAGTCCTAAAAGGCAAGAAAGGTGTAAATACAGTTTTTGCGTGCAAGGTATAGCAAGGTTTTACCCACTCAGCCGGATGGAACCGCAGCCTAATGCTAGCAAGAACATATACACTTACCAGTGTAATCCGTTTGACAAGATCGCTGATGCGTCCCTGGCAGTACGCCACCCGGACCGGATCTTTCGCATCTTGCGCTGCAGTCCTCCACATGTTAATTTTTGCTTCTAAATGTGAGATCTGTAAAATAATTGTACATGCACTATTACATATTATTTAGATTGCTCTTGAGTATTGTTCGATAGATAGATAACTCTTTATTGCATACACCAGGATAAAAAAACACTTAACAGAGGATCTTAAAACTAGGTTGTGGTGATACTATGGGCGGCCTTATCGCTGAGAGCGATCTCTTCCAGGCAAACTTTGGATGGACTTGATTTAAAAGAATGTGAAGAGAGGTGGTGTAACTGCGATAAAAATAATAGGTACAATAAAATACATATTTAATAAATAATATAATGTATACCTATAAACAATACAGTAATATATATAGCTACAAATGCAATAAGTGGAGCTAAGAAAATGATAATACTTAGTTTAACTATGCTGCAGAGTACAGTTTAAATACCTCATTTTTAAAAATAGTAAGAGGTTTTGCATGTCTTATGGATACAGGTATGTCGTTCCACAGACCGCACGCACAGTGATAGAGTTACTAAAGAAAGTGGAGTTGTGGGGTGGAATCTTCAACTGAAGAGAACCTGAGGAGCGAGGTGAGGAGTCTGCGAGGGTTAGAGAGATGTAAGAATTCGAAGAGTTGCTTAAGGTAAGGTGAAGAAGGAATGAATAATAAATTGTACAAAAGGGTGACATTATGAGCATCCCGGCAAAGGCGGATTGGCAACCACTTCAGCTTAACGCGATACTCAGATATATGTTCATATTTGCGCAAGCCAAATATGAATCGAATGCAGAAATTTTGAAATCGCTTAAGCTTATTTAGTTGCTGGCGGCATAGTGTAAGATAAGAAGTAAAAGAGATTGTGCGAGCGTAACTTTAGTGGCAGTTGGAAGAAAGTTGCGTAGTCTCCTCAGGCAGCCTCAGGAGGCAGCCGACGCAAACATTTTCCTTCTGATTTCAGCAAGCTGTGGACTCCATGACAGCTCACTATCGATAATAACACCTAGATTGGGTGTCACTATCGATAGTTCACGGTTTTAGTGAACGGAATAAGGGTGCCGTCAAAATGGACCTGAGTAAGCAAGCCAAGTCAATCCTGCATCCGAGAATTTCCGATGTCTATGATTTGAGTTTTTGCAGGATTGAGTCCGAGGCCGTAGGACTTGCTCCACTCCAGGATTTGGTTCTGCGCGAGCTACTGCGAGCTGACGTCGCGCGCGCGCGCGCGTGCATCGCCTCCCCACGCACCATGCGGAACGTCAACAGAAAGTGGTTGTTGTCTAAAGGGTTCGATGTTGTCTGGTATGTCAGTGTTACCTCTTCGTGCAGGCCGGGGCGCGGCGCGGGGTCGGCGTGCGCGCGTACCGCGTCCCTTTGCGAGCTGACGTCGCGCGCGCGCGCGTGCATCGCCTCCCCGCGCATCATGCGGAACGCCAACAGAAAGTGGTTATTGTCTAAAGGGTTCGATGTTGTCTGGAATGTCAGTGTTACCTCTTCGTGCAGGCCGGGGCACGGCCCGGGGTCGGCGTGCGCGCGTACCGCGTCCCTTTGCTAGCTGACGTCGCGCGCGCGCGCGTGCATCGCCTCCCCGCGCATCATGCGGAACGCCAACAGAAAGTGGTTATTGTCTAAAGGGTTCGACGTTGTCTGGAATGTCAGTGTTACCTCTTCGTGCAGGCCGGGGCACGGCCCGGGGTCGGCGTGCGCGCGTACCGCGTCCCTTTGCGAGCTGACGTCGCGCGCGCGCGCGCGTGCATCGCCTCTCCGCGCATCATGCGGAACGCCAACAGAAAGTGGTTGTTGTCTAAAGGGTTCGATGTTGTCTGGTATGTCAGTGTTACCTCTTCGTGCAGGCCGGGGCGCGGCGCGGGGTCGGCGTGCGCGCGTACCG
Source organism: Perizoma flavofasciatum (assembly GCA_958496245.1). NCBI lineage: Eukaryota > Metazoa > Arthropoda > Insecta > Lepidoptera > Geometridae > Perizoma > Perizoma flavofasciatum. The sequence continues at coordinate 7,905,366 of OY292431.1, forward strand.
CGTCCCTCTGCGCGAGCTGCTGCGAGCTGACGTCGCGCGCGCGCGCGTGCATCGCCTCCGCACGCCCCACGCGCACCATGCGGAACCGCTCCGCTGCACATGCAACACAACATTTGTATAAACAACACTGCCTACGCATGGTATCCGGATTAGGTATGAAACGCATTCGCTCGACCGTTTTTCGTTGACTTAACTACGTTGCAAAATTGATCTCCACGAAAAGTCCTTTTATTTTAATGGCATAATATTATTGCCTATGTCCACTCTAAATGTTGATGAAAGAATTTTTTAAATCGAAAGTGTTGATTCAGAGATTTCTCCCTACATCCAAACTTTACCTTTTTATAAATTATGATTATATATTGTATGAGTGTAGAAAACAAATCTCTATCACTCTCATATCGCCATATTCAGTGAAGACCTTTTATTGGCTACCTGTATCTATTTAAGTATTGTTAAGGACATTGTGTTATAGCTGTTAGTTTTCGAGTATAAATAAATAAATACTCCTTATAAGACCAACGAATCCCAAAAACAGCTCTGTAGGGATAAATGTTACTGTGGTAGGTATATGTATGTCAGAACCTACCAGGACCCTATGTTATATATAATCACTGAAACACTGACTCAATTTAGATAATACTGTATTGTCCGAAACCCAATCAATTACATTGTAACAGTTGCACAGGTTATATCTATGAAGGGCGAGAGGCGACTGTCGAGGCGGGCACTGCATGACGCAATCGTAAAGTCATTTTTGCTGCGTTGCCCTTACTGAGTCCCCACAAGCTTGATTTTTTCCAGCTATGGGAGGTATCATAGCCGGGAAAATCCCCATAACGTAGAAAAGTCTTGAAGGGAAAGGTAGTAAGACGAGGGGTCGGCTAGCCGCGAGTTCGGTCTCCTACTATTATTTATAGGTCTCCTACTAGTGTTATGTTAGGTGTGTAGTTACCTTTAGGCAGACTCTGTCGAATGTTAAGTAGCCTGATGACCAGTTCATCGACGGCCGCATTGCTCGTCGCGCAAATTAGTATTTTCCCTCGGTTCTGCTGCCGCCTGCCCTGCTCATTGTAGAAGTACGTCATTACCATCGCGCAGATCACGCTCGACTTTCCTGCAAAATACATGGTGTAAGAAGACCCATCATCAAGCTGTTATCTACGCATACATTTTAACGAGTAACATTGAGAGAAAGTAATCGGTGGAAAATTACTTATTTTTAGCTTAAAAATAATGCTGTTTTTTGTAGCGCGCAATGTAATGCACGCATCCGACTGTGGCTATCTGCGTGCGAGCGACACGGCGCGGCCGCACGTATTCAGTCGTTGAACTCTAGCGGTAACACCTGACCGCGCGTATGCACACAAACGTGCGGTCAGGTGTTACCGCTGGAGTAACCGGCAGACGCAAAGATATTAATTGCGTTTTTGTAACTTCAAATGGTGATTTGATAATACAATCCGAAAAAAATAGAATTTTTGTATGGACGAAAGTTTATTTGTAAACACTTGGAATTCATTACCATTATAATCAGATAAGATAGGATATTAGGACCCAAGGGGCAAGCAGCTGATTCTCTGAGTTTGTTTAACGTTGTTAATGTTCCGGCTTCAGATGCCAATTTCCCAATGGCCTCATGCTTGATAGGTATTTAGATCAGAATGCACCTGACCATTGCGGGATTCTTTTTATACTATGTTAATTCGCTACTTAGTGAAAGTTTAAATTAAATGTTTACAAATTGCGTGTCATAAATTCACAAGTTTGTGAATTCTAGTTCTAGTGAACTGAACATTAGAATGTTTAAATGCAGTGTATGTATATTATGTGTAGGTTTTGAAAAATTGTTACCTACCTGTTCCAGGAGGTCCTTGCACCATCTGAATGCTAGGTCTGTCGCCGAGCGCGGCGCTGATCGAACATGTTACAGCGGTCTGTTGGCTCTGATTCAGAGTTTTTGTCCACTGCAATCCGAATAGTTTACTTTAAAAAAACGAGAAAAAAAACTATCAGCCCCCCATGGGGCCGAAGTTCGGTGTATAGCCCGTTTATACCTTGATATCACAGGATCTCAGATCGTGATCTAATTTTTTTGGTTTATGTAGGATTACTCTGCAATGCTTAGACCTTAATGATTGTGTATTTGTAGGGCAGCGGATGATCATTATGTTCATTGGAACATAATTTGATTATCTGAATCTGATAAGCAGTTTGCCATAAATCTTAAAAACTGTGAATTTGTCAATGAGTACATTAATATGTAGATGGTAATTTGTCTTTGTGCTAGGAACACCAAAATGAAGTTAGAACTTAGGTGTTCTTACTTGAAAAAATATATAACTATGGCCCTGTGTTGCACCAAATTACTATGGTCAGTTTGTGATTTCTGCAGCCACCAGAACATTATTATATATTACCTGTGACTTAATGTCATTCCCAGGAATATGATTCATCTGAAAATGCCGTGGTTCTGGCCTAAGTATAGCTTCACTGAGGGGTGACCCAGCCAAATACTCCATGGCTTCAAACAGATTTAATTCCTTGTTTATATATGCCAGGTTCACTCCTACTATGACTTCCCCTTGTTTTAATGATTTCATCTTATCAGTGAATGTAGCGTGCAGTGATATACTATAGAATGAGTGGATGTTATCTGAAATATTTAGTCAATAATTATGCAATTCATAATTGTTATCTAAAACTACAAAAGCACATTTATCAAGCTTTGATATCTGAGGAAAGCTACATCTTGTGTAAGTTTGCTATCAAAAAAACTATGTAAAAACACATAACACAAAATAAATGAAAATTATACTTACTAGGAGGAGACGGAAGACATCTTACACTATGTACAAAGAAAAACCTTCGAGTCTTTGCATTGTCAGGTCCAAAAGTGACAAGCAAAATTTCACCTACTCTTGGGATATTATTTTTTGGCCCATTGGATGGAAGAGAAACTGAAAAATTCAAGAATTATTTCTTATTTATGAAAGTAATAGGGAAAGTTTGTGAACAAGAATTGTTATTCTAATATGGTGTTCCATATTAGGCTACTTTTTATCCAGGTACCGGGTTCAGTTGTGGGCAGAAACTAGTACTTACTATTCACACTGAGGCTAAAAAGCTCATAACAGCGTTCTTGAGTGGGGACAGGTGGTAGGGACCCTATCCTCATTTGCAAACCAATACTTTGGTTACGGATTTTCAGATAAGCCATTGATAGACATTCCCAGATTTCCATAAGAAGCAAATCGCCAACCAATCTGAAAAATAACTATTTATCAGTATTTACTCTAATTGGGTGATTTTGATTATAATTATTGAGTAATACATACTGAACATATTGATGGTGGTTAACGTAAGAGTGGAAAGTGCTCATCGGTGGATTGTTGTGTCCTAAGATTGGGGGAGGGTCATTGTTATTGATTTGTTCCTCCAACCACTGGGGGTTCCACCGCAATATCTTCATCAATGTTATCTTTTCTAGTGAGAATACCGGCATTTGCCTTGAGTCCAAAAGTGACATTTTTACCAAACTTGTTTTTTTCATTTTGTTTCCAGGTTCAATCTCGAATATGTGTATTTCAGGCCCAGCGTCAGAGAAACGCACTGTCTTCTTAGGTTTCTTTGGAGGCAATGGCTCTACTTTAGAGAATGGTTTTCCTGAATATGTTTCATCACTTTCACTCACTGGTTTGACACTCTTCAAAGGAACCCTGCCCTCCTGAGTTTTGGAAGAGTCACGTGACTTAAGATTACTTGATTTACTTTTGGAAGTTTCTTCACTTTCTGTTTCGGGTTTGAGGCTCTTTAAAGGGACCCTCACTCCATTCGTTTTGGAAGAATCATGAGATGTATTATGACTAGGTTTACTATTGTCCTTGCTTTTAGTTTTGGATGACTTGTGTTCATTTTTGGCACTTTTGACGGTCTGTTTTTTTCTGTTTTCAACATCTACAGAGGAAATGGAGTCTCCCACTTGTTTGTTATGTGTTTTAGGTTTAGGAGGACTTGAACTGCTTTTGTGTTTAGATTTAGTTGTTTCCTTTGACTCTTCTTTTCTGTCAGTTTTCACAACTTGTACAAAATCAGTCATAAAAGCTCCTCGGTTTGAGCTTGTGATTTTATTAACATTTGTTGTAGATTTGTGTAAGTTGTTTGATGAGTTCTTTGCATCTGAATAATACTCTTTTTCTTTAGTTGCTATTTCTTTTAACTTTTTCTTTCTTTCCTCTTTTTGTGAATTGGTAATTTGTCTTTTAGAAGAGTGTTTTTTCACTTTGGTGTGTTTTGATGTAGACTTTTTCGATTTTACTGAAATAAACATGAAATTTAGTTAATTCATGTGTGAATTCTAATAACTACCTATCTTACCAGACATAAACAGACATTTTATGAAATACTTACTTTCCTCTTCATATACTGTTTTTGCTTTATGACCTTGTACAAGGGGTTTAATCATCTGAGTCTTTTTTACAAGAGGTCCAACAATAGTTAATTCGGAACTCATCTTAATATCTTTAGTTATTTGATTCAAATTAAATGCATCTACTTCATCTCTAGCCTCAGGATTCTTAAGAATAGGTTCTTCATTTGGCAATGTCGTAGTATTTAAAGATATTATATCATCAAAATCATCTTCATCTGATACAATTTTATTAATTTCTGAAGACTGCTTAGGTGGTTCCGGTATGGTTATTAAATCATCTAAATATTCTTCATCTTCATTTTCCACAAAAGTAACATATTCATCATCAATTTGGCTGTAGGAACTATCTTCCTGTTTTAAATCAACCTTCTCTTGGGACTTTCTTATAAATGGCTTTCCTGGGGAATTCTGGGATAGACGTAGATACCAGTGCTCTGATTCGCTATCACTATCACTATCAATTTTGATAGGTTCATCATCATACCCAAGGTATTCCTGCTTTACATCAAAAACTTCATATTCCATATAATCATTTTCACACTTAATTCTATCCTTTACAGTTTCCTTATGAGATTCTTGACATTTTGGCTCTAATTTTATATTTTTGACACAATTTGATTGATTTTTCTGTAATTCATTTTCACTGTCGGAAAGCAGATTCACTACATCATCTTCAATAGTAACTATTCGACATTTCTTTTCTTCTTTGATTTCAGCTTTTATTTCACTGATATCAATAATGTTATCAGCTTTTCTTTTTAATGATAATTTAGAACTAAATACAGGAGATTTGAGATTTTTTGGAGAAACTAATTTATCACAGTGTAATGCATCCAAATGTTCTTCAATTTCATCAATTTCATTTTCACTTTGAAACTTTATTCGGTTCAATATAGATTGTGTGCTTTTCTCCATACAAAGTTTAAAAACATATTTTTCTTCATTATTTATGTCTGCCAATGGTGCTCCAGATAACCAGCCTATTCCAATTATATCAGAGTCTTTTAGAACATAAGGCTTATTTTGCGGAATTCTTTCAGAACCAACATACACACCATTTGAGCTCTGAAAAGGAAAAAGACAGATTAGTTTTAGGCTAAAAAAAACACTGAGTGAGTCTTACAAGGCTAACAGTACGGATAGGTGCTGGTTATTTTTTCCCACAGCATAATTTAGCCCCAAAGTAAGCATAGCTTGTGTTATGGGAACTACATGACTGATATACTACTTGTATACATTTTTTTTGTAAATATGTACATATTATACTAAGAATATTATTTATATGAATAAATATAGGTAGTTTCATGTGTTTTCTTAATTAAGGTAGAGGTAGGCCTCCTTAACTACCTTACATTAAGAAACAGGTATGATGGTATCAGCTAGTGGCCAACTGAAGACCTGATACAGCTTCATGACTGTTATAACCAGGACCGACATCTGAACTTTATAACACCTTTCCGACAAAGTTTTTAACATAGTTATTACTTAGCTTAGAGGCTCTGTCAGAAATGCTTACCAGTCACCAAATTAAATAATGGAACATTGTTTTGTTGGTGGGACAATGATGTGGTGAAGCTAAACCTACTTGCTCGAAGGTGGTATAATTTTAAACTTGCTCATGTACCGAAAAAATCTTTATTCTTTTCTTACCTTCAAGTCTGTGATCAAGACTTTATTCTTAAGCACTGACATAACACAATGATTCCTAGATATAACAATACTTGAGAGCGTTATGGTGTTTGTCACTGCCCTTCCGATCGTTACTTCATCACCCTCGACTATAGTGAATTCTTCGCTCCCATATGATTGACGACATAGTTTCCATTTCGACATTTTGCAGATAAAAACTAGAATTGAGAGTTTATGCCATCAATTTAACTTTTGGGCAGGCAGAGATCGAAAAAAACATTTAACGGACACAAAACGATGAGATGCAACCAACAAGAAAAACAACGAACACCGCATTTTTCCGCGATTTTGCGGCAAAATCAAAATATAGTCAAAGCTGTCAACGTCATTCTTGATTGACATATATGCGTTCAATCTGTAAGAGCAATAAATCTTTAATCTGTGCGTTCAATGAATCAATCGGGTTTATTTATTTATATATTAATTATTTATTGCACATTTAATGAAAGTGAACAATAGGCGGACTTAATGCTAAAGCATTTTCTAGCAGCCAACCCAATTGTCATCAGCAGCTTGTAATGCCTTTTATCTTTTATTCCTCACAATAGAGGAAATAACCACTACGTTCCCTCATATTTACCCATCTAGGTAATCAAATAAGTATTGTCAATTTATTAATATGAATAAAATAAGATTGTAAAAACATTGTAGAGACATCACACCTAATAATCAAATCTAACTACTAACTTTAAGGCGTTTTATATGTTTTGTGTTGTCTCTTTGTTAAATTGGTTACAAAATACTGCAGAATTGTGACAACTCTAGGAGTAGGTAGGCACTAGATTGAACAAACTTTTTCTCCAAACGATGTCACTCACATAAAAATAAATAACTTTAACAAAAATATCACTATTGAAGAGAATTAACAAAAAAATATCCCTAATATAATCGTCTAAAGAATTACAAGAATGATGAAAAAAAGCATCAACAATTTAATTCTCTCTCAAACATGAGAAAATTATGAGTGAAATATAGTATTTTAAAATCTGTGTCTGTAGATAGCCAGATTAACACTAGGTAGTACCATTCAAAACTGAATACGAGGCAAAAAATGTTGACCAAGTGCGATTATCATTCTTATGACAGATGAAATAAAAGTCAAATTAGTCTTATTACATATCTCTACACTTCTACAGGATCATTCTGTGGAGTGTATTACTACTAACTATACAAAGCTCCCGAGAGTGGCATGTTAAAATTTTGAACAAACAGGGACCGCGGAAGTACTCCGTGACGGGGGGACAAATAACTAGAAGTAGGGTTAAATTAGATTTTATGACTCACCAACAAGTGCATCAATATGCTGCGTTCAGCTCGTGCTTGTGTTTTTGTGTTCCTTAGTGGACTGAAATGTGTCGGACTAAAATTAAGATTAGAATAAGATCAATTTCGATTCTGTCACTCACCAGACACACATTGTATTCCCGCGCTTTATTAATGACCATCTTTTTATGATTTCCAAGAATGTGCGTTACATAATAAGCCTCTAACTCCAGTACATTTTCTTTTTCAATACTTAACCTAAAAATGCTTAAATATTAATTTCTCAGAAACTACTAAATTCCTAACTTTGAGAGTGGTACCGTTTGAATGGGGGAGTCCACCCCTTCTACCCCTATGCTTTTTTTATCGAAATTCGTGCGACGGCTTTCTAAATCTCACCCCCGGCTTTCTCCGGTCAATTTATTGCAGATAGAAGACGAAATATAAATGAAGATCGATAGGTCACTAAAATTATTCAATTAATATATTTTATTAATTACTTATATTGCAATGTGCAGTACGGTAAAAACAACTCAAAGATTCACTCGACGATCCCAAAGATATTACGCCTCGGCCGTTTTTGAAGCGAATTCCATAAGAAAGTCATTTAAATCTAAACTAAATGTTAGTGATTGAACCAAAAGTGATTTTCTGAACCTAGGTTAGGTCATTGCATAGTGCCATCTATGGATACTTTTTCGATCTAACCGATACTTTTGAGCCCTATGTTTCTGCTGTTTAAGGCATGTCATGTAACTTTTGTCTTAAGTCATAAGTAGCACACTATTTTTTTTGAGGATTATGTGAAGTTTCTGAACGTAGTTGAGTGAGGCAGTCTTGGTAGCACAGTGTGCACTGTGCGTGTTGTGTGGTGTGGTGTGGTAATGAAATGAAGTGCTATATGCGAGGCGCGTGCCGCACGCAGCGCCGGATCAACGATTTTTTCGAACGGGGGCAGAACTTATTAGTGGCGCCCCCTCTTACCAGCGTTTGACATATATATTTTTTTAAACTCACAAATATAATAATGGGATGCATTTCATGTAACCGGCAGAATAAGAACCCTTTAATAAATGACGTTCATTTTTCCTGTTCGCAGCGGTTTTTGGAATGCACCCTTAGGATGAGTTCAGAAACCAACTGGGCGTTTTAAAGTCAAATGAATAATCGATAGAACCTGCGCTGGATGCTAGGCGCTTTGTGAAACAAGTTTTTTATTCATTGTATTATGGTTTTGGCGCCCCCTGAAATTGCCGCTCGGGGCAGGTGCCCCGATTTGCCCCCTCCCCACATCACATAACACGCACAGTGCACACTGCTCCCAAAACTACCTCACTCCATTACGTTCAGAAACTGCCTCGCCTCAATTGTGCTGGCTCAGTTGTAAAACGAGGCCCTCGCACAATCCTCGTTTTCAAACAGTGTGAAACCCATGACAATGCGCGGGGGATTCCCTTATCGGTGATGAGTTGACAGGATAGTACGCTGCGTATTTCTAAAGTGCGAGTGGGATAGAGAGTACAAAAATTATTAAATGCGTTCTTAAAAAATACAAAGAAGATTAAGGCTCGTTCAAGTCTGTTGGTTGTTATTGTTTTTTTATATCGACAAAATCAACTTATTGACATATTATATATTTTTTTATTTTGTTGTGAAAATTAAAAGATTTGAAAAGTTCGTATAAATTGGCGTACGATTTCGAATATTTGATCGTGCATCGTATCAGAGCCAGAAAGTTCTTATAAATATGATTAAAATTGTACGGTTGGCAACACGGGTACTGGGTACCGGGTAGTCAAACTTGGCAAAGCCCCCCTGTATGATTTCAAGGGAGGCATTTGGCCCCCTCTGCCCCCCACTTCCGCGGTCCCTGTGAACAAACCTTCTATAGATAAATAAAGTTTTAAAAAAACTATACTAAGCATTGTAAAAAATTTTAGTGGATAATTTTTGTAGATTTCTCCATAAAATCTACAAAAAAAATTAAGCAAATTAAGTAGGTAGGTGCACGGTTATTTTTGTTTAATTTATGAAGGCATAATTTGTCGACCTCATATAGGGTTGTAGGCATGCCCAGTTTCTCACCGCCGCCAGCTTGCTTTTTTTTCTGTATAGACTTAAATGCTGCAGGGCCGCAGATGGCCTTGGTTAACGTCACGGACTATGGCGAGCGCAGAAGACACTCGGCCTATAAAAAATTAGGATGGGGCACATGGGCGCCCGCCCGTCAGGATTACTCTCAGGGAGGTGCATCTGCATCTATACATTATACTATTATCTAAGATAAAATATAGACTTATACGAGTACATGTATATTATGTAGACAGGGACCGCGGAAGTATTCCGTGACAGGTACCTATGTGATTTTAAGGGGGCATTTGGCCCCTCTGCCTCCCACTTCTGCGGTCGCTGTACCTATGTAGATAAATGTAATGTCAATGTGTAATGTAATGAACATACATTTAGCACGTTACAAAGTATCAAGATAGGAATCGCTCAACGATGAGAGACGTCTCTCATCGTTGAGCGATTCCTTACGCGAGGCTAAGCGGCCTGTGCATGCTGTGTTCACAGGAAAAGAGTAGAGTTGGATAATTTATTTATTGACAAGGTGATGAACAAATTTGGACTGCAACGCAGGCGCCTTCAGTTTTTATTCAAATAGTAACTTAATAATGTATTTTCTTTCCTGTGGAAGTACACCCCTTTGCACCCTGCTCCCGGCGCCCATGATGGGGCAACTAGCACAAGGGCACCACTAGGTACGGACCTTGGCTTGGGCCGTTGCCAGGGGGGGAGGAACTGGAGAGAAACACCCCGGTCCGGTCACGGTACAATCTGTACCGTGAGTTGGCGGAAGTGGGGACCCGTCGACCTCATTGGCGCGTCGGCGGCGGCGGGCTCGGTGTAACTGTGAAGAGTTGACGCTGTCGGGACTTGATGACGTCACCACCACGTTAGCGGTGCTGATGGAGTCATCAGGGTCAGCAAGAACGTGTCTTGGTCTACGAAGGGTTTTGCCGGCTGGCTCTGTCCGGTGCCGTATTTATAGGGTGGATTTCGGGAGCATGGTCGACGATTTTATTGTTTGAATTAAGAATGTGATTGGCTAGTGTTATTCTAGAATTAATAGAGAGGTCCTATAGGACCTAGCATAGTTTGCAGGAGGTTGTATATAAATAGCTATTTATATAATTGTTTTAGACAACCTCCTGCAAACTATGCTAAACATAAAGTACGAATGCAAACTATCACAAAACTCTCATTGAAAAATCTGACAGAAAGGGTCAGATCTGTCAAAATAACCTTTTGGTGCAAGGAGGGAACATTTTCAGGGAGACCGTATTGTACGTCCATGCAAAGCACAACCATGGAATGCACACCCCTGGAAAGTACAGCCAGTATTACAAACCATTTGGTTTGAATTATCTGGGTGTGCTTTCCATGGTCGTACAATACGCTCCGTACAAACTAAACACATGACGGTAATGCACACCCCTGGAATGTACACCCCGGATTACAAACCAATATTCTCGACGCTCATTGGTCGCGAGTTCGTCATATCCGTGAGCTCTCATTGGTCGATGCGAATAAGTCGCATGACGAGAACGAGCCTCGTTTGCACTGAGCAAGTTTTAATATGTTCAACTAAGAGTTGCCATTGATAAATAATGTAAACAATAAGTTAATGTTGGCCTGAGAAATCCTTCCTAAGCAAATCCGTCTTGGATTGGTTAGGTTATTAGGTTTTTTTTTATTACCACTCAGAAAAGGAGGATTGCTATCCGAACTTTATCCAACAAACTTGGGTTCAAACAAATAAAACCAACCGGTTAGTTCATCTGCAATAACCCGACATAAATAACTAATCTACTTACTACATCTACATTAATTTACTAATAGCTTAAAATACTATGGCAACACAGCACTTGCCCCTTGATAGCACTCGCACATGAAAACAGAGCATGAAATTGGTTCGTATTCCATGGCTGTACATTCCAGGGTTGTACAAAACTGGCCGTACAAGGTCAACACGTGTAGGGAATGCACGCCCAGGAATGTACGCCCAGTATTACAAACCAAGTATTTGAAACCAATGGTTTGTAATACTGGCTGTACTTTCCAGGGGTGTACTTTCCATGGTTGTGCATTACATGGACGTACAATACATTTTCAGTGTCAATGGGGAGATGAAAATGTTGTAATATTCAATTTCCAGTACCTATCATAATTTTATTAACTGTTTTCTCATTGTTCGTTTACCTACACTTCTCATCAAAAAAATCGAAACACTACCAAGATTTACTTTCGGCGACAAATAACCAAATTAAGAGGATTACCGAATTTATCAAAAACAAAAACACCGTTAGGTATATTAGCTGGCATTTTGGCCTTTTCAGGTGTGTAAAAGAGTTCCGAATTGAAATTTAAATTTTTGAATTTTCATCTGTTAAATGAAATGGAAAATTGTTTTGAGGCAATCGCCTTTAATCGGAATACAGTTAGTATGTAATAAACACAAAATAACGATTTACTTTAAAACTTGCTCTTAGGTTCTGTGTCATCTGTTATCAAGTCTTTTTTTCACCACACATGGATACTTCGCCCGCAGAAGTCGCTCAAGTAAAGGCGTTGCTGGATTCTGATTTTAGTCAACGTGTTGTGGCTACAATACTACATCTAAGCCTCTCGTCTGTTCATAGAGTATACAAACACTATTGAGCGACTGGTTTATTCACGCGCCACCCAGGATCTGGTAGGAATTGGGCCTTTTCTGAGCGAGAAGACTGATTTAATGCAACAGCTTCTTTGCGAAATCGACGATTTAACGCTTTTGAACTGCAGCAACAGCTCCGTGTTGTTCGAGGGGTGACTGTGAGTGACTCTACAATTAGACGAAGATTAAAGGAACGTGGGTTGGTACCACACAAGCCAGCCAATTGGCCGAAATTAACAACAGACCATCGAAGAGCGCGCCTTTGTTTGCACTTGAGCACTTAAATTGGTCATACAATGAAGCAAGGTTCTCTTTTCTGACGAGGGTAAAATTATGCTGTATGGTAATGATGGAAGGAAGAATGTATAGAGAAGAAAAGGGGAACGTTATGGGCAGTGCTGCATTGAGAAAAAAGTAAGCTTTGGTGGCGGTTCATGGACAGTTTGGGGGGGTATTAGTACAGACGGAAAAACAGAACTCGCTTTCCTATCTGGACCACATCTGCCTTCACTAAACGGTCGTCGTTGCCTCAAAGAAAGTCTCGAGGCTCATGTGGTTCTCTATGCATATGTCATTGGCGAATACTGCATATTCGTAGGAATTGTACGAGATTATCTCAGTGAAGTCGGTATCTACGTCCGTTATGGAACCACCAGCAAGAAGTCTGGATATGAATCCCATAGAGCACCTGTGGGATGACCTAAAAAGACGAGTTAGAGCAAGAGAAAACCGCAATTCAAGAAGAATGGAGTAACATTCCACAACGTGTAGTCGTAACTCCATGAAGAACCTTATGGAAGCAGTTATATGGGCCCTGGGAGGGAATACAAATGATTAAATAAATTGTATTTAAACTTTTTTTATTTAAGTGTTTTGTTTATTGCGTTTAATAAAATCTCCATACATGTTAGAAGTGACTTGTTTAAACTAAACAAGAAGCATAAGAAAATTTAATTTGAATTTGGAACATAACCAAAGGGAATTCGGAACCTTGTAGGTACCTACTGTAATATGTAATAATTATGTACATTTTTTTTTCATAAAATAGAATATTTTATAATAATTCAATAAAAACATCAACTTGAGAAGTGTTTCCAATTTTTATGATAATAATTCTTAAAAATATTTATAATGTAGGTACTCTGCTGAGTTTCCTTAAACGAATTCTCAGGTTTAAAGGAACCAACCTACTAGGCGTAGTGTCGCCAGTAAAGACATTAGTTTTCAGATAAAAATAGTGCTTATAAATGAAAAATGGTTTTACAGTTTTGATCAGATATTTTTGCGATTAAATACTCCGTAACATGTAATGTTCGTCTAAAATAGTCCAGAAAAGAGGGCTGGAAATAATGAATGAGTCAGGATTTAGAGCAAATCTTCCATCCTACTTGAATATTTACAATCAAATCATTGCTATACCTAAAGAAAGATAGTATCCTACCTTTTTTCTATAACACGCTTTTTTTTACGACATCTGTGGCGCAGTGGGCGAAGGCTCGCCTGAGACGTAGAAGGTTGCGGGTTCGATTCCCGCCGCGGGACAAATGTTTGTATCTGCAAATATTTGTCTCGGGTCTGGGTTTTTTCTTTGTATAATATGTATGTATTTACAAAATATATATAAGTAGTACTAGTAAGTACTAAGTAGTACATGACTGATACTATATATAAAAATATATATAGTATCAGTCATGTAGTTCCCATAATACGAGCTCTGCTTAGTTTGGGGCTAGATAATGCTATGTGAAAATGTCCTGCATTATTTATTTATTTATTATTTAATTATTTAAAATTAATTTAAATTTTACTACTCCGGGAAATGGATGATATGCCAAGATGTTAGGTATGCCAAGGTCAGTGTGCAGGCGAGACTCAATCAAAGGTAGCCGGTTCCATAATAAATTGTTATTAAGTATCTAACAACATTCCTGATTCATCATCATTATCATCAAAGTAGTTACCTAACATAACAGTAAAGATCTACAGGGCTACATCTGATTGTCGCCAACGAACATGCTATTGCTTGAGTGGTCATGAATTTTATCCGACCTATTATTAAGCCGTCATAATTCGCTGATGGGCACTTTACGTGTTAATAAGTACAAAAACCGTTTTGAAAAGCAGTTACAGGTGAAATAAAGAAAAGTTGCGTTGCGCAGAGAAAGCTTTGGGCGGCAGAGGCGGGGTGAGCGGCGAGCGGGCACAAATAGCGGCAGCGCGCGTCGGGCGGGCATCGGCTCTAGACTTAAACAGTACGCACCCGCGCGTTCCGCTGCCGACCGTCACCTCACCGCGCTGCAAGCGGCTACTGTCGCGAGCCCGACCTCGCTCGACCAGCTGAAATCACTCGCGCGAATACCCCCGGTCGAGTCCCACCAACACTGCTCCGCTCTACCACCGTCCTGTACCGATACCGCGCGGGGCTCTTTATTGTGCTGAAACGCTGCGGAACTCCTACATCCTGGCCGCATCAGATCCGCCCGTCAACGAGATTCATCATCCCAGATTCGATTGCGGAGACATCTCCTCGTATCCGCCTTCGCAAGGTCACACGGCGAGGTATAAACATCAGTTCATTCATCATTTATTTTAGGTGGTGTTTTGAGTGGAAATTTTACTAGAAGAATTCTACGACAAATGCTTTTGCGAGTATCAAGAGATAATAAATTGCTTGAGTGTATAAATAATGTGGAAGTGAATTTGGCACACAAAGGTTCTCATTTGAAGTGAATCTGCATCGACTGGTGTTATATGAGTAGGCATGACAAACCATCCAGTGACCCATTTTCGCAAACTTCAACATTTCGGCAACATGAGACAGTTTTCTTTCTGTGCTGTCTTTGAAGATATTTTGGGAAGTTCGCACTAATTAGCAGTCAACTTTGAATTCACAGTACTTTACGTTTTGAATGAAACTCGTTATCTTGTCGTTATATTTTTCTATAAGAAACTATTTTCCCACATTAACAGAGAATAGTTATGACTCGAATTCTCGTGAAATAGATAAAAGTTTAGTAGTTAGTTATTTCTCCAATCTTTTGGCTTGTAACCAATTTTCTATTGTTATTAAGAGAAAGTTAATGATTAAATTCACATAGGCACATTATATCATTGTCTTTACGTGCCAGAAACCGACTGAGGAAATGCTAATTTTTTATCCAAAAATATTTCCTGCCCCAAACGTTTGCCAAATTGAGAGCTTTGTGCTGAAACTCTGGAATTTATACGATTTATGCCTGGCGTTGCGCGTTGGTACACGCACTCTAAATATTCAACTGCTATAATACAATGTTAGTGTGTATAGACGCTACCACCCAATATAATCAAAATGTTTAACTAGATACTGATGAGTAGACCTGGGCATCCACGCATTTGTTCGTTTTTATAAAATATAATGAATAGTTTTGGCTCCTAATTAGCTAGGCAATCTTCGAGATATAGGATAATAAAGGGCATTCCCTAATCACGAAGTATTCTTTTTTTCACTTCATGGGCTGATGTTTTACAATGCCTCCACCGCAGAGGGTTTGAAGATCCTACGCCTCAGCGGCCACGGAAGTGGGGGGAAGAGGGGTCAAATGCCCCTAAAATCACAAAGGGCCCCCTAAAATCACAAAAGTACCCGCCGACCAAGCCAGGGCTGGAGATTGAAGGGGTGACCAAATAATTTTTCCCCCCCATCACGGAGTACTTCCGCGGTCTCTGCTACGCCTTATACTTACCTACCATAACTGCGATTTAGCTATATGTATAATTTTATGTTTTTGGCATACCTACTAATCTGAGAGTACCTATGCCTAATACTGAGTGAGTAAGTAGTTGATAAGTACCCTACTAGTACTTACTCGCACCATCTGCTTGCCATTTCCCTGACCTACATAAAAGATTGCCGATTCTTAGAATATTCTGCCAACGATTTTCGTGTTTTGCTTACTCAGAACTCGGAAGTATTTATCAGTGATGGAGAAGTAGCGCTATTGTGAGTGCCTGATCGATCAACAAATACGCTGAACAAATACCTTCTTGCTCGCCATTCCCTTTGTTTGCCTGACGGTTGCGTGCGAGGTCTCTAAGTAGGACAGACCAATTATTACAAGACTATGAAACAATATTCCAATATTGTTGTTTTGTTTTGTAGTGTGTTTTCTATGAATAATATGTAAGTATTTACAAAAAAAGCATATAAGTAGTATGTCAGTCATGTAGTTCCCATAATAAAAAAAAATATATTATTATTGTGAAAAAATCGAGAGATCTTATGAGTTGTGTTGGCCTACTTAGTGGGATATAATCCGACTTCCGATACTTAGGTCGTGGTTTGAACCCGGACGTGCTCCAATGGGTTTTACATTCGAAATATGTATGTGCGCACACTCTTGCTCAAAACAATAAAGGACCATACTGTGAGGAAACCGGAATACTCTAGAACCAAAGAAGTTCGAAAGAATAATTATGTGCCATCGGTTAGTGTTCCAATAAGCGGCGATAGGCTTGCACCCTGGTCATGTAGAGTTCTAACTACTAAGCAAAACGGGGGCATGTGCCAAATATAATATATGGACATGCCTCTGATTACCCTCTACTTGGTATCAACACGTATCCACGTATCTACCGAGTATGGACCTAAGGATGTCTATCGCGGCGATTACTGTAGGTAACGAATGTAATGGTTAGCGTTTTTCTGTTTTGTCAGTCACTTTTTATCACAATTCCACGGGTAGGACAAGAATACGACTTTACATGTATGGTACGGTCAAGTTTAAATTAAAATTATTTATTTACACACAAAAATACACATACTTGTACTTATAATAATTATAAAAAAATGTACACATTACTAAATAAAAAAAGAACATCATTTTAACTAAACAAAGTAACAAATGATCACAACGCTACATACTAAGGACCACAAGAACCACACACTTCTATACAGTAAAGTCACTCTCACAATAACTGAGACACATTTTCTCAATTGTATCCCACCCATCCGCAAACGTTATTTTATGATCTCTGTTAACGGGTTGTAATTGAACAAAAAAAATTATCAGTCATGTAGTCACCATATTCCAAGCTTTTCCTTATTTTAAGGCTAGATGACGCCGTGTGGAAATGCCCAACAATATTATTATAATTATGTAAAAAAATTGTAGGAAGAAAGGTAGGTTCGCTTGAAACGGGTTGATACACGGGATGGATTTGACGAAATTACTTACGAGTTGTTATCGTATTTGGCTTCAGATTTTTGGTGCGCACTGTCCGACTTTTCTTTTCCCTTGATAAGGGTTTTTTTTGATAGGGTCCAGTGTCGGTCGAGGCTAAAACTACTTACCATGCAAAGTCGTGTCATACTCACTAAGTAAGTCCCTTATATACTTTGCACCCATAGCGCTGCTTATGCGACAATTTAAAATGAAATCTAGCTGTTGAAACGTTTTCTTCTAATAAGATATTTTATATGTACTCCATCGTTATTTCTCCTCAGTTCGTTCGGCACCCTTGTCTGTTAGCTAAAAGGATTAATAAAACATGTGACCGGACTAACAAAGACAACGAAGTCAATTTGTCGGCACATTAATACTTGGAAGCTTTTACGCTATGGTGATCATGTCTGTAGTTTATGTCGTATATGTAACGCTTTTACAAAGTATCATAATCTCATCTCAGCTCATTCATGTGGTGTAGGTACAATAAAGTATTTTAATTAATTTATTCATTAATAATTTAGGAGCAGCATTTTTAACGTCTATTTATGAGGCGACACGACTAGATCGACACCGCGACATATAACCTAAAAATATTCTTGTAAACTTTGCCTTACCATACTGCACCACTATGCTGTGGATGCCTAAGTTTATTAAGCGCAGGTATAGAATTATTGCAGATTTTTATGCAGCCCACCATGCATTCTTAGTATGGAGGAGTAAGTAGGTATATTAAGCTCCTTCGTGAAAAGTTCGTTTGGGGAAGTACATTCGTATTTTTTTCGTTATGCTCGTGTTACGGTTTGAAGAGTGAAATAACAGGTTTAAGAGACTTCTCAACTTTTTACTGTATTGAGACAGACAAATCAACCCGTGTGCTGATGTCAATAGGCAACGGTAGGTAATTATTCATATTGTAAAAGAAGGGAATTTTCACGTACTGCACTATCGGTGAAGGCACCGACTACTGCGTGCGTAGTGCACGGCGCGACGCGGAAGGAGAAAGTCGCAACCATTCAGTCTGATGAAGACTCTAGGAATGAGTCGAAACTTAGTCGGTGCCTTCACCGATAGTGCAGTATGTGAAAATTCCCGTTTTTACAATATGAATAGTCAAGTTCACGATAGTTTTTTGTAGGTAATTACATAAATAAACTTACCATCTAGTGGGCTGTATTTGCCTAGTTTGTCTGTCACCACGATGCGATGATAACTCAATCTACTAACCTTATGGTTCTATCAAACCGAACAAAAATTTAGCTTTTGGGCATCACCTCTTAAGAGCTTCGTTTGGCTTATCAGTGGTTTTTTATGAGTACCTACCTAACTTCAAGATTCCATATTTCGTTGCGCAGTTAACTTGCCAAGTGGGCCACCAGTATAGCCTGTAGACACATTGAGCAAGTTACAAAGTTCCAATATTGATCCAACGTCTCATGGCGGGCGCTCGTGCCGCCCGCGCCGTGCTATTTCATATTGATCACTGTGATTATGCTACCTAGACCACCACCGACCCACTTGCAATGTTAAGCCTTGCTCGTTAATGTGTGCAGCACCCAATCAATATTGATCGATTTGAAATGATGAGGTCATTTATTTATTCGACTATTTTCGTTACACATATTTTAAATATTCAAACAAACTTACATCAGTAGTCTTCAAATTAGTGACCGCGACTTTGACTTAATGCGGTCATAGCATTGCCTAATCCTTTGACTGCACGGTTTATAAATTAGTATCAAACTAGTTAACTATATACCGAAACCGTGCAACCAGACCATGCTCCTGAAAATATTGAATTTACAAAAACACGAAAAAACTGTGCATTATTTTTTAAAGTTTCCTCTTTGCTTATTTATGATACTATGTCATTATTAGGAACATAACTAGGTAAATTACTGTACACATTCAAAAACTTAGTTGCATTGTTTTTACCAATCTTTGAACCAACGTTTTTTTTCATTTTCTATACCTACTTATAATTTGTTCCAATTTTACCTACGCACTGGTGAGACAAACAAAACGGGATTGTGGATAGCGGTAGGTATATCGATAGGAAGGTTCCAGTTGGCAATAGTCCAATAACAACCGTGAACCACCCTCACTTGGCAGAGGCTTGCATCCAGAAAATATTTAGGCAGATGAAATAAAATTGGTAAGTCCTTGTTACATAACAAAGACAATGAATTAAAATATGGCAGAATAAGCATCTACCTATAAGGATTCTGCTATCTTTAATCTTGATGAGGTCGAAATATATCGTCGTATTAGCACAAGTATTCCATAGAGCATACCAAATCTAATCCATCAGTGCTACGTAGTTAAATGCTTAGCTATAGCTAGGTAGATCATTTATCAACCCCTTCACTTTCGGCGAAGTACCCGTTATGCCAGCCTGCCCCTCGTGTTCGTGTCGAATTATACTTATAACCGGTAACTAGGCCACCCCTCTCAAAAGTAAGATCATCGCTGATTTGATGTTGTTTAGAGATCAAGGCCAATTCTTGTATAATTATAGAACAGTGAAAATAAAATCTCGATCTCATAAACGTGAAATTGGTATTCTACTAAAGAACGAATTAAATATTCGTTTCCAAAAAAAAATAGAGATTTCAAGTAAGCACAAAGAAGACTGACATTAACGAGACTTGGTTGTAAAATAATTATTATGAGAATCTTTATCTGAAATGGATCTCGGTTGGTCTGTATTTTTCAGAGTTAAAAGTTTTTTATTTGGACTTATGAAACATGAACATGCATTCCAATTCTTTTAACTATCCAGCGCAAAAGAACGAATTGAAAAAAAAACAAATATTATAGGTTTTTAAATTTTTGTGAAAAATCTACTTACTTGACTTCAGATTTTACAAGATTACTTGAATTAAATTAATAATAAGCCTTTCAGACTAGCCGTTAGATTATAGATACTTTATAAATATATATCCGACCTTTTCGCCCTACGCGTATTTTCGCATGGAGTGATAATGAAATAAACGTCCCAATCGGGGAACTCAATTAGTTATAATTAATATTTCAGATGGCAACGGGAGGCAGGCCGTCCATCTGCAAGTCTCTAGGGGACTTGCAGAAAATCGTACCTAGTTCATTGTCCAAATTCCCATTTTAAACATGAATTAACTACAGCTATAAATTTTATCCTCATCGGTTATTACCTGTGTAGATAAACGCTTGACTAAGTGCAGATCTGTCTTAGCAGTGGTCGTGGCTTTTCAGAAAAACTGAATAGTATGGTGGTTTTGCATTTGCCCACGTAAAACACAAACCAAATCAAGTTACATACATTGTGAAATTAATGTACTACTTCTCTGTATTTTTATTTCTTTCATATACTTACCTATCTCGCATTGAAAAACAGTTCTCATAGTATCATTTCATATGTTTTGAAAAGTTAATTAATTTGTCGTTTAGGAATGTTTAAAACCATAAAAACAAAAGTACCTACCGTCTGAATAAGGTAGTATACCAACGGATGGCGCCCAGGTATTAAATCATCCTGAAAATATTCCGTAAACAATAAACGCAATAAAGTTAATAGTGAAGTTTATGATTTGTAGAAAACACTATTTTGAATGATGGTGCTCTAATACAAAGTAAAGCTATAAAGTCGATTGCCAATAGTTTACGAGTTTGCTGCAGATAGTTCACTTCCACTGAAAATCGGACATCACTCCACTAAATTATTGACAATAAAAAATACTTTATTTGCATACACAGTATGTGCCCCTATATATATTATTAAAAGGCCTGTGATATATGATCAAATAGAGACAAATAAATGCGCGGCATACATTCGTAAATAAAATTTGATAGCCATTAAAAGTAAAAAAACCGACTTCAAATAACGGGAAATATACCATAGGGGAAGTATGGTACACCAATTAAACCCCTTGTAATCTTTCTTACAGTCCGTTTCATCCAAAGGTTGTCTGGTAGAGATCGCTAATTAGCGATAAGATCGCCCATTGTACAACTTTGTCATTGTTTGTAGTACTTGTCTAAGATGATGTATTTTTGGTGTGCAATAAAGATACTTAAAATGGCTTAGAATGGTATAAACGTGGTCAAGATATTGAAATAAGTTAATTTTGACTAATCAGAGAGAGAGAGGCAGAGAGAGATTCAGCTATGTATTTACTTTAATATTAAAATACATTCTTTAACTCAAAACTGTTTCTTTAACAAAAATGTTTCTCTACGGGCACAGATATTATAACACTAGGTGACTACTACCTACATATCTGTGCCCGGGGTTTTGAGCTTTGTGAGTAAAACGTAATAAACGACTTAAATTTAACTAATATTACCCTTGCATCCTAAACTAAGTCGCCAAATTATCATAATAAATACTAAACCTACGATTCTACTCAGATTCAAACTATGTTAAGTTAACCCTTTTTATACATCAAGAAGCTATAAATGCCTTCATCCAACTAATAAGCACTAGTTAATTGTCGATGTGAGCTACTCGTTAAAATTCCAGATGATGATAGCTGCCAACTCCC
The DNA here is from genome assembly GCA_958496245.1 of Perizoma flavofasciatum. NCBI lineage: Eukaryota > Metazoa > Arthropoda > Insecta > Lepidoptera > Geometridae > Perizoma > Perizoma flavofasciatum. The sequence goes on from OY292431.1 coordinate 7,927,191, forward strand.
ACATTTACAACACGGATCCATCAAGGTTGCCCTTTCAATCAAATTCAGGTTCAGGAAGTCAATATTTCTATTTATATTAAAAGGGATTTGTATTTTGACGGGCTATCAATTTCGCATATAAAACCATAGAGAAACTAACAACTACCAACCAACGTTTACATTTTATGATGATTATAGTTCACGTTAAAATATTTATGTACATTCGAGTAGATGTATAAACATAGAGCTTTCTTTAAATACCAATGCTGTCTTTGATTATTTTAATTATTTTAAAGGATTTTTAGGGTTTCAAAGCCAAATGGCGAAATGTTATATCCGTCTGTCTGTTTGTCTGTCCGTGTGTCACATTCCATTTTCCTGCTAAGTTTAAAGCGAAACGTATTGATATAAAATTCAGTAGAGATATAAAATAACACGTCTGCACGTGTTTTTTTTAAACTCAAAACGAAAATTAGAAAATAAAATAACTAAACAAGTAACTTCTTAACGTCGCACCGCCAGTTGACGACCTCGGTGGCACGGTGGGTGGAAAACCGGCGGAGACGCAATAGAGATGCTGGTTCAATTTCCGCTGGACAATTGTTTGCATGTTTTACCACGGTGCTCGTAGTTCCTGATACCCACGTCACGGGGAATCCTAGTGCGAAACAATGACTATATAGCGAGTAGCATTCTATAGGAACTACCAACAATGGTAGGAACTAGTTTGATGGATTTCTTAATAACTTTAGGAGAAAGGAGACGAGTTCGGGACCTGACACGTCTTTGGCACTTTCTGATATACTTACCTGCATTTAGATTAGATCTTAGATTTTATGCAGTAAAATGATGTCGAATGTGTCACGTGTAGAATCTCCCAAGAAGCTTTAATTTATTTTTAATCAACACTTGTAACCTTTCCAACTGGTCAGTTAAATATAGACAGTGTAAGTACCTAGGCTAGCTAAAATTAAACTCTCGTGCAATCAAACTAGCACTAGTTTCATCGTTGCTCTTTATACCGTTAGTCTAAATATAACTAAGTAGATAGGTACTTAGGTAAGCAGGCAGTAAATATAACTTAACATAAACAGTAAATAATCCTACTACTAATATTATAAACGCGACAGTTTGTGAGGATGGATGTTTGTTACTCTTTCATGCAAAAACTACTGAACGGATTTTGATGAAATTTTAAGGTAATATTATTCATCAGAACAATATAACAATAAGTAATATTATATATCAGCTTATGCATTAGAATAACACATAGGCTACTTTTATCCGGGTACCACGCGGGTGAAGCCGTGGGCAGAAGCTAGTAACTAATAAAATAAACTACCTACGTATAGGTAAATAGAAAATCCACATCTTAAACCTAGGTACCTACTTAAATAATTAACTTTCTTTCATGTACATGTGTTGTGAATCATTTTGGAGGTTTGAATTTTATCGACCTATAATTTGATGCATGATTATTAGTCTCTGCTTCGCGCGCATCACGGCTTCACTCGCTGGTACATTAATAAAATGTAGCCTACGTGTTTTTCTAGGTGTTTCAAATTTCATTTAAACCAGTTCAGCCGTTACGTTGATATTTAGCAACAAACATCGAAACATTTAAACATCAAAATTTTGTCATTTTTAATATTGATAGTACAATATAATAATAAAACAAGATATGTGCATATCAGGTACCTACATTAATAAGGATATCTGTCGAAAGAGCTTTGGTTGATACTTTTTAGGATTTCAAGACCAAGTCTAGATGATAGACCAACCAGGTCTAAATGTGCCCGGGGTGAAACTTTAATAAAACTGCATTATTTTGGGAAATAAAACTTATTTATAAACCTACACAGTTGTATCATAGAAAATGAGTTTTCTCGGAGCTAAAAGGGAGCAGTGACGTAAAAAGCCTGTCTAAGTATATGTATATTTCATTATTATGAAAGCGGTAGTTTTTGCAGTTGTGATAACGTCGGCTCTAGTACAAACAGTCGCTATCGGGCTATTTAATGATAATAGCTAATCGTATCGGAGCAATCTTAGCTACGAACCTAATTAATGGACGCTACATCGTGCAATGCAGGCTTTCCACTACGAAAGGGTATTGAGCAAGAATAAGCAGAGCAGGACGGAGTCAAATTGTATTCTGACTAAGAAAAACCCTCCTACTAAGAAAAAGTTATATAGATATAGATATTCTTCTCAAACATGCGCGGAAATATTGTCACTACTTTCGATCAGTTTTGGATTTGGAACAAAAACGCGCCGGTAATGTTGTATGGAAATCCATTGTCAGGGTGCTGAGTGCATGCCCAATGCACCCAGCACGCCGGCAATAATGATTACGACAAAACTTTTTCCTTGTTTGCCTCATTGGAATTTTGGATCTCTTTCATCGAGCTTGGTACGAATAGTTGCGTTTATGTGGCTGTATGCAGACACCTTTCTGCACATCGGTCTAAGGTCGGAAGCTAAATTGGCGAGGAAAAACCTGCTTACAGCGAAGTCAAAAGAAAAAAAAGTAACAAAAGTATCTTACATGTAAGATACTTTAGATAGAAACCTTTTTCATAACCTTGCATTTTGTTGAGACATGCCTCGGCGGAAATGACTATTTCGCAGCCTCTGCAGTAATGTACTATTATACCATTCTGAGTCTAACTCTACAATTGTTTAACGATTGATGGAAGAGCATGCGTCATAGTCAAAAATACTAATAAAAAGTTAACCTATTATTGCGGTATACACATAGCAATATGAGTAACGGGAAGGTTCCTGTTGAAATATAAATGAGCACAATGAAGAATTTATTAGGTATTCCTGTAAAAATTGGCACAAAACATTGAGAGCTTCATGAATCATACCAGAGAAGGTTATAAAGGGTTCTTTATCGTTTGACGCAGTATATTACATCTTGTACCTAATTAGTAAAGTTCCCAGCGTGCTCTTCATTGTTCTATAAAAGGGTTAAAGTATTGAACCTTGCTGGCGGCCTAAGCTACAGCTACTGTAAAAGTAAGCAATACTAATGCATTTGCGTTTTCGCGGCTGCCAACCTTGACCCATTTCCGAAAGCCGATGTTATCTACCATTTCTGCTTAGTACGATCTTGCCGAGACGTAGGTATCTTCTATTACGAGTTTATCTTCAATATCTTCATGGACTGAATTATTAAATATGTTAGTAGATAAATTTAAGGGTCTACTTTTCTTTATTAGCTTTTTGTGGCTTTAGTATCACTGCGGCCGTCACAGGCCTATTTTGATCGCCACTTGCTTTTCTTCGCCTCTCAAGGGGCGTTCAAAGTTCACCGCTCAGCCCTGCGGCTGTTAGAAACTGCAGGATCTTTTTGGGCGTGATGAGTTTTAGTTCATCTAGGCTTATGTATCAGTGGTTCGCACTCTCCTAACAGATGAAGGGACGATTCGTCCGCCTCATTATAGAGTCTGCAGGTTTGTGTGTCACACAGCCTTAATTTGTACATGTGCTTGTTAAGGCGACAGTATCCAGTCAAGGTCCAGTCCAGTTACTGCTAACCATAGTGCGAAGGTTATTTCTGTTAGGCTCTACTTAGTATCTATCCTCAGTTGATAGACAGTTAATGTGTAGGTACGTCGTGCTCACCAACTCAAGTACTTACTTATGTAGCTCAAATACTTCCCAGGTCGATTCACCAATGCGTTGAAAGCATTAGCTGGTTAAACAAGGGCACAGGAATGTTTAAGCCACGTAATATAGGTATACTCGTAGGTGACATAATACAATAATATAATAATACTGGACATTTTTCACACAGCATCATCTAGCCCCAAACTAAGCAGAGCTTGTATTATGGGAACTACATGACTGATATACTACTTATATACATATTTTTTGTAATATACATAGAAAACACCCAGACCTGAGACAAATATTTGCATATACAACATTTGTCCCGTGGCGGGAATTGAACCCGCAACCTTCTGCGTCTCAGGCGGGCCTTCGCCCACTGCGCCACAGAGGTCGTCAAGGTTATAATAATTACAGGACATAGGTTTGTAATAATTATAAATGAGGATACATTCTCCAAAACCTTGTCCGCGGGCAAGATAGAGTCCACGGTAGAGAAGAGGACCGAAGGCTCTACCGCACCCCGTTTACAAAGCGATTTTGGTGTTTTTGTCGCTTAGAAATGAGAAACGTGCCTGAATTGGGAAATTAGGTCTGAGTAAGCAATGGCGTACGGTTTTAGATATTTGCATAGCAAAGAAAAAATGTTAAATGAAGACCAAGCCTCACGGAGTATCTAATCGGCGAATTAAATATTCTTAAAAAATGTGATTATCATTTTTTCATGTCTCTACTAGACTTAAACGTTATGTAACCTTTTACATAACGTCAACTCCAAAAAAGGAGGAAGTTCTCAATTCTCTAAAGCTTGTATTAAAAAAAAATAGTTATTAAAATGATATTGTCGGTTAAAACTATAATTTGACTTTGATAAAACAAAAATTAGGAACACTACGGGATCATCCACGGTGATCATCGGGTTATAATGTTGTATTCTCAGCGAGACAGGCTGGCAAGGCACCAGGTCAAGAGAGCCCCAGACTCACGCTACGTCAGCGGTCGGCTGCCAATGATCTCGTAGTAGGCTCCGGGTATTTCAGGTGCACACGCCACCTGCACACTCTGCACAGCAGGTCATGATGCGTAGGTACGTTGCGTTACTTTCATTTGGCAAGATGCGTTTTGTTGCGTCACAAATAGTTGCGAGGTAATTAACGCGGTGCTTTGCTCGCATTGTTGGACATGTCATCTTTGAGCAATTTATTTATTGTTTTGAGATTACAACATGTGTGGAGAAGGTCGAAGCTTTTACATGCGAAAACGATGTCAGCCACGTTTATAACAATCTAACCTGTTGATCGTAGCTACAAACTTTATAAAATTTATAAGGATCAATCAAATAGTAGTTTGCCACGAACTACTATTTGATTACTACGACTCGCGAAATTTATACCGTTTTTACCCGAATATCGAAACCCACCATTAGTTCATAAATTCCCTACCAATTAAGCTCATTCTTCCACAACAAATCTCCCAGGATGCATCAAGATTAAATAAACGGTTCGGCAGTGAACGGTTCGGTATAGATACCTACGCCGGATTGCCCAGAGATCTTCGTTAGCTTTGCTTACTCGATTTATGAATTGGCGATAATTGAACTCTTTTCAAATATTTATTGAATTCACGGAGTAAGTGGGCGAGTTATATTGCACAAGGTTTTATTATCGAGACCACCCACCTCAAAAATATCAACTTAGATAGCTATAATATTATTATATAGCTATGCACAATTTCCTATACAAGAAACCGTTAAATAGTTTGATTGGATGGGTAAGCTGGGTTGTTGTTGGTCGATAGGTTTTAATAACAAGTTGTAAACAGAGAAGAAAAACGATGCCAACGCAAATTACCGCAGGACGAAAACGCGTCGAAAAATAAAACTATTGCAGTAACAGTAAACTACTCGTAGCTCTGTAAAATTGAGAGGTTCATAAAACCGGAATAAATAATTGAACTTGGATTTGGCATAACAAACGATGTAATTCTGAAAATATCCAGCCGAGTAGGTACCTACCTAGACGAAATGTCGAGTTGAGATTCGCGTGGTAATCACCCACATTTCTTTACTTTTGAAATGGGTTTCAGAGCTGCGAGGCAGCCTGCGGCTTATGAAGGGGAATTCTTTTTCTGGATGTGTCGGACTTAGTTGGAGAACCGCGATGGGCCATGATGGGAGGGCGGCGCTGCGCGGCGGCGGGCGGGCTGAAAGCAACCGACGCGACGCTCCACTCAGAACAAAGAGTCCGTTTTTTACAAGCCCTTTGTTCTATATCTCAAGATTGAGGCCGTAAAGATGCACACAAAAGCGGGTTAGTGGAAGCGTTTGTTTAAATGACTTCGAAATCGTAGGTTTTGTTAGTTGTTCTATGGTAGATTACTAGAATTCTTATTCGTTCAGTAGATAAGTACAAGATTGGTGGATATCTCGGAAATGGTTTTTCATTACGTGTATTACAAACTTAGCATGAATGTGATATGGAAGTGTAGTAAAGCGTAAAGCGAATGTTTTGAGAATACGATCTTAGGAACTTTAAAATTGGATTTAGTAGTTAGTATTCGTTTCCGAGGGATTTTTTTAGTATAAAACATAGTATATTTTTGTATTTTCTTTAGCAAAAGGAGCCACACACTTTACGAAAAAGCATATCGATAGGACGGACGGTTTTACCATCTTATAGTAGCAATTTTTCTAAACCGAACAAACACGCACACGTTAACCAACTATGCCTCTTGAAGGCATATATTTCTATAAATTACTAAATTTCGAGAGCCATGGCCTGTTTTAATAATATTTGCAAAAGCAATCTAAGTAAATTTTTAAGTTTCATAATGAAATATGTTTTGTGACAGGTCTTTGTTGATGGAGCTGGCTGTTTGCCAACATAGCTACAACACTTCCGACGTTAGTAATTCCCTCTTTTTATGAAGTAATCCATTCGTGAAAATAAACCGAGAGCTAAGTAGGCACCTAAGTAAATCTATACATTTATATCTTAAATAAACTTATTAAGGGTTCCAAAGCGAAAACGAACCTTAATATACATGGTGCAACCGAAGCCGCCCGTATTCAGTGTGCCAGAGCCTTTGAGTATTTGTAAAGTATATTTACTTACTCGTAGCAACAAAGTGGTTTAGTAGTTAAGTACTGGCATGGCATAGTGTAGTTTGTATATGGTAGGTTTGCATATTGATATTGTATATGCATCATTATTTTCTAATTTTTTAACACTAAGAAAAATATTTTTTCACCAATTTTGTGAGATAAAACCATTTTGAATCTCACCCATTAATATTATATTTGGCATTAGAGGTAGGATTGAATTTATTATTATGCCGTTTAGTTTACTTAAACTGTTTTAAATTAACGGGATATCTAAAAGTTCCAATGGTTCCGAAAAAACATCATAACCAAGAGCCAAGGTTAATGAACTACATATCAAGGTTTTTCCATCAATCACTGTTTTTCATAGAACTTTTTATAGTGTTACACGAATAATACCTCTTCGGCCCGATAGTAACTATGTATCTACACTACATATTAACATCCTGATTTATAAACTTGTATTAAAATCATACATCAATGACATTAGGTACCTAGTTACTTAAGTATGTTTAATATTGTAATTTTGTTACCCTATATGTTTATTGGTGTACAATAAAGATATATCGATTTAAGGTTTAGGTATCTATTTAATGTGTATTTTTTCAAGAAACAGTAAGGATCCAATAAGATATACCTAAAACTAATTTGAAACACCATACCGTTAGACTTCAAGACACAGTAAGTGATTACTGCATAAATCGGAACGTTTCTGACTAAATTATATTGTGATATTATTTAGCAATAACTTTTGGCCCCTGTCATCTAGTCTACTCGTATCAACGGCCACGAAATCTGCAAAGCATCAAAACTTCATGAATAACAATAAAATGAAATAACGCAATTAATCTGTTTAAAGTGCTTAATTCATAGGATAAATATAATTATTTAACTATAACTTACGCAGGTACTTACCTATTTGAATGTGTAAACATCACTGATTGTAACGACCGTTTACTAATTTACGTAGCAAACACGTAAGACATTAAGTATGATACAGAATTCAATGACCTATGTATATCTTTGCGATGAATTAACCATATATCGTGGCAGTGATGAACTTAGTACAATAACTTGCATCTTAGTCCATTAGTCGTTTCGTCCGTCATCTTACCTATTATAGCAATCATACTAACGTAAATAATAACGAGAGCGAATGCTTTCGCAAAAATATTAATTTGAGTCCACATTCCTCGCAAGTGCTGCTGTTTTCTTGACATGAAACATAAATATGGAAGACGTTCACACTGACCATCGTAAACATTATAAATATTTACCACTTTCAAGGTCGGCTCTATTACCGTGATTCGATAAAAGCGAAAAAAAAACTTCGACTGCTGGGTATCTACCCAGTTGTTGTTTATGTTTTCTCCGATCTCAGTTTAGCAAAACATTATTCCATGCTTGATTCATGGGACATTTCCGGATACATATGTTTAAATAATCATGGAAAAATCAGCATTAACCGTGTTAATAAATTACGGAGAACATTACGTCAGTAATGGATAGTTAGCATTTACATCGTTGCTGTAAAACACCGTTTATAGAAAATATTTTGACTAAAGTTGCTTAATTGATGTTCAGCGATCGGCAACTTAGGTACCTGTTACTTATAAGTAGTTCTACTAATATTATAAATGCAAAAGTTTGAGATGATTGAAGATGTTGGGATGTTTTTGCTCAATGTCTCCTTAACGTCTGATTTGGATGAGGAATAGATGTTGTTCATGACCTAGAATACTATATATTTAAGCTAGATTGTATCAGGATACGTCGCGGCGAAACTATGAGCAGAGGCGTAATATAAAATTTACGAAAGTTTGCATAATCTGCATAATCTGCATAATCTTCTGCTCATGATCTCTGTAAGGGCTGCACCGATTTGGACGACACTTGGGTTCCTACCTAGAATAACATATAGGTATCCGGGTTCAACGGAACGAAGCCGTGGGCATAAGCTATCATAACGAATATCATAAGTTGAAAACTCGATCTATAATGAAAACGATCTATAATGAAAGCTTTTTTGTGATAGTTTGGATTTCATGCAACACGATACGTGTGTTGAATGAAATCCAAGCTATCACAGTTTAGAGTATGTCTGCGCAAGTAAATGAAATGAGGAAACCAATATTCGACTTGTGATTGATTGAAACAATGAGTATGAAACTCACTGTCACAATAAAATTCTTAGTACGCTATGTACAATGAGCACGCCGAACCGGCTGCTTGCCAATACGTCGTAAATTGATAGAATAGCTCGTAAAGCGGCCATTATTGACAACCATAAAATTGGTGGGTTACGGGGCTCGCATGGTGACGGCAGCAGCGGACCGTGCCACGAACACTTATGTTGTAAACTGCACTCAGTAGAATCGATGGTACATACTTCCTCAGTTTGTACCTAATTTAATCTCATGAGGACTGGTAAAACAGTTTAGAAAAAATATTTTTCAGAGACCTGTTTAGGGAAATCTGCGACGAAAAAAAAACAGTTCATCCCTCACTTTACATAAAGAAAGGAATGACCTACTATGTAAGGTGCGCGAGAACGATAGGTAACACACTGTAATTATTTTTAATTTTGGGTTACAAAAACACGTCTGTATTACAAACTATCTTATAGGGTAAAATTTTCGTCATTAGTAATTTTGAACTCTAAAACTGAGTCCTTATTAAAATGCCATTCCACAAATACAGAAAAAGGGCCATCGCAGTGAATTCGCGATTCATGGCTACCTCAAACTTGATGGTTCGATTACTATTTGTCGCAATGCAAAAAAAGTATATTTGCGAGTCCTAGCCTAACTATTATAGGTATTTAATTTATGAGAAATAACAGGAATAGGAAGATGTATTTAAATTAAATATGTAAAGCATTGGAATAATAAGCTCATGTTTCGTACCTGAAATGCTCTTTGGGCATTGGAACTCTGTTTATTTGTTAATTCAGCTCCATTAAAATCGCCTACTGCAATTTTGTTCTCATTGGAATTAAGCATAAGTTTGCTTTGACCTTGTGGGCTACGTGTCGACGCAGAGCTGAGGGGCTCTCTACAATCGACCAGGATACTGTGACTTGCAATAAGGATTCCGGTTAATTGACCTGGTATCATTATCTTTCTTTCTTTACCCGAGATTCTTTTCTAGTTCTTACATTGGCCCTAGGACTTCACCTAACTGAACTAGAAATTGCTCCAGACCTAACTCCACATGTTAGTCCAGCTAATATACCCTAGGACTTTACCTAAACCGATTCACTTATATAATCAGTGGATCATTTAGTCTGGGAATTCTTCAAGACCTAACTCCACATGTTGGTCCAGCTCATATGCCCTAGGACTTCACCTAAACCAATTCACTCATATAATCAGTGGATCATTTAGTCTGGGAATTCTTCCAGACCTAACTCCACATGGTGGTCCAGCTAATATGCCCTAGGACTTCACTTAAACCAATTCACTCATATAATCACTGGATCATTTAGACTGGGAATTCTTCCAGACCTAACTCCATAATGTTGTTCTTTATTAAGGGGCGTCCGGGCAGAGTTCCGAATTTCAATTACGGTCAAATTACATACTGCACCAAATATTTATGACCGGACGACATAAAATCTATTTTACAGAGTACATGTAATATGGCAGATTATTGGAAACACCACCAAGGGATGTTTACGTAATGAGTGAATACTTGCGTAATTGCTTCATTTAGTACCTAGTACATAAGCATATATAATACAGAATTTTGGACATTATTAGGTAAAGAACCACCAGTAGGTGAACACTACTGATGGTACCTTTTGAGACAAGTAGGTACATACGTTCAGAGTTACACTGTTACACCGCATGCACCGTAATCACGTGATCACGAAACTTTTTTAAAATCTTTATTTATTTATCTTCCGATAATAAAAAAGTGATAAAGGTACCTATGATTATAATAAATTCAAAATTCAAACTTTCTGAAATCGTTGTTATTTATGCACTCTAAGCTACTTTCTTTCTATATAATTCGTCCGCACTAGCATTATTGATTATACAGAGTTCAAAACTATTTTATGTAAATATGTTAAAAAAATATTTTCCAGCAAATGTAAACTCTGCAAATAGAGTTTTATTTTATAGGCTGTTCTCAGTGCTATTAAAAATGGCAAGGAAATGACTGTGAGTGCATGCGTAAATGTGCGATCCACATGCGTGCCAGCAGAGACGCAGTCACATGCGACAGCTGCTTTGGCAAAAATATAACTGCTACGTTTAAATTACAGTATATGTAGCAGATAAATAACGCTTATGCTGGTACTATAGTCGGTCAAATAGATAGGTCAATGTCTCGAGAGGGATTGAGTGGGCCACACATTAATTTCGTTCACGCGAATCGTTTTAAAAACTTTACCGGAAAATCCTGAATTCAAATTAGTTAGTAGATTGATCGTATAAGTTAAATTTACGTTATAATAATGGATAGTTGGTTATAGCTCCAGTCCGCAGGACCGCAGGTTTATATGTAGTAGTCTCCATATGACCGATCTCTAAAGGGTACGTAACTACCAACCCGAGTGTTTAATTAATAATACATAATTTTAATAGAGATACTTTGCTAGCCATATTTTTGGCTAGCGTCATTAGCACAGCAGTGTTTCATAATTTTTAACATGCAGTGCATCATCTCGGCCTAAATTACTTTTGTATGAGCTCAACCCTTCTAGCCACGTAACCAGGTTACTCAAACTATTCGCTAGGTTTCGCAATATCATTTCTAGTTCAAGTGGCAATGTCTCTTATCTACTGTTTTAGAAATAAAAGTCTGGAAGTTGTTACATGGATTAGAACATCGGAACCAAAATACAAAACTTATGACGGAATAGTTAATATTAACTGGCGACGTATGATATGCGGTAGCCCTGTACCAAGGCGAGGCCAAAAATACTCGACTTGACCTACGTCGGTCGGCGCCACACCGTACCCGCGTTATTTCGGAGATGAGATCTGTGTCGTAAGTGATCGTGTCGATGGCCTTATTAATTGTTGTTGTTGCCATTTCTTTGAGAACGCTAATCAGGAAGTGTTAAACGCATATTTTTTTACTTTAGTTGGTAACTAACTAGGTAAAAATCTCAACAAATTAGGTCGGCAGGTAGAAAATACTCATTGTCACTTTTTAGAAATCGTAAATAAATAAGAAACGATAAATAACTGATTTCTTTTGATCTCAAATTATTTGCTATAAAAGACAAGTCAAATATTACTTACAAAGAAAATAACAGTTCTCTGGACATGATAAGCTACAGCTAAAGTCGTAAAATGTAAAACTAATATAAGCAGATAGAACGTCTCGTCTAATTTAAATGCGGTCGGCAAAATCGATCAAAATTCGACTTCTAAAGAACCCTCAAACATGAGTCATTTTCGAACTTGTTATATTTATTTTAATACGATAATGCATAAAATATGTAAAATATACTAAGTAAAGTAGAGCAACCTTCGGTTCGTTTCAAGTCTTGCATAATTAGTAATTACGCTTGTGTAGGATGACAGCGGTGAGCTCTCCTCGCGCTCGTTACATGGACGCAATTCTTTTGTTTTGTATCAATATATTGGGCCCGTGTTGCCTCAACTTTTGATATCATGAAACTTACAAATATTTCCTTATCCTGCCAGTTTTTTAGTTTTCCAAATTTAAATCTTTCTAAATATGTTTTGAGTCTAAAACTCTAGTCATTATCGCAAGGAAATCATTCGCGAGATATAATGAACTCAAGAGCATAGTGAACGTAAATCGCGATGTCTGAAATTTCTGAATCAACTGGCATATTCCTACCGTAGTGGCTAGATGATGTCCCAATGGTTGTTGTGGCTGTCTGTGATGCTGCGTAATTTTTAGGTACTAGTAGAACCTACGCAAGGAATATGCCAGAGTCGTGAGAGCTCCGTCCGATGCCAAAAACACTCCTCGTGCTAAATGCGGACCGCCACGTCATCGCGTCACAGCAGCTCCCGCAACTGTCACGTAGAGGACTGCTTCTTCCATTATTTCTTAATTTCTTGTATATTTATCTTGTCGAGTTGGGACAATGTGTTTACAAACGCCCGTCTTCAATAAAAAGCTGGCAAGTCATTATCACCCAGGCGCCACCGGGCTTAGTAAAACAAAGTAAAATAATATTGTATTACGAACCTATTTTACTGTATTTTATGTAGCTTTTTTATGTCTGGAATAATTAATAATCAATATTGTATTTGGTAAAGTTAAAAGAGCCAACATCGTGCCGCAAACAACCTTGGGCACGAGGCATGACCAAGTTTCATGAAGTTTCACATCATTGATGTTTTAATTCAAATAAGTACTTATGAAATTTTCAGAAAAAACACTTAGACTTTAAACTAATGCCTGTTATGTTTATAGTTGTTGTATGTTTGAGTGTAGTTTCGTTTGCATTATATATTGCACTAGAACCTTTGTAATGTAAATTGAATATATAATTATATAATATATATTCATATCTATGAATGGTATCTACATATGTACATGTTGATGGTAGAGGTGGCTGTGTTGAAGTGATATATCTAGGTTGTAATAAATCTTTTTAAATACCTATGGAACTTACCTACCTTCACGATGAACACCTTTGTTAGAGACAACTTTGTTGTTGTTCAGAGACTTAGAAAGCTTTTAAGCCGCATTTTATAGACACAGATTGTGCAGTCCCAAAAATTCACAAACATCATCAACAGCCTGTAAAAGCTCACTTTAGGACTATGAATGTGACTTTTGCCTTTTATTATTTAATACAACACTTTAATTTACGACTTACCTACCGTTACATAAGTAGGTACATATTGCTCATTTAAGGGACTGATAACAGACCCATAATTTCCGGTGATAGTAGCCGGCGGTGCTCTAATTCGAATATATTTAATGTACGAGAAAATGTATACAATTACCCTCCAAGTATAAATCGGTGATTAAGGTTTATATCACACTGGCGATTTGCGAGCGAGTTTACAGGATGGATTCCGACGAGGAAACACTTCTGGTAGCTTTGTTACTTTGAAGACGCAGAAAACGAAATTAGATACGACGAATTTGAGAAGATCCATTATTTACTAATCGACTGAAAGAGTACTACCTCTATATTATGCTGTTGTTCAAACGAATTAAAATTAAAATAAGTTGTTGTTTCTATAATAGTTTTAGAATGCGAAGTTTTTGAATTTCAATTATAATAACTCCTATATCTATTGTGTTAATGTTCGAATCTTTCAACGATGCCATTGTTTGATGCTACATCTGCTCACACTGGTGTCTTTGATAAGACTGGAGTGGGATGGGGTGGACTGTGTCGTATTCGCGGCGAACACGGTGTGCGCTCCCTGCAAACTCGCGGCGAGCCCGTAGCGCTTCCGCCTCGCTTTAAACTCTCAAATCACTAGTGTGATATAAACCTGATTATCCGTGATTTTTACTTGAACTGATTCGAAGTACATACCTATCGTAATTCGATGTCAGGTGAAATGCAACACATTTTTTAAATTAGACTGATTAAATAAATTACAACCCATTTATTAATAAAGATAAGATCGGACTATGTAATAGCATAATGGCTAGGCAGGAAGCGTAGGGCAGCTCTATTACGGGGATCGATTTAAAGCCTGGAAATACGAGCCCGATAATTGGCAACCGATCAGAACTCATTGAGCTCCGATTATTTTATGGAATGATTAATCGCTCTTTTGCTGTACTTCATTATGCATAATGATCCGCTGCAGTACCAGCCAATATCAGTGAGATATTATCCGAAAGCACATAAAAACGACATACCCATACGAAGGTAGAGGTAATTGCGGCCGTAAATCCCGATTTGGTATTTTTCGGCGGCAAAAATAATGCTTTAAGGTACTGCGGTCGTAAGCAGGCAAGTATCATGGCTGCAGGCATCGCTGAAAGGTTAGTGCTAAAATTGTTTATTCATGCACACGTGCTCAAGATTCAATTACTAAGCTCGCCTACGTGGGGCTGAGCCATTGAGGAGCACAATGGAAGCGGAACGCGCTACGACCGACCGACGGAAAGGTCAGAGGTAAGCGACGAGCGTCGCCGAACACTACGGACAGGCTGTGGGCTGTGTCTACGAGCCACGATGCAAGCATCTGGCTACGATTAATTGCTACACGGTTCAAAAAACATTAGTAAACTAATCACAACATTGGTTGTAGTGTTAAATCGACTCGCGATCATTATTATTTTAACACGTTTATGGGTTGTGGTGACACACGCTCACAAAAGTGACAAAAATGTTTTGTGCGTAGCTTTTAATTGCCGCCCCATCTTCCTGGCCCTCCGTCGGCTGTCACGTCCATAACTTGGGATCAATACAGGGATAGTCTGTTTCTGCAGCCTAGTCCTACTACTATTATAAAAGCGGAAGTTTGTGAGGATGGATGTTTGTTACTCTTTCACGCAAAAACTACGGAATGGATTTTGATGAAACTTTGCAGTAATATAGCTACATCAGAATAACGCATTAACGCATAGAATTAACCGGCTACTTTTTATCCGGGTATCATATGGGCGAAGCCGTGGGCAGAAGCTAGTTTGAAATAAAGCAGTCGGATCTATCTCAGTAAATATGACTGAATTTGATGAAATTGGCTATCGTCTAAATCTAAATAATTCATGAATAAGTAAGTTAGAACACCTTTTCTATAGAAATAGATTTTTTTTAATTTGCGAAAAAGGGTGCAATACGAGATGTTATAAAATATACCATCTAAAGTATGTATTAGGTGAACTTATAAAAGTATAAAGAGGTGTATAATTTTGAATTAGAAATGTGGGTGAGGCGCTAGCAGGCAGACGGAGCGGCGGCGTCGCAAAATAGCTGGCTTTGCATGTATGAAAATCAAGTGACCCATATAAACTAGTGACCTACCGAGCTATAGATTGCACTATTTGGAGTAGACCACGAGCGTGAGAACATACAAAGAAAATAAGAAATCAAATTTGAAGAAATGTTCGGAATTGAAATGAATTTGTTTCGTTTCACGAGTCGGGCCACTAATTAAGTTGCTTGTTACCTACATTTTACATTCACACACATTACGAGAATTAATTTCAACACTACTAGAATTAACAAAATATTATAAATCAATTTGTATAGACAACAGTGCTTGTAATAAAGACCGGAGTTTTATTATATTTGCTGCTTCATTGGTATGAGTAGTATGGGATATCCACCCATCTTCCAACATCGTTGATTTGTTACCGAGAAAAGAATACTTAGTCTATTATTAGATAAGGGTGAGTTCAATCAAAGGTTGAAAAGCTGGAGTCGCGAAATAAGTCAGTTTTTCCGTTATAGGAATGTGATTATTTTAGGAAGTAGCTCGATCAGCATAAAGTACCACGCATAAAATCCTGTAATTTAGTAGGTACGTTGTAATTTAGTTGGTTTTGAAATAGTGCGCAAATTGCAATCTTATAGAAAATTGAAGAAGGGAACGATTTTCTCAAAGTATTTTATATTGTCTTGTTCATTTTAGATTCGAGATCGAATTGATTTAAATATACACGAATGCTTTAGAAGCTTCAAAGCTTGGGTCAAGAGTCGCTAAATAAAACATTAAAGACGTTACGCTTTAGGGTAGAGGGGTCGCATACAGTCGTTTTGTAACTCGTTTTCAGTGTAGGTACCATGCAGAGGGAGGCACTTTTCATACAGTAGGTACGTCATAGTATATATTAATAGTAGTAATGTTAATACATCGTAGCATAAGTTAATGGGCTAGACAGGCTATGTTAGTGTTCAGTCTATTATTAGATTAGGGTCTATCCGCACAGAGGTTGATAAGCTCGGGTCGCAGGGCGCGCCACGCGATCCAGCTATCGATTACCGCCACCCGCTCTTATGTTCTAACTCTTCCAAATACCCTACCCTTTTCTGTTTGTTTGTTCCAGTAGCTGTCAGATTTCATTTACTGGATAATAAAAAAGTAACTTCGTGCCAACTTTATACAAATGCAAAATATTTTCTTACATAACAAAGCTTTCGAAAATTTTTGCTTGATTTCTATACAGTGAAACTCATTAGAAAACGTGGACTACAAAATGAGTCAGTAACAGACTTTGCGTAAAATAATGGTTATAAACCGTAAAAAATGTGTATTAACTCTACGTTGTCGTTAGTTGTCGTATTTGAATAAAATTAAACAATCTACTAAATAGTTTCGAAGGGACATTGTAAAATGACGCGCAAGGTAGTACCTACACATAGGTAATAAAAAAATAGATAGTACCTACCTTCTTAGGGCTGAATTAATAGGAACCTACGCAAAATATGTCCATTGTTTGTACTTGAAGTAAACAATAATAGCTTTTGTGTGTGATACTTTCTTGCTCTTTTTATCTTACTACAGTCTTGTCAGGCTGAGGTCAATCGATTGTGTAAAACTAGGAAAATGCTTGTATCTCGAAGTTAAAACCTAGCTGCAGATTTACAGCGGATATAAGTACTGCAACTCGGATATTCCGGGTAGTCTTGTGACCACGGCTCTTACGAATACAGTGTGTTTATCTATTTATCGAACTATGAGTTACAGCTGCGAATTGTTTTTTGAATAACAACCACGAATTGGACTACCGAGGCAGTGTAGGATGGCGCCCCACCCGATGGATCGATGACATCGTTAAGGTTGTAGGAAGTCTGTGGATGGGAATTGCTCAAAATTGTTCATCATGACACTCTTTGGTGGAGGCCTACCCAGCAGTGGACTTTAGTTGATGATGATGATGATTCTACTTTTCGAGTAAACGACATAACCGCAGAGGCGATAAATGAAAGTATTTGATGTAGGCAGATAGAGCACCTTGGCGGTTGACAGCGCAGATATGTTTTGTTATGAAAACTCAATAATGAAAATACTCATCACATGTTTTTGGGTTTTGTACAGTCTTTAAATTTAGTAGAAGGCCGATGAGAGACGGAAACGTGTCGGCGGTCAGCTCACTTCTAACCAACTTTAAAAAAAGGAGGAGGTTCTCAATTCGTTTTTATTTTTATTTTTATGATTGTAACTTGATATCTTCGCCAATTGTTAACCGATTTTGATGCTCCCAAAGAGGTTCCATAAAAGTTTTATTTCAGAGGGATTGCTACTTTTCCCGCAAAACTCAAAAAACAATTATCTTAAGGAATCACGACTAGCCGAAACATTTTGTGGGCTATTTTACTTTTGTTTTTTATGCGAAAGAGTGTCATCCCTAATGAGCAAATTAACTTGCTTACGTTATTTTGCTCATTCGTGAGGAAGGTGGTTTTTTGACATTTAATGTCTTATTAATTAATTGTTTGTAATTTTACATGCACGCATCACACTGCATAGTAGTTTGAGTACTATAGGAAGAATTTCCATTTTCACTTTGACATAATAAGCGGTACCATAGTAATAACATTCAACTACACATTTTTTCAAAGTGTACACTAATTGCAAAGTCAAAGAGCACATAAGGTATAAAAGATGAGTCTACACAAATTATTAACTGTATGAACATAGCATCAACGCATGGTTACTAAAAAAATACTCGGTTGTATTGTGGAAGAACTGTTACCAAGCTTAAAAAATAAACCTTACACGGTCTCCATATGTTATATATAACACTACGACTACTTTAATGATTCTGCGGCCGAAAATCACGGAACTGACATATCCCATATAGCCCATCTATATGGGATATGTCAGTTCCGTGATCAAGACGAATCAAATAACACCTCATTTATCAAAATCCATCAAGCCGTTTAGGCTACAGCGGTAGCCAAAGGAACATACATACATACACCCGAAAAACATTACCCTCCTTTTGGGCAGTCGAGTAAAAAGGGGTTGATTGCACATTTCAATACTAGTTTCAATTTCAGTTTTTAATTTTGGTTTCGACATATTAACATCTAAACAACCAAACTTTTACATTTATAGTATTACTAGGATACAGGTATTTTTTAGCGAGAGTTAAAAAACGCATTTTTGGACTTAATTTTGGAAAAAAGTATAAACTTACACCACAAACTGAACTTAGATCTCGTGACATAACGAAAGTTAGGTACATAATATTATGCACTTGTATAGATTGTTATATTGTAGGTATACATATAGGCGTTTATTGATCATGGTGTAACTCAAAACTCCGAATGAGTAAACATTTTCTAAAAAAAAAAAAAATTCAGTTTTGCGGTCTTTTTTAGCACAAATAATGGCAGGAGGTAACTTCTAACGTCAACATATGCCTTGATTTCTAGGAAATATTACAAAATAATTAGAAACATTCCCCACCAGGAATATCGATCAAGAGTTGTTGACTCCTGCTACGTATTTATTATTTAAAGAACTCTGTAGGGCGGCAGCCGACCACCGCTCTCTATACAAAATACTGGATTATTGATTTTCAGTGAAAATAAAATACACGAAACGAATACTTATTTGTTCACAAGCTTTTTTGAATCGGTATCGAAAGCATTTCATGCTAAAGTCACCACAGCGGGCCAACACAGCCTTGGAACCGGAAATGACCTAAATACCGAAACGATATATTCGATGATAGATCTCATCTATGTATTCAAAAGATGAGTTCACAAAGTGGCAATGGCCAACACAGAAGGCTGTTGTTTGGCTCCTGAAAAAATCATAGAATCCTTTTACTATTCTTTTGATAATTCAATATTAATCAAAATTGATGTTCAGGAAAAGCAAACTTTTCAAACAGTAAAATAAAAAAAATAAAGTGTTCAGGTCAACTTATGATAAGCGACAGAGAGATAAAACAGTTGCGGAGGTTTTATTGGCGATTGCAACGCGCACCTCGTGCTTACCATACAGAGCATATTTTCGAACACTTCCATTCAGTACAGCATTGTATTGATTTTCATCATAAAGGCTAAAATTTAATATGCTTACTTACAAATATTTTAAAAAGTTGTTTTGATAACAGGTTCTTTAAAAAAATATATAATTTTCCAAAACTTCTACCTCTGCAGGAATCCCGCTTGGTACGCGGGGCTATATCAAGTTAGCCAGCGATCGTAAACAGTCTGGTCGAAATTCTCTTGAGCCTCGCTTTGAGGGAGATTGCGGGTTCGAATACCACTGAGGATGATTTTTTAGGATGTTATATTTTTTTTTTAAAACCAACCCACAGTAAACTAAGCCGTAACCCTTTGTGGGTTCGATTCCCGCCGCGGGACAAATGTTTGTATGATCTACAAATATTTATCTCGGGTCTGGGTGTATTCTATGTATAATATGTATGTATTTACAAAAAGAATATAAGTAGTAAGGGCTAGATAATTCTGTAATTTCTTCTCAGTGCCATCTTTATGCATAAGATTTGGACCATCATTTCAAGAATAGCCCATTTATAGCCCTCTATTTCCCTCTTCTGCGTGAGCTATTTATATTTCGGGTACCTCACGGTATGCCGTGTCGGACCTCCAAGTCCCTTCTAAAACTGTCTCTCAATCATCTACATAGCCGCTACAGAGACTCATTTACTGTCTATGCGGTAAAGCGTTGGAATGCCCTACCCAATTATTTCCGATAGGACTATTCCTTTCCCTTCAATCCGTTAAAGAACACTATCTGTGTCTAAATTATGTAAATAAATAAATAATGCTGGACATTTTCACACAGCATCATCTAGCCACAAAGTAAGCAGAGCTTGTGTTATGGGAACTACATGACTGATATACTACTAATATACATTTTTTTTTGTAAATACATATATATAGAAAACACCCAGATCCCGAGACAAATATTTGCAGATGCAAACATTTGTCCCACGGCGGGAATCGAACCCGCAACCATCTGCAACTCAGGCGGGCCTTCGCCCACTGCGCCACAGAGGTCGTAATTATGGTATATTATGTTTTATAGTATATTTTAGTATAGTAGGTATATATTTGTGTAGTTTTAAGTTCATTGGTTTGTTTCACTCTTCTTTTGCATACGACCTCTATAATTATCTCTCCCTAGATCAAGGTCTGCTGGAAGAACTCTTTTTAGCTCGCCTTTGCACATGTCATATCATTCTGCCTTTAGTAAGTGTTTATTTGGGTGTACTTTATAGAATAAAGAGTAATGAGGTTCTGAACATATCACGACGCAAGTTCAGGCGAGTGGGATGGTAAATTGCAACCGGATGCCACCCACCGAAACACAAGTTTACTCCAAATAGTTGAAATGGTTCGAACCAAGATTTACATAACAAAGACTAAACTATCTGGTGGGATTATTTGCGTGAAATTAGAAATCGAATCATCAGAGGGTGGAAATTCGCGATGATACATCAAGGGACAGATCGAACTTTTTTGTCCCAACTGTCACCCTAGGGGGACAGAGCTGGGTGACAGATAGGAATAATTCAAAACATGCCTGTATGTAAAGATAAATAAAGGCTACTTTATGACTTAATATTTATACTTCTTTATATTCATGTATGTGACTGTTGCCATGGTTGTTTATTTACCTAAGAAGGTAAAATTATCAATGAACAAATTTAAAAACGTAATTAAACGAAACTTAAAACTTTAAAGAAAGGCATACTATAAAATATCTGATTATTTAGATGACAAAAACTCTTGGGATTGAAAATGCTCCAACTCGAACCTATTGTTTTGTAAAAGGATCATTAAAAAGAATAACCAGCCTTGTTTTCTTGCCTTTCTTTCCTGGCTTGGTCGCGGAGGAACAGGCAGTACTTAAAAACCGACGTTTCAAAGTGGTCCTTGTGATTTTATTGAATAAATGAATTTTGACTTTGACCTTGACTTTGCTGATCTTATTAGGAGTGACGCAGGGCTGGACAACGAACATTGATTTTGTGTATTTGTACATAAACCTTTATGTTCCCAACACGTGAACAAACCATTTGCATACACAGAAGGACTTTCACCTTCACAAACTTTCGAATTCAATTAAGATTTCTTTGAAGAACGCCTTTACTATCGTGCTACGCCGTAGCACGTAGCTACGAATTGTCGCGTGCCGAGAAAGTCGAAAAAGAAACTGTAGCATGCTACGGGCATGCTCTTCGTAGCATGATTGATGAGGTGTTTTAATTGAAGCGTAATAAATTACGTATTATTTTACTCTTTCGTAGTTATGAAAGAGTAAAATAATACGTTATTTATTACGCTTTTTACGCGCAACTTTAATCGCATCATCGCTGATTAAAGTTGTAAAAGCGAACATTCAAATCAATCTTGTAAAGTATCACTTGTAAGTCTAGTTAGACTAGAGTTATTTGATAATTTAAAGTGATTCGCTTTTACAACTTTAATCAGCGATGATGCAAGGAAGTCTTGCTTCTTTTTTTTTCTTTAGATTAATATCTTCGTTGTGACGAGTCTATCAATGAAGGGATGTAGGAACCATACCTTTACCTAAGAGTGTGTACCTACATACTCTTTGGAGAGGTCTAGCTGTAGTCTTTTACAGTCTGGTAATAATATGCTAATGGTGATGTAGTATTTTATGTATGACACTTATGTTTTTACAAATCTTGCAAAAGAAAATTTGATTCGATTTCCGTCATCCGAGTGAATGGTTTTGTAAAGTTCCGATGACAACGCAATATTATGGTGACAGCGAGCTGATCGGATGGTAGAGACGGAACTCTTCGATGGATACACTTACTCGTGTTTAGGCTCATTTTGATCAGACGCGGTTATCATAACTACTTTTTGAAAAATATATTTTTGTACGAGGAAGTGTTGTTTTCTGTTCAGGCGTACTCTCCGCTGTGGGATGTGGGTGTCGTGTGGATGAGGCGATGGCGGGCGGCGCGATGAGCTAGCAGTATGGTGGGCGAGGGGGCGGGCCGCGGCCCCGCGCGCTCGCACGTGGGCGACTCGCCCCCGCGCGCGCACATGGGATTCGCGGCGCCCGCGGCCGCGCACGACGTGCTGCTGGACCGCGCCGCGCCGCAGCCCGCGCCGATGCTGCCCACTAATGCCGCGCTGCAGAGGGCGCACTCCAGGTAAACTCGGACCACCATCATAGGGCGCTAAATAATGAATTCTGGCCTGCCCCCTAATTACACTCAAAAATGGCTACGACAACAAGACAAAGGCACGCATTTTGGCGGCCAGGCTCTAAAGCCTGGTAGTTAGCCTAAATTTTGCTAACAAAATCCAAACTTCTACAACTTGAAAATGGCAAAGTTTTGGCTGCACAGTGTGCCCCTTTCAACATTAAGACTTTCATTGCCCATCTGCACTAAGCTTAGGCAAAGACTCGGCGTGACTAAGTGTTAATGTCCCTACCATTCGTATTAAATCACTCGTGGCTATTTGACAGTGATGACCAAATCCACTGTTTTACGTAAACTTAACGAACCCCGTTATTTATTATGTATTTTATCGTTATTTTCTACGTATAATGGATTGCCCTATAGCTGTACCTATAGCTTTTAAAAATGCGACCTTTTGTTAATCGTGATTTTAGAGTCATTGGTGAACAAGATTATAATTCAAAAATTGATTTTCAAAACCGACTGGAGTCGCATTATATGCGTTTGATCAGCAATGTGTTACAGCTGTCTATGATGATGATGATGATGATGATAATCCACATTACGCAGTGCCCACCGCCAACTATGGGCGACCTTTATTACGTGCTGTTGACAGTTAGAGCAGCCGGAGTGCGGTGTAGCCTTCTAATAACGATCGGTCACGGCTCCGATAGTGTTTGCATAATCTGTACATATTTGCTTTGAGTTTGTGCTCTGCTGTGTAGATTCTGATCACCACACTGATAATTCTACGATATTTTTTTGTTTTATTTAATTTATTTTAGTAACTACTTTTTTATTATTTTCGGTGAATCAGTTTTAGGTAGGCCCACTTTAGTAGAATTTCGATATTCGTAACTACTGAATCATGGTTTATCATAACGAAGTATTGCTTTTAGTGCGTAGGAAGTTATTGCAATTCACTGGGATGATATTATTATACCTGACTCACAACATCTGTTAAATTATTTTAAGGTATTATGAAATTGTTTTTTCTATACAGATTATTTAAACTTTAGTGTCAGATAACCATGACGATTTAGTTATAACTGGATGGAGGAGGTTTTTTTTCAGCAGTGGATTTCTACACGCTAATGATGATGATTAACCATGATGATGATATTCCAACATTCAGTATAGATGTTCACAGAAATAGGGAAGTGGAAAAGTAGTTTTTAAAAAATGAAACAACATTTAACTGTCTGTGCAACCCAAGGGTGTAAACCCTGACCCCTTATTAGGATTCCCTGTATCGTAGGCAACTACGAATATCACACCCAGACTATGTCTGACTATGACTGACTATGACTATGACTGCGGGGCAAATGTTTGCAAAATATGCAAACATTTGCCCCGCAGCGGGAATCGCATCCGACCCTCTTGCGTCTCTGCCGGCTACTCGTCCGCCACGCCAACAAGGACGTCGGTGGCGCGGTTAATGGTATACAGAGAAATACACAAACAAACAACTTCTTACGGTAAACGGACTCCATTAAAAAATGAAAATAACTCTATAACATTAGTACACTTTATATAAAATTATGTTTAAAATTAGTTTGATCTTAGTATGGACCGCCATTGGCGGTGTAAGCCTCCTCCAAGGATCGTATATCATCTTCGGCTCCTTACTCACGGGTAACTAGGATAAGTACCTAGTTATTATTGCTATTTTGCTCTTCCAGATCAATGTCGTCCCTACCGCCGGAGCCGTTCATGATGCTCCGCGCTAAGGCGCTGAGCAAGCGAGTGATCATCAATGTCGGGGGCGTGAGGCACGAGGTGCTGTGGCGCACGCTCGAGCGGCTGCCGCACACGCGGCTCGGCCGGCTGCGCGACTGCAACACGCACGAGGCCATCACCGAGCTCTGCGACGACTACTCACTACAAGACAACGAGTACTTCTTCGACAGGTGAAATCATACATACCTAAAAACGCCGGGCAGATGCGCCGCCAACGGCACATGGGCGCACGAGCATAGAGAGCTGGTTAAAAGGTTTTTACCCTTTCTGTTTATGAAAATGGAAGGTGGATATTAAAACTTTTCAGTACAGAGTGGACTGACAGTGTTTGGGCTCATTTTGATTAATGTGGTTTTAAAAACGTACCACAAAGCGATAATTGCCGATAGGATTCGTGTAAATTATTTCTCATAGGCATTTGTATCTATTGACATATAACTGTTTACACTTGGCAGCAACCAAGCCACTGAAATTACTATGCCTGGATGCTAGAGTAATATCAGGTCTTTACCTATGAAATTGCCGTTTTGAAAATATAATACTTTCTAATAAAATAGTTCTACGTGCGTCCACAAGATCAAAATTTCCAAAACAAAAACGGTTTAAACAAAAGCGCGATGTTCGTTCTTTGGTTAATCATATTGCGTGGCGTTTGAGGCTCATTGTTTCCACGTAGAAACTAATAAGTAGTCTTATTATAAAATAACGCGAGTTTTCTTAGAGGTCATCATGGTTGCTAATTTAATAATAAAAAAATAGAATATACTGTTTTTGAAAATAGAATATCATGCCTTTTCTTAAACTTGCGCGGAAATATTGTTATTACGAAAAAAGAAATGTTGTATGGAAGGCCCGCCTGAGACGCAGAAAGTTGCAGGTTCGATTCTTGCCGCGGGACAAATGTTTATATTATCTGCAAATATTTGTCTTGTGTCTGTGTGTTTTCTATGCATAATATGTATGTATTTATAAAAAAAAGTATATAAGTAGGATATCAATCATGTAATTTTCATAATACAAGCTCTGCTTAATATGAAGCTAAGAATTCTATGTCAAACCGCAATATATGCGGCTTAAAAGTAGCCCAGCTTCTTTAGAAGAAAATTTGAAAGTCCACAGACTTACTAAAGATACTTAACGTAGACGTAGTGATTATTTCCTATAAGATTGATTCAGAAATATTTTCATCTTTTCTTTCAGGCATCCAAAAAGCTTCAGCTCAATTCTTAATTTTTATCGGACTGGAAAGTTACATTTAGTAGACGAAATGTGTGTATTGGCGTTCAGTGATGATCTCGAATATTGGGGAGTGGACGAACTTTACCTGGAGTCATGTTGCCAACATAAATACCATCAGCGAAAGGAACATGTTCACGAAGAAATGCGGAAGGAAGCGGAGAGCTTGCGACAAAGAGAAGAGGAAGAGTTCGGCCAAGGGACTTGTGCTCAATACCAAAAATGGCTTTGGGACCTACTCGAGAAACCTACAACGAGTATAGCAGCGAGGGTAAAGTATTGTTTAACTTCTTGTTCAACTCGAATCTTGAACTTGTAGTCGATTCCATTAACTTTGTCTTTTAGTAAAGCTGTCAAGGAGTGTTATTTTCAAAGGTACCTTTCTTATATGAATCTCCCTTTCTTTACTTTTGATCCAGTAGAACATGCTTCTGTTGAATATGATTAGATTTTGAAATGAACATAGGCATAGAATTGTGCACATAATTTACACAGAAAAAAAACTCAAAATAACACTACCTAAGCTCACGCCAGTTGCAGGCAATTATTTGCAAAACATAACAAGTACTTTCGAAGGGGTTTCTTGCAACTATTGGTTTGTAGATTACCTACACGAGAAATGAAAAACACAGTTTGCCTTGTATCGATCGATCATTTTATATCTACAACTAGTTTTATGAACATGTACACGTAGGTACGTATACGTACATTATGTCATTTTTATACACACAATGTAAAAAGCAAGCTTGTTTCGTACTGAACAAATAAATTACCTACTTCTTCAAATACGCTTTTTTCACAAAAACTTTTCACTGTACACTGTTGTTAAGTCACGAGCACTTTGGGGAGAACTGCTAGGAAACAAGCTTCATAAGAATGTTATTATAGTATTGTTGTGTGTGTGGTGCATGAATAACATCTATTGCTGCATTTAGGTATTTGATGTTGCCTGTCCGTTCGTTGTGTTATGGAATGTGGTGTTGTGCCTAATGTACCTACCTACTATCGACTTGGCCATGACATGAGATCGCTTTTGTCGAAGTTTAAACTGTAGAAACTATAGCTTTCTCCCTACCTCGTAATTTTTTAATTGTTTTCAAGTAGAATATTTCGACAACAGCGATTCAAGTAATGTAAGTAAGTAGAATTTATTATTTTATGTACTTATTAATGTATTTTAATAATTATGTGCACTGATTTGTAGTAAATAACAAAATATTATGAGGCAGTAAATAATAATGAATATAGGCGATATCAAGTAAATCCCATATTATTTACGCTATATCTGAAAAATGCAGTAGGTGAGTATATACTAACACATTTACTGCATCTGCAAAATTATGTTTATAATATTATACGTCTGTTCCAATTGTGCAAAGAAGGGAGGGAAAAAGCGCACAAGTTAAATCACTTTTATTACGATTTGGGGTTAACATTTTTTTTTAAGTTTTTAACAAATATCTTTGTAATTTTTGTCAATGTTCACAGCCGCGTCGATCGTTCTCATATCGAGAACTTTACAAAACAAAGCTTAATTGTTGTCGCAAATATTATGCAAATATGGGATGGGCTTACGCGATGTGACCAGTCGCCGCATGGTGTCGCTCCGAGGCCCGCGTGCGTTGGGGCACGGGACGGAGCGCGCGCCCCCGGCACGTCTGTTACTGTGCCGTGTGCGCGCCCCGCGCCCGCGCCGCTCCACACCAAGGCTGAGCGTCGCTTCGCCGCGCACCACCCTCTCCCAGCCTTCTCTCTCTCCTATCCCAAACTCAGATCCAGACAGCTCCCGCTCATATATCGAGCCATCAGCGCTTACGCTTCGTGGTACTGATCCGACTAACCGAGCAGCGCGATGAACGGACGCGCGTCCAAACGCAGCCGTTCGAAACTACCCGTACGCACGTCCGTTCACATACATTATTTTAATCAATCTACATAACTGTTTACACCCCACACAACACTACTAACATAATTCACACTAATAGATGTTATTTCAACACCAAAATTTTGTCACTAATACTTTTATTGTTAATAACATTCACGTTTACTATTATAATTGGCTTTATTATGTAAATACTTACATACATATACTTACCTACGACTACATTACCTACTTGTTTAACATTGTACAAACGTTTAAAAGAGTAGAGCTGTATTATTAAATACTGTCATACTTTACCTACTATACCTATAGTGAGAGGCGACGCTGTGACATGTAATTCAGTACGGCGCGTGCGTACGCTACGCTAGACGCTGCGTGCGCGTACGTCCGCGCGCTCACCGGTGCGTGCTTGCAGGTGATCGCGGTGATCTCGATCCTCTTCATCGTGCTGTCCACGATAGGGCTCACGCTCAACACGATCCCGTCGATGCAAGTATACGACGAAAAGGGCACGCCCATGGACAACCCGCAGCTGGCCATGGTCGAAGCCGTCTGCATCACGTGGTTCACGCTCGAGTACGTGCTCAGATTCAGTGCCTCGCCGGATAAGTGGAAATTCTTCAAAGGTGGACTGAACGTTATAGACTTATTGGCCATATTGCCATATTTCGTGTCTCTCTTTCTGCTCGAAACTAATAAGAATGCGACGGATCAGTTTCAAGATGTGCGTCGCGTAGTACAGATATTTCGCATAATGCGAATATTGCGAATCCTGAAGCTCGCGCGGCACTCGACCGGGCTGCAATCGCTCGGCTTCACGCTGCGCAACTCCTACAAGGAGCTCGGGCTGCTCATGTTATTCCTTGCGATGGGGGTCCTCATATTCTCCTCACTGGCCTACTTTGCCGAGAAGGAGGAGCCGGGGACTAAATTCATTTCCATCCCAGAGACCTTCTGGTGGGCCGGCATCACCATGACCACAGTTGGATACGGTGACATTTACCCCACGACTCCGTTGGGCAAAGTCATCGGCTCGGTATGCTGTATTTGCGGCGTATTGGTAATTGCGTTGCCCATTCCCATTATCGTCAACAATTTCGCCGAGTTTTACAAGAACCAGATGCGGCGCGAGAAGGCGCTGAAGCGGCGCGAAGCGCTCGAGCGCGCCAAGCGCGAGGGCTCCATTGTTTCCTTCCACCACATCAACCTGCGCGATGCCTTCGCCAAGAGCATGGACCTCATCGACGTCATTGTGGACACAGGTCAGTACCCTCTACACATATGTAGTTTCATTCGTGCTGCTTATCCATGTCATGTGTCTTCCGCATTGAATGTAACGTTCCTAACTATCTTTTCACTGTGCACGCATGCTTCCCCTGCTAAAAAGCATCTGTGTATTGAATGCCATGGGTGTGGAATGTGAGCACGTCGCATCGTTAGCTCTCCGGAACCGCAGACATTTTAAACAGTTCACGATACATCGCAGACAGCTATGATCATCCGTGCGATGCGACGAGGCGCACTCAAGAGTGTTTTATTCCTTGTCTTCAGGTGACAAGTGCGTCCTCATTGAGGCGAGAGACGACGCCAGATGAGCTACTTGCTACCATCGCACGGTCGTCACACTCGACCCTTATTGTTAGTCTGTTACTGGGGTCGGGCTCGCGTCGTGTGTAGCTAGCGATGTGCGACGAAGACACTATATTCTAAGGTCGATTAAGTTGTCAGCGTAAGCCTAACGCTTCATAGAACTAACTAATAAAATCAATATTCTTACTTGTACTTAATATGGACTGTGTATCCGGAGGACGCTGGAGTTCATAGACTATGTATGGAATGTGTGTTGTGTAAATCACGCTGCTATTATTGTCATCTGTTGTGAATGTACTTTCCTTCGTTTACGTTCACTTGCAATATTGTGAATCGGGCTTGTACGAGGGGGGCATGGAAGCCTCGCTACTTAATGGTGTGTGTCTCCAGGACACAACCTGTCGCAGGAGGACGCCACTAGCCTGGAAGGCGAGGCACCGGCCATCACGGGGTGTTACAAACAGTACGAGCACTCCATCGCTAGTAAGAACCCCGAGAGTACTGACCCCAGCCAGGTAAGCCTACTCCAGAAATTTCTGGGTGCGTCCGGCATTTAAATCAAGGTAAATCTCTTCAGCCATCCAAACAGATTAAAAGCATTCAAATGCAGAATAAGTTTAAAATCTCGCATTTTAATATCACGGATTTGTATCACAATACAAAAACTAATAAAACATATAATTTGTATTTATAATACAAAAATACAAAAAAAAACATGATTCTGGTTAACTTTCGGGACGCACCTATTAATTGATGTTTTGATACACCACGCTTATAGCTAACATTGAAGGTCATAGTTTCAGAGCTCTCCAAATAAAGAGCGCCGCTACTCGAACGAGGGCCCAGACACGCCAGAAAAACGCTTGCTCATAAACCCCGAACCGACACCAGTAAGCCAACACATTCTACTTTCACTAAAACCTCGGATGTCAATCCAACTCTTCTTTCTAAAACTTGTCCAACGTCCGTGTGTATGTGAGTATACGAATGCACTAAATGAATTCTACAAATCTTTGGCGATGTTTACTCGACGTATCAAAATGTTTATTTTATTTAGCGTTGTTATTACGAGTGTAATAAACAAAAATAGTCCCGGCTAAAAATATAACTATGTGGGAGTAACTTCGTGGCCGCGGCATAACATCATCAATGGTTTGACATCAATTCTAAACTAACAATCAATAATTTTATTTGTCAACTGAACGTAGGGACATAAGAGTTGGTAACCACTTAATTTCTTTTTTCTAGGAAAAGAAGATGGCTGAAAAACAGCTTGACTTGGATCAGCTGCCTTCTGAGTTTGAATGTTGTTTTTGCACGTTCAAGGTACTAAGATACTAACAAAACTAGCACTACACTGTGACACGGTAGCTCCTTATTATTTACAAATTCAAAAGGTAACATAACATAATAATAACCGTCTAGGTTTCTGTTTGATGCGTGAGTTTATGTGAACCTTAACGATATTTTTAGCAATCTAGATAGCAAGATATCCGTATTGGGTATCCGTTGGTATCTAGATGCAATGGTGTTATGAGTTATTATAACTGTTTTAACACATACTATTATGGAATGCTTTAATCATTACTCTTATTTAGGACAATTGTGAGTACTTACATAATTCTATTTTATAAATTTCCATTTTAAAAGACACTTAGAAATATTTCATTCGTAATTAATATCGTGCTTAGCAGAGAGAGCGTGTAAAATCAACTAGAAGCATGATAAAACGACATCCTACATACATTTAAGAGTAAAGACTTGCATTTCCAATCTTATTTTTTCTCTTGAACTTGCTGTTATTTAATTATATTCTTTTATAATACACCAAAACCACCTAATTTACCTGTACACACAACCAACAGATCAGGCGCGAACGATGACCAAAGCTTTCGTTCGGTAGGGTTACAAGGAGTTCATAGACGCTGAGCATCTTATGCCGATGGCCACGTCAGACCTTCGACAGCCGGTTTGCGTGGAACTAGCATGTCTGCAGCGACATCCCGCGCCAAAAGCTCTACCTGAAGCGACCCCGAACAGCTTGGATAGCCCAGGTGAGTACCAAAATGCGAATTCCACCAAGGTAAATGTAAACAATGACTAAACTACTCTGCTTTTACTGAATTTAGTAGTTTTTCTCCGAAATTATCGTCTACCAAGTAGTACTCAGTGAGCTGATGTGTAGTTTTGTCTATTGTTTATAAGTTTGGTAATTTAAAACGTTTAAATTTTTTAGATCGTCTGCATAATATTTCTGTTCATGTGGAAAGTTTCATCAGAACTAAAGTTTTAAACATACGACAATTTGGACCCTTTGATTGCTTCCAACCTGTATTAGTCACCTGTACTCCCTGTCCTGTCTTTTCAGCACATGATGTGTTGTGTATTCGTAATTACGTACGTATGGGTGCACACACGATTAGTTTGTGCAGCTCCATGTGCGTGTACATGTCTTACATTACAGATACATTTGCATCATGCCTTACGCACCCTTTTCCTTCAGAGGGCGACATCGCATGCGACAACGACTCCTCAAACTTGTATGTGAACCCTCTGGACGGTAGCGGCGGTGGCGGCGCGGGGGGAAGCACTGTGTCCGCAGATTATAGCGGGGTGCGAAAGAGTGCGTCCGGGGATGGAAGCGTGTTGTGTGCGAAAGGTTCGCAGGGTGAGGGGTCGCCGCGCGGTTCGCGGGCTAGCTTGCCGGTAGCGGGGCCAGGGGTGCCGCCTTCAGTGGTGGCAGCGACGGTCTCCACTCCGCGATCCATAGACGCGTCCCGAACTAGCCTGCCCCAGACTATAGAAGAATCTGCAGACACACCCGGCCTTACGCGTAACGACTCCAAGCCCAAACACAGGAAGGCCCGGTTTCAACAGGCAAGTCTACCGATTTGCCGTACTGGGACACGAGACTACTAATGATTCTTTATTTTACAAGATCTCATGTTACTCATATATAAAAAAGTTTGTGTATTATCAGATACACAAACTATAAATACATCCATACCTCAAGGTAGCGTACTCGGATGTACACTCTTTTTAGTATATATTAATGTATTACCTAGTATCCATCAATACTACAACATGTGTACTTTTTGCCGACAACATATCGCTGCTTTTCAGTAGCACAATACACATTGACATCAATTTTATTAAGACAAAACTCGACAATTATGAAAAGTGGCTTCGGGATCATAACCTAGAAATAAATTATAAAAAGACAAAAGTAGTACAGTTTAGAATGCATCAAAAAACACGACTAAATCTAAACACACTAACAAAAACACTAAAAATCGAGGAACAAGACGAATTTACTTTTTTAGGAATAACTTAAGATACAAATTTGAATTGGAAAAAACAAATAGAAAGCACCAAAACCAAACTCTCCAAATTTATATATGCACTATGTATTTTAAAAACAAACACAAATGACGAAACTTCCCTCACGCTTATGCATTCTAGTTATTCAACTACGGAATAATTCTGTGGGGCGAGAGTGTAGAGTTTGACCAGCTGTTCGTCATGCAAAAAAAGTGTATCCTCGTAAACATCACAAACCGAGTTAGCTGCAGACCTTACTTTATTGCAAAAGACATTTTAACACTACCATGTATTTACATCCTGCAAGCAGCTCTATTTGTTAGGAAACAAAGATATTATTTTAAGTCGAAAATCTGACATCGATCCTTACTTATAATAGACGAAATCGAAACAAATTAATGTAACCCTCAACAAACCTGCAAACAATAGGTAAAAGCCTCAATTTTAGACTAATAAAGATCTTCAATAAAATACCAGATATTTATAAATCAGAACCAAAGGATAGGCTTTTCTATAATAGACTAAAAACTATGCTCTTGAAAAAGTGTTATTATACTGTGGAAGAATTTATGACTGACAAACTGTAGGTAGGGTAAGAATTAGACTATATTATTACTATGCTATTTTGTATTTAGACAAATTATCACTCACAACGCTGACTACCTATGTAATGAATCTTAAGGCTATCTACTTATTTAGACATACTTGCGTAATTAATTTAACTTTGACATGATATCATTTATTGTACAAAAATAACAAATAATATTTGACATTTATTTTACATGACTTCTATTACAAATTGAATGTTACTAGTTACCTATACTTAAATATAATTTGATTCGAAATGCTATTGAACAATAATAATCTAGATTAATGTTATTTAATTTGATTATGATTGTGATCGAACTCACGTTGCAGCGCCCTTACAGGGTTCATGTATCTACCTGCCTATTCAATGTATTACTTAGACCTATACAAACTATGTTATGTGCATGAAAGCAATAAATAAATAAATAAATGTTTCTCATCACAACGGTGTTGTTTTCGATGTTTGCACGATGTAGCTTAAGTGCTGGCATGTCTGTGCTGCCAGGACTCTTAAGGTACGTATAATGATTGGAATCTCATGTTTCAGGATTGGTCGGAGGAAGAGAGGAAACCACCGAGGGGGATAGCAACGAGGATTATCAATCATCACATTCTCTTCGGTAAGAAGGAAAAATGATCAAAACCTGGACAAATGATTATCTTATCCGAGTGGTTTTAAAGCAATACGTATGTTTAGGTAAAAACGGCAGCAAACGGGAAGGTGACTCTCGCGCTCGCTCCATTCTGAAGAATAAGGAATCACGAGGCACTGACAGTGAGCTGCTCCTCCAGGAGACTACTTCTCTCGGCGCTAATGTAAGAAAGCTCCGAACATCATAATAAGGCGTCTTATCAAATCGATTCTGCTTTGTTAGAGAAACTTGTCCCAAAGTGCTGCTAGAGATGTGTACCTAGTATTTCAATGAGTATATATAATAATTATACCCATTCAAATACTATACTCATACTTTCTAACTACGTCAAATTATCTTATAGTCATGTTACTCTGGTCCTCTTCAGCAAAGGTTTTCCCTCTTTTCAGGGTGACTCTGGTAGCGAGTCTTCGCCGATCCGACTGAAGGACTTCAAGGGGCAAACCCACAAAGGGGGTGCCTCTGAGAAGGACAATCTTGTGATGTAACGAGGGATAGCCTTGATAGTAACGCGTCCACGCTTCGCTTCCGACGCGATGTGATCTCGCTGATATTAGACTAGGAAACGCCTTCGAACACGAATACACTAGTACTAGCGCAATAACAAATAATTTTAACATATCATTGGGCGATTGTGACTGCTTGTTGATAGATTTTCATTTTTAGGGTTATAAATATTGTAAAAATATATTTATATATTGTTATAATAATTGTTCATTCCAATCGAAAGTTTGTTTAAGAAGATATGACCTATTTGTTAAGTTTTTTACGTGCAATTATTAATTGCTATTTGTAATGTAAGCGAAGTAGTTTGTACAGCATAGATGATGAAAAAAGCAATTATTAAAATTAAATATTTCTGAAACTTTAGTACACTTGTTTTGCAATTCTATAAAAAAATCTGCTTCTTTAATCCACTAATGAATTACCCGTTCTGAATACCTACATTGTAAAAAAAAACAACATTAATCAACAGTTATATTTATTTGGATGCTTAAATTTCTTTCACAATTTGATACTTACGAATATGTACAGCACAAAAATAACGTCATTTTAGAATTTAGAAACGTGTGTGTAAATAATTGAATAATTTAACAAAATTCAAAATGTATCTAAAAATACTGTTACTTATTAGTTACAGGTAAAAATGACTACATTTTAAATAATTATCAAGTGTTTAGGTGAACGATAAAAAAAAAAAATGTTTAAATAAAACGTTGACTGGAATTTCAAACAATAATGGTCCAAAAATAATACTCATTGTTAATGTAATAAATAATTAACATTAGTTAATACTTAATATAAAAAAACATAAATGAACTGAATGCGTTATAACAAAATGAATACATAAAATACTTTGGTTTTCAGGAAATAACAAACATACTACGCATAGTATTATAAGGCATCGAGATGTCAATCATAGTAAAAGTAAGAGTGCCGAGAGGTGTACTAGGTACTTACAAAACAGAATTAAACTATCAGAGCGACTTACACAGTTGGAATACTTACAAATCTTACTGAAAAATAACGTTGTCTGGAATTCTGATGCATTTATAATAAAAAGTCTTAGTTACAAACTATAAATAAGTACCTTAGACTATTTCACGACGTAATACCGCTAAGATGAAAATGTGCAAGTCGCCTAATAAAACTTTTAGTAATACACACCTTATGATATTGTTTAGTCATAATTTACTTACAATATTGAACACACAGGCACCTTACTTTTCTCTTGGCAGTTAAACATGGCACGCACTTTATACAATGTTCTCGCTCGCACACGACGCTTTCTTTTTTTAACTATAAAAAGATTTTTTGCAAAATATGTTTTGTTTTCTTATTACATACAAACAATTAGTGTAAAGCTTGAACACTAAAATTTATCACAAATAACTTTGTTATCGTTCAAACCAAATTGACACGTAATACAGTAATGAAATCAGTCCTGAGTGTTAATGAGGTACCTCCTTAAATCAAACAGTCATTTTATGTATTTGAATCGCTACTACAAACCGATGACAACGACATTAAACAATGTATAGCAAAGGTTGCGTCGGTACGTAAACAAAAATACGTATCAGTTTTAGCAAAGAACTATCAAATTATCAGCCATGTAGTTCCCATAACACAAGCTCTGCCGATCTCTTGCAGAAATGCAATAAAAAACCCAGTGAATGTAATTAATCGTGGAAAATGATACCTAATATAGATTGTCACTTTCAAAGTAGTGCCGAGTGTCGGCTCCAAAGAATACATACGTTTTTTTAATATTCTTCAAGGATCCTAATTGATGTTAAATCCGAAATCAATGATTAATAATAATTGAAGTAGGAATACGCATTTATTTAATCAGAAAGGGTTTTTATTACATACTGTAAATAATATCGTATGACGCGATGAGCAGTAGAGATTCAACATTCGGAGGAGTAAGACCTACATCAATTTTTAAATGAGTATTTTTCAAAATGAGAGCTTGCTTGTGTCAGTTTGGTTGCTAAATAAATATAATAATGTACTTTCGGTGCATAATTTTACTATAATAGCATCTTGTCACTGCTCAATAACGGCACCTCTATAATTTTTGTGTGTTTTTCTGAAATATGAAACCGTTATACTTCGTCAATGCCAAATTTCATAGTAAAGGTACCTACACGATATGAGTAACAGTAGGCTATAGAAGTTTTAGGACATATAGCAAAAATATAAAATGTGTTACGTATTTTGTTTTTGTCAAAACAGAATCTTGTGTTGGCTCCAAAAATATATTAATGCCTTAAAGCTACTTTTGGGCATATAAGATTGAACTTTACTCGTATCGTGTCAACTGTCTGTTTGTAAAACATGCTTATAGTCAAATTACATCGAAACCGTTTGCAAAAATAAGCAAATTAATTAAACTTAAAGCTAACACAACGATGAAGGTAAAAATAAAACATTGCACTGAGTACAGCGTTAGGGTCACAGTAAATACAACAAAATACACGAAAGCTACGGTTAGTTATTTGTTCGTTTTCCTAATACGTTAGTAACATCGCACAATGAATTTAAAATAAACGACACGCCAAAATATTAATAAAAATAATATTACTATTTTAATTCACTTTATAACTATTTGACACTATGTGTTGATTAATGTCCTTCCACGATGAATTTGTCCACTGAGCTCTAAAATGATAGCATTCGTGATTATTTACAAACTTCCTGAACACTCACTAATACGTTTGCAAAATAATTATAAGCTCTCAATTTTATTAAGCGGAGTGATTATTTAATAAAAAAATCACATCCTTGATATAGGAAAAGCGAACACCCAACCAACAGACACATTGTCATAAAACCGAGTCAAGTAAAAAAATCAGGCAAAGAACATTCAAAAGCTTGGTCAGCATCAACGGGAGTAAAAAAAAAAGCATTGATTAATAATAATAGAAAGACAATAATTATAGAAGAATCATAATAAACGACCGACGACGCCTTCATAAGACGCCATCAAACTCACAAACAAAACACAAGCATTACCTAACTTCGGACGCAAAAATAGTGCCTCACGAAATATTTCTCGTTTTATAACATACATCTTGCACCATTCAAATGTTATGTGAATAATATAATCATTTACGCAATTACCTGGCAATTCTTACAACAAGTCAAGAAATTACCCACAGACTTTAAATACTTTCAGTCAGTCTGTCTGTAGGTTGGCATTCATGTGGTGTCGAATGACACTAGATGATACTGTGTGAAAATGTCCAGTACGATTACTATTATTTTTATCATATCATATAAATCACCGTATACGGCTTACGACATACAAGGCCGTATTCTCATACAACGCAGAACTATGACCACTTTAAGGTAGAGACAGAATGAGAACACACACTCGGACAAATGACGAATATTCTGATTTAATATTATGGTACCGCAGCGGCCGTGAGATCTAGTATTTAAGAGGCCCAAGCATGTATGGTCCACGCTAACCTAGAGTTAGCTATACTATTACAAAAAAATAGCCAATGACATCGGCGTTGCCTGAAATATTTTTACGCGCAATGACAGGAGCCCGTTTATGAGTTTGCTATAAGACGTTTTTTGTCTGTTTACCTCTGAAACCTGGTTTATCGGATTGTAATGCGGTTTTTTGCAATAGATTTTGTCTTTAAGGATGGTTCATAGAGTTTCGTAATATTACAGTTGCTGCAATATGATCACGGGAAGAACTTACAAATTATAGCAACAACTTTTGTTTTTAGAAAAACTATTATGTACATTGTTAAGTAAACTCGTGAGACTTTAATACGTGACGCGCAAGTTCGCAATCAGTTCCTGCCTTTACACATAATTCAACACCGATGTCCAGAATGGAATGTGTCCAGAAGAAGTGCAATAAAAGCCAGAATGCACAAGTTCGCAGTCTGTTCCTGCCTCTACACTTCACATGGACATATTGGACATACGGACGCTGCGAAAGGCGGGTTACAATCACAACTTTAAGCGGATGACATCTCGTGTCTTTAAGAAAATCTGTCAAAGCTCTGACGTATTTTCAAAGGAAAACGAGACGTTCCGCTACTACTGTAGTTGAAGACCCGGGAAAGTGTAATATGAGCCTACGTTTGCATTGAGAATACGGCCCAAAGTTTACAATAATAAAAATATAATAGAAAGTCTACCTGTTCCACGCGATGGTGAGAGCTGTCCGCAGTTTGGTCCATAGCCACGGGTAGAGGCCGCCGCCGCTCCACGCCGCCCGCGCCACGTATTTCACGTAGTCGTAGAGCCCCCACGGCGCGTGGCCGCCGTTCACGTAGTAAACGTACGTGAAACCGTCTTTACACGTGCCCTTTATTGAGTAGTAGTAAGGCAAGAACGAGTGTAGGTGGAACCTAGAACGTAAATAAGTTGACGTGAGGTCAAATTCAGAAGGTATTCCTTTCGGTAGCCTTCGAAATATTTTACCCATGACGTAAGGAGCTCGCATATGCACATGCCATCAGTTGTTTTTAGCTTGCTTGTTACCAATTTATCTACCTATTGACATACCGCAGGTCGTACATTAGTCCGATTGGCGCCAGATCGAGGCGGATGGCACAAACGAAGAGAGGTCTATGCCTAGCAGTGGGCTGAGACAAGCTACATGATGCCGATTTATCGTGACCAATGTTCTGTGGTTATCCGCGAATTGTTAAACAAGCGAGGTACCTACACCGATAGTGTACGTGAAAACTACCGTATTTACAAAACCGTATTTGTGTCGTGGGTATCAGGAACTACGAGTACCGTGGTACCACAACGCCCAGACCCGGAACAAATATCTGCAGAACATGCAAACATTTCACCACTTGTTCTTCGGAATGAGGGTTCGTAAATGGTGAACCGGACGACTCAATTAGAAAGGCTCTTACACGATGGACCGTTAAAATTGTAAGAGTTGCAGGAAGTTAGTGAATAGAGGTCACTCAAGATCGTTAATTTTTGCGCTCTTTGCAATCGATTTATTCGATTATTAACTTTAAGGATGGTTCTGAGTTAGGTCTTATCGCCACAAGTCTCCAAGGGGCGCTGCAATAGACGGAAAGACGACGAGGGTTTTTAATTTTTTTGCAAATATTAAGTTTATTAAGTTAATAGTTTTGATTTTAAGGTACTTGGCGAGCATATGAAAATTTTGCAGTATCATCTATTATCCATTAATAGGTAGTAGGTAGGTAGATAGAGATGTAGATGTTTTTGTGCCACTAAAGTTGGTTGACATTATGGAAGTAGTTTACCGTTCAATAATAAGTATGAACTATGACTCTTCATACAATAGCCCATTAAATGTTCAGAAGTCTGGCCGAACACGATGCTATGCCGTAGGTACCTAACTTCGCACAAAAGGTCGTCACAGACGACTATACTATAAACATGTATACTATGGCTATACCTCGTGTGTTCATAAGTTTTGAGACGAACTTATTTAATTAATTTAAAAAGAAAGTAATTCGTGCAACCTTTTTTAAACTTTTAAAATTTTAAATTTCGAATGTTTTGAATCAGAAAAAATATACATTTGAATATTTGTTTCATTCTCCGTGAAAATGGCGTCAACAAAAGATTTGCGTGCGACTGTAATTTCACTGTTTCAAGCAGGAAAAAAACCAATGCAAGTTTTTAGTGAAATCCAAAGTTGGGGATGTAGTCGGAACTTTGTGTATTATACCACAAAGAGGTACAAGGAGACCGGCTCTTTAGAAGACCGTGGAAGATGTGGCCGCCCGCGGTCTGTAAGGACGCCCGCCAACATCAAAGTAATCAGAGAGCGAATTCGTCGCAACCCTTGCCGGACTCAAAAGAAATTAGCTCTGCAGACCAACATTTCGCGAATATCGGTGAACAGGATACTTAAATATGATCTTAAACTAAAGGCCTACAGTCGAAGGAAAGTGCATTATTTAAACGAGCGTCTTCGTAAATTGCGACTGGAACGATGTCGGAACCTATTGAAGAGACACGATCCAAAAAATATCCTGTTTACCGATGAAAAGATCTTCACGGTGGAAGAAAAGTTTAACCGGCAGAACAATAAGGTTTACGCCAGAAGTTCAAAGGACGTCCAGCCATCTGTACGCAATGTCCAGCGCACTCATCATCCAGCAAGTGTGATGGTTTGGTGGGGTGTTTCCTACGAGGGGGTCACTTCGCTTCATTTTTGCCAGCAAGGCGTCAAGGTGAAGGCACAAAATTACCAAACCGACATATTGGAAGCGGTGGTTAAACCATTAAATGATACGCTATTCGCTGGAAAATACTGGGTTTTCCAACAGGACTCTGCTCCCTCCCATAAAGCTAAGACTACCCAACGTTGGCTGGAGGCCAATTTGCCAGGCTTCATTCGGAGCGAAGATTGGCCCTCATCAAGCCCTGACTTGAATCCTTTGGATTATTCTTTATGGACGGAATTGGAGCTGAGGGCATGCAGAAAGTCTC
Source organism: Perizoma flavofasciatum (assembly GCA_958496245.1). NCBI lineage: Eukaryota > Metazoa > Arthropoda > Insecta > Lepidoptera > Geometridae > Perizoma > Perizoma flavofasciatum. Next base: position 7,967,926 of record OY292431.1, read on the forward strand.
ACCCAAACCTGGATTCTCTCAAGCGAGCCCTTATTAAAGAATCGAAACGGATTCCCATTGAAAAGATTCGTGCCGCCATAGATGAACGGCGCACGCGTTTGAAGGCCTGCATTGAATGCAAAGGCGGCCATTTTGAATGATTTATTTTTAAATACAGATCTAGATGTCAGTAGTTTTAATTTTAATATCCAATAAATGAATACTCAACTTAGCTCCAAAAATATTTTAGTTTTACTGTGTCTCAAGACTTATGAACACACGAGGTATATTTTGATATAGAATATGCCCTGCTGTATAAATTTACTGCTGCGTGTTAACTGAGGATTTATAATATGCCAAAATCTGTTAAAATATTGCTTTGTGTACTTCTCTATATCCTTATAGTTTATTTTCAACCGACTTCAAAAAAGAGGAGTTTCTCAATTCGTCGGAAGTTTCTTTTTTTAATGGGTAGGGTAGGTATACTGCAAGAGTGTGGTCCCATATAAATTTTATGAAGAAATCCCCTCCTAAGGGTGAAAAAATGGAGCGTAACATTATTGGACTTTTTATCAAATTCGCGTTATTTGAAGTTGGTTTTTATTTTTTTCGCAGAACAGCACATAAGGATAAAACAAAAAGTAAGCTCGTGTGAGCCCACGTGAAATATTATTTGTGAAGCTCTCATCTGAGTGATAACTTTACGAAATTGTTTAAAAAAATATTTGACAGACAGAATAACGAAATACAAATAAGTCAAAGCTTTACATAATTATACTCGGTTATTTTTATAATTAGGTGTAATATCTATACTATATTAGTATAGAACTAATATTATAAAGAGGAAATATTTTTTGTTTGTTTGTTTGTAACGAATAGGCTCCGAAACTACTGGACCGATTTTAACCATTTTTTCACCAATAGAAAGCTAAATTATCAGGAAGTAACATAGGCTATAACTTATTTTCAAAAAATAGAGATCCTTACAATAATGTAACCCAAAGTAGCAAAATGTTGCCTATAAAATTAATTATTTGGCGTGCGCTGAGAAAACTATTGATGATAAATAAAATGATGTACTACATGATTAAAGCACTCATAATAACCTAAAAAAACCTAACTATGACTTGTACTTAATGTACTTAACTACATAGTTAAGTCAAAATAGCAGCTTTTGTGTTCTAAAATTTAATTAGATCGCCGGTAGAAACAAAAGTTGGTTACATTCGTATCGTAGTATTAATTCTTATTCAAATAAAGTTTTATCGTCAAGGGCATTTGTATATTATTATGTATTATATATGTAGCAGTAAAATACTTTTTAATTCATTCGAATCGGACATTTAATTTCAAAAATATCACGAGTATAAAAATGCAACACGCGAACCGCCGCGACGTTCCCTGCTTAGTAGAGCGGGCGTTGCCGAGGAGCGGGAAGGGCTACGTCTATGAGTAAGGTACCCGCGCGGCTCAGACGCATCAGTAAGTATGTACAAAATATGTTTGTTATTTCTTCACGCAAAAACTAATGAACCGATTGCGATGAAACTTTTTTAGCTTTTACTATTTATCCTGATATTCCCACGTAATCGAAACTTACGCGGGTGAAACAGCAGGGCGCAGCTAGTATAACATAAATACATAACTTTTAAGTAATAAATTGTAAAAAATCTGGGCGACTATTATTTAGTGTTCGTTGAGAATTCGTTGAGTATGTGGAGCAAAATTAGCGCAACTGATTCACACTGATGGTAATCAGAACTCCAGTTATTTCTCACCGCTAATTAGTGCCTACTCGTATTTTATGACCAAATGGGTAATTCTATATTTTACAACCAAGTAGGTACCTAATTCTGTGAGCATCTACGTCAAGGCTAGGACTGAAGACATCTAAATATTGCTGACTTACCTATGTAGTTATGTACAGATAAGATATCGAAAAGATTTAAGAGCCCGATTACAATGAAGTTGTGCTACTTATGAGTAATAAATACAGAGATACGAGGTGATAGTGTATTGATATTAATTTCAAAGTAGATTGTTCAGTTTTACTTGCAAAAATAAGTCTCTATCACAAAACTGTAAAAGGTGTCAACCTTGCAAAAGATTGAATCAGTGCCTTCATTATTGAAGTGGAATGTAGATATTCATTCAGCTGAAGGTCTTATGGTAAATTAATCTATGGTATAATGAACTAACTATCCTACTACTATAATAAACGCGAAAGTTTGTGAGGATGGATGTTTGTTACTCTTTCACGAAAAAACTACTGATCGGATTTTGATGAAACCTAGATTAATATAGCTTTTACATCAGAATAACAAATATGATATTTTTAATCCGGGTACCACGCGGGCGAAGCCGTGGGCAGAAGCTATATTAATGTACAGTATGTTTGAAAGTTTTGAAGAACGATGGAACAAACCTTTTACAGAACTATAATATATTTTACGGATAAGTTCCTCTATGTTCTAATAAGGAACATAGAGGAACTATCTAAGGAACATGTGGGGATCAAATATAATTTGGAAAAATATTTAGAGATTAAAAGGAACTGACTTTCTAGATAGTGTTAAGGTAACAAACTTCTCAAGATCCCGAGCAGATGAATAAGATATTTTATTTAAAAAAATGTTGAGTAGCAAACTTTCAGTATTGCCTCGTGTGTTGGAAATAAGCGTGTGGAATACCGTCAATATGAAAAGAAACATGCTGTCATGAGTCTAGTCTAGTGGACGAACAAACGGTGGACGCGTAAAACGTTTGTTCGTCCACTAGACTAGACTCATGACAGCAACAGTTTAGAACGTTTGTTCCATTTCTAGAATCCAGATAAAGAACAAACCTTCCGAGAACAAAGGATGTTAGGGAACAAACTCGCAGAATCTACAGAAGGAACAACCTTGCAGAATCCAGAGAAGGAACAAATTCCATAAGAATCAAACGAACAAACTTTTTATGAAGAATGTTATGAAACAAACCTTTTGTGCTCATAGAACAGTATAGCCTCAGAGTTGGTAGTGAGCACGTGGAGGAATATCGCCTTCACTCGGTGCTCGTGCGGCGGCTGCGGAACCGGCCCCGACAAGTGGTTCATCAGAACGTCTAGCAGCATTGTCGCTATGCCAGACCGCCGATACGAACGGGCCACGCCTGCAAATATTTAATTTCATTACATTCGCAAGTACTGATAAAAGTATCCTAGGTGTTATTCAAATTTCTGCCGTTATTATTCTTAGCAATTTTGATGAGCAACTTAAAAGAACATGAACAAGACATTTATTCTTTGAAGTTAGAAACATGAAAATTAGAATTGTAGTTTTTCATCATAAATAATAATGACGTGTTTCAGGGTCTTTGGATTTTCACATTTTAAGATATTTTAGGTTTTTTCGGTTTAAAATCTCGATATTGCAGGCGTAGCTGCAAAGCCGCAGGCAATATTTAGTAATATTATAAGTGAAAAACAGAAATCACAAAATAAATGGAAGTTGTTTATTCTTACTGGCAAATCAAGTGATAATATTTGAGACGTCTATATCTCTGGATCAATATTAAAAGAGCTAAACCTGCCAGCCTTTCTTCTAACGCACCTTGAACGCGCTTTTACGCGCCTTAACGGAGTAAAGGATGTCTCTGACGTCGCCAACTACGAGCAATAAACCGTGTTTTGCGCATTTTTCAAAAAATATCCTCCCATCCTCGGATCGCGCCTACTTTCACATCTATACTCATAATGAATTATTTTTATATTCAGAAATTCGGATTTGAAAAAATATTTTTACATTCGATAACCCAATTCTTAAGGAAGGTTATAGGCTAACAGGTGAAGTCGGCTGGGTGTATGATGATGAACCATTTAACAAAATAGTTAAACAGAAAGTGCATCACATTGAGGAAACAATGTATTAAAATATGTAGGAAGATATGCCTTTTAAAATAAGTACATATCAATGACTAATGATTATCTGTTTCAGTTCCACCCGCAAATTATATACGAAAATATACAAAATAGTTGCATGATACACTGACTGAACTAAGAGTACCAAGATACCACAACACCCACACCCAGAGCATATATCTGCAGAACAAGCATTTTTCCACAGAGAGAAATAAAAAAAAGTATATAAGTATAATAAAATAAGTATTTACAGATAAAACAGTCTAGCCATTTCAAGATTTTTTCTTTTTATTGTTTACTTACTGACCTAAAGATAATATGTATGCCACAAGAGTGTCCTTGGAAGCAAACCATCTTGATAATATGCCTCTGTCCTCAGCATTTAGTTTCAGATAAGGCTTTATTTCTGCCACTATAAGGCCTATAATCTGTGAATTATGTACAGCGGCAAGAGCAAAGAATCTATCTGATGATGTAATGTCTTCGTACCATGATTGTGGATATTCAATAGGAAACCAATCTCTACACAGAGCCTTGACCTGAAACATTTTTAAAGAACTTATGTAGATACATTGAATTGAGAACATTGACCAAACAACTAATAAATAAACTCAAGATAGACTAAGATAAAGAAAGGTATTACCTACATAGGTACAAGCATTAAAAATATGTGCCTTCCAATACCAGTATTATGCCCTAAAATTATATTCTATAAATTATATAAATAAAAACATCAAGTTTCACATAATATCATACAATAAAGTATACCTACATTACGAAAGGTAATAAGCTCTTTAAATAAGTATCAACTATTATGGCACATGCAAACTATAAAACTTACTTCCTCTAGGTCATCAGGGACCAGAAAACGTAACTGTATATCTTTTAGAGAACATTTTGCCTCTTCTGTCTTTTCAATTATCACTTGCAATCCTTCAGAAAGGTACCTATAAAAGTTAATCCATTTGAAAAAAGTAGTTTAGTGCTTACAGATTATTATGGTAGAAATAGGTGAGTAAACAAGAATGTTCATTGTAACTTAATATGTTTTTTGATGGGAAACCCAGTTTTTATTTTTCAGTATCGATGAGTCGGTAGGTAGCTAAAGATCACAATACGTAGATTGACTAGTCAATTGGCCAATTTTATCCAATTAAGAGTTCAAGACAAAAACAAGCGAGTACAGATATTTTATTTTGAAACTTACCAGCTGAACCCAGCCATTCGGTGATCTGGCCATTAAATATATCAGTGAAAAATGAACACAAAATAAGTCGAGACCATTTCAAACATGAAATACTGAAGCGATAATCACATTTATCTTGTAGAATGAATCTTGTTCCTATTATACTTATTTTTCATTTTATGAACTCTAGAAAACGTAGTGGTTATTTCCTCTATGTCTCGTCGAAACAAGACACATGCACTTGATACACTGTCAATGTCAATTGCCAATGAGAATGAGATACCACACAGGCCACAGACTAGTCCCTTCCCTAAACACGAGAATACAGTTTAGGTAGGTAATCTACCTACCCAAAGAAAATACACAGCCATGCCTTTCTTTGAGCTGAGGGTAAGGGCCTCTAGCTTGGCATTGACTCTATTTTTTATCATAAAATTCCGTATTATAGGGAAAAATTGTCTTTATTTTTAGCATGCAAGGTATTAGATAAACTTCGTTTCGCCCTTCGATGCGTGAGAATCGAGATGCGTTAGCATCCCTAGCACAGACTACTAAGCATAGAGAATGTAATGCTACGTTACACTAAGCATCGTAATAGGCAGTCTTTGGACTACAGAGACATGCTAATTTTTTATTTACTAAATGTAACATAACGGGCGAACTACCTAAATATATAAAACTATATACCAAAAAACACAAATTAAACTAAAATTTTAAAACAACAACACATTTTCATACTAACCCAATTAAAAAAAAAAACACTGATTAGGAAGTGTACCTGGATCAATCTTTAAAATCAGCGTATTTGGTTGATCACTCTGGTGCTTTTTAAATATTAATCTAATTGCTGTTCTGTATTTTTATTGCGAAAAGGAAGTGTCTAAATATGCATATTTTCATATTGGGCCCTAATTTTCTCAACCAGTTTTTGAAATATTTGGGTGTGAAAATTTCGAGACCAGAGCAATCAATATTGATGCCAGAGAGATCAACAAAATAATGATTTGTATAAGAAAAATACTAAAAATCAGTTAAATTGAAAAATAAATAAATAAATTTCAGGGCCATCAGGCTACAACACATTCATCTTAATCACTCGCTGCATTTGCTAATGTTTTTCACCCTAATTTGCTATTGAGATTACGTATTTTACTTAGGTAGGTACTAAAAAACACTATCAATACTTTGTTATTAAAAAAAAATCTCCTGGTAGCGTTCTCTCGATTAAATCAGCCACTGAATATAGAGGTCTGGATCTGCCCTTATTTTAGCCATTCTGCGTCGCTCAGCCAACTTCTTTCTCTCTTGCTTTTCTTTCAGTGACAATTTTTTTGTAAGCATTGTTGTAGTCAGAAACAATCCAAACTGATTTGTTAAGTATTTTTCAAGTGATATCTCTACAACTTTATGATTATAATTGCTTTAGTTCCTATTACTTTTATTAAACTGAGAGACAGTTACGTGGATTTTGTAAACGCCTTAATGGTTGTAAATAATTCTACAACACTTAAAACTAACAAGTTCACGACTGTGTCCAACCAAGCACGGTAGACATCCTTTCAAATATTTATAATATCCTTTTAAGATCTTGGATAATTGTCTAAAAGCATAGTCTGAAGGATTTCATAAGTCTTCAATAGGTACAACTTTAGACTCGGTTTTTATTCTTCTGGTAGCTTTCTCTCGATTTTATCCAGCCACTGAGCATAGAGGTCTGGAAGCTGCCCTTTTCTTAGCCAGTCTGCGTCGCTCACCAACTTCTTTCTCTCTTGCTTTCTTGTAAAATTTTTTTGAAGCATTTTTGTAGTCTGATACAATCCAAACTGATTTGTTAAGTATTTTATTTTAGATATATCTCTACAACTTTTGTTAAACTGAGAGAAAGTCGCGCGGATTTTGAAAAAGCCTTAATAGTTGTAAATAACTCGACAACACGTAAGATAAGCACGGTAGACATCCTCTCAATCCATCAAGATCTTCGATGATGGTCTAAGAGCATAGTCAGAAGCAATACATAAGATGGACATCTGCACTTTGCAAAGTCACTTAAAGTCATAAAATGTCAGATGGACATCTGACATTTTATGACTTTAAGGTAAAAAAAATGCTTCCTATTTATCATAAAATTCATTTTTTTGATCGATCTGGTCTTTTTGACCATAGCAATCAATGCCATATCAATCAAAAAAGTAACTAATTCAATGATTCTGCTGAGATGCAAAACAATAGAAAGCTATAATTTCTACACGATAAATATATCCCTAAAACTGTTCTTATTATTTAATTGAAACATAAACAAAATGAATAAAATATAAGAAAAAATTACCATATCAATCAAACATTTTCAAATCCAAAGCCAGAGTAATCAACAATTTACCTCTTTATCTCAGCACCACGGCAAAGCAGAACATGCCCGTTCCCCTCGTTAGACAGAGCATAGCTGATGACAGCGTGCACGGCGAACACTGATTGGTTAAAGCGTTCAGCTAGGAATGTGAACACGGATTCATTTTGGCCCAGAGCGATGAACAAAAACGCGTGGATACAACTTATTTTTCGAATAGAAGCGAAACTCTTCATTTATTGTTATAATTTAATTCCATTCAAATAAACCTTTTGTTATGTTGTATAAATAAATAAAATGTCGTAAATTTTCAACACATAAAAATTACGAACTGTTTTCTGAATCAAACTGGAGTTGGGACAGCCCAGAGCAATCAAGTTTTCGAGGTTTCTGATTTTTTTAAATATATTCACAATAAAGTTACATAAATAATTCTGAGTGCCCAAGGTAGCTAACATGCCAAACTATCCAACAAAAAAAACTCCTATTCAAAATTATTACTTTAAGGTGGACTTCTCCACTGAGACACAGAAAATTTTTGTTTTGGAGATTGAACCACCTGCACAAATACCATACAAAAAACAATATATAGATCACAAAATAACAGCATTCCTGCGTTCTCACAAAACTCAGGCATACTCGCTACTAAATCGACTTCTAGCCATCCACAAACGAACTATGGATGCATGGCGATGAGCACATCAAGATTGTGCTGCGCACGAGGGATAGGGACTGCTGGCGGTACAATGTGCGTGCTCGTATCGGCTCAAACAAACGTCCGCGGCCTGGACGAAATCTTGCACGATGTTCTGGAACGCACAGCGCCCCGGCTGGCTTCACTCAAAAGAGTGGGGCGTACCTAACGCAGTCTGTGAGTGGAACAGTCTACGAAATAAAACAAAATTGGACATAGTGTAATCATTTGATCATAGAGTCGTCTCTTTTTAAGGGAGTGGAACCTTGATGAAATGTCGTTGGGTACATAAATGGATACCTAGTAGCCGTACAGTTTTTTGTATAGGAATCGCAGAAAGCATCGATGCGCGAAAAATTACTCTTATTTATTAATTTCTGATTATCTTTTTTGGGTAAGCAAACACGTCTGCATACTTATCAAATTTTATCTCGGTAGGTATACGCTTTAAACTTAATGAGAAATCGGATTGTGACACATGGACAGACAGAATGGCTTCAGAACCTTAAAAACCCGAAAATCTTCTTTCGTGCACTCGGGGAAAATATTAATGTCATTTTTTGAAGCCTCGGCGTAGTTGGTACCGGTGGTACCAAGCAACCAACTTTCTACCGATGTGGATAGGTAGGTACCTAGATCTATGGATCTATGGACAAAAGACTGGAACCAAATCCGATTGAATCATTCCACACATGTTGTCTCGGGGCTTGATCTCGCGATGCTCACCAGACACTGCGGTATCGTCTTACTCAGGCGAAGTTCACACGAGGCATGTCGCTTGGCGGACGTTAATTCCACTTGAGAAGTTGAGACACAGATTCAGTAAGCTTCCATTACACTGGGGTGTAGTAGGTACCTACCTACCTACCCTGACGGTCATTGACATTTCCATTGGGATGCTGAGTTTTTCTGTAGGTAATAAATAAGCTGGTTTGGCTAATTCTCGAACCTACTTTGCTTGCCGACTATCAAGACGTGTCCTCCATTTTCCATATTATTTATAAGTAAGAGCACACTAATACCTAATACATATGGTATCTATGAATAGGTCCATGGCCGCCAGCAGGATTATTTTCGGTCCATCTGTATCTACACAATTAATTTCGGGAAGTTACAAATATTTGCGAAGAACTGGGTGTTGTACTTAATCGTCCTCGAGTGCTGGCAGACCAACCGCAATGAAAATCTTATTTTGTAGCCATGCATGAGGTAGGACATTATGGGCCTGTAATTTTACGGCACCTTTCAAAACGGATTGGGAACATTACTGCTAGGCGGCAGAAATAGGTATGGTGGCAGTAGATAGGATAAATAAATAAATAATGCTGGACAATCGCCCACTTTCGCCCACTGCGCTACAGAGGTCGTCCAATATGTAGGTAGGATAGAGTGGCATACCAACTGTATAAACAAAATCAGTGTAGTGCAATTTTTTACGTTCCAACATATTTACCTAGGCTACCTACCTAAGTAAGTATACTGTTCTGTGAGAGTGGTGCCTAAGATAGTTTTGAAGAACTTGTTCGCTCCTCGGATTGAATATTACGGAGTGTAAAAAAAACAAGATATGTTTACTCGTATATGTTTAGCAAATATTTGTTTCGGGTCTGGGTGTTATGGAAGATACCACGATGGGTACTTTGTAGTTTCTGGTACCCACGATACCCTACCCTCACTTAGAATGACGTGATCTCGGTAGCGCAGCAGGCGATTAGGCCGAGACGCAAGACGAGCGGGTTCGATTATCACTACGGTATGTAAATAAATAAATAATAAAGAAATAAAGCATTTATTTCTCTCACAAAGGTTTTTGGCATATTGTCAACCTGTTCTGTGAGAGTGGTGCCTAAGATAGTTTTGAAAGACCTGTGCGCTCCTCGGATTGAATATTACGGAGTGTAAAAAAACAAGATATGTTTATATGTTTTGCAAATATTTGTTCCGGGTCTGGGTGTTATGGAAGATACCACGATGGATACTTCGTAGTTTCTGGTACCCACGAGACCCCACATTATGATCCCTGTATCATAGTGTGGGGTACTGTCACAGATATTATAATACCAGTCTAAATGCGACAATTTTATTGGGTGTTTGTTTAATATTTATATAAAATTTAGGTACTTGTTTGTTGAAATAATTATGTACTGGAGCAGTACATTACTTTACGTAACAAAAAAGCTAGCAGCACTTGGAGAATGAGCACCCAAGACAAACATTATTTCTGTTTCTCGTTTAATAGCTACTGACGGAGAAAGTAATTTTTGTCTTTTCTCCATAGAAAAAGTGGTTGTCTAGGAGCTAAGCTTTGTTGAACTGAATGCTGAATGTGGTAGTAATATGGCCTAAACAATTTTAGTTAAGTTAACATTTTCTATGGCCACATCAGCTGTAGACAATTGTAGAGCTTCCTTTACACTGCAAAAACGGACAGAAGATTAGGCCGTAAAATTAAGCTTGCCCCGCCTCAGTAATTAATATCTCATGTGTTAGCACAAAAAACGCAGCACCATTCCGCCGCTTGTCAGTCAAAGTGTACGGTATCATGGCGAGGCACACTACACTACCAGTCATTCTACCGGCCTATGTGAAACATGATCGGCCGCCCCGCGTTGCGCACGCGCCTCGCGCATCATTTGCACTCAATCTTAATATTGCAGTTCAGGATGCACCATTTAAAATTAATAACAGCCTCTTTTCGTCGCCTTTTTGTTATGATGTAGAAATCTGGGAATTGAGATGTCACAGCTTTATTATGGTAACTGTGGTCCAAAAATTTGTGTAGAGCTAGTTATACGTTCTAAGCTAAATTATTCAGAAAACTACGCAAGTGCCCACCAACAATAATAATAATGCTGGACATTTTCACACAGCATCATCTAGCCCCAGAGTAAGAGACAAATATTTGCCCCGCAGCGGGAATCGAACCCGCAACCTTCTGCGTCTCAGGCGGACCTTCGCCCTCTGCGCTACAGAGGTCGTCAAAAATAAACTTAGGCAAAGACTTAGTGATGTATCTTGCTTTTTTTTTACTTACTAAGTAATAATTTGACTAAGTTTAGTGCAGACGGGCACACATTGGCCTATACAGAAAGATCATATTCCCAGGCTTCTATTTGTAACCTCGTCCGGTTGCAGCGGAAGAGAGGCACTTTATCTTAGCTTGAATAAGACCTAAGTTTGCTAAATGTTTTGGTTTTTAGGGTTCCGTACCTCAACAACAAATATCAAAGAGAATACACGCTCTGTGTTCGCTAATCTGCTGCGCCGCCGCGCTTCGGCTCGTTAGGTATAGTCAATTAAAGGGTTGATACGGCCTGCACAAAATATGTGCAATGGTGTTAGGACGGTTCATGCGCGTGTGGACCTCACCTCCGTGCTATACTTATTGCAGAAGGTATATATACATATAATCGCCACCGCCATCGCAAAATTGCTCGTGCAAAATTGGTGAAAATCTCCTGCCTGAGATGCTCCCGAGATGATAATTTGCTAAGTTACTTATGTAACTTTAATAAATAAAATTGTTTGGCAGCCCAGAAGGCGTAGACGTGCTACGCCTACCGCCCTACAAAACACCTTTATCAGCCAACAAAAACAAACTGATAAATCTTGCATTAATTTTTCATAAGTAACGTAATTACATTTTGCGATACGTTTGTTGGGATCATTAGCGTTTGTCGCGAAAATGTGAGAGTGATAAGATAGGGGTGAACTGATCAGAACAAAGCGGTTTTGTGCTCGCCGGAAACTATGGGTCGAGGATAACGCTTCCAAGAACATTCAAGAGGCATGGAGGAGATTGGTGATACTCGTCCGTTGGCTTGATATCGAATAATGCGTAATTAGGTAGATACCTAATTACGCATCTTTGACTGAATTATTGCCGACAATGCAATCTACGATGTAGAATTTACAGCCCTATCTATCTAGGGATATGCGTACTAATTAGTTGAAAATCGATCGAGTTCCTTTTCGGTTACTCCCACTTTAGGAAAAAAATGCATTACGACTTACCACGTCAGTTCCCAGTTCTTGAATTGAGAAGAGAAATGAATGAGGCATTAGTTTCATCTTTATTGTAATGAAGTCAGGAGTCACTAATAAATGAGTAGGTACTTAATGAAATTTGTCGTGTTACCTTAGGATGTAAGATTAAAGTATTAATCATTATACTAGTTACCATCAACAGCTTGTAGAAGCCCACTGCTGGACTTTGGCCCCTCCAAAGTGTGCCATGATGAACGGTTTCGAGCCATCTCTATCCAGAGCCATCTCATCTAACGTAATCTATTTTTATTTATTAATCAAAACGAACAAATCTTGATAAAAATATATTTTATTTTTTTAATAATCACAACAACTTAATTAATTAATAAAAAACTATGTAAGCATTTACTTAAATTAACTGATTATCTAATATGTGCACCTAACACAAATATCGAACTAAATACATCTATACCTTCTCTACTTCTAACTTTGGAAATAAGTAAGTATCAGGACAGTATTTATTTTTATACATTTATTTCATTTTAGAAAAGGAACTTAAGAAACAATAACTAAGTAGGGAATTCAAGTTCTATCAACCCAACAAAAATAACAACTTACAAACTATCTATAACATAATAATCTTGACAAAATAATTAGATACTACATTTTAAAATATCTATTTGTGTAACCTAATATTTACCCAGCTTGATTAAACGCACGTGCGGGCCAGAGACAGCAATACCGCAATACCTACCAACAAACTTAGCTATGGAGCCTAAAGTAGATACAAGTACCTAGTACATTTACAGTACGTGACCTATTTTATGTATAAATATACAGAAAGATAAGGTATCGGTTCTTTACAGTCCTTATAAAAACAAGCCTGGGTATAAAAGCTAGTTTATAATCACATGGATTCTGTAAAAAAAAACCAATGTAGAAAATTGAGAGCAGATAATTACAAAGAAAAATATCAATACGGTGATCTCGAATAAAATCAAGTACAGAATAAAAAAATTGTGTCATCAGAAGTGAGATAAGTACCTGGGAATAATTGAAAGGATTGAACTAAGAACGGGATAATTTTATTTATAGATGAGTTCCTTGTAACTGTGCCTTTCGGCACAGTTACGACATGATCACGATAGGAATGTAATTTTGCCAAAATATCGGAAAACAACAAAACTCACAAATCATGTATCAAAAATAATATGTTTAAAACCATATCAATTTTTAAAGTTACATAAAATCGAAATAAACTAGTGATGCCCCGTGTATTGGCCCCAATCGGCACAAGACGGGTGTAGATGTGGGGGTACTGGCGCATAGAGAGGCGGTGCCGGGTGGTGTACCAGGGAGTGGGAGTACCTAGGCTGGAGCTCATGATAATCCGGGATGGGTCCTATCGGAAGGTACTGATCCAGTTCAGTGCTCTCCGGCGGACCATCTTGCAGCAAAGCTGGGGAGAGCTCCGGCATGCCGGCGAAATCTATCTGGTCCCGGTCAGGAGATGGCTCCCGTTTGAGCCTAGCAGCTGTGGCTGGCGGGGGCTTGCGACGTCGCGGCTGGTATTTATAGTCGGGGTACTCTTTCTTGTGCTGGGTTCGCAGTTTGTCAGCTTCTCTGATAAACGGCAGTTTCTTGTCTTCACTTAGACTCCTGAAAAGATGGTGTTTAATTAGTACCTAATAATGCTACTACTTAATGCTTTCTGAACGAACTCATACTGAGTTGGACGGCGTTCCAATATATTTTCCAATATATTGGAAAATATACTGCGCCGGCATATGGGCGCATGAGCGCAGATAACCTGTTGGAAACGGTTAGTATGGTATAACCCTTTCCAACAGGAAGCAGCGGTGCATCTGCAAGAAGCAGGAACTCCTGACGGATACGCCGCCGGCGCCGCCCGTCGGCACATCAGCGCGCTCCTGCATCGATAGATAGTATTAAAGTAACGGCCTCAATTCTCTATTACAGCAACAAAATTTGATTTAAATTGTCATTATTTTTTACTGATACTGATTGTTTTGACTAAACTTGTATGGAATACTTAAATCTGTTTATTTTGCCATTTGTTGCTATCTCTTTCTTTTGTTACTGTTAGTAAAAGAGAGCGATAGATTAAATTTAGTTTAGTTGGTGTACAAGAGAATATCTAATTAAAATATTGATATTTTTAACTTTCGCAATGATATTATGTGTGATGTTTGGACTTTCCTGTACAGTTTGACGTAAAAACAAATACATAATCAGCGTTTAAATTACAATATCATAGTGGACCAGTTTAATCTGCTGAATCACGCTGCAGTTTTTGTGAAGTGACTCGAGTCGATGGTATCAAAACTATTCCCAGATGCCGCTAAACAGTTCAACATGCTTAGACTCGTTCGAACATTTCTAGATAAGTTTGATTTTAGGGTAGAGCAAAGCTTCTAGAGATGCTAATTTTTGAATGAATGAATGAAAATAGTTTATGGTACACCTTAAGATACAAACGAAATAAACAGTAACACATTATGATAAAGGTACAGTGGGCGGTCTTATCGCTTTAAAGCGATCTCTTCCAGACAACCTTTGGATGGAGAGGAATATATATGATTTTGAATTTTTGCACCTTTTTCAAGGTTCCTTCCTACTTGCCTGCGTCATAAAAATAAATGATGACTAGGAACTCTTAACTATGCTCACGCAGGAACTATCCTGTGATACCTAAATCTCTTTTTGAGCACAGTTAACGTTTTTTTATTTAAAGAAAACTCGATTTAATACAATAAGAGCCCTTCAGGACAGGCAACGAATCAGCAATGCCCCTGGCCGCTGATGACGGAGATGTCAATAAGGGACGGTATGCTTTCTATCCTGCTTGGCCGTTTGGTCGCTGCCATTGTTTTTTTTTTTTTTTAAGTTAATTTAAGCAGCCGTCTTAATTTTCTTATCTGGCATGTGATCTTTTGACCTGCTAATCTGATCGAGATCTGCGATGACAAAGTAAGAACCGATCACAACACGGCAATCAGCGTCTCTTCATGACTGTTTTCTTTGATGATTGTGGAGTTGTTGTGGAGTTTGCTCGACGTCAGTCTCATTCGGCGGGCCCTTTGTGGGTGGCCTATGGCTAGACCCGTTTCGATAGAAATTAGAGAGCAGGCTTAATAAGGCAAGATTTGCAAGTCGAGAGATGACAGTGAAGAATAAATGCCAAATTTTTAACCGACTTCAAAAAAGGAGATTCTCAATTCGGTGGTGATTCTTTTGAATACAACAATAGAGAATAATCCTGAGGTGGTCCCATAAAAGTTGTGAGGGAATGCTATTTTTCCCGTAAAACTTAAAAAACAGCACCATCGTATGGAATCACGACAAGCCGAAACATTTTTGGTGGACGATGTTTCTTTTGTTTTTTATTCGAAATAGTAAGCAAAATAACGTGGGCACGTGAGGATATGATAGTCGAGTACGCGAATAACGCGATTTAATTATTATCAACCGAGATCAAAAAAGAAATTTCTCAATTCGTCTGTACTTTTTTCGTGTGTTACGCAATATCTTCGCCAATTATGAACCGATTTTAATGATTATTTTTTAATTAGTGGTTAATACTTCAAGGGGAAGCACCCTTGCATATACATTTTATGAAAAAACCCTCTTCTAAGGGTGAAAATGGGTGATGAAAATGCATATTGGACTTTTTATCAATTTCCCGTTATTCGAAGTAGGTTTTTGTCATTTAATGTCTTATAAATTATTAACAATAATACTTGTGGAAAGGGTTTTGAGTACACAACAGTCCATAAACAAAATAAACAGAGATAAGTAGAGTAAGGGAAAGATTTATTCGTTATGTAGAGTAGACATTTGACTCTTTCAACATTTTTTAGTAATGCGAATCCATGTTACAATTTTCTATTTGAACGAGCCGAAACAGTTAGAGATGTTATCGGGCCAGTTAGCGGCGATAGCATTTTAATGAGTAAACAATCGATGCACGCCGCGCTGCTGGGCGCCGCACGCGCATTCCTTGCACCGAAACAAAAGACGAAAGCTCGATTTCGAAACAAAAAAACTTGTATAAAGTAAAGTAGAGATTTATCAATGTGAAAGAATTTGTCAATTCTGCAGAAAGTCCATGAGTTCACCACTATGTTATGTAGGTACCTACTTCTCAAGGGTCTCGACGAACGACACCTTACGCAAACTACTAATATCCAAGTTAATCGATGGAAAATCTCTTTAGAGAGCTATTTTATCTGAAGTATTTTGTATATATTTTTATGAATATAAAAAAAGATTTTCCCATATGGGTTTACAAAATTACTTTTTGGCGCTGTGCAACGATGACAGACGAAACTCTGAAATATTTAGGTCAAACGCGACCATTAAACGATCATGGCCACTTTACGTGAACTGTAATATTGTTTGAATAAAGACTCACTTCCACATGGACCCCAGTGACTTGCTGAGCTCCGCGTTGTGCAGCGATGGCCGCTGCTCAGATAGACGTCTGCGCATCGCTTGAGCGAACACCATGAAAGCATTCATTGGTCTTTTGACGTGAGCTCGACGCATGCATCCACCTCCCCTGGTGACAAAAGATAATGGTCAAAACAAACCTTAGTGGTGAGTCCAAAACTTGGTACTAAGTACTACCTATACTTCAAACATAAAGCTCACCATAATTTAATCTTACAAATCTAACTCAAGTGTTTCGTTAGCTAACAAAGCTATAAATAGTTTGGACCCGAAGTCGAACAAAAAGCTCAAATGTTGACATAAACAATATGAAATGCGCACTTGAGCGGCACACTATATACACTATTCAAATTGGTTTAGCTTTCGGCGCGCGCCCGATAATTACTAGCCAACCAAAACCATCAAGTGACTTACAATAAAGAAAATAAATTACGAGCTACCCTTTCTTTATGTACGTGCTGTAAACAGTTCGAGCCGCGCATGTAAAATTTGTAAACAGGCAAAGTGGCTCGCCTCACGTCATTTTATTTTACGCTCGTAAACCTCTCTTATTTTATTACATTTTTATTTTCTAACGCCGCGTTCGGGTTTTCTTGCGATCTGAACGCTGACAATAAATTATGTTTTTTTCTTCAAACACTGACACGCCACTAAAATTCGATCGATTTTTAACGGATTACTCAAAGCAATATGAGAAATAATTACCTACTGGTTCGGCGAACTAGCGCGGGTTCCTTGTTTATTAGTCAGAATGAGTTCTCGTAACGAATTCATGTTACTCGTATTAGTCGAACCAACGAAAATGCTATGAAAGTGTTTCACGAACATGAATTTATGTATATCTTCCACTTACTTAATCTACCTAGTTTCTCTACCATATCTACTGTGGTAAGTAGTTATTTATATACTTATTTATATAATCAAAATAACTTTCCAAACTATTATATGACTGTTAAAGCTTTTCATTATCTTCATTTGCATTATCTTTACTAATAAAATTAAAGATAATATTATAATTAAAAACTAGATACTTTTTTGCCTAAGACCCAACACAGAAGGCGCCATCTGGTTAGTAACTCGTCAGACAATCACAGATAGTAAGTAGGTAGTTCAAAAGTACTTTGATTACATGTAACCACGTATTATTAGTTAAATATTTTAAACACAAAAAATGTTCTATAAGATAATCAAAACAGTACAAGATCTCTGAGATCTCGCAATCTCAAGAGGCGCAAATATAGAGGTCTCGACAGAGCCTACTTATTTGAGCCTTTTGGGGTTGAGACTCTGGGTCCGTGGGGAAACGGGGCCCTTCGCGTTTTCAAAATTCTTTCAGGGCGATTGGTCGAAGCGACGCGTGACCAGAGAGCTGGCTCTTATCTGGGTCAACGCATTGCCATTCAGCGTGGCAATGCGGCCAGCGTTTTGGGAACGCTTCCGTCTGATAGTGATCTGGATCAGTTGAGCTACCTATAGATCGTTTGTAACGGTCTTTAGGTGGCTAGCTGTTTCATCTGTATTTTTTGTATATACCTACTTGTAAATAGTTGTATGAATAAACAGTACATATTAAACATAATATTGGTTTAATGCAAAAACTGATTCTTCGTGAAAAGTCACGGGACGAGTGTATTGTTGCATGGGACGATCCCATCCAATAGCCAGGGTTGTTCCTACATATTCCAAACCGCCATATTCGATTACCAACGAACCAAAAATTATTTTGCTTATCCTGTAGCTTAAACGGCTTGATGGATTTTGATAAATGAGGTGTCATTAGAATCGTCTTGATCACGAAAGTGATATAGAATGCACAAAATGACAATTTAATACGGTAGCTATATCACACCATAAACATTTCCAATAAAAAAACAATCAAAAACTGATGGATAAATATAAATGCGGATATATGAGGTGTCATTGAACTCGTCTAAGCCTAAAGAGTGACAATAATAATATGGGAATAATACGAAGTGTCATTACTACTTAAAGATACTGGTTAGGGTAAAAAGATCAAGACGTCCACTAAGCATTGTAGATTAGAATGTCCCACGTAAATGAGGAGACCTAAAAACGCTAGATAGACTAACGCACCACATATTTTGGGAATATAAAGAAGGTGCTGAGTGCCGTATATAATGATACGGCAATGTGTCTGTCGTATCACGTATTGTCTAAAAAAATGCTTGAAATTCCATAAATTACGGTAATTGCCACATCAATTACAACACTGAACTTTGCGTACCAACTTGATCAGAGAGCCTCTGGGACCTCAATTAATTGAACTACAATTTTCCGTGGATACCATAGAAGAGTTTCTTCAATAGCTCGTTTCGTCTCAGCCCAAAGAGTTTAATTTTAGAGTCATAATTGAACAGTCTAGTGACAAAAAGTTTTATAGTCGTGCACAGAATGATTTACTACCAGATTTCACAGCCGCCGTCTCGACAGACATGTGTAACTTAAAATTAATGTTCTTTACAACATATTTTAATATCAGCTGTAGTGATATTGCAGCGAATTCTAGCTGAACCTAAGCTCAGAATAATAAAATAAATAGGTATATCTTAGCTAAGATCGTTGATCTTAATCGTTGTTCAAACGAAAATTGGCCTTCCGTGTTTGTACGATCACTGTAAGATTCACTCTATGAGTATCACAAAAGTAAATTTCAATTTTATGAATAAAAGAATGAGAGACTCGTCCTCTACGTCAATCAAGTACTCGTAAGCACAAGTGCTTTGTCGCAGATTCAAAACGAACTATATCAAGTGCCATACGTTTCGTTTGGGTGGTACCTACCTAATCATAGCTACTAGCCGAGCTTATAGGTACAAGTGGATTGGTTAATAATAAATGACTCAAAAGGCATTGAGGGCACGTGTTTATTGCGTTTCGTTTTGTGTGCGTTTTCACATGTAAATATTTGGGATTAGTTGTTAGCTTGAAAACTAAATTTAAATATGTCCCAAAAATTCCGATTCAACAGGAATGTTTCCGAATGAGACACCTGTAGTGTAAATAACATCCATCAGCGCGTAGCATTTAGATAGTGCCCAATAAATTCAGACTCATGCTCGATTCATGGCGGAATTGGCCAACGCATTGCCGATTAGAGGCAAAGATGCGGGTTCAATTCCCACTACATTTTTAGGACAAATATTTATTAATGGAAAACATGTTGCACTACAAAATAATAATGTGGGATAAGGTTAAAGTGAAAAATAAAGATGTTTTGTAAATACTTGTGTTTCTGTGAGATCTATAAGTTAGTTTGAAATAAAAATTGCAAAATTCTCACTAGTTAATAGGTAATGTATATTACACAGGTACATACTATACTGCGTTTATTTGTTCTTATTTGAAAGAGTTTTACCTACTTAGTTAGGAGGCCATAGTTACTGAGCATAGAAACAAATACCCACCGACTATTCAAAATTTAAATTACTTATTACGAAAGCCAAAGTACAATACAAGTGGAACATATTTCTTTATTATGCCTTACTAAGCATTGAACGTGATTAGGGCTACTGTTTAGCTTAGCTCAGCTAACAGTACGCCAGTAGTTTATATGATTGATGGTTCCAAACAAAGTTCGGGTTGCAAAGTTGGCCTACATATTACAAGAAAAATACCCGCCATAGTATAGACGAAGCTATAAATAATGTCCCTAATCTGAGTACTTAAAGTTCAATTCTGTAACCAGTCACTATGTCAGAAGTATGGCGTTATTTTGAATTTATAATTTATTCATCGAACCTTGAGGTAACATTTTATTTACTCTGCTTTTTAACCGAGCAACGATGTAGACTCACAAATAGCACCATCTTTAAAAACCTTAGTGGTCTTTGTGTGCTATTTATCATAATTATTATTGGCAAGTTTTAAATTGTAAAAAAAAACGAATCAAAATCAATCGGGACTTAATGCACTTACAAATTAAGATCACGATGTGGGCTAAGATCACTTCAAATGATAAAATGTCTATGTAATAGATAGGTATAATTAAAAATACGTATGCCCTGGACTGGACATTAGAAATTATCAATAGTTTGCAAGATGAGGCCATTGGCTGAGGAAGTCGTAAACTGAAGATAGCTGTCATCTGTAACGCGGCCGCCCACTCTATTTCTGCCCTTCAGAGCTGCGCCGACGCAGCCGCCTACCAAACTACTACAGCGCATAAATTTGCAAAACTAACATCCATTTGACAGTTTGTTGCCACTGAGTGCATTGGTTTAGATATTTAAGCGTGTTCAAGTTTAGGACTAGCAGTTTAGAAAATGGTTTATGCACCGTAACATTGTGCTCAGGGGGAAACAAATGGACTATATCTTGCATGTTCTCATATTATTGTTGTGTTTCTTGCATCACCAATTCATTTTAATTTAGTTTACCTATCTATTTTGGTTTGGAAAGCAGGAAATATTTTAAACAATTATAGCTCTAAGGCCCCCTACACATACATATATACATATGCTTTTTCTTTGTTCAATAAAACTTATATAAATATAAATAAATAGTAAGAACTTGAAGGCATAAGAGGAAAAGAGGAGATTCACAAAGCAATAGACAGACAGACAAACACAGACACATCCTACCTGGATGATGCTGTGTGAAATTTCCAGCAATTTTTTTTTTTTTCACACAGCATCATCTAGCCCCTAACTAAGCAGAGCTTGTATTATGGGAACTACATGACTGATATACTACTTATATACATATTTTTTTTGAAAATACATACATATTATACTTAGAAAACACCCAGACCCGAGACAAATATTTGCAGATACAAACATTTGTCCCGTGGCGGGAATTGAACCCGCAACCTTCTGCGACTCAGGCGGGCCTTCGCCCACTGCGCCACAGAGGTCGTCAAATAGGATGGGGCTCTGGATAAAAAACTCATGTATGTTAGCGATGTGTGTCAACAGATAGGCAATAAGTCAGTCAATCAAAAAACAATAAAACGCAAAGGGTAGCTGTAACCCAAACATCCCCGGTATCTTTACAGCCTCTGCAGAGACCATAAACAATTAATGACGCTGTAAAACAAGACGGTAGCAACGATCATACCGCCACTTGTAGCGTTATCATTGTGATGATTACCAATGTTGAAGTCACCTGCCTCGAGTGTGTGGGAAAGTTGTTGGATAGGTCAGTTAAAATGAGCTTTCTATATCTTCTGAAATAAATTGGATGTCGAGCATCCGAGAGTTAAGACATGTGTAGAGTTGTTGAAATCGATAAATTATAGCTGAAACTTTCCATTTCAATGTTGGTAGGCACAACAGAGTGTATAAGGACAGGTTCGTTACAGACGACGATAAATCATATCCTCAAAAATATTTTTTTGTCATGATAAAAGTATCATGTTTGGAGTATGTATGTACATGGTTTTGTTTGATCCATCGCGATGCCACTGGTACTCTTTATTGAAACACCTGCGTCTGAAAATCTCACGGGAAAATATGACAGAATTCATCGATGAAGGGTGATCAGCAGTAGATAAGAAGGGTTAAGGATAAGGTGGATAGTTCTAATACCGTAAATATCGGATGGGTGGGTATTATAATAATTTAAAGCGGTATACCAAAGTAGACCAATATACAATTTTACTTACTTACCTACATGCAAAAAGGCGTGGCTAAGTCAGGAGTAGATACGTAGGTAAGTCAGAAGTAGGCTGAATAATCCAGGTTGTATTATGATCACGATGGAAAAGATGATGATGGTGATAACAAGAATTTTAAGGAAAATCGAAATCAGTTCCTCTACGTATTATAAGTTAGTATACGATAGTATTATAAGTTAGTATACATCAGTTCCTATACTTTGAGTAAATAATCAGATAGATGGCTGGACAAGGCGTGTCCAGCCAGTTACAGATGCGACCTATTTGTTATAGATAACCGCCGTGAGTTCTGCGAATGCAATTCGATTGGAGCACACATCCCGGATATAATCATATTTATAGTCCTACTAGCTGCCCGCCTTGGCTTTGCATGAACATTATACTTAGCCTTATAAAAAAACCGGACAAGTACGAGACGACCTCGCCCACCGAGGGTTCCGTACAAATTTGTAGGTACATATTATAAATAGTTCAGGAATCCGAGTCTCGCAGTTTTTTTCGAACTTTTCCCGAAATTCAGTTTCCAAAACGACGAGCAATTACAAATATATAGTTTTCATATTTTACCCTGTATTTGTAGTATAAGACGATATTACTTGCCAAATTTCATAGTTCTAGGTCAACGGAAAGTATCCTATAAATTTAGATTTTCTTGAGATTGTCGAAATATACGTTTTTTATGATATAAAGGGCCGTATATTTTTTTAAGGGCCGTTTATTTTTTCACATCTTTAAGGGACTGTAGACTTGAGTATATGGTTTAAATTTCAACCCGATTCCTCCACGCGTTCCCAAGATAAAAGGTATTGACAGACAGACGGACAACAAAGTGATCCTATAAGGGTTCCGTTTTTTCCTTTTGAGTTACGGAACCCTAAAAACAACCTATTCACTAGATAAAATGTTTTAGGACCATTACGTCAACACTTCCTTAAAAGTAGACTTAAACGTTGAATCCCAAAAATGTTGTTGTCTTTTTTAGATAATATCTTTTAATTTTCAATCGACTTCAAAAAAGGGGGAGTACGCGATATCTTCGCCAATTGTGAAACAATTATAATGACTCTTTTTTTATAGGTAGAATATACTTCAAGTGTGGTCTCATATAAATTGTATGATAAATCCATCCCTAAGACTAAAACAATGGGGTATGAAACTTCAAATTGGACTTTATATCGACATCCTGTTTTTGAAGTAGGTTTATACTTTTTCGTGAAAAAAATATACTTTTGCTAGCAAAATACGCTTAGTAACACCTACAAGTACTATAGTACATATTAACATTGTCATTAGAAAAGTGACAAACTCTGGTGTCAGACCTTTTAGGCTTCCCAGCTCCGACTGTAATAGCCGGGACCGACATCTCTGAGGACAAAAAACTCAATTGGAAAACAGAAATATCTAGAGGTAGCATTACTTAAAAATTGTATTCTGTGGATATTGAACATTCAGAATTAAAGAGTGGAAGACACTGTTAATTCTGATTAATGCAGTGAAATCAAACTCTGAGCATCTAATCGTCTCAAAACACGCTTTGCTGAGGGGGAAAGCTTGAGAACATTCATCATGCATCTGTGTCCACATGCACTTTATCGTCCACTTCACATGACAGCTTGAAGAATAGCAGTCCGTTAATTGAGTTCAAATAATGATAAAATGAATGATTATAATGTTGTAATAAAAATATAAACCTTTACGATCGACGGTGGGATAGTTACACGTTATTTTTACGGAGACGGGTGATAATTAATAGCAAAAACGGAACCTTTTATAACGTCCTTATGACTGTCAGTTTTTCATACCCTCCGTTTTACATGTACCTACTTACATACAACTTATAAAGTTTTGTGAATTTGGTTACTACAGATGCCTCCTTATTGAACACGATAGTTTTTTAAAGTCCACTAAATGTAAGTTCATTCTATTTACTAAACTACACGAAATATTACTGATTTTTCTGGGCCTTATGTACAGAAATTTCACCCACAGCTGTTTCCTTTAATCCTGTAAAGCAAGGAACTTTTTGACTTAAAATTCACTTATTCATTAATAAAAATATGCAGGTGACCTGTATATTATTGTGTCCTTGAAGTATAAAATAAAAATCAGCTTCCAACTAAAGTCGGTTTGACATAATTCTAATAACATAAATGAGATGAGGCGCCCTGATAAAGACTGGCTCTAGCTCGACAGTCTTGTAAAAAATAATTGAAACTTATTGCTTCTGATTTTTCTTGAATGTTTTGTTTGGTGTGCCTATGGTAATGTTCCATAAACTTACTTGAAACTCCGTTTGCATTTCCATACGGTAATGAAGAGAAGTCAGTGCTAACATCGCACATTACCAATGCCCCGCTAACCGCCGGCCAGATTACACATTGTCAATATTTGAAAACACATGCGCTAGGCTCTTGCTGACTTGTGACCTTATACCTGCTTAACTCACACCGTCCTAGTCTTTAAAAATATTCCTATCCACACTGAGGTTGCCTGGAAAAGATCGCTATTGATGATTAGGCCGCCAATCTACATACCGTTTTTTGAAGCTATGCATGTATCTGTGAAGCCAAGTTAGATTATTATGCTATTTCTCTTACAAAACAGTATAAAGAGTCTATCTTAAGCGCCATAAAAGTAGGTAGGTATGGTAGAGACTTTACTCTAAGAAGCAAAATATTACAATCAAGAAACTTGAACGCCAATGCGCTCCAGTTTCTTGTCTATACACTTTTAGTCTCAATATACTGTTTTAGTCTAATACTCATAAAGTAAATGCAGCCTACGAGATATATACTTATCCGTTACCAACTAGCTGTATACAAAGGAAGATTGAAACTATTCCTCTGAAATGATAATATTGTTGACCGTCAGAAAGCAAAACGTTTTCTGTTGGTAACGGAGAAGTTTATATGTCGTAGGCTGTATTTACTTTATGAGTTTTACTTACTAGAACAATATATAATATATATACAAATATACAAATCTTACTAATATTATAAACGCGAAAGTTTTGATGTTTGTTGCTAATAACCTTCGTAACAGCTGAACCAATTTAGATGGAATTTAGAACAGGTATAATTCTTGTCCTAGAAAAACACTGTTACTTTTTAACTTATAGCTACTTTTTATTCGAGTACCACGCAGGCGAAACCGTGGGCAAAGACTAGTATTCATAAAATAAGTCGCGGGCAGCTAACAAACACTGTAGTCTTTAATACAAAAAAGTTAAACCACCTTCTGAATTCGACAAATGAAGAAAAAATGTTATTGATCCCTTCTTGAAGCAGAAATTAGTTCAAATGTCAAAAGTTATGACAAGTGCGTTTCAGGCTCGAAGTTGCCTATACAAACAGGGGTAGAGCGCGGGCGGCCCCGCGGCACCTGCATAACATCCTCGTGTTTGCGCCCCTACTTACACGTCAGGCTAGAAACAGTGCACAAACTGCGGGATGTTTGCCCGCACCGGTGAGGCGAGGAAATCTTAATCTGTCGGTCGGAGGCTTTCAACTCACTAATTGATGATGTCGACAGAGGTAGGGGCAAATTGAGCCAGGAATGCGATTGGTTAAATATGACTGTACATCTACATACTGGGGATGCTTACTGCGGATACTATAAAATAAAAGGCATCCTATAAAATATCGGTTTATGATGATAAAAACTCTTGGGATTGAACTTGATAAAAAATTTAGATACCTACTATTGTTTTGTAAAAGGATCATTAAAAAGACCTCTCCAATAATTCATTAGGTTATTTAGAAGTTTTAACGAAAAAACGATTACTGAATTTCTCCTATGATAAGAAAGTATTATCTAACCAGTGAAATAACTGAAATCAAGAAAATAATAAAAACTCTCTCTAAAAAATCCTACTAATATTGAAAAAGGTAAAGTTCGTGACCTAGAATAACACATAGGCATAATTATATTCAGGTACCACGCGGGCGAAGCAGTGGGCAGAGGCTAGTAATAAATACAGTAGGAGCAGAATGGTGTTTGAAATGTTGTATTTTCGGAACGATTACAAGAGTTTACACAGATTGTTACTTAGCCGTAGCAATTCAAATAGACAATAAAAAGATTTTAGTATCAAGCGGCCTGTACCAGAGTGCGATAACATAATTAAAAGATTAGAAATCTACCCCAAAGGCAAGCTAAGGTTTTGCCGGGGAGTTCCTCAAGGCGAAGATAAGCTCCCCATAATGGGAATGTTTGCGCAGGCGCAGCTATCTACCACGCGGAAATAAATCGGTACAACCAGCGGAAGGGAGCAAGATAAAAATTGTCACACGAAGGGAGACATCGAAACGACGTAGAATATAGTGTTGATCTAAGTAACAATATTATTTTCGTGTTTATATTGCCTATAAAAGATAAAGTTAAAGCGAATTCACTTTTAAAAATACTTACTTGTTTACTGCATTATGGCAGGTAAATCATCATCAAAAACAGCCGGTAGAAGTCCACTGCTGGCCACATACCATAGGCAAGAGTGCCATGGCGAACTATCTCAGGCCACCCGCAACTTATATGATATCATCGGTCCATCGAATAGGAGGCCTTCCTACACTGCGTTGTGTCCCTAAGTCTAAACGTGTTACTAAAATAGTACCTACATTTCTGTCCAGGACCGAAATAAAGCAAGGCCGTTAATTGCTATTTCGACCAAGACATTGTATAGTACTTTTCACTAATTTGCAAAGATGCAAAAAACTTATTAATATTAGAAATAGAAGTTTCATTACCACCAATACTCCTGCGCGCTGTCTTTGTTATTTTTTAAAACTTTAGAAATGAAATGCGCATTCATACCTAAATAATAATAAATATCGTCTACCTAAAACACCTAAATTATATTAGTGTGCACTTAAAAAATCTCGCTAGCTTTTGTCACAGGTGGCTGTGTCAAAAAACTGTCCATCAATTTATATTATTTGTCGTGTTAGAAATTGCTGGCGTGTTATTTCACTGCGTACTGAAAAGAGCCGATTGACGTTCTTATCGTTTTAGAATATTATTACGACTAAACCATGTACTTTACTACTACTTTACTCCTGCTGACGTTTCATTGACCGTGTAGAGGTCTTTCTGCGTGAGCACCGTCCGCGATCGCTTGACGGTCGTGAGACGGGAACTGTTCTTATTGTTTTTTAATAATGAAGCAATTTCCGAACAAGTGGGATAAACTATTTTTACTGAAAATTTTAAATTTAATCCTATACAATCAAGAATAACCAACATTTAACTATAGGTTGTGTCTAGTTTTAAAAGTACCTAATCCTACTAATATAATAAATGCGAAAGTCTGTGTGTGTGTTTGTGAATGTTTGTTACTAGGTATCTCCGTAACTGCTAAACCGATTTTGATGAAATTTGGAATGTAGATAGTTTAGGAATAACACATAGGCTAATTTTCGAAAATCGACCCCTAAGGGGGTTAAATAGGGCGGTAACGTTTCTATGAAAAAAAAATTGTTTTATTCGCTCAAAACTCTGTACAAATAAACTTTAAAGTATATGAAACACGTGTTTTTTATTTTTTCAAAACTACCCTTTGGGGTGTGCAATTGAGTTCTAAACTTTGTGTAAATTGTAATCCTTGGTTCGATTCATTCAAAAATTGGTGGACGTAGTTTTAAGCCTGGATACGGTCATATGCTACTTTTATTAACATACCACGCGGGCGAAGCCGCGGGCAACAACTAGTTATTAAATAAATTCCAAGTTGAAGTTAAAAAACGGGGGCTTTGTTTGTACAAAGATAAGTTCTACTTGTCCTTCACCGAGCAATATAAGTAAGTATAACCTACAATACAATTTGGTTTTCAGTAAACAGACTTCGAAAGAATCTGAATAATATTCGAGTTGGAAATACACTTTACAAAGCATCCCCTCCTCCTACTGATACTCTCAAACTCCTATTCGTGAACATGACTATATGTTTTAATGAATTCATATTTAACAATGAAAGAGTATACATAAATATTACCTATATGCTGTTCCGATTGGAATATACGAGTAAGTACTATTGAAATTGTACATGATAAATTTTGTAAAATGGTGTACTTTGATGGGAGAGCTTTAAACCAAGCATCCTAGTAACGGAGGTTCCAAGAAAACATTCAAAACTCAAGTCTATTAAGAAGCCGACAGTTGATAGGAAATTAATAAACAAGGAGCTGATAACAGATAAGGGGGCTATTCAATTAGGCGGGATATCTGTGTTCATAAGACCGCCCCGCTTGACCCACGGGTCAGCAATGCTAATAGATATGTCAACCTATCTGTAGGTAGTTATGAATAAATAATTGCGGAATAATTATATGTTAATAGGGTTATGTGACTAATGATGATGAATAACGGTATGATAAAGTATGCCTGGAACTTCGTAGGTAGTTTGCTGTAAATGCACTCTTTCTTTGTTCGCCACGAATTATATTATATTAAGCTGGTCAATATATAGGCAAATACCACTAACTCACTTATTACGAAACCTCAAGAACTGCAAAGTCTATAAAGTTGAGCTACTTTTTAATTTCTCTATAATAAAGGACCTTTTGAATATCAACCTCTAAGGGAATGAAAAAGGGTGTCAAAGTTTGTTCTGAATAAAATTCAACAATAAGAACTAAAGACTTATCAAATAAAGAAACTGTAGTGTAGGTACTGGTCGCATTATCTACCCTACCAATACTGAGGAACTTACCATCTACTTCAAAATTTTCAAATAAATATTACCTATTATATTACCACAACAGTCAAAATCTTGGATGTTAATATATAATTCAGAACTAGTGAAACAATATCCTATCCTATTCTACTAATATTATAAACGTGAAAGTTTGTGAGGATGGATGATTGTTACTCTTTCACGCAAAAAATACTGAACGGATGTTGATAAAATTTTACAATAATATAGCTTATACATCAGAATAACACATAGGCTACTTTTAATACCGGGTACCACGCGGGCGAAGCCGTGGGCTAGTAATATTATAAACGCGAAAGTTTGTGAGGATGGATGTTTGTTACTATTTCAACCAAAAACTAATGAAGGAATTTTGATGAAAGTTAACAGTAATATTATTAGATATTTATAGGATCGTTTTAGATTCCTGACTGACGCACATGACAGACAACTTAGGTCAGCTGATAATCTTCTTCCACACCCCTGTACATTTTTTCAGACTAATTAGTTTTCGGTAGTTGCGGTTCGGCTGTGGAACGCTTTGCCTACTTACTTTTAATATCTTTGAAATATTAACAAGAAGTATATAACGAATTGTTTCCTTGTTAAATACACAAAATTAAAAATGAAAACAAACCATTCTATTGAAATTTTTATCAAAGACGATGGAAAAGCAATTAAAAGGAAAAGGATAATATTTAAACTTTTCAAACTGTTGATGTGTACATTATAATACATTACAGATGAATTATCTTTCAAAATATGTATATGTATAGGTCAGCGAAAAGTTTAGTTGCGAAATATTACGCGAGCCTTTCGTATCGTCTTTCGTATCATCAACAGCCTATGTGAATCCGATGATATAGATACATTTCACACTTTGTGATTTCATTGTCGTTTTGGTGTCTCTACTGTCAAGACAATGTGATTGTAATAAAAAAAAAAATTGGCTGTTTTATTTGTCCTCTCCTACATAATAAATTGCTGAGAAACTGACTAATAATAAAATAAACAAGCAGGCACGGCTAAAATGCCCATGATGGAAATCCTTAGACCCATACTTAGGACGCAGGTCTATGAAAAATCCATGTAGGGGATAGTGAAAGGCACGCCCAAACATTATATTTGGTTGCAAGCCTATCGCCGCTATATAGACACTAGCCGATGGCACATTCTTAGAACTTTTTGGTTAATGTTCGCGACGTCAACTGACTATGCATTATTTTACAGAGAATTAGATCATATAGGTACTTAATAGGTTCGTTTTTTTTTCTATAAAAAAATATTGAAAACGGTTCGAACGATTTTGATGTAATTTATAGGATAAGGGATTTTGGTGTCAAAAAACAAGCTATAATTACACAAAAAAATCTATCGTTGAGTCTAGGTTTAGTTTGAGTTTTGTTCTAGAATACGAGCCTGAGTGTGCAGATCAGTGAGGATACTAAGTAGACTTTACCAAGTAGAATTTTAACTTTATGAAAATGACCATATTACTCTTACATACATAGGTTCCATATAATGACAGGAGAAACCCCCACTTAGGATAAACTCCGAGGAAAAAAGCAGGAAAAACAATATTCGGTTTCAAATGTCTACTACGAACGTGAGTAGTTCAGTTTCAGATTTGTTTTACAATTTTTTTTAAATTATTTTATTCTGTGAAAAGTAATAAAATAAATGATCTTGAAGCCGAGGATATTTTTATACTATGGTTGAAGAGCTTTCAATTAATTTCAAACTTTAGTTCCAACTTTGGTCATTCACGATTTTTCAAGTTTTTGCTTAAACAGAAACCTTCAGAGAGCGGACTTCAATGCAATTAATTATAAGTAAAACGTAATGTGGATAGTGTTCCACAGATTTTCTCAGGAACTAGGTTTCAAAGCTCTGGGTTCTGTCTACCAGTTATTTATAGTTGTGTTGTTTAAACAACGAAATTGATGTCAACTAAAATAAAGTAGATTCTACTACGTCGTAGCACTTGCTACGCCACACGTTCGGTTAACAACAAAATAACTGTAAAGTAGTTTTTATGCAAGCAAAAGTGTAAACAGTACTTACTTGGATGGCTGAGGTACGATGGTGTCATAGTTAAAGCTCTCTAGAAGCTTCCCCACCGCTTCATTGATCTCCAATTTATCGTGGGATCTAGCGCGGTCTTGTTCCCAATTCATCTTCAAAAGTTTTGAAACTCACACAAACTTTCAAAGTAAAAGTTTTGAATTTCGAAGCCGGAACTTTTTTACATCAAGAAATGAGCGCGTGCGGTCGACTCGCGCGCATAGACTATAAAGAGTTCCTTATGCTCGGGGCATAACTATAAAAACGTTCGACAGAAGGGGCGCTCGCGCACCGCTGCTGGCTGATACGACATGTATTTGTTTACATTACGATTATTTATTTTAATCTATTGCCAAGATGTTGTAAATTACTGGCCTATTTTTAAAAGTCGTAATTGGCTATATGTAATTAAGTTCTTTAAAGTAGACCGCCAGTATAATAAAATATAATACCTAAGTTACTAAAAGCAAAATGTTTAAATTCGACCAATATGTACGAAGCGATTTAAATTCCTTTGGGAAACAGTGGAAGGCAAGGCTCTACGCAGCGCACAGAAAACTTTCACCGCACTGGTTCTCTCACCGTCAGTCACAAGGCTCTCTTCAGGGCCAATAATAGACATCAATTTAGGTTACTGACTTTATACAGGATAACAAAGAAAGAATATAAAACGATTACGAACGACGAAGTAAACGGCTGCAGATTTTCCTCATTTTCCTGGCCTGTGTAAGTGGGCGGTGCGCATGCGACACGGCAACGCCTTTGCGTCGCGATTGGCGCGCGCGGCCGGCCGCTCTGACGTCAGCGCGCCCGCACTTAACTCTAGGTACGCTAGAGTCGACTGGACTCCACCCGTGACATCTCGCCTGATTTCGTTGCACAAACATTCCACTGAATAATCGGTCAGACGTAGAGGTAGGTTCAACACGATGGTCTGGATTATGGCGTATCCTTGAATTGATTGGTCATATTGGACGGATTCTTCTCTCTTAAATAGAGTCATTACAAAAGCAAAAAAATATTTAGGTTGGTATTCATTTTATAGTTATCTATTTAACTTCCATATAAAAAAACCAAAGGCAAGCTGTTTTGACGGAAAATGTATTCAACTTGCTTGGAATATTTTTATCATACAATGTCAGAAAATATAAACCAGCCATTTCTAACCTACCTACCCATTTACTTCCATTTTTCTTACTTTTTTATAACGCGAATATCGTAAGAGGGTCTTGCGAATGCAAGAAATTTTAATTCAATAATTTGGAGTTAGTTTGCATTGCTACATGTGATGTGCTAATTTGTGTTAAGAATCCACTTTAATCATGCGAAACAGTGAATTGCTGCTACGGTATTAC
Source organism: Perizoma flavofasciatum (assembly GCA_958496245.1). Classification (NCBI taxonomy): domain Eukaryota; kingdom Metazoa; phylum Arthropoda; class Insecta; order Lepidoptera; family Geometridae; genus Perizoma; species Perizoma flavofasciatum. The sequence continues at coordinate 8,000,232 of OY292431.1, forward strand.
TCTGTGGCTTTATCTAGGGTAGAATAACCTTCACCCGTTAAACCGATGACATTGCAAATTGCGATGGGTGCGATAGATACTGCGAACGGCTCATCAGCCTCCGCAGTATCTATCGCAGATCATAAAAATACAGGGAATATAGCGATTTTGGTGGCCGCCTCCGGCTGGTGGTGTCTTGATCCGTTAGTCATGACACTTTTTGGCAATTAACTCTGTCCAGCCTCATAAAAAGTAGTATAATAAGTCTAATAGTACTACTGTCCAGCGTGAACTGTTAAAAGGCTCACATATTAGACCTAGATTATGATGATGATGATGATGATGATGATGATGATGATGATGATGATGATGATGATGATGATGATGATGATGATGATGATGATGATGATGATGATGATGATGATGATGATGATGATGAGTGTTTTTAAGCTGTTTGAAGACGGCTGAGACACAAATCCTTGGATCAGTAAACATTTGGTTCAGGATGTGTACGTACTATGATGTTCGTAGTTCTTGATACTGGAACTAAGTATTACATATACCTATATGGAAGCTGGCTTGTTCGGGAGGCTGGAAGTACCTAGACATACGAGCAAAACGACAAGTAACCCCTTGGAAATAGTTTAAAAACGTGGCTCAGCAGATAAATGGGCATTTTGAAGAGGGTGTTATCCTCCTTCTGCGCAGGAAAACAGATAAACTTCATCAGACATGACCTTTCTAGCCTAATGTTGGTATTCAATGAGCCTCATACCATACGGTTATGCTGCCGTTTTTCACCTTGTTGATCATGGAGATTCCATTGAATATTTGCTTCTTGGTATGATGTAATTTATTTTGTTTTTGTTACGGTCCGCAGACACGTCCATTTCTTTGACGACCGTTTCTTAAAGAAAGAGTGAATCGCAAAGAGTCCCTACTTCTTCTTGAAGTCAACCAATCGCTGTAGGTGGTACCCTTTGATTATGCTGTCCAAATTCAAATTGTCTCACTTCCAGTTCATCGCCGTTCACATTTATTACTCGGTCGAACAATAAAGTTTCTTATTTACATGTCATGAAGGTACATCTTACCTACTTCACGAAAAATAACGTACCTACGTACAGCCCCAAAAATTAAGCGATAATCTAGCAGACAGTCAATAATACTACATAAATAAATAATGCTGGACATTTTCACACAGCATCATCTAGCCCCAAACTAAGCAGAGCTTGTATTATGGGAACTACATGACTGATATACTACTTATATAGGTTCATTTTTTTAAAGATACATATTATACATAAAAAACACCTAGACCAGAGACAAATATTTGTAGATCATACAAACATCTGTCCCACGGCGGGAATCGAACCCGCAACCTTCTGCGTCTCAGGCGGGTCTTTGCCCACTGCGCCACAGAGGTCGTATAAACTTGAACAGTAGGTACCTATACGCAACGAAAGCTAAATTCATCATCATTAACAGCCGATGTAATCCCAATATTTGCGCCAAAAGATGCTAAAAGACAGCTCTACCTTAGAGTAAGTATACCCTTTACGTGTACGCATCTTCGTTAGTTTGTATGATCGATGGTCCTAACTCGCACAATTAGCTGCTTTTTATTAAACCTTCCACTTCGTTACAATTAGCGCGATCTAATTCTGTGGCCGCCCGCAACGTAACCGCTAATTGACTTGTCAAGGTACCTATGCGTGCCTGCGCGAGAACTTTTAGGTAGGTACCCTACCCTACCTGAGTTGCGTTACGCACTTAACATTTCTGTTTAATGTTCTACGTCATATTTCCAACTATATTTGAGGATTAATATTTTAGATAGGTACTAGTAAACTTTACAAAGTGATCAAGATTTTCAGTGCACCATTAATGATTACATTTTGAGGCCAGATTTTTCTCGATCTTGAACCGTAGAATACTACCTACCTATAGTTCAATAATGGTTATAAACCAGGATCCTACAGTCAAGAAGGATTACCTATCTACCAGTATTTAGAGTTGGGCGTTGGTTTTACAAACAAAGCTAATAAACTAATATCCATGTCAATGAGGAAGGAAAGCGTTATAAATTCTTACCCGCACATGAAAACCAATCATGTAATCCTACTAATATAATAAATGCGAAAGCTGTGTGTGTGTGTGTGTGTGTTTGTCGGCGATATTATTATATGTTCAAGTTACGTGAAAACTTCGCTTGCGCGATCTAGACACTTCGATGCGATCACCATTTGTGTGTTGACTGTAATAGCTCTTCGTTGGTGTGATGTACTGATGTAACGTAGCTCGATTATGTGGCGAGAGATGTCGCTACATAGTTAGGATGCTAACGCATGGTATGGTCTTACGGCTATAGCCTACCCCAAAACGGCAAAAAAAAAGTTTTGTTTTGATTTCATTTTACGTTGTTATTTGGTTGGAGAAGTAAAATGTTCTAATAATCCTAAGCAACGACGCTTTCTATGTAGATACCTATCGTAAGATATAACTAAAGATACTTAAGTAATACAGCCAGGTTTCTGAACTTTAATTGATCAACAATAATGAAAATAGCCGTGGAAGGTTGCGCTCATGGTGAGCTTGAAAAAATATACGATTGTATTGAAACTTTACAAGCAAGAGAGGGCATAAAAGTTGACTTACTGATATGTTGTGGAGACTTCCAATCGGTCCGCAACCGCTCCGACCTCCGTGCTATGGCTGTGCCTGAAAAATACCAACAAATGTGTACTTTCCACAAGTGAGTACAAATAAAAAAATATTACTATGTATGCAATTAATTGAGGTACTCCTCAATTAATTGCATAGATAGGTACGGGTAAACGTAGTAGGCATGCTAAAATACCGCTTTACAAAAATGACCTTTTCATAAAACCTGTAAATCTTGTGTTGAGAATTTAGCCTACCTAGCCATTTTTAATATTATTTCGGAAATTTCAGATATTACAGTGGCGAGAAAAAGGCTCCAATCCTCACAATATTCATTGGAGGCAATCATGAGGCATCCAACTACTTGCAAGAACTTCCGTATGGTGGATGGGTTGCACCCAACATCTACTATCTCGGAAGAGCTGGTATCATACAATTTGGTGATTTACGCATTGGAGGTATTTTGTATTATTTGAATAGCTGATAGCACTGGATAGCAATCAACTGACAGGCTTAGAATGAGCACTAATACAATAGTCTTATTTACGGAAGAGAAGACAAATGATACTTTTATCATTTTATTCTACTCTTCTGTTGATAAAATCATTGTATTGGGTGCTAGCTCATAGTACTGGACCTGAAGACTCAACTGTACAATATGTGCTGTCTAGTTGGGATTCAATATTTTTCTCCCAGGAAGGGCATCAGGTTAAACATGTAAAATATTACACTGAAGATCAATAGTTTTCCATAAATAAAATATTGAAGTTACTATTTTTCCTCCTGCCTCTTGAGGTTATGTTTTTTGTTTGCTCTTTGATTGCTCTCCAGAAGTCTATACTGCTTCAACTTAAATATTAGTAATTGACTGAGACCAGACAAATCAAAAACAGTTTAAACTTTGAACAATAACCACAACACCCAAGCACTACCACAACATAAGCCTAAAATTCTCAAATTTTTAATGTGCCAGAAACTTAACATTTTAACTTCCTAACAATTGCACCTATTTTTGTTGGTAAAAAAATATTTTATATTTTTCAAAAAATATGGATTTTCGTAACCACATGGGAAACTCACACAATGGCAAATGTTTGAGAGGTAGACCAAGAAACAATGGGAAGACAATTTGAAAGAAGTAGCTAGACCAAGTTGGGGAAGAAAAACAAGCAGGATGGAAGTCCTATGGAGGCCTGTGTCTTACGACAAGCTGATGTCAGAAGTGAAAGATTAAATGAAATTGCATGTGTTTCAGTTATTTTAATAATGTGAGATGCTTTATATTCAAATGTCAGCAATATAGGCTATTCTTTCTTTATCTTTTTACAGTAAGATCTCAATACTCAATACATTTATTGCTTTCACATGGTAGGTACATAGATGGTGTTTATAGGTAGGTATCTCACATGAACCCTGTCTAAGGGTATATAGATAGATAAGTAGGCAGGCTGAAGTTTTGTGTAAACAAAAAAAAACTAGTAGGTACAATAAAATAAAGTCAAGGTAGGCAAAGTATCAAGCATTTGGAATAACACAATTAGGTAAGTAGGTTTAGTATTTTTTTCTTTTGTTATAATTTTCATTAGTCAAAAATAGGTACGTCACTTTTTATTTATTTTCTTTATCCACTTACCAGGTAGGATTTATGTTGAGAATTAATAAAATGTTGGTGACATAGTGTAAATATTTCCAAAACTTCCAATTAGTGTTTTGAAGTAAGAGTTTGTACTTTTTCAGGTATTTCTGGAATATTTAAAGGGCATGATTACACACATGGCATATGGGAGAGCATCCCTTACAATCAGTGTTCTATGCGCTCAGTTTATCACATACGGTCTCTTGATGTCTTCAGGCTGAGTCAGTTGAAGGATAAGGTACATATCATGCTCTCTCATGACTGGCCAAGAGGTATCACAGATTATGGTGATAAAGAAGCTCTGATGAAACAGAAACCATTTTTAAGGTGAACTGCTTTTCTATACTGTATACAAAAGCCACAGTTTAGGTAGACCCCCACCCAATAGACCAATGACATCTTAAATTTTGTGGGGTGGTCCAAAACTATTTGTCATGACAATCTTTAGGGGAGGGTTATGTTTAACTTGTACAGGATGTTCATGATGGTGATACAAAAACCTCAAATAAATATATTTGAATTCAATATGTATTGGGATAATATTGTCAATGTTTACTTTAGATGTTAATTATTATTATTATTTTCAGAGAAGACATTGAGTCAAACCGGCTAGGCAGCCCACCAGCATTGAACTTGTTGCACAAATTGCAACCAGATTATTGGTTCTCTGCTCACCTGCACTGCAAATTTGCTGCCATCATTGAGCATGATGGCGGCAAAGAGACCAAGTTTTTGGCTCTTGACAAATGCTTGCCTAAACGCAGACATTTACAAATAGTAGACATACCATTGGAGTATGATGGTGATAAAAGACTGAAGCATGACACTGAATGGTTAGCTGTACTAAAAAGTACTAACCATCTACTGTCTGTGAAGAATATGGATTGCCACATGCCAGGCCCTGGGGGTAATGAAAGGTTAGTGTTATTATTAAAGCCTAGAGAATCCACATTAGATAGATACTTTTTAATTGCACTCCCCAAAAAGTTTTAAACATTTTTATTGACACTAAAAGCTATCTTCCAAAGAACCTGAATTATGTTTATTATACTATTAAAAGTTTTGCCATTAAAATGTACACAAAAATGCAATAAAACCTACAGCAAATATTTTCGAGTTAAATTAATAATTATTTGTTTTAGGCATGACTTTACCCCTTCAGAGGAGGAAAAGAAAGAAATACTCAACATAATGAAAGATGTAACCATAAAAGAGGACAGTTTTGTGAGGACTGCCCCTGTTTTCAATCACAACCATAGCAAAACTGCCCCAATAGATCCTATATTGAATCCACAAACAGCTATTTTATGTGAAGTGTTGGGTATTGATGACCCAGTGCAAGTAGTTATCGCTAGAGCTGGTCGTAGAATGAAAGAAGCTGAAAAAGTTGATACACCACCAGAAATTGTGGAGTCTTCTGTAAAGGAAAAACCTATTTTAGCCACACCTACACACAGCCTAAAATCAAAGTTGTCACTTCCGGCACCAGTCACACCTGATGTTGGAGATATTGTACAAGAATCTGAAGATGTTCTTTCTGCTGATGATTCTTCCATAACACATGACAGCATCAACACAACTGAAGAATGTTCTACTCCAGTTACTAGAAAAACCTTCAAAAGACGTAACATGTCTATTTATAATACACCTGATAAGGATGAAAGTGAGGACTCGGCAGCAGCATTGTTGGACTCTGAAGCTAGCCCATCTAAATTATATTGTAGACCTAGTACATCATAGTAATAACATTAGCATTAAATATTTCTAAGGCAAGATACACATGCAATTTTTAGTTAATTATGATAAAAGTCAAAAGTCAATTTGTGTAATCATTTTACAATATATTCACAATTATTGAATTTCAATCAGTTGAGATAGAAACTCAATTCACCTTTTAAACTAAAGTTTTTTTGTAGTATATTAATTTTGATGTTTACGAGATTAGGACTAGGTTGGGAATTAGATTTTGTAAATGTTTAATATGAGAATTTAGCCTCAGAATTGTACAAAGATTATTTTAAAAACTATTTTGGCAATAAATCTGTGCAATTTTTTGAAATACTAGTGACTCTTTATTTAATAATGAACTGTAGGTAATTACTTATAATAATGTAGGAGTAGGTCCTATTTATTTGCAATGGCTCCTTAAATGCTCCTTGAGATGTGGTATATTCTTCGATTTATAACTGCACTGGTTACATTGAAGATCTGTAGACATAAGCTTTTTATGTGATTCACTAGACATTTTTTGAATAGATCCATTTTCTTTTAATGCCCTCAAAACATCTGAAAAAGCACATAACAATTTTTTTAGGATACCGGTGGTATTAAGGTTTAGTAAAAAGCATAATGCTATTATTAGTTTCTACATGGGTGCAGTAGTAGGTAAAATACATGCAATGCGCGTTGTGTCAGTTTATACTAACCATCGAAGGGAAGAAAAAAATCGGTAGTAAAACTGTTCCAATGAATTTTAGTCTTCAAACATGGTGAGATCATATCAGTGCTTATGATATGCATGTGGAGCCTCTGCATGCTGGGCACGGCATGGAACCCCGCCTTTAGATCGTAGTCTTCATCCTCTTGTATTTTATTATACATTTTCCCAAATTCCTCTAGAAGGGTAACATGAGAATGGTTCAATTTATAGATGCTGCTGATCTCTTCACAAGGCAAAACAAGGTAGTGAACTTTTGCTTTGGGGTACTTGTCGCGGATCACCACTAATTTATCAGTAGATTTCACTATAGAATCAGGATCTTTCATGGCATCAAGCAAGCCAAGAGACCAGTGTTTTGGTTTTTTTGGATTGATTGATTGCTGTATAGCTGGAAGTAACCGCTTGTTCTGGTTAGGACTTTTATTAGACATGGTTCTAAACGATTTGATCGTAACGGAACACGATTTTTATGGTTTTTCAAGCGGAGTTTAAGCGCCCGCCGGCCAAAGTTTGTTTATTTACTTTTTTCTCGAGTCCCTGTATTGTACGACCATAGATTTCACGGTCTGACGATACACGACTTTGGAAAGCATAGCCAGTATTCTGAAACGTAGCTTTCATATACTGGCTGCGTAATACTGGCCGTGCATTCCTGGCTGTTCACCCCCTTTGCATGTTGATCTTGTACGGCCCTTATACATGTTTCATATAAATGCTCTGTTTTCATAAGCGTGTACGCGTGTACTATCAAGGGGCTAGTGCTGTGTGGCCATAATATTTTACTCGAACCTATTGTTTTGTAAAAGGATCATTAAAAAGAATAACCAGCCTTGTTTTCTTGCCTTTCTTTCCTGGCTTGGTCGCGGAGGAACAGGTACCTAGATAAAAACCGAAGTTTCAAAGTGATCCTTGTGATTTTATTGAAAGTGATTGTAAAAATATCAGTACATTAGTTTAGTAATGCCCATCTTTTTATGATTTCTAAGCATGCGCCTTACAAAACTATCCTCCAACTCCAGTACATTTTTAATTTTTCAATACTGTACCTAAAAATGTTTAAATATTAATTACTTGGAACTATTCAGTGCCTAACTTCGGGAATGGTATCGTTAGAATGGAGGCGTCCAACCATTCCACCCCTTGTCTTGTCTTGCTTTTTTATGTAAATTCGTGCGACAGCTTTTGGTCGAGAGTTCGTCATTTGACCATTCGACCAATCAGCGTCGTCAATAGTGTACACAGAATACGGGGTGTACATTCCAGGGGCGTGCGATCCCATCATGTGACTACCTTATACGGCTTATATTGTACGACCATGGAAAGCACATCCATATAATTCAAACCCGAATACTGGCCGTGCATCCCAATGTTGTATTTTCCATGACGTCCGATGTGGTCTCTTTTTTCTCTACTTCTTAATTAAGGCGTCTTCACTTCACTTGATTATAATTATGGTGTCTGTGGCTATTCAGTGACTGAAAGTTCTGGATGTCACTGTCATTTAAATTATATAACTTGACTTGGCAATGACAGTTACAATAACGTCAAAAGCCAGAATAGGAAAACCGGTTAAAATAAATTGAAATGCATGCGATGCGAGTTTAAATAAAATTGTGCCACGAACTTACAATCATGGATCACACTACTTTTAACGCGCAGAGCTTCAGGGAAGAAAGTTCCCTTTTGCTTGGAGAAGGAAAATTAGCTTTGTAGCTACCGCTTGCCTACCTACCTAACCAAGCGGCTACCTACCTACCTTGTCGCTACATACTTACGTCATTACCTTTTATACCTCCGTCCAGAAGACGTACCAGTTTACCAGTTACCTTGTGAAGAACCATTACCAAGATTACCACAGTTACCAGGATTAATTGAAACAAGCCAAGCAGTTATATCACTTTATTATCAAGCAAGGATTAAAAGGAAACACATACCCAGCAAGCAAACCTTTATTCACCACCACCGTTCAATGATTCATGCCAAAAGAAACAGGAGACGTTCAGTGTCTAGAAACATCGCCATAAGAAACAGAAACAAGATGTGATCGGCAGCGCCCTGAGAAGGACGACTCAATCGTGCACCACCACCAAGCAAGCCACTCATCACTGCACTGCGAGCACCAGCACTTCAAGCTTCGAGAGACACTTCCACCAATCAGAACCGGACTCTTCTGGAAAGTTCCAGAGCGCACACACGGAGCGCAGACGCACGTCGTCACCTCACGCCGGCCGCCGAGCAAAAGGGCGAGCGTCACGCTCGGCCCAATATTTATACATTCACAGCGCGCGCGCACCGACACAGACGCGCGACCTCTGACCCCCCGCGCGGGCTATGACGTCACCCACCGTGCCACAGCCGCGGGCTATTCTGATTGGCTGATTCATTTTTAAGCTTGTTTCTTTTATGTTATCCTAGTTGTAAGATTTTGTATATACATAGGCTAAGTTTTATAATAAAGGTTCTTATTATAAACCTTTATTATAAAACTTATAAAACTTTATAATAAAAGTTTTATAATAAAGGTTCTTGCGAGTCTCCCACTGCGTATGAAGATCGGACTATACAAGACGTACGTCCGACCGCGTCTCGCATACGCTGCCCCGGCATGGTACGCTCTGCTGGCAGAGAGCCACAGAAAGAAACTGCGCAGCCAACAGAGCCAATGCCTCCGTACCATCGTGAACGCCCCACGGTACGTACGGAACGCCACAATCCAGCGCGACCTGAAACTAGAATCCCTGGACCAATTCATCGGCCGCCTTGCCAAAAGCATGTTCGCCAGGACGTCGGAGTCCAGCTACCCGCATCTGCGAATGCTTGCGCCGACGTACGAGCGGACCGCCAGTGGCAAGGCCTACCCTCGAGAACTGGTCGAGGACAGTGACCAGGAGGAGGGAGGAACACAGGACCATACGTGAGGCTCCCTCGAGCCGACCCGATGACCCCCCAGTAGAAACTGGGGGCGGTTAGAACACCGCAGTAAGGGGCCAAACGCCCGATACTGCGCCCCCACACACCGGCTTCGCCGGCGTGTGAGAAGAAAACCCTTTGCTGTAATAAAGGTTCTTATTCTTCTTCCCACATTCGTAACGTGCAGTTATTATCTACAAATCTCCACATAGGCAGGATCCCCTAAAGCTTTAATAATAGGTAGGTAGGTATTAGACATTTTTGGACCTAAAAATAGTAACCAGACAATTAAAACACACTCAACATCTTATTTCTAGTTTAATCATTTATTCCTAATACTTATGCATCTACTGATATCTAAGTAAAGATTAATTTTAAATACTTAGTCACAGTCATGACTGAAAAAGTTTCAATTTAGGAAACAACTAAGAATTTTTCAGTCATAAGTTTTGCTTAGTATTAGATTAGACCATACAATTAAATAATGTTAAATAGTTATTTTACAGACAAAAGGTTTTCGATGTAGGAAGTAACAACATAAAGAACTTGTCGAATACCTAGCTACTAACTTACAGAGAGCCTGAAAATGAAAGTAACCTACTTGCAAATTACTAAGAACAAAGGAGAAACATTCATCATTGCACCGTGGGACGGCCGGTGTACCCCGAGTCCGCTAGCGAATGGTGCGCCAGCTCTCGTAGTATCTGCTCGAAACCCTTTCCGCCAGGGCTTTGTAGGCTGTTGTTCTTCAACATCGTAGCGTTCAGCTTCGTGGCTAGGTAGCACATCTGAAATAAAGGGACAAAAGTTAATAAACCATTTGTCAAAATCGATCAATACTCCCCTAAGCGTAAGGTTTTATCTATACTCTATACTAATAATATTATAAGCAGAAAGATTTTTTGTTTGTTTCTACCGAATAGGCTCCGAAACTACTGGACTGGTTTTAACCATTTTTTTCAGAAATTGAAAGCTTAATAATCAGGAAGCCAAATTTTTTTTTTAAAAAAAGAGAGATCCTTAAGAATATTGCAATAATGTAATCCAAAGTAGCAAAATTTTGCCTATTAAATTAAATATTTGGCATGCGCTGGGAAAACTATTGATGATACATAAAAAATATGTAAGTAATACATGATTAAAGTACTCATTATTACCTACTAGAGGGATCCTACAGGGAATATTGAATTGAAATTGAAATTTATTGTGATTTACAAACATTACAGTTACATGAAAAAAACAATCCTTAATATTAATCAGATCTTAAATATATGTCATTCCTTGACGGATAACATTGGTACCCAAACTAGGTTTACCTGTGTGGTGGCGTACCAATGCCCTCCGCCGGGATAGTACTTATAATAATACAAATAAAGTAACTTAAATTAAGAAGTTATTACACGCTTATTGGATAGATAGGTAAATATAATTAATCATTCAAAATCATCAAAAGTTAACATTGTAGATAATAAAAACGTGAAGAAAGGTTTGAATATAAATAAATATAAAGTACTTAAATAACAATAACACTAAAATGAAATTAGATAAGTGAGTAGATAATATGAATACTTAATTTATTAGCTTGAGGCCACTAAAATATTTTCGGTTGAGTTGTAGTCCTGATCTAAAAGCCAGTCTTTAACAATTTGTTTACATTTGTAGAGTGGTAAATGGTAGAAGTTTAGTAATTTATTCAATTTTTTGTAACTATACGATCTCATAAAATAGCCCTGTTGGCGTGCGAATGCTGTATTGCATCTGGTGAGATTAGAAAACATACTCTGAGTAGAATTGTAGCTGAGCAATTGGTGATGAGAAATTATGGACTGTAGGATAAAAAGTTGACGAACTGACAACAATTTGCAATCGTTGTAGAGCAGGGCGGTGCGATAGCGGAAAGGCTTGAATGTCATCACTTTTAACACTGACCGTTGCGCTCTTTCGGCCCTGATTAAATGGGACTTGCAAGCTCCTCCCCACACGGAGACAGTAGCTAAGAACCGATTGCCCGAGAGCGTAGTATACTGTTCTCAGTATGTCGAGATTGGCAACGTGTCGAAGGTTTTTAAAAATACAAATGAGTTTACGGGTACGAGATGTTTAATATATCTAACTATCATAGTTAAGTCACAGTGGCCTCGATTCTGTAGTACACTGACTAAACTAATTTTAAACTGTCGCTCTCTTTTACTGATAGTGCAAGCAAGAAAGAGATAGCTACAATTTTAGTGCTGTCAAATTAGTCAGATTTAAGTTTTCCATACAAATTTAGTCGTGATATGAAAACATGCTGACTATAAATACGAAGAAAAGCGGCACGTAAACTGATTTGACAGCAGCACACGGCACTAAAATTGTAGCTATCTCTTTCTTGCGTACACTATCAGTAAAAGAGAGCGATAGTTTAAATTTAGTTTAGTCAGTGTACTACAGAATCGAGGCCAATAGCAGCTTTTGTGTCCTAAAATTAAATTAGATCGCCGGTAGAAACAAAAGTTGTTTACTTATATATCGTAGGTTTATTCGTACATGTATTTTTCCAAACTACCCCTCAAAGGAATAGGATGGTGTGTTAAGTTTGTATAACAAATGTTAAACGCTTAGTGCGATTTGCTGTAAACTAAGTTTGGAAACTTAAAATACAAAAGAACTGAATACGTAACAGGGTATTCAAAAAAGCCATTAGGGTGCAAGGAACGCAATGATTTTTGATGCACCTATAAAAACTCATTGGCTTACGCGAGTAAAACCGCGGGCGTCGGCTAGTCTAAGTATAAAGGTATTTGCCCATGGGTAGAAAACCTATCAAATTCATCTTGACCTATATCTTAAACTGTATAGCCAAAATTGAGATAGGTAGGTACAGGAAAGAAGGTCCTAAATTATGTTTATCAAGATTAGGTAATCTGCGTGACAAACTTACAAGCAAAGCAGACATGAACAACAATGCCCCGAGAGCCACAGCGACCATCATGGAAGTTGCACACGTGGCCTCAAGCGACGGTCGGTGGAACAGCTCTCCTGGCATCACCACTGTGTACTCCAAGTTCTCTTTGAACCGGGTGAATGGCGTCGAAGTGTTGTCAGCGACCAAAGCTGCTGCAGCAGTTGTATTTTGTACCTCTGGTAAGGATCTTCGACGGCGACCATGACCTGTGAAATTGTTGGTCATTTTCATGATAAAATTCCTTAATAAATTAGCTTTACGTTCATAAAATTAGTTTTGACTTAGCTACAATAGATATCAAGATAGAAGCGATTCTTTAATCGCGGGCCGTCCGTAATTTTCTACGATAACATGGCTCGCGACCTTGGACTTACGCGGGGTCATGTTCGCGGCCGCTTGGACGTTTGAAAGGTTAAAGCTTGGGTATTGGAATGATCAAAAACAAAATTTAGAAATCTCTTGGGGTGAAGGAAAACAATATAACCGGCATGGTATAATTGAAAAACTCGAAGACATGGTGTTATGCTAAGCAAGGCGCACCTTTTTTGCACACTGGTTCTTTTACTATCAGGCACAAGGCCCCCTGCAGGCACTATTTCTCACTGACCTAGCCTAAGCAGGGTGACTTAGAGAACGGGACACGACGAACGAACCTCAAAAATGGTCTGGTGAAGTCACAACATGATTACAGGAAAATAGAACTACCTGAAGGTTCAAACAAATCCAGACAGTAATCGGGCTGGCAATCAGCAGCGTCCATGCAGGCCTTGATCTGCGAGTGGATCCACAGCGTGGATCGTTCCTTCATGGACGCCAGTAAGAAGGCCTCAAAGTCGAGGAACACCTCGTTGTGTCGCTCTCGGTAGCGAGCTGGTTGGTGTGGGATGATCGAGGCGAAGTCACGGTTACGGCATCTGTGTGAAATAGACGTTTGTTCGTTCGTATGAGATATATGGCCAACACTGATGTTGAATAGAATATAATAATCGTTTATTGTCTTACTGTGTGTACCTAGGTACGAAGATGGAATAAATTGGTAACATTTAGTAACAATAATTGCCAGGAAGGGCAAAAATGAACTAAATGTTACCAATTATAACAATAAATGTACCTACAAAAACAAACAAGAAACTTAATATACATTAGAAAGCATCATCAAAATATTATTTTATGTTGTAGAAAACTTATGAAATTAGCCATTTTTTTAAAGAGTTACGAAACATTGGACCATTTAAACTTTTTATAGCAAGTGGTAGATTATTAAACATTTAAATCGCAGAGAAGAATTAACTGTTTTGATAGAAGCTATTATTAGTTTGAGGAATACATATAAATTTATGTTTATTTCACACTTACAATTTATGTTTATTTTTAATTTATTATTATTTTTGATTTAATTTCAACATAATATTTTTGATTATTTTTAACAAATGAATAGATCTCTAAAATATAAATACATGTGAGAGTTAAAATACTGTTATTCCAAAAATATTTCGTAGAATATCAGTGATATGAACGTTTATAAATGATACGTAGACATCTTTTGAGTTCTTAGGCTACTCGGAGCCATTTTGGTAGACAAAATGACTAAGTGACTAACAAACGGACGGGATGGGACGGACGTAACCAGGAAAGTTGTAAAGTTGGCAGAGAAACACTGTGGTACTTATCCCTCCTTTTGTATTACCTTGTTACAAAGTCATGGATTCCTGCTTGCATACTCAGGCAGATATAAACAAAAAGTAAAAGCAAGTGAGATACACTGATCCAATTACGTACCCTGCCTACATGAAGATGAAGCTAGCGCTGAATGCGCTTCAAAAGTAAACAAACACGATTCAATCCAGTACCAGTTTATGAGCATCTAATGCCGATCCCGTGATTTGCTGTGTCGAGGCACTTACTAGCTTCGTAAAATGAGTATAAATGTAAAAACTGATACAATTAGCGGTACTTTCATCACTAAATTCAAAAAATCGGCGAAACTTATCGTTTTTAATAAAAATTAAGCCGTGAAGACCTCAATTTAGTTCCACCGAGTTGGGTTGTTTTATTTCAGAAAATTGATTAGGATTGATCTGTATTAAGTAGAACTGTGCCGGGCGTGTAAGGTCGGTGTTCATTTCAAGGTATACTTATATTTTATACGTCAATTATTAATAAATTTCCATAAGATCCTTGTGATTTCAATTAATAAAAACCTTTTACTTTATACCCTCTTAATAGGTACCTACTTCTTACCTGCGGTCACTTTTGAGAATTAAGTCTTGCTACGATTTACCTGATAACTGCCAATTGAATGAATTGAATCAAACTTTGAATGAAGCATATACCCATAATTTCCACAAAAACGAAGAAATAGGGTAAAATTAGGTTATATGTGACTGACCAACAACTGCATCAATACGGTGCGTCGGCTCGTGCTTGTTTTTTTTAATCTAAATTCGTGCGACTGCTTTCTTAATCCCAATCCAGAACTCTATTTGTATTTCAATAAAAGTACTCTACATACCCATCTTTTACAAGTAGAACTGCTCCAGGAGCGTGAGGTCTGTCAGGATCAGGAGACACGGCAACCTCCAACAGTTTGATGTGTCGCCACGCGGAGTCAGGGTTGATCCGAGCGCGGAGTTGTAGCTTTGTACCGATTGGGACCGCCTGGAAAAAAGTCATTGATAAAAAAAACTGTAACATAATAAAAATAAATTTTATAACCTGTAATAGATGCAGGTTATAAATTTTATTTTTGCAGGGCTTGGAGTCTCCGTTTAAGCAATTATTTGCTTATGTTAGGAGAAATCGCTCTTCTATAAACTATTTATAATATTTTATAAGGACAAAGAATTATAAAGAAGAGAAGAATAAACTAAAATGCGCATTGTGTGACCGGGGCTTCCTTTAAAACTCCAGTCCGGTGATGAAGGGTTTATCGCGCTATTGATAAAGAATGAATTTTAATAATGTGTGATGTATGGCTGCTTCTGGTTGCTAGTAAAATAAAACGAAAAAAAAGATTATTTTGTAAGTGAGTAAATGTGGGAGGAGTCAAACCCACATGCCCGAAAAATATCCTACTCTCCGGCAACACGAAAGAATGGCGTAGTGGATAAACAAGCGTCTAAAATAGCCATCTATTTCATATAAAATAAATTACGATGTTATGAAAAACTGTGAACGTACAGCGGTTACCTGATCGACAGGCAAGTCGACGGAGTGATTGGAGTGTCTGGACACTGGTGGAGCTTCCTTGTAAAGAGCCACTTCATATTCCAGCCGTCCAGGCGTTTCTTCCACTACGCCAGACACGCGGGCTCCATGCGGGCTGAAAAATAAAATAAAAATTGTTCAAAGGAACCATCATACTCCGGCCGACAACCACAACCAGCCGGATCTTAACAAACACAGAAGCATTTAATCTGAATAAGGTCTACTCTCTATTTTATAACAGCACATAAAACCTACACATCTTATCATACCTGGAAACTAGAGCTTGAGTGAAATTTTATGCTGAAAGTACAAAAAAGTATACTTAGCTGGCATCACTGCTGGCGCTAATTCTCATCATTGACACCAGAGAATGGGAGCAAACTACTAACACAATAATGTCATAAAATTAAAGATGCTGATGCAATGAAATTAACGAACTCTGAAGTGGCTTTATTGATTTTTTTGAATGTATGAAAAATGATAAGATTTAAGTTATAAATCATTTATTTATTTATTTTACTTTAATTAACACGGCCGAGGGCCAATTAGAAAGACTAAAATTATAACTACTTTAGATTTAAATAAGTCAGACTATTAATAATACACTTACAATTTAAAAAATTAATAGAATGAAGATAATAATATAATATAGAATGTCAAAAGTAAAAAATAAAATAAAATATAAAACATAAATTAATGACGCTCACAAAAACACATGCATTCGTTTAGAATTTTTACTACTTACAGGTAAAGTTACTGTAACTGTATGGAGTTATTTTTAAAGCATAATATAACTTTTGACTAATTTACCCGTTGTTGCTAATTTACCCAATTAATTGTTAATTTCAAATCACCTTAATAATAATAATAATGCTGTACAATTTTCACACAGCATCTAGCCAACTAAGCAGGGCTTTTATTGTGGGAACTACTTGACTGATATACTACTTACATACTTTTTTTGTAAATACTTACATATTATACATAGAAAACACCCAGACCCAATACAAACATTTGCTAATCATACAAACATTTGTCCCACAGCGAGAATCAAACCCGCCACCTTCTGCGTCTCAAGCAGGCCTTCGCCCACTGCGCCACCTTGTAAATAAATGGATCGAAAATTACCAATCCTCAAACATATACGTAACCGTAGATTTGTTTAAGTTGAATTAAAAAATATGTCAAGAGCGCCTTATGCTCTAAAGAGCGCCTGGTTAAATTCGACCAACGAAAGTGAGATGGTGTAAACGAGTTGGAAGATGAATAAATAAATAATCAGCCAACAGACACTTGGCTGTTAGTCTTGAACCCATACTTGGATTCCGTGTATCATGAGATCCGTGAGTATCAGGACCTATGAGTATTGGGTACCGACTAATGCAATTCCCAGACCCGGAACAAATATCTGCATGTTAAAATCTTGTTTATATAAATTAAACAATATAAAGTTGTCAGCTGGAAGGTGTAGTTATGCATAATAGTAGATATCAAATTGAATAGAGGAAGACATACCACAACTACCTTGCTTCACCCGTGTATAAAGAATTTCAACAAATTTAAAAACGTAATTAAACAAAAAAATTATAAAAAGGCATACTATAATATATCTGATTATTTAGATGATAAAAACTCTTGGGATTGAAAATGCTCCAACTCAATAAAAAATGCAGGTAGGTACCTATTGTTTTGTAAAATAATCATTGAAAAGAATAACCAGCCTTGTTTTCTTGCCTTTCTTTCCTGGCTTGGTCGCGGAGGAACAGGTAATAGATGAAACCGACGTTTCAAAGTGATCCTTGTGATTTTATTGAATAAATTAATTTTGACTTTGACTTTGACTGTTAGAAAAGTATACTCACAAACTGCCAGCGAAGCCCGCTGCCTTGTTCTCTATGATGGTTGGCTCCGGAGGTTTGCACATGATGATTAGTTCCTGATCTGACTGCATCACCACCCCAGGAAACTGAGGAAACCATACTCGGACGTGCACGAAACCCTGGTAGTACAATATGATTGTTTAATATAAAAATAATTACTAATAAAATGTTTATTCAGTTCTGTCAGACACGTATATAAATCAGACCACTTTTTCTACGATCGTTTAAAATTAATAGTATGAAAAATTTAACTTCTACGAGAAATGATGCAAACTGTTAGTATTTGGTATAGGCACAGGGGGAGGAGGCATCCACGATTTTTAATCAGGACTCTCCAAACAAAAATTGCAAGCAGCAGAGCTTGTATTGTACAAGCTCTGCTTAGTTTGGGGAACTACATAACTGTTATACTACTAATACACTTTTATACATATTATACATAGTAAACAGCCAAACCCGAGACCAATATTTGAAGATCATACAAACATTTGTCCTGCGGGGAATCGAACCCACAACCTTTTGCATCTCAGGCGGGACTTAGCTCACTGCGCCAAAGAGGGCGTCGTATTGTTTCAAGAATAAAAAAACGTCAAATTTTCACATTGTTTGTATTGTAGCCGTGTTGGCCTGGTGGGCGATACCCCGACTTCCGATCCGGAGGTCGTGGGTCCGAACGCGTTCATGTACCAATGCATTCGAAAAAATATGTTCAAACGTGCTCAAAACGGTGAAGAAAAACATCATGAAGAAACCGGCATGCCCTAGAACCAAAAAGTCTTATGCCACAAGTTCATAAGTAAGTGTTGCGGTGTTAATAAGCGGCGATGGGCTTGCAACCCGTCAGGTGGAACGTTATCTATTTACAAAAACGCGGGCATGTGCGAAATATAATGTTTGGACGTATCTTGGCTTACTCCCTGCCCTCTACTTGGTACTCTCAAAAATCTTCTCGCTAAGTATATATCTGAGTATGTCCATCATGGAGAATCCAGTCGTGAGGTTTTGTTTCACGAAATTGAAGCTGTAAGATCTTTGCTAAGAATCTGTGAGTGAATTTAAATACAAATCGTCGGATGTGAACTGCAGCTTATTGTATGCAAACAGCGATGTTCCCGTACGGAGTATTAGTTCTATTTACCTCGATAGCATACCGGTATGCATAGAATAGGCAATAGTTGTTGATCACAAGCGGTTATTACAATAAAATAGGTATGTCAGTGCAGCTTATGCCATATATGTACACTTCTTACTGTTAGTAACGGAATGCCTTATTATTTGCCGATGACACAATATACTCGTTATGATTATTAGAAAAGATGAAATGACAATTCTTTTGTGTCAATAATAGAGTGAATTTGAGCCTCTTTGACCTGATATCAAAAAAGTTGTTAGAGACGCTACGGTAACGCTATTTTCATTAAGTGATCGCAGTGCTACCTACGTGAGCTCTTATCAGCTCTATCTAATGATATCGGTCATAATTGCCAATTTCCATGATATAATAAATAATTCTGGTCATTTTCATCTATCCCCAAAAGCAGATATGGGAACTACATGACTGATATACTACTTATATGCATTTTTTTGTAAATACATACATATCATACATAGAAAACACCCATATTATAACATGTAAGTGTCAGAAGTACTTAACATACCTACAGGCTTTAAATGGTTTGTGTGAAACATTTAACGTATACTGACAGTAATTACTGAGTAGAATTTAGGCAGCTATTATTACTTTATGTCGGTACTAATTAAGTGTAATTACTTTAGTGCGGTTTCTTACATACTTACATATACGGTTAACATAAGAGCGTCAAGCAATATTCTTGTTTACAAGAAAAAAACCTGCATTTCATGCGTTACGTGGTATGTGTGGTTTCCGTTTTTTTAACTTTACAGCAGGCCAATCGGACCCACCGAAATAATTACGTAGGTACCTACCCATATCAAATCCTCAAATCCTACCTTTAGTCATAAAATATTTCCCATACTGTAGAAGAAGTTAGATTTGTTCTTTATTGTTCAAAATTTGTATTTCTCCGAAAATAAAATTGCTGCAGAAAACATAATATTTGGTTTTGAGCCTCGAATTTTCACACAACAATTTTCCAAGTTTTGACAGTTGCTCTGTATTGATCTATGTTTGCTCTATACCTAAAATATTACGCTTTTCCATACGGTAGAAGAAGTTAGATTTGTTCTTTATTGTTCAAAATTTGTATGTCTTCGAAAAGAAAGTTGCTGCAGAAAACCTAAAATTTGGTTTTTGAACCTAGTTCCGCACACTACTGTAATTTTTTACAGTAGCTCTGTATTGATCTATGCTTGTTCTATAACTATTACAATATTACGCTTCAAAAACGCTGACTAGAATATTACACGATGCTGCATCAAGCTGAAACAGGGACCTATTTTGACCCTAAGCAACACATATTTTCTATAGGCTAATTCTTTCCCATTTCACCATGTTTGTGTTTTCGGGTTCAAATAAAAATATGATTTCTTTCTTTAAGTATTGAAAAACATCAAGTTTCGAACTAAGGCCCACAGTTTTGAAAATTTCACTTACATTTCTTTTGAGCACTCCACACCTCGTGAAGTCTGTTATCCTCAGTCTGTACAGCAGGCCTGTCGGGTCCTCCGCCTCGGGCCTGATCTGACAGGCGGGGTCTGCCACCGGGTCCGTAGCCCGGTCATCTGCGAAGAGCGGTGCTCCTCGAAATCCTTCTGGCTTTCTAAGCAGTGCTGTCACGGAGTCTCGAAGACCTGAGCCCGTGCTTGAGAATGTGCATTGGATATCCGTTACTGAAATAAATTAAGTGAGATATTTTTATTTTATTTTAACCTGTATGATCTTGCTGCAGGGCAGATACCTCCCTCTCTTCCCACACTTCTCGTTCCTCAGCCACTGTGGGCCAGTAACAGAGAGATTCGTGATTGCCTTGTATTTTCTCAAAAGTCTACCGCGAAGATGTCTGATTTGTAGAGACCAATAGATGGTAATATTGACCTAAAGAATGGTAGGCATGCGCGTATAATAATAATAATGATAATAATGCTGGTAATTTTTCATACAGCATCATCTAGCCCCAAAGAAAGCAGAGCCTTTCCACATTGCGTCGTCCGCTTTGTGTTCGCCATTCGAAACTTTATTTCCCAGCAGCGGTTGATTTTACTAGCTATATGGCCTGCCCATTGCTCAACTTTATGATTCTAAGAGCTATCAGAGCTTAGTTATGTTTAGTAGGTAGATATAATTTGTCCCTTTTTCAAAAAAATACCATGAAAATGACTTTGTACATATCCCAATATTTTGTATTATTTGTGTACAGTGAAGAATTATAACAAAATTATTGCTAAGTATTATTGCACTTCATTCGTATTCATACTTTTCTTCTTTGGGAATTTTCAAGGCTCTTCCGTCCCAGCTGTTAAGATGCTGTCAGAAGGAGCCATATGTCGATCTTAGGTACATTATTGTATAGATGTTACGTTGTAATATGCTTACCATCATAGTCCTGTGCAAGTACCGTGCTGACCTGTAACAATGAGAATATAACGTGAAGGAAGGATGCACAGCCAACCAAAGCAATTAAACGATAAGTGAATTAATTGTATGTGTTCATTGTTACCCATGGTCATTTCCTTGAAAAGATTCTGTTTCTCTTATCGGGAGAAAATCTTAAATCGGCGGAAAAACAGGGCTTTTATCAACCATCTTCATAACAAAAGTGAGCGCTTGCAATAGTTTCTTACTTATTTACCTATTCTTCACTATCTACATAAGATAGCATGGTTTATTGACACTGAAATTGACGGCACGTTTCTTTTTGGTGAAATATTTTCACGGTGATTTTAGGCTTACAAAGCTAAATGGTGAAAACGAGACCGTTACTAGTTTCATCTTGTCCGGTTGTTTTTTTTTTAATGTTATGTTAAAGCAAACAGTCATATAGCCTACTTGATAGAAAGCGGTTACCGTCACCTATTGACATCTGCAACATATGAGGCATTGTGAAATACCTTTTTTTTTTGAAGCGGGTATTATTATATGTGTTTTAGTGTGTATGTCTGTCACACACAAAAACACTTTGTTGTATGTTTCACACTCCGATTTCTCAAGTATATATAATAAAAAATAAAATATAGGAGTTACTTTTTCTCGCACCCTTCAGTAGGTACAAGACATGTGCACTGAAAGGTATGCGTCATGCGTTATACATTGTCATAATCGGTGGTCCAATACATCACAAAAAATTGATGAATTGATCCACAAAGCAAACTGTCTACTGCTAACAGACAGTTATCATTACCAGATTAGAAAATATGTTAAATGTATAGGATGTACAATCAATAGACGCCAGTCTTAACTAAAATAAACCATTACAGAAATTAGCCTTGAAAGTGCGACTAACACTGTAACGGCCGACTGGAGTGGACGGGCAGGCTAAACTGTCTCCTATCTTAGATAACAGAAAACAATCGTGCAGGGATTTAGAGTAGAAGCTATCTTCCAAACAAGAGTTTTCTCGCGTCTGATACGTTTTGACTGAAACACGGCCCATTTATAACAAAACTGCAAATGATACTTATCACGTTTGTTTGCGTGAAATATGATAAAGTTAATGAATGCTCGCTAAGACTATTTGTTGACTATTTGTACAGTAGCGGTTGTAAAAACCAGCCTTGGTTGAAAGTAAATACTTAGTTTATAGCAGGTGCTATATATGGATTTAATTGACAAATACAATAGTCACGTAGGACAGACAATACGCGCAAGATAGGTAATTATTAGTATAAATCACTACTAAAACATATTTCAGTGAATTTTCCTTAACTCTTAGGTTAAATTTAAATAAATACAACTGAATGGTAATGTCTACCCATAAAATAGTTCATCATCGAACTAGAAATATACATTTTAAGTAGCAATTTCCTCGTAATAGTATATGTAAGGGTAGTTGGTCATGATAATAGAAAAGCAAGCTCTACAGGTAGTAGGGCAAATCAGGTTTTTCTACAGCCTACTAGGACTAGTTAATAAAATTTGTTTACAATATAACTATCAAGCTAATGCATATAATATTCTGCAATTGGACGCACAAAGCCACTTAGATAACTTTAATTCCAATAAAACAAAGCCTGTTTAATACACTTTTTAATATTCTACGTGACATTCAAAATAGATGAGGACTGATTCACATTTTAGCTTTCAATTTAACGCCAAAGTTTTTATTTAGCTATTTAAGTCTACATTAGACGAAAAGATTGACCCAAATGTCTGTAATGAGCGTTATAAAAATATTACTGACGATTAAAATGAAAGTTTCTGGGACGAATAAGTAACTAGTTTTGTAAATTTGTGGTCTATGAGTGTGCTTGTGGTTTCGGGATATTAAGTGAATCGCCACATGGTTTATGATGCGTACGTGCCGCTAGTGCCATTAAGTAAGTTGATTTGATACAGGTTACCATGGTATATATAAATCATGATAAAGGTGAGCTTGTAGCTTGCAGCTACCGACGAAAGTCGATTTATATAGAGTGATTTAAGCAAGATGGTCCAAAACTAGGACCTTGAGTGATGGAGGTCCTTGAGACTCATCCGAATCACCCCATGTATACAAAATTGTTAAATGCGGATTAAACAATTTTGTATACAGATAATTGGGTATGGCACTATGAGGAGACAGTGGAACATAGGAATGTTTTGGACAGCATTAGAACTATGACCACTCCTGAGAAAACGTAAATCAAAAAAATATTTATGTTTTCTCGTGAACTGGGTTCACTTGTAATCTATTTTAGTGAGGTAGCAAAGCCTAGCGCAATAAAATTAACAGGGAAATTTGCATTAACAAAAAAGGTTTGTTATCAGTTACTTAGTTAGATAAACGTTGCCGAAATACATTTGTTTTCTTTCGGATTAGCACAACGTTTCTAAACCCTGCTCATACGTAAGTATACCCCGTGGGTGTAACTATTGGGCACGAATTTCTCATCACCCTAGAAATGTTGGACTGTCTCACTAGACTCACTCTATTTATTTTCTTTATTTTGTTAACCATATTATTTCTCATTATAAAAACTAAAATTGCTCTATTCACGGTATAATTTGCGTTTATTTTTGTTCAGAGTAACTGATTCTAGCTTGTAGTTATTTAAGTATGTTAGGTACCTACGTAATAATTTTAAAATTTTTTTATCTTGTGTACCTACCTGAAAATCACAATAAGCATTGTTACTTGCGATGAAACCACTGGTTTAGCTGAGGCCGATGAACCATAAAAAAATCATAAGCATTTTGATACTATAGATGACTAGATGTAGATAAACTCAGAAAATAATCTTAAAGGTATTAAGTATAGTCAAGTTTTGGCATGCTACAATTATCTGATTTATTCCAGTATTTTTTCTGTCTACATACTTTGTTAGTGGGTTAATAAAGTCAACGTGTGCTATTGAACTTTGCGCAAAGAAATACAATAGACGCATAAATAAAGTTTATACCTATTACCGGACCAACTCTTGCCCTGTCTGTATCTTTTAACTATCGAGTAAAATCGGAATACCGTATTGTGCTATTTGCGCCTTAGGCCTGAGTTTAGACCCACAGTCTATTAAAGCACTGCGTACACGTGCTCTATACGCGCATTTGCTCTACCCTACGCATAGTTGCGAATTTGTTTAAGACTCATGACAAGGCATCTCCTATTCTTCTGCGACTGTTTATCAGTAAAAATGGTGCGAATAAGTATAATAAGAGAAACGCATGTTTTCTAAAATGTTTTTCATGAAAAGCTTTTTATAAAGCTGAATTGGCTCCATTCTACATTTTATAACGTCCACTGATGCAGCGTGGTTTCAGTGGACTATAAGTGAGCATAAAGGGTGGTGTGAGTGACACCGCCCTGTCTTTCTGTCTGAGTAGACAGAAAGAAAAGAAGGTCAATAAAGCAATAATATTTTTGTTGTTTTTTATTTTAGTTTCTCTCCGTTTTTCTACGCAGCTTTGATCAATGTCGGCCCTAAGGCCTTCCAAACTCACAAATACCGGACCGTTGGAATTGTTTTAGACGGAGCATTGCCCGGAACCGTATCGGTCGGTGTCGTTTAAATTGCTCTTGAACGCTTGTATGCAAATCTCCTCGAAATGTTGAACGATTTTTTATAAAATCGTTTTGCTCTGATTAAAAAATGAAAATCTATTGGGCGTGAATTTTGGGCGGTGAATCAGTTGCTTACTATTTTTTAATGAGAGTTGCTTCTTTTGTTTGATTTTATCTCATTTTTGTAATTATAGGGTCTGTGTGAAATGTAAGTAAAATCAAACTATGAAATACGAGTACATCACCATTTTACCTCATTGGTAATACGGATTAAGTAGGGATCGTCTCATTGAAATTATAGACTCACTAGTTGTTGCCAAGAGCTTTAACGCATGAAGTCATGTTTAAAAAAATATACAAAAAATACACTACACACATTTTCACCCCCATTTGAAATGGAGGTGAAAATGTGAAAATCCTTAACACTGAAACACGTCATTTAAGATTATTAGCTATCCCAATTTTCAAGTTCCTACATTTAAAAAAACCGATAACTCTTTAAAACCTTTTACTTAAAATGATAAAATCCAAAAACTCTGATACACGTAATTATTGATTTATGCTCAGTAACTGTTATTTAAATTATCGTGTTTCTAACTTTGAAGAACAAACACTTTCATAAAAAGTTCCTCCCCCATTTCCCCCCATTAAAGTGGACATTTACAAAAAAAGTCTTAACACATGCTCACGTTATAAAATAAACCTATGTTCCAAATTTCAGCTTTCTAGACTTAGTAGTTTTGGTTGAACGTTGATGGATAAGTCAGTCATAATATGTTAAATAGCAGGCAGTACTGAGCAGGGGTGATCACCGGCCGGTCATATGTCAACCGGTAACTTTCTATGTAATTAGCCCACATTTACACTTTACTGGGTATACTGTAACTTTATGGTACTAAAACATTAATTCACTGATGAGAGACACTCAGACCTTCACTTCTATATCTAAGGACGCGAGTCCAATGACTTATCCATAGAAATGCACTTGGCATTGGTACTAAAGCAGAGCTATCCGTGCGTGATGGATTACATGAGTGGATGTGCTACGCTACGTGCAAGGGGCACGTGCATTAATAAGATGAATACACGTGCCCCGTTCCTTTAGTACTTCAAGATAAATGTTGAAAAACCTACATTACGTCTTTGCGAACAGATTTCAGCACAGTTTTTATCGGATTAGAATGGAATGATTACAGCCTTTTGTAAGCACTGTAGAGCCCCTCTAGCATAAGTGAAGATGCATACAATAAAATAATTACTACTACACATAAAAAAATATTATTATTGCATAACACCCATGGAGAACATGTGGTCCAAAAAATACCTGTCAACTCGATTAAGCTTTGCCGTTTTGTAACGATGCACAGTATGAATAATTGCTTAAAAAACGGTAATCCTCATTTTATTTCTCTATTCGATAGAGTAGGTACATGGTTTCAAATGTATGAGTAAAACTCCCGAAGGTCAAATGAACTTGGATCCTGAGATATGATTTTATTTTTACTTGCTTCTATCGGACTGACAATGAATTATCTTTACATTCCTTAATTCAGCAATTTGACTCGGTGTCGTCTCACGCCTTATCAGGTTCCCAGCATTTCCCAGGCGACGGTAATTGTGAAAGTAATTACTGCATTCAGGAACTTTAATGAACATAGAGATAAAAGAAATGCTGTAGAATAAAAATCTAACATTATTTGGGGAATGCAGTTTCCAGTCACGCAAGTCTTGAATAATGTTTTTAAAGCTAAGGAGCTCTAAAATTTGTTTTACACAAGTTTTTTCAGATGCAGTGGTATTATAGTCCGCGCGCGAGGGCTAGTCACCTCCTGCGGTATGGGAGAGGCACCAGGGGGGAGCGGGACAAACGACGCGCTCCACCAGTCTGCCATAATTGTGCCAAAATAGGCTACTTTTTATCTGGGTACCACGTGGACGAAGCCGTGGACAGAAGCTAGTCGACTTTAAAGTAGTATTTTCACCGGCTTGCTTTCTACCTAAATCCTATGCCTAGACAAGTATTTCGCTTGTTTTTTTTATAAATCAATCTACAATCAAAGATGATACACTTAAGTTATTTATTACTAGCTTCTGCCCACGGCTTCGCCCGCGTAGTGCCTGGAAAAAAAGTAGCCTAAGTGTTATTCTGATGTATAAGCTAAGTATTTATTACTGTAAAGTTTCATCAAAATACGTTCAGTAGTTTTTGCGTAAAAGAGTGATAAACATCCATCCTCATAAACTTTCACGTTTATAATATTAGTAGGATTTGCATATTATGAAATTAAAATCTGATGCATGTCTTGGCTTTTTACAATCTCATCAATCTTTTAACCTCCTCGCATGGTTGTGGACGAGAGGTATCGTTTAATGATTCTGCACGTTGAGTGCTTCCCCGTTCGACCCAAGATTTTTCTACCCAATAGGTATTTTGCTCCGTTCGACCCATGTTACTCTTTGTACCCACACCTACTTATTCCTAATTTCTATTGTTTAAATTCAAATAAATGACACAGTGAAACATTAAAGTAGAAGGGTCAGCAGACAAAAAATATGTAGATACTTATTATAAATATTTTTATTAATAAAATCAGTTTTGTTCTGATAATAGTGAGCCAAATATTTGTCTACTAGTTTAACAAAAACACTAATCAACCTTTAAAGAAAAAAACATAATCAAATAAACATGTTATAAAAAATAGCACATCAATGCTCAGATTCAGGTCTGGTCGGTTTCATTTAGGAAGTTACATTTCTAAGTTATGTAGGTACATAATATCAGTCATGCAAAATCAATTTTTTTTCGAGATCAAGTATTTAAAACAAAACAATAAGTCCGCCTACTTACATTGTTCTAGGGATTGCACGTGCATTCGTTTGAAGAGAGCATAAACATTAGCATAAAATATTATTACCTCCATATTGTAGGTACAAAATTTGAAATTACTATGAGTAATAATTTCATCAAGTTCGATTTTTTACAAATATTACGGTGTCTGTACTGTTTAGAATACACTGTGACTTAGATTTTTGGATTGGGTAGAACGGAGCATATGTTTGGGGTTGAACGGGTAAAAATAATATTGGGTAGAAAAATTGTGGGTTGAACGGGGAAGCACTCTGCACTCTGCATTACAGTTTTCTATTATTATACAGTTACGACGTACCAAGATGGACGCTGAAAGCGTGTGCTAAATTGGATGTTAGGTAGAATCTGGAACATTTTTAGCGGTTTCAAGCCCTTTAGGAGAAATTATTTGCCCTCTAGTAGATACCTACCGTTTACTTTGCCCCTGCCCCTACAGATTGAAGAATGACTTATTCACCTCTGATGACTTCCAAACTTGATCAGCACTATGATGATTAAAGGCGGTGTAAGTTTTAAACAGTGACTGTACCTAACTCGTTTGACAACCCTATGAATAGGCGCGTGCGCCGCGCTCCATCTGTAACGTTATTTATGTCAGTAATGAGTTCTGTATAAGGCAATCAAGACGGACTGATTTTAAAATTTACTATCTGTTATAAAAAATAATTTTGTACATGCGATTTTTATCATACAGTCTAATGAAAATTTGAATTAATTTTGATCCAGCATTTTATATCTATGACGCTTTTATAAACAACAGTAGGTATTCTACTACTGTTGTTTATAAAAACGTAGTAGATAGGCGAAAATGCTGGAAGTAAGAGTTGAAATGAGGTCAATCAATATGAAAAGGAAGATTGGAAAGTGTATCTCTATCTGTAAGTTGCAATCTAAGATCATAATGCTTTTGATCTTTTGATAGACCGGTGATTAACAGAAAGCACGAAAGGTTGATAAAGTCATTAAACACGGCATAACTACTGGCCTTTTAATTCAGATATATCTCTGAATGTCGGTTAAGTGTGTACGTGGTTCACTAAGTTCACTTTTTAATTTATCTACTGCCGTGCTCCACTTCAAGCTGGTATTATGAGTATCGAGATATCTAGAGTCTACCAGTCTACCAGTCTCGTTAATGTTTAATATTAGTAGGAAATAAGATTAGTTCGACTTCAGTTGCACAGAAAAATAATTATTTGAGGGTGAATAGCTCAGGATATCTGAGTTCTGTGATACCTTTTATTTCTACAACCGAAAAAAATGGTGTATGTAACAACTAGATAAATGCCGAAATTTCCATTCCAACAGCTAACGCAGAATTTAGTACATTGCTGAAGTCTTGGTGATATATTAATATTTATTTGCATTGTTTAACACCAAATAATTATAATTTCTACAGCTATAATTTCTTTTCACATTTCTGCTCACAAGTTGCATATCACCGAAACTCTTGCTGATGATTTTTTTAAGTTTTTTGCTCGCATTAGCAGATTCTCTGAAGCGTGTAATTCAATCTTTTAAATGGTTCCAATCACGTATCACAATGGCTAGTCGAACTCGCTCTCACAATTTAGGTAAGTAAAAACCTACCTATTATATTTCTTCCTATCTTGTGTTAGCGATACTTTTATCTGGGTTAATCGTACGTTGTTTCAATGCTGAAAGTCTATTACAAAGTTAGTACCGTAATAAGGACTTTTACTTAAAGAAACAGTTGCTTGGCAAAAAATAAACTGTTAGTTTATTTTTTTTATTTCAAAAAAATACTCATGAACAACAAAGCTGACAAAGTCATGCAGATTTTCACATATCAAGGGTTATTTTGAACCGCTTCTGTACAAATTGCCAAAAGCTCACAGAAAGCTATTTTGAATCAAAATAGCTTTCTGTGAGCCAAACCAAACTGAGCCTAAACATTACGGTACTGACAATCGTTGACATTCAAAATACAGAGAATATGTTGGCTGGGAAGGCATGTATGATACTTGTAGCTATCATTATATAGACTGAGGCTGCATTGATGTTTTATTGCTAGTGCCAACCACTTATCGTAAGCTACATCGCAACTTGCATGACATGCTGTAAATAAGTAAACCGGTTGTAGTCTCCTAATCTTGTTTGACACTTACCCTCTATCATGTGAAAGATGCTAAACCATGGGAATTTATGTTACCGCGTATCTATGTCGTGGTCTATCGACTAATATTTTATTTGAACCTTCTTCAAACGTAAGCCTTGAACCTCGAATATTTGTATATGTAAATACATTCTGTAATTTCCATCAAAATTATCACATTCTTCAATTTTATTAGGACGAATTCCGCGATGTCTGCTTTCATAATCTCAATTTCCATGGGCTAGCGGAACGCGAAATCATTCGCTAGTTCATATAGAAGATTTTCCATGCAAAGTTGATCAGACCCTTGTCTGTTTGTCAAACAGCTGACAAAAACAAACCAAAAGACAAGAGCTAACACTATCTCCTATTTTTATCTGTCCATAACAAGCCGCAAATTAAAACTATTTGTTTTGTAATGTTATCGTATGAGTAATGTACTTATGGTTGTAAGAAAAAACGTACCAGTAGAAGCAACAGCACAGCACGGCTGCCCACCGTCATGCTTGCGGTCTGCCACACTCGAGCGCGGAGCCAACCGTTAATGCTATCTGCCCCGATTACCTTACTGATGCTGCTTATAGAAAAAACCTTATTATGCCTAAACTAAATCTATCAGAGCAAAAAAAAGAATAAACAAACACAATAGCATCCGTTGTTCTTTCACAAACACTAAGTCAAGAACGCAACACTCGATGTTTTGATGCCGGTATTTCCCACTGAGTCGAGCGGCTAGGGAAAGTCGCGTGGTCGCGTGGTGCGCCTGTGAGCTCTAGAGACGGGACTGCAACGCAGCGCGCAGCGAGCTTACTCGATGATGATGGAACAGTTAGCCCTCGTCGGCAATGGGGAGGGTACCACCTGCTCTGTACTTTATCGTTCTCACGACACAATCGCCGATCCGGCTCGCGATTCGACAATCTTGTGATCTACATAGTTGATTGGCATCGGATTAGGGTAAGAATTAGGCTCTATCGTCATTAGAGTTCACGCCGTCGAGTTCATTACCGACTGACCGTGACATTCACGGAGAGATGGAGATTGGAGGGGTTCTCGTGAGTGGCATTTCTGGTACTCCGCTGATCGGGTCATCAAAGTTATGTTTAGGTCACAGATTCTCTAAATACTCCGACAGGCGGAAGGACGCGATGGTTAGACGAGATTAACTAAATAGCTTTATTTTTGATCCAGCCCTCGCCTGAATAGATATGAAACCGCAATAGAAAGTCAATCATCGTTGCAGATGACGACTGATAACTTTTTAATTTGCCATTCTAACTTCAAATGAATTAAAACCATTGTTATTGGATCCTTATCAGGAGTCGATGATTGAAGGTAAAGACTGATTAACAAAATGTGTAGTTAAAATAAAACTATAAAACACACTTTTGTCACGCACTCAAAAATATAAAAATACATACATATTTTACAAAGAAACACCCAAGCCCGAGACAAATTTACCAAACCAAATTATCTGAAAATACCTCGTGACGAACGATCTTGGGGTTCCTCTATCCATCGACTCCCCGCAACCTTTAAGTTCTCGTTGGATCTTTCTACACTGCGTCGTCCGGTTCGTGGCCACCTTTCGAGAACCCTTTTCTGTCCCGGTTGTCTCTATGTGAAAGTTTCAGAATTCTCCAGTCTTTCTCAGACTTTCCCATAATATTTGTTCTATTGTTAAATTTAGTTGAGCCAGATGGATTATCCTTTGACATAATGTTGATGAGACGTCATCGCATTGGTATATTAACACCGACAACCCTTGCCTGACATGATCTACATTGTTTGTATTGTGCTACTTGTTTGTGATGCAGGTGAACTCAGACAGGTGTCTGTTCCATCGATGCGTATCCGTGACCGCATCAGTCACGCCTTAGCTCAGAAAATCTGTTGCCCAATTTGAATAGGTCGTGAAAATTTAACTGTTTATTTCGTTCTAACGAATTATCTTATTATTCACTGATTGCAGATCTATCTGCAATCAGTGAATTCGTGTCTTTTTTAAAATAGGCATGGTTACCATTTTAATGATAATATTTTTGTCTTTAAAACGGTAACTTATAGAATGATTTCTGGTTTTAAACTTTACCCGATACAAAAGACATCAACGCACGCGCACTACTTGTTTGGTGACAACTATCCACAGAGAGGTTGCCCACTAAATTAAATAAAAGAGTTAGTTAAAATAACTTGTGCTGCCTGGACAAAACTTGAGGTACATTCAGGAAAAAGTGTTTTAAAAATTCTGAAACTAGCGCCCAGGGAGCAAAAAAAACATGCGTTGTATTTTTTGCAATAACACTGTAGCGTGCGAGCGATAAAATAAATTTAGCGCAAAACATACAGTCCGATCGATAAGGTCCCCTATTGAAAGTTTCACATTTTATATTTTATTGCAATTTTGTACACATTGTATTGATACACCTAGCTGTTGTGAAAGTTTTATAACGGTACCTACATATATATACCTATAGAAATGTAGTTACCCACTTAAATAAGGACTAAAAACATGCTTCCTTTGAAATAAAAACAACCATCCTCACAACTTTAAAGCCAATGATGGACATCCGATCTTAGTAGGTACGGACTCAGTACGCCCCGTACCGATCCAAGAGTACACCAAGTAGGGGGTGATCAGAGGCAGGTTCAGATATATTTATCACGTTCTCACGTTTTGTTTAGTAGTTAGCATTCCACATGACAGGTTGCAAGTCAATCGCCGCTTATTATTAAATAAAATATATTTATTTCTTGAAAAACTAAGTTTTGATTTTAGTCTAGTGTATATCGACTTTCTTTCAGTGTTTCTTTCACCATTAAGAGCACGTGTGAAAAATATATACTTTAGAAATTGGATAAATCCATTGGTGCATGCGCAACCGGGTTCGAAACCACAACTTTTCGATCGGAAATCAGGATGTAGCGCAAGAAAAGGTGGTTAAAAATGCAAATTTCCTTTTACAGTGTATTTTTTCCATTATAAAAAAAATTAAGTATCTGGAAGAATAATTTTATTCTTAATTTAATAATTTTATTCTTCCTTATTAGTAAGGCTAGACCAATAATGCAACATTTTAATCCCTAAAGTTTTTAAACATAACAACCTATGCTTTTCCCTCTAGACCGCATTAGCATTCCAATATCTTCTAGAGCCTTCTACCGCCCCCCTGTAGGCCTCCAGCGCCCACAAGGGGCGTTATTACCCACTTTGTAATATTGATGACTATGTACTCCTCCAGGTCTTTAAATCACGGAAGCAAAATTTAACATTGTGACAGTGGCCAGGGACAGCGTCTCGGCTGCGCGACAGCATGCAACGTCTGTCAACCGTTTGTTTGTCCAGGAAAGCTACGACACAAAGACAGGCTTTCTTGAGTAGAGTTACTATCTACTTATTTGCATTACATTACGTATGTACCCAACCCATATCAACGAGTAACGGATATTCATGCGAAATAGGGCTCAAAGTATGAAAAACTTTTAATATGATCGTAAAAATATTAAAAATCCGAATTTTGAGATGGAAGTTTGTTAAGCCGATTACGGTTAAGCCGATTTGGATGAAATTTTAAAGTTCGTATCTCAGAATAACACATAGCTTGATGAAAAATCACACAATGTGTGAGTTATTTTTTTTTAAATACTACAATAATGAATCAGAAACAACGAGTACCATGGTACCGCAACACCAAGACCCGGAACAAATGTTAAATAAAAAATAATAATTTATAATAAATAAATAATGCTGGACATTTTCACACAGCATCATCTAGCCCCAAACTAAGCAGAGCTTGTATTTTTTTGTAAATACATACATATTATACATAGAAAACACCCAGACCCGAGACAAATATTTGCAGATACAAACATTTGTCCCGTGGCGGGAATTGAACCCGCAACCTTCTGCGTCTCAGGCGGGCCTTCGCCCACTGCGCCACAGAGGTCGTCAGAGGTCGTCAGAGGTTTGCAGAACATGCAAACATTTGTCTCGCAACGGGAATTGAAACCTTTTTTATCTCACTCGCCTAGCCCCGAGGTCGTCAATACAAAATAAACAGAAGAAACACTATAGCCACATTTATTTTGTTACGTTATGTAGTTATTTTCTGGTATTGAAGTATTTTAATTCATTCTTAAGTTACTTTTTATCCGGATACCTAGGGCGGGCAAAAACGTAGGCAATAGTGCTAGTAGAAATAGTGGGTGTAGTTTAAGTAGTTTATCTATGTATATAATATGTAGGTAGTGTATTAAAATTGATATTAAAGTATATTTAGTTTTTTCTTTACTGACTTTGCACACCTACCAACTTCATCACTTATATTTATCACCTCAAAGGTTTGATAGAAGAAAACTCTTTTAGGGATAAGCTCGCCTTTGTTCATGCTTGACCTAATATTTTATTTTCGTGATATTTCTGAGTACATTCAAGAATTATAAAATAAAAATAATATCAAAAATCCTAGCATGCTTTTTTTGAATACTCTAATACGTATTCATTTCTTTCGTATATTTAGTATCCAAACTAAGTTTACAGCAAATCGCACCACGCGATAAAAAAATCCCATACAAACTTACACCATCAGTTTGGGGAAATAATTATATTAGTCTTTTTTCATTTCTATTGAATAATATTTATACAAAGTTTCAAGTTTTTAAGTTCAGGGAATACGATTATTATACTAAGGTTTTAGCCGTTTTCACCCCCTTGGGGTAGTGTTTTCCAAATTCCTTTCTTAGTGCACTCCTACACTATAAAAGGAATATACCCTCCAGTTATAGCTGAACCAATTCAGGACGAATAAATAAAGATAATCCTTTAGCTATGAAAATGCTTTTTTTTTTAAAATAAAATTGCACTCTTAAAAGGTGCTAATGTTATTTTAATGCAAAGTTTTTACAATGAACCATTTACGTCCCTGTTCGAAATTTATGAACCATCAATCAAATAGTTATGTGAAGAAATTATGTTGTAAACTGAGTTGTTTCTGAGAGCTTCAATGGCCAATTTTTTTTTGCATTTTCGTAAAATGAAAGCATTTATACTTTATTAGTTACTAGCTTCTGCTCGCGGCTTCTTACGCGTGGTATGTTGATAAAAGTAGCGTATGACTTCAAACTATGCCCATATCAAATATCATCATCACAAACGGTTTAGCCGTGAAACATAATATATAACACATAATGGCCAAATCATACAATATAATTATAAATTGTAGACTATGTGTTATTCTGATGCATAGGCTACATTACTGTAAAGTTTCTTCATAATCCGTTCAGTTTATTTCACGTAAAAGTTAATTTATACCAACTTTTGCGTTTTTTTTTACAGTTTTCATACAAATTTCAGTACGTTATTGCACCCCCCTAGAGGTAGTTTTGAAGTTTATTTGTACCAAGTTTTAAGGAATCTAACCAAGGAATAACATTTTCCATAGAAACTTTACCACTTTACCTGTTTAACCCCCTAAGTGGTTGATTTTCGAAAATTTAATCTAATATGCCTAAGTATGTGTTATTCCAGAACCTAAACTATCTACATTCCAAATTCCATCAAAACCGGTTTAGTAGTTACGGAAATACATGGTAACAAACATTCACACACACACACACACACACACACACACAGTCTTTCGCATTTATTATATTAGTAGGATACGAATGGATATTTATGAGTTGAGAATTCCAGTTCTCTGAAGGAAAAAGGTTTTATATCTAAAGTTTTTGTTTGAATTCTAAATACCATCTCATCCTTCTTAATTTCCTATTCCTAATTACCATGCACGTCAAATATTATTAACGTTTATCCAAAAAAATAAAACAACTACATTACTTCTAAAGCTTAGATTTAAGAGTTATCTAATAAACTTTTTAAAGAATACTCTTTTTAAGTAATCCTACTAATATTATAAACGTGAAAGTTTGTGAGGATGGATGTTTGTTACTCTTTCACGTATAATAGCTTATACATCAGAATAACACATAGGCTACTTTTTACCCGGGTACCACACGGGGAAGCCGTTGGGAAAAGCTAGTAATCCATAAATAACGTTCTAATAAAGTTCTTTAAAGTAGCTCAATATGCACAGTCTCAAATAATCGGCCAGTCGTGATATACAGTGACCCTCGAATGTCTTTTTTGAAAGACTTTTTTTCTGGACTGTACATTAGTTTTGACCTGAAAAATATCAGCACTATCTTATTTCCCTTTCGCAAGCGGTATTATATAGCATAATTCTACCAAAAATAAACAGAATAAGTAGGTATAAGATTGGACTTTTTTTAGAAAACTCAAAGGTTCATTATAACCAGCGAATGTCTTATCTACATCACACATCAAAAAAAGTGTGCGATCATTTTGTAAACTTGAAATATTTTCCATTTCCTTTTAATCGCGGTTCCGTAAAAAATATTTAAATTCATTTTAAACATATAATAAAATAAATAATAAATAATGCTGGACACTTTCCACACATCATCATCTAGCCCCAGCGTAATCTGAGCTTCTGTTATGAGAACTACATGACTGATATACTACTTAAATACCTTTTTTTTTAAATACATACATATTATACATAGAAAAACCCAGACCCGAGACAAATATTTGTAGATCATACAAATATTTGTCCCACGGCGAGAATCGAATCCGCAACCTTCTACGCCACAGAGGTCGTGTAAATATTTATAATAAAAGGGTTTGTATTTATTCTAAATATTTTATTTTGAGCAAGAAAACAATTCGTTCTATATTTTTTAATAATATAAGTATCAACTTATCATAAAATATGTTTTTAAACTGATCGTATACTTTTTTATGTATGTACCTATAAAGCTATACAAAGTACGCTACAATGCATCAAATAAAGCCCGGCACGCGCGTGATGGCCTGCAATAACGTTTTTGCCGCCATTACCTCCGGATGAAGTGCATCCAATGGTATGATTGATGCGACAACCTTCCGCATGCTATTGTGACAGTAGGACAAATGTGGATCAATCTTGTGCTCCAAAATATAATACTGTATCTCATCCAAGTCCCCGTTATGTAATCGCAATATCAATGGAACTCTGATAACAGTTAGCGTAAGTTGAAATGGAAATGAAATGTAGAGTGAAGCCTCGGCGCTTCGAGCCGATACATCCCAAGAATTTCGACCAGGCTTGTAACGGTTACCAGACTCGTTACTTAGTTGGTATACTTAGCCCCTATGTTTTCATTTTCATTTCATTTCATTTCATTTCATTTCAATGTGCTCAGAAATATAGTAATTTATGTACCTACCGAGATAAATCAAATGATGAACTTTATTGTACTCCCAGGTTACTAGAAATACTTTTGAAAGAGAAAAAATAAAAACTATCTACATCGTATTAAAATAGGAAAAGAATACTGTTATCTACCTGTAGTTATCACTACAGGTCCTATAGGACTACAGGTAGAAAATTGAATTTAAGTCACCGACCGAGTTAAATTGTCAACTGTGTTACTCTTCTGTAGTTGGTAAGGTTTTTGCCTACGCAAAAGTTAGAGCGCGAATATTTTGATTGAATTAAAATAATGATCTACAATGTTTATCAAAACGCCTTGAATTGAAATACTTAATGTGTTTCCGGTCAAACCCTCAATCGCATTTCCTTAACAAACCGCGTAAGCTGTTTGGATAACGGTTCGTTCACACGGCCATCCACTACGGATGACCGCCGCTCATTTCGACCGGACTAATCGTAATTTCAGACTACTAAGAAATAGGACAAAAAGCAGAGGCCGGAACAAGCGGGCAACTAGTACAGCGAAAATTTGAATAATGACGATGTAGCGGGATGTTTTGTGCTTTCAACGCTACGGTGGCTGCGCCTGCGCCGGCTGTGATGTCGTTCGCTTATGTGAATTTGTAACAGTTGCGTGGCTTGCCGCATCGCTCAATTAAGCTTGCAGGAATGCTGCGTGCTTGTTAGATTTATTGCAGCTTTACTAGCTGTTAATTAAAACTCATTCAGATAGGAGGTACCTACTTTTTGTAATTAATATTCTAAGCCAAATCTTGGCTTACATCATAAAAGATACAGACGCTAGCAATAATTAGGTTAAGAAAGATATGAGAAGAACCGAACACCGGTGGCACGTATCGCGATAGGCCTATGTCTAGCTGTGGATTAATGTGGACGTATAATGAATGATGATGATGAACTGCATAGAATTATGGAGGGTTCAATGTCAATGGATGTCTTTGTACCTACCTACAAAGACATTCATTGACATTGAACCCTCGCGGGGAGCAGCAAACATTTGGTTTTTTGAAGGAAAACTATCCTTACTCCAGAGAAGTCTACAATTAGAAGGTACCTACAGATGGTGACTCGTTGCTTACCTACTATTTCTATCCATCCATCAGGATACACAATTACAGTAGGTAGCCAAATGGGTGCTGCATAAGTGCAGGGTGGACATATAGTAACAGCTGGTTAATCCAATCGAAGTCAACAAAGTCGTTGAACCTGGCATTCAGTGCGTGCAAAGGTAATAGCCGTGCAGGTTGAATGGAAATGAGCATGCGAAGGCGACGGCCATGGGCATTAGATCAACCATTGACAGGTGGACAGCCGGGGTAGCGAACAGTCGTCATAGTTGAAGCGACCGCGCTCGATTTTTATACAACTTTTTGAAAATTTTAAAGAAAAAGCCGAGTACTAGTAGCCTATACAATTTTAACACGAAAAAAAACGTGGACCCAACGTCGCGTTTCTAATTTCAAAAGTGAATCACTTAACTTTAGTTTAGTGTACCTAACTTTAGTTACGGCCGGCATACTAAAGCATGCCGGCCCACTCGTAAATACGTGCTTAACTCACTTGTAATTTTAAGTAACAGTTTTGATCTGTACGGACATGATATGATATTAAATAAAAATAAAATAATATATGTCATTGCAAGATATGACGACGAA
Organism: Perizoma flavofasciatum; assembly: GCA_958496245.1. NCBI lineage: Eukaryota > Metazoa > Arthropoda > Insecta > Lepidoptera > Geometridae > Perizoma > Perizoma flavofasciatum. Next base: position 8,038,942 of record OY292431.1, read on the forward strand.
ATTCTCGGCATGGCCAATGCTGACCGTTTTCGTTTCCGATCTGACACACACGAAAAAAAACTAAGGTCTTCTGACAATCTCCTTCTAGACACCCCCGAGTATTCCACATCGTTCCATGGAAACTCTTTCTCTGTCGAATCAGTCCGGCTCTGGAATAAACTACCATTTGAAATTAAAAAGGTAGACTCTAAAGAATGCTTCAAAAGATTAACTCGCAAACACTTCCTAGATGAGTTGTATTCATAGTTTACCCTACCTTCTAACTATTATTTTTATGTATAAGTACCTATAAATAAATATATAATTATATATATTAAGTAAGTATATTATGTAATTAGATATAAGTATAATATAATATTGTAGTTAAAATTTTGTAGCACGCTTACCGCCAATCACTACAAATTGGGTTGGCTGGTAGAAAATGGTTTAGCAATAAGTCCGCCTATTCACTTTTTTTTAAATGTGCTATAAAGTGTTAATAAATAAATGCTTCAGTTTGCGTCGCGAAGTTCTTTTTGTCGTCCTGATCCAGTTCAAAGACTGTACCTACTTGACTGACTTGGTCAATCGGTCAATCAGCCAGTCTTTGAACCTCGACTTGATAAGACTGTTCTTTTGAAGGCTCTACCAGTTTCTACTAACCTCACAACCGTCACAATGCAAGTGGTGGGTAAGTAAACATGGTGGCAATCCGTACCACACTGCTCTTCCGGTTCGTGTTCGCCAGGGCAAAAGCATTTAAATCACTCAGCATTTATACTCAGATAGTTAAGTTCTGCCCGCTATACCTATGACCTGACCTAACTGTTGCACCACCTACAACCTAAATATAAATAACTTTTGAAGCGGTTTATAGTTGTATCTGTTATCAAAGGATTTATCATGTTATTTAAAAACATTGAGTATGAATCCCGGACTGGGCTCTTGCACTAGCAGGGCGGCACGGTTGTAGCACTGGCAATAGGCACTGTAGTATTATGTCCCGCGTGCTCTACATCCACACAATTAGCGGGTGCATCGATACCCGCTGTTGACGAGACCTACTAACACTAGAATGGAGGCTACTGGACTCTTGTAATTATGTTTGAAGGTCGCAAGGCTACATTTGAGTCTAATACCTAAATGCAAATCATAGGTCCGGCCTAGCCATTCTATAGAAGTAGTATAGCGTAGCTATTTATGAGAGCGGAGTCTGCTGTTTCAAATGCGGTTGGAGCTGGGGGTCACACATAGTAGGTGTTTGACACCTAAATGGGCGTTTGCTTCGTCTCACTTGCTGACTTATGATGCATAAATAAAAATAATTATGCTGGAACTTTTTCACATAGCATCATCTATCCCCAAACTAAGCAGAGCTTGTATTATGGGAACTACATGACTGATATACTTGTATAATTTTTTTTGTAAATACATACATTTTATACATAGAAAACACCTAAAGTAAGTATTACAGCAGCGTCCTGAAATAGGAGAAAACGCATTTAGATGAGCTAGTAGGCCTACTATGTACTAGTCCATGCCGACGGGCACGGACTAGTACTAGTATTTCCTATGTAGTATTTTTTGGTCCGTTACGCCGACCCATAAGTTAGCTAAATCAGAAAGTTCGGTTTACATAATGGGCCCCTCCGTATACAATAAACTGCCAGAGAGGATCCAAGATGCAGCTTCCATACCTATTTTTAAGACTAGGCTTAAAAATGGTTAATAGAGCAAGTTTTTTATAATATAAATGAATTTTATGTATTACCTTTATTATAATGATAATTAGTACCTACTTACTTCTATAAGATATTTTTTTATGTTTCCTCTGACTTGTAACAATGGTGTTATGAATAAATCTGTATTTCTGTATTTCTGATTGTCATGTCACTGGGCCACGTTATCTGTGGCTAGTATTAATATAACGGATACCGCGGAAATGTAAAAAAACCGGCAAAATGCATGTCGGGCCTTTTCTGTGTAGAGTTCCGTAGTTGCCCATATACTTATATTTACACAACTAACAACTTTAACTAAGTAATTTTCATGGGAATTTGTACGACATTTTCCTTTTTATTTCTCCTAGTACATTCTATAAGTTGATCAACTATTACTCTTTAACTTGTAAAGCCTACTTATCTGTTATATTTCATTTTAACTTCGTGTTTTTTTTTCACATATCCGAAAATAGCCGTTTAGCTGGCAAGGTGGAGGGGGACACCTGACTATCAAATACTTAGCACTTAAAAGCTAACGGACCCCTTAATACCCATAATATTTTTGAAAGATCTTCAAAAATAGTACGGGTATAACCAACGACAAAATAATCGTCCCCACTTTACGTGTAGGGAAGGTACCCAAAAACATTTTTTTTAATATTCTTGTTTTACCAAATTGTTGGTGTGATTAATATGTATGAATATATATGTGTGGACTCCCTTTTCCACATTCAAACTCATAATTGGTTCATTATTGATGCGTGAGGCGTGATTAATATGTATACACATATCAATTTACAGCTTTCTATTACTAAGAGTCTTTAGGCTAAGCCGCGGACAGCAGACGGACGGATCTGGCTTAAAAGGGTTCCTTGATGACTACGCTACGGAATAAAAAGTATATACTTCAGTGTCAACCAAATACTACTGTCAAAGTCAGCTGTTACTCTTTATAGAACAATTGTGCTGCCAACTAAGAAACATTACAAAGTTTTAGGGAAAAACAAACATTTCTGCCACTGATAATGTCCACCGTATAGTTTTATGAAACTTTTGAGCAAAACGATTTTGACATTACTCTTAAAATGCGGTCAAGAGTGTTTAAATTATAAGATGGCACAGCTTGGCAAAATGTGTAATAAAATTGAGAGCGCCGCTTTCTCTCTGATAAATTAATTAATTCATTCATTTGTACGAAAAATACCTATTTAATTTTCGTACCAAAAGGTTTTGGCCAAACTAAACCTGGACAGTTGGCTAGTTCCATGGGCAATCTTTAGGTTGGCAGGACTTTATTAGGTGAAAGTGAGCTTCTTTCTGATGATGTAGAATTATAGATCTAGTAAGTCTGTGATATGTAGAAGTAGAATGCAGAAAAACGAGGACGGATCTGTTCCATGCTCATTATAATATATAACTCCTTATCTACAACTTGAGTGAATAGTATGATATAAATAAACGTAGCGTTTAGTTAGTCCATGGAAGCGTTGGTAGAAGCTTAGCTAGCTAGCTAGTCATATTAATAACAAAAATAGTTATGCGTTAGGGTAAATTTATGATCTAGAGATTGCAACTCAGATTCAGGATTGAGTTATGCGAGATGCTAATCATATTTAATAACTTGTTTTTTTTGTCGAAGTATCTACCCATCGAGCTCGGAGCTCCGATCTACATCTGAAAATACAAATCAACCAAGGCCTTTAGATAAAAACATATGCACTCTATAAAAAAGATTTACTTGCTTTATTCAGCGGGCTGCACGTGTACTAGTCTGTAGCGTAGAGAAGCTTAACACTACGTTTAGTCTGTAAACTCAATCTGACTGTGTTCCTCGTGTCGTGTTCTTCAAAAATTTCGTTAACTAGTAAATTTACTAAAACATAAACATGATAGAAGGGTATGGAGCAGTGACCCAAGCACTGTTGGGGACTCTTCTGACGTGGGGTTTGACCGCTTTGGGCGCCGCTTGCGTGTTTTTCATAAGAGGCAAACATGTTAGTGTATTTTCCTTTTATAAAATAAATATAAATTTGGGCACTTAGGTACAGATAGCTTTTTGTTATAAAATTAATATAATTTTGGTTGCAGAGGAAACTCCTAGATGTGTCTCTGGGATTTGCTGCTGGTGTGATGACCGCTGCATCATACTGGTCTCTACTAGAACCGGCTATTGACATGTGCAAGGAATCAAAAGCTTATGGTGAAAATGGAGAGTATGCATTTGTTCCGGTGGCTGGTGGATTCCTGTTCGGAGCAGTATTCGTATTTGGAACAGACCGATTTCTAGACTATTTAGGAATTAGTTCTACAAACATGATGATAAGTGAGTATTTTTTATGACATTCCTTTCTTATAAGTTGATGACATTAGTTTTAAAGAGGACATTAGAGGAGGACGGGTAACTAATGGAGATGCAAGGTTGCAAACTGCGCTGGTTAAATTCCCACTAGGGGCCTAATGTTTACATAGCATTAGCAGTTCTTGATACCCATGATACTGGGAATAATGACCCATGGGTATGGGTACAGGGCTATGATGTGACTGTTGACTATTTGTAATTCAAACTAAACTCTTGATGGAGATATCACATTTAGACCATTTTTGCAATCCACTCAGAGGAAGTATTTTCACCACAGGCTTTGTGATTTATATAAGTTTCTTTAACCCTTGCTATACTTAAGCATAGATCTGCCCCCCCCAAATTACACTTATTAAATGGAAATGGGGAACAATTCATTTTGACAGGCTTAGCAATATCCAAAACTTTTTAAACTTGGTTTTAAAAGCCTGGCAAAATGAGTGCTTTTGTCTCGTTTCTATTGCGATTTTGCTAGTGTTATAATGGGGCTGGTCAAACCAATAATTTTAGCATTGTGTCTGGGATCCCAGCTGTCCTAAGGTTAAATACAGAATTGTAGGTTTAATACCTAAAATTTCTGAGTTATTAAAAAATACCTATTTGTTAAGAAAATTAAAAAGATAATCTACATCTGTTCCAACAAAGTGCAGCTGCCAACAATCATTGCTATTGTCTACTCTTAACCATATTCATAGTTTTTTACTGATTAAGTACTGTTGTTTTGAGAGGTAAGATCATTATAAAATACTTAATGATCTTACCTCTTTGACCTATATTATACCTAACTGATCACAACTTATATTTTTCCATTATTGAACACATGGTAAAGGTCTATTATTTATTTATTTTTATTTAAATCCATTTTTGCCAAAAAAGTCATGTAAGTTCATATAAACTAGCATGAACAACTCTGGCATCAGATTTATCAAGCTGGCCAAAAAGGTCCTCCATAAAGAAATTATTGAAAATTTACTTCAATTAAAAATAAAATAGGTATACATACTTGGGTTATTCACATGAACTAGAAGCATTGTATATTGACTTTGACTTTGCTGGACATTTCCCACACAGCATCATCTAGTCAAACTAAGCAGAGCTTGTATTATGGGAACTACATGACTGATATGCTACTTATATATACTATTTCTTGTAAATACATACATATTATACATAGAAACACCAATACCTTATACAAATATTTTCACATGATTTAAAACATTTGTCCCGCGGCGGGAATCGAACCCCCTTCTGCGTCTCAGGCGGGCCTTCGCCCATTGAGCTACAGAGGTCGTCACATATTTTTATTGATGTGTATGTACAGAACAGACATCCTTTTGATTTACTCATGATAGTTATATTATTTATCTCCAATGATTTGTATCTTATCTCACAGCCTCTCATTTATGGGGAATCACTTGTAAATTAAATGATATCTATCACACAATGATGTATTAATGCTTTTAATTTAAGGAATGCAGTATGAACATTTTCTTTGCGTTATTTATAGGTATTATTCACAACTGGCTATGCAAATTACAGGTTTTGGAATTTTGTTTGTTTGCTTTGTTCATTTTGACCTCAAAATGCCTTTTGGTTGGACCATTAAGAAGACACTTTCACAGATTTAAATAATACCTACTAAACTCACTGATATCACATATACATGCATTTCATCATACTTAAGTACTATCTTATCAATCTATACTAATATTATAAAGAGGAAATATTTTTTTGTCTGTTTGTTTGTACCGAATAGGCTCTGAAACTACTGGATCGATTTTAACCATTTTTTCTCCAAATGAAAGCTAAGTTATCAGGAAGTAACATAGGCCATAATTTATTTTCAAAAAAATAGAAATCTTTAAGAAAATTGCAATAATGTAACTCAAAGTAGCAAAATTTTGCCTATAAAATTCATTATTTGGCGTGCGCTGGGAAAACTATTGATGATACATAAAAATTATGTACTAGGTACGTGATTAAAGTACTAATTATTACCTACAAAAATGCATATATCTAACTATCATAGTTAAGTCACAATAGCAGCTTTTGTGTTCTAAAATTTAATTAGATCGCCAGTAGAAACAAAACTTGGTTACATTCGTATCGTAGTATTAATTATTATTCAAATAAATAGTTTTATCATCAAGGGTATTTATGTAGCAGTAAAATACGTTTTATTTCATTGGAATCGACCATTAAATTTCAAAGTTATCACGAGTATAAAAATGCAACACGCGAAACGCGGCGACGTTCCCTGCTCTGTAGAGCGAGCGGGCGGGCGTTGCCGAGGAGCGGGAGTAGGGGTTACGTCTATGAGTAAGGTACCCGCGCGGCTCAGACGCATCAGTAAGTATGTACCTATGTACAGTACATAATACGTTTGTTACTTCTTCACGAATAAACTCATGAACCGATTGCGATGAAACTTGATAGGTACATAGTTGTTACTTTCTATCCCGATATTCCCACGGAATCGAAACTTACGCGGGTGAAACCGCGGGGCGCAGCTAGTATAATAATAAAAATGGGAAAATATGGATGTTTAGAGGTTTGCTACCGATTATATTCATAGCAGCTGAACCGATTTGGATGAAATTTTCAATATTTAGTTATAGATTTCAACCTAGAATAACTCATAAACCTTTAATCCAGGTAGCGAAATCTACTTAGTTTTTTATTATTGTGAAGATTAAATTAAATTTAACCAATTTACATAACTTTTCTATTGAAGTAGTTAATTTTTCAGTTTATTTTTTAACCTTTTTTAATCTGCAATCGGCTTTTCAGCCCTAATTAGATATCTGGGATGTGGTATTTTTGTAAATCGTTCCATTAAACATTGTCAAAACTAGTTAGTTTCTCTTCCGCCATCTTTTAGGCGTAAAACATTCTCTTGTATGTTACCTTAACATACAAGAGAATGTTTTTCCAATTATTGTGTATGCTTATCGAGCCTTTCTTTGTTTCTCCTGCTGTTTTGCTTGTTGGCATCTCCAGGTATTCATGTATTTCTTACAAACCAATGTGTGCTTGAAACATTAAATAAAAACATAGGTAAATAAAAAATGTTACTACCTACCTAGCATATTTGTATAGGAATAAAATGACTAGCAAGCATAAATTACGTACTTAATTCAGCTCAAGGTAATTGAAATAATACCTTCAGAACTATTATACATACTATATAGGTACTACATACCTACTCTTACATCCTAGCTTACGTTTTAATGTGGTCATGATTGTGTACTAACTCTAATGATAACGTTTTCAGGTATAACAAAAAGTAAAGAATCAAAGGAGAAGTTAGAAGACTTGGAACAGATGGCGGCTCTGAACAGGAGGCCATCGAATCCTACCATAGTGACGTTGGACCTTCCGCAGCCAGCTGACTTTGCAGACTGCATTTCGAATCAGCATACAGCTCAGCGGCGGCGGGGTCATCATCATTCACATCACTCGCTGGTTAGTTTTGGACATCAATTTGCCTCACCTACAGGGAAATCTTTAACTGGAACTGTAGTGCTGCTTCAGTGTGCGCTTTCATTGGGACCCTCCCTGCGGCCACACAGTACCGCCGCCCGTACCAGAGTACTGAGACAATCACACTAATTTTATTTTTATCTAAGTTTGTTCACACTAATTTTGGGCGGATTTGATTCGTACACCAATATTGGAACTACAGAATTGAAACAGAGGCATATCATAATCGCGATCGCGAGCGGTGCTCATCATGAAACGCTAGTAAATTAACTACTAAACGGCAACAATATCGACGAAATAGTGGTAATTAGCCGTATTTTTAAATATTGGTAACAAGCTTCTGCGCACGGCTTCCCCCGCGTGGTACCCGGATAAAAAGTAGCCTATGTCTTATTCTGATGTATAAGCTATATTACTGTGAAGTGTCATCAAAATCCGTTGAGTAGTTATTGTGTGAAAGAGTAACAAACATCCATCCTCACAAACATTCGTTTGTGACTATTACGTTTATAATATTAGTAGGTTAGTAGGATATTGCAAGTGAAAAAAATGTTGATAGTGACAGGAAATGTCAAAAGTAACAGGAAATGTCAAATTGACAGGAAATGTTAAAAGTAACAGGAAATGTCAAAGTCACAGAAAACAATAAATCTTATCCTTTGGTATGCTTATATACAAATTCAGTATCTAATGTGTCTGGAATCCTAAAAGTCCCATATTTCCATAGGTTAAGGACCATATTTCCCAGAACGAATCTCAAATTGAATTAAGATTCAAGCATACATTTTTTGTCAGTTTTCAATGACCCGGCTGTGCGCATGCGGTCCCTAAATAAAATTATTAAAAATAAAAATAATGCTGGACATTTTTCACACAGCATCATCTAGCTCCAAACTAAGCAGAGCTTGTATTATGGGAACTGAAGTGTCATCAAAATCCGTTGAGTAGTTATTGTGTGAAAGAGTAACAAACATCCATCCTCACAAACATTCGTTTGTGACTATTACGTTTATAATATTAGTAGGATAGTAGGATATTGCAAGTGAAAAAAATGTTGATAGTGACAGGAAATGTCAAAAGTAACAGGAAATGTCAAATTGACAGGAAATGTTAAAAGTAACAGGAAATGTCAAAGTCACAGAAAACAATAAATCTTATCCTTTGGTATGCTTATATACAAATTCAGTATCTAATGTGTCTGGAATCCTAAAAGTCCCATATTTCCATAGGTTAAGGACCATATTTCCCAGAACGAATCTCAAATTGAATTAAGATTCAAGCATAAATTTTTTGTCAGTTTTCAATGACCCGGCTGTGCGCATGCGGTCCCTAAATATAATTATTAAAAATAAAAATAATGCTGGACATTTTTCACACAGCATCATCTAGCCCCAAACTAAGCAGAGCTTGTATTATGGGAACTAAATGGCTGTTAAACTACTGCTTTTTTTGTAAATACATTTATATTGTATACTAGCTGTACCCGCGACTTCGTTCGCGATGGTGATCCCTGCAGACTAATTATTCGCATTTGACCTCAGTTTGTCTCATATAAAGCAACGCTGTAGTCTGTTTACTTTGGATTTGAAAACTCCCAGGTTGTAATTCTCAGAAGACTCGAGATTAAAAAATAATAATATCGGAATAAAATCGGTTAAATTTGGCGAAGATATCACGGAACATACAGTCCCAGTCCCAGTCCCAGTCCCAGTCCCAGTCCCAGTCCCAGTCCCAGTCCCAGTCCCAGTCCCAGTCCCAGTCCCAGTCCCAGTCCCAGTCCCAGTCCCAGTCCCAGTCCCAGTCCCAGTCCCAGTCCCAGTCCCAGTCCCCGGTAGTCTCGGTAGTCCCGAAAGTCCCGGTAGTCCCAGTCGCAGCTACCTACTCAGCGTACACTTCAAAGTGCGCTATAAATCTTACGCCAGCAGCATTACTGCTTAGCAGTAGAATAGGTATGGTGGTAGAACTTTCCAGACGAACTCTTTCAGACGGAGTTGTATTACTCTAAACAATTTAAGTATTACAAATAATAGAATAGAATGACCGTTTATTTGGCTCAAAGAATGATTATACAATACATAGGCCGACAACTAAAAGTAGCTAGGTACTTAAAACAACAGGAACAGAATTGTTGCATACAACAAATTGTTTCTTAGCCAGGCCTAAAACTCAAACTGTACCGTGATGATTCCAGAAGTCGGGTGAGAACGGCGAAGGTGACCACCGCGACAGCATAGCGCGCGCTCTCGAAGCGAGGCAATCCCAATGGAAACGCATCATGCTGCTAGTTGTGGCCATAACGGTGCACAATATACCCGAAGGGCTGGCTGTAGGCGTTTCTTTCGGCGCAGCCGGCTCTTCCGAGAAAGCCACCTTCCATACCGCCAGGTAGGTCAATAAACACCCGATCCAGGCACGTATATAGTCCAGACCGCACACTTCGATTCCCTGTGTCGTGGGATCAGGAATTACGAGTACCTATCCTGATACCATAACACTCGGACTTGGAACAAATATCTGCAGAACGTGCGAACATTTGTCAGTCAGCGGGAATCGAACCCGCACCTATTGCGATTTAGCCGGCTACTGAGTTCGTCAATAGTTATGTTATCGTATGTACCTACTAATTACGTACAGGACGTTAAATATACGATGGCATATTAGGTACATAATATACATTTATTTCAGGGAAAAAAAAACAAACAATAACGGAAATTTTATAAAAAGTCCAATATAAAATTTCATCCCGCATTGTTTACACTCAGTGCTTACGTTATTTTGTTCACTCGGGATGACACTCTTTCAAATAAAAACAAAAGTAAAATAGTTCACAAAAATGTTTCGGCTATTCGTGATTCCATAAGATGGTGATATTTTTTTAAGTTTTACGGGAAAACAGCAATTTCTCAGGTAAAACTTTTATGGGACCACCTCAGGATCATTATGTATACGACAACAAGAGAATCATCTATATATCAATATAGATATAGATTATTATATATAATATATATTCTTTAATCGGTTAACAATGACGATATAAAACACAAAAAAAATATAACCGAATTTAAAAACCTTTTCTTTTTTGGTTGGTTTAAAATTATGCCTAATCGGTAGGTTTAGCTCTAATTTAATTTTACTTCGTGGCCAGTTTTTTAAATACTTGCATATTGTTTTCTTTCGCGCATATCAATAGCGTTACGAAATTTAATGAAATATGATCATGTGCCATGTTGTAATAAAAGCTTTGGGAATTTGGGTCACATTGCTTAATAGCAAGTATTGCATGAGGCCTTGAGTAACGCAGTCCTGGGCCCCGACCATCAAGTATCGCGACCATCGCGACTCAATTCCGACGCAACTCAATCTAGGCATCTATACAGAATATTACAATATCATACCATCACCTCCAAAAATATCAGGATCGTGTTTAAACGAAATTTGTCTCTGGTCTGTTTTCAACTGGCAAAGCTAAAACGAGTCGATGCTATACAGCGGATGATGTGAGGAATAAAGCAACGAAATAGATAGTTATTTTGCTGGAAGCTGCATTTTGAAATGAAATCCTGTAATTTTTTTGGAAATGATTTTTTTTCGTATTATATTAATATAACATTTTCGGATCAAATTACTTCATTTATCTAAAATCTAAAAAAAAATAAGATAAGTTGGACCAAAACAGTTTGATTTACACCAACAACTACACTCATGGACTTATTTAGAGAAAAGCTTCATCGATTAAAAAAAAAAGATTGAGACATCATTGAATTACTAAAAAGGGATAGTGCCGGATCTTAACGTAGTCACTAAAGCAGTGATTTTAATTGAAAAAGGTAACAATTACAATGAAGTAACAAAAATATTGCGAGTTTTCAAGTCTGTCATCTATCGCAATGTTAAGAGCTATTGAAATTAAGTGCAGTTAGGACTACCGAAAAAAAAATTCAGGAATATTTGGAGAAAAGTCTAAGAATACGAGGGTTAGCTACAGATTTTCCTTAAAAATCTGGCATTAGGCGTGAACTTAGGATCTATCAAAATTAAGTGCAGTCGGGCATTATTTTTCAAATAGCCTATTAAGGACTCGGCGACGTAACTCGGAACTTAAAATTCGAAACGCGTCCAAAAATCGGCCCGAATATCGCTATCTCTTTTTGTCTGAAGCAGGCGCGTAGTTCATTTTAGTAATGCGTTTTTTTTTAATTTCTGTACAAGGCCTAAGTTCATCTCATAAAATGAAATTTATGCAATTTAGATAGGTCTGCCAGTTCGCGACCAATTAGTGGAGTTGTCAACTTCAGGAAACGAAAAAAAAAATTCCCTCAAGATGTTTTCCTTTCCGCACACAAACTTTTCGAGTGGAAATATCCATTGGTGCACAACTGGGTTCGAGCCCATGTCCTCCGGATCGAAAGTCAGAGTACCGCCCACTACGCCAACACGGCTTCTTACAACGAAATCAATGTCAATAAAGAAATAAATGTTAGTCTTATGCATTCTGTATTAGTTTCAAGTAATAAAGTTTTACATGAGCATCTATTTTATTATACCACTTAGGTAGCAAATAACTCCCTTTTTTGATGAACCCTATACTGTAATCAGTACTTGGGAAAATATTCTATAACCTGAGTACGTGGGTGAAAGTTCCTCTATAACCGCACAGTATGAGACCATGCTCTAGAGTGTTAATCATCTCACGGCACATGATTGAGGCGTTGATGATACGTTACATCACACGAAGAGCTACCAGAGTTAATATACAGGTGGCATTGCATCGAAGTTCTAGGTCGCGCAAACAAAGTTTTCATGCAACTTCAGCAACCAACATACAACTGTCGGTCCTAGGACTTCGAGCAAGTGGATCAGATGGATCAACTCGATGAAAGATGTTCCCCTTTGCAAATGGAGGACACACTGCCAGCCATGTTCTCCATATTCATAATTGAGATACATATTATTATTATGTTAGGGGTTCCCTATTGTTTACCAATTATATATCGTATAGCCAATTACAAATTCTCAGCCGATGGTGAGTGATGCGATACTGTGACAAAAGGTGGTCATATAAAAAAAAAGAAAACATACTCAACCGATAAAACACAGGTCTTCAAAGCACAAAAAAGATGCATTTGGTAAATTTTTGGTCTTTAACAGGTTAATACATTATTTTTACTAAAAAAACGGGATATTTACCATGATTATTGGATATTAATCATGGTGAATCCCGTTTTTTTAGTAAAAATTATGTTCAAAACCATGATAGTTTCAAAACTTAGGTTAATAATACATGTAAGGATATTTTCAGACATCTTAAAATTCTAGCTTTTCTTTCTTTTTATATATATGAAGTTGCAGTATTTGTCAAGAGTAATATGAACTTATTCATGCCTACCTGACTGGGAGTCGTAGAGAGGGTACCCTTCGTCATCTTAATTGTAAAACGAGATTCCTACGTCTACGTACTACGTGTGTTTTCCATGGTGCCAATTATTTATAACAAAATCCCATTGTCTATACGAGCCATTAATAACTTCAAAATGTTTAGAAACTTTATATCTAAACTAGCCGATGCCCGCGGTTTTACACGAGTAGGATAGATAATTGATAGGTGCATCAAAAATAATTGCATGCCTTGTACCCCTAAGGGCTTTCTTGAACACCCTGATACGTATTCAGTTCTTTTCTATTTTATGTATCCAACAAAGTTTACAGCAAATCGCACCACGCCTTAAACATTTCTGAAACAAACTTAACATACCAACCTACCCCCTTTGAGGGATAGTTTAGGAAAAAAAATGTATTTGTCTTTTATCATTTGTACTAAATAATATCTATGCCGAGTTTCAAACAAATTGGACCACTGGTTAAAAAGATCCCATACAAACTTGGACAACCTGTACAACCTCTTCGAGGGGTAGTTTGTGGAGATAATTGTATTAGTATTTTATCATTTGGATTGAAGTCTATTTATGTTATTTGTAAATACAAGGAATACAATGTTTTCATACAAAGGTTTTTAGCCCTTTTTACCCCTTAAGGGATTTTTTTTCTAATTTCCTTTAGTTAGTTAGTGCAGCCCTACACCGTAAGAGGAATATACCCTCCCAATTTCATGTTTCTAGGGCTATTGGTTTAGGCTGTGCGTTGATTCACCTTTTGGACTTTGACACCCTCTACATCCCCTCTACGACCACGAGTGATTTTGGGCACCTGTATTTTTTTATGCCATCAGATTGTCATGGATGAAAACTGGCCATTAGAATGCTCTCAGCCAGAAGAAAAATAATTTTAGTTATTTTTCATACGTTACTTGATGCAAGACACAACCTAATTGGAGATTGGACATGCTATTTCCCAACCACCCGGTCGAAAACTGGGTGTTCTATGAAAACTTTATGTTAGTTCTCATCCATTTCATTTTACTGGTTTATTGGTGAAAGTTAAATTTTAAAACCCAAAGAACCATGTTTTACAGATCATAAGCAAGAAATACATGGAAAACCCAAACCGATAAATTATCATAAACATAGAATTTCGATAAAAATCGCTAGAACAATTAATTGAGAATTGGTGCGTGTGTTAAACCAAGACATTCAAGTACCTAACCATTAAAATGCAATTTATTAAAATATGACTGTTAATTTATTATTATATTTATTTTGCTTTTATTTAGCAAAGATGCCCTAAAACGTCGAGAAAAGGAAGTGAACGGTGAACCGGCGAACATACCTACCCTACCTTTTCTTTGGGTTATTTATATTCAGTTCCTGATAGGTGGGTAAATTACTAGGCGGGATCTTTTAATTCAGGTAAAACACATAAAAAAAAAATGTAGACGTCCGAATTCCAGAATTAGGTACATACAGCTAGCTTCTGCCCACGGCTTCGCCCGCGTGTTAGCTGGATAAAAAGTAGGTAGCCTATATGTGTTATTCTGATGTATAAGCTATATAGTAATATAGCATAGGATTTTCATCCTTTATTTAGGTTTTTTACAGTAGTTTCATCAAAATCCGTTCAATAGTTTTTGCGTGAAAGAGTAACAAACATCCATCCTCACTAACTTTCACGTTTATAATATTAGTAGTATTTAGCAAACAAAAACACACAATAAAATTGTCGAACACTGATGACAATATAATAGTAAATAATAACCTACCCACTTCACTTCACTTCTTGATTATGGCCTTTGCAAAATAACCTACCCGCATCACATTTTAGTAAAAAGAGCCAGGCGCCGCGTAGTGTAAATACATGTTACGTTAATGTGAGTGCCTGTCCGAGCGATCACACAACCGAAGTGCCCTGTCCCGGACCCCGCATCGCCCCGTACTAGCGCGATAGCAATATTAGCCGTTCAGAATTTGTTATAAATTTGGTGGTGTTTTGTAATACCAAAAAAGATGTATGAATACTTGTTGTTGTTTTGTGTTGTTATTCTGTAACTAGACAATATAATCTATGTATGTACCTAACCAAACGATACGTTTGATATTGTTGTTTTTAATACGAAACAAATAAGAAGAAAACATGTAATAATATCCAAAATGCGATTTGCTTACATTTCATTTTAGGTAAGTATTTTGAAAAAATGTATATAGTAAGGTACGTAGATAAATACTATTCGAATGCTAATTATAACATATTAAGGTGGAAATAAGCTCTGATTACAAATGACTATGGTATTACGTTTGTATGGGCAATTCATCCAACGCAGGCCTCTAAGTTGAAAACGCAAATGACTTAAGGTCACATAGATTAAAAAAAAATACAGCGCCATCTATGAGTTTAAACTTTGACTGCGACATGCAGTGCCTAACTATCGAATCGAAGCTAAACTTCTCACAAAAACAAGCGATACGTTGCGCCGTGTAGCCGGTTTGATTTTTCGCTGTCGTTCGGCTGTACATAGCTAGATGGCGTTAGTAGTAATGATTTCTGATAGCAGAGTAAGAAGTAATGCACTCTTTTTTGATAATGTACATTGTAATTTAGTTGTGTTAAAAACAGGTAATTACTCATACCACACATATTATAATACCTATACTAGTACTCATACATACTTATGTACTTACCTACCTACCTAACCATACCAACTTGGTACGCTAAAACAGGAAAAAAATAATGAGAGTTTGAAAATTTCAAGTGAAAAATATGTTCATAACCATGCTAGTTTCAAAAGTTAGGACTAGTAGATACTTGATTTGGTTTCTTTTTAACACGTTTTCACTTGAGTCTTCCTCTGCTCAAATTCCACAGCTAAATTATTAATAATTAATTCTAAACCTAATTTGGGAGATAAGGATGTCCTTAAACGGTTTCGAGTAAGGATAAGGATGTTATAAAATAGTTCAGTCCGCCATTTTGTTACGTCATCAAAAGGAACGCGACGCGAGGCACCGTTGTTGTTAGAAGGAAGGCATAGACCGCGGCAAGTATTCATTGATAAGAAATAAAGCACAAGCGGGTTGCATTAATAGCGGGTTGAACTTCACCTAGAACCTGGCGCTAACCACCCAATTATACTGGCCAACCCAGAACCAGCCATTGAATTCCTAACTTTTGCTCGAACCGTAGTTGAAATGCCTTTTTATTTAATCATGCTGTATTCTGAATCGCATTCTAAATATTTCGAACTAGTGGAACGCCCCGCGACTTCGTCCGGGTTCAGTTTTCTCCATAAGACTTTCACTTTCCCGCTGCGCCCTCTATCTAAATACTTTCTTAGTGCACCCCTATACACCGAAAGGAACCCACTCTCAAGATTTTTCGGTCTCTAGGGCTTACGATTTAGGCTGTGCGTTGATTGTCTGTCAGTGTGTCACGCTACGGATTCGAAGATTCCTCGTCGTCTAGTTGCAAACTGAAGCATCGGCCGCGCTATGTGTTCTTGCCTTGCAATGGCAATCGATTGGCATACTATTGTATGAGTGCATGCCTGAGTTAGGCACGGATGTACAAGCGGGCTGGCATACAGTTCTTCACTGTACTGAAAAGTGCTATTATGAGAACTATTCAAAATAGAAGGGGAAAGGTAGCTTCGATGATGGTTTTTATGAAGCTGTCATGTCGTACAAGGAGGTAAAAGAGACTGCTTTGAAAATAAATAATTTAAGGTAATTGCATCAGTTGCACCGACAAGAGCATACGTTCTTAAAATGTAAAGAAATGTTTAAGTTTGTGGTGCGGTTTTTTTTTCGTCCATGGAATCATGGAATCACATAAATGTTTCAGCTCGTCTTAAAATACAGTTTTACACGAGTCGTCACACTTATAGTACCTCTACCTACGTTTTGGCATGGATTGTTAGTCTGGAGATCATTTTGGCAATTTATGGGTAACTATTTTTAAAGATTTCTAATATTAACATGTCGTGTGCAATACGTAAATACGAAGATCTGATTGTCATATTGATTGGTGGTCGTAACTCGTTTAAGCTCTACAGCTTAAGCGAGCGTGCCTAAGCACGAGTGTGGGCCGTTTACTATTATGATTTAGTTTGCCTTTGGAATCACAACGTTTGTTTGGGTTCCGAAACCGAGGTGAAAACCTTATAACTTTTCGTCACGTCTGTCTGTCTGTTTGTGCGTCCGTGTGTCAGAACCCGATAGCTTCCTTGGCTGTTCATGAATCAGATATAAATTATGTAGTCGTAATCTGATCTGTTAGGTATCAGTAAGTAAACAAACATCGATCCACATGCTAAAAGCATTATCTTAGTGTATTGTAAAAAAATATGTATAGTGCTCAGAATGGGGTAATAAACCTACGTTTATTTATTTTAAACTTTTCCCCCTTTTTTGAGTAGAGGTATTTAAAAACTAATTGAGGTTTCTTGAACAATTTATGACTGTATGTCTGATGAAATTATAGAACTTTAAAGTACCTAGCTAAAGTGCGGCTTTTCCTTCTATTGACATAATATTACCAAATAAAATTGGTTTGACAGAATTCCAATAATAATTTTAAGTGAACATCTCGGTTAAAGTTATTATTGGAATTACTTTAATCTTTTTATAATGCATGAAACTTTGGGACCATAACATAGCTTAAAACGTCTTTTTACCTGCTGCATAAGAAGCCCATATAAGTTCGAGGTTTGTTTGTTTGTTTGTCTGTCTGTTTCCATTAATCTTCGAAACGCGTTACGTGTATTGATTAGATCAATCAATACGAACTTTTGCAATCCATTTCTAAGAGTTCATGTATGGTTCTTAGATAGATTTTTTCACCACAATTCACTAGGGGTCGCTGAAATAGACTATGAAAACACCTCAGGGGTTTTAAATCGTAAAAATTAACAAGTAGATATAAACGTATTCCAAGCGTAAATATAACCCAAGAAAAGGGGCCGGTGAAGTAGTCTCAAGAGCGCTAGTCTGAAAATTTTAACATTGGCAAGGAAGTTTTATAAGTCGAGTTGTCTCGCCAAATCGCGCCGCGGGGGCATCGACCGGCGGCCGTCGCAGACGCAGCCGTCACCGCCTCCGTAACAGTCCGATGAAACCACGAAACTATTTCACTGAAAAATCCGACGGCCCCACCGAATCATTGAAGTCAACCTTGACGATTGTCGCGCCGTCTGTACCGCCGCGAAATCGCGTAGGTGCCCCCCAACTATATTCATAACCGTTAAATATTAGTACCTCTCTCAAGTCACTGATGTACGCGAATGTACCTACATTCCATATTCGAAAAATTTCATTAGTCACGGTTACTGGACCCGTTGTAGAATTTTATTATAATGTGATGGCTTTGTACCCACAAATGAGTTTGCAAAAAGCATTTCACTATCGCATTACTACAACGAAAATAAATCATGAAATATTAAAATACACGCGCACGGATCTAATTTATCAAAACAAATAATAGGCTATAAAAATGGCAACGGGTGTTGAATTTTTATTAGATAAGTTTTCTTTTAGAAAACTTTTCTTCTACTTGCAGCTAGTAGAATTCAAATAAAATTTCCCAAGACATTGTTAGCCACGCTATGTTAGAATTCCAAAGTTGCATGCCGTATTTTCTAAATATGTCTGTTGACAATAAATATTTGTCTCGCTATTCTTAAAACAGAAACGTATATTTATGTGTTGATAAAATTTACAGGAAAGCGGATTTTAGAGAAGAAATAAAATCTACAGTTAAATGGCTGCTTATTTAGAAATTGACATCTAATGGCTTCATCACAAAATCGTAATGTAAAAACATTACACAAAGTTTTTTTCCTAAGAAAATTATCGAAACCAGGGCACAAAAATAGCCCTAGCTCCTCATGTTAATTTATTTATAGAGGGTGTGTTCCCAGCCACCTTCAAGGGGTATATTTATTGTTTCTGTATGAATAAATGAAAAAGACGCGTTTTACTTTACTCCGACTTCCAATCAGAAGGTCGTAGACAAATAAATTTTTAAATTTGTGTGCGACTAACACGTGCTCATAACGGTCAAGGAAAATATTGTAAGGAAACCGGCATGCCCACAGACCAAAAATTCGAAGGCATGTGCCATCGGTTAACGTCGATGCGATTTCATGCTGAATTAAATAAGTATAAATAATGTTTTTTACTATCACGCCTACTTGATTCCCTCACACATCTGCGTACTGAGTATTCATCTGAGGATCTGCATCATGTCTATTACAGTCGTGAGCGTTTTTGTTGTATGAATTAATAAATAAATAAATAATGCTGGACATTTAACACAGCATCATCTAGCTCCAAACTAAGCAGAGCTTGATAGCTTTTTTTTTGTAAAAACATACATATTATACATAGAAAACACCCAGACCCGAGACAAATATTTGCAGACTATGACTTTGACTTTGAAACATTTGTCCCGCAGCAGGAATCGAACCCGCAACCTTTTGCGTCTCAGGCGGGCTTTCGCCCACTGCGCCACAGAGGTCGTCAATTAATGACTATCGGTCATTAATTGACGGCCTAGTGGGTCAACCGCAGCTTGGCCGAGAACACGAAGCATTAGCACGATATTTTATAAGGGTGTGTTCTTAATATCTCAAACCTTCGTTCTAACAACGGTGCCGTGCATCGCGTTTCTTTTGACATATTATCAGGGTGTGACATACAAATAAATAAAAATACAAATAAATAAAATAAAATAAAGGATTTAAAGCCGGCAACTCGGCTGAGCCGACCCAAGGAGATGCCCATTTAAATAATCTCTCTCCTATTCCAACCCCGGTCACTTACATTCGCACGAATACGCACAAATACTTGTGTACGGATCACAAGTGTAGGACGATATTCGCAAATTGATATGCAAAGTTTTGACTGTATTTACTATTTTCCTCATAAAAACATTCGTAACTAGATTGTACGAAATGTTACTACGAATGTGAGTGACCGGCATAAAGCCATGACCATAATGTATCACCTCGCCTACTTGATGTTCCCATTGCTCAGTACCCGTGACATAAGGAGCCCGTATATGTGTTCGCCATAAGATGTTGTTTGTTTGTGTGTTCGTCTGTTACCTTTGACTTCTTACAAGTATAAAGAAGAGGTCAGGCTTTTATTATAAGTTCAAGCGATGCGTTCATGTATTCCCGAAATAATACCAAACCATTTTCCTCCCAATGCAGCCAAGTCCATCATTACCCCCGTGCATTTGCGCATGAAAAGTTGCAACGTTCATTATGATGGCAAGCGATAAGGCGGTCAATTTAACGTGGTTGCCGTCGGTTAATCATGTGAGGCATCCATGGTGTGGAGGGGGTAGGCAGAGAGGAGAAAGAGGGCATTGAGAGCATTGGTACAGCTTTCAAAGAACAGCAGAAGTACTTCATAGCGCTGTTGCGTCTTCCGCGATTCTGCAGTGCGTCAGGTATGTTCGCCGAGGTGCGCACCGACACCTTCGACGCCATCTGGCACAAAAAAACAGCCTCATTGCTGAGCAGACTCCGTGGGAGCAGTAACAGCATCCTAAAAGCGATTGCAGAACAATTTGGTTGTCCTCTGGTATGGAAACTCATCCAGAGGACTAAATCGCTATTAGTTATTAAGTACTAACCTAGTTTTAAATTATACTAACAAAATGGACTGATTTGTCTGAATAAATAAATTTATTATTATATTATTATTATTATTATAGCATTAGATACGCGGAAACTTCATATAAGCGATACAGCTAGAATATTCAGTATTGCAACATAAGTGCAGTAAGGGTATAAGACCAGAGTTCACCAACACAACGGGTGGCTAACCACCCGTTGTGTTATCCTAATCAAAGCTTTTGACACATGTTTTCATGTAATCAATGGTTAGACTTGACCGTCCGTTTATTTTGTTTGTGATCTTAAGGCTAAATCCTACTATGTACTATTATAAACGCGAAAGTTTATAATAGTAGGATAGGATGGAAGTTTGTTACTCTTTCACGCAAAAACTACAGAACGGATTTTAATGAAACTTTACAGTAATATAGCTAAAACTTAGAATAACACACAAGCTACTTTTTATCCGGGTACCACACGGACGAAACCGTGGACAGAAGCTAATAATATATAAAATCGTGAAACACTTACTGACTCACTGACTGACGATTGACGCACAGTCTTAAGTTTTATAGACCTGAAATTTTGAGAGTAGGTTCGTTTTGGCGTGTAGGGGTGCACTAAAAAAAGGATTTTTCGTAATCATCCCCCAAGAAAGTGCAGCGGAAAGATGAAATTTGTATGGAAAAAACTCATCCCAGTCACCAATGAATGACAATGACCTGAAGTACCGTATAGTATTTAGTAGAAAACTAGCTGGATTCATCTTATCTGTGGTACCGTTGAGGCGGGTGGCGCAGCGCGTATAATGGGACTCGGCAACCGCTTTGTGCCCGCCGCTGTTATTATGCAGATTAACACTGGCGGGAATTTGTTCAAATATCGTAACAAGCGTTCCTCCCGGCGCCGGCGCCGCTCACTCGCCTGTAATTTACGATTCGAAGTCTCGGGAATGTGTCGGCGCTCGCCCCTTCCACGCTATAACCATGGCACCTTCAAATGCAGTGTTTCATCTCCACATAAACGACGCTGACTAGCTCATGAGTACTGATAAAAGACAGCTATGAAGCTAACGCAGTCAATGCCATATATTCAAAGTTACCTATAGTCGTTGGAATGTTGCGCTACTGGCCTGTATCGCTTTGCTAACGATGCCATTTCGTCGATTTTATACTACACCTCTGCCAGAAAACGCCATAATACGTACGGGATCAGATTGTGTTGGGTTTATTTTTGTTTTAAACCCATAGGCGGTTACTGTGGCTATTCCAGGTACCTCTGCCCGGTCAATTTCGATTTGCGAAGCTAAACATTTTAACGATTTGTTATTTGTTATCGTTTGCTGATTTTGCTTTACATCGCAACAATTTGCACACAGGCACAGTTGGTTTTGGCAATACTTAAAGAAAATGTATGTTTGCATAATATAATCTGGAATTAATGACCGCGCTAGCGTAGTTCAACAAAGTCGGAAGTTGTAAATTTTCGCCAAACAATAGTATAACAAAAGACAAAGTGACATCGCTGTATGAAAAAACGTCAATTTGAAATTCACTAAGTTTAGGTGCCAAGGGCGTCAATGAGCAAAATTCTCCATTAATATCTAAGCAAAGGCTGCCTTCGTACCATCAACAGTAGTCTGCTATACTGCTTGGTTAGGTTGTATGTAGGCACCTACATGATCGAGGGCGCGGCAACGGACCCAGCTCCGTCCAGCCGCATTCCTGCGAAGCCTGCGATTCACTCGCACGTAGATTCTGCAGCTTTCCCCGCGAAATACTATATACTTGTACGTTTAAACAATACTGTTGTAAACACACATTACTTTGCTTGAAAGGTGGATAACATACAACAAGACTCTGTAACCATTTCTCTGTTTATGATGACCGCAAGTTGTGCTTATATCCTGAGTTTTTACTTGGCGATTGAAATCTGCAACTTTTGTATTTACTCAGTAGTTATCTACTACTGAGTAAATACAAAACACAACACGCCAAAGGCAAATAGCTTTTAAAACCTTGATGTAGTTTTAAAAAGTCAACTACACGAAAACAAAGCCTCAAATGTTCTTGATAATACTGCAGGTCAATTTCTCTCGTATCAATATTTTATCCGAATATAGTGGCAGGCATTTTTATACCAATCCTTTGCAAGCAATTTCCACTTAATCAGGCAACTTATTTGATACTTTGTGAATGCGATCCTTATTAGTCCTTCAAACACCACTTCCTATGACACATTTTCGTTTTTAATATACGCATTAATTTACTCGCTGGCTAATTGAGGTTGTTTATTGTATTGCGCTTCACAGTTACCGCTTCGTTTTTGGTTTATTCTAATTGAATTTATGATTATTTGGTGATCGCAAAGGTGATTGGTACATTGCACTTGTTTTTAGGCACGCGAGCGCCGCGTGGTGCATGACCCCATTGGAATGTAACACGTGCACTTGCACTACCTATAGCTCGATGGAATGCGCAACTGTTTGCTTTTAATTTTTTTCTATGCTACGCAACAAACAATACCCCATTTCATACTATTTCATAACGAATTCTTTAGTGACGAATGGGAGCATACTTTCTAAAGCGGGGCGCTCGGTTTGCGTATCGACATTTTTCGGATGTTCGAATGAATGTCGGCGTGAAATTTAAACAAATGGCCTACAGGCGGTTTTATCGTTATCAATTGAAGTACTTTTAGGACTATTCTTCAATAGTTTTTGTCGGTCTCAATCTTAACATAAAGGGCACCTACACAAAATGATGTTATCTCACCTCATTCTTCATTTTTCGAATGAACACCCTATTAGCGGGTATCTTTTGTCTGTCCGTCCGTCCGCCCAACCGCCCATAAATCAAAATCTTCTTGACTTACTGCATTGTAATTTAAAATCGTACACACCTACCCAAAGATTGAAATGCGAAAATAAAGCATAACAATCTAAACATTGTAACGAGATTCTTCGGTATCCAATTCAACCGACGGCGGCTTCTGATGTAGATTGCTCTACATCAGAAGTTAAAAAAAATAGCATACTGATTGGCCAGGTTTTGGTTGTTAAAATTACCATTGTTTTCCGTCGGTTTGCTAACGTTTCGTAGCTAATTTAAAAGGTCTACATATAATGCTCTACTTGCGACAGCAGACGATGAATACTGAACCGTCAGCAAATTTGCCGTATATTCAAATTCAAAGTGATTTCCATCCACTGTAGTTTCAATTCTGTAAGATTTAAATGCACCTAATAAATTCGAAATAATAAACTACAGGAGAAAACCTCTTGCAACATTCGACTGGACTAAGTACGATATTACTACTAATTTGTAAAACATTGTCTAAGGGATTTCGCAGTGTTTAATCGTCACCAATATAGCTTATTTTGATAGGCGCAAGCACCTTTTTTTCAATAAGCTCACAGGCAATATCTTAACTTTTTCTTGTCACGTTGTAGAAATCTTTGTTATTTTCACATTTTTGACGATGAAGCACTCTTAAAGCGATTTAGTTTTTTTTTCTTGATTTCTTTTGGCATTTACCAAAAGTTGACCAACCCGTTAATATATTGCTCTTATCAGCTCTCGTGCTTACTGATATCTCCCAAGCAATAGGTAGCCATGCAAGTCCATGCACCCTATGGACTGTTCATATCATTATGGACTTTAATTGGTTCAATAGCTTGGCATCAATTTTTTTTCTTCACTAATCATAAAATATTTAACGGCACCAGCTCCATCTGCCTTTGTAATATTTAACCTCATTATTCGTGTATTTTATTATTATTCACGTTTTTTTGTCGCACATCAAGTCTGCTGCCTGGTATCATTTGTCTGTCTTAATTTATGTTATTGCATTCAAACGCTCAATCCATAAATAGTGAAATCACTATTTATGGATTGAGCGTTTGGGTCTCTCATCACTAAACGTTTGCGTCGCTCTTCTGTAAAAGGGTACACAAAACGGAAGCAAGCGCGATGCCGGATAGCGCTACCGGAAGATGCACCCGCGTCGCTCTAGATGCGCTTTTACGATTTCCGCCGGACGCTAGTCTTGGCTAAAACTGCCCGGTCTCTCTTCATTGTTCCATAGCTTTGTTTTCATTCCGCATACTATCCGATCAATTTGGTTTGTGTAATCGACGGATGCAGATCTTTGGGTGTCGAGAGAAGATTGCACGCCTAAGGCTTTTGAAGGCTTACATATTTGATTCCAATAATATATTCAGAGGTTTGTGATGGGTAAATAATCAAGCAAGTTCATTTATTTATTTATTTTGGCACACTAAACAGAATACAATCAAATTAGAATTAAAGTTAAAGAAGTGTGCAGGCTATAAGCTCGCAAAATCGACAACTGCTATGAGAGGTAAAGTTTATAGAGTGGTAAGTTGCCCACGAACCGGACGATACCGATTGACCGATGGCATAGTATAGTTTACGGGAAGTAGCTGGATGTAGGCAGCTCAAAAACTTTCCTTGTGGCAGTCTTTCTCCAACAGTGGACCTCTCAAGACTGATTATTATTAACCTAGTGGGTAAACTGTTGAACTTTTATACTTATCTAATCAGATCTCTATAGAATTACACAGTACTGTTGCTTCATATTTAACATGATTTTCCTCATACAACTAAATTGCACATAGTTAAATTTATTACAGGGCTTTACACGAGTCACATTGCCTTTACAGCCCTGTTCGTATCTCGTCGGGCATATAAATTACTATTAAAATATGTTTGAGAATTAGTCCGTACATGCACGCAGCAAAGGCACGCAGGCATGCGTCATGTCTTGTGCCGCACCCACGTCACACGCCGAGCTAATTGCTTGTTACACATAGAATATTGCACACAATCTGTGCTGATTTAGCTAAAATTATTTTGATAAAAAAACAATTTGTTTTATAAATTAGCAATTTTTATGGCTACGCGCAAGACTCTGCGATAAAAGAAACCTGGTGATATTATTTTGGATTTCAACGTTACTGTTCGTATTCGAATAATGTCCGAATTTTTGAAAATATACATAGACTTCACTTACCATTTATGTACACATAGACGGTGTGAATCATAACTTTTACTCAGTAAAACAACGAAAAGCATTAAGTACCCCCCTTCAGGCGCCGCAGCTGAGCAAAAACAGCTGCAACAGGAAAATCCAATGCTATTTTAGCATAGTGAATAAGTAATTATTTACTGTAAAGATACTGTGAGTCATGATTTGTTTACCTACCCGGACCGGTTCTCGACTTATGCACAATTTTTCCAAGTATGGTATGCGTAGTTCAATAAATATTCTTAGGTTTACTGATGAGTAAAGATCAAGAAATCGTGCTACATTAACCATTTTTGGTAAAATGAGTCGATGATGATTTAAAATTTAGTAGACGTATGTTATATAAATTGTATTGTCTATATTGGCATGAGCATGTATTTAACATAATCCTAAACTAACCTAATCTAAATTCCGTCTAAGCAATTTTTAAATGATGTTCACCAAGAATGTTACCTGTTGAAATGGAAAGACGAAGAGAAAATCCGAGTGTCGATAGTGGGTGCTTCGGCTGCGGCCGAGCGCTGCAAGGTAGCGTCAAGGTGGCCACACGTGGGCGCAATGACGTGTCTCATTCATACATAATTCACCTGTTTATCATGACCAATATTAGTATTACCTGCGCGCGACAATCGATAAAACGAGAATGCTGACTAGCACCATAGGCTCGCTTGGAATGCTGCATTACCGAAGGAAATCCGCAATGGCGCCTTAATGCGAACCTACATAGGCAAGTGACTTGTCAGATATCTAATCGCATACACTCAGTCATGACAACATGTTCATTTGCATAGGTGATGTGAACGACAAAGGGTCGACATTTGAATGTTACGAAATTAGGTTTGCGAATTGTCTAGGTCTTCTTATTTACAAAGCGCGACGCTTCACCGTAAATAGCGCATATCGAATGCATTTTACATTCGCTTGGATGCAAATGTCTGAATTCAAAAGTGAGCAATCGTGGGTACTCTTATGCTGGTATTTACCAGTAGGTTTTACCTTGCTTAATTAACATTTAGGCCGTTCGCACTTAGCATGCCTTTTCTTACAACAATATTATGTCAAACGCATACAAAAATCTTGTCGCAACTATAGATTTTGCGGGTAACGCGAGTTATGTATTTGCAAGATATCTCGCTCATGGACGAGGTGGCTAGACAACTAGGACGACCTTATTTTTGAATTAGAATGCGGCTGTGTTTACATTTTTCTCCTTGTTGTGACATTTCTGGCAAGAATCCAGGTCGTGATATAAAACAAACTGGCGTCTCGACTTATAATATGTAATCGGTATAGTAGCATAGAATTGAGTTAAATTTAAAATAGAACAAACTTTTTGATCACAAAGATATCATATCTGCCAAGCTCTTACCTTTTTCGTTCCATGCTGAGAAGAGTTGAAAAAAATAGAGGTCTCTTAGTTCGTTAATGTGTTTTCAAAAATGTAATTTCAACATTTGATCCCGTGATATGATTTTTTGTAAGAAAATCGCACTGGGTGGTTGCCTAATTCGAGCATACAAGATGTCCTCCCGTCATTGTGCTAACGAGTAGCTGAGCTTACAGGCGGATGTGACTATGCGTAACTGTATCGCGACAATGCTCTATTCTTGAACAGCTTGTGAATAGATTTCCTAGAAAAATAATGCTAAACTTGCAATTTTTTTTGCAGCTATTTTTGATGTGATTAGTTTTCGGAGAGCTTCGTAAAGGTTTATGCTATGGGAGAAGAGATTGAATATTTTATTCCACAAAAGAGGAAATTATGATTTTGTTCCGTCTCACGAATGTCAAGTTTTGATATCGCAGTAGCTTTTCCACACATAAGTTGTTCCTATCGAAGAAATAATAGTGCTATATCCTGCACTGTGTCGTGCGTGATAGACAAATCCTTATTGGAATCGTGTTGCTTGCGCGTGCAGTTCGAAGTCCAGACACACATAAAGAATAACGGTAAAGCCACCTGACTCGACAAACAACCTGTGTTTCTCATAGGAAACCAGCGATCGATCAAATCACACCACTAGTATGCAAACAGACGCATCAGTAGATACGCCGAGGCCAAAGAAACGTCTCCTAGCGAGCGACAAGGACACGGCTATGCCCCGCACCGCAGTGTGAGATGGAAGGCAGCAAGTCCGGCATCGAATATGTGCGCGTGCGTCTACGAATTGCATTCCCATACTGGGTAACGGCGCTCGTTTACCTTTCTCGTTCCGTCCAAAGGTCTTATGGTTTCCTCTCGCTCGAGCGCAGGGCTGTGGGGAATTCAATCCCGCGGTATTTTGCAAAAAAATATGATAGATCATCATCATCATCCCTGTTGTACATTTTTCTACTAAATTAAAGCCAATAACGATTGCGATTCACGCTTAAGTCTCAATAAATATTTCAGGCCGGTCTGAAGTAGCTATTGCACACTTGCACCGAGTAGCTTTCTCTAAAAATCCCGGGGATCACGGGACTAAAGCCCTACCCGACGCTTACCCGCACGACATGAATGAAGGCGCCCGCGCTTTGGAATGCGGTCGAGTAACGTGGCGGCGCCGCGCCGAAGCAGATCATGATGCACTTTTCCATAGGGCTAGTTTTAACATTGTGCTTTGAAATCTATAATCCTAATTTCTAACATTTATTAATGCATTTTGTGTTACAACTAGTCTGTTTAAGTGCGCAAACAGAGTACGTCTGTGTAGATTCAGAAAACCGAGATAGCGCGGCGGGCGAGAAGCCGGCTACGACGCCATAGGTGCGGGTTTGATTCCACCAGCAGCGGGGCAAAGTTTGCATGTTCTGCAGATTTTGTTTCGGATCTGGGTGTTTTGGTACCTGTACTTATTGTTCCGGATACCAACGATACAAAGTGTGGGGTCAGGACTGTACGAATCTGATGGATGTTTATTTGGGAAATAGGCAGGTTTGACTTGCGTAGTTAACCATACAGTAGTACCAGTAGCACGATCAGTGATCGATCACTCTAGACAGAATGTGTAGTACGAAAGAGAACACAATTATTTTTATCGGAAAGAGAAACAAAAGTGTTTTTGCTTTTTGGTGCTCATACTAAGCATGCATAAATATAAATCAGAGTAGGTTTAATAAACAGCTGGACGGCCTTATTACATAGGTACATTATTTTTCCCAACAAGGTCTACTTATTCTATCTATTCTATACAGTTGAAAAGTTGCCACCATACATGCGGATTAGCTTAGATTTTGAGACAAAAAAATTGATAGCCGATTTCGTCTGTATAGATTTTCTAATATTTCTGTAAACTATTAGTATTTTGTTTGATTCGCATAAAAAAGAAACTCGTATTTATTTGGCTTGCAAGCTGAAAACTTAAGATGAGATTGCGGGGACATCGACAGCGAACGGCAAACCGTTGAGGTTGACGGACCACTTACCTCAACCGGTCCATGGGAACCCTCCACGTCTTCGCATACCACCATAACTTCCCTTGGTAAACATCATGAGAAAAAATAATGTTATTCGAATACATTCAATAAATTCCGACATCTAACATTTCCAGATTCTTGGCCATTTGATTAGTAATTTCAATGATGTTTAATTGGCTCTCATCATTCCTGCTTGGAGTTGCATAACGCCCTTCCGCTGATGAGATGAGAACAGAACGTGCGCTCTGCGTAGGAATTAGTCGGCTCTCGTGTAATCTTTTACGCTTTCGAATGTTGATTATTAATTGCCCTCTCATTCAAAAGATATTACATTCCGATCATTTTTATCATAGCTTTCAATCAATATATTTAAATGGATAGCTGGATTTCCATATCGTCCACATCCACGGAGCTTAATAACGATCGATGACCCACCAGCTCGTGCAGTCCAACATCTAGACTTAAGAGATTCTACGCAGAATCCCTTATGTCTAGCTCAATCTAACCTCACCCTTTCTTTTTCACTATAAAGTAAAGCTTTCTTTCGTTTAAAATGGCGTAGACAATTAATGATATTGAGCATTTCTATTTTTGTTAATTAGGGCAAATAGCAAGAAGACATAGGTTTTACCAATGGCAAAACCTATAAAGAGCATGAGATAAACTGAGAGATCTATGTATATCGATTAAGAAACATTTAAAAAATATAATATTCGGTTTCTTAATCGATATACATAGATCTCTCAGTTTATCTCATGCTCTTTATAGGTTTTGATAAAGCCTGAGATCCCTTATCTCAGGCTATATTAAGTGACTAATTACATACATAGGAACAAGAACACGTGCGTTCTTTCGTAGCTAATGTAATCTACACCTTATTTCCACATTATAAGGACAGTCCACGTCTGGGCCATATCGTAGCGACGCACGGTTGACCAACCAACTAGCTCGTTAAGTTTTTCTCTATGGATATTTCTATATTAACGATCGCTCATTAAATTAGTTGTGGATCGATTAAGCGCTAACATTACTTTTTTCGTACTTTTTGATACCTGCCGAAAAGTGTTTCGGCAAGGTGATTTACATTCGTGTCGCTTAGTCGAGTTGGTATTCAGTTTTAATCAAAGTGGAGCAGAGTCGATAGTGTGAGTTGAGAGCGAGCGATGCAAGAGGTGATGCTAGCCCATGCGGAGCCCCGCTGTCTGGCAGCCGAGGCCCCCCTGCCCCCCCCCCCGTCCCGTCCCCCCGCGCGCGCTACCATTCGCATGCGATATGTACCTAGCACAACCACCTCGTATTGCCAATCCATCTACCACCGTATATTTAGTAGATATCTACTATAAAGAATCGTCGACAATTCTCTCATTGCCACTTCCGAAGGTTGATAAGATACATCATACATTTAAATACTAAAATATATTTTGTATGATATTGTATTGAGCGACGAATCTTCCTCTGTGTCTGATAATTACATGTAAGACTGCAAGATTTTGCTCTACTTTGGCACATCTAGTTTCATAGAAGTTATATTATTGGAGAATGGGGTAGGTATTATGGGTACTGAGGTTGAGTAACAAGATTTTCTAATGGAAGTATACAATTATGACACAACAAAATTCCTCCACTGCAGCCCTAGCTTTCATTATTATGAGAAGCTAATAAATCGAAATGACTGATAAGTAATTATTTTTCCAATACACCGAAACGAATCGTTTACGTTGTAATTTCACGAATTATAAAAGTGTCCTCTCAAAATTAAAAAGCTAACTGTTGCGGAAAAAAGATTTCGGTTGCTTCAGCAATGGTCCTTCGAAAGTGGCATTCAATTAGGCACATGAGGGCAGTCTGTTTTAGTTCACTTATCACAACAATCTTATTGAATGCAATTAGCAGATAATAAGCAATATAATATAATGCTAACATGGGTTTGGTCATGTTTACATAACAAAGCTTTATTTTATATACAGAGCGTCCCAAAACTATGCGCCATGAAGTGAAAGTTAATTGTTAATTCTTTCGATTGGCATCATAAAAATAAGGAGTGTTTTTTTTCACATTTGAGTCGGTTCGATTCCCAGACAAAGCAAATTATTTTTAGAAAATCTTTGAATGCAGTATTTCTAACTTTTAAAAATAAAATAAAGTCTTCTTTCAGCTAAATATCCTATCTACAATATTTAAGGTACTTTCCCTTCATGTCGCATAGTCTTGGGACGCCCTGTATAAATAGAGTTATTTGACGGAGGTCTTTTTTGAGTTCATTTTAGAAGTACATTACCCGGACTTCGAATTAGAAAGATTTCGTCACAGCTTTACAGACATTCTTTAAAGTGTTTTTGTCTGATTGCGATCGGAGGCTCTAATTGAACAAGTGTAGTGGTGGTGTGACCTCGGCCTATAGCGCTTAGGTCTGATTGCGACAACAACGCTGACACGAGATTGTGCAAGTGGCCGATGGAAATTCCGGTGTCACAGTATTAGCAAGTGCACGGGCTTAGAATCCTGCGTGTGCGCACTGCTCCGCGAGGCCGCAGCATGAATGGAACCGCGGTATGTAGGTCACGGTGTCGTCAATGGGCCGTCGACAGGGCCCCGCGCAGCCGCTTCTTGCGCCCCCATCGCTCCGTGAAAGTTGCCACTACTTTCGCGACAGTCACTCTGGCGATTACGACATTTTAAACTCTAACACTCCAAAACTAAGTAACTTTTCGATTAGCGCTTTACAATGTTCACATCCGCTTCGGCGCTCGTGCGTGCCTCGGAAACTTTCTGCAGGCAGGCGGCGGCGCGAGTTCTACGGCCGCTCAGCAGACGGTCGAATATCGCTCGCGCAGCTGAAAATTCGGCCGCGCCGTATGCTCATGCTTAGGAATTCATTTCCGGGTAGATCGGAAAGTGAAATGGACTCGTCTGTGATGTAATTGGAATTCGGATGTATCCGGAGTCAGCGTTACTTCGTTCACTTAAAAAATCTATAGGTATCGGTTGACATAATAGGTTGCGGCGCCTTTTCAGTGACACAGTAGGTAAATGCTTGAACCAATGGAACGTAAGATGGCTTTTCCTGAGCGCAGTATAATCATTATTTTTATTTTTATCATCCTACACCTACCTACTGAATCGCTGTCAGCGTTGTAAATAAAAATAATTTGAATTCCAAATAAACTGCAACTACTTGGTCATAACTCCTATATCAAAGCTTTATAGTGGGCTGAATAAGCTCTTATTGAACGAATTCAACATACATTTTCATGATTCTGTTTCTTTTTATACATACCTACATGCTGAAATATTCGTTATATGATTTTTTTTTCAATTGGTCTGCATAAATTTCAAGTCAAATATCATGTCATGTAAACATAGTATTTCCAAATTTGATCTAAATCCAAATCGTAGGAATTTTATGTTACGTACAGCTAGAACTAAGATTTACTGTATATTCTCTAAATGCCGTTTAATGTCTTTGCTGCCAAGTGACCACTTTGCCGCAGTCTGGTGGTAAATTCAATCGCGGGAGCCCCATTCATCGACAATTGTTTGTCAGCGCATGCGCAGCTCGTACCGGGCAGCTTTCACCGAACTCAAAGCCTTCATGCCGCCGTGCATGTTTATTAACTTAACCATTTTAACAACTATCGCCATGGCTTTCATTTACGTGGCTGTGAGCACCTAGATTGATCATACCATTATTTCAGTCAAATTGGACCCGAGTCATGTGCAAATCTTCACGATGTGTCGAATCTGTGAAGATTTTCAACTGAGATTTATCGTAATTAAACACGCAAATTCAGATGTTCCCCCTTGTTTTTGAAATTGATAATTCCTGAGTATGCAACCTAAAATCAAAACTTAGCTGCAACGCACTGAATAAGATCGAATCGATTTTCAGATAACAATAAATATTTATGATATACATAACTTATAACCTTCCCTAATTGCGTACGTAGTTCGTTCGTTGTAGACTAGAAATCACGTAACATGTACGTCGTAATCTTAACAAGACCAAGACGAAACGTAATGTTAGCGGCACAGTCTGCAATAAACATTTTGCTGCCTAATTAATCAAATCCTAGTAATGTTCAATAGTTTCCTCCTTTCGCCATTCTCTGTTGAATCAACACATAAAGTTAATGTATCACATTATAGTCTATTCAAATAAAAAAACAGGAGCAATGCCGAACACATTACGGGCTGGAAGCTTAACTGGATCGCTGTTTCAGTTTGAGTTCATGTTTATATAATCAGAGGAATCAAAAAAAGCTTTTTTGTATTTTGTATAAGAATATGTACTTAAGTGAAAGCAACCGCTTATACCAAAAATTATCGTGAACTTGACTATTCATATTGTAAAAACGGGAGTTTTCACGTACTGCACTATCGGTGAAGGCACCGACTAAGTTTCCACTCATTCCGAGAGTCTTCATCAGGGTGAGTGATCGCGACTTTCTCTCTCCGCGTCGCGTCGTGCACGTAGTGCAGTACTTGAAAATTCCCGTTTTTACAATATGAATAACCGGTTATTTGTATAAGCGGTAAATAAATGAGGTTAGACATGATGAGGATCTTGTCATATTGTTATGACAAGATCCTCATCATGTCTAACCTCATTTATAACTTAACCAATTCCTATCAACGTCAAAAGCTACGTAGTAAGCACGTGCATTAACGGTGACAGAGGCTGTACGGTTTACAGTTAGCACATTCCTAGAGCGGCTCTAGCCGGGGTAGCAGGTGCAGGGGGGAGCTTGGGAATGTTACCACTAACTGTTATTGTGGGATTTTTCAGAGGCTATTAAAAACAGAACAAAAACAGTTGAAGATAATATTTTGAGGTTGTTTTATTAAGAGAGAAAGAGATTAAGCCTTTCCGTTACAGTTTTGCGCATTCCTGGCGCGGTTCTAGAGGGGTAAGGAGGTAAGGAATGCGCACCATAATTATCAGCTATAGCAACCGAAGATGTCATTATTAAAAAAAAACTTTTAAGATGTCTGATCGTTAGTACTCGTATCACAGCTTGAAAAAAAATATTTTTTAAAAATTTTATGTATTTTTTTGAGGATGACAACCTATTTATTTGATACTGTAGTATAAAACTGTGAGATTTGCTTCCTTCTCCTACATATACGAAAAATATCTTAGCTTTTTTCTAGTCCGTGGCCGTTTCCTGAAGTTTCAAATTTTAAGAACTGATAATTCTGAAGAGTGGTCATATATTCTTTCTCTTATTTACGTTTTTTGTTCACAGAACACTGGCGCTTGGAATCGGCATCCAGAATTTCCCTGAAGGGCTTGCAGTCAGCTTACCCCTACAGGCTGCCGGCTTTTCCGTCTGGAGAGCATTCTGGTAAGCCATCCAATTTTAACACCAAACTTTGCTCTCACTACTATTAATACTCAAATCTAAATCACAATGCTCCCATGCGGATTGCTAGATACTTAGAAATTACACAAGAAACGCGTTGCATCCCGCGCTTCGTTTTAACAGCTAAGAAAGGAGCTCGTATGCCTTTGCCGTAAGAAGTTGTATGTTGTTATCATTTGTCTATGAAATGGCCTATACTATTGAAACGTGGTTATTCGCAGTCGATTCGTCTAACTTCAAGGACTTTAATAGGTTTTATTGCCACAAAGCATTAGGGGTCGCTGCCAAAGACGACTGTTGACACAGTAGTAGTTTTAATTTTTTGTAAAAAAAGAAACTTGTTCAAAATAAAGTTGATGACTTCGATCACCCCATCCGAATGTTAGCAATAGGATACTGTTGAGCCTTTTTTCGAAATTCACGACGGTGCTTGCGTATTCTGTACCTCTTGTTGCTACGGTGGAAAGCATTCCTAAGAACGTTACATTCCTACTAAGAACTTTGAAAAAAAAACAGATGTGCTTATTTTAGGACAGCAAAACTATATATCTGAGTGTCTCAGACTTATCTACCTCTATTGTGTCGCTAACAATGACTATTCGAATACGAAATATTATTTATATCGAGAAACAAATGCATTCTTAGAGCATTATTAGAATAGGGTTCATTTCGTGGTGGCAACTCACTGGAGTTGTGCGCCGACATTGTAAAGCTAAATACCAAGTGTGTACTTGCAGCGCGGCAGTGGCCAATTCATGCCATTATTTGCTCGCAAAATGTTAAAATACGTATATTTTTCTTCATTATATTTGGACTTGAAAACTTGTACCTTTGTGGAGCCTATTTATCTCCTCAACAGTTTTACATGCTCATTAAAGCTTTTTATTGAAATCTCTTAAAGTAGTAGCATACAGTTCCTCTACCTACTCATACTGATACGATAAATGCGAAAGTACGTAGGATATGATTGTTACCGATAATTTTCATAACACTGAATTGCTGAACCATTTGCTGAACCAAATTGGATACATAGAATTATTATGTTGATCTTGACTTAGAATAACACAGCCTATGTGATATTCACTGTTCTATTTATATATTATGATATATTAGAAGAAGTATATAAAAAGAGGATATAATAATAAGCCGCTTTCCGGGTACCACGTCAGCGAAGCGTGCGATAAAGCTAGTTGAAAAAAGCTCAACCATGGCTCAAAAGCGATAGGGTTCTAGCAATATGTCCCCACATGTTGCTTCTACAAGTTGTTCTTGCTTCTTGTGTTTGTGTTCTCGTGTAAACGTGTGTGCGTGAGTCGAAATATCTACAAAGATATGACACTGTATCCGTGCAGACAGTGTCACCGACTAGAGAATGCGCGATCGTCGTTAGGCCGGATGCCAACACAGCCAGACTGGCCGACCCCATTCCTGTTCAGGCTAATTCATTTAGCGACTGCTGTGGACACGAGCTCACTGATTTCGGATACAGTACTGTATGTACCATGTGCAATAGTCATACCTGATTGTTCGCAGCAACAACGCCCCCGTTCTATATATCAGTGCATGAACGCTTGTGCTTAAACATCGTTCTTTACAAAAAACAAACATCTTTTGGGCCTGATTGAATTAAAGTATTAATCTAGTAGATTCTATTCTATTAATAAAAGCATCTTTTACAATTATTAAATTCAAATGCCAGAGAAATCAACTTGCCTATTGCCAACGTAACGGAATGTATGTATGCGTGTTACTTCACCTAGAGGTATTGTTTCAAATTGTCAGAGCAAAAGGTTACATCCCAGCGCATTTGGTATACGTGCACGCATTGTAAATGTTACCAAATAGGTAAAAGTTGTAAATAGTCGCATTCCATGGTGTTCCGAGAAGCACCGCCTTGGCGCCGGCCAGCCGGCTCGCGGTCCCAACGACCCTTGAGCCACTAAGCTCACGTACCAACGGTGGATCTGCCAACTTTACATTCATAACATTTATTCCACTATTAGGCGTAGCCAAGCTGTTGGAAAAATGACGCTGCATAGAACTAGACGCTATGGTTTTTTAAATTAGCTTTTATTGTTAAGTATATGGTTTTCTAGAATAACGTTCTTCTATTTCCTGGATTCATCAAAGATGTAATATCATGACTATGACGTAATTTTCTAGTTTATTGCTCACTATGTGGAACTTCGAAGAACCTTCTTCTAGGAGCTTCCGTTTTGGTGAAAACGAGATCGTTTTCATCAAATCGGAAGCTCTTTAAAGTACACAATGACATCCTGCAAGATTTTTTCTTATTCAGCTCAAGCACCGCAGCAACATAAGACATACTTTTTAGTATATTATTACAACAGAACCATACTCTACTGTTCTGCTCTATATTAGACATTCTCCTCTGAGTGGCTCCTTGGGAGCATCGGAATTTGACATTGGAGTAACGCGTCCGTTCCCTGGTGCGGTTGCTTCGTAGCTCTATATGGAAGCGGGCGGGCGGTAGGAATGCGCTCGAGTGGGAATCCTGGCGGAGGAGAGGGGCGACGACCTCGCCACCCTGCTCTCGTGCCGACGTACCCCTAACCTCACCGCACTCGCGTTTCGCATCAGCGTTTTTGCTTGCATTCTATCACGGTTCCAGAACCGGAGCTACCAAAATTCGAACTCAAGTCTTGAAATCTCGATGTTATCAGTAGAGGCGGTATCATGCTCGCGGCTTTTGGAGCTGCTGCCGATTCTTCGAAGCGCCCTTTCTTATCGTTATTACCGCATTGAATCTCGGCAGTGTCTTTGACTTGAAGACGGAATAACTAATAAGTAGAATAGAATGGTAGTAACTATTACAAAGTTTCACAATATAACATGTTTTTTTCTGTATGATATAAAATTAAAGTTTGGGTTGTAAATATTTTACGAAATAAACTCAGAATGTGTTTCGGCACGGTAACTATCCGTTAGACCCAAATAATGTAACAAAAAGTAATTCATAAAGAAGTTCTTCGAAGTGCATATACTCGTAGATAGTAAACGAATTCGGTAGTTATCTGCGGAAGACAATAAAAAACTCTACAGATAAGATTTTGACAGATCCAAAAATCTACTGGCTTCACTGGCTTGTCCGCGATAAAACTACTCCGTAGCTTTGTTAAACTTTCTACGGCGATGGGTTGAAACAAATATTTGATTGTAGAAATTACACGTTTCTTCTTGCTTCAGTTCCCCAGCAAGGGCTGACTTAGGTATAGACGCCCGGTGTTCGCAGAATTGATGACAAACTACACTGCTTTACACCAGAAATGCAGTTTTTTATATATTTCTATACAAGATTTGCCTAATGTGCACTAGTAGGACTTTAACAGCCATGGCCTGCTCAAAATATTACATATCAAAACGTTATGAAGACAACGTGCACCTAATAGTAGGTCTCGTGTGCGGAATGCCAGTAGTGAGGAATGCGGCCCCGGCAAGAAATATGCCCTCGACCGTAGCTTAGGAACCTACCAGCTGGCTTACTCGCTAACAACGGTTAAACTTGATCTTGGTTTCGTCAAAGTTGCTTTGCACATAATATTCTAATCCATTTATATAGTTCTTGAAAGGGTTCCGTTGCAGAGGACGACCTCTGTGGCGCAGTGGGCGAAGGCCTGCCTGAGACGCAGAAGGTTGCGGGTTCGATTCTCGTCGCGGGACAAATGTTTGTATGATCTGCAAATATTTGTCTCGTGTCCGGGTGTTTTCTATGT
Source organism: Perizoma flavofasciatum (assembly GCA_958496245.1). Taxonomy (NCBI): domain Eukaryota; kingdom Metazoa; phylum Arthropoda; class Insecta; order Lepidoptera; family Geometridae; genus Perizoma; species Perizoma flavofasciatum. Next base: position 8,077,035 of record OY292431.1, read on the forward strand.
ATAATATATATGTATTTACAAAAAAGTATATATAAATGTATATCAGTCATGTAGTTCCTATAATACAAGCTCTGCTTATTTTGGGGCTAGATGATGCTGTGTGAAAAATGCCCATTATTTATTTATTTTAATTTTATATTTTTGAACAGGTCCTTAAAACACAATTTTTTACTATTTTGAAGCCCCAATTGAAACTTGTGTCCTAGAAGATGAATTATTTAGGAACTCTCAACAAAATTTATTCAACAGAATCCCATTGAGGACGTGACGTGTCGAACCACACAATTTCTCTAGTGAAGCGATCTATCAGTGAGTGGTTATGGAAAACAATCCGCCACTAATGCTCATATGCATACATGGGACAGAAGTAGATGATAATCCTACTATTATAAATGCGAAAGTTTGTGAGGATGGATGTTTGTTACTCTTTCACGCAAAAACTGCTGAACGGATTTTGATGAAACTTTACAGTAATATAGCTTATACATCAGAATAACACATAGGCTACTTTTTATCCGGGCAACACGCGGGCGAACCCATGGACAGAAGCTAGTAATGTTATAAAAACTGTAGTTTCACGTGAAGGATTCCAATTCGCTTATAGTTATTGGAATTAACTCATGGCTCATAGTTAGGAACCATGGTGCATGCCTTGTACCGAATGCTTTTAATGATCCTCGAAAAACTATCCATGAAAATTTAAAAGTATTCCCGAAAAATATTTAGTTCTAGTAGATTTATCGTTCCATAAAAACTCACACTATAATAATAGTCCTCGAAAGTAGTTAACTAATTATTCTCTCGAAGCTGTCTCGTAGATCGTCCGTCGCGTGCTACCCTTGCAAAGAATAAAGTTAGCTACCTTGAATACCATCCTAAAATATACATATATGTATAGTATATAATATACGAAGGTGAAGCTTATAAAAATTACATACTAGCAGATTAAAAAAAAACATTTGATGATAACCACTAGCATCGTTACAAATTATAATAATTGTAAAGGACACGCTGTTATCACTCGCAAGAAAAATAATTTACTATAAACTACGTTTGTTCGCCTATCTAATGCAATCGGAACGGCATTTGGCACCATAAACTAAAAAGAATATTGTAAGCGCACCTCCAGAAGATTCGCGGTAAGGTCCGCAACGGAACGAGCTCATGGAACCGATTGAGGTGATGGCCAAGTATGTGAAAGTAGCGAAGGGGCGACTAGTTTGAGTTATGAGTTATCCCATTCGTGGGATACTCAGAAAGTTTTGAGAAACTAAAAAACTAACTTCTATGGATAAAATATTTTAATTAAATATTTTCAAAGAACTCTCCACCAGCCTCTATATAAAGTTTCATGCGTCTGAACCAATTTTCGCAACATTTTTTCCAGTCCGCCGCAGACACCTCTTCCACGGTCTTCTCGAACGCTGCTAGCGCGTCTTCCGGCGATGAAAACTGTATCCCTTTCAGTTGATTTTTTTAATTTAGGGAATAAAAGAAGTCACACGGTGCCAGATCAGGACTGTAAGGAGGGTGACCCAAGACTCTGACCGGTGTGGTGTCCAGGAAGTCCCTCGTTTTGAGCGCTGAGTGCGCGGGCGCGTTGTCATGGTGAAGCAGTACCCCGCGGAGCCCGGTGTTCGGTCGCTTGTTGCTCATTGCAAACAAAACTTCTGGCAGGCATTTTGTGGTATACCATTCGGCGTTGATGCTGCTTTGGTCTCATAATGGAATTGAAGCCAGATACCCCGTCAAAGTGAAGAAACTAGCGATCAAAATTTTCCCGCTTCTCGATCGCTTCACTTTCGTAGGCGTTGGTTCGTTTTGAAACAGACAAACTGTCGACTGACGCTTTGTTTCTGGATCGTATTGATAAATCCAGGATTCGTCACCTGTCACAATTTCGTAAACACGCCGAGACGAGCCTACTTCAAATTTTTTAATCATATCACGGCACCACTTTACACCGAAGCTCAGAAGCAGGCCCGCTTCTGAGCTTCGGTGAGGTTGTGCGGCACCTAGCGCTAAACTATCCTCCTCACGCGGCTACTATCCTCCTCACGCGTGTAGAATCTTGTGAACGCTTCCGGAACCACTCTGCAGTGTATGTTGAATCTCTTCGTATGTAATTCGCCTGTTTTCTTGAATTTTTTTTTTTTACTGCCAGCACACTTTCTTCCGTGACAGCCGTCGTAGGACGACCACTCCTTTGTTCATCCCCCAAAGTAAGTCGACCGCGCTTGAACTCGCTATGCCAACGGTAGATGGTTGCTTTTGAAGGTCCTTAGATAGATAGATAGAAAATACTTTATTGCACACCAAATATTTCAGCTTAAATTAATAGTAAAAACGTTAACATTGTTCTACAATGGGCGGTCTTATCGCTAATTAGCGATATCTACCAGACAACATTTGGATGGAACGGACTGTACGAAAGATTACAAGGGGTTGTAAGTGGTGTACCACATACTATGAAAACACTATACTATTATTTACCTACATAATTACTTACTACACAACATAATACTTACATACTATCATTTACTATTCTATAATACATAACTAGGTAAGCCAGAAACAGGCAACAGCTAACGACTCGAGGATAAGTAATGTTCCTTGACTAAGGATTTAAAAATAGGTAGTGATTTCGCACGTCTGATACTAACAGGCAGTTCATTCCATAAACGAACAGCTTGTACAGTAAAGGAATTATCATAATAGGCGGAGGTGTGTACAGGAGTCAAAAGTTGGAGAGTTTCGGAAGAGCGTAGGGATCGAGAATGGGAGAGATGAATATATTCGAAACGTTCTTTGAGATAGGAAGGTGTGGAGGGATTGAAAAGAATGTAATATAACAGATTTAAGATATGAGTATTCCGGCGAAGTAATATGGGTAACCACTTGAGCTTACTGCGAAACTCGTGCGATCTCGAAACGTGATCATACTTGCGTAAGCCAAATATGAACCGTATCCCGAAGTTTAGCAGGCGCTCAAGTTTATCCAGCTGTTGTTCAGTGAGATCTAAATTGGAAGTATCAGCGTAGTCCAGTATTGGAAGAAGGAGAGACTGTGCGAGCGAAATTTTGGTAGCAGTCGGAAGAAAATTGCGAAGTCTTCTTAAAGAACCTGCAGAGGCAAACATTCTTCGGCTGACTTCAGTTAACTGAGGTCCCCATGACAGCTGCATGTCGAGGAGAACACCTAAATTTTTCACCGTCTCACTCTGTTGAATGTGTATGCCATCAAATAGAACCTGCGGAAGACCAATCTATTTTGGTTAACATCCGAGAGCCCCCAACCACAATGACTTGGGTTTTGAGCGGATTGACCTGAAGACCAAATGATTTGCTCCACTCCAGAATTCGACTTAGGTCACAATTTATATTATTTATAGCTTCAGGCAGCTCCTCTACTCTGGCTTGTTCGTAAATTTGAAGATCGTCTGCATAGAGGTGGTAGGATGAAGTTAGATTTTTGGAAACAGAATTTATGAAAATTGCGAAGAGAAGAGGTGATAAAACGCCGCCTTGAGGTACGCCAGCAGATATGTTGCACCATGATGAGTAAGTATCATCGATGCGTAAACGCTGCCGACGCCCATGCAAGTAACTAGAAAACCAATCAATCACTGTTGGAGATATGTTAAGTGAGCGTAAGACACTTAGTAGGATTTCAAAGTCAACGTTGTTAACTTTGAAATCCTACTAAGCATTGCTAAAGTCCAAAAGTGATAGCACGGTAACTCGTCCGTTATCCATGTCATCAGTTATCTTAACTAACGCTGACACGGTACTGTGGCCAGGACGGAAACCAGACTGGAAGGGATTCAGGATATTGTTTCTGGTAAGGAAGATGCTGAGTTGGTGATGGATTAGGAGGGCGTATTTTATAAGAGAGAAATAGAAGATCATGGAAAGAAAAGGCTGGTGCTGCGTATTGTCCGTGCTTAGCTACAAGGGTCGAAGAAGAAACAAGAATTAGGTCTAAAAGAGATGGGATCGTATGTGGGTAGAAATGAGTGGCAGTCAAGGGAAGAATGGATAGGTTGCAAGCTCTTGCAAGAGATTCAAGTGAAGCTGAGCGAGAATCTTGCTTGAGCAAGCACGTGTTAAAATCACCCATTACAATGGTTTGATCATATGAAGCAACTAGACTTTCTAGGAGTGTTTCAAAAGAAAGAAAAAAAAATATATTGGAGGAAGGACAGTAATACACTCCTAGCAGAACTTTAGTGTGAAAAAGACTAATTTCTACGAACAGGTGTTCACCCGCATTAGATGGCGGCGGCTGTGCTGACATACTTACTATGGAGAAAGGAATATGCGCACGGAGATATATATGGCACCACCGCCGACCGTACCTGTGCGGTCATTCCGGATGAGTTTAAACCCAGGAAGAGAAAAAGAAGTGGAAGGAAGGCAAGGTTTAAACCAGGATTCAGAAACCAGAATGGCATGTATGTTTTTATGATCAAAGGACGCCAGTAGATCGGGATAGTGAGCCGGAATACTCTGAGCATTTATGTGTAATATGTTAAATTTTTTTGGAACATCACTAAAAATCGAATGAATTGTACTTGATAAAGAAACAGTGCTGCTAAAACTATCATCACTGCTTACATTACCATCTGAACAAGAAACAAACTCATCATCATCGCCAGAACTATTGCCGCCTCGAGACATACCTACCTACCTAAAAGTTTTAAAATATTACTAATAATAATAATATGATAAGTAAATAACACAAAATAAATCAGAATAACAAGTATTATGTAAGTAACTAAGGCTATTATTATTATTTACAATTATTTAACGTTCGTCCGATTATTTTTCACCACCTGCCAGTTGTGTTTTACAATGGAAAAAAAACTACACAATTTACAAAAACCAAAAAAGTAATTCACTGTACCTAAAAACACAGTCAATAAAAAAAACAATCATGAAAAGTGTGCGATCAAGGTAAAAAGTTTAAAATAAAATAAGTTTTGCGGGTTGAAAATAAAAGACGTACCTACCTACCTTATGTATAAAAAAAAGACTACTTACGAATTGTGCGTTAGAAAAGAATCAATGTCATATGCAAAATGTCATATTGGTCGGATGTCCATGAAATTCACAATTTAACAACAGTTAGACCTTCTTGGTTGCTGCAGCGCGGTTCTGCTTCACTGCTGCCGGCTTCGACGCTGCCGCTTGCGGGGCTGCAGCAGGCTCGATGGAATTGAGGACCTCGATGCAACGTACCCTGTGCCGCGCACCATCAGCTCCTAGGATGTACACGGTGCCATCCGCCGTTCAACACTTGGAGATACCGAAACGTTCTCGCGCGGACATAAAGGCGTTGTGCCTAGCCTTTGTGAGAAATTCGGACATTGTTATGCCCGAACCCTTCAAGTTAGACTTCGCGGACCAGATCTTACCCCGCAAGGATACGTCACGGAGCTTAAAGAGAATCGGTCTAGGGCGATCTGACGTCGTGGAGCGACCCATCCTGTGGCATCGACTAATATCACCGGCAGCAAACCCACTCATCTTAAGCCGCTCGGCCACAGTCTGCACAGCAACCTGAGTGACATCCTCCTTCGGTTGCTCAGCCATACCATGAAGCAACAGGATCTTGCGCCTCCCTCGCATCTCAAGTTGGTCGATTTCTTTGCCCATGTACTCAATCTGAAGCTGCAAAGCCCGCAGAGCACCCGTGATAAAAGACTTGAACTCAACATACTCAGCTGCAAGTCCTGCAATTGTGGAAGGTGCACTGGTCCTCTGTAGACCAGTCTCGAACTGTTGCATCCTTTGGCTAAATGAATCCATCATTTGTGACAAATAATTTTTGATGTCCTCCATCTTGCCAACTCGATAGAAGCAGTGAAATTGTAGATTTGAGCAAATATAGTGTAGTGTTTGTAGTGGTCCTTCATCCATAAAAGCCATTTGAAGTCGATCAAATGACTCATCAAATTTTAGGCCACATTTAAAATCGTAGAAAATCATCGCACGAAAATGCTCTCGATGCAGATCCATTTTTAAATGAGACACGATAATTTAATTTGACTCCCGAAAAAATGTGGAGGGAAATTCTAAATTCAAACAATGGTATTTTTACTTTTAAAAAACCGATTTTTCAAAATAATTACAATTGGCCAGTGCCTTATACATAAATACTTTTTTTCGAAAAACTTTCTGAGTGGTCTGGTAAAGTCTATATGCCCAATTATTGCCTGAAAAATCGTTAAAGCTCTTTAAGAGAAAAGGCGCCGTTTTATGGAATGCCTGGGCTTATGATGTGCCCAATTCTACTATCAATAGACGACATAATTGGTCTAAAGCATTTATTTATAGATTTTTTATATGCATCGCAGTAGACATCATGTTGTATAAAAACAAAAGGAACACAATTTCACGAATCTTCGCCATCAAAAACCGTTACGTTACTGCATAAAAAACATAAATTACACTAATTAGAAAAAAATTACCAACTTTGCTGGAATTTGATATCTTTTAAGTGCTAGTTACCTAATTAGGTCATCGAAATGCCACAGAAACAGGTGCTAGATCTAACTACTTGGCTCACTTTGGCGTAATTGCTCTTCAACGAAAAAAAGTGGCTGGTATCTTAATATGGCTCCATTTCATATCCGTCCTACGACTATGACAACGCAGTAGAACTGTAACGTGATTTAAACAATGAGGCGTATTTAATTAGCTGTGCGTGACATTCACAAGATTCACTAAGTTTACATAACAGTTGCGACGCATTAATGGGAGCTCAAGCTCGAATAACCCTGAGTCCGAGTTACAAATTATTAGGCTGATAACTACCGATGATCGATATAAAAAGACAATTTATTTGTATTGTTCACCGATTCGCATTATTTGGTAACAAAGACGGCGTCTGCGTACTTATTCTATTTCTCGGAATAAATTGACCATTGCCATGCCGCCGCCCCTCGAAGCTTTTTTGCTCAAGCGCATAAATCCACATTAGTTTTTTGTTCCTCGATGATATAATCAGATCAAGTGTTTGATCCATTGTTGTAGACAATGCGTCTGGGTCTGCGCTCTGATCGCATGCGCATTATGAATATGACTCATATAGTGACGTTGCAGACATGATGATGATAACACACAGTGTAGATTCCTAATGTGTCTTAACACATTAGGAATTATAATCTTAACTAGAGTGCTAAAATTTTGGTATTACTCTGAATAATGTAAAGTCTAGTCTGGCATCATGCGGCCTGCTCTACGGGGCAGGAATAGTTAACTTTTGTCCACTCGAATTTCGATAATAATAAATCGATAATTATTATCATGGAGAGCTCTACTCAGTTCCTCTCAGTTATTTAATCAAAAGTAATTAAGCAATTATCCATGATTTCATTAAAGATATCAAACAAGCTAACTGGTCATTTTAAAGATCTCCAAAAAGTAAATTATGAATCGTTACCCTATCGAGGACTATCGTTTTGGTTTAGAGTAGCACGCGGGAGTTAAAGTGACGCCCTGGAGCGCGCTGAATGCGGGATCGGTGTCGTCGGACGTTAACTGTGCAAACGCCTGGTATTTGGTCAGATGGTCACCGCTAACTGGACTAGAGAAAGTCGTCTATTTCGAAATTTTAGCGTTGCGTGTGCACCGTGTGCGATGTGTCGCTGCGGTGCCTCGGAGTCTGGTGCGGTGCGGTGCGCGGCAAGCGGATGGCGGCGCGCTGTCTGCGCGTTCTTCCGGACCGCACCCGTCGGACCAGTCGCTGTCGCCCGCTGCCCGCCTTAGGCGATCGGCCTTCACAGTTAAATAATTAAATCGAGAGAACGACGTCGAAACCGCGGCCGCTGTGGCTGCCGCTGCAAAGAAGTGGTCGCGGAAGGCCTCACTGCCAGCCTTGGCGGCGCTGTTCTGCGCAATCGAAGCCGGTTTAGCGTGCGTATTACGTTGCCATCGCAGCTTATGTCTCGAACCTTCTTCCTAGTACGACTTATAACATTGTTCGTTGATGTCGTATCCTGTTTAAATACTAATAAGTTGAAACAAGATTGGACGTTGCAAGATAGCTTTTGTTCCTAAAGAGAACCTTATTTCGTATTTAAACCATCCGTAATGTTGCGACAACCTTTCGATGAAATAAGAAACATAAATTTAATATCAATAATATTCAGGTAAGATAAAAAGGTTAAAATCTTTTAAAATTACTATAATGCAAGCGAAACTAGCTGTCTTACTCACCAAGAATTTCTTGAACCAGGGAAAAAATGTACCAAAATTTTAAATTCCTGATGATGATGTCCTAGCCGATTTTGGCTGCAGCTACGACTGTTTGAACTGGTCAAGCTTATTTAACTGTAATAAAAACGCTCGGTCACGTATAATAACTGAATAACTGAAATTTACGAATTGAAAGTTAATTTTGTGGTTTATTTCTGTGTTTTACTACGAGTACAGAGTTCATTCCGAATTGACGGGGGATCTATGCATTAACCTGTAGCTCGTGAACTAGTTGACCTAGAATGTAGATAGTCTTAATTTTATTATGTTATATATTATTTTCTATGTTGCATAACTTTTAATGTATATATTTACAGTTTTCGGAACGACAAACATGCAAACATTATGTAATAAATTACAACTAAAGAAAACAGGGTCCCTTAAATGTATGAGTCGGAGTTGGAGTCATCCACAGATTAATATAATAACCACTTCTTACCCCTGTTACTACTTAGTACTACCATTGAATTTTTTGGCCTTCTCTTGGCTACCAGATTTGTTTAATCTAGGATAAAGCGCAGGGTACCTAGCAGCTTAAGAAAATACTACTTAGCCACACTTTTTTAAATTACAGTTTTTTTTATTCTGGTCTAAAATACCTAACCAAGAAAACCCCACACGAAGACAAGAAAAAAAAATAACCCCACTGTTTATTTAGATACCGGAGATTTCAACATTTTAAAACACACCTTTGTAGCGGTTACCATCTATAAAAGTGCAAGTTTAAGCCAGAAATTGTATTTGAATAATGACTAAAATAATATAGACAGACATAACCAATAAAGGGTTGCTTGTTTGTTTAACTGAACCCTCAAAATTAGATCACACTGACAAGGAAAAAATACATTATTATCATGATTATAGTATTCTTATTATCGGATCCCTCGACATTTACTGCTTTTAAGATATGAAAATTTCTTAGATTTCCAAGAAAAGCAAAGTCTATGTATGTTAACATTGCTAGCAAGTGATTAATTTAAATAAAACTAGCCAAGTGTTAGACGTACTTGCACACTAAGGGGTTCAGTACGACCACAAGTCATAAACCGATTAATTATTTGTAAATAACATTGGGTTTACGTTTAGTAATAGGGTATTTTGGATATCCCTATAAACTGAAAAATCTGCCGCTAAATTCATCTTGAGTTTGATATTTTTAATTTTGTTTAGAAGAAAAACCCATTAACACCGCCAAATTAGTTTTTTCGACTCTTCATGTCCTTGTCACTCTCAGGATCATGACGGTCTAACGATACCTTAAAAGGCGGTCAGCTGCCGAAATAGAGCATTAAAAAGTAGTCGTTCAATTTTCGAACGCATGAACATTGAGTTAAAGCTTATGCTAGCATACGCATGACCGTGGGTTTTTTTTGACATTTTACATAAGCGATTTTTTTTTAATTTTCTCTTTCTAACCATAACTTTTCAAAAATAAACGTTTTTTTTTTTTAATTTAAGTTGAATAGTTAAGTCTTCTCAATTTCAACAAGGTTTCTCGCAATAGTTATTTTAGTGGTTATCTTTAAAAAAAAAATTGTAAACAACTAGGTTCTTGGTAATATGAACAAAATATGTTTTTCCTTACGGTCAGAAAGTAAACCAAATTCGCTTAAAATCTTTTTAACCGACTTCAAAAAAGTTTCTCAATTCTGCTGTATGTTTTTTTCGCCAATTGTTTACCAATTTCGATGATTCTTTTGTTGTTGTAAAGATAATAATAATCCTTAGGTGATCCCATAAAAGTTGTATTCCCGAAGGAGATTGCTATTTTTCCCGTAAAACTTTAAAAAAAACTTCTTCATCTTATGGAATCACGACTAGCCGAAACATTTTTTGTGGGGACTTTTTCTTTTGTTTTTATTCGCAAGAGGAGGCAAAATAATGTAGGCACGTGAGGATCTTATGATAGTAGAGTGTCTGCAGAGGATAGTTGCCGTAAACTTGGGATTGCAAGCGTACCGCGAAAATTGCGATTTAATTATTATCAACCGACTTCAAAAAAGGAATTTCTAAATTTGTATGTTTATTTTTTTGTGTGTATGTTACGCAATATCTTAGCCAATTGAGAACAGATTTTAATGGGTAATTCTTGAAGTATACCTAGTAACCATTTCTTACCGTGAAAAGATAGGTGATGAAATTGCATATTGTACTTTTTATCAATTTCCCTTTACATGAAGTCGGTTTTTTGACATTCAATGTCTTATAAATTATTAGTAAAGTGTATTTTCGGCTTTAGTCTCTAAGTTCATTAACATTATGTATTATTTTTTTTTAATTCTGATTTATGCAATAAAGAGTTATCTGTCTAAACCAAGGTGCTATTACCTAATAGCGATCACAAACACGATCGACAAATTCAGCCCTCTGTAACCCTGTCCCTTTAAAAGATGAACACTTAACGAATACCAGTAGCCATTTAAAATCATCAAAATCAATATACAAACAATTGCACATGCATTGCTCGTTTAAATAAAAGTGGGATGGGATATAAACTGGGTTTATTTAAATTCAACGCAGTTATTGAGTGACGGGTATCCTGTTTTATGGGTTGTCGGCAGCTCAATAGTCGACAATTCTGCGAATCAATGGATATTGTCGCAAATTGCCGCTTTCGCCACCCGCTGAATAATGCATGCGATAACATAACATCACGTCGTGGGCACCCGCGCCGCCCGTCACCGCACCGCCACCTCCCTCCAGCCGCAGCCAGCAAACCCCTCTCACATTCCGATTAGCTATCACTGCAACACTAACTCATTGTTACCTAACATAAATTAAACTTGTCCATGTGCCAGTTATCATATCCTTACACAACGCCCGCCTAAACTTTCAAATGGTCAAGCTTACCAAAATTTTACCAAGACTGACGAAATTTTCCACTTACGATCGCTCATGCCGTTGTCGAAGCTTTCCACCTCGGATTCCGGTGTCGGCCGGAGGTAGTGCAGTGGCTACGCGCTTCGATTCGGTGCGGTGGTCGGTGGTGTCAGATATGGGCTGGTCGTCGTGTGGGGTGGCGCTGGCGGCGTTTCCCACAGCGGCGGCTCCTCGACCAGTTCGTAGGAATGTGGTCGCGGCACCGGCCCGCACTTTCACCAAAACAATTCGTTAGCGGCCTCTTTCGGCATCGCACCGCACTCCGCCCCCACTGCCGCACCACCCCGCCACCCGTACACGTGAAAATTAACAACACACTGATACTTGACTCTGGTGATCAGTATTTTGGACTGGAGGCCCTTTTAAGTTCCGCGCCCCGACATCAACATTCTTTGGAGCGTAAGCTACTTGAATACCTTTCTTTGTATTACAGCTATATGGTTACTCGCTATGCTAATGTCTGGCCCGAGGTACTTTCTTCGGTCTTTTATCCAGCTCTATTTGAATGGGTTTCCATCGACATATTACATTATGAATGTTCGGTCGTCTTTTTCGCTGTTCATGTATCAGATCTTAACAATGTTCATAGGACTCTGATGTTTAGGAATCCCTACTAAATATTCTCGTTTTATTCTAACCGTTATTGTTAAAAATAAAGAAAAATTTCATATTATTCCCGTTTTTGTGTAAATTTTAAATATTACTATCACTGGGTGTCGTTAGAGCTCAATTAAAATCAGTATTTTTTTATATTCGTGCTCCCTTTTATTTGGCAACTGTCGATACGTAATGGGAACGACGACAATCTTACGTTTTGAGTGCATGCCATAAACATTTATAGGCGCGATTACTACAAGTGACTGAAGTTTTTTTAGAAGTAAGTTGCTCGGTTCTTTCTCGACATGTTTATTTTGACTTATTTATGTTCAATGGTTCAAATATTTCAGTATTTTTAGAGACGCTAAAGTTATAAGCTCATAACATGGTGATGGCCGGTAGAAGTCAGGACTCAGAGTGGGGGGGGAAATCGGGTTGTGACAAACTGGAGCACAGATAGACGAATATACAAAAGAACATGACGAAACTAAGAGGGTCCCGTTTTAGACTTCCGAAACCTGAAATTCTTAAAAATACAAATAATTGTAAGTATAATGTTCTTCACCAGGTATGGCCAGCTGTCTGGAATGGTAGAGCCAGTCTTCGGCGTGCTAGGAGCCGTGGCCGTAGCAGCTGCAAGGCCCGCCTTGCCATACGCGCTGGCATTCGCTGCAGGGGCCATGATCTACGTCGTGGCTGATGACATCATCCCCGAAGCCAACGCTTCGTAAGTATTTTGTTCTGCACCTTTCCTTTCGCTAATACTTGTGTGACAAATGATGCGCGGTTCCTTTGACCAGATTCTGAGTGGAATATTATAGAGTACCCCTGAGAAATGTTTGTTTTGATTTATATTTTAGTTTGTGTACCCATACTTCTGGTGTTTTACGTCAATGGAACCTGGGCATTATTAGGTTACTTCACAATGTTTGATAGGTCCCATAGTTTCATTTATTAATTCATAGCGGAACAAAAAAAATATTTATTTGGTAGGTATCTACCAAATAAGTATTGGTAGATATTAGTAGATGTGTATACGTGTGTAAATTGACTGTCCGAAATAATGTAGTGCATGGATTTTAAAAGCATGTTTTATATGAATTATGGATGACTGAAACTGTGTAAAGAATTTGTGTTGAAAGGTAAGTGAAGAACAACTCACTAATAAGTTTTAACAGATCTTATAACTCGTTTATATGGCATCGAAGCACTGTTCATAAACTAATAAATTACATCTACGCAGTTTCACGGTACTTTTGTACCATGAGCAACGACTAATTCTAAAGAGGTTGCCCTTGGGCAAAGAATACTAAATATAATTGCCTTGGGCTTGATCAAAAACTTGCAAAAGACGAACGTGCTTTGTCACGGACCCTCACGAAAAAGCCCTCTGCCGTATGACCATTGAATATGTTGGCACGATAATGCAAGTCTCAAAATTTCTAAACCTATTCAAATTCTGATTTCAACCGTACATCAATATCTAACGTATAGATGTATCCATATCCCCTAAACTTCCTTCAAAACATACCTACGTATTTAAAAGATCGTTATCTCAGTTTAAGGGGCGAAAAATCAGCGGGCTCTGTCATAAGTGGACTGACGAGGGTCTGATTGTACCGTTTCGACAGATTTAGATTCGACGGCTTGTTAGTTGTCAATAGGTGGACTCGTTAGGGTGAGAGCGAAGGTCGCAAGTGTTTCTTAGACAGATTCTCTTAGTGACGGCTATTGTCCAACTAGCTCATTGTTCCGGACCGGTACCTATTCCCTTCCGGATTTGAGCCAGTTTTCAAACTTATTGTTATCGTCCCTCTGGCTGGCAACTACGCAGTTTGTGCAGCCGTTTTTGGTAACAATGTCGGCTAAGTATTTTTAGGTAACAAACTATTTTCACAGGATCTTCCTGCGTAACAGCTTACCGATGAGTGTTTGGCGACCCTATCGGTCGCCAAACACTCATCGGTAAGCATGTTAAAACTATCTGCATTTGCAAAAAAAATTGTATTCTTAAGCATTTTCATCGAGAAGCGCATTGCAGAGCTGCTAAGTTTATTTTAATCATATTAGTAATAGTCATGAAAAGTATTGAAATGCTAGATTTCAGTAACGAATCCTTCGCTGTTTGTCAAAAGTCGAATAAAAGGATAAGGATACGTTTTTATTTTAGCGTCACGAAAACTGTAAGGACAATGGGAAAGTAAATGTCGAGCAAAGTTACAGTAATGCATCCTGCGCACGAAGTGTAGGCGCTGTGGCTGTGAGGACGCAAATACCCGGCCCGAAATAGCGGCGTCTCACACCCCGGACGCGACGCCGCCGCTGCCCTCGTCTACACAGACATTTATTGCCCTTCGAACTTAGTCGCCTATTTGAGAAAACTTCCTTGTCTGTCCATGAAAATTCTAGCGTAAATACTCGCCCAAAATAGCGACGTATTACACCCCGAAAGCGAAGGTGCGCCACCCAGCGCAGTCGCCGTCCTCTGCAACACTTCTTGTACATCGAACATAATAGTCTAGTTGTTATTAGCGCAACTAATAACAACTAGACTAGTATCTAATGAAAGCTTTCTGGTCTGCTAATAAGTACACATATATTGCGCAAAAATTGTGCTTTCACAATATTGTCCTTTCGTTTACTACATTATCCCGTCTAATTGCAGACCATAGCGAAATCTTTCAATTTTTAAATTTCTTTTCGATAATTTTAAAGATAATTTCCTGAACCGGTATTTGTCATCTATTATTAGCCAAGCTATTAACATAATTTGACACATATCATGAACTTGACAATAAACCTTATCCTGAAATTATGAAATCTGAAATACGCTGAATCGCTTCTAGAAAAGGTAGCGTCTTCAAGCCTTGGCGGGCACACTTTCCAATTGGTAATAAAAGCCTAGAAAATCTGACAACCGAGCCCAAACGGAATGCCAATTCTTAATAGGTTGACACGGAAAGTAATTCCTTAATTAACTCTATCTTTCCACAAGCTTCCCATATTCTTACTGATACCGCTGGGGGTGGTTAATCTTTATTATCAATTGCTAATAATGCATCACCCTTTCTGTTAGTGCCATTTTTCTGGGCAAGTCTAATTCACTTTTCAATTATCGCAAGTACGCACGTCAAATCACCGAGTCCGTGGCGATGGATTGGCACGCGCATCCCTTGCTTTCCATCAACCTACACACGATCACGTCTAGACAAATTTCCTTACCTTCTTTCCACATGGCGTTTCACATGAGTCTACTTTTATGTGACGTATCTAAATTAATTAATTTAAATAAAATACTTCTTTCTTAACTCTTTATGAGGATAAGTCTAGACATCTATTCTGGTCTAGGTCCTGCAGACTGGCAAGCATCTGACATGCAGATATTTTGTTCCGTGGTGAGATGAGTCTGACATGGAGAACCGTAAAATGCAGTGTGACAGCTCCATAGAAATATTCCCGATGCGACTGATGCACACACGCAAAAGTTGAATGATTTAGAATGCAAATATACTGAAGTTTTACCCCTTACCTTATAATGCACCTGAGTTTATCTAGCACTATTTATCTAGCTGATCATTATTCTGTATGCCCATTGTAAAAGACTGCCAACCCTTATGATTGAATACTTACTCAAAACTCGGAAGACTTCCGAGTCTAGTCTTCCGAGATTTGAGCCAGTAAGATTAGTGCACGCTAATCGTCGTAATCTGTTACGTTTGGAATTCCAAAGATTTAAATATGCATATATAACAACCTCATTCGGTGAAGGAAAACACCGTGAAGAAACCTTCATGTTCTAGAACCAAAAGATCGAAGGCATGTGACACGTGCATGAAATAAGCTTTTACGAGGCGCACTGAATCCTTTCAACGCACTCGTTTTTTCACTATATATCACTAGGCCATTTTCAGGGCCACCATACCCAACCTGATCAGACCACTGACCTAACTCAGGGTAATGAATAAAGAATCGGTGACATGACGAAGACGACGAAGAAGATGACAACAACCAAGCTTCTTCATAATGCACCTATTATTGCGCTACTAGAGTGTTCACTTGTACTACGCTCGGTACGAGCTATTTGCAACGGGCGGCAGAGCGCGGTGGGCGGGCGGCATTATGAAGAAAATTCGGTGCCCATTGCGTGGGTCTGTCACCGTCTCGCCACCGTCAATAACAATAAATACTTACTAGTATATGAAATAACGAATTTGTTGCTGGGATAAGGCCGGCGATTCCACTGCGCTCTAGTTTGTCTATACATTGACGTCACCGTCTGGGAATCCAGCGTACGGACGACGGCGACGGTCGACACTCCCTGACCTACCACCAGATATCGCATCCATGGTGTTCCCACCTACCTAACAAATGTACCGTTATCATCCATAATATAATAATGTTTTATTTCAGCTCAAATATAAAGCGATGATACGAAGCGTTGTCAGGACCCTATGACTTTTCAGTACAAGCAACCGCCACCGGTTCAGTTCATACTTTCAATACACAGCTAGCCTATGATTATTCTGAGCTTTGAACTCTCCACTCGACTTGCTCCTAATCACCCAAGTTAAACGTTTAACTAGGCCGTTAGGAAACGCAACTCCGTTCGCATTTTATTTTTTGGGTAGAAGCCAGATATATCGCTACTCTCCCCTAGCTCGGTCTTATCAATGTAGTTTTGTGTTATTTTTAATATTTACTGGTAAAATTAAATTACATTTTATGTACAGAATCTCGAGACTAGTATATTCTATGCTCATATCTTTTTATTTATTGACTATTTAATTACATAAATAGTTTCAACGTAATATGGGATCAAAGATTCGCATAGAAAATATTAAGGAAAGCTAAAAATTACAAACACAATTTTCAAATGCCAAACTGAATATTACATGCCTACCATTTGTGAGCTATAAATATCGGGAAACGATCAAACTCACAAATCGTGGTAAATATTATTCCGTTTCTGTTAAACATAAATATTTAGTTATTTAGCTGTTAATTATTAACGTTATATTAGTTAGTTATTAGAAGATATGTATAAAAAAACATCGAGTTTGATCATTAATATAAACATCAATATACCTCCGCAGTGGTATAAAAATTACAACACTACGTTTATATGGTAACGGGTTTTGAAAAAATGCCCTCTTAAACTTGAACGTTTCTGGCATGCTATCACATCCACTTTCTATTGAGAAAATAGGCCTCTGTTTAATTGACATATGTAAGTCTGAAGACGCGTGCAAACGCAACACGCGTTTCCATACTAAGCAAGCGATACAAGTTAATATGATGTAAGACCACAGTGTGATTTTGACACAGTTCCTTTAACCTTATGGCGTTGAAACTTTCATAGCTTTCAAGTTCCGATGGCAATACAATTGTAGTGACAGCAAACTAATTTGATGATGAGACGGAAAGTGTACAGTCAGAACTCCGCGATGGATGATACTAGTCGGACTATTTGGGCTCACTTGGATCTGCTTGCAATTGCTAATTGCTATCTATATATTTTTTTAAACATTATTTTTAATCAAACTTTAGCACAGGATAGCATTAAGCACATAATCGCGCAGCGCTTGAGAGCCTGTACGCGGCATAATATACTTGGCTTCAGAGCGATGTTTGGTAACTCATGGTTTTCTATGCATATTACGTTACCCTAATTTTTAACAATTTGCCACAATCCGTAGATTTCTTGATTATTTTTTTCTGTCGCTGCAGATTATGTATCCGCATCCATTTTCGCTGAATTTGAAACTTAAAACCCGACGAAAATACAAATAAAATATTTCTATTATAAAATCTTTTATTCAAAATAATATCTTCAAATAAATCTTAACGTACACAGATTAGATCCAAATAATAACATTCATTTTCTCAATAATTATGTCACTCACCATTGTTTAGCTATCAGTAATCCACGCATACAACACATACGTTATGTAGTGTTTCCTAATACCTAATTAGTTTTAAGGTCGGCTCTTGTAAATTCCTATGTATTTGGTCATGATGTCATCAATGGTATTTAGGTGTCGTGTGTCCTGCCGGGGTTCCCCACGGAACGTGATCCGAATCTGTGTGCGGTGTCATACTCGTTAATAAAGATTGCGATAGCCCTTACGAAGCGGATGTCTGATTCCTGAAATCCTAGGTACTAAATAAAACCCTTAGAGAGGTGATTCTACGGGTAGGGTTGTACAAATAGACCTAGCGTACAATATGTATACCTATTTATGCATTTAATAAATTCTACGCTAAATATAATTATGATTTCTGAATAAAAATACATACTTACTACATGAATATAATACCTATACCATACATAGTAGTGAATAGTATATTATTGCAGAGGCCGCGAAATAGGTAATTGCAGGTCGAGTATCAATACGAAAGCTGAGCCGCAGGCCATAACTTCAATGATACGAGACAGTCAATTGGCATATCCGCCGAGGCATATTATAGTGTTTTTCTCAAAAAATTTAAGAAAATTAAAAAGGTTTCTTATGTAAGATACTTTTACGTATTTTTCTTTTGACTTCGCTAAATGCTGGTTTTCCATCGCTAATTTAGCTTCCCGACCTTAAATCTGGTAAAGTGCAGTCAATACCCATTTCACTTTTGAAACTCATTTTTATTTATTTTTTATTAAAATAACAGAACCGAAACGATCTTTTTATTTGTTCTATTGTATGTGCAGATAGATAAAGGCGTTTCCATACATCCACTAGTTTAGTGGTCTTCCTAGATCTGGCCAAGGCATTCTACACGGTCTCAATCCCTATCCTACTGGAGAAGCTGGAGCTGATTGGAGTAAGAGGAATTCCGCTCAATCTTTTTAGTGACTACCTAAGAAACAGAAAACAACGTGTTAAAATCGGCCAGCTAACTAGTGATGATCAGACTGTTACCTATGGTGTTCCCCAGGGAAGCATACTTGGACCCTCATTGTTTCTTGTTAACATAAATGGCCTCTGTAACATGAAACTTGAAAAGGGGAGAATTTTAACCTTCGCTGACGACACAGCTCTTTTCTTTAATGGGGACACAGCTGGAGGGAGATCTATGAGAGTGCTCAGAATGGTATAAATAGGGTATATTCATGGCTCAGAAACAACGTGCTGACGCTGAATACTACCAAGACCTGTTACATAGCTTTTGCTTTGAAATCAAATCTTCTTCCACCATCATCTTTATCCATCATTGCGCATAACTGCTCCACTCCATTCACCACCTGTTCATGCCCCACCCTAAAACGGACTGATAGCACTAGATACCTTGGTATTTGCATAGATCAAACACTCACCTTCAAACGCCACATTGACACGTTGGTGAATAGGATACGTCAACTCATCTATGTCTTCAAGGAACTGAGACATATAGCAAATCGTAAAACTATCAAATTAGTCTACATGGCCCTATGAGAATCTATACTGGGTTACTGTATCTCATAGTGGGGAAGTGCTGCGAAATCCAATCTCATTGACCAGGAAAGGGCCCAGAGAGCCATTTTGAAAGTAAGCGCGGGACTTCCTTTCCGATTTCCAACCACGCGGCTTTACAGAGAATGGGACTTTCTCACAGTCAGACAATACTTCATTCTCCAAATTGTCCTCAAAAAACATTTCAACTTACATTTCCAGCTATTAGTGAAGGACAAGCGACGAAAAGGTACTGTATGTCCTTCTCAATCATTTCATACTAGTCTCTCTCATAAGTTTCACTGCTTCCTGGGCCCATACATATACAACAAGCTTATCCATTTACCCCTTGCCCAGACGCAAGTGTAAAGCAGTAATAGCTAAATGGTTAAAAACTCTCACCTACCAAGAGACGGAAAACCTCTTATCCCCTCAATCGTAATCCTCAACCCATTGGTATACAAATGCTAATAGCCAATATACCAATCAACGAATCAAGCTCTTCAATCATACCTACTTAATCTCTTGCATACTTTCCACTAATCTCACACACAAACTCTTACACACACTCTGCACACACAAACTCAACTCGCCTTATACAAATAACCACTCTTTTGTCTTGTCTGTAATCTGCTTTATAAATTAGTATGTACCTACCTTCTTTTTATCCTCACTAGCCTATTGTTTATATTGTTACCTACATATTATTATATATAATAATGCATCATCTTTTGTTAGACAATTCTCTTTCCCTCATTATATGGTAAAGGTAAAATCCGCGTAGTGGGAGCACTGGTGACCTGTAATTACAGGTTTTTTCAAAACCTATCTCAGGCACCAGTCTAGTTTTTCTTTTTATTAGTTTTGCATCTCAAATAGTTAAGGACCTATACCTACTCTAAGAAAACTTTGTGAGAGAAAATAAATGTTTTTTATTATTATTATTATCCACCTAAACGCAACCTATTTGTACCAAGCTCGATGAAAGAGTTCCAAATTCAAATAAAGAAAAAGTTTTGTCGTAGTCATTATTGCAGGCGTGCTGGGTGCACTGGGCATACACTTAGCACGCCGGGAATGGATTTTCAAACAACATTGGCAAAAACGTGTTATTTTCTCACATTTATTGTCGGCGCGGTATCGTAGGCACCACGGGTTTGCGTATGCTAATTTAATGCAATGTCGGATTCTATGCTTGAGGTGCCCAACTGTAGGACCAATCTACTTAAGTTTGCCCCCATGTCACTCGCTATCTATCTGCTCAATATCTTGTCTGCGATATTTTTTACAATAAACTGCCGAAACTCCTACAATTAGCGCAGGTAGTTCTAGAAACCATAGATTAGTATACCTATGTAATATTTTGTACCTACTTATATTTATCATCGCTTTAGGGTTAAAAAAACCTGTAATGATGTCATAATGTATTCTGAATAAATAAATAAATAAATAATTTTTATGGCTCCTTTTTGATGTGCTAATTCTGTAATTCTCTCCGCCTTATGCGTGAAACGCAAGCCCGGTGACCTCTCCTATGTTTTAATCTGCCTAGTTGATATTCTAATATCGTTAACTTGTTATTTGTCAATGGGCCGAATTGTATGACAGCAGTTTTTATAACGAACCCCAATACAATATATTATTATGTACATGCGATTATGTTTATCGCTGCCAAAGTGCGTCAATGAAAACGTATCACTTAACTGACTCAATATACAAGACAGATGTTTTTGGATCATCTCGACAAACTATGCCCCCAATGTAGGCGGTTTCATTCCAAAGGGCATTGATTATGCATCAGCCAGAGGTGAAACTCAAGTATCACCTTGACTGTTAAGCCAAGTTATTTCTCAGGTCAGTGGGGTATATTTCAATTTATAATATTTTTAATTATGCTATCCCAAGGAAGACTGACGTCCACAAAAACTAAATTATTCAAAATGTTGTTTTTCTCTGAATCTCCGCAACACTGGTACGAAAATATATTTATATTCTCTGTATCCCAACAATCTCGGAGAAAAAAAAATTTAAACTTAGTATACTTATACCTTATTTATGTAACAATAAGTTTTTTGTGACTTAAGAAAGGAAAACCCAGAGAATTAGCGTGATGAGTGTGTGATTGGAAATTCACCTACGGCGAAAAGTTTATTTAAGAAGTACCTTCTAATTAGTGGTTCTGAATGCAAGATTGTTTAAATGTTTTCATCACATCATCATCATTTATCTTCTGAATAGTTTCTGTTACCTATTCTCATTTCGCTTCTTGCAGTTCCTCGATCCTCTGCTTACGCGTCTCTCTTCCTTGTATTTTCACAATTCCTGATTAACTTAAGCTGCAACTAGGAAGCCATTGGCATCTAATCTTCGGTATCCTTTTACCCGTGCCCCTATTGATGAAATTGTTTTATTTTACAATAAACGTTTTTATGTACAGCGGGAACGGTAAACTGGCCACCTGGGGCTGCATCATTGGATTCGTCGTCATGATGTGTCTGGATGTCGGACTCGGCTAAGCCATCTTCGGGTGACACCCTGTCTCTCAGATTTTTATCTGAACTGTAACGGCTCGAGAATCTTCTGCAAAATTATATTTTTATACAAAAAAACAAGGTATTCAATATTGGTAAGATTTTGGATGCAATGACCATTCTAATGTATTGTGAATAGATTAGACGGTTTGGTGCTGTATTTATAGTCGCTTAGAGTTAGGTTCTGTACAATTTGTACGTATTTACAAATTGATAATATACCTACTGCTACTTGCATGATAAAGTGTGATTGGAAGACTTACTAAAATTGCGCCCATAATCTTTTCAATGTATTGATGTTAGTATTTAAGATACGGTGTGTTTTGTAGCATAAGCTACTACTAGCCTCATTGCCAATTCGTTATTAGATAAATTATATTTATAA
Organism: Perizoma flavofasciatum; assembly: GCA_958496245.1. Classification (NCBI taxonomy): domain Eukaryota; kingdom Metazoa; phylum Arthropoda; class Insecta; order Lepidoptera; family Geometridae; genus Perizoma; species Perizoma flavofasciatum. The sequence continues at coordinate 8,099,114 of OY292431.1, forward strand.
GCTGGTCGAAATAAAGCAATAAAACGGTAGAGTTCTTTGTAAATATTGTACATTGTGTATAATAAATCGTAAGTTATCTACACATCGTTGTAGTACAAATATGTTGGTGTGCAGACGTTACGGGGCAAATTTAGAGAAGCTGTTGCTTGTTATATTATTATGACGAATCAATGTTCTATTTTTATGAGGAACTTTCTGAAGTCGTGTAAAAGCTTGTGCTTGTCAATTTTCGCAACAGTTGCTTCGCCTTATTACTCACAGCTAATAATAGGGTTCCTCATTATTTTAATTATTTGCCCCAGTAGTAATGCACTTTTAGATCCTGCAGTTTTTTTATTGTGGGTTAAGCTCAATGCTATAAATTGTACTACTTTGAAGAGCTTTCATATATTCATTCCACCTGCTTATTACTAAAAGTATTATACATTTTTCATTTCCTTTGGCGACAACCAAAAAATCAAAATATTTAATTGTTATCGTTTGCTTCCTTTTACTATTACAATGATTTTGTACGTTTTCTTACAAAAAAAAAGACAAACTTTTTGCCAAAAACGGTCACAACATGATACCTAGTAAAATGTTTAGTTTAGTATAATTTATTTACGATAGCTCATTAAAGTATAGTTGTTATTATAACATATATAGATAAGCGGCTAAGCCAATGACTTTAGTTTAATGGCGCTTTTTAGTAACTCAACAGTGTCATTGAGGGTTGTTTGAACCCTGCATTTTATTAGAGACGTATCATATCAGTGTCAATTAGGCAATTGTCGTTAAAAACGTTTTAGTTTTATTTAATAAAATATTTCTACAACCTGAAGAAGAACAAGCTTTTAATCGCCAATGAGTTTTTTTTTCAGGTCTATAAGACTATTTTTTGACGAATGCAAGCCATAATTATTATAAGATAAGACTTAATTGACGGATAATATGAACCGGTAAACTATCAAATACATTTTAGTAGCTATTATTAAAATAAAAGTAAAGGATAGTTTACGTAAAACAGCGCATTTGATTATTTTGTAAAAAATAAAATACGGAGTGGGCTATTGCGTAGTCCTTTATGAGTAGGTAGGTATTAAATTAATTGAAATAGCCGGATTATTATCTGAAAATTATATAAATTCAAAATTAAATAATATTTAACGAATGCTTTTCGATCTCTGCATTTGCTTATGTTATCTACCTCTATAGCTTTCTTCACATCGATAGCACAAATAACGATGACGTATTTTATTATAATTTATATATGTAGAAATGTAATTGTTTTAAATTATAAAATTGAGCATAGTGAAAATGATTTTTATTTGGTTAACCTCCAGGTTTTTATCATAGGTTTTGGCTTGAAGTTAGCTATTTCCTTTGTTCTATAAATGAATTAACTATCCGAAGTTACTACTTCCCTATTGCTAAGTCTAAAATCCCTTGCTAACATTAACTTTAGGCATTCTCTGAATAGTTTTGGTGCCTACCACGCTGCCAATCCGGTGAAACATTCTCGTAAATGTCCGTTTACCATGTGCATTAAGAAAATTTAGTTAAATGACTTGAGTTTGTAGAGTATGCCTAAAGTGCAAAAGAGGCGAAAGACCGACGACATGAGGCATTTCTGCGCAGGTACGGCACGGGCGCAGAAATCCTTCGAAGTATTTTTATACAAAAATGTATAGTAGTGTCGCTACGAAATCCTAGATAGTTAAAATCTTACCGTAGTGGAGGGAGCGGTGACTTGTCGACCCTCACTCTGGTAGAGTCATAAAGATGTATGCACATACTCGTGATATGGCCTAAAGTTATCATTGGAATATGTCACACAAATAAACAATGACGGCGGACGCAAGTGGGGTCTTAAGGGTTCCGTTATTTCTTGTTTTATCAGTACATATAATGCATCGGGGTGTGACTCAAGTATATAGGGACATAAACGGATTCGTAAAGCTAAACTTAATCTAGAACTGAATATCATCAACCGCCTATAGAAATCCACTGCTGGATACAGGCCTCCCCCAAAGAGAGCCATAACAAATGATCTTGGGTCTTCTAACTAGTAAACAAACCCTGAAACCCCCGTCTACGTTATTTACAGATATCCCCTCTGGAGGATTAGTATTCGATAATCAGGCATCATAAACAGCACAATTGCTAACGGAATTTACCTCGTAACAAAAGATTTCCTTATCGAATGTAAATGGGACAGGAGCCGATAAACGAGGCCTGCCGGGTCGGTAGCGACCTGTGTAGATACCACGCGGTAACTCTATGCTAGTTAGCTGTAGATTTTGAATATAAATTATAGTCAAATCCCTCTATGACTCCTAAACCACCCTCTGTTCAATAAACAGTGGTTCTATTACCAAACTAAGTCCAATGTCTGACAAAAACCTACGTCCGTAATGCTGATTATTTAAGGCTAAGAAGATATATGATGATTATTGTCAAGTAATAATCATCATACACAAACTAAGAAAAAAAACATAACTGTAAAAAAGGGTGACTAAAAAATAGAAGTGGATGTGTCCAAATAATATGTCTACATGTGTACATATGGAGGTATGACTACATGGACCATGGGGGCATGGCGTGGGTGCATTTAATTTAATTCTGACATGTGATTGAACAGCTAGGTGCATGCTCGTTGGAAACAGGGAAGAAAATTTACCATTTTTTTTTGGCCAAGGACCAACAAATGAATTTTCTGAAATAGATGCCAGTAATGTTGATTGATGTTGGAGTTTCTTTTAAGTGTTGAACTAACTTACAAACAGCAAAGGGTTTTATTGAATAAATTGAAACGTTGACGATTTATCGTTTACAGGCACATTGTTTAACGTTCTCTTGTTTATTGGTTATTTTATCAGGGTTCCGAGAATCGTGTAATCTATAACAGGAAACAAAACTGAGACCGTTCGTGTCGCCCGCTGTGGTCTGTTCGGTTGCTAGCTTTAGCTGACTCTCGGTGATACCCATAAAAGCATTTTTTTAAACATCAAAATGCTTTACAATTTTGCCCAAGTGCAGCACATGTCTAAATTTTGCATGTATAAATTGTTGTCATAGGGGGACTTCGTTAGTATCTGTATTTTAACCTCATTACGGCAAAGCCAATATGAAAGGGTAGATGTATTAGTGTTAGCTTGTTAACTCTAGCCTAAACATCGGATTACAATAAAAAGGTGTCAATGGAGTGTCCTTTTTTAGTTTTTAAGTTGAGCATTCTTTATGATGTTTGTTATTTCAATTAATAAATACCTACAGGATATAACTAATGACGTCACATGAAATTAAATTTAGCCAGTTTGAATTCAAAACATTCAAAAGTGCATGCATGATTCGTAAAGGCTCAGTGTTTTGAATGAAAATATAATTTAACTACTAACCGTCTTATTCATTATCACTCAATAAATTTAGCAGCATGAAAAAAGTTGTCTGCCTCTATCCTTTGTTTAGTGTAATAAAAGTATTAGAGTTAGCGTTTCGCTAAAGTTAGTGAGTGAATTTAATAAGAGGGTTAGGAAAATTACCTAGAATTAGTTTAGTCCTAAGGCGAAGAAAAAGTTGTTCCCAGAAATTACGTGCCTACCTAAGGTAGGAATCTACTCCTACCGGTTACAACGTCTGACGTCGTCATCGGTTTACGCTAGAACAAAGCCAGTCTCTGCTAAGCTATAAAATAAAGTGTCCAGTGGCCTAACCATCAAGTCTTATTACGATTCAATTCAGGCAAACATTTCAAAACCCGCTTTGCGAATGACAAAGCTTCAACAACGCAATAGCGTCTTCAATCGCAAAGTGGAAAGTGACATCTTTGCCTGATCTGAATCGCTGTAAGACCCCTCATGGTTAGGCTCCTGTTCTACTTTGTGGTTTTGCTAATGATTTCCCACCAAAATAATGCTAAAACTCCTAAAACTTCAACATATTTTATAAATGAAAGTACATTTTAAAACGTGCTAACCCAAGAAAAATCCGCTTTACTTAAATACTGAGAAACGGAAGGGAATTTCCAAAGTGCTCTTGAAAATAATTTCACGAACTGGCGTATCCGCTGATTACGGTCAAGATACCACAACGAGTTTCCGCTAAGACTTAACTTCCATAAGTACCTAGAGCAACGGCCGTTGTAATATAAACAGCATTCTTTGCAATTATTTAATGCAAATAAAAGTTTTATTAAAAGTGGGCAAAGTTCCCCAGAAATTAAAGTGTAAGTATCAGAAATAGCTCGTACCGTAGATACCTGAAGTATTAAACAGTAGTTAAGTTACAACTTCTGGGTACATCGACGATCATTTTGTTAACAGATGCACTAGAAAAACTACTTTGAGCACACACAGCGGGCAATGACCGCGCACTGCAGCTCAGCCGCGCTTCAAACAGCCGAATTCTTGCGCGTCCGTGCCATCTCTGATAAAACCCCCTCGCTGGCATCTGCGGCACGCTTGCATGTGCCGGCGACGAGGCACGCACGCTCTCAGACATTTGTTTTTGAACATCACTCCAAACTTAGCCCGATTATTAATTAGGCATCGCTCAAAATGGACCGAATATTCAATAATAAATTACCTACTGTACGTTCACAGAATGCAATGCGCTGTTTCGAATACCATGTAACAATGTAACCTCAAAAAAACCATATCATTAACAGCATAAAGAGATTACAACCCCGCATATCCAATTAGCATTGGTTATGAACCGGGGTTGATTTGATCGTAAACAAACTGTCATCACAATAATAGTGTTACTACGATGCGTGTAAAAGTAACGTTATTCGAAGGCGACGCGATACCGATCGCAGCGGCTCATTTCCATTCATTCGGTGCATCGTGTAGTGCATCGAGCTCGTTGTCAATCTGCCGGGTGGCGCGGTCAGAGGGCGCGGCGGGGTGACGGCTGAAGGGGTGCGCCGGCGCCACTGCAGTAGGCCGCGTGCGCCCGCGCCCCGCGCACGCTGTACGTTCACGTTGCACATTTACGTTGCATCCGCGCCGATACCGTTCTATGCACCGCGTACAGGAGACACACGCGATCACTCCGTTTCAATTTATATCCTCACCTCACCAGCCCCGAAACTGCAATGCTGATCTTAACTTACGACCTAAGAGCTACAGCGCCGCACCGGACGTGACGCAGTGCTATCCATCATTAGGCCACTCGCCTATCGATGGATATTACAGCATTGTTTACGTGCCGTCGCCTGCGCATAAGCACGTAAGTTATGCATGTCCCGTGTGCGCATTTTACAGTGCACTCGTTTCGACTCGCGTAGGTATGTTTGTTTACATGCGCCGCGCCGTTTCACTCTGCTGATTGTTATCTCGTAAATTATCTTGATTTCTTCCATGTTTTGATTCCGGCTATTGTCAACCGCTTGCTCAAATACGCTCTCCGTTTTGGTATCGATTAAAACGTTAATCGCTTCATTACCTAATAAATCTAAAACCGTTAATGTAATGATGCACGTGCTACGGTAAAGTAAACCTTATTCCTTGAAGATTAGGCTTGATTATGCAAGAAAGGTGAACAGAGAGTTGTAATTCGCGTCTGTGTAGTCGTCGTCGGAAATGCTTGTTCGGGCCCGGGGTAGCTATTATATAGGGGCCAGGCTGGCGCACACCTGCCTGATACGCCGCGGCTGGCCGTGCTTGCGATTTGTATTTGGGAAATGTGCATCGTTATTGTCCAAGCTAACACCGCATTATTTCTTATACTAACCTAAAATACTCACTAGATTAGATCGCAAGCAATATAAACTATCTCTATTAATGTGAAATATCAGGATCATATATACCTACCTTTCTTTCGAACATCATACATTATATACATCTTCACTATACACTATATACATCTTCACTTGCCTGCTAAATAATATCCGTATTCAAGATAGAACCAAAAAACTTACTAGGGATGTTAAAGATAGAAACTTATGTCCTAACAGAAGCATTTATATCATGAAGATGACAGATCAACATGTTTAAATTGTTGTCCCACTCGACAAAGATTAGCCCATTTTCTACCATTTATTATGCATTTAGCTGTGTCTACCATTCTCTCTCTAATGCAATCCAGATCGTCCCGCTAACTTGTTGACCGGGTTAATTACTTTGACAATTTTATTTTAAGAGTAAAGTAAAAAAAGGCAAGATTATACCTGCTTCATCGTATAGCGCCCAAACATATATAAGGTGCCACTACAAAACGGTACATATTTCGATGGTCCGCTGTCATGTACATATGAGAAACCAAAATTCCATACAAAAGACTTAAACGCGCAGTTTTTCCTAAACCGCTACATTTAATATACATTAAAATGTAAATTTTGTTATGATTGTTTCTTGCAAAATGTACTTCTTAATCTGAGAGATTCATCAATATATATTTTCAAGAGAGCTTAAACATTCAGAACAAACTACACATAATATGTGTCCAGTAGGATAGGATAGTAGTAGGATATTCACAAAATATGTGAACGTATGCATTCCGAGCAAGATGCGAAATTGGAATCTTATCAATAGCTATTTACCTACTTTAATCACTAAATACTATTTTAGACATGGTAACAAAATAATTTTCACATGAAGGGGTCCCTAAAATATTGCTATACGAAGGTGATAATAATAGGGTACGTATTAGGCGTGTCGTGCGTGTACCAATGTTCCAGGGATCTAGACAAACACCTCACGCTTAGTTTTCCTTTCACGCTAACGCTAATTTGTCAAGAAAAATCATGGCAGCAGTCACGTGACATTTCCACAGCTAATGTCATTTCCATACAACTCAATCTTTCCGCAGGTGTAAACGCTAACAGAAAGTGGTATTTGTCTAGACACCATGATTGGTATGTTATGACTATGACGATATATACGTATGTAACTACAGATGCTATGTAAATGAATCAACTGAATTTCACAACATAGTCCGATGATTATCTCATCTGTTGAAACCTGCTAATAAACTGCCCAAGGCGTGTCAAGCCACGCTACACAATAACATTTTTATCTATATCTAAAGTTGCCTCATACGTCCTAAAGTTTTCATCGTAAATAGTTCGAAGGAATTTTTGTTGCAGAGACTACCGATTGCTACACGATTTAGCTATGGAACCTAGAAAAAGAAAAAAATTGTAGACCTTATCTCCACTTCAATTTATCTCCAGTTAATTCTTGGCAATCGTATAACAAGGTTTCATCGTCTTCATCATCAACAGCCTGGCATAATGCAATTCGATTTTTTTTATCGTTAAATTACATTGAACAATTTTTTTAAAGTGTTTTAATATTTTTATCAATGTAGATCAGTAGACAGATCTTCCCAACAATCACGTGATTAGTACAAACTAATCACGTGATTGTCTCTATAAAAAATCCTACTACTATTATAAATGCAAAAGTTTGTGAGGATGTTTGTTACTCTTTCACGCAAATACTACTAAACGGATTTTGTTGAAACTTTACAGTAATATAGCTTACTAGCTTCTGCCCACGGCTTCGCCCGTGTGGTACCCGGATAAAAAGTAGCCTATGTGTTATTCTGATGTATAAGCTATATTACTGTAAAGTTTCATCAAAATCCGTTCAGTAGTTTTTGCGTGAAAGAGTAACAAACATCCTCACAAACTTTCACATTTATAATATTAGTAGGATACATCAGAATAACACAAAGGCTACTTTTTATCCGGGTATCACGGGGGCGAAGCCGTGGGCTAATAATGAATATTTAAACTTCCTAAATTTTGCACAGAAGGCACTGTTTTCCTCTGATCAACCATCTCATTGTATGCTTATCAATAAAATAATGCAAAAAAATCACAACTCAGCCGTTCTCTCACGTCTCCTTCACCTCGTTCGCTAACACATGAGCTTGATTGACTAATGACATACCGTCGTACTTTCTCGTTACATTAGGTATGTATAATTACATGATAGATAGCTTGTTAACTATATATGGTACGCTGAATGAGAGGATGCACAGCACAGATATAGCTGTGGTATGTTGTCTGTGTGCTGTATGGGTGTGGTGTGTTAAGATTTTCTGAAACAAAGGCTCATAGAAATAATACATACCTTGATACTAATAAAATACATAAAATTACACAATAAAAACTACTTGTTTTAATCATGAATAAATATTCGTATCAACACAATCTCAAGCGATTATGAGGTTCATATATTATTGCTATTATTGTATAATCGATCAAGTTTTGGTATTTTTGGAGCGAAGTTCTGAATGCACCTTTTACCAAGTTACTTAATGTAACTAACGTTGCGGCGAGCGGAGCAAGCTTTGAACATAGGTATTTTTAAGAGCAGTAAACTAATAACAGATTAAATATTAGATACAGGGGAGTGGAGCGAGCCACGATCTAAGCCGTAAGCTGAACAAAAATAACAGTGGAATTGTAATAGTATAGACTGATACGGCTGACACACATATTGACGCGGGCTATATATTTGACATAATCTGGAGTACCTACATTTATAGCAGATCAAAAAAGCGTTTGAATGAGAGACGACCTCTGTAGTGCAGTGGGCGAAGGTCCGCCTAAGACGCAGAATGTTGCGGGTTCAATTCCCGCTGCGGGACAAATGTTTGTATGATCCGCATATATTTGTCTCGGGTTTGGGTGTTTTCTATGTATAATATGTATGTATTTATAAAAAAATATATATAAGTAGTATATCAGTCATACTTTGGGGCTAGATGATGCTGTGTGATGATAATGTTTAGCATTATTTTTTATTATAGGTATTTTAATGTTAGTAACCAAACATCGTAACAGCTAGGCTTTGTGACTTGGAGTAACAGATAGGTCACCACCGGGTACCACGCGAGCTAAGTCGGGGGCAATAGCTAGTTAAATATAAAGTAAACTCCTAAAGTGTTAATGCGCACACAGCTACGTCTATTTTGCGTCAGTCACACGTATCCCATGCTTCACACTGTGTTCCTAACGTCTGAGTACGTATTAGATGTGGATCATGTAGATATTGTAGATCAATGATCTATGCGAGGTTATAAACGACGAAACAAAAAATGGAGTGGCGTCACCACTAATGCCAAGCTGATGTGCTTTGTCGTAAACGAACATAAACATTGCTGGTAGCCAGCGCATATTTATTGTTCAGAGTTTAAATAATCTAGTTATTTTACAATGCCCCAAAATTACAATCCCGTTGGGAGTCGAACCTGCGACCACTAATTGGGTACGCGGGTGCTGAATGTAACCAGTCAGCGAGGGCGGGTTTCGGCTCGTTTCGGCTCGAATTGACTGAGGACTTTTACATGAATCGCGCTCAATTGATTAATTAAAATTTGGCGCTAGCGGCTACTTGCTTCGTCATAATTAGCGCCTGCCCCTTTATCACGATAATAGTCACGATAAGATTTACAGTGCCTACTTACAAAAGCCTACTTTTTTAGTGCTTACTCATATATATTACCTTAATATGGCATATTCCGTGGGCCTAATTCCGGCCCGAAATAAAAATACGGAATTTTTATTTTTATTACGGATGCCTTAACTTTTAGTACTTACATTTGGCAGGCGCAAAATACAGGTTGCTCATCATCATCTTGTAGATTGATGATAGATAGATCAAACTACTGAACATAGCCGCCATAACGAACGATTTTGAGCCATCTTCGCCCACCGACTTCCCGATCAAACGTTCGTTTGATTGTATTCACAGAAAAAGTAAACGTAGAGGCCGGTGGAACGGCTTCTCTGATATCGCTCTCTTTGCTCTCACTATTAGTTTATCATCATCCTGGAGAGTCCACATAGGCCTCCCCCAAGGAGTGCGGGCTGCGTAGCCCGGTAGTGGTGCGTACCACTCTCCCGTTCTTAGATCCCCACGATATTGATTACCAAATAGCTTCTATGCACCGAATGAAAATAAATCAAAAATTAATTATAATACTGTCTGTCTAAATAAATAATTTGAACGGCGAATTCTAAGTTTTTAGGTACAAAAGGTTCTTAGTAACATAATATTATGGGAAAAGAACTATTTTGCTCATCAACTAACTTACCTAATACTATAACGATAATATATTTTTTCCGAAAAGAAAAAACTATTGAAATATTAATTTAAAAGATTTATAAATATCTGGTAAAATAATTATAAACTTCAGTAAATGTAATTACACACGGATAGAAATACTTAAAAAATCTAAAATAAATAAACATGTCAGCCGTATAGTTTCGCCATGTCAGTCCGTCTGTATGATAATAAATAAATAAATGCTTTTTTTTCTAGTCTATCCCATTGTGTGGGGTATTGTGTGTTGATAGGTGCTTTAAAAATATAACGGTATGCAATATTTTGTTAGAGTTAAGTTAGTTGTGTAAACAGGTAGTAAATATAAGTTTATGGACAACTACGGAACCCTACACTTATCGTGGCTCGACACACACTTGACCGGGTTTTTTTAATAACATTATATCCAGATTTGGTTGTTTTGTTAGCAACAAAACCATTCGTTACATAGTGTTCAACGTAGCAGTACATTTACAATTTTTTAAACTGATCGCAAACTTTTTTTGGTGTGTGTATGTCGCACTTTCCACTAAGTATACGAGACAAACATCGTATTATACAGAAACAAAAATAATTTTATTTTACACACTAAGCACTGTTGACTGGTGGTATAGACACTACTTGGTAATCAATATTGGGATTCATGGTTCGAGAATCTTAGTTTATCTGCGAGTGTCGGTTAGGAGAGCTATATGGCCTTCATTATTGCCTTTTCAATTCTCAAACTCTGACAGCTACTTTAGTTCTTCTATGGATTACCTTGTTTCTAATTGTATCGCGTAGTGAAACTCCGAGCAAAGTTTTATACACTAAATTTAAAAGTATAGAATAAGCTATCAACTAGAGGACTACGAGTACAACCATGCAAAATCACCGTTGTTATGGTAGCTTTTCATTAGATGGCGCCTAAGCAACAAGCTAAAGTTTTCCATCACAAAGCGTTCAATTAAATTCCTAAATAGTGCCTACCATTACAAAACTTTTTTTTTAAACACTTGGTTGTTCTTTCAAAACTTTTTGTATACTCATAAAATCTTAAAACCATTTCAGTGCTACAGAATAAAAAATAAGAGGTTAAGATCTGTAATAATTGTCTGATCTGTTGCAAAATATGGCCTATAATAAATATTGGAACCCAAATTCCCGAAAGCTAAAATTCTATTCCGCAGAATAACACCACCACGCGATACAAAATTGTAGGGTCCATCGCTTATAGAATCCCAACGTAGCGCGATAAAGAATATTTTTTATTGCAAGCTAACTAGAAGTGCCGTCGCCTCATACTCAATTTAACTTTACCAGCAATTTCAAAGAAAATCATGAATGAACGGCGATACTAGCCCATAACTGGACGCTCGGCTACAATAATTAAATCATTAGATATAAATAAGCGCGCACTTGGAATAATAATGTGTTTGCCATGTCACAGAATACCGATAGTACAAACGTACCACGTTAAGTTCAGCTGACATGACAAGGAATTTAGTACGTCACGACTATATCAGTGACGACACAGAATCAACTGCTTAACTAGTTAATTTTTACAAAGTTTTTTAGCCCCCGACGTGTATTTCCATCGTTGAAGCTATTCTTGTGGCGATAAAACCATCCTCGAAGTCGAAACAAATTAATTGCAAAAAAATGTTCAATAAAAAATGTATCTTCCCCAGCACACATTTGGTAAGCACGGTCAACCTTCGCTCAAAAAAAGCATAGTTCCTTCGAATATCTTTGTCGCCAATCTTTGACTTCATCATGAAGCGAAGTAATTAAAATAAACGATTAGTTCAACCGAGATCGAAATAGATTGGTACAATATAACCCGTTATTTATTTATAAATCACAGGTACTGTGAGGAACATGAAATCTGAAATGAGGAAATCCATAGACGAACTAAAGTCAGCGAACCTTTCAGAATTAGAAGTTGAACTGGCAATGGGTAATAAGTTGCAGAATCGACTACCGCTGGGAGTAAAGTTTCTCGAATAGCGACCAGGAACCTGACATCTTTAAGGTTGTGGGAGTTGTTGGACGGAGATGGCCCCCCAAGAGCTTTGTCGTGGTACTCTTAAGGGAACGTTGACTTCTAGAGGCTAAAGATGATGATGACGATAACTGAGGAGAACCTTCAGCAAAACTCACTCTGATTATTTCCATCTTAAGACCGTAAATGTTACCTTTTCGGATAGAGTTATGCATATTGGAAAATTGTATGTTGAATTGCTATTATGTATGTATAACTAACTACACTTTACTTTGTTTAAATAGTTTTTTGTTGTGTTTAATTGCGCAGAGTTCGAATCTCAGCCATCTATGCCTATGTAGGTATGTAGTAGGCAAGTCTGGGTTGTTGCTCATACCAGTCTGCATTTACCTCAAGCGTAGACTGCGCGGGCGCATAGAGCTGGCATTCTCGTGGAAATGACCGCGTGTCGGTTCGGTTTGGCAAAACAGACAAAAAACCAGTCTGAATATTTTGGCCAGATCTGTTAGTGAGTGCGTCTTCGAGTCGAGAGGCGATAATGAGGAGTGCAATGATGACGTCACGCGGCGAGTGGGGGGTGGGGGGACGCCGAGGACGCAGAGCTGTGCGCCCGTTCATTGTAGTTTTTCGATTATTGTTTAATTAGGGCGAAGCGGCGGCGGAGCGGCGGCCAGGGGTGACCAACTGCGGCCCGCACGCTTATAAATTGTACCTACTAACTGTGATACTTATATTAAATTGTGAATCGTTAATTTTATACCGGTCTTGCTGACATTCTCTAAGAATATTATCCATTAAATTGTTGTCTTGAAAAGATATATTCTAATCGATAAGACCGCCTTTTGATATGAAAAGTATTTAATATTTTAGTTTATTTTAAGAAAAAGTTTTTACTTGTGGCACTGAGAGCTGGTTGTATATGTACGTTTTTGGGGTAGTTGTTCGTTTTTTGGTGTGTTTGTCTGCTACGTTATTTATCTCCAAAACGGCTTTACCAATTTAGTGAAATGCAGTTTTTATGCAATGAATTCAAAGAAACCTTTCGATAGATTTTATCGCCACATGTCACTAGGGGGGCCACTAATAGACGATAGCTCATGAATAACTGTTTTAAAAGTAGAAATAAGTACATGTATTTTATTGTATTTTTTTTTGACACATCGTTTTTTTTAACTTCAATAAAGCTAGCTCAGCAGCGCAGACTGCTTTTAATCGTAATTTATTTTAAATATGTAGTTATACCTTTAACACTGAAATTTAAATCCTTACGTCCGAATAACCGATCAAACCCCTTATAAATCTTATAGTCGAAAGCCCAGGCAAACTCTGTAAAGAAGGTTGCGCTGATATTGTGATGCTACGGTATCGTTATTATTCGTTATTAATTCCATATGGCCAGCTCTACTTTAAAATCATTCTCATAAGATAACTATGTAGACATGCAAAAAAGCATTATTGTAATGCGGTGCAGACAGTGAAACGGTTGGCAGCGGCTGGTTCGCTATCAGCAGCGGGCGGCGACCGCGCCGGGGGCCCGCGGGGTTGGCGGTGGCGGCGCGCGCGGGAAAGAGCGCGTAAAAAGGCGAGCGGACGGCGTGCGCGCAGATCCGCTACTTTCACGGGGTCGACGCCCGCAGGGGCCCGCCGAAACCAACCGACTAACCTACCCCCGTTCCCGACACCTTCAAACCCACAAGAGTTACAAAGCAATGCCGCCACATTGCTTCTTATCAATCCATCAAAATTTACCGATGAACCGATGACATCTTAAAGGCTGCGGGAAGTCACTGGATGGAGGTAGCCCAAGATCACTCGTTATAACTCTATGAATGCTGTTCATGTTGATATTTATCGCGTGGGTGTCTCAAGGTGACTGCAATTCGGAGGGAGATGAACCAATCCCATGACCTCCGAAATATTTTCCAGGAATACTTGACTTCACCGCAAAAATAAGAATCGAGTAAAAAAATGTTTTACGACACGCCTACAATCAAATGAAAGTCGTTGTTTTACCGATAAAACCCATCTTTACTGTCGACTGGGCATTTTTGACGACCTAACCCACGTAGTCACATGACTTGCGGATCAGAGAATGGAATTTAATTAATTAGTAGGTATTGACACCTAGTACTGAATACCTATGCGATTGTAGGTATTCTTCTCCTAATATTTTAGCAACTAGCTCTCTTGTACCCACAAGTTACGAGTCTACTTCATTGTGTAATCCGCGTCATCGTCATGAAGAATTTTTGTGACAACTTGCTTATATGAGTATTCCGTTGAGGACATATTATGAGCATTCTTAGCTGTAAGTAGCGAATGGACGTGCACACTCATCGACAGTATCCGGGCCAATGCCAGCCGACAGACATCGGCGTACCTAAACTAGAAAAGTATTGTCCTCGATGTTCTGAGCGATAACCACAACACAGCGAAGAACTATTTGCAACTGTGGAACCGCGAGTTACGGTCGCTATTCGATCGGTGGGTGTCGGTGGAGGTTGCGCGTGAGATATGTGAAGTCGCGGCATGCGGGTCGCGCGGCGTTCTCACGCTTTGAATATTCCTGCTCCCGGCGCCTCCCGCCCCGCGCCCCCATGCGGCCCTTCAATGACGTCCCCTGACTCCCACTTCGATTCCGGCACTAATTCAATGAACCTCACTAAGTCTGTTTACTTCCGCGCCCGCCCGCCGTCTCCTTCTACATTCACAATCACAAATACATCTTGTTTCTCGGATATTTGCGGATCTCCCCCGTTCGCCAGGACTCGCGATCAATCGACTATCAATCAAATCGACTATCGCGCACACAAAATACACTGAGCAATTAATCCTAAAACCTTGATACAGTACTAAGTAAATTAAAGATTATTTTATACACTTATGCCAGAGTTCGCAATATCTCCATTTTGCTTTTTCTGCTCGAAACTCGTGGCTAAAACTTGTTCACGATATTTCTGCTATTAGAACGACTTATTGAGATGAAAAAACTGAGCCAAGTGCGAGTCGGACTTGAGCACTAAGGGTTCATACAACCGCACAAAACGAATACTAATTATTTGGTAATTATATAAAATTTAACAAAATAGTTTTAAACTACGTACATTGGGTTGGAAATTCTTCAACTTGTTTTGAAAGTGTAAATAACAATAAATAATAAATAAGATAGTTGCATTTTTCAACGTTTTTTTTTTTAATTGCGAACCTTTCTCGTGTTTGGACTAACCAATTTCACATTTACACGTATCGATTCTGTAAAAAAATCAACTAAAATACATATTACAGTTAAAACGATACAGTCCTATGACAGACATCAAACAAACTCACGGACGACGCGGCGCGGCGTCCGCTTAGTTATTAGCATCGCGTTGGTGCTCTTTTGGTTGGGAACCCTAACAAAGATATTGAAATGCATAGAGCTTAAAAAAACGAACAAAAGTAGTTCTTGTAGGAGCAAGGTGAATGAAATGTGTATAAATTAGTTGTTGAAGAGCGCGGGGCGGGGCGACTCTAGCGACGGCTCTTTCCTAGATTTCATCACATCGATTAATTATCTCCAAGCCATAGTTATTGTTATTGGCAACAGTACTTCCAGCAGGCTCGTCATATACGGCGGCATGCGAGATGAGTAATTCTCCCACGGTTCTTAGACATCGTAACACATCCTTGACTCACATTTTGAAAATCGTACCTTTTGTGTGGGAGTTTGTTTCCGTGAGAACTGAATATGTATGTAGCTATGTCGCATGCAGCAGTCTGAAATAGAAATGCAGTTAATAAGTATATAAATGAAGATAATTTCAGGCCGCTGGGATATAAATATTTTTGAATTCGTTCTTATTGTAAAACGGGAACTTTCGATTACCGTATCGGTCAGTGCGCGACGCGACGCAGAGAGGAAACGTCGCGATCCCATACCTTGATGAAGGCTCTCAGAATTTGTCGAAACTTAGTCGGTACTTCACCGGTAGTATGGTACGTGAAAATTCCCGTTTTACACTATGAATGATCAAAATCACAATCGCGTTTATAATAAAAGGTTAATTGGTTTTTTTATATTCATAAATACTTTTTTTTTGTGATGTCATATGAAATAGCTTTAAGGTTCTTATTTTATTGTTAAATGTTAAAATCAAGCCTTTCGGGATAAGTACATGTTTACACCATGTAGAGTCTACTCTACACCAGTGTCAGCCTTCGGTAATCAAGTATTCGTTTACCTCACTATTTTCGGTTTTATGCAAATAAAAAAATCTGAGTTGTGGAATGTTCTTGATTTCAAACGTCATCGAGTATCAAAGGTGGAAGGCGATACCTCGGTTTCCGCGAATCGATGCAAGCATCTCGGCGGTAGTCAGGTGACACTCCACTCAAACATACTTATGCACTCTATGATGTGACCGTGAATTGGATCCTTCACATTCGTATAATAAATAATTTTCCTTAAAAAATGGTATTGTAATCTTAGCCATGATAATCCCAAAATGGTCAATATTATTTCACTCGTTGCACTGGCATGAACGTGTGTCAATCATTGTATGAAAAATGTTCAGCACAAAAATGCTTTAAAGATTCAGTGCGCTCTGTTATTTATTTTATGTTCTAGCAAGCGCATAAAATTTGATAGAGGTCGTTTTCCACATATTATCCTATATTTCTGAATTTAGATATAAAATTGTTTATTATGTAGATGCTGTTTAAAATATTTCCCAATCAAGAGTCGTTCAAACATAATAAACAATCTGAGAAGCGTGTTATTATCTATTTATAATACCAAACCAAACTCGACCTATAAAAGCACTGCGTTCATATGTATACTCTGATGTTGGCCTAATTTCAAACAAAATGAGTTCACATACCTATAAGTAAACGTTCGTTTTGTTACCTTCGGCCAATCAAAATAAACAGATCGTTCATGACGTTTCCTTATCTCAGAAGTCAACTTAGTTGCTCAATTAATTTCATTACTATACATATTGCGGTTAATTTTCTGGAAAGATATTTAAAACCAGTTTCATTAAGGCTCGTAATTTTGTTAGTACGCCTACAATACACAAAGTTTTGTAACTTTCTGTAAGGAAATGATGTTCACATATTTAAGGGTCTAATTGTAACATTTTGAAGGGAATGAGCTCATGCATAGCTCTATAATCATATATTCAGTAATTGTTGCATTTATCAATGGGACAAACCATATTAATTTCCTAATAGCTAACACATTAGAGCTTATTGATCCAAATAATTTTATTTGCTCCCTAACAGTGCGGCGTTTAATGACTATATAATGGTTCTTACTGTTTATTGTTCTTACTGTTGAACTAAACTTATACATTGACAACTAAACATAGCACCTTTTTTCCAAATTTACCAACCTACCTACTTACAAACACTTCTCTCTTTACCTAAAATTGTTGGTGTCCAATCCAGAATAATAATTCTAACCTACTACTTAGTTATATATATATATAATGTTATCTATCTAATTATGTGCTTGTATTGTCACATCATGTCCGGAGGGAGGTATAGGTATGCCATCATACAGGTTCTAACCTAGTTTGGGTACCTATGTTTCTCCAATCTAAATTGTTTATCTTAGTAAAACCATTGTTAGAGAATAAGATTTGTAACGTTTGTCGTTTTAATAAATTATTATTATTATTAAAACTCATATTTGTTTTTCGTGATAGAATCATTACGTGTGTAGTACTTTATAACTTAATTTAGCATAATGTATTCGTATCTTGCGAAAGCAGTATCTTTGTGTGGAACTTAGAACCTTAACGTCAGCCAAATTCTGTTAATTATCGCCGACACTGACTTAAATTTCTTATATTAATTAAATTTTTAGCTTGTTTTGCAATTGTAGTAAGAGATAATAATCAATTTAAGCGAAATAATCTGCATGCTAAGGCTATGTTGAAACTAGTGTATCTTGATAATATCCGTCTTATCATCTTGTCCTGAATAGGGCAAGAGTTAAGAGCTAGCACTAAAGACAATAAACTGTGTAGGCGTGAATGGGTGCGTTTGCGGGTATGCGCTGTTGGCGGACGACCGACGGTAGGGCGCGCGTAGGCCGCTGAGCGACGCCACACGCTTATTTTTAACCCGTGGGGCCGCCGCGCTCTAGCTCACCTTTCGATCTATTTCTGGCTTCTTATTTTTAAACTTTTGTCTATATTACCTTCCTTCCGTCTGCTTATTAGTGGATGATTGAGAAGCGTCGCAGGGGGCGCTTCTCGGAATATATTTCCGGCGGTCTTCGAGTTCCCCGACCGCGCAGCGCACCACGTGGCATCGATGTCGGCGTGACACGACCATGATATTTATGATTTGGGGTGGTTCGCTTTCCGGGTTCTAATACATGTGGACACTTTTATTTTTGGCGTTGGAGGGTGTTATTACAATTTATCTGAGAGTGCTATTTATAGATAAACACGATGTTTATAAAACAGTATTTAAATTGCATCTTAGAAAATAATAAATCTTGCATTTACCTTAATTTATGTAATTAACGTGTCAAGTTATGTATTGATGTAATACTGCCACGATTTTAAAATTAATATTCCTACCTACTTATAGATACTTAGAACTTAATAACCTACCCATAATATATTCTGATATTGTATATTTCTTAACTATACATATTTTTGAGAGGATACCAGATCATCACGACTTGAGTTTCAGTGCTTGAGAGGCTTAATTCTTTCGTTAAGCTTACATGTAAGTTATACTGGTTGAACTTGTTGTAAGATAATTCTAATTAGTAACGTGCACTGGATAAAAACTATAGTTGTTCATTGCCCAAAATGCTACAGCGTTGCCACTTTGAAAGGCAATGCTTATTAATTATAAAAGCCAGCACTCCGGTCACATATAGACTCCTTAAGCCTCTCTGTCAACTATTTATTGATTTTGTGCGCCCAAAGGCCTAGTGTTTCTACCCCAAAAGGCTCAAAATCGTATCCTTATTAATACAATTATACATACTACATCGCTTTTTCGAATAATATTCTTATATCAAAATGAATAGACATTTTTTGTGTCATGCCTGCCACATGTTGGCAACTCCGCCAACCCTACCGTCAACATGTAGATCCTACATCTGGCTGTCGGAAATGAGACACATATCTTTCAGTACTCGGGCCACAGTATACACATTTGGCCCAAAAATTCATTAAATTTTTTGCATCCTCTATAGACGAAAACATGAATGAACGGTCTCAGACGTGTCCTTGTGAACTATGAATGATTATCATCTGTGAATGGATTCGTGTCGAGCTACAAGATTTCCTTCCTGTATGAATACAATAAAATTATGACTTTGTTTCAGAATATAAACGCCATGTTTTTTTTGTAATTTTGACGCGGACTTGTAGGGGCTGATAAATCGCGTAAACTTTAAACGCATGGGTCGCAAAGTGGTAATGTTTGTTTAATGCTTATATCCACCCTCTTGTTAATTGAGAGTGTCAAAAGGATATTGAGTAATGTAATGTCGTACAGAAATAAACCAACAAGACTGATTTAAAATCAGCTGAGTCAAATACCAAGGTACATCTAAATTTAATTGGATAATGAGATTGTTTTGATTAGTCAATCTAAAAGCTTGACTTCAATATTTACAAAAAAGTTTGTCAAAAACAGTTTTGACTGATACAGGTGGGACATGTACATATGGGACGGCCCATATGTTCCCATAAATCCAATTAGAAACAATTGAGAAAGTAATTCTTGTCGATTTTGTTTTTCATCCCTTCCAACAGAGCCAATCCACCCAGTAATCCGGCTTAGCTGGCAATCCGTTCTCGTATAATAGAAATCGCTTATACCATTACAAGTTTCCGATCCAAGCTCGGGGCAATATTGCAGGTCTTCACGTCGCGCAAATCATTCTAAGCATAGCTGCAAGCGATATAGGAAAAGGTTTGGGTGCGTGCCGTCGCACCGGCCGGCGGCAGCAGCCGATAGAATGCGCCGCGTCCGACTGGTTTCTAAACTCAATGTCGCTTGGAATGCAGCGGCGGGAGCGCGGTGCGGCGGCCGCTGTTGTCGCTAGCGCACTTGTCGGCGCGTTTGACTGCCGCTGGAGATATTCGGCGCGGTAACGGGCCGCGGCCTTCCTGGAATTGGTTACCTGTCGCATTCCTCTGGCGGTCGTCGCAGGCGCTCCACCGCGCCGCCCGCCCGCGCCTCTCCACTCCACGCCGCGCTGCTGTGCAACGATGCAGCCTCTAACCTTGGCAGATACCTGCTTTTAGTTTTTGGGCTCGTTTAGAAAAGTGGCTGAAGCGATTTTACCGCGTGACGTAAAACTTATGCTCATATTAGGGGTAGTTTGAGTGGCTTCGGAGATTTTGCCGCGTGATGTCAATCTTGTGTGTATAAGGTTATCTATTGACTTGCAATTTAGAATAACTCAAGTACAGTAGCGAATGTTACTGGAGACGAACTCGTCAAACAAAAGTAGATAATGTAGTCTTGAGTATTTTAGGAATAACTATTTTACAGTGCTGACCAAACCGGTTCAATATACTAACACGGCCAAAAACTATATATAATGATCAGACGTTTTATATAGAAATTACATAATCAAAGCAAACGGCTCTTAAACTAGCCTCGTTGGTGGCCATAGAACTGACGTATAACGTCTCCTATGCCCTCCATCCACCATCTCATGACATCCTACATTGCTCGCTACTCTCGGATAATGTAAAAGCACCAAGAACATTATACAACATTCTTGAGACCTGTTCACGGTCTTCATAATGGCAGAAACATGCCTACAAGGTTGTTTATATGTGTGCGTGCGTGTGGGTTTGCCATCGTAGGTATCTACATGTGGGAAGTTCGCAATTTTCGTGAAAAGTTTTCAGTCCTCACGTAGTTTACAAGACAAGTTAAAGATGAATGATAATTGAAGTTTAAAAGTATTTAAGTACGATTGTTCAGCTTAAATTGTGAATGAATACATGATTGATAAGAATGTGATGTGTTAGGAGGCGTGTCGAATTGGTAACGGCACCCTTGTGGCCCCTAGTAGGCGACCGGAGCGCGTCGATTAGGGAAATAGAGGCACCTACCAATGTGAATCTACTGTTTGAATTATAACCGAAGATCAACTACCTACAAGTAAAAAAATACTTATACTTTTTTAAATATTAATTTGAACCAAAAGCTGCTACCGATGGCGATTAAATTTTCAAACTTTGATACTTTGATATTGGTTATCGGATGAGTGTCATTAGAGAGGATAGTTTGAATGAAAAAAGGATCTTAAAATATTTTAAGAGAGGATATTTTTTCTTCTAATGGAACTCGTTATAAAATAAAATAGTGCTAAATAATTTTAATATGAGCATTTCACGAATCACTAAACCATCTTAATTCCTAATCATGTTACCCATGCTATAACTACTCAAAAGCAGATATAAAAAAACATATAACAGCAATACATAAAGTTATCATACCTATAATCATTGACTATAGGGCTTATCATTGTTTCGTGCAAGATATTGTTTAGGTAAATAATGTACAGATATCTCTTTTATGTGAATACATAATCTAGCTATTAACAATGCTTTTGATGTTACTTTGATAAAGACTTTACCTAATATTTTAAATAAACCAATGAAATGACTTACTTGCTACTGTTATTTCATATAAACCTACATTTTCTCTAAAGATTCAAATTATGTCTTTACTGTGCCTTGCTGGAAAAATAAAAATTAATTCATTAATATTTAGAATATAAAATATATACATACATAGGCTAGCTGTCCACGGCTCGCCCACGTGGCTTTCGGATGAAAAGTAGCCTATGTGTTATTCTACGTCTACGAATTATACCAGTTCTAAATTTCATCCGAATTGGTCCAGCCGTTACGCGGATTATAATAAAAAAAAAAACAAACCGCTTATTAATATCTTCCCCATGATCGACATCCTCGCACACATACTCAGTACGTAGATCTAAATGGTGCTGGAAAACATCATGCGGAAATCGAAATGCCCTAGAACTAAGAATTCGAAGGCATGTGATATCAGTTAATGTTCCAATAAACATCGATGAGCTTGCAACTTGTCACGTGGAATGCTAACTATTTGCATAACGCCTCTCACTACCCCCCTACTTGGTATACCTACTCTAAACTTTGACATTCATAATATTAATAGGATTCAAGAAGAATCCCTTAAAAATGTAACATATTGTGTTCATACTCAATTTAAATTACCAAACTATTGACTTACATCCTACTACTATTATAAACGCGAAAGTTTGTGAGGATGGATGTTTGTTACTCTTTCACGCAAAAACTACTGAACAGATTTTGATGAAACTTTACAGTAATTAGCTTATACATCAGAATAACACATCCGGGTACCACGCGAGCGAAGCCGTGGGAAGAGGCTAGTAATTATATAATTACATATGTAAAAATATTTTTAGATAAATATAAAGTACTTTTTATTTCAAGCTGGACAAATTTCGCAATACCGAATCTATATTCCCCGTTCTCAAATAGCGACTACAAACCGAAAAACGCTGTGTAGATGCGCTGATGTCATCGTATATATTGCGGGAAGTTAGTAAATGGGGATGGATCAACACCGTTTGCCGTGGCACTCTGGGTTTATAATACACACTGTAAAGTTTCTAGATAAGGGACTACGATGGTACCATACCACAACACCCAGACACGCAACAAATATGTGCAGAACATGCAAACTTTTGTCCCGTGGCAGGAGTCGAACCCGCAACCTTCTGCGCCTTAGGTGGGCCACAGAAGCCATCAAATGATGAATTATTACCTAAAAACTATCGTGAACTGGACTATTCATATTGTAAAAACGGGAATTTTCACGTACTGCACTATCGGTGAAGGCACCGACGAAACTTAGTCGGTGCCTTCACCGATAGTGCAGTACGTGAAAATTCCCGTTTTTACAATATGAATTATTACCTGTGTGATAATTCCCAACTAAGAAACACAATTTTCCATCCAACGAATAGTTCCATCCTAAGCGCACTACACACCCTCAGTTTAACTGTGCGATCTATCTGTATAGACACAGTCGGACTGTACAGATACATCGTTAGGTATATAATCTATACAAGTTTCATATTGTTCCCAACATAGTACTTACTTTGCATGTTAGCCACGAGAGCCGTGTCAGCAGTTAATCAGCGTCGGTATTTCGCCCCTCATACCTACTTATACTTACTGGGAACTTTATTCCACGTGCAACGCATAAGATAATACATATAAACATTATCGGTGTCATTTTCCTCGACTACCTGATTACATTGAATTTATGTTTTTCCTTTGACGCAAAACTACATTTGCTAGCATTAAACTGGAATCGCTTCATGATGGGTTGTTCAAGACTAATTTTTACAATTTCTATGTAGTGAACTGAGAAATGATGAATTGTGGTATATCATTTGAAAGGTAATTTTGTTAGTTTTGAAGTGATATCAAGAAGATTTAAAACTTATTAAATTTCCTACCTAAATTTAGGGAATTATTGCAATAGGTCGAAGTTGTGGATGTCTTAATGAATAGGCAGTAATATGAAAAATTTAATTTTTATTTAAAATGTTTATGTTAAACCCCCTCAATATTTTGTGTTACCCCCCCTGGCCCTAATGACCGCTTGTAAACAGTTTTTCATTGACCTAATGAGTTTCCTGATGGAATCCTGTGGGATTTCCCGCCGCTCTTCGACTAAAAAAGTTTTCAGGTCTTCTATCGACGCCGGAGCTGGATATCTTCCTCGTACCCGCCGTTTTACCTCATCCCACATATGCTCGATTGGGTTCAAGTCAGGTCTGAGGGCTGGCCAGTCTAGTAAGGGAATGCCGACATCTTCCAGGTACTGTCTAGTCACTGCAGCGGTGTGGCAGCGGGCATTATCGTGCATTAGCAGGAAATCTTCGCCATAAACCCGGCGTATGAGAGCACATGGCCTGGAAGAATGTCGTTGATGTATCCTTCTGTGGTTAGTCCGCCTCCCCGACCGCCACCAAATATGAAAATTAGCTCCGTTTTGGCTTCAACAGAAATCCCCGCCCACATCATACAAGACTCACCCCCGTATGCCACTGTTTCCGCAAAACAGCATTGTGCGAATCGCTCTCCCGGTCTCCTATAGACTCTACGTCGACGGTTGCTACCATGGAGGCACATTCTGGTTTCGTCCGATATCCCAATCTAAGTGATCGCGAGCAAACTGAAGCCGGGCTTGTCGGTGGGCTGGAGACAATTTGGGTCCCGTGGCTGGCCTTTTTGGGGTCAAGTTCGCTTCTTTGAGTCTTCGTCTGACTGTCCACGCGCTCACAGCCCTCTTGTACACCTTGGAGACACAGAACTGGCTTAGGTGAAGCTGTTGAGCGATACTACAACCTTTGCTGAATTAGGCTGACGATTAGAGCGGCTTCTGTGGCTTTGGTTTCCATTTTTCTTAAGTTCAACTGTTCCCAGTAAAGTTCCCAGTGAACTGATGACCAATTTTCATAAACGGCTACTTTTATAGGATTTCAGATCTTCCAAACAATCGGTATTTTGTTTGAAAAATTGATGTTTTTTCTTTTATACGTTCCATGACACAAGGTGAATACTTATTGATTATGATATCAAAAGAGTGTGATAATAACTAACAAAATTACCTTTCAAATGATATACCACAATCCCTAGTTAATTGGACAGAAATTGTAAAAAACTGTCTTGATCAACTCGCGATGAAGCGATTCCAGTTGAAAGCTCGCGAGTGTATGATTCTACATCGGTACTGATTAAAAGATACAGTTTTATTTTGAGCTTTGCTTGTTAAAGAATAAGATGTGATGTGTGAACCCAAGTCAGTGCGATGTTTGACAGTTGTGAGTTGGTGTGAGCCTCATTATCGTGGCATGCCGCACACGTGTACCTCATGTACCTAGCTCTGCTTCCGCCCTTCGTTTCCCTCGGGATACCCCAAGGACAGTAATAAGACTTGCTTAATTACCAACGTTTTAATTTAACCAGAAGTTTAATTCTTTCCGAAAGAGCCACTCCAGTTTGAACTTTACTGCCGAGATATAAAATCACTAGCTCACGGCTTCGCCCGCGTAGTACCCGGATAAAAAATAGCCTATGTGTTATTCTGATGTATAAGCTAAATTACTGTAAAGTTTCATTAAAATCCGTTAAGTAGTTTTTGCGTGAAAGAGTAACAAACATCCATCCTCACAAACTTTCGCGTTTATAATATTACTAGCTTCTGCCCACGGCTTCGCCCGCGTGGTACCCGAATAAAAGTAGCCTATGTGTTATTCTGATGTATAAGCTATATAACTGTAAAGTTTCATCAAAATCCCTTCAGTAGTTTTTTGCGTGAAAGAGGAACAAACATCCTCACAAAATTTCACGTTTATAATATTAGTAAGATAGTAGGAAGTTGGATTAACAACCAAAATTCGGAGTAATATGTACTTACTTTTCGTGGGATACTTGTAAAACGTACCTTCATTCATATTTAAGTGTTGATAAAATCTGACTGTTTATTTGCAACATACGCCCCGGAAGATAAATGTAATAAAACGAGGAATTTTAAGGCGGGGCAAGCCGAAAACTGTGATCGTAGGTCTGCGTTGTTATATCTAGTTTATGTAGCTACTGGCTATCCTCTATTTTAGGCAACAAAATATTTTTTATACTATGAATTATTTATTTTACGAAAAAAATCCGGGATTAATAAGAAATATGATAAAGTTTATGATGAATAGTCAAAAATGAATTTATTGTTTTTCAAAATATAATCAGTTAGCGCTAATGCACTTTTTCATACGAATAAAGCAATTTTGAAAATATTTATGGCAGTCCGCTGTGGTGACCTCGGAAACATGTTTTTCATCCCCTTCTGGTGATGAAAATCGTTGACTGCATATTTGGTTCTTAATTTTTGGAAACTGATAGAAGTCACAAGGTGCCAGATCGAGACTGTATGCAGGATGGCTCATAAGTTCTACGTTTTTCACCTTCAAAAAATATTTTGTCTTTCTGGCCGTGTGAGAGCTGGATTTGTCATGGTGCAAAAGATGATACGGTGTTTACGGTTATTTTCTTCCGGCAAACAAATGGTCGTGTACCAATCACTATTCAATGTACGACGATTCTCCAAGCAATAGTTGTCACATGTCCAGTTAAAAAAAAGAAACAATAATCCGATTAGCGACACGTTCCTTTTTTCTCGCTCGCGACTTTTTTGGCTCATCTTGAAAGACCGAAACGGTCGATTGCTGCTTTGTTTTAGGGTCGTAGCTATATATCCAAGTTTCATCACTTGTTACTATGATCCACACTAAATTTGATGCCCCTTCGTTGAATCTGGTAATAAGCATTGCACCAAGTAACGCGGTCTGTTTTTTTAGCCTCGGTCAAATTGTGAAGGATCTATCGCGAGCACAGCTTTTTCACACCCAAATATTTGTGTATGATTGATTGTTTCTGACTCATGTCTATGCCTAAGGATGCCTGAATCTCATGGTAGCTCACATGCCTGTCTGTTTTGATCAAACGATGCACAGCATCGACGTTTTTGACTTTAAAAATACTTTATTCACTGCGATGGACGGGCGACCATCATGCAATTCGTCACTGAGATAGACACGACCGCGCTTGAATTCTGCAAACTAGCTATAAATATTCGTCTTGCATAGTGCTTCATCGCCAAAAGCAGTTTGAAGCCGAGAGATTACACATAAAATCGAAAATTTTCATGAATCTAATCCATGGTTATGTAGACACGCAATTTTTAAAATGACGCCACAATATAAAAAACAAGTAACAGCTAGATGAAACAAACTACAGCCAAAAAGTTAT
This sequence comes from Perizoma flavofasciatum, assembly GCA_958496245.1. NCBI lineage: Eukaryota > Metazoa > Arthropoda > Insecta > Lepidoptera > Geometridae > Perizoma > Perizoma flavofasciatum. The sequence goes on from OY292431.1 coordinate 8,125,999, forward strand.
ATAATCAAAAATTACAATTTTTTAAATATTTTTAATGTCCGCAATAATATAGGTAGTATTGCGCCCTATATATACCAGGAAGATTTCAAACATAAAAAAATACTTAATATACCTAAACCTATTAGAAAAAGTAGTCTATTTTTTTTGTTGTAAAATTTCTAAAGGTTATGGTAATTAAACAGAGGTTAAATTACGTCCACAAGACAGGGTGCCAAAAAGGCTAAATTAAAAGGGTCTATACAAAACATACCCATGTTCAGTACAAACTCTAAACCAAAATGTTCCTTGACATGACACTGTTGATGATAATGAGACTATCGCCAAGAGACGGTTCGACTCTAGGCCTTTTTAAGGTCATCGTACTCTGCACCCCTTATTTCTATGACACGATATGGTAATAAACTTTAACTTCTACCGTACAAATTAATTCTGCTCATGAACATTATAATGATTCCCCAGTGTTTAAGTAAGCTCAAAATAGTGTCGTGATTATTAAATGATAATATTTTTGTTTAAATTCAAACTAGTTAAAAGATTACGTTAACAAATGTCGAGTCAATACCAGTAGGTAAATTAGGATTTTATTACTTTTGAAAAGAATTTAAATATGAAAATTATATTCACTAGATACAAAATATGATCATGGTTAGGGAGGTATATCCCGTTTCTAGTGAGAATTATAGAATAATGGTACAAGTAGGTTCCAACTAAAACATCTGAAGACTGATTGGTTCTTTGATAATCCTAGAAAACTTTTAACACGGTATTTTTAATTTTATTCAAGTCAAAAATAACTGATGATAAAAATCAATCTTTCAGAAATACTTGATTTCAATAGAATCCACAGAAAACAAAACAAACTGGCCGCGCTATTTTAGGATGCCATAATTCCAGCCTCGAATCTCCCAAAAGTATAATATATTTAGGTACATTGGAATATAATATATACCTATTAGGAAATCATATGCAGAGGCTTAAATCCTACATATACGAAAAACAAGTTAATACGCCACTTTATGTACTGTGAATACGAACTGCGCAAAAAATCAATAAATTATTTTAAATTTATCCCTTCTGTTTTTGGGTTGTTAGTAGAGCATATTCTTATTGCAGATATCTATGTCAATAATTAGAAGTGAGTAAAAATACAAGTACAGAATAAGCAGTAGATGGTCCAAAATGTACAAGGTGATGGAGCTCGTGACCCATGCAAAACCCACCCCCATATACCTCTAGAGGTACAATATTGAATTATACCTAATTTAATGAGAAAAATCTGCTAAGGGACAGTGTTTACTTTAATGAACTAGTTTTCGTCATATTAATGTTGGGCTAGAGCAACGGAGGGTAGTTCATAAAACAGCGACGTGTTTGTAGTAAATAAAAATCTTTTCAGTTTTGTGAACTAGGTACCTTTTCTGAAAATTTAAGCCAAGATCTATCACTGAAATTTGCTTTCAAGTAAACCCAGTTCCTTAATAAATGTTTTAAATTATGCGAAAATATATATGCTTCCATCAGCCATAGTTTTCGAGGTGTCTAAAACCGTAGAGCATACATTGGGGTGATTCGGACGGACCACGAAGTCTCCCATAACTCTGTTTGGATCATTTCAATTGAATTAACTTATGACTGATACCTACTTTCTTTTGTACCTTATAAAGTTAAAGTGTTTTTATTTGAATTGAGAAAAAAAGTCGGGCTCATCTATTAGTCAGTGTCGTTCGGACGAGCAAAAACGTAATTTTTCCCTTCCGTGGTAGCCTGAAGGCGAGCTTGGTGCGTGGCGTTAGCGCCTCCAAGGATTAGGTGCCGGTTCCCAGAATTCATGCTCTCGACCCAACTTAATGATAAAATCCCTGTAGAAGAGCTATAAATAAATTTTACGCCGTATTTTTAAAGTTAGCTATCGGATTTCGTTGAAGTTAGACATTGAGATTTATAGATTTTTGTTTTAAAAATACCTTGGGTACCCAAAAATTTTATTTAATTGCTCACAAATTTGTTACTAAATTTGTGACTTACGTAGTTAGATATGCAGGTAATTGCAACCAAACAGAAGTTAATTCATTCATCAGGTATAAAGAAAAAAAAATCGAACGTATGTTAAGGCAGGACAACGTTATGCGCTGAAATAAAATATATTTTCTACATAACTAAAAATAATAAATCTTTATAACTAAAATTTTTAAATAGCTTTTGGTTTTTAAAAGGATTGTTTGTTTCTATTTTGCATCTGATACTTACCTACTTTTTGAATAAATATTAGTTACCAAATAATAAATATATCACGCTGTGATTCTACAACCCCTTGCGCACTCGCAGACTACCTAGGGCATAATTTCAAGCATTAGGTAATATTTTTTTTGCATCATTTTGCAACTCATTTATTTTATTATGTAGCACTATGTATGTACAAAAAAATGATAGTAATGTTTTTTATTTATAAAACACAATTACCCTCACACAGCACTCAGAATAATTATTGTAAATAGGTATGTATTTCCTGTTGGCTTACAAGTGCATCATAAAATTTACTTATTTAATAGTATTTAAATAAATAATGCAACCAAAACTTTGTAAAATGGACCCAGTGTTGAGTTTCACGAACGAATCAGCATCAAAAGGTACATGCTTGACGTCATCGTTATAATAAGGTTGGAAAAATTCGTGCAATTTTCCCCGGGTAACGCGTGGATTTTTGCCTTTTTTTATCCAACATATTTGACATTTAGGCTTGCGCCTGTGCTCTCAAAGCAAAATTTATAGAAAAGGGTTTTTTTTAAAGTTTGTACGTGATTTCGAGGGCGCTGTAAAGCCGCCGCCCCGCAGCCGCGCTGCGATTGCTTGGGCGGGCCCTCGCGCTCTTACCTCTACTCAATTATTAATTGGACAATTTAATATTTTAGTACGCATAATGTATCAAGGGGTTGTAATTTAAATGTTGCACTATTAAAAAAATACATTTTCGTCATAGTTTTAGTGCTGCCCTTTGTTACACACACGCACTTTCGAAGCCGTGGCTACTCTACATTTATGATAATTTGTCAACCTACCTTACATGATTCAAAAGTAAATTTCAAGAGTTTTTTAAGGACATTATAAAGTTTAAAAAAAATGTGAGGGAACACTGGCAATAAATAGTTGGAAGTGTTGGGGAGGTGGCTCGAGTGCAAACATTAGTAATTTTTTATGTGTGTTCCATAGTCGTGAAAGAGTCAGTGATTTTCGTTTCGAGGGCAGGTTGTATGCGCGGGGGTGGTCATACCCTAAACGTGCACAAAATGAGCACGTTTTTCGGAAGAAATCTAGGTTTTTGGCAGCGCGGTAGTGCGGTGGTGTGCGTGTGCGGCGCGCGAGGATTGGCGGCGAGCGCGCATGTGTGCGTGCGCGCCCCCGCTCGGCCTCTCGCCGTACCTACCGCGCGCCCGCGCCGCGCCGCGGCGCACACTACCACGCGCGCACACATGCGCACCAACAGCCTGCGATGTCTTACTTAACATCGATTTATTCTAATGAAAATGAAACAGTTCTCATTTATTGTATTAAAATATATAATTAAAACTTAAACTTTTATTTATGAACGACAGTAGTTTAAATCAATGTAGGTTATTTATTTTTAGTCTTCTTTTCAGGTTATTTAAAGTGATGTTATCAACTATTGATAAAATGTGTTTTTTTCATATACCTACGATATATAAACTCATTAAACCTTAAAATTATCTACCTAATTGTTAATTATAAATATTATTAAAAAAACATTCAGCTAATGATGGAATAAACATGTTCATATATGTATAGTCCTCTATATAAAAAAAAAACTGGCAATCACCACGTATAATTTCATATTTAACTAACTTGCCGTTATGTACTTACAATGTACCTACCTATTTAATACGTTATTATCTATAATTCATACTTACATACTACTTACCTACTAACTGGGTGTAATAATTAGGTATAAGAAATTCATCATAAGTAAGTACTTAGCGTTGAATATGTTTTCACTTACCTATCTGACAAAAGATCACTATGCATTATGCCATCGTTAAAGAATAAAAGAATAAAAAATATTTTATCAATAATAATTTTCACACAACTTTGCTAGGTCTACGCAACTACTGTAGTATCCATCATTTTAGAGATTACCTACCTCCATTCTTTAAATAAATATTTAACTAACCTCTTTAAGAGTAAATGCGGGCAGCATTTTTACACATAAACGTACTCCCAAATTTCCTTATGTTATATTATGTACCTATGTTTTAATAATATAAAAATTAAAATAAATATTTTTTTTTATTTCACTACAGTACATAAATTTTTTTGATAATTAATGTACTGCCCTGCTTACAAACTGAGTTAAAACAACTTGTGTCATATTAGTGCTTTCCCATTTTTATAATTTAAAGATGTACCTAAATTGTTCACATAGCAATAAGAATTATGCATATTACGCATAACAATACATATTATATGTTTGTATGAATCTAAATATATATAGGTGTAGGTATTTGAGTAAGAATTATTTTCAATTAATTTTAATTAGTACCTATGTTGTTTACTTCTATTTTTGATTTAATTCATTTTCTCTCATTTGAAAATCTTCATTACACAAAGGTAAGCTGAAAGAAACTACTAATTAGCATTAAGTTCGGCCATGCACTTGTTTTATCTTGTGGAATAAAACATTTTCTAGGTATCTGTCTACTCTCCCTGGATTATGATGACACTAGAGGTTTTTTTTTACATGTTAACGGCATCTGACATGTTGCCGTTATCTATACAACGTTTTTGGATTAGGCACATCATAAACGAGCTAGAATACGTCAAAGGACTTTAAAATTGTATATTAAAACCGCTAGGTAGTACTGTAGGTAACAATAAAAAAAATCTAAAAGTATCGACTTCAGTAGATTATGATCAATATCATATATCTGTGATTATGTTTATGAAAAAAAACTAATTTGGACAATTAAGAAAGATTTAATAAGGGAATACGAAACTCTGATTCTGTTGATAGTATCTAAGTATTATCGGTTTAAGGTGCGAAAATAGATTTAAAATATTAAGAGGAAACGTTTTCCCGCGTTTCCTCTTAATATTTTCATCCATTAACTTAAGTAAATAGGTATCTCTCATGCTGGCACTCTAGCAATAACTGTTCCACATAACGGCGTCGATAGAATCTAGTCTAGACTTGTGACATCATGATTGTGTATTATTAACATCCTGGTTACACCTTCCAGATAAACAAACTTTGGCACTTATCATCATGACCTCTGTTATATAGAAGTTCGTCTTATGAGTTCTCGGTTTTAATTCGTTGTTATTTTTATTTTCAAAACGATTTTTAAACTAGAGGGACTAGATGAATACATAGACCGTTTGAGTCTGAATATACCTACCTATCCCACGACGTTGCTTGATCCTGACTCCAAAATCAATATTTGATCTAGATATTTATTGTTTATAAACCTGAACTATTTAAGCAAAGATTTTACGAAATTCAACCCCAAAGTAGTTGGATCAGTGAAGGTGTACAGTGAACTTGGAGTAGCGTTATCTTTTACTGTTCAGCATTTGAAAACAAAAAAAGGTAAACAAAAGAAAGGGGCAAAATTCCAAGGGAAGATGAAGTTTGTATGAAAAAAACTATACGCGGGCATAGTAACGTACGTTCCATATGTGAAGTAGGTCAAATTGAACATTGGGGTACATATTAGAATTAGCCAGCCTAGGTCCGCGTTGCCATATCCTAGCTGCTACCGAGGTACGCCGCGAGGAAGCTTCTTCCCCTAGCGCCTCAAATAAACCCAACAAAATTAGCACAATAAAATCCAACAAAATTATTTTATACCTATGTAAATCCAAGTACAATGGTATTACCTATGTATTGTTAAGTAAATACACGTATTTTTCTACGAAAAAAATCTTTTTCATCCTTTTTTCTCGATGTGCCAGATTTTTACGGACATGAACAAATTTAAATAATATTAAAGCATAGTATTCGCGATTGTCAAAAGTTTATTAAACTCAATGCCTCATCAACTAGCGCTAAATTAATTACCCACATATATTCTGCAAATGAGAATGTGTCGATTGCGTTGCAAAACGAACGAGCGGGTTTTCCTTTGATTTTCTCGAGAGAACGTCAATATGACACCTGTACACACAACGCCGTGCCGCACGGCCGCTTGCGCAGCTGTCCCTACGTCACCTTTGTTCAATTATTATAATCGATTAATTGTTAAGTGTCTGCCCGACACGGCGCCCTGCTTCTATCTTTCTGGAGCACGGATCGAGTGGTTCCACCAGCAAGCAGGCCAGCGCCCGGCGCATCTAGAACGTAGATCCTTGAGCCTCTGCAAACATCACAGTTGCGTCAATTGCGTAGCACGTCTGTAACGCCCAAGGTTTTAGATAAATATGACAACCGTCTACGCTATGACGAAACCCTGAAAACCTTTTCACACAAGTAACAAAATATTTTTGTTTCAGGTATGAATGAGCATTTGATCTGGTAAGGAAACAAGTTCAATATCTTAAATTTGTCCAGCCAATAATTCAATAGAATACATTTAAAAGTATATTCTATTGAATTACGCTACTCGTACCATACACCTCCAAAATCTGAACTCCCGGAAACTTATCTATAGTTTCAATAGAATAAAAATACCTGGTATGGATGTTGTATCACGCATGTAAACATTTGACTTAGTATGTTAAAAAATGTATTCTTAATCTAAAAACACATTAATTACATAAACCAAAATGCAGGTAAACAGTCCCGCAAATTTTCCTTTGCTAATCTTTATTTTTGAACCTTCTATCACATGAGTGCAGTTTATCGGGGTACAATGTTCAAAATATTCTGTTGGTAATTATGCGTTCTTGAAATAGGTCGGTGATAAGTGTGGTGCGTGCTTCACACAAGCGTTGCGCTACTGACATTGTTCGCGTTAACCTCCACAAACAACTTATGTATAAGTAGATACTTAGCTGGTATTGCTTAGAGATAGTCACGACGCATCACTACCGTCACCCAATAAGCTAAACAAAGCATCGCATTTTTGGGAATTTCACTCACAGTACGCATTACGTATCTCAGATATAACTTGGTTTTTTAAGTAGTTTTTTACACCCTATAGAACTATGAATATCTAATCAGTGTAAACAGAATTTGTAGGATTGAAAAGGACTTTTCAATCAGATATATATAAGTATCTCATTGTAGCTTTTGAAAGGGATGGAACCGTAAAGAGAAAACTCGAGAAGAGCACAATATCGTATCACTAACAGCATAACCAAGTTTCTTTAAAAAATACTTTTGTTAAGGACAACCTAATCTGGGGGCTTTCAACTATTGAAGCGTTCCATTCCATTGACGTTAAGTAGTACACAGCGATAAATAAGTTATCAACAAGCCGAATAAGTCGTTATTCGTTTACCCTTAGAGTTAAAATAAGAATTTTCTTGTTAAATTCATTGAGACCACCGGCTTACATCCGGTTGGGACGATTTCGTTCAGTCGTATAGATATGCACAAGTCACCGCCCGCCCTTATCATATTTGTTTAGAGTGTGACAACTCAGCTAGATAACACTGAAAAATATTGGATTGAACAGAGATTTGAGTGCCCATATCTTTAGGTAGCATGTTTGGTAATGTGTTTTCCATTTACCGTAGGTATAGTGTAACTATCAACGAATACCACTTGATAGGGTTCTAACGATACCAAGAGATTTCAACTATAAAACCACGTGTCCCGACATTCTGACCGCATAGACCCTTTTCTACCACAAGCATTTCTTTACTAAAGGTTATCACTGTCATCTAGATTCCGATATAAATAGTTAAGGGAAATATATAAACAAAAAATAAATAAACACATACTACACAGGGATCACCTGTGTCGTGGGCATCAGGAACAACCCCCACACCGGGAATAAAACGAAATCTGCAGAGCATGTAAACATTTGTCACGCAGCAGGAATGGAACGCGCACTTCTGGTTATCAATCAAGCGCCTGAAGGGGTATTTCAGCTGAGGATTTTTATGTCTCTGGTTTCGTCCGCAATAAAAGTACCCTTTGTATTTATTCAATTACATCATGATCGAGGTACATGCTTCCGTTTTTATTCGGTACGGAGAAAACAGGCGGAAACAGTATTGATTTCACGATTGGTTCAGGTATTAAAGCGTGATTAAGCTACAGACATCCATAGGAAAATATACAAATTGAGGGAAAACATGAATGTGTTTGTGACTATGGCCACATCATCCTGCTAAGGTCTTTGATGAGTTCGGCAATCTATGACAACTCCTGATAGTGGGGTTAGATACTGACTCTGGTTGACACAAATTGATTTCTTATCACCAAAAATGTGACGAAACTTCAAAAGCCTGTTACTCAATTATTTATTATCAGCTTCAATAATGTCAGCTCCACGAGATGGACCCTAATATTAAACCATTATAATAAATTCAGTACCTCATTTCGATGTAGATTATCACCTTTTTCATCATAGCTTTGCACATTTGTGTCATAATATTATACTGTTATTTATATAGAGCCCGACACTACAGTCGAATAATTAAATAGTGGGAAATGTTTTAAATCTAAATTATTCTTCCAGATATGAACTGAGTTAATTACCTTCATCATTACTATATAATATGAAGTAGGCTAGTGACAAAGGTTATTTTGAGTTATCAGAGGCAGAAACGCGTCATAGAAATAACTAACAATGTCGCGTTATTCCCATAATTCAATTGCCTACAGGATCGATTATATTTTTCCTTCTAATGTCAGCTCGTTAGCTCGTTCTTATTATTGGTTCCCCCGTAATCCGTGGTATGATAATTAAGACTTGTGGACCAAAAACATGTCACATCGGAAATAGTACAACTTTTATGTAATTTCAGAAAAATATTGAAATCAGAGTGTCGTGCAACACACAACTCAAGAAGAAAATATCCAGTTATTTGGACTAGATTTAAAGTTTATTTCAACCTATTTCATTACCGTCCAAGTTAAATAAGACCTACGTTATGCAAAACATATCCACGGGTAACTGATATTGGGAACGTTTATAGACCACCCACATTGAAACTGCACTGGTCGTTTATAAATAAATAATTCACAGAACCGTAGTACTGCATTCTTTAGTAAGTTGTTTGATAAATGTTAAAGTCCAAATACTATTATCTGTTTTTGTTGATATTAAAATGAGCTTGTTGACTTCACCTAGACCATAGTATAATTCGGATAAGGTCGCTATGCATCCAAAATGTCATTAGCATTACGCAGCCAACAGCTTATTTCTGAGCTATAAGCGATCGGCAAAAGTGTTGCAGACTTCCACATTATGATATTATTTTTAAAAAAATATCTCCGAAGTGCAGTGCTTCATCTCGGAGCAAACTATTTTATTTATGAAAAATGTGCAAGCTTTTTTGTTTATCAAATTCTGAGAAACGAATAAACCGCCCTAAACAATATATGCGATTGCTTGTTCCACCATTCAGTTTACCATTCCCAGTAAGTGACTTGGATAGAAGTTACAAATCATTTACAGCATAAAAAATAAAGTATTTAAGCTTTAGGATTTTGCCATTTGTCAGTGTGAAAGAAAAGCATGTGATGAATAGTGAACACCAAAGGCCATTGCCAAAAAGAACATTGGGCACCCCACTACTCTTTTTAATCCACGACACTGGATCAACAGAGTTTCTCAAGTCTCACCATGATGGCTTGCACTTATAAACTAAGTAATTCAATGTCCCAATCCTAATCCAACAACGTTTATTGTGAACCATCGCACTTCGGTAAGCCATAAAAATGTAAATATGAGCAACAACGCCGTCAGAACGACTCGAACCGTTCGTTACTGCAGTGTATTATGTAGGGGAGCGTGTGTAGGGCTGCTCACTTGTCTTGAAGTACATCTTTTTGTACACATCTTATGAAGAAGGCGTATAGTTCTGGCTTAAAAATGATAAAATATATTTTACCAGCATAGTTTTGATCGAATTTGTATTTGCATCTTGGTTGTCAAATACAATTTGTATAATGTAACACTTTTGTTTACAAATAAATAAATTAGGATAAGTACATTTTTCATCGCCAGCGTCAACCTAACCCTAGCGAACTAACGAACACGTTGCCAAAAATATCCTAGAATAACACATAGCCTACTTTATGCTAACCGCTGACAGATTTTTCATGCATCATATTATGTTCAAATGGATATTAAAATCAGTCGCAAAAGATAAATCTGTATTTAGTTAAAAAAAATACCCATCTAAAATGAAATTAATAAAAAATAAAAAAAACAATAAAAGAACTAGTTACTATTAAGGTATATCTAAACAAAAGATTATAAAAATAATAATTATGATAATAATGATAAACAAATAATAATAATGATAAACGCTAATGTACTGTTAATTAAGTCATTGTTTATCTTAGTAAGAGTGTTTGGGGTGATAGTGTGCGTGCTAGTGAGGTTAGGTGGGGAGTGTATATGTAAATGTAGTGTCGATTGAGAGTATACACAATTCCATTATATATTAATTTGAAGCTTTGATACCCCGCGGTAACCCTAAGCGGACGCCACATCAAAGCTATCGACTTCCGGTGCAGATGCGGGTTATCGGGCGACCTCCGAAATTCCCAGCAATTAGCTTGCGCGAGCGCCGACCCTATCCTCCGCCCTCGGGACTTCCGCCCGTTAAACATTTTCAAGGAAAGCGGCTCAATAAAGCTTACGAAATTTCGTCGTATTTCCCGTACCTTAACTAGTGGAACTAGCTAAAAAAAGCCATCAGATTGCTTGCTTGAAAAGTCGCTTCATTCATAAGGCCATAAATCCTACTACTATTATAAACGCGAAAGTTTGTGAGGATGGATGTTTGTTACTCTTCTTGCAAAAACTACTGAACGGATTTTGATGAAAGTTTACAGTAATATAGCTTACACAGAATAACACATAGGCTACTTTTTATCCGGGTAACACGCGGGCGAAGCCGTTGGCAGAAACTAGTTTTATATAAAGTGAACCAGCTAACCTTACTGTGCCTGTCATTATCTGTGGAGGAGCGCGGTAGGTACGGCCGACCACTAAATAAATACGTACTCTTAGAACATGAATGAACGTTAGATCGAGTCGAGCGCGCACTTCCGGCGACTCGTAATAAGGACACCACGCGATACGATGATACAATTTCGAAACGGGAGAGTCTAAGGAGGTCACCGGATAAGATTAAATTGTGTAAACAAACCGTTTACATTGATAACTCGTTAGCATTTCTGCGATGGCGTCTGTGACGCTACGGTGCCGCTCTATGGGTTCCGCTGTCGATAAGCGCCCCTAGATACTACAGCAAGGGAGTAGGCCGGCCGGCGCGCTGCGGTACTCGTTCCTTCAATCAATGTCCTTTTTCGCTTGTATCCTGGGTATTGCGAACCTACAATGCTATGAATTATCCCATATAAAAGCACTATCGCCGTAATGTATTTTTTGTGCTATATTTTAAGTTTATCGCAGTGTCGAAGTTTAATAATGTAGGTAGATGCAATTGAAACTCATGATGAATAATTTTGATAAGGATTCCCAATTGACCTACATTTACGAATTTTAGAACGGCAGTTATACTTTTGCGCATCTCGTTACTCGATAATTAAGCAGTCGTATTGGCACATCAAAGTATCAAAACAATAATTAGGTACTACAACAGCACAATATATTGGTACGCAAGTTAGAATCATAGAAATGTAAATCTTATTGCTGAAACGTGAATGTTTATGCTCCTTTGGCATTATTAATGCACTTCAAAGCCAAAGGTTGTATGCGAAGCGATGATCTAGCCGTAATCCATTCCATTTTATCAGTGATGTAGGTAAAAATAGTATCAGTGTTTATGCAGTTTGCACAACACACTGAAATGTTGTTTTTAAATTCATCATAACAAGAATTACGCACGCACATCTATGAATGAGTGATAAGAAATAACGGCTATTCGTAAACTGTCACAAACAATGATTCATTTATTCTTTTTAGGGATTTGTGCCTCAAAAGTAACGAAAAAAATCCCAAATAACTCTTGAGGCTGCCCGTCTATCGTCACGGGAGTTTTTCTCGGAAACGATCTATGTTAATTGAGGAAGAGATGGGCACCACAAAAATGTTTTTTTTAATTAGTAACGTGAGGGGTATCGTTTCAAGGTTTACAAAAATATATTTAAAAACCTTTGATGATTCGCCAAACTGAGCAAATAAAAATAAGTTCCATTTTCTTTATCTTAAAGTTTTCTAAGTCTGAATTTTTGATATTATCAGGAAGCTCTTATAAACTTTTATAGATTGCTTCATAATAATGTAATCTGTCTCAGCAAAATGTCAATAATTATAATGCCAAATTTGTGGCCAGATTTCAACGTCAAATTAACTCATAGGTAGGTGTTAATCAAGGTGTGATTGGAATACAATTTCTCGATCGCAAAGGACTTTCCCTAACTAAATCCCTGAAAGCAACATAATTTTAAATGTTGCAGGATAAGTCGATGCAGACTCTTAAAAGTTATTTCAGGGTTGCGCGAAGACAACCCTTGCACTCCTAAAATAACATAGCTTTTAAGCGATAAGACCGCCCATTGTATCTTTATCATAATGTGTTACTGTTTATTTCGCTTGTATCTTAAGGTGGTGAAAATACAATAAAGTATTTTCATCCATTCATTCATTCAACAAAACAAATGTATGTATCATTGAATCTAAATGAATGATTCACGATGGTTTGGGTAAACCATCGTGAATCGAACCCGCACTTTAAACTTGAGTTGGATGCGTTTGCCAATTTCGCCATTAGTTCGTTGACGCTGGTGACGAAAAACTCAGGTCGCATTTTAATTAAATGATATACATTTGTATAAGTGAGTCACTGGGTAGGAATGTCAAAAGTCAATGGGGTCCTGTACGCTTTTAACGGAAATTACTTCATACATCATCAATTCATCATACATACATGAATCATGATTCCACATTTAATACTTTCAACTCCTTTGAAGGAATAGTTGACAAAAAAGGCTAGTGAAAAGTTATAGAGAATTTTTCAAATAAATAAAAAAAAATGTTTGTAAAATCCTGATTTATTTTAAATCTAAACAAATGTATAGGTATATGGAAATAACAAGTCATAATTAAATTAAAATGTATCCCAAAAAATCCAATTTAACGGGAATTGAACCCACATCTTCTTAAATAAATTTTTGTGACTCATTTAAATGTTATTTTCTACATAAGTATCGTTTTCACTTTAAAATTAACAAACAAGTCATAATATTAATCAATAGACTGTACCTACGATGAATCAATGTAGCATATTGTTTAAGTAGTACCTATATTCAGATGACTAATAACATCTAGATGATCAACTCATGTTTGTACAAAGTACATCTTACAGACAATCAGACACGAAGGGGATCTTTAATCCTAGGAATTAGTGAAACACGTGTTTGTTAACAGAAATAATGAAGATGAGAAACCGTTATTGTAACCAAATCGGATAAACTGAAAGTCCTAAATATTCAATCATCTTCATCAGATCTGTAAACTAAAATTGTATGCATCCGGCATAAGGTCCCTTAAAACGTATCTTCAGTGGAATATTCTTTTTACCAAGTATGTGTTTAACTAACCCATATTAAGTACTTTGGCTTAAGTGAAATAGGAAGTGATAAAATAACTGTTGGTTGCCGCTTTCGACATGTACCTATTAAACTGTTATCTTGTTTACTTTCACGCAACTACTTACTGAATGGGATAGTTCAGATTTTTTATCGTGTCATTATTTCTTATCAAGGAGTCACATGGCCTATGGGCACTTTAAGGGTGATGCATGATTGTTATGGTTTTTTGGAGCATGTAGATTGGTGCGGTGCTATATGTGGTTGGTTGGACTTTATCTGCTATCGGGCGCCTGCAATCCGCGCCGACCCCGCGATATCCTCGGTCTATATCGCCTCCCGCCCCGTGCCGCCCGTTACTCCGCCGCACGAGATTGAACCCTTTGCTGATATGTGTGAAAGTGTTGATTGTTTCGTTAGCCAGGGCAGGAGCGGGCGCATGAATGGACAGGCTTGTGAATAAGCGGACTATGTCCCGCGGCTGATAAGCGCTATCGTCGGCGTCGCCGCCCGTGGCCAGCTGATGGACCATGTTGACAAACCCTGTTCCACTTTCGCTACCCGACACCACTTAGGTTTATCAATTAACACTTAAACAACTTGATTAAAATTCTTGCACTCCCAAAATAATTCTCAAGATTACCACCTCAAAGGTACTTTCAAAGTTCATTCAAAAAATATAGTTTGTGCTTTGACTTGAATGCATGAAACCATAAAATTATCCTCCTACACATAAAATTAAAATCTGAAATCATAAATTAATCATCAAATTAAATTGGTTGACAAAACATTAAAAAAATAATATACAAACAATAAAATATTATGCAGGGCAAAATATATTTCTTATTCAATTGTCTGGTTATGGTTAAACAACTACCTTAATGACTATAATAAAAACAATAATGTGTTCGTCGTTTTTTGATAATGATTAGATATCGGTTATGTACGGATAATGAACTCATTGTTAACAAAAGAAGGAATTGGTATACAATTTGGAATACTTTGTGTTATCCTACTAATCCTACAAATATTTGATGATATTAATATCATCCGTAAGTACGATATTAATATCATCGTACGTGAGTAACGTGCACAGACCTGGTCACTCACTAACAGCCAAAAGTTCAGCCTCGTGGTATTTCAGAGAGCTATGGAGCGAAGTATTTGGGAGTCAAACTCACAGATCGAGTTAGAAACACGATACTGCGCTCCAAAACACAAATAGTCGATGTCGCACAAAAAGCTGAAAGACTAAAATGGGATTGGGCCGGACATGTGTGTCGTATGCCAGACGAGCTGTGGACGAAGACCACCACAGACTGGG
Organism: Perizoma flavofasciatum; assembly: GCA_958496245.1. NCBI lineage: Eukaryota > Metazoa > Arthropoda > Insecta > Lepidoptera > Geometridae > Perizoma > Perizoma flavofasciatum. The sequence continues at coordinate 8,141,013 of OY292431.1, forward strand.
TCCCAAACAGACGACGGCCTCGTGGAAGGCCCAGGCGGAGATGGTGGGATGAGCTGGATAAACCACTGAACGGATTTTGATAAAACTTTACAGCTTATACATCAGAATAACACATAGGCTACTTTTTATCCGAGTGCCACGCGGGCGAAGCCTAGGGCAGAAGTTAGTGAAATATACATTTATAATAAGTACTTACATCAAACATGTTTGGCTCAAATAGGTTGCAAAACAAAAAGTCTTCCTAAGGTTTGGTCTGACTTTAAGATTTGTCTTTTTTTGACGCAGTGTTGTCACTAATCAAATCCTCCATTTTCAGATTGATATCTTTACAGATATCAGATACCATCATCATGCAATTTTCAAGGCCTTTCACTTAAAATTTCAAAATCAATCCTCCTAGCACAACGAGTAACATGTGCAGCAGACCGAGTGGTTAAGTCCACTAAAAAAAATGCCACAAAACTACGTGAAAGGGAGTTTGTTTGTTGGAATGATTATATATAATATGTGCATAATCTGAACTTTAAATTGAGTGTAAATCGACCCTTGAAGTCAACACCTCAGGAAACATTTAAATAAAAGACGCAAGACAGAGGAGGGTGACCTAAAAAATACCCAGTGATTCAAGGCGGTGGCCCTTAAATAACAAAATAATCATTCAAATAATAAAATAAATTACACACAGGCATCTTAAATACTTCCGAATCGTGGTTCGCTTAATTAACTAAAAGTCTACATTCTTGAAATAGTTTGTACGAGCCTCTGCCCACAACTTCGCCGGCTTATATGGCTTGGTATAAAAAGTGGCCTAGGTCACACGAACTATATATAACTATCCAAATTTCATCTAAATCGTTCAGTCTATTAGCCGATACGGATATATTTAGCAGCAAACATCTAAACATCCAAACTTTCGTATTTATAATACTAGTATGGTGATGTGATGCAACTTTCAATTATGGCCTTATGAGCGAATGTGTAGCTTTACTTGAAACTGAAATAAAATGAAGGGTGTTATTTTTAGTGCTGTCAAAAGTTTAGCTTTAGAATATGGAAGCTCCCTTGCCTTGCCATAACAAATAATTGAAATCATCATTCTGCCTACTAACCAAAATACTGTTTGAGATTGTCCCGCTACTGAAAACGCAGCAGGGGGTGTGTTACATTACAAAAGGGCGGCAAGCGCTAAGTTTTGCTGAAAATCTGTATTCTTCAACTTCTCGTAGCGGTACATTCGCTCACTTTGCTTCACTGGTAATCTGACCAGATTGAGGTAAGGTGCTCCTTAAAAAATTTAGCGACCAACGGTGAAAGAAACAGTGTGGTGAGAGTGTATACTGCACCTCATAAACAATGAACTCTTTGAACAATTACCATCTGAATATCGCACGATCGCATGTTTATTCTATTTCCTGTTATATTTTTGCAATCGCTGCTGCACTTTTTGGTTGCAGCTGAAAACCATCGCTGGGCGATGGTAAGACATCCAATACAATGCTGAGCTGAACACCATTTTGTACAGCCATACCTTTTTAGACACTTGATCTGAAAAAAAAATGTTTTAGATTTAAGAATCTACCTCTTCTTTTAATAAAGATAATAAAGGTAATTCTTTTCATTGTTTGTGCCAAATTAACGTTTATTCTATTCTATGTGCATAAATTGTTATGATTCAATAACTATATTCGACCGCATTCTTCGGTAAGCCGGAGATTAGTCTTGAAGCAACCCTACTCTGTACTCCAGTAGGTAGGTGATTACCTATGGAGCATGCGCCTCGTTAGAACGCCGGCCGGCTGCAGTGGCGCACCTGCTTGCGCACGCGTCACGCAAGCTGCCAAATAACCTTACAATGTGTTACGTGCATCGACCCATCATGCTAAGGGAATATTAAAACGTGCATTAAAAATAACACTTTGATGGTGGTATTGCACTCACGAGTCAAGCTATTTTATGGAGGTGTTTTTTGTAGTTCTGAGTGGTTGGATGGAAAAGCAAATTGGCATTATAGCGATCAATTGCCTTAGAATAACAGCATTATACTATAAATAAATATAGTATAATGGGAACTGCATGACTGATATACTACTTGTGTACTTTTTTTTTGTAAATACATACATATTATATATAGAAAACACACTGGCCTGAGACAAATAATTGCAGATCATGCAAACATTTGTCGCGAGGCGGGAATCGAACCCGCAACCTCCTGCGTGTCAGGCAGGCCCACTGCGCCACAGAGGTCGTCTGTCTATCTTTGGTGTCCTTTTTAAACTCATTTATAATAATAATAAATGCTCAACAGGCACATACATAGGTCTGACCCCACATTTTTATTCCCTGGGTCATGGGTATCAGGAACTATGAGTATCGTGGTACCACAACATCAAGACCCGGAACAAATATCTGCAGGACACATGCACACATTTATATACATGTATGTTTTATCCAAGAACTCAAAGAAAAGGGGTACTCCTGTGTAGTTGGATGGAGAGCAAATTGGTATTATGGCGATACAATGCCTTCGAATAGCAGCATGGGGTGAGAGACAGATGACACAAAAGAATAGCAAAAGTACATTGGATTACCTAGGCGTTAATATCTGTGCCTAGGCGCAAGCTACTAGATTAGTTACAGTAAAGACAAACATGTTTTAAGCAATATCATGCTAATCTGCACCCAGTCAGCATTCTTTATGTTTACATTATGTCCTCTGTCATTCCATGTTACTCTTGGCGTGTACTCAATGGGTAAAGTTGACGACTGCGGTCACCCGATCTCTAACTTTCATCATGCATATTGTAAAACGGGAATTCGCACCTACCGGACTATCGGTGAAGGCATCGACTAATTTGCCGATTAAAAGTTGAGTACTAAGTAATCTCGCAAGATCCGTGAAGCTTTCGAGATAAGTCTTCTAGCGAGCTTTAAAAGGGTGCCATAGCAGCGCGGCAAAGCGCTGCGGATGGGTTTTACCCCCTAGAAGTTAAATCTGTTTGGAATACATGACAGTGCGGGAATCGAGTCTGATAATGCCACATATCTAAATATTCTCCAGGGATAAGTTATGGTGATTACCTGAGCAGCAATGAAGACAATATTGCTCCACCATCGATTACTACAACAACGCGGGGAACATAAGCAACCCTTCCACTCGCCCTACAAACTGAGTTGAAATTATTCTCGGAATGAGTCAAAAGTTAGTTGGTGCCTTCACCGAGAGTACCTACGTGAAAGTTCTCGTTTAATTATATATATATCATTCATATATAATTTAATAATATATGAATGATCAAGTTCACGATAGTTTTTGAAATAAAACCTTCACCATGCTGGAACTGTCGCAAATCTTTCTTTGTAAGTAGCCCGAAACCAGACCGTACCCATATCTGGTAATCACCCGCTTCGTTTATCATTGCGAACAATCGGTCTCATTTCAAGCTAGCTTCTTATCATCTTTCTGCTAAAGAACTTTGTTATTTATTTTTGTGAGTTTCGCGTGACCAATGCACAGGCAGAAGCACAGAAAATTTTTTATTTTTTTCAAATCCCTGCGGACTATTTTGCTACTTTTCAGCAATAGATTTACAAGAAATTAAAATGGAATTAAACATCTAGTAGTAACGAGCAGTAAAACGTCAAGATCTACTAGATAAATGAGTCAATTAGTCAGACTGTGTAAGGATTTATTGTATGGCATTGTTTATACGTAGGTTTGCTTCTGCTTCAGCATTCTGCGTTGACTTCACGCAGATTTAGTGCGTGTTTACATACTAAACTTAATATGGGATGCCATCCTACTGAAACCTTACACGATTGCACCCACGATGCATATTACATTCGATACAAAACAAATACAAAGTCATTTATATCATTATCATCAACACCCTGTCTCATCAAGTCATCATCAAGTCTGCCATGACGAATGTTGCTCCTATCATTAGAAGGGGATATATACAAAAACCCACCATCCACCCTGTATATATAATCAAATGAAATCAGTATTAAACCATAAATTACTTGACAAGAACTCTTGATGTAATTGTCTTCAATAAAAACGAATGGAGTCCAAGCAAGATGACATCGCACCGCAAGGAAGCATATCAAAGATCACGCGGTTGCAGGTTCTTTAGCATCCGCATTCCATCAGAACATGTTCATTCTTAATATCTAGCGCTGGTCGTGAGTCATTTGCGAGAGTGCACCATATTCATTAAAATTCGAGTAAACGACGTCCATCAATCGAGCCCGCCGCCGCCGTCGTCATCCGCCGACCACTGATTGCTACCGGCCGGCATCGACTTCGCTGCCGGTCGGTTTGTTCAATCTACGACAAATGAGTAGATCGCACATTCTGATTCATGAATTGAAGTAATTATACAATGATTATCGGAAACTGCTTGGATTCCGACGATTTGTTCTAGGGACTGTCCAATTTGCATCTCTACTTGTCGTGTCAAATCGCGGTGATTCATGATACTTATTCAACATTTTAATCCTAGAACCGGTTCCCGTTTTTCGTTAGGAAATAATGGTTTTAGAAAAATGCGTGTTCTATCCATTTAATTATTAATTCATCGATAATGGTGTAACCTACTTAAACTAATAGACAAGGTTATATGGCATTCCAAGTGCATACCTCCCATCAATGTTAACAAAGTCCATTGGTCTGAGTCCAATGGACACCTGTTAGAATTAGTTGTCGCGCCGGCGGCGGCGGCGGCGGCGGCGCGGCGTGGCGCACGCGCAGGCATGCGTAAGTATGCGCGCCCCCCGCGCGTACTGCGTATACACACCCCCGCTGCCTGCCCTGCCCTAGCGCCCGTTCACCATTCATTGGAATGCAGGGCCTGTAGGTATACATCTCATTATCTATTGAAGTTATTGAGCCTTTTTTAGTTTGTGGGTCTTCGTACCCATTTAAATTCCATTGTCATTTTTCAATTAAACATTTTAAATCTAAATCGTATTTTAGCGACCGGAATGCAACTCCTGCAATGCAATCCAGATAATCGATTGATTCACATAAAACTATCGGGAATTAGCAGGTCGGCATTCCACTCCTGTCTCCAATACAAACACGCATCTAGATTGTCTCTTTGTAAGCGTAACCATTTGAATCTTTCTTTCGAATCCATTTGCAGATCCGTAATAGGGCTTAAGAATTTGACGAGAACTCCTTAACAATATCGAGCAATCGACGGTTACAGAAGCATACCTTCGGATCGTCTTTAGAGTCCAAAGTTGAGCACGCGCATCGGGCGTTCTTATAGTGGAACACGCGGTACATTGCCGGCGAAGTGAGGAATGTAGGCACACGGCATCCGGTGCTGGTGGCATTGTAGAGAGAAGCCGCTCCGGCACCGAGCAGTTGCAGTTGTTTGCCGGTGAGCGAGCGCAGGGCACGAGGCATGCGAGGAATGTGCGGCCCTCGGCGCCGGTTTACAAATAGAAGGGCCTAGCGCGAACTGCACGTGTGATACATAGCCACGATTAATCTGTTAGCACTGATGCCTGCGCCCGCGTCAAACGTACGCGCGATCCTATCACAAATCAATTATTGTCTAATAACTACAGTGTCCCTTCGAGTGATCCCGCGAGTGTTATCACGATATGCTTTGACTGTATTTCAGTGTGTTGAAAACGAGTGAGGGTAGACTTCGCTCGATCTGGCTTGTCAATTAAGAAGTGATGACGAAGTCCGGGAATGACATCGAACGAGGGTCGCTCGTGGAACACAAGAAAGCGATCGTAGCCCTGCGTTCGCTGACCCGGCCGGACGTCACGCCTGAGAGAAGGCGAGTGCAGCACGCCTCCCCCTCCCTGCTCGCGGCTGAACCCGGATCATACTAAAACAATTCTTATAAATTAAGCAATGAAGACGACCCTCCGTCTACGAAAGTTACCTACTCGATGGGGTGAACTCCGCCGCCCTTTAACTATTTGGTTGTTGAACTTCGGTTAGTATTCGGAGCTGTCGTTATACTCGTGTGATATTCGAGCCGTTAATGTGGAAGCGGTTAATGCAATGGCTTAGTACTAAGTTGAAGATGTTGATAAGACATGCATGATCACTGACCCACTGACGCTGCGATGTAACTTTCAGTTTTGAGTTTCCAAATCACTCAACGCAGCTAATTCCCTTAACTAACTAGAATTCCTACTCAATTACTAATTGTGTACATAGCCATGATACGAGTATTGAAAATACTCGAATCATGGTTCTAAAATACTAATTAGTTTTACATCACATACTAATTCCTGAATAGGGTGTAAGGTCTGTATAAACTTTTTTTTAAGTTTTAAGACGTTGACTGGTACAGATGCCGTAATTCTTCTCGCAGTTTTGTTTATTTTTAATACATAATAAAAATAAAATATAAAAATATGAATATACACAATATTTTCTACCAATTCGAATCAGTTGATTTTATTTATCGAATCAGTTGATTCGAATTCGTAGAAAATATTATATGAGCAAAATATTAAATTGTTAAAAGAAGAAAAAACTTATAAGTACTATCTTTGAAAATTCGACAGTGGAAATGTTATTTTTGAAGTAAATAATTCAAACGTTATAGAAAAAATTTAGGTACTTTTTATCTTGGAGTTAAAGTGGGAAACAAAGATTAGATAGGCACAGCCCTACAATGATAACGACACCGGATTCCAAAGCGATTTACACGCCCCACTTTTACACATTTGGTCTATCAAAACAACATTCTATTTGAAACTTTAATATTATCTTTTTGCTTGTATTATATTCATTTTGTTTTCATGGTACGATGATGATGGTCATGATGGATTAATATTGTAAAATTTATTTAAAATTTAACCTGAATGATTTTTTTAAAATTTTATATCAGACTATTTCATCTATACTAATATTATAAAGAGGAAAGATTTTTTTGTTTGTTTGTTTGTATCGAATTGGCTCCGAAACTACTGGACCGATTTTAACCATTTTTTCACCAAATGAAAGCTAAATTATCAGAAAGTAACATAGGCTATAATTTATTTTCAAAAAATAGAGTTCCTTGATAAAATTACAATAATGTAACCCAAAGTAGCAAAATTTTGCCTATAAAATTCATTATTTGGCGTGCGCTGAGAATACTATTGATGATACATAAAAATTATGTACCTACAAAAAGTCCTCGAGGGAATATGTCTATCATAGTTAAGTCACAATAGCAGCTTTTGTGTTCTAAAATGCTGAATCTTATGCTGAGCTTTATGCTGAGTCCCATCCCAATTTGTGGCTGCTTATCTCATCAGCAGTCTAATCATCTTAGTTATATATTTAATTAATAAGTAGTTGCAAATAAATGATTTATCTATCTATCTATCTAAAATGTAATTAGATCGATAGAAACAAAAGTTGGTTACATTCATACCGATCGTATTAATTCTTATTCAAAAAAATAGTTTTATCATCGAGGGTATTTATGTAGCAGTAAAATGCTTTACTGTTACTTTTTATCCCGACATTCCCACGGAATCGAAACTTACGCGGGTGAAACCGCGGGCTATTTAATATATTTTTGTTGTAATTTCTTTGGTTGCATAATCCAACTCACATTCCAAGTTTGTTTGTTCCGGGTATGGGTGTTCCGGTAATATGGTACTCGTAATTCCTGACTCCCACGATACAGGTGTTTATTTATTTTGTATTTTTATTTATTTTGTATTTTTCATATTTTTCATTTTGTGTTTATTTATTTTGTATTTTTCGAGTACCACGCGGATGAAGCCGTAGGCTAATAATAAAAATAATACTTCTATGAAACAGAAAGGGTTCAAATTCGTGCCGGAACAAGCAAATGTTCCGCAACCAAACCAAGCCAACAACATTAGGAAAGTTTTGGATCACAAGAAACTTTAATTAAATATGTACTTGCATTAGTACATATTTAATTAAAGCTTCGCGGGCGTGGTATTTGGGTTGAAACCAGCATATTATGAATTGTTCTATGTCCAGATCTACATCTATTCCAATTTTATCCAAATCGCTTCAGCCCTTAACATCTTTAGTAACGAACATCGAAACAGTCATCATCATTTTAATCTTATTCTTCTAGACCCCATAACTAACTCTAAGATGGTGCAAGTTATAATTTTTTCACCATCTTCATGGTGAAAAAATAACGTGACTTCACCTATTCGTGAGTATTAGATTTTACCCAAAGTTTTTTTATGATAAATATAATTCCTACTCTTTAAAAAAATAACAACTTTTGAATATTTACACAATGTGACTTTTCTCGACAATGAACTAAAAACCCGTACCCGGTCGCACAGTGTTAGTGCGTCGGGGACGCACAACACTGTGTATCAAGGGAAAGATTGCGTTTCAATCCCCACCTTGTTTGTACACTTCTTGTGGTATTATTATTGACCTTGAAGCATTTCCTTACTTATTTTACTACATTAAAAACAACTTCTGGTTATAAACGATTATCTTCGAGCTTAAAACTGAGGACAAAATCGGGGTGCATGACATTATACCTAATAAAGGTATAATAATTTCGTTTTAGACATCATATTAAAACGCTAATCTCTTCGACATGTCAGGTAACGTATCTATAGAGCAATTACTTACATAAAAAAATGTTTTGGTAAGAACTAGAGGAATTATTTGTGTGAAAAAAGTAATTTGTACATTTAATTTTGTTTTAAAATAAGGCCAAATACTAATTTATTATTTCTTTCGTTTCTTGATAAAAATGATAAACTTCAATGAGTTATTGTTTCTTAAGAATGATGCTTTTAAAATTAATTTAATATATTTTTATGATTATTTGTAACTGACAAATTAAAGTATTATAAGAGAATGCACATACAAACAATATATTTTCCATAAAAAAATAGGTACAAAGATAAATATTTATGCTTGGAATCTTGGAACAAGGTGTCCGGCCGGGGAACAAGGTTTCTCCTTGCGCGTGCGCACACATAACGCGCCGGCTAGGAACACTGTGAGGCATTTCCTGTCGATTTTTTATGCATCTACCCTCTCTATAATTCAGCGCCTATCGGATATTACCAAAAAAAATTACATTATCATATTATTTATGTATTTTATTGGCGTTTAGCGAGACCACCGTGGAACGCGTTTTCTGCGCTCGGTGTATGCTTTCAGCTAAATTTTACCCGGGATAATAAACAATAAATAAATTTAAATGCATTAAAACATAATTATGTACTATTATTTTGCAAAAATAAATAATTTCGAATTAGATATTATTTAATTTAAAATAAATAATACATAAAAACGTGCGATACCCTTAATTTTTCTGTTGTTTAATGTATGTTTAGAATTCAATAACAATACTATTTTTCTTTTAATAGAGCTTGTTCAGGAAGAAAATTTAGTTTCTGATTCATTTTATTTAATTATTTTTAATTAGAAACTAAAGTTTTAGAATGAAGCAGTTTGTGTTAAATGTAGGTACCTAAGATATTTTTTTAATGAAAGTTAAGTGTATTTCACATGAATTTTAAATAAAACGATGGAAGGCTTTTATAGTGGCCAAAAATAATTTAAGAAAAAAAAGATGTTATAATCATTGCACATGAAGTCTATTTTAGGTATTTCGTAATAAAAAGTTATAAGGGCTTAAGTCTATTTGATTGTTGTGCATTTGATAAGCTATACTTACATAGACCATAACCATAATTATGTGGCAAAAACATTGTTTATGTACATTAAGTTATGGCCATAAATAAAAGAAAAACCTTATTGACAGCACCATACATCACTTTGAATAGTAAATAATTGTGCATAAATAAACATACACAACATAGATAATATTTCAAAGTAGTTTTGTATAGTTATTATGATGAAAATAATATTTTACTTCACTTTAAATTTAAAATTAAATTTGCTTGTATCATATAATTTAAATAATGGAGTAGGTAACAATGCAATTTAATTTATCGGTTATTTCTGTTAGTTACAGTAAAATTGGACTGAGTACCTACCTACCTAAGTAATTTTGTACATAACTGTTGGAACGCCCCGCGACTTCTTTAGCTTTGATATTTTCCATACAAACGTTAATTGTCCTCGAGAGGTATAATTCGGTAAATCGTTTTTAGTGCCCCTACTTATCTTACAAATGTCTGGTCTCAAGCTGTGCGTTGATAGCCAGTCGGTCAAATATGTCGCGCAAAGATTTTAATAAATATTGATGATAAGCAGCTAATTATCAAAATTATGATGCATAGAAATGCTTTAAGATTGATAGTAGAAAAAATGCCTAGGTATATGATTCTCAAGATTATATTTTTAAGATTTATTTGTAGGGATATTTTGATAATGAAAAAAAATAATGTGATACCTATTCTAGTCATTATCCTAATTATAATACCCACCTAGATATGGATGTATAGGTGCTCGAATTTAATATATATATGTCAGACCATTGTATATAGTTTGCACCTTTTTCAACTAGATTTTTTTTTATCTATCTACTTTAACGTTGGACGGTTGACATGTTATAAGAATATTGCTACGCACATAGCAAACTACAAGATATATAATTTTATCATCATTTTGACCATCTGTATTCGATTAATAGATCAACAAAAATTAAATAGCGATTAAAATCAATAGCGGTATTTCAGATCGGAATGTTACCAATCTCTGTTAGAATAGCGTGACGTTGATCAGAGTCAGATCTGTATTTGTTAGATATCGTGATTGTTGTGTAAAATGTTGGTGGTGTGCGCGAGTGTGAGTGCCGAGTGAGGGCTGGCTGAGGTGAAGACCCTCGCGCGGCCACGTGGCAGCAGGCGCGCCTCGGCCACGGTGACGGTGCATGTCAGTTTTCTGGAAAATTTGACAAATGTATGTAGCACAACGGCGCGGGCGCGGGTGCCTGTGGCGGTGGCGGCGTGGCGGGCGGCAGCGCACGGGCAATTCGCAAGCTGCGCATGTGTGGAGCTCGTCGCGACGCGATCAGCGAGCGCGCTCGTGTGCGTCGTAAAGTGAAGGTCGAATATTTGTCCGTACTCCTCGGTCTATTGGTGTTCACGAGTCGGCGCTGTGATAATGAGGTGTCGTGGTCCCGCTCGCACCGGTTCTCGGACGCGCCCGGGGAGAGGGACGGCCGGCGGTGTGCGCGTGCGTCGGAGCCTCCGCCGGCGCCGGCGCGGCCTGCCCTCATCAGTCTCCCCGCGGCGGGGAAGCGGTTCGCGTGTGCAACTCCGTGTCGGCTCGGGCTGCGGCCCGCAACCGCTCTGAGTCGCACACGAATATTTTTAGATAAGAGCGCGAGTAATTTATTCGCAAGCTAGTGATCGCGCGCACTTTTGTGGATATCGGTACCGGCGCATGCGGGCACGATTGCGCCGGCGCTGTGGGGCCGCCGGGTGCGAGCCGGCGACGGCAGAGACGTCCCTATAGGTAAGCTGCGCACTTCCTGCGCGCGCGCCGCCATGTTCGGCGGTAACGTCACTTCCGCCGGGGCCGGAACCGGCGCCGGAGAGCGGACCCGAGCTGGGAGCCCGCGGCGACGTCGGTGCCCGCGCCCGCTCAATGGACAACGGCTCTCGATTCATAAAATGTCGGGCGTTCCATTCACGCCGCGGCACGGTGCTACGCCGACCGCTCACTCGTGACCCTCGCGTCTTCGAATATTCATGTCTCCCTCGATAACATCGTAACCTCTTGACTTCTTTTTGTATTATCACGTTGTTTAGTGAACGCCGCTAGTCGAGACCGGACTCCGTGCCAAGTGCTGGATACAAGTGTGCGTTCAACCGCTTTGAAAATCTACTGTGAAATATACCCAGTGTACAGTGATTTCGAAATAGTGATTATCCGTTTCTATCAAATGGAGTGTGGCATCCCATGTCGTAAGATTAGAAAATAATTTTGCTTCTTATGAATTCACTGCGCTTTGGCGATTTTTTTCTACCCACAATTTTAATTAATTTTCAATTATAGATATTGTAACTGGGAGGCACAACTGTAGACTTCAGGAATTGTTAAAAAAGGATGTTCTTATGAGATCATTGCTTAAAAAATACTAAATTGTACGATATATTACAAATTTATTACTAAAAAATGTTTTATTAAAAATAATTTTGAGCGCTTAAAGTTTTTGAAGATTATCTTATATCGGTACCAGAATTGTGTTTATTATAATGATCTTTTATTTATGAAGTTGTCTTGATAACTTGAAACTGTGAGATGTCTAGTTATGCATGGCGCACATTGTCGACAGGACGTACGTCGTACGTCACCAGAGCATGACGTCGGGCACATTGTCTCGCTCGCACACTGTGTTTGTTCTCCTCTAGCCGTGGTTAACCCCCAGCTGTTCATTGCCCTCGACACTAGGTCTGCCCTACCCTCATTGCGCTTATTTAAATGATTAAAGTACACTTAGCACCGCATTCCGACTTCATTGATCAAAATTGATACCTGATATTAACCGATCGTTTCAAAACCCTACTCTAATGCATAATAAATTTCTTAAAATATTTAATATTTAATATTAAAAAAAAAAAATTCGAAATTTATTATTTTTAGTAATGTATAAATTTTTAAATTAAAATTTTTAAATTATAAATCATAAATTTTCTTTTCGGTAACGAACTTATCCAGATTGTCTTATTCAAATAAGCTTCATAAATAAGTTACTTTATAAAATACAGTAAAAAAAATTAAGTTAATAAGTTTTTTTTATAAATTTTTACTTTACCCATTCCTTACATTTAATTAAGTAGTTATGTAAGTGTACCTTTGTTGGGTTTTAGGTTTACTGGAAAAAATATTTTTCAAATACCTACAAGAATTCCCCTATATATATTTATTTCCTCTATAGATTCTGCCACTTAGCAATAATAATTGTCTTTGTACAAGGTACAATGTGTTATTAATGTAATATTATATAGAGGTATAACTAATACTAATAGCTTATTTTCTTGTGAATTTATTTTTACTCCAGTAACATTTTGTAGTACATTTATAAGATATAAAGACCTTATATCAGTGTATACAATATGCGTTTACTGAACCTAAATACTTATAGCAAGTTACATCAAAAAATGTTTTGAATGCCGAAACATTCATATTTATAACTTTAACTTACTTTTTGCCAGCTTGAACTTACAGTGTACTTTTAAGTTAGCCTGTGGTTATTTATAATGTGTGAATATCGCGTAGACATGTGAGGAGTATCTCTTTCCCAGATTGCTCTTAGAAGGTAACTATCTGATGAGTCAGGTGTTCGTGACGTCAGCTACACGTGCCCTCATCCACTGACTCACATCTCTCAGTGACGTAGCCTCTAGCTACTATTACGCATCCTTTGCTGAAACCTTTCCTCCATTTATTACCCGCATTCCATAGCCGCGCAGTTCATTATTCAATATAATTAGGAGCGACACTTGTTGGTTGCGCTGCCTTGCCAGTGCCGATGCCGCTCCGCCTACGAGCGCTGAGCTGCGGGTGTATGTGCGTGCTGCGCTGCGCTGCGCCTCCGCATCCGGCGGCGTGGGCGCACATTTTATAAGCACTTCCTCCGACCGCTTCCTCCCATCGCGGTACTGAGCCCCGGGGGCTGCGTCGGGACCTACGCTACGCCTCTACAAAGTGATATCGTCCATACAACGCCTCATTACACATTTACACGGATTGCAACACACGTCGCGATGGCATGTAGGACGTATCCGAGTGCGATAAGCGAATGGCACATTACCAAATTGGTCACTCATTGTATATCCGTAGTAACCGCGTCCGTTTCGTCATTCATACTCCCGTCGATCGGTAAATCTCCACTAGAACACGCTGATCGTCGATTTCCGCCTGGCCATCATTGGCTACGTAATAAAGTACGCATTGCTTCACACTAGCCGAAGTTTCTCAGCGCCAAGATAAGCCATTAAGGGTCGGTCGCTTTACAAAAAACGTTCATTATAAAAGATATAAAGACTGCACCGGTGTCGAGCCTTCCCAGAACTGAATCCATTCTTATTTCGCGCTCCTGCCTTATTCACGGCCTTTTTTGTATGGTTTCGGTATATTTTTTTTACTAGAGCGGTGTTCCTGTGAGTGTTTCAAGGAAATGGCTTATTGGGTTTCGTTTAGAATGAGGCTTATCTTGGGACGTCGATCGGCGGCGCGTCGGGGCCTGGGAACGGGCGCGTCCGTCGGCGGTGAGCGGGCGGCGGGCGTTGTGGTGCCGCGCGCACCGTTATGTGGCGAGCACGTTGCGACCGCATACCTTTGCAGCGACAGCGCCAGCTCCTAGACATGACATCATCCTTGTCGACAATTCTGACGTCCGACTCTATCGAGTACGTAGGAAAGGCAAAGAAATAATTTCGCTGTTTTAACTGCCGATAGTAAACATATAAATTAAATGGCCAATAAAAGCTGGAGAGTCACTTGAAATTGGATTTTAACTGCCTAGGTATTTCAATGTACCAAAAATTTACTGTGTAATAATGTCAACAGGTTAATTACGATGTTATTTTTTGCTTGTGAAAATATGTTTTATGAAAGTATCAAGACTCCTGCGTCTAACTATTTCAGGTAAAGCTACTAAGCTTCATGCTCGAGTTGGTGTACGCAGGCGCAGGGCTATCACACACCACAACGGGTTTAATTATTACGTATGTTGCATCGTTGCAATTGTGTGTATTTTTATAAAGCTCTGAAAATTTTGATCAGCAAAATAACGCACAGAAAATATTTGGAACTACTGTTTTATTGATGACCTAATAGAAGTAAAGCAATGGTATTGTTTGTAGACAGGATTAAATTTCCTTTAGAAGTAGAGAATATAATTAGGGACATTATTGAACTCAATATTTGCACAATAAAGCGTCACAATCTGGCGGTGGGTCATTCATTATGATGCATTCGGAATAGAGCCAACTGGGGTTTCTCAGAGATTGTCTACCGGCGCCGCGCCGTTAAGAGAAAACAATCATAGTTTGATAAAATAAATTAAATGCTACTCTCGCCCTTGCTCGAAGTTATACTACAAATCGTAGTATAAGTCCGTTTGA
The DNA here is from genome assembly GCA_958496245.1 of Perizoma flavofasciatum. Lineage (NCBI taxonomy): Eukaryota > Metazoa > Arthropoda > Insecta > Lepidoptera > Geometridae > Perizoma > Perizoma flavofasciatum. Next base: position 8,156,040 of record OY292431.1, read on the forward strand.
CATTATAGATATGTGCCGAGGTCGGTTCAATTACCGCTGTAAAATAGCTTTTTTTTTAATTTTGTAATGGGATTTTCAAATATTGAGAAAAGCTTGAAAACCCCCTGACCTCTTGTTTCTGTTTGTAAGGTGCGTTTTTTCAGACTTCGAGTATGGCAATTGTTCTATCTGATGATAATGTTCTTCAGATATTTGTGTGTTGGTCTGGGTGTTGTGGTACCACTTATAGTTTCTGATGATCACGATACAGAGAATCCTGGTGTGAGGTCAGGGCTATGTATGGGACTATTATTGTTTATTACTATTATTATTGTTGTTTGACGTGAATGTTTATTTGTTTGTCTGTTACCATTTATCTCCGAATCAGCTTATCGGATTGTAATGCGGTTTTTTGCAATTGATTTGTATGCATTTCAAGGATAGTTTTTAAATAAGCATTATCGCTACTAGGATGCAAAAACAAGTACCTATAAAGGTGTTTCAAATTTATGATAAAACCTTTTGGAACGGGGCGTTTTTCAGAATTCGAGTATGGCGGTTGTTCAATCTGATGGTATTATTTGTCAGTTAATTATAAACCACAATAAAAATAAACTTACAATACTAACTACAATAACGCTTAGGTTGCATTGATCTTGAACCCCGCCAACCTGAAAAAATTGGAAAGCCTCTAATACCTATAATTTTACCAGCACCGAATATTGTAGATACCCCTAAAAATCGGAACACAGAATCACCATGCTGTGTGCTTGAGCATTGTAGCTTGGCGAAGGATATAGTAGTATATATTACCCGGACAACGTAGCACTACTTTGCTTGTATGTCATATTTGTTAGTTTATCAAGACGTGCTTTCAATGTGTCCGATTGTTTTTTTCAGGTGTCGAAATATAGTTCCTGATCCAAGCAGTCCAATCGGCAGTCTTCTGACTTCAATGCTCACATAAAGCTGCCGAGAATTAAATGAGCTTCTATTGTAATCGAGGTATGTAACATTATCCTTAGAGCACATCCTATACATACATTATCCTATACGAATATATAGTAAACAGAGATATTATTTGCCGACAGCATATTTCTGTAACACTATTCGAGACAAAAATATGTACATTATTTACATTTTTAAATATGTATTCTAGTAAATTTATTAAGCTTCATTTAGTTAGAAGGTGTAGCGGGTCACGGGCCCTTATTGAGGGCAAAGGGAAGTTATAAATCTGTCGGCGCGAACAATGGCGCGATAAGGTGCACCTTGCCTGCGCCGATAGCGCCCCCTTCACTCATCTACCATCAGCCAAAACACACATGGGACCGGGCTTCATCATATATTCTATAAAAACTATTTTTTTTATTCCAGGCTTGCACACTAGGCGGCACCTGTTTTTGATTATCTAAACCCTTTTATTCCATTAATTAATCGATATCAATCTGAGTTCAAACAAGTTTCTCACCATTCTTTAAGTTAGGAATGCGTGGAACGAATGTACAAATGGCAGCCCTAAATACCCGGGCGCCATCCCATGGGAAAAACCTTCGTTAACGCACCTACAAAGTTGTTTAACTAACAATCCACTTGCACGAACTTTACATGTACATATCGACTTTAACTAAATTACCATAAAAGATCGTAAAAATGTGTATTTTGTATTTTGTAGATGGGCGTTATAAGAACATTTGAAAACAACGTCCGTTTTCTAGGGCGGTAAATTCGGCAGTAGTTGGCACGGTTTCGTTTGTAGGTCGGCTAGCGATAGCGAGGTGAGGGGGAACAGAGAGGTCGGCGTGGCATAACCTTATCGGTCATTGACCTTCACACCTAAACCGAGCCTCACATCTCGGTCGGTGCGCGCGGGTTTACATGTAAAATTAAATTTTCAGGGACCTTCAGACCAAAAAATGCTCACAAACCTAACGAATTTGCTAAATACATAAACAAGCTCTATTTGGCCGATATTTTGGTAGAGGTCATAATTATGTTTAAGATTCACTGAATTCATAAAATCTGACTGAATTAACGATGTTCATGACAACATCTTAGAATTTGGGCTTTGTCGAATATCATGCAGGATCAATAGTTTTATATTTAAGTTATTACAATTTCGTGGTCTGGACGTCAGGTAGGTGCCGACGGAACCTTGACCCCTTTATTGGTAGAAGGGAGTAGGGGGAAGGGGAAGGAGGCGACGCGCACAATGGACTATTCCGCGACACCGGAGCCGACATCCGACACACTACCGCCCCCTGTCGCATGCTCGTAGATTTTAACTACTTTTATTCCACGTAATGATTTCCAAAACTGACTATGTCTCTGAAACCGAAACAAATGATATGCTCAGGGTGTTTGAGAGAATAGAGGATATCGAAGATGAAAAAAAAGAAAACGTTCGTTTTATATGTACCCGGACGTATCCAGACAGAAGACGAGTCGCTAGTGTCAGTATAAAAATAGTTGTCTATTTCTGTGTGCGCGGCGTACGTACTGTCGCAATGCATGTCGTTGACTCCGACAATAATCGAAATAATCGTGACACGGGAAAGTCGGTCATGATAGTATGTAATTAGAGACGTCTGAAGCGAAGCGAGGCTAACAAAATTCGGGGGGCGGCGCGGGTCGCGGTTTGAATAATACATGCGATGTGCGCCCGCGCGCGTTCTTGGCGCCGCCAGCGCGCGCGCTAAAACAATACACGAATCTAGGTCTTCGCGACTGGGCGCCGCCGCGCCGCTCGCCAGCCACCCGTGAGCCTTGCGCGCACCTGAGCCATCATAGATAACCTGGAATCTATACAGTTCACCTCCTCCACAAAGCCTCTGGCCTTTGTCTCGTGTCCAGCATAACCGCCGAATATCGTATACAATCTTTAGAATGTAATTTAAAGTTTTTGTGTCAGATACTAACTGAAACGTTCACCGAAAAAAACGGCGCTTCTGTAAACGATACATTATTTATTGTTATACGATACGCGCCGGCAAGAATGTCTATTCTGTGTAAATAAAGTTCAGAACGCAGCACAGCGGGAATGTGATGCGTCTGCAATAGTTTTTGTGGAAAAACCGTATTTACAAAACGAAGCATTTGTGCCATGCGCTGTCGTAGTTAGGAAAATATCTAACAAATTATGTAGGTATTCATTATTAGTATTTTATGAAGGGCTTTTGGCAAATAAGGTTTCGTAGCACTTCGTAGCTGATTCGTAGAACTGCTACGGATACTACTTTATAGACCTCAAATTAGACGAATTAAGTTTTTTTTCTTTATGAAATCATTGTTACTTGACTTCTATATTATTTTATTCCATGTTTGTGGTAATGAAGTAAAGAAGTGTGTTGTATTAATTAGGCGGCATCAATATGCCGGTCGCGGCGTAATGGGCACGTACTGGCCATTAGATCGAAACTCGTGTCTTTCGTTAACGCACAACACCTGTTACATACTAAGGGACAAACTAGGAATATTAAGCAGATAGGTTGTCTATCTAGACCGCTTGAAAAACTTTTTTTTGTCCCATATAAAGAACTAGGAAAAAACATTTAGTTTTATTCTTGATGGGCATTTTCATTTTAAATAAGAATAGACAATCTGGAGTTTTTTTTTTACAAAATAACTATGTTATACGATTTTGTGATTTTTAGCAATCTGAATCTATTCATATAGCTGATGCCAAGAGTTTGATTTTTCTTTTCATGGAACTTGAGTTTAAGGTCTTGATGATCCTCTAAAGCAAAAACATGAATTCATAAAACATATCTAAGGAAACACCTTGTTTTTTAAAGCCTACGGTATTTCAAGCTTATTTAAACTCCAATATATTGTTAGTCATATAAAATATCCGAATCTGTATACCGACACGTGTAGTCCTTTTTAATATTAATGAAAATTATATAATAGACATAATCATGAAATCAAATATATACCTACCAATTTACTCTAAATGCTGTGTGCGTGTGTGCGGAAGTGTGCCTTCTGATGAGCAAACTCATACATCTCAGACTAAAATCTACTTCTAATCAAGGTGTTCTCATAAAATCCGTTATAATATTTACCCATGAACGCTATCAAACAGTAAAATTATCATAAACTGAATTAAATCCAACCGCTATTCATTCTAAGAATACCATAGACTCATAAATATGTTGATCACTATTACTTTTCTGTTCTAACAGCATATTTCTACATTTATATAATCTAACGTTTGTATGTCTGCATGTACGCTCACCTTTAGTTGTAATAAATAATAAAAAGTAGCGTAAAAAAAGTAAAAATCACGCTTTTCAAAACAAATCATATAAGCCCAAAATCGAAGGGCTTCCTAGTAGCCTCTGAAAAGTCCCACTATCCACCTCTTGGCTCCGTCATCAGACCCTCGACATCAAGTGCAATCTATTGGACTCGTCAAAACGAATCATATGAGCCCATACTTAAATGGTTTACTATTACCACTGAAGAGTTCCACTATCCACCTCCTCGTTCCCTCATCAGACCCTCGACACCAAGTGCAATCGATTGGACTTGTCAAAACTAATCATATGAGCCCATACTCAATTGGTTTACTAGTACCATTGAAGAGTTCCACTATCCACCTCCTGGTTCCATCTTCAGACCCTCGACATCAAGTGCAATCTATTGGACTCGTCAAAACGAAACATATGAGCCCATACTTAATTGGTTTACTATTACCACTGAAGAGTTCCACTATCCACCTCCTGGTTCCCTCATTAGACTCTCGACACCAAGTGCAATCTATTGGACTTGTCAAAACGAATCATATGAGCCCATACTCAATTGGTTTACTAGTACTATTGAAGAGTTCCACTATCCACCTCTATTTTTTTATTTATTTTTTGTGATAATTTGTAAGTTTAATTTTTTCCCAATTTATACTTTTGACATGTTACAGTGAATTACATGAATATTTATGATAAACGTTTTAAGCAATTCAATACTGTTCTCTAGATGAAACTACCTAGTAACGGAAAACTACATACTCGTTACAGACAATTAAAAGCATGCAACCTGAATATTTTTGGTACTTTCACCGTATCCCACACGGGCGGAATCGCGAGAAAATGCTTGTTAATAAGTAATAATTAATCAAGTTTTATGTTAATTTCATAGCTCTCCCGTGAATTTATAGAAGGTAGCTCAGCACATGATTATTATGGTACATTGAAGTATTTAATTGAATAGGTAGTATAATAAGTTTGAAGCTACATCTGATGTTTTCTGTCTAGGGCTGCCATGCCATATTTCAGCATAGAAAAAAAAATACAAACAAAGTTCCAGATGTTTTTTTGAAACCGAATGTTAGAGGTATATTCGGATGAAATATGTATAGATAAAAAACATAATAATTTTTCAAAAAACACTCGAAATCCTTTTCGATAGAAAATATTTTTTACCACCAAAATGAATTATTTTCCTTTTCTTGTATGAAACAAATGTAAACACCTTCAACAAAATCAGCTTTGGAAACAACAAAAACAATTATTGTGTACTCGAAATGAATTGGGAACTATGAGAAATTATCTACAAAAACTGTATAATATTGAGGATAGTCTATGATATAATGTTGACGCTTTTGAGTCGTCATAAAGTTTTGATAAAAAAATAAGATAAAATATATTAAGTATTCGGTTCGACGTCCGAATTTCCATTGATTCTGATGGACGTTAGACGGTTTGGCTTTAAAGCATTAATCTGGCAGCCCTAGATGCGTTTCGATAATTGCAGTGAGATGGTATCGCTCCACTTATTAATTATGAGGCTCAAGCCGCGCATTTATTGACCTTATCGCCGGTCGGCCCTTTCTTTACCTGCTTATTCGTTAATGAGCTATGTGCGACACCGGAACGAAACTCGATGGGAACCCTCCGTCCGGCCACTCTGATTGCTCCCTCCTACTTCGAGATTGAGTTATTACTCCCGACGCCGGTTGACGTATCTCAAGATAGACTTTGCATTTTATGATATGTGAACGTGAGTCGAGCGGCAAATTCGAATGAGCGATAAAAAAAGCGTCAGCGAAAAATAAAAACATATTTTAAGAGGCGTCAAAATTTAATGCAGTTAAAGCATCCAGTCATAGTCTAATCTAAACCCGGCAAAAGTATTTCTCGCATCCATATGAAAAGGGATCGGTTCCAAAATAAGCTTATTACATCACGATCCCCCATGGCCGCAACGTGCGCCCTGCGCGGTATAAATAGCGCGGCGGTCCCTTAAGGCGCGGGCGCACGTTTCCGGGCTGGAAGTGTGTCGCTTCCGCTGCGAGCGGTCGTTGACGCCGTGCATTGTCGCCGGCACATTCCCCGACGTCGTCGACGACGTTTTTAAATAGAGGAGCGATTACGAGCGTCTGGCTGCGGCGCCCGCGACACATGACCGCGCGAGAGTGCAGCGCCCGACGCGACGCGTCACGGGCTATTTGCGCCACAGCATCGCGCCAGCGAAACATCGCTACTCTCCAAACTTCACTCCTAGCCAAGATTACATTCTCGCCAACACACAGTAGATACTTTCTATAATAAAATTCATTTCGCGAGCATTTCGCAAACTTTATTTTGAGAATGATGTTCCTTGCTGTTGTATTAAAAAATTAAACTAACAAACAGTTAAATAACTTTTATTTGATATAAATAAAAGTTTTCCTGGCCAAAGAATTCCGTTTTTATTCCGTGAGCAAATTCAGGAGAATTAATTCAGGTGAGCAAATTCTTAAGAATTCAGGTAGGGCGTTGATGTCTTTGGTATCAAAAAACAACATTTAAAATTTTTCATCGATCTCTAGTCATTGAAAAACTATCACATAATTTTTGACTAAAAACTTGAATGCTGATGAATTACTAAAAAGTAGTGGAAAGATCCAATAACAGATGATCGGTTACGTAGAGCAATGACGTAGTTTGAATTAACCAGTATTGCTAATGTTGTGTCTAGAAAGTTGCGTAAAATGAACAGCTGAGATCGGCGATAGAGTTTTCGCGCAATTTCCAGGCCTAGATCAAAGATGGGGATTCGTTATTCGCGATTTATGATAGACTATTAAGATCTGGAGTTTTTAAATTCTGCTGAGTTCGTTGTTAAACAATATAGTTGTAAAATAATGAGTTATTTTCTGACATTTCCAGAAAATAATACGGATAGTGTTGCTCATAGCTTGTACACAGCTAAACAAATGTTCGTAACTGTTTTGTGTGTCTGTCTTCCGAAAAGCTGTCTTCTTAGGAAGTAGGTGTGATTCGACGATCAGGAGAGATGGAAGTAGCTTGGGATGCGGGTAGGTCTCAGTGTAGCGCTCGCTCGGTCTCGGGTCGCGGCTGAATAAATTCGGAGGGAGTCTCGCTGGAATGCGGGCGGCGCGGGCGCGCGGGCGGTTCCGTGCGACTGGCGCGCGCGCCGCTGTCCCACGGTCGCGAGGCCCCGCGCCCGCACCCCTCACACTTTCTTTCGCGCCATAAAGGTCGTTTCAAATATTTCGGAATGCAGCCTGGTGACATTTCACCGGTGCGGGCGGTGAAGCCGAGGAATGCTGCCTCCGGCATTCGACCGCACGCCCTGCTCGCTGCCGGACCACGATCAGATTTGCGCATGCCATCTTGCGATCCATCATTTCTACTCAAACTTGAAAGATCGGTCGGTACATAACAAAAAACAAAATAAGTATGGGTAGAAAAGTTATCATTATGATTCAGATTGGCTGGATTCTTTGAGCTGGTCTGTATCATAATTCATAATCATAACTGTTGATTATGTTGTTCAGAATTACACAATCAAATATAGGCTATATTTGATTGTGTAATTCCATTCGCCTAAGATACGCTTAAGATGCCTAAGATTACACTTACCAGAATCCTCCGTTAGTTATCGAAAATTAATATTTTCACGGCATATTCTTTACACGAAAGGGCCTTGCATGTCTCGAATCGAATAGCTAAAGCTCATCGGTCTACTTTCCACGCTCATGTGTGAACTGAGTTTCTCCAATTAATAGATTCGTTCCAATAGCAAACAGCAAGTCGGAGAAAGCAGTGAGTGTGTGGGTCAACGTCCGGCGGAATCCACACCGACGACCGCGGCGTGACGTGAAAGAAATGTGGCGTAACGTTCTAAAATTTCAAAAACCGCGCTCAATTACCATTTTGAGGAGTTGGGGTCTCGGGCAGGGCTCGATGCGGTGTGCGGCGGCGGAGGCTTTCGGCGGACCGCGCGCCGCTATGAATGGAATGCGAGGGAGGTTGCGCAAGTGACTAGCTACACGGCGGTCGGCGGAATGCGCAGCGCGGCGTGGCGCGGGCGCAGGCTGCGGGGCGCTGCAGCCTCCGCTGCATCTCGCGGCCATTCACGCCGCCCCTGCCCCCTCCTCCATGCCCCCTCTGTTCCCCCCGCGCACGACCCACCCCCGCAACGCGAAATAACTCACCGTTAGAGCCGCGGAATGCACGCTCTATCTCTATAGGTACCTGCTCCACCTCTCACACTTATACACATACCAGACCGCGAGATATGCTGATAACACGTTTTACTTTCTATGGAAACTTTGCCCGGACAGTTTTTTAATCCATTAACTTGTTTGCTTTAATAACGACGGTGTTATGAAATAAGGAACAAATGTTTGAGAAGTTTTTTGTGATTCGCTGCACTATTGTTATTTCGTAGACCGTCTACGAAGGATCTACGAAATATCTATGAAATGCTTAGGTTTGAAAAATGTGTAAGTAGGTAATATTTTTGTTCGGTTGATCAGAAAAGGTGCAAAAAATTTATGACAATGCTGGAATATTGTAGCCATATACCTACTTGCTCCAACATATAAATTCAGCGCAAGTATCACTGCATTCGAGCCATTTTGCGCGCAACAGTCATAATATGATTGTTCGCAATTGTCGTGTGTCGCGCGCGCGAGTGCGCTCAGCTCGCCGGCAGTACTATCAATAGGCGCGCGTCGCCCGCGCCGGCCTACATACTGCGACATCCGCGTCCGACGCCGACGCTAACGCCGGGACAGTTTCGTAACCAGATCAGCTAAATCTCACTTTCCACCGGCTTCATTCAGAAAGCTCATTTTTCAAAATGATTTTTATTCGTGACATTCCTACATCTTTGATGAATGTTCCTTTTCTATGATACCTACCTATGTTTTATTCCAAAAACTATCTTGAAATTGACTATTCGTATTGTAAAAACGGGAATTTTCACGTACTGCACTATCGGTGAAGGCACCGACTAAGTTTCGACTCATTCCGAGAGTCTTCATGACCGAAACGATGGACGATGGAATGGGTCGAAACTTAGTCGGTGTCTTCACCGATAGTGCAGTACCTACCTATGTCCTTTTATAATAGACCATCAAGTTATATACGCTCGCACCGACCCGAGGCGCTTTCCGAATGACGTAAATATGATTCTCATCGTCCCACACAGAGCCACTATACGACAATGTTATGCCGATGACCTAATGTTTATTATTCACACGATCCAATTCTGTCAAAAACGTATAGTATAACACTTCCGTTCGCTTCTCATTCTTAATAGATCGGAGCCAGGAGCGGGCTCATAAACTCTTCGTATTAAAATATATGCGGTTTTGTTTCTTTTATTGTTTTATTCGAGTGTTGTAAAACGAGATTTATGAAACTAGGCCTACGTTTGTAGCGATAAATAATTATGTCTAAGACGTCGTCGCCGTCATTATCACGAGTGTAAACACAGTTTGCGATAAAACTAACACTTTACGCTATTTCCCATAGTTGTCAGCAATTAGAGCAGCATTGGTGGGTGCGGGTTTGTGCGGGGTAGTGGAGGGGCGAGGGGGGAGTTTGACACGTGTGGCCCACATAGTGCGCGCCTATTGGCGCCACGCCGGACGTGACGTCGGCGTCACCGCGCACCTGCGCACCCACCACCGCCATTATTACCGACCTCAACTTCACACCCACAAAAAGACTATATTATTCGTAAATAATCGTACGGTAGGCAGACCCTTTTCAGGAAGACACAACATTATAAATTTACAGATTCAAACTCAGCGTTATATCTACCAAGTTGGGTGGACAACATAGCGCCGATAAATTGGCGAAATAATTGTAGTGGCGCCGACTCCCGCGCAAGCGCAACCCAACAAGGCCGGTCTTCCATTTGTGGTCGCTCCGCACTGTCTTGCCTAATTATTGCTCTCTTGTGGGTGAGCACGCACGTCTGTGTGCTCGCCGACTATTTATTACTATTCTGAGTAATCTTGGCGCCCACTGAACCATGGTACACAAAAAAACATAATAACATAACAGAATGAAACATTCAACATGAATGAAACTCAACGCACAGAAGTAATCTATATCCTATAAAATCTCTAGTTTTGCTAAAGTTTGCATGTTTCTTTGCTATTTAGATTCAAATTGGTTCATTCATTTAGGTACTGTTAATGTACTCTCAAGTATTGTCAAATAAAACGAACAAAAGGTCAAAATCCGCTGACACAGATATAACATAGGGCATTTTCACTCCATAATATAAATTATTTGCGTGTAAATTTTGCTGTAGGAACTACTGCCGTCAGTTTTTTTTTTCACTTAACCTCACGCATTATTTACACGCGAAAATAATGGAACAATTGTACATTCCAGATGGTGCGTGTAAGGAAAAAAGCGTTGTCGGGAGTGCGGCGCGCGGCGCGCGGCGTGCGTCAACATGATGTCATGTAGTAATGAGAGCGCGCGTCCCGACCGTCACTCCGCCGGCCGCGGCCCTCTGCCACTCACACATGGCTGCTCAGTAGAATGTAGCCCACATCGACCTGACTTTACACTCAATACTGCTGAAAGAACTTGACTAGTTTCGCCATATGGAATATGAACGGTGAATTGACGATATTTTAAATTGTATAGTAATAGTTACTGAGATATGATTAGAGTAACAAACATGCGAAAGACACGACTAGTGTATCTTTTCTCGTAAGATTTATTGTTGAAGTCGGTTTTCCTCTTACCCGTTTTATGTCTATCTTTCGTATCTCGACGAACGTATACTAATTAATATCTAGAAGATATTAACGAGTATTTTTTTGTAATTCAGTAGGTAATCACGATTCTTAGATTAGAACAGAAAATGAATTTTGTTTAAATGTGCTAGTTATTCTTCTAGACCCTTAACTTCAATATCGCTCGCGCATTCACAGAATCGTTCATTGTCATGCGTGTTGTGATGCATGCTGGTGCTATTATTCTGTGGCCACAACATCCTATTCCCGGCATACTTAGCCCAATCGAGCGATGACAAGTCCATTCATACTCTGGGTGTGTGCTAAATGGTAGATTCTTGCAATTCCAGTATAATTTACTCCTATGAAGATTCGTTTGCGAATCTATAAATGTCTATGATTTGATTCTGTGTAATTTCAACAATAGTTTTTTTGTATAAAATGTAATGTAAAATGCAAAGGAGTTTTTTTTTGTTTAAAATGTAATGTACTTGTCACTTGTATTGAGTTAGTGCCCAGACAAGCTAAGCGAAATCCTGAGTTTTACTGATTTGATTAATTTTTTCAAATTATACTAAGTATTTTAGAGTTATATTTTGTATGTGTCCAGGAATCTCAAAAACCAAAAACTTTATCCTGAAGAATGAAGAAAGAAACCGAAGAAACAGGAATTACGAAACTGGTTTTCATAATGATTTGACAGATTATTCCATATTCTGAGATCATTGTGAAAGCTGATTTTGTTCCTAAGTCGACGTTCACGGTCAGCGGCTCCGAAGACATGCTCCATCGACATCGCTCGAAGTACCTGCGAGAACACTCGAAGTACTGATAACTAAGTTGCTCATTTATATTAATGCAGGTACAAATGTTTGTATGTTCTGTAAATATTTGTTCTGGGTATGGGTGTTGTGGTACCATGGTATTCGTAGTATCTGATACCTACGACACAGGGAATCCTAGTGTGGAGTCAGGACTATGTATTGCTGATGTGTATGTATTTATTTATTATTTAAGTCAGGATGGGAACATTTTTATTAATAATGATATTAGGAACTCAGAAACGAGTACCAATTACTGAAAAAATAAACGGGACTGCATAATTTTAGTACTGTTGTTTGCAAGCATATTTTCCATAGAAACTTTACCACCCTGTTTAACCCCCAGTGTTATTAACTATTTACATTCCAAATATCATCAAAATCGGCTTAGAAGTTACGAAAATATGTGGTAACAAGTATTCACACTCACAAACTTTCACATTTATAATATTTGTAGTAAAATCTGTGTATGGTAGTAACTTCATAGCCAACAGTAGGTAATATAAATACTTGTACACCATTTTGAATTAGTTTTATTTTATTTTGTACTAGGGATGCTAATGAATTTCATTATAATTACTGAGGTAAACTTTTCTTGAAAGTCCAATTTTTTCCCAGCGTGCACGAACAAATCCATACCTATGATTTTGCGTATTCAACTGAATTCTTGTGTTGTAAAGCATGTGAACAATTAAAGAAATAGGTGCCTATTACGTTAGTACGTAGGCACCTATTTTTACCTACTACCTACCTAATTACCTACCTACCAGTAGTCTGGTAGGTAGGTAAGTCCCGGTTTGGTGAGAAGTAGAGTAGATAGTTGATAGAATTTTCAGTAGGTTTTATTTGCTAGAATGTTACACATATAACAAAACAAATTATGATAGAATTACACAATAAGAATAATATGGACAACCGTCGGTTCGAATGTACCATTACTATACCACGTACTTTATTAGTCTCCTGCGGGGGTTCTTCCTCACGTGCACCGTCCGGGACCATGCTCGAACCATCATTATATCAGAAAACCAGAAACTTGTTTTTTACCCTCGATTATTTTATACGCCAACTATATTTAAATTGTCTCTCTCTTTATAGTGTACGCAAGGAGGAGACGGTATGACTTTACTCCTGTCAAATTAGTCAAATATGTCGCTTCTTCTTCGTGTTTATAGTCATATAATTAAGTTTAATTGGTGTACAAGAGAATACATACTCTTGTAATGTACTCTTTTAATGTGTTGAGAGGTGTACTCTTGTAATGTCTAGTATTTTATGTTTTTTCATAGATTAAGAAATGCATTTTGTAATACATATACCTATTATAGGGAGAGTACATTTTTATTTTATTTTATACCCATAATGAAACCTACCTTGCTAGACAGTATTTATGTCAATGATTTCATAATAATATCGTAAAAAAACGGCAAGCATTCCACGTGACAGTTGCAAGCACATCGCCGCTTAATGGAGCATTAACCGTTGGAACATGCCTTTCATTTTTTGATTCTAGGGCTTGCCGGATTCCTCACGATTTTTACCTTCGCGGTTTTAAGCACGTTTTAATGCGCACATACAAATTTTCTAATGGAAAAATCCATTGGATTCAAAGAATGGGATAAAAATAAGAAGTCAATTGAACTAGATTAAGATGTTTTAATTCCGCATGTGCATATCCACTGGAGGGCGACACTTTGAGCACGTCAGCAACGCTGACGTCACTACCATCACCAGCATGCTGGTCGCTCATAGTTGACGCGAAAGTAAACTCCAGGAGATGTTCTTCTAATTTATTGTTGGTTGTACAGATGCTTTCGAAGTCCGCACGGTCCGACTGCTCGAGCGGGAATTAATCGTACTTTTTTTCTGAATGGAATTTAATGCTGCAGGGCCGCAGATGTCCTTGGTCAGCGTCACCGGACTACGGCGAGTGCAGAAGGCAGTTAGCCTGTAAAAAGTTAAGATGGGGCAACTAGCACAAGGGCACCACTTAGGTACGGACCTCGGCTTAGGCCGTTGCCAGAGGGGGAGGAACAGGAGAGAAACGCCCCGGTACATATCTGTACCGTGAGTAGGTGGAAGTGGAGACTCGTCGAGCCCGCCGGCGGGCTCGGTGTATCTGTGAAGTGTTTTCTCCGTCGGGACTTGATGACGTCACCACCGCGTTAGCGGCGTTGATGGGGTCATCGGGGTCACCAAGAACGTGTCTTAGTCTACGGAGGGTTTTCAACTCGGGTGGATCGATAGAGTAGTCGGGGATAGTGGAGATTAAGGGGTTCGGGTGGGATGAGGCCAATTCATAATACCGCTGAGAAGCTGTTTTTATGAATTTGGCTGTGGACTCGAGCTTGGTGTCTTGGTGGAGGTCTATGTTGTGCAAATACCACGGCGCACCGGTGGCCTTGCGCAAGAAACGATTTTGGAATGCTTGGAGTTTTTTGACATGAATGGAGTGGCCGACGGCCACTACGGCATATGTCATAATAGGGCGGATGCACGTTTTGTAAAGTGTCACCTTATTTCTAAGGGACATTTTACTCTTCGCACAGATGAGAAGGGAAAGGCGATCAAGGATGAACTTGGCGCGGTTGCTCACTTAATGTGAATGAAGAAGGATAGACGTCTATCAATGATCACTCCTAAGTAACGGGCTGACATAATCCATGGGATGCGTTCGCCAAAGAGTGAGACCGTTCTTGTGGGCAAGGGGTTTCTCCGAGAAAAGAGCACTGCTGCACTTTTCGTTGGATTGACCTCTATGCGCCACTTACGTAGCCATGCACTTAAGTTGTCGAGAGCGGCTTGCAGCTTTATACACACTCGATCAGAGTTCTTTTCGGATGCGTATATAGATATCGCTGTATACAACGTGAAAAGGAGGGGAGCAAGGACGGAGCTCTGAGGGACTCCGGTTCTGATGGGTCTGGAGTCAGAAAAAGTACCTTCTACGCGGTAGCGGAAGCTTCGATTGTGGAGATAGTCTCGTAAGATAAGCACGAGTCAGATGTAATATGCTGGCACGCCGGTTTGCTCGTTGCAGTAAGCAAGTGAAAATAACTCTTTTCAAAGCCTACTGCCAATCTTTCTACACAAGCAGCCTGTGGTTTAGCTATACTCAGAAATCGCTAATGCTCTGCGCGTCCAATATAATAATGGTTTTAGGATGTTGATGGGACTGCCGCGCTTTGCGGAAGCACGGGTCGATGGTTTCCACGCCACCATCCGTAAGAAAAATACTTCATTGCTCAGCAGAATGCGGGGCAGTTCCAACAGCATCATGCAGGTCATTCCAGATCGATATGACTTGCCAGTAATGAAGGCCTTTATTCGGGTCCTGATCAAGTAGAAAGTCTCGCCTGAGACAGCTTTATCAGAACACGAGTAAAGGTCCTTAAACCTTCCTTTTTTAATTCAATGTGCTTTCCTTATTTTAACATAGATATTAAGACATACTAACAAAAAAAGTACCAAAAATTTCTGTTTGAATAAATGAATTTAATTTAATATTAATTTATTCTTGTCATCCAATGCTGGAGGCTGATTGGGTTGGTTGAGGGAAGGCATCGTCGAGATCATGTCTGATTTCATAAACCGAGCCAGTTCCCAGTAAGCCAGGTGACTGGGTTCGATCTCTAAACGCAGACTGCCCCATTGACGTTGGCGAAGATCTTTAATGAGCCTCCGCACCTCGCGGTGTAGAGTGCGCATTTTTACTCTATTAAATTCGGTGGGCCAGCGGCTGTAATAGCGGGTCGCTGCGTTTG
This sequence comes from Perizoma flavofasciatum, assembly GCA_958496245.1. Taxonomy (NCBI): domain Eukaryota; kingdom Metazoa; phylum Arthropoda; class Insecta; order Lepidoptera; family Geometridae; genus Perizoma; species Perizoma flavofasciatum. The sequence continues at coordinate 8,171,597 of OY292431.1, forward strand.
ACTCCGTGATCAGACGCCTCACATCATCTGGCAGGACCAGGCGGGGGTGAGCCACCACCGGGACCTGTTTCGATGATTCGCTAATAGCGTTTGTGACGTAACTGTTCAGAGAATCGACCGCAATCGAGATATCACTAGGGGTCCTAATATCGTCGGGGATTTTATCTAAATCAGGTGAATGTATAGACTTGTGAGCTTTCCCAAGCTTATGCCATTCTACCACGTCTTGGTTGGAGGGAGAAGATCGGGGACCTAGCTGTAATATTACAGGGCGGTGATCGGATATTAGCTCGTGATGCACTTCTATTGAAGATAACCGTAGGGCTACATTCTTTACAAGTTCTATGCCGAGGACTTGGGGTGACTGCCCCGCGATTGCGGTCGGGCACATTGGAGCGATAAGGTCGAAGTTAAGAGATTCGACAAGGTAATCGAGAATGACACCGTTTCGATTGTTTTGCGTACAATTCCAAAAGCTGTTTTTGCAGTCAAAGTCGCCAACCAGGATGACGGCGCTCCCTAGATTGTGGACGGCTTCGAGATCGCTTTTGAGTAAGATTCTCGGTTGGGTAGGAGAAATATAGCAGCATGCTATGATGACCGGTCATCCCCAGTTGACAAATAGAGGCTTCTAAGAAAGTAAGCGGAGGGCGGTCAAGAGGAATGCAGTGCAGGGACCTTTTGAAATAAATGACAGCACCGCCTAAGGTGCTTGGTCTGTCATTTCGGACCATTTAGTAGTTCGCAATCCTAGGATTGCGGGTTCCGAATTTCAAGAAGATCTCATAAGGGTCTATGCTGAGTTTATAACATGACAAAACGTTGACGTATCGACAAGATTTCCATACAATAATTGACGAAACGGTTATCGTTTCGACATGTTTTGAACGTATTTGTAACTCAGAATAGGCCCTCTGAACTAGTATGATATTGACTTGGTGTTTGACCAGAAAGTCTTGGACAAGGGTACGTCGATAGGCAAGCTCGTTAGCGTTAAAAAACGCTAACGGAGCGGGTTTTTAATCTTTCCTCTAGTATATACATACTAGGACTTAAAAAAATTGTTAAGGGACTTTACAAGATGCCGATTATCCGCGAGGATAGTTAGTTTTTCGTCGTTTGATTATTCGACATTATTTTAATTGTATTGTAAATTAAATTTTCTTTTTTAAATAGGCATTTATAATTGTTAAATTTAAAGTTAAAATTTTGTACGCCTAAGAGCAAATCACAGTGCACATAAATACTCTGTAATAACTCTAATGCTACCTATATTTACAAATAAAGAATTTTAATTTGAATAAGTAGGTATTTAAGTTTATTCTTATAGATATTTTTTGGCCTATGTTATCAGAACTAATCCCTCTCAAACAATGAGTAGATTGTTTGTCTTAACGAGAGGGACCTAACTGTCTAACCTAACTCTTGGCGTTCCTTTTTTTAAATAATTAAAGAGTGGCGATGTCTAAAAAATAACTAATCTGGGGCTAATACTATGCTTAAGAATAAGAGCTAACATTTTTATCTGTGACTAAGCTACGACGCGAGACGCATTACGTACGGTGTGTACCGTACACAGACAACAGACCAACTACGGTGGTACATGAACTGTTACATTGTAAGAGCAAAAAAATTATCTGTGTGTAGTATACCATAACTTATCTGTGGTATGTTCTGTGTCACAGATTAAAAATGTTCTGTGCTGTGCTGCTGACTTATTCTAATTCTATCTAGGTACCTACTAAATAAATTGTGTTCTGGAATTTATAACCTCGTCAAGTCTATTTTCCTGTTTAAAAATCAATGAAAGAAACTAGATCGATCGATCCCAATCTCAGATGTGGCTGTTAGGGCTGTGTTGTTAGATATAATATTTGTACACAACTTAAAATGGATTCTACAGAGTTCGATGCCGCCTTAGGTGGTTCAGAGCACCTTCCGAATACAGTGAATAGTTTGAAATTTGCTGCATCCAGGAGTGTAGAAATAGCAGCGATGACCGAGAGCATTCTAAACCCAAGTAAAGTAAGGCTGGTGTTTCAGTCACTGCCTGTACACATGAGAAGGAGAGTTATGAGCCACAACTCTAAAAGGTTACCAACAAAACTAAGAAGAGCTCATTTGGAACAGCTAAAAAAAAGTGGCCTTCCACCTAAACAACAAAAACCTTCAAGGAAACATAGGCGTCGGCCAAATAATTTGCTGAAAGAATACAATCGCAGACAACTTACCAATGCTTGGCTAGAAACACACATATGGCATGCAAAACGATTCCATATGACTAATCAATGGGGATATCGACTGGCCGAGGCACCTTGCGATAAGGTGTTCAGAGCCTGCTACAGGGCCTCATCCAAACATTGCCTTCTGCAAGATGTTTCATACTACACACCTATTCAGATAACAGGAGACATTGATACAATCAAAGAAATGTTCTCAGTGATTACAGACTCCTCAGTTGGCCCAACTATTGGTGCAAAAGCTTACTCAGCTGGTACTAGACAAGGTGAAATTCACATTTATGAGCCAAATAAATTCCCATTTTGTTTTGTTGGTAAAGCCATGTTTCTCTGGGAACCCTATGATGTTGAATCAAATAGAACACTATGGCTTTTCGTGCATCCTTCACAAACCAAACTACTGGAAAAATGTTTCTGTGATCTTCTGTGCACTATAAAGAAACATGTTGATTTTGATAGTAATGCAAAAAGACAAAAGATCAGTAACATTTATGCTGAAAGTATAAACATAAAATACTTGCCAGGATCTTTTAATCGCTTTCGCTTGACCGGACCCAATAGCCACTCAATTTTGGTGAACAGCTTGAAATGCATAGAGAACATAGAGAACATAAAAAGCAATTCTTGGATAGAGGTACACACTAAAAACAATCCCAGTTTGAACTTGAAAGTAAAAGATGAGTATTGGAAGAGCATCAGGCCAGCACAGTCTCCTGCTCAACTGTCTCCAAAAATTATTGTAGGTCTGATTGTGAGGGACCCTCGTCTTATGAGACCTACATACCGCACTAAAGCTGAACCTGATTATTGCTACACCCAATTAAGTAGAGAAGCCTTGACAAAAATTTCACCAACCATTTCAACCTCTCCTCTGTGGTGGACAGATATTCACCAAGAAATCAAAGTCAAAGTGAAAACTAATGGAGAGTTCATCAAACATGTAACCAAATTGAATCTAGTCCCGGGAGAGGTTCATGAGAATGATCCTGATTTACAAAGTGTTCCTGTTGTTTTGATACAAAGACCAGGATCACAAGACTCATGCTATAAGAAACTAGGTAATATAAGTTTATATTGCAACACCTCTCTAACCTCGGGGTTCAATTACAGTCAAGTAGACTATGCCTTGTTTTTTCCTGAAAAAGCTGACTGAGACAAAACAAGACATCTCTTTATAATTGTAATTATAATGTACTCAATAAACTAAATGTAACAACTCAATTTACCTACTTAAGAAATATTTCATTGCAGGCTATGGGAGTGGATGGGATATTATAGTCCCCTCAGGATATGGATTGCCATTTTGGCTCACATTCATCATGTTTGGAGCTAGAGCTGGGGGACTCCGCGAGACAGAAAGCTTGGCTTTAGAAATGGGGGAATGCTACCTACCACCTGACTCTGAAGCTGGAAAAACTAATGAGGCAAGAATTGAATCAGAGCTCAAAGAAAAGTACTTCAAACTGCCTCCAAAAAAGCGAGAAAATTATATAAAGTTGGGGATAAATAGTCCATTCAGTTGTCCATGGAAATTGTTGCTCAAGGATTGGACTAACAAGCCTGTAGAAGATTTTTATGTCTTGCGCAATGGGACAATTTTAGATGGTTTGCAGGTAAATTAAACTAGTTTTACAGTGAAATTACTATTAGTCAATTTTGATTTTGCTTTGTGTTTGTTTGCTGCTTGTGTAAACCTTACTTTTATTCAATATTGTTAATCTCAGTCCTGATATTTTTTGTTGCAGGAAAGCCTCAAAAAGAAGAAGAGCTTGAACGGTATACCAGAAATAAATCATGCAGAATCATGCCTGATTGCCTTGTACATAAGACTTCCTACTGGAAATTTACAGAGAAATGCACTCATATGTCTGCCAAGACCTGGGGACAACCCTAATGTGATATCTCTTTGTGAGCCAGCCCATAAAGACCATAATCAAATATTAAGAAGAGAAACACGAGCAGACCATATCAAAACTTTAAAGAAACAGAGAAAATTAAGGGTTAAACAGAAAAAGAGATCTTCTCAACCAACACTTCTATCTAAGGTAATGAATGAATGAATGAATGAAAATACTTTATTGTACACCACAAGAAAAATAGATATAACTTAACAAAACTAAAAAAAACTTAAAGTACAATGGGCGGTTTTATCGCTTAGAAGTGATCTCTTACAAACAACCTTTGAATGGAGAGGATTTAACGAGATTGTAATAATGGCTGGGGGTGTAATTATGCTTTATTAATTTGGAAAGTGTGCAAATAGTTATAAATAGATACTTACAAATAGGTTATAAATAAAATGCATAAAGTACCTAATAAAAATAAATAAAAGTATATAATTACACATATACATACAACAGGTATGTTATGTGAACAGGTTAATTACTATTTGAGAAACATATTCCCTGTAATGGATCAATCATGGTTATAAATTTATTGTACACTAAACAAATACTTATTTGTAATAGGCATTAAGTTGGCCTAACATTCCTTGATTTCCGATTCTTTTTGTGTTAAGAGACTCTTCCAATTACCATGGTTTATTCAGTCGAATGTAGCAATGGCATCCTTATATTATGTATTATCCAATAGTCTAACTGCTGTTGAGTCAATAACTTAAATGTCTTTACAGAAAAATGAAAAGCCAAAGATTAAGCTAAACACAGAACCATCACGATATATGAAACTCATGAGGGAGCTATGGCTACCTTCAAATATAGATGCAGTCCGTAAAGTTGGCTGTCGAGATACTATGGGCTATGTAGTTCAAGGTGCCTTCAGTTTCACCGAAGCATGTTCCTGTGGTATTGGCTATGTAGCCTACAACGCGCTCATTACATCAACACCAACCCAAGTGCTAATTAGAAACCCATCTTCAAATAAATATTATCTTGGCGAATTTGAAATTATTAAATATGTATAAAAAAACATGGCAACTGCTGTAGCAAGGCAATAGCAGACTCGAGACCGAGGATCAATTAATTACTCCATACTTTCCTGAGCTTGATATGCGGTAGGATGAGATGACCTGTTGCATGATTAAAGCTATGTATTCACTAGGCAAAATTTGAAGTTGCAACACGACGCTCAACATGTTAGGCAACTTGCACGGCAGCGCGCGACGTAGCTAGATGACGCGCGTCTTGTTTTTTGTCTCCGTTCTAGTTCGTTTTACAGAAACGTTGCTAAACAAAAGTTCCGGAAATGTTGCCTAGTGAATACATAGCTTTAAAAAAACGTTGAAATAAATACACAAAGCTAAAAAATAATGCACTTTTATTTCAGCTTAGTTTACATCTAGTCCCCATGGGTTCCCTACTTCAGTTTTGTAATGAATGAACGAAACATCTAAATCACGTCAAGTCAAAAAAACTTTCTTGTATGAACAAGAACTAAACAAAGTGAGACACCCTGAAAGCTAGGACCTCCAAGATCTTTGGACACACCACTAACATTAGATTTTGAGTAACATTAAAATGATGAGACGAAGTAAATGCTCTTATTTTGTACAAGCGTCATTCTATTATACCTATATAATATATATTTGAATATGGTAGGCAAATGATTATATTTGTACAAAGCAGGCAGATACATCAGCCCTAAAAGCCGAACTGGCGTTCTGTCTAGAAATTTACACAGCAATTAATACTTATTATTAATCTTATATTTTAGATCTTTTCCTTGCTATAGCGTCCTCCACTGCTTTAAGTTGCTTTAGGAGTTCCTCTCTCCTCGATATTGCTTTCTTGCTTGCAGAACTGTCGTCAACTGGTGATGATGCAGATCGCTTTCTGCCGCCGGATTCTGTAAAATTATGACATTTTGATAGATGAGATGCCACCTCCACCGAGAAGAAATAGTTTCTAAATTAAATGAATAGAGACCAAATTCTTTCACTATAACTCTACTAACTCACAACTACGACCTCAGGATCCTAAAATGCACTTTAGAAAAGATTCTAAAACATTTGTTACGCACCTTTATCGCTTGAGGAATCCTTCTTATTTGTAATAGTGACCGCCGCGGCGAGATTGGGCGCTGCTGCATTCATCCTGAAATTAAATTTTCCAAGTTGTCACATTACTTCATATTTTCAAAATTCCGTTGCGCTTTCCCCCTTGTCCATTATGTTGTTCTTACATAGTCTTGTCGTTAGGTATAAAACTTCAGATTCCGGCTTCGCGTGGTAGCCATGTACAAAGTAATCGTAGTCTGGCATAATGCATAGGGCATCATGCCAGATCATTAACTATATACTTTTATTTATTTATTTACTGTATAGTGTAGCGTAACTAATTTAAACTATATAAACGGGCGTAATAGGTTCTCGCCACCGCATTATTTTCATATTGTTCTTCAAATAGCCCTGGAGCTAGTTTCGCCGCAGGAACGAGCTCTAACCTGGGTCTCGCAGCCGCGTTGAGGAGTCGGGCGTGCCTTGCGCGCCGCGCGCCCGAGCTGCCTGAAGTCGATGACGAGTGAGAATCGCTCTCAGATTCACTCGACGATGATGACGATTCTACAGAAATAAAATATATTTTATTTCAAATTTTAAGAATCCTCTGCCCGGTCCATGTACTCACTTATTGCAACTACTAATTGAAATTAATCTACCTGTTTAGCTATAATATCACAGATAAAGTTTCAAACTTTTAGCATCCCTCTTTTTGCGTTGGTGGTTAATAAAACAGTGTCTGTTATAAATTGTATGGTAATTACGTAAAGGATTACCTGATCCTGATGATGAAGATCTGGAGTATTTCTTTCTGTCCCTGTTGTTTCGTGGTACTTTTTTTTGTAATTTGTTACGTCCGTAAGGATCCACTTCTTCCTGTAGAGCAATATAAACTTGTTCATAACACTTTTGTAAACGCGTCTGCTATGCATATTGTAAAAACGGGAATTTTTCGCGTCGTGCCGTGCACACACCGTGCGCGGAAGGAGAAAGTCGCACCCTGATGAAGACTCTCGGAATGAGTCGAAACTTAGTCGGTGCCTTCACCGATAGTGCAGTACGTGAAAATTCCCATTTTTACAATATGAATAGTCAAGTTCGCGTCTGCTATGGCATAATACAACGTTCCTTAGATGTTTAACAGGTATGAAACTTATGTCAGAATATTTGAAATTCTGTGTTAGCTTAGCTGGCGGTGTAGACTGCGCTACGGTTTGTACCTTATCAGTTGGTCGGTTGCGAATCGTCCAGCTGAAAACGCTCGCAACTACAGAGCTACACACCCTAATAGTTAGTTGTAGTAGGTACCTTGTGTCGGTGCGAGGCAGCCGGCGGCGGCGGCGGGTTGACGGCGAGCTGGCGCGCGTCGGAGGGCGAGGCGGCGCGGCGGCGCGGCGCGGGCGGGTTCATGGCGGTGGCGCGCGCCGTCGCCAGTCGCCGCTCGCGAACTATCACCGATGGAGACAGCCTACGGAACAAATTCATTTGTGGTAAACTGCGATATTTTAAAGGTCCCGAAACGACCAGACAGTTCTATTAAACTTCTGCAGGCTTAGCATGAGCACCGAGCCAACTGTTCTGTCTACGGATCACCATACTCTATATTATAGGAAAATAAAAAAGGTAAATCTGACAGAAATTTCTTGTCTTTTCTTCCGTCGATAAAACTATTGGGTGATCAACGGTCATACTACTGGTGCTGTTAATTACATGGTGTACTTGTCAAATAAATGTATTTTATGAGGTTCTGTCCTGTCGACCTTCATGAAGGAAGATCTGTGGCATAAAGGAATCGTGGTCGATTCGGGTCGTCCCAGCCACTACGTGTTAAAATTAGTTTTTGTTTAATGTAATTACATGTATTTTAGTTTAAAGGTATTTATATTCTGGGCCCTGTATTTGGATGTGCACTTTACTGTGTTACCTTAAAAAAAAGAATTATTATTATTGACTTCCGAATTAGTAGCCATCTCATACATGTTGGTTTGTGATTGGTTACTTGTAGTAACATGGTACAGTGAATCCTAATGCGAGGTCAGGACTATGAATGTGCTGTGGGTGTTTCATTATTATGTTTATTTCTCCGTCAGACTATCTAATATCTTCTCTATGGACTCTATATGATGAAGCAGACTCATAATGTGAATATAATTATTATAAAAAAATAGTGGACTAGTAGGGCTAAAGATCATTCTGATCGTTTAATGGTTCTGATTAGCAATTGTCCTTCAAAATACACAACTATTGCGTCCAGATCAATGTCAGATCTGTTTGCAGTAGTTAATATCGTCCGACACTTCACTAAGTGTAAGAAATTCATGTTCCTACTATAACCTTATTCGAACGTGTGTTAGCTACGCGTGCAATGTGAGATATTTGTTCTATTCTACGAGAGCACAAATCGACGATTACACTACGATATTGAAAGCAAGCTGACCTTTTACTATACATTTTGTGCTACGCGAAATTATGTAAACGGTTACCCCTCCAAATATTGGGGATAGCCGAATCATTTGGATATCCACCAAAGTAGAATAGGTAATTTTAATACTATTTTTCACTCTTAGTATTGTCTCGGTAACAAAGTTTAACAAAATTAATTTATAGGTATTTTTATTTTGGGTTGGTTTACACTTTGGTGGATATTGCAAAAGCTATGTGCAACTTCAAGGGCACTATCGACGGATGCTGGAGCGATCTGGTCTTGCTGATAAAAAATCCTACCTTCTCTTTAGGTTTTACATGAAAGTGAAAAGGTAAGAATCTTGATCTGCTAGTAAGATTGTTGGCCAGCAAGCACTAGGTGAAAAACACTACATTGTGGAACATCTACAAACTTTTATAGTTTTTGATTGCCAACAGGCTTCCTGACGCACCACATCATTTAAAAATCGCGTAGATTGATTTAATTCACAGACCAATAAAATTAACGGACGCAATTTTTTTATAATCTACAAATTTAAAAATAATTTCAGCATTAATTGGCAGCGGCGCCGTATAAACAAGAGCTGTAAGTGTGGTGGACAGGCAGAAAAAAATATATATATTACTCTTAAGATTTCGTCGAATGGCAATATTTTCGTATGTTGGAACCATAGAATCAGAAGAAATAATCACCACAGACTAGTAAGGTATTGATAATTACTACGTAGAATGAGAGTGTCGAACCTATCAAAGAAGTTCTGTATACGGTTTGAACCAGAGGTTGCAAAGCACGTCTTTGGCCTCTTCGAGAGACAAAGATTTTTGAAAACCTCGTTTGGCTCGACCTCTTTCATATACCATAACGGTAACGGTTTCAAATAATTTCAATCATTTCCAGAATTTCAGAATTTTTCTGTCATAAGTAAAATATATTAGATTATTAATATAAATTTTTCGTCATTAGCTTGTTTAAAAAAACTAATCTAAATCACAAATTTTCATTATTTTACGAGTAATTTTTCAGGGTTCCTACAAATTCAATGTATTTACAGCTCGTTCTTTTACAAAGTCGAAGGTTACTTTGAAGTGGCATCACAACACTTAGCACATGCATAAATACATTTGTAAAATAGAAGAAGAAACTTGGAACTAGTGTCGTTTCGTAATACTATTTCAACGCCGCCAGTTGCTAGAAGTAAACCCCGCTCATTTATTTTATTGTTCCTCATGTTAAGTCTTTGGATAAGAACACACAAATCAACATACCTCTGCCTACTAGAAGACGAGGCTCTTCTCTTGCGCCGGGCACTCGGCGACCGCGACGACCTCGAGCTGGAATTTGAAGAGCTGCGGGGTGAGAGGGACGTAGGGCGGGGGGAAGCGAGACAGACAGACACACACACACACACACACGAGGATACACAACACAGTCATGTCACACACACGCACACATGCATAAAGTGCATAAAGCACACACATTCATCATTATGTCGATTAATATCGATGCACGTAGAAAGTGTATGTAGGCGACGCACACATGTAGATGTGTACGTAGATAACGTCATCAGCTCATGATTGACACGCGTGTAGTGTTTCATGCGTTCATCGTCGCATACAGACGCAATGGAACCCAGTGAGATTGTTCATGCAATAAAGAGTGAGATGTCAGTTTGAACACCAGAACACCAACGTTGTTACGAAAGCAAACCCGGAGAGGGAAGGAAGCGGGGTAATAGAAAATTAATGATTTAATTTCAATAACATTTCAATTTTAAGAGTGTTTGATACGAGAGATATATTGGGCACTAAATTGATAATTCGTTTTATATTCTATTCATTCAATTCGCAGTCACAAGTGTAGTTTAAAGAGTAAATACAGGGGTCACCCTATGTTAGGATGAATGTTTTTGGTTTATGGTAGTCTCGAAAGCCATTTCGAGACTACCATAAACATTAATCTAGCTAGGGACTAAAATACGTGTTGTGACCATTTAGTATGTAACTTGGTACTAAGCAAGCAGAGATAGCAGCCTCAGAGTTCTAGGGTTTCAGAGTTCTAGGGCACTCGGAAGCCTCCAAACATGACTTAACTACTGTTATAACCGGGACCTTAACATGTCCTCTGAAGCGAATGCCAAATGCCACTATCGGTCGCCCATCTTAAGGACTGCCTCGCAAAAACAACATTGCATAATGAAGCTGATCTATTAAGAGCGACCATACAAACTACGTTGCGAGCGCTTTATGAATCCAGTTAATTGGATATTTTGAAAAATATCAAAATATTTTGTAAAATTACATAATTGGATGGAGATTGGTGTAATGTGACATAATGAATTCTCAAAAGCTTGCATAAACTAGTAATTTATCCAGTAAAATTGCAAACATTACAACCAAATATATAAAGTGAATGGAGAATTTGGATTTTGCGCAAATAATACCACACAACTTATACTACTTAAACTATTTTCCTTTTAACCTCTTCTTTGACTACAAGCAAACAGCTGGTCCAGTGAACTTGTTTGCTTGCAAAGTTTTTAGACTGGCATCATACATGCAGATATTTTGTGTAGCCGAACAGGTCTAAGGACCTAACTACATAGCTTTTACTTAAAACCTTCAAGAATTGACATGAATCCACACTATATTTTTAAACTATCGTTTTCAAAAGATGATATATTTACTTCAATACAACCAAATTACGCGTTTTGAGTGAACAGGCAATATGAAGCCTCTACTTCAAAGTGCTCAGTGCTTATCATGACTCTCTTTTCATACAAACGTACATCAGTACAAAAGCTAAAAGCAAAGTGAAACAAATCAAGTTGGGCTACAATAGATTAAACTACCCAAAATCTCTATATTTTAGGGAGCTTAATCTATTAGCGGGCAAAATACTCACTAATAAACTTGAAATACGTTTTTTAATTTATTAAAGAGTCTTCGAACATTCGTTTTGTTTCATAGACATTAATACCCCTTGTTGGTTTGTCCTCAGAATATACAATCTTTTAAGTAGGTATATTTATTAGGGAATTTAAGATTTTATAACAAGTGAATTTACGGCAAAAGTAATACGTATACCAAATGACTTTTTTAAGTGTTCTGAATAAATTAATCTCGATCTGAGTCACAATTTATCCTCAAATAACTGACTAATAATGATAAAGACCAAACTAGACTTGTAGTACGCTTTATATGAAAAGAGAGACACGAGACACAACTAAATGGTATTCCACTGACCTAGAAGATGAGTAAGATTCTTCGGATGATTGTGGCTTCCTGCGCCTAGCGGCGGGCTCCGCGCGCATCCACGGGTCAGCCCACTCGTCACCGCGCCCGTCCCTTACGTCGCGCGGACGCACGTCGCGAGCGTCACGAACCTCACGTACATCACGAACGTCGCGCACGTCACGCACGTCGCGCACGTCACGCACGTCACGTACGTCGCGGACTTCACGGCGTTCGACCTCCGCGCGCTGCACTATGACTTCGCGGGATGAGCGCACGCGACGCTGTAAGATAATGACATTTAATTGATAGAACAAGTGACAATAATCATCCACTAAATTATTACAAAATATTTAACGTATTGCAGTGATTTATTGCGATAAAATATATCTAAGAACCATCCTTGAAGTCATACAAATAGATTGCAAGTATTTTTTTTTACAAAATGTTCAAACCTTCGACATGCTTTTCCAACATCGATTGCAGAGCCCCCTTGTGACAATAAAACTTATATAAGAACCATCCTTGAAGATATACAAATTGATTACAAAAACCCGCATTACAATCCAATAAGCCGTTCCGGAGAGAAATGGTAACAGACCGTTCGCACATAGGGGGGGTTCCCGTTAGTTAATCATTGAATTGTGGTAAGTATGCATGTATTTGATTACCGTCTAAAAGGCCATTCTGTTTGAAACGGGTTCGTAGAAGAAAGAAGTTTGTGCTCGCTTAAAATTGCAATAGGGTTTAGGTATACCCGTATTTGATTATAATCTATATACCTTCTGATAGGCCCATTTTGTATGACAAGGGCGTTCGGTCATCGTATAAAGGCGGTCGCTCATTTATATTAATTGAGTAGGCTTTGTATGTGCCTGTATTTGATCACCTTTTGATAGGGCATTTCGTCCGACACGGGCGTCCATTCGTCATAGAAGGGCGGTCGCTCATTTTTACTTGAAGTAGGTGTTGTAAGTGGTAGTATTTGATTACCTTCTGATAGGGCATTTCGTCGGTCACGGGCGCTCGTTCGTCGTAGAAGGGCGGCCGCTCGTAGGGCGCGCGCTCGCGCTCGAACATTGCTCGCTCGCGGCTGTAGTACCCCTCGCGGTCGTCTGCCGGCCGCGCGGCGGGGTACCCGCGCCCCCCGCGGTACATCGGGCCGTAGCCCGCTCGGCTGAGTGACACAAATTATAATTATTTTTTACAGACAGAATTTTGCTGAAATACAGACGCGTACTTTTTCCCCATTATGTCTCAGACTTTTCATCCATTTTTTCTCAGGGTCGGCGCGATACCTTCTGGTGTTGCAAGCATTTATAGATTACGGTAACCGATTACCAACAGATGGGCTGTATACTTGTTAGCAAATGTTGCCGTATAAATAAAAGAAACACAGCAAGTAGAAGCACACTTTTTGGTGAAGCTTGATTAGTAAATAAACACCCAATAAGAAAAATAAAATAACAATAACTATCTAAATAAGCTAATTTTATCAAAATTTAAAAACTATCAAACTTCTAGTATGGACATGGATTGAGAGTCAAGAACCTTTCTTAAAGTTATACAAAGTGATTAGAAAATACTTATAACAATCAGTTAAGCCTTTTATGCAGCCAAGCTTAGAAAAATCTGGTAACCAACACATTGCTTGTTTTTTTGTAATTGTTTTGTTTATAATTCCGCACTCAGCTTTAGTGTGGTGCCCATTATGAACCATGTACGAAGTCCTACAAATCTGTTGCAAAAAAAACTGAATCACAATCCGTTTCAGAGAAAAATGCTAACAGATAAACAATCCACAAACACCTATTTTGTTATTTGTATATGGAGTGCAATTAGTATTTTCATTCATATACCAGCTTATTTTGATTTAGATAGAAATGTCACTTACTACAGATAAAAAATAAAACCTGTCATCAACTCACTTGTAAACGTCAGTCTCTCGGTGATGAGCTGGTGCGTCAAGTGGTCGCGGGGGCGATGCCCCTACAGCAGCTGCCGCGTACGCCAGTTCAGCATCAGGGTCGTGAACCACGCCACCTAGCGGTAGGTGCAATTTCTTCTCTTCAAAGTCCATGTCTTGTTCTTTGCGCTTGTTGGCAATGCGGACCATCTAAAACAGGTTAATTATTTCATTTTTAAACCACCGACGGAAATACATGTCATTTCATCAACGATTGTAGCGTCCCCTAAGTAACTTGTGGCAATAAAACCTAAAGGATTAGATAGCGAGATTAAGTTGCTTGCGCGTTTCATACCTTTTCGCTGTATACTCTATAGTGTGTAGCTACGCTTCGTGTTCGTATATCAGCAATTTGTTGATATTTGATGTGATGTAACGTAACTCGGAGAGAGATCTCGCTACAGAAGAAATAGGCATCAATTTAATTCTTCTCATTCGTAGACAAAACCTTTCACTTTGTGCTTATACTGCTTATGCTTAGCCTGCAGCAAGAGTTGTACAGGCTTTTGAAAGTATAATTGTTTTTAATGATTTACCATGATTTCTCGATTTAAGTGAGAAGGCCTGCTTTGAGTGAAAATTATATTCTACAGGCTGTTGACAAACCTCCTTAGCAGTCCTCAGGCCCCTTTCCCAGGCAGACTCGGGGGGTGCGACATCGCGCGCGGGCGCGGCGGGGTACGATCCTGAGCTGGGCACTCCTCGAACGACGTCAAACATGTTGTAGTTTCCTTTATCGGTCACGCCGGGATGAAGGAACCTAAACGAAATTAAAAAGTATTAAAGTATGCAATTAGAATACAATACAATGTTTATTTGCAGAAAATTGTTTAACAAGGTCTAAGAATAAATTCAAATAAGTGCAATTATGTTCTACCATAGATAAGCATGAAAATGTTTATGAATATAAAAAACGAGTATCAGTTGAGAATGATATGTCAATTTTAGCAGTTGATTAGCCAGTAGTAACATTTAAAACTGAGTGCTTGGGTGTACGTTAAACTATCGGTCCTGACTATCACAGTCGTAAAGCCATGTCGCAGCCTTTGTGCGTCCTCAAAACTCCAACACCCAGAGTGGACCACTAGTTGGAAGATCGAATAAAGGAAAGCCAGGTTTATCTCCAGTTTTTTATTCTGCTGAGTATAAGTATCTTCCTCAAACGCCACTCCAGTTGATTCCGGACCTTTTGCATGTCTTCTCTTGTACGGCATCAATGTCATTCATCCTTATAACTGGCTCGAGTAGCAGAGTAGCCGATGCTAATCAATGAGTAGCATTAATAATCGCGTCTATGTTTTTTTGCACCTGTTCACAAGTAAACTGCGAGTCGAATCGAATTTTCACATCACGACATAGCATTGCCGGTTTACAGCTGCGACAATGCACTCACGGTATCCTCTCTAGACTGATTCAGCTACGCGACGTCAGCAAAATTCACGAAAACCCGTGATAATTAGCAGTCTCTTTAATTTTTAAATAGGAATATACCTGCAGTTGATCCCCCAAGTGCAGGCCCCTCGTGAGAAGAATCGGCAGACGGGTCGCGGCTCGCTCTCTTCAGGGCGGCGCTCTGCCTCGTCTGACACCTCGCCCTCCTCGAGCGACGAGCCGCGGGACCGACGCCCGGCTTTCACTTCATCTGGTGGACCTAAGTAATATGCAAATAACATTTATTTTCGACTAAAAACTCTCGTCTTGGATCGACAAGGCAAGTGTACATATACCGACTTAGAAGTCACTGTTGATTTATACAAAAAAGGCGCAGCACATGAAGGGCAGATGCGGATCGGCTTCGCGTTAGAGCGTACATGTTTTAACTTTTATGTCATTGTCACTGCACTTACGGCTTCCGAGTACGAGACGAAAAACAAATATGGTTTTATAAGATTTTATTATTATCTAGATACATTTTGCCTACGGCTTCGTCTGCACGGTACCTGGGTAGGAGTGGCCTATGCCACGAAGCTATACCTGTTCCAAATTTCATACAAATCGGTTTTTAACCGGAGATCATTAGCAACAAGCATCCAAAGTTTCGCATTTATAATATTACTAGTTTCGGCCCACAGCTTCGCCCGCCAGGTACCCGGATAAAAAGTAACCTGTTTTATTCTGATGTATAAGCTATATTACTGTAGTTTCATTGAAATCCGTTCAGTAGTTTTTGCGTAAAAGAATAACAAACATCCATCCTCACAAACTTTTGCATTTATAATAGTAGGATACATAGTTTACATCAAATACTGTTTTTACTTTGAAGGATTAAAAAAATTAAAAAAAGAGCTTAGAAATGTAACCTCTTAGTTGTCACACTCAAACACTCCACCATCCATCTCCATCTACGATGTCACCAATATTGCTTTGTCTTGCTAACAACAAACAACATGCAAGACGTGTTAACTTAGAGAGTTTTACCTTGTTCTGGTTTGTCTTCTCGGCCGCCATTGGACTGTTCGACTGGCTTTGATTCAACACACTCGCCTTCTTCTGCTTCGAAGTCTAACTGCTCCTCGCCATCCTCTGTGTTGCTTGTTTTTTCTTGAGGCAGCTATTCAAAAATATTCTATAAGGATTTGTTGTTTGGCAAAAGTATTGAAACGGAACTAAAATGTTCTTCATACAAATAAATGAATGAATTTGTTTATCAGAATAATTTGTTTTAGTGCATCTTTCTTGACCATACCGACCACCCACAATGAACTTAACAACTTAACAGGGATTAGACAGACTCATGCTAATGATGACTTAAATCAACTGGATAACTCAACAACAGTAAAATTACTTCATGTGTGTTTGATCAGACATTTAATTAAATTTGATAAAATCTCAGTCAAAGATTTTATCAAAAAATAAGCATTATTTTCTTTTTCTTTTTACCTTTTCAAGCTTCGGAGTATCAGCTTTTCCGTTATCTGATTTGGGAGATTGATCCTGACTTATTCCATTCACTTTTATAGGTTGTTTACTGGCTGGTGAAGTTGGTGGTGATTGTAGCTAAAAATATGCAAGAAATCAATTGAGTTGTTCAATCAATTCATCGACTCGAAAAATATTTCGTATGGAGGTCAAATACACTCCGTTTGAAATGTGTTTCATTTATTTCTGCCAATTTAATACCAGTCTTATGTATAAAATTGAGTAGATACGTTTTTTAAAACGATTTGGAAAGTAAACTGCTTTAATCAAAACTATCACAAAGATATTTTTGCCAACATTTGCAACATGTTTTTTTGCTGTGGAGTTGTTTTTTATTCACTAACTTACCTTAGATTCTTTCTCTGTCTCACCAACAGAATCCAAGTCTGATACATCTGATAAGTCCTCATGACTTAGGTTGAGATCTTTGGCATCCTGATTACTAGCTGTCTTGTTCTTACTCCTTGGCTTTCTGTCTTCTTGTTCTGATTCCATTTCACCTGTTAAGAGGAAATTGTTTTAGATAAATCAAAATCTGTCTAAATGGGAGAAGGCAGAGGAAAGAGTTATTATCATCATTTGTTTATACACAGGCAGCATAAAGCAAATGTACTTTATATGTTTGTCCTGTCTATTTTTACAAGAGTTCACTGATGGAGCGTGTTTTGTTGCTCAAGACAGGATTTACAGGGCAATTTCGACAACAGGGATATATTACATTTCCCAAACTGTAACTCTTGCATGCCTTTTTTGAAGTCATGTAAGTAGTGCTCATTGATATTTTGGGAATTTTGATATGTTACAGGCCCACTGAAAAATAATTCTTTAAAAAGAGTACAAGGCCAATGTTTTTGTGTAATTCAGAGGCATGTTTTATTTTAATGGGTTCATTAGATGAAAGTGAAAGAAAAAACTTTCATCTCAAAAATTCCCTTTGATGCATATTTTCATCAAAATCAATAGAGCCTATTTTAAGTGGTTCAGAACAAACAAATAAATATAATGTTGCTTATTTATAGTGTTTGATTATTGTTATATCAATACAGTGATATTTGTTATTGAATTGAATAATGTATGCTTGAGTAAGGCATAAATTTTAACTGGTGAGGCAAAGCACAGAGGTACAGCAATGTAAAAATAATTTCTCATAAAGAACAAATCAACTCAACATCCTTTAGTGTTTTAAATACCTTCTGAAATATCTTGAGCTGCTGTATCCTTGCTACTCCTCTTATTATAAGAAGAGCCCCGGCTTGATTGACTTGACTCAGATTGGCTGCGAATGTGTCCCCGTGATGGAGCATCAACAATTTTCTGCATGCCTTTTGAATGTCTCCTCCATTTATCTCTAGGGCTCCAATCACCTCTTTTATCATCTGATGGGGATCTAACAGGTGATGGAGAGGAATTTCTGCTGGGAGAGCGACTTACAGAGCGGGACTGAGGTCCAGATTTACTAGGGTGTTCCGAATCAGGGGAAGCTGGTCTTGACCGGCTTTCAGGTGAACCAGGTGGTGATTTAGGGGAGGCAGGGCTCTGGGGGGTTTTCGGACCCTCCCCAGTTAAGAGCGGAGCAGATGGAAACTCCTCGGAATGATCAGAAGCTATATTGCCTTCATCGCTTGGAGATTTTGGACCGTCTGGGGACTTAGGTTCATTTAAAGTGGCTGGCATAGATGTTTCTGGTGAATTTATATCTGAGTGAGCATCGCTCAAGTGATCCGGTGTCTGAGGTAGTTTGCTAATAGAGGCAGAGGGTGACCGAGAATGGCTATCTGGTGATGGAGACCGTGGGCCTCTCGACTGTGGAGATGTTGGTGAAAGAGGTGGTGATTTTGGCCCTTTTTTCGATCTTTCACTCCCAGAGGATGAACTACGTCTACTTCGAGAGCTTGAACTACTGCTGCTAGAGGATGAGTGAGCATCTCCCCCATCACGGGAGTCTTCAGAATCCATCCCTGGAATTAAGTGGCAGGTTTCTATATAGTCAGTGTTTGAATTAGACTGCCCATCCCAAAAAAGCACTTTTACTTTGTTATGTGACTTACTGCACCATAATACAATACTTTGAATTTTACTCTTGTTAGTAAAGACATTCTCACACGAACTTAGCATTGTTATTTTAGTTTTATCTTCAAAATTATTGTAATTATTACCTAACCATCTTTGTAAACTCACCATAGAACTAAAATGCAATGTTATATTTCTTTTGAATCGAAATCATAGAGACACAAGCTCTGGTCTTTCAAGTTGATATTGATTTTGATAATAATTATAAAATTCGATCTTAGAACGCCCAGCAGATAAAAATGATAGAGAATAACAGTAATTCCATAGTAATAAGCAAATGCCTTCAAAAATATCTCACAACACCCAAATCAAAATCATGTGGCCTACAGACTTTTTTCATATTTAGGTATTTTTGTGTTCCATATCTTTATCATACCGAGTTGTATGCTACGTTTTGATGGTAAACTGTAGACACGTCCAGCCTTACCTTACAGGTGACGCCTCGACGCCAGATTCGGTGGCACTTTGTATCACTTTTCATTTTTGCAAGACTTTCAACTTTTAGAGGCACAACACAAACTAAACTTGGGTCTGTCACATAATACTTGTGAACTTTGTAAAACGATTTACTGACGAAAACTTATAAAATCAACACTACATACTTCAACATGGCTGTGATACGGGAGGAATACGAACATAGTAAATAAACACTTTTCGATACTTCCGTGGGTTAACTTACGCCCTTACCTTAAGTGAAGTTATTAGACGATAAATTTCTTGACGGGATTGATTATTTTATTTAAAAATCCTGTAAACTGCGCCGCAAACGAGTATCATCGAAGCGAAGTCATCAAATCAATCATAGACAAGCAAGCAGAAGAAAATAAAGCTAGATGAGGCGAACACAGACTAGCTAAGGATAAACGTATTCGTTGACCAATCGACAATCCAACAAACCTAAACGTCTATGGTTTTATGTAAGTTCCGTTCCATGAAATTTTTAAAAAATTGGCTTTCAATATTGTTTATCTACGGCACAATTGGACGTAGTTACGCTGAAAGGGCTCAATCCACACTTTGGTCAAAAATGAGTTAAATATACCAAAATGGTCCTAAAGGTCCATTCTACCACCTCGCAAAAAAGATCCGTAATCAGATAAGGCTAAGGTGATTTTTTGAAATACGAGAACCAAGCCACATGTATGGCTGGTTTTTTTTGCAAAACACTGTAACGACCCAGGCTACATGGACCCTTTTTAAGGAATTCAATCTCAAAGAAGTGTGTATTTAAGTAATTTAGCAGAATTGTCTCATAACCTGAACCATTTCAGTTAAATTTGCTCCTAGAAAACTAGTCTATTTTTTATTTAGCTAAAACGACTCGACAAACGGGAGGCAGGCCGAGGAGCACAAGAGGTCGGATCGTGTCTAGTACATTATATAAAAAAAACATCGATGCAAACATCCCAGAGCTGGTACTTTGGAGCGATTATTGCGGAGGCCAAAATCGTAACATCAAAACAGTATTGATGCTGAAAGCTCTATTAAATTCACCTGTATACAATGCGTTTGAAATATTTAGAGTCTAAATATAAAGATATTAGATGCCAGGGTTTTATAAGAGTTTTAAAGGGATGTATTTTGTAGAGGACGTAGACGGTATCGGGTCACAGCTAGATTTTACGGTGGATCAGGGTGAGGACTGTGAAGATGACGTCTAAGAACATCCTTTTTTATATAAATGATATTTTGCGCAATAATAAAACTCTTTTAATAATAAATATCACTTTTATTACTTCTTTTTGTCGCTTAGGTCCTCTTAGAGAAATACAAAAAAATACTCCGAAATGTAGCTGATATAAAAACCAATTTAGCAGAAACGGCTCAACCCCATATTTTTTTGTATTTCTCTAAGAGGACCTTAGAGAAATACAAAAAAATACTCCGAAATGTAGCTGATATAAAAACCAATTTAGCAGAAACGGCTCAACCCCATATTTTTCTCAATAACTGAAAAAATACGATAGTGTGTTTAATAAAATTCGGCACATAAAAATAATAGTATTTTTGGTCATCTGACACAATAATTTCAAAATTTTCCGAATGCAATAACATTGTTGAATCATCGTCTAAACTTTAAAATGTCATATCTCCAAAGTGGTATTTTGTGGTTTGAGTCCTTTCAGCGTAACTACGTCCAATTGCTCACGTTTTTCAAAAAGCGCCCATTCATTCATGAGCTTTTTTGGACACACAAATTGAACATATTTTTTGCAATGTTCAATTCATTCGATTTGACCTTCCTTGAGAAAAACGCGGCAAAATTTGTTTTGTTTGCTTTCGTATAGAGTTTCACTATAGTGTCTAATTTATTTATTTTCACGATGATTGAACAAGCTCTTGATGATAATGTGTCTGAAAATGATGAAGAAGAAAGTTTTTTTCAAGACGTAGACATTTTACAAAAGCATGGAATAAACGTAGCTGATATAAAAAAACTGAAAGGAGCGGGAATATGTACCATCAAAGGAATCCAAATGTCAACGAAGAAGAAATTATGTAACATCAAAGGATTTTCAGACACAAAAGTAGAAAAAATAAAAGAAGCTTGCCAAAAAGTAGTTACCTTAGGATTTATGACTGCACTAGAAGTTAGTGATCGCCGTAAACAAGTTTTCAAGATTAGTACAGGGAGTGGTGAATTGGAGTAAGTGGCCTCTAAAATTATTTTCAGCGTCGCAGTAAAGTGGACTCTTTCATAAATCACTTACATAAGAAATATATAGGTAATTAATGAAAGATAATTTTGGTATTTTTCAGCAAGCTGCTAGCAGGAGGAATAGAGTCCATGGCAATAACAGAAGTTTTTGGAGAGTTCCGGACTGGCAAAACCCAGCTTTCCCACACCTTGTGCGTTACAACTCAAATACCTACCTCCTCAGGGTATCACGGAGGGAAAGTAATGTTCCTGGACACTGAACATACTTTGTATCCTTTTATTTTAAGTGTTTAATTTTATAAAACTTAGAACGAACTCTTCCTTGTATGCGGGATGTCCCAGAGCTACTTAATATTTTATGTTTAATTTGCCAAGACGGGTTAGTTCCCTGAAGCGTACTAGATGGCACTGTATGTAACAACGGCACAGTCACATTATTGGCAGTGTCTAAGAATTTCAGTAGGTACAGTACAGTACCTACAGATACAGTACAGTTCTGTGTAGATAGAGTTACCAGATGTCTCAATCTGGAAAATCCTGACAAGAAGCCTGATTTCTATAATAATGTCCTGACATTGCCGCGAGCGCTAATGTAGGTAGGTATCTAATAATAAGTTCACTGGTCACACAGTTGCACAGCGCAATTTAAGTTCATCTTTATGTAGACCTACTTTAGAGTTTATAAAAATTTTCATGTTAATTTGTTTTAGTTTTATAGTTTTTACAAATAAAACAAAAAAAAATAGAAAAGAATAACTACCTACTTAGATGCCTACCTACATATTATTCTAGATACTTTTCCTTATCAAAAATCCAGCCGGCCAGACAGGTTACGACCTATTGCAGACAGATTTAACTTGGATCAAAATGGTGTTTTGGATAACGTTCTCTATGCCAGAGCCTATACTTCAGAACATCAAGTAGGTACCCACATACCTACTTAGATTAGAAAATCAAATTCAAAATCAAAGTCCAATTTTGGATGAAACGCGCTAAAGAGAAGGGGAAAAGTGGGAACGACCACACGAGCCACAGACTAATTAAAAATACCTACTACTACCATAATAAGTAGGTCGTAGAGACAGAGGTACCTGTCTTATTTCTTGACTTGTCGGATGTTTGATGATTTACTATAATTAGCTGTTTCATCACTTTGATCGAAAACTCAATATTATGTTACCTAGGAAGACGCTGGTGTCTGCGACACAGTTTTTATACCTACTTCTGCAGACATCGTCGTTTTTCAATAGTACCTAATCGTCTATCATCGGTTCTGTTCCTCAATAAATATATTTTGATTTGTTTGATTTAATTTGTACCACGCCTATTTAAGTTACTTAAATACCTTTCATCCGCTTAACGCCGGACAGGGTCGTACTCAGGATTGTTTTTGAGCCCAGGGGCTAAGTGCGTCATATTTATAGCTTAGTTCACCAAAAACCATGTAAGTCTTATTTTTGCGCAATGGGACTTTATTTGCTAGTTGATGTTGACTAGATCATGTTTAAAAAATGCTTTTTATCGCACCTACTGGATGGATATTTGTTACTCTTTCACGCTAAAACTACTGAATGGCTTTTGATAAAACTTTACAGTAATAAAGATTATACATCAGAATAACACATAGTCTACAATTTATAATACTATTGTGTGAATCCTCGAAAACTTTCGCGTTTATTATAGTAAGTAGGATACCTATGACTGCGCAAATAATCTTTCATACTGATTGCGAAAGATTAAATAAGACGGTCGTAGTATTTATTGTCTTGATCGAACAGACAATGCTTTAAGGTTTATTTTTACCATGTTGTGAGTGAATCAAACCAGGGAATAAAAAACTATACTAATATTGCACACTCCATAGGGGTAATTATGAAAAAAATAAAAATATGTATTTCATTATTTACATTAAAGTTTATTTTCACCAACTTTTGAGTGAATCATACCAGAGAATATTTTTTTTCCATACAAATTTCAGTACTTTATTGCACACTCCTAGGGTTACTTTTGTATAGATAAAAAAATATGTAAATATTTTTTTATTTCACAGATTATTTTTATCAAGTTTTGAGTTAATTAAACTGAGGAATACAATTAACCCATATAAACTTTACCAACCTGTTAACCTTAGGGTTGTTTATCGAAAATTAGAAAATCTAAACTATCTAAATTCCAAATTCGATATAGTAGTTACGGAGATACGTGGTAGCAAACATTCACACACACAAACTTTCGCATTTATAATATTAGTAGGATGGATATCACTCAGGGTATTTTCTGATTTGTTTCCTTATTATGTTCAAATGTAAAAAAACTAATATATAAATAACTAAACGGAACCCGCTATGCGAGTGCTTCCACGTTCAACCCATATGCTCCGTTCTACCCAATCAAAAAATCTAAGTCACAGTGTATTCTTAACAGTACAGACACCGTAATATTTGTAGAAAATCGAATTTGATGACATTATTACTCAGAGTAACTTCAAATTTTGTACCTACAATATGGAGGTAATAATATTTTATGCTAATGATTATGCTCTCTTCAAACGAATGCACGTGCAATTCCTAGAACAATGTAAGTGGGCGGACTTATTGATTTGTTTTAAATATTTGATCTCGAAAAAAATGTGATTTTGCATGACTGATATTATGTAAGTACCTAGAATGTAACTTTATATTTACCTACCAGACCGAAATCTGAGCATTGATGTGCTATTTTTTATAATACGTTTATATAATTTTTTTTTAGTCTTTAAAGGTTGATTAGTGTTTTTGTTAGACTAGTAGACGAATATTTGACTCACTATTATCTGAACAAGACTGATTTTATTAATAAAAATATTTATAATAAGTAACTACATTTTTTGTCTGCTGACCCTTCTACTTTAGTGTTTCACTGTGTCATTTATTTGAATTTAAACAATAGAAATTAGGAATAGGTAGGTGTACACTACAAAGGGTAACTTGAATCAAATGTTTTGGGTCGAACGGAGCAAAATACCTATTGGGTAGAAAAATCTTGGGTCGAACGGGGAAGCACTCCGTTATGCGTTTGCCATAAGAGGTTGATTGTTTGTCTGTTTGTTACCATTTATCGGTGTTTTACAATCGGTTCAAAACTGATGCGGTTTTTAATCGAATCGCATGTCTTCAAAAGCAGTTTTTAGATGGGATTTATCGCCATAAATTTCTAGGTGGCGCTGCAATATTATGATGGAATTTACTTCTGGGGTTTCCAAATATAAAATTATTTTTTATTTATAATCACAGGCTGAGCTACTAGATTTCGTCGCAGCCAAGTTTCACGAGGAAGCTGGCGTGTTCAAGCTCCTCATTATAGACTCCATTATGGCGTTGTTCAGAGTCGACTTTTCCGGCCGCGGGGAGCTGGCCGACCGACAACAGAAGTTAGCGCAAGTACTGTCGCGATTGCAGAAGGTAATTTTTTATTTGCAACTAACCAAGTAGTTCTTTTACGGAAATAATAGTCGGTACAACTACTTGACTAGGTAAGTATTATATAAAAACATAAAACAGCTGAATCATTTAACAGCTGACCGTTGCAAATGATCTGTAGATATCTCAACTGATCCAAATTGAAAAGTAAGATAGATACAATATCTATATGCCTGGTTTACATAAAATCAAGCAGATCTTAAGTTGTGCGCGCAAATTAACGGATGTCCTGTAAACTAGATTTCAACGTGTACCTGTTTTATAAATATGTACCTACTTATATGTCGTTAAGTAGGCAAGTAGATTTGAAGACTATGTTCTTAGACAGACAAGCCGCAGCTGTTTTGGTAATTATTGGAATGGAAGGCCAGGGGTAAAAATATTTATATGTAAGTAATTATACCTACCAACTTACAGGAAGGAAAAATCGTCAGGAAACCATCATACCCTAGAACCAAAATTTGAAAGCATGTACCATAGGTTAGTGTTCTAATAAAGCGGAGCGATGGGCTTGAAACCTGTCATGTGGAACGCATACAGTCATGAGCATATTTGTTTGTTTAAGAAGTAGGTATACTTACTTGGTGATTTTGCATTAAAAATTATTGCTGGCATAAGCACTTCCACAAACTTAATATGCATATAGTGAAGTACGTCAATATGATGAACTATAGCTACCTATTATTCTTTAAATAGGTACTAGGTAACCTTTGTCTAGAAAATTATTGATATGTAGTTGTTGGTTTAGGTAGACTAGATAGCTTAGGAAGGTGATGCATTATAATCGTCAGGGTTTTATGATGGTAGAAGATAATGCGCATTTGTTATTTATCTAATCTTTGCCTACAAACTTGCAGTGGCTAAAAAATCTAACATAAATAGACATACCTACTTACAGTTAGGTAGATATTCATTCTAACACCAAACTAGAATATGTTATTAGCGTCTCAGCCCACTAGGTACTCGCCCGAGCTCATCGACTTATGTTTCAAATTTTTTTTACAGGTCTTTCAGTAAATTTATAAACCTGTAAAATACCAAATTCATTGATGTAACCGATTGTATCGATCACAGTTAAGATGCGACAAATGATTTTTATCAATGGGCATTTAAATACCACTGTATTTAGTTAGGCTTCTAAAAGGAGTGTCGTATTTTCCTCTTGATTAATACTTGTTTCGGGTGCATTAAATTGTAAATATTAACGGTATGTTATTTGTGTATTTTATCTTTAGTAGGTTATATATTTGCTAAAATTTTATCTCAAAATTAATGTCATAACCTGTGCTAGACTCTAAAAATCAACGACATTCACTTCTGCTTTAACAAAATATGGGTTCCAGATTTCCGAAGAATACAATGTAGCTGTATTCATCACCAACCAGATGACATCGGATCCCGGCGCCACATTGACATTTCAAGCAGACCCCAAAAAGCCAATTGGAGGCAACATTCTGGCTCATGCATCTACTACAAGGATTGCCCTTAGAAAAGGTAGGGGAGAAAACAGAATTGCAAAGATATACGACTCCCCGGACTTGCCAGAGAGTGAAACTACTTTTGCTCTGACGAATGGTGGTGTAGCAGATGCTAAGGACTAATAAAGCGTACCCATTATCTAATATAACAAGTATTTTTTACTAATGCTCGTCTAAAAGGTTAATCAAAGACTTTATAATATATTTAAATTGGCATTTACCTATTTGAATTTGACTGCCGCTAGACGTGGTTTATTTTTACGGCTTTATGGGTTTGTTTCCGAGAATAATTTAACATTTTAATCTATTATACTTAACGAGTTACTCCATTTAGCTAGCTAGCCTAGCTCAGTAAACAAAACTAATTTGAACAATCTCATAGAAATCTCGTAGTCCGAAGTGGAAGAGATCGCTCATAAGCGATAAGACAGCTCATTTTACTTTAAATAGAATATATATGTTTTTGTTTATAAAAAAAACCTCTATTTATAACCTACACAACAGGAAAAAAATGACTACGTACCCTAAGATCCAGATATTTGAAGTTGGGACAGATAAAACAAAAATATTAGATATTTAGCCGTACTTTTAAGTAGAAATAAACAGAAAATTCCGACGCACCTTCCTGATCCATCTAGGTAGACAGTTCAGTGAGGACCGCCATGGCCTAAATTACGAAGCCTGGACTAAGACTTCCCCGGACATTTTGGGTGAAACCAGATTTTTACCCGGACATTTAAAGAATTTTTATTCCTTGAAATTAAAAAATGGTAAATTTTCGTAAAAATATACATGTACAATTACATACATAAAACCCTATAATTAGGCTACTGCTGCAATCGAGTGTCAGTGGCGGC
This sequence comes from Perizoma flavofasciatum, assembly GCA_958496245.1. Classification (NCBI taxonomy): domain Eukaryota; kingdom Metazoa; phylum Arthropoda; class Insecta; order Lepidoptera; family Geometridae; genus Perizoma; species Perizoma flavofasciatum. Next base: position 8,198,854 of record OY292431.1, read on the forward strand.
GAGCAGGCAGTGCCTTCTGGAACTACCAACACGGTGGTCGTTTTTGATAGCCCCGGAAGCTCCTGGACGCTCCTCCAAACGAAGACAAGGCCTAGTTTAGTGTCACGCTATATAGGTGTCAGCTCACCTAGGTTGTTAGGCTACCTACATAGTGATGGTGTTCGGCTAGTTTTATTGCGTCGTCAGTCGCAAAGCGAAATCTTTGCCTGAATTGAATCACAAATATCGCAATAAGACTTGATGGTTAGGCCCCTGATAGGTGGAGGTACTATACTCGATACTCGTAACCACAGATTTTATTATACTATTACGATGTATTATGCGTACCTAAGTAGGAAGGTAGATTCATTCATTTTGGACACTCGTGCATACCGCACTATACAAAATGATGTAAATTATGTAATTATTTATGCAAGCACGTATTTAGACAGGTTCCTAGATAGTTAATCACCTTGAGAGTTACCTATATTATCAAAATAAATTACTCATGACCACGCTTATCAAAATAATCAACTACACACGAGACACTCAACTAACTAACTTATAAAAAGCTTGTTAGTACGGATAGATAACAAAGGATAGGAAACATAATTGAATGGCTTATCATCAAATCTTAACGAGTGGACATCAATATTTGAGTACGCATGTTAGTAGTTTTAGATGTATTTTTTACGGATGATTTACTTACTTACTATGATACTTACGGAGGATGTAGTTTTAATCTTATTTGTCAAATCTATATGTACATATAGTAGTCGATAGTGTAATACAGTCGCGCAACGACGACGCGGGGCGTCGCGAATAAACCCCCTAAAGAAGACTATCCAAATCAGTCGAAACATAGGTAGGTACCGAAAAGTCGGTGCCTTCAAGTGTGCAAATGAACGAACCGAGCCCCTATACAACCGCCTAGATCCATCCCTGCAATTGTTAGAAACTTAGCTCGGGACCGGTTGATTCCTATCTAGAACTAGGTAGGTAGTAGGTACTGACTCGTAACAGAACCGCAAAAGTTAATATATAGCTTCCTCAGAGTGCGTAGGTACTTCGTCGTGTCGCGTCGTCGCGTCGTGTCGGTCGTCGTGTCATCGTCTGCGGGTCGCGTCGTTCGGCTACGCTCGGCTCTCGTCGCCAAAACTGGCTTAACAACAGTCGGCTGCAACCTGAAAGATGCGAGCGCGTTCGTATCCTATGCGACCGACTCGCATTATATTTGTATAAACCTTTAGATTTATAATTTAAGCCTTTTGGCTTAAATTTAGGATTCCGCCATTCTGGGCTGTTGATGTTGATCATGTTATAAAATATTAAAACATTTAATCATACTAATAATGACCAGAGATCGTAGGCTCACGTAAAAAATATATTATTCAATGTTTTTCTTGGTTTCGACTAAAACCCACAAAGATTACAAAAACAAAACAAACAAACAGGATCTCAGGAAGTTTTTGTGCTTTTTTAATTTTAACCTTATGACGATATGTTTAGAGAGGTTAGACTAACCAGTCTTATTTTTTATTCTCTTCTTTTTTCAAGCATTTTCATTTAGTCTTTGTTTTTTTTTTCTTGAAAAGGCACACTATAAATTTCATTTTATTTTCAAGTCATTTCAAGACAAATGATGAAATTAATGTATCAAATTAGGTACCCACCTAACAAACTTACCTTCTTAGAAAGGTAGGTAGGTAGGTACCTTGAATTTATTTATAAACCTACAGTAGGTACCTATGTAGGTAAGTAGCGAATACCTCCTATCTCTCTACCTACCACAGCCTTATTAGGTCATGTAGGTAGGTATATCCAGCTAATGCCATGATGATATAATAGGGAGGAAATAACGGAATTGGTACGCTTGTTTAGGAAAAAATGCAAGATGCATTTTCTCATATCTAACATCCTGTCCTATAAAGTCATTAACCTACTCTTAAAACATACGATGATTTCCACATTCCATGCATCCGATAACATTATAACCCCAGTCCAGCCGTCCCATCGCCTGTCTTCACCGATAATGGCAGTTGCTAACTCGGTCGAGCGGGAAACAGAATTCAAAGTCCGAATCTCGCCAGATTCATTCTTATTCGTCGTTCGAAGTGGCGTGATTTAAAAGAACCAATTAATCATTTTCTTGTTGCGATTAGATAAAACTTTAGTGTTTCGTAGACTGCGTCTACGCAGAAGTATTTTAAATCAGCTGGCCGTTCAAAATAAAAATAAAAAATGCGGATATAATATTTTTTTGATGTTTTGAAGGCGCTTTTTAGTGTAGTAGGTACGGGAAGTAGAACCGACGACGACACACGAAGTCAACATAATTTTAAACAATAATTTAGCTTGCAACGCAGAAGAGCCCAAGCTGTTTGAGTTTGAAGAGATGTAGGGAACGTACGGCCAACTCGTGTTTTAAATTGCAAGCGGTAGATTGCCCATCTATTTTATTACATAATAGTGTTTTAGGCTACTTTTTATTCAAGTACCACGGAGATAAAACCGTGTGCAAAGGTTAGTTAAGTATCTATACTAAAACTAATAATAAAGCTCCTGTTTATTTGTTTGAACGTGCCAATCTCTGGAACGATGTAGGTATGTACCAGTCGGATTCGTTGTTTTTCAATTTGATCGCCTAAAATTATGAGAAAATTTTTATGCTTTCTAACACCACTCTAAATACGACCCTTCGAAGCAGGGAAAAATAAGTATAGGTAGGTACCCTTAATACTTGACTTATTGATTGATTATGGCTTGTTACGCTACACAGCAGCAGCATCAGCAGGTTTCTAAAAGCTCTGTGTGGTGTTGATAGCCTGGTCCTTTGCTTCCTTTGGTTGCTATATGTATATATATATATATATATACATATAGCTCACTCTAAGTACGACCCTTCGAAGCAGGGAAAAATAAGTATAGGTAGGTACCCTTAATACTTGACTTATTGATTGATTATGGCTTGTTACGCTACACAGCAGCATATATAGTTATACCAACTCGTACTTTGTTGATCATACGCGGTATCCCACGAGCACTTAGTTGATCCAATGATAATTGTTGATCCGAACCGCTATTCTTGATCCGTTTGTAACATGCAGCATACTAATGTGGCTCCATGCTGGCTTTTCTCGGAGCCAATAAAGACGGTTGAATACCTATGGCAATAAGTGACCATTGTTGATCACTTATACAAATCCACCGGAGATCAGTTGTTGATCCGATTAAAATATTCAAATGGACCAATCACAGACCACTTCTGACTCCGATTGGCTGATAGCAAACGCGACGTTGCAGTTCCTATCGGTAACTCAAATAATACTAAATACAACAATATTAACCATGTTTCGATCAAACCAGCGAGGAATACCTATCTACTTTATTGAATGAATACGAGTACTTAGTACTCCTAGGTACTATTGTTAAGTACTTGTAAACTCAGAGTGGCAAATATTTAAATCAGTGTGATATTAAAAAATAGCACTCAAACATAATAACGACCTTGAGGGTGTTCCGATTTCAAGTTTCCTATAGAATAATTTTATTTTTGCTGGACTCAATATCGTGTTAAGATTTAAGTGTGATTTATTTATACCTACCTACATGTTTCTATGCATATTGGTACCTCGGAATCTCTCGAGTTCAACTAATCTATAATGGAAATAGGCTGCATTTGACTAATAATCACATTTATTTACTAAATAAAACGCAAATTTCAAATTGAGAGAGACTTATCAAGAAAATATATTGTGATTACTAATGCAGAAAAACAAGATTTAATTATTTTTAGTTCTTTAATCAATTCAATAAAATCCACATCAAAATTAATTCTTCGTTCTGTAACCTTATTATTATTATTTAGATAAAGGTATTAGGTATTATATTAAAATAATGTTTAATTTGTATTTTTATGTTTATTTTTCACACTTTTCTTAAGGCAATAGCACCGCCATTCTTTTCAAATAGTTCTCACCATCCTAAGGTTGCCTGGAAGAAATCGTTTTCAGCAATAAGACCGCCCATTGTGCATTTATTTTTTGTTGTTCTTTTTACTATGTTTCTGTGTTTGTACTGTAAATTGGTGCTATGCTCAATAAAAAGTTTATCTATCTATCTATCTTATTAAAATATCTTTTGGCAAAATCAACAATCCTTTTAAAAACTTTTAATAGTAAACATAATAACAATAAATTAAGGAAAATGAAAAAAACAATTGTTGAAAATTTTTTTATTTTCATTAATTATTTTTAATTTTACCAATTAATTACGCGGCACCTTACGCTTATGGGAAAGTATCAATAAACGCAACCTGATTCGTCATTTTCACATAATATCGCACACTTATCATTATCGCTTGAAATAACGATTGACTATCTGATTTGCATTTTTAATATATGTTCCTCTGTCAATAACACTTGGATGGAACAAACACAACCGTCCTTAAATTAACTCAATAATACTTGCATAAATATAACAATCAATGTAATAAACATTATAAAATAAACATGATATTTTCTCCTTAAAAAATAATATTAAAATATTTTTTGGTAAGTTATTACTTGCAAAAATGCAACCATTGCAAAAAATGGCCTTTAATATTAACTCTAATCAACATTAATTAGCATGATAATGGTGTTCTCAAAAGATTTAACTTTTGGCTTCAGTATCGATTATAGAGTGCCCTACCAAATGTTTTTTTTTCTAAATATCTTTAATGTACAGAATTTGACATGTTACATTCTTATTATAGTACCTATAGATAGATTACTCGTTACTTATATTAAAAACGACAGAGGCATTAGCCTACTCAGCATCGTCGGAAAATTATATGCGAAAGTGTTGATTGAAAGAGTTGTGAAAGAAACCGATGAGAAAATATGGGATGCACTAGCGGAATTTTGAAAGGGCATAGCTGAAAAGTTTTCCTTGCAATGCATAGCTTAAAAATTTTTGGCCAAGGGTCAAAAGGTCTATTGCGCTTTCGTGGATTTGGAAAAGGCCTATGACAAAGTGATGAGAAATGAACTATGGTCGGTATAGTCAATGAATGGAGTAGACAGCAACCTAATTCGAGCTCTGAAATCTATCTATTGTAAGACTCCAGTGCTTGGGTAAGGATAAACGGGTCATACACTGAATGGTTTAGCATCCAAAAGGTTAGACAGGGATGTGTAGCGTCACCGTGGCTGTTTAATCTATTCATGGACAGTTGTTTGAAAGATTTGAAAGAAAGTGAGAGTGGATTAAGAATGAATGAGTTACTCGTCAAATGTCTTCTCTACGCCGATGATTAGGTTATACTTGCGTCATCGATAGATGAGTTACAAGAGATGGTAACAATAATTATGCATGAAGCGTTTGGAAGAAAAGGGATGAAAGTTTATGTGAGTAAGACGAAAGTAACAATGTATGAATATATATGATATTGTGATCGGCGAAGAGAGAGTGGAACAAATAAAAAAGTTTGTATATCTATGTTTACTAGGGATGAGAAGCATGAGGAAGATATTGAAAGGAGAGTGAATGCTTGAAATCAAGTGAATGGGGCACTTCACTCCTTTATGAGCAATAGGAAATTATCTGAGACGCCACGATTAGCTTTGCATGGAGGAGCAGAATGGTATAGTTGGAAGAGGAAGGCCTAGGCGAACATACCCTGACCAAATTGGAGACATTCTAGAGAAAGGCCAGGTCAGAATGTACTTCTGACCTGCCGAGCTTGTATGCAGAATTTGATGAGGATGAATGAAGCGAAAGAGGTATGCCAGGATCGTAGCAAGTGGAAATCCATGGTCTCTGCCTACCCCTACGGGAAACAGGCGTGACTATATGTATGTATGTAGATTACTCGTAGGTAGGTGAAATTATGTAAGTACCTAAAGTTGGTATGGTGTTTTCTTTATCTTGTTTTTTAAAGCGTGTAAAAACTCATTTTTCACTTAGTAGGTAGTTTATCATCATCATTTCAGCTATAAGACGTCCACTGCTGAACATAGGCCTCCCCGTAAACTTCCAGAGCGACCGATTTTGTGCAGCCTGCATCCAACGCCTCTGAGCAACCTTTACAAGGTCGTCTTTCCACCTAGTGGGGAGCCGTTATACGCTGCTTTTTCCTTTAGTAGTTAGTACGAATAAATTACTTACCATCTTCTTCAATTCCATCAGCCATCATAGTTTCACCGTACACTTCACAACTATAAATAATAAATTATACACCACACGTACAGCCGCACAAGCTTGAACTTTTTATACCAAACACCATCGTGAACTCGACTATTCATATTGTAAAAAGGGGAATTTTCACGTACTGAATTATCGGTGAAGGCACCGACTAAGTTTCGACTCATTCCGAGAGTCTTCATCAGGGTGAGTGATCGCGCCTTTCTCCCTCCGCGTCGCGTCGTGTACTAACTTGAAACTACGCGCTTTCCAAACATCTGATAGAAACCACGAGCGATTTGTCTGTTTAACTGCAACACTACGTATAGCTTTCTCTAGTACTTAGATGCACTGTTGCCATACTTCTGTAATAAATTGCGTAATTTGTGGCTCTGGATCAACAATGTCTAACTAGGAGTTGGATATAAAGTGGATGAAGAAATGTCGGATTCGTATAAAATATTTAGCCGTTACGGATCAACAATCTTGTAAATTTCTCATGACGAGTATTTTGTTTCCCGATCAAATACGATCCGCCGTCATGGCGGCCGGATCTGACGTATAGCGGTTTCATCACAATCGAACGGAATGGAGCCAAGGAATGTCGCTCTAAAGTTGGATCAACATATGTCTTTGCTTGTTACTGGATCAATAATTTACGAGAAGAGATAAATATATATATATATATATATATATATATATATATATATATATATATATATATATATATATATATATATATATAAAAATTCATACGTATATATAGATACATACACGTATACACATTATACCGTAAAACATGCCAACTTTGCCAACTTTTTTTGAATAATTTAAATTTTTGTATAATTTTTCTATGGGAACGTATTTTCTTTTAGCATCTGCAATTATAAGATAATGTGCATGTATTATTTTATCAGATTTTATTATTCGTCAATATTAAATTAAGTTTTTTATTCTTTTTGATGGCGGGCAATGTTATCTGGATTTTTTGCCAACATTATCCACGTTGATTTTTGCCGCAAATAAGGCCTCTAAACAGATGACATAAAGCCCAATACTAGAATATTGGCAATATTGGCGTTTACTTTAGAAATTAAAGCGATACCATGAAAGATTTGCGACCAAAGTGGCTGGGCAAAGTTACCTTGACCTTTTTTCACTTATTCATACAATCCGCATTTCGCCTTTTAAAAATGCGAAATGTTGACACATCTCAGTGAACTGATCTTGACGTTTTTTTCTTCTTTTTCTGCAAAGAATGTTGTAGGTAAACAAAAAAAAAATAAGGTTATTTTTCATTTATTTATTTAATAAACTTTTAATCAACATGTTAATGGAGGTACCCAATGTATATGAAATACTTATAAATATCAAATGTTGCGTGTTAGGAGCTAAATTAAATAATGACCTACATAGACATAAGACAATAATCATTAAGAGAATCACAATTCTTTGGAGAGTTTGAGGAAATAATCATCCACGCAATTTTAGTAACAGTACTGCTGAGGAAATTGCTATATAACTACAGATATTAGGAGGTACAGTAAATCAGATTGGCTACTGGTCAGAATTTACCAACTAAAATTATTGTATAATATAACATTCATAAATTGTTTATAATATTTTCTGAATCATGTTTCAAATATTTTTATTATACTTTAGAGTTTATCCAAATCCAAAATTTAATCTTATTATCAAGGGTCTTCGGTGACGAACGATCGAGAGAGGTGGAAGGGGGATAGGGAAGCCTTTGTCCAGCAGTGGGATAGTATATGCTAGTTATAATAATAAGAATATTAGAAGTAATTATTAAAAAGTTCTAAGTACCTATTCCGATCTCTGGTAGGTACCTACCAGAGATCGGAATAGGTACATATAGTAATTGCCTAAACTTAGAGGAACTTCAGGAATGTGGATAGTACCCTCGTATAAAATCCCAGAATTATTTTAAAGTTCCGAATTCAAGCTTTTAAATTTTAGGTAGGATTTCACATGTTACTTATTTCTTTGAAGTTTAGGCCAACATACTCTATCTTTTCCGATCTCTGGTAGTACTGATGATTTGAATGATTACTTAAACTTAATAATAATAAAAAAAAACAAGTTTCGTAAGTGCCAACCCTAAGCTTATTTTGATGGCAGGTAATGTTGTCAATAGTAGATCGCAACATTACTGGATAACTTTACTCACCATTATAACTTTAGTTTTAAAAGACCTTCAGCAATTATAATAACATAATAATATTCTGAAAGTGTTTTTGTATAACATTTTATAAATTAAACTAACCTGTGTTTTCGCCGGAACTGAATTTCGATGCTGGGGACCTAGTTTCGGAATTTCTGAACTGGTTCCGAAATTGACAATTTTTTTTATTTTTTCTGTTTTGAGGAAATGAAACGATCAAATAACTTGTGTTATAGTATCAGTATTTTAATCAACATTAAGTAATATAGAATATAAATAAAAAAAGTACGATGTTACACACTTACACACGCACGCATTAATTATTTTAAAACAACAATATTACTTATTCATATTATGAATCTGCAAATATTTGTCTCGGGTCTGTGTTTTTTCAATGTATCATTATGTATTTACACCAAAAAAAAATTATATACCTAAGTAGTATATCAATCATGTAGTCCCCATAATACAAGCTCTGCATAGTTTGGGGCTAGATGATGCTGTGTGAAAAATGTCCAGCATTATTTATACTATTTATTTACTCTCAATATTCTAAGGCAGGACACACAATATATATTTGTATGCTTCTGTCAGATGCACATCTCGTTGATCTCCGTTATCATATCGTTTTTTCTATTTTTACAAACCCTACATAGTCAAAATTGGTTGATACAGATGGATATTTGCGGATTATCTTGCATTATTTTATCCAGTTCCTTGTCTAGTGGTTCTTGTAGGTTCTTCGACTGAAAAGTCTTCGTCAGAATGACACGATGACACGTTCATTTTGGCTTGGAGGGCACTGCATGTGTAGGATTAGGCTCCTACACATGAGTTACCTACTGTGAGTTTTGTACTGGCGTAGTAAATTGACGATAATCTCAGAAATTTTCTCGTTATTTGTTTAAGGGAAAATATTGTCGTCGATTTGTGCGAATAAGTCTTCCCAATCGTGCAAATAGTGCAGCAATGCTACTAATAATGGTCTTCTTTCTTTTATATGATTTCGGAAATTAGAAATGTTGCGTTTTGTTGTGCAAAATACCACTCACTGAGTAAAAGTTATTAATATCGGAATACCGATATTAGTCCTCTCAATTCCGGAATATCGGAAAAATCTATTCGAGATTCCGCAATTACGAAATTCCGGAATTTCGGAATGCATGTCCATGCATGGAATGAATGCACGCACACTTCGTCAACATGCGCAAAAAACGCTTGGCAAAAACAATAGAGCAGGCGACCACCGGCCGGTAAAAATGAGGGTAGGCCTGTGTGTGGTAACATAACAAATTTACTTTGCATTATTTAGCTGGTTTATTCCTAGATAGATACAGGGTTTCTTTGTACAAATGTGTGTCTGCAAATACCGGAATAAGTTGTTTTGTTTTCTGTTTTTTTCTTTTGTTTTCTTAGTTGATAGGTACTTAAGTAAATTATATTAGCAGGTAAGTAAGCACACTCGTGCTAAGATATATATTAGATACTTACTTATTAGTAGGTACTTAAAGTTTTGTTTTCTCATATATAATAAGTGAACTATAATTATGTTTCGATAATTATAGTTCACTTATTTCGATTCCCGATGCAGGACAAATGTTTGTATGATCTGCATTCATTTGTCTCGGGTCAGGGTGTTTTCTATATATAATATGTATGTATTTACAAAAAAAATGTATATAATTAGTATATCAGTCATGTAGTTCCCATAACACACGCTCTGCTTACTTTGGGGCTAGATGATGGTGTATGAAAATGTCCAGCATTATTTATTTATTTATTTGAGAAATAAAGAATCTTTAAACCGAACTTCTTACATCTCCCAAAAGTTTATGACACTAGCATGAAACGGACATTGGCAGAATTGTGACAAAAGTCATAACCAAGAAGTGAAGTGTAGTGAACAACCATGTCTAGAAAATTCGACAAACAATCTTCCTTCCTTACAGACGGATAATACAGAAAATTATCTTCTAGCCTATTCAAAATTAGTGGAATCTGTTTTATCAAGTGCTAATGAAAACATCCCCTTAAAAAAACAAGCTCGCTCTCAAATTAAAATTTCTACCCCATGGTGGGACTCGGATTGCACTTCAGTAGTAAAAGATAGAAAAAGAGCAGAGCTGGCGTATAACGCTTCTATGACTCGAGAAAACTTTATAGAGTATCAGCATTTAGCAGCTAAGGCCAGAAGAGTCCTTTCTCTGAAGAAGAAAAACGTGATTGGATGATTTTTTGTGAAAACTTATCTCCAAGAGCCTCCCCATCGTTTGTTTGGAAACAAATAAGACGATATCGGGGCTCATCTAGTGTTCCAAATATCTCCTGAAACGACTTTTTACTTGGGTTGATGCTTTTGGTGATACATTATCTCCTCAGTTTGTTCCAAATCTAGATTCTCTTCCTATTCTTCCTTCTTATCTTCCTTCTCTTTCAAATATAGACTCCAATTTTTCTTTTAATGAACTACAACAAACTCTAGATGAACTAAAGGATACTTCTCCGGGTGTGGACGGAATCCCTTACTCTTTTATCATACAATCTCCTGAAAACATTAAGAGTTATTTTTTAAACCTTATTAATAAATTCTTGGAATATGGCATTATTCCAGATGAATGGAAGACCCAAATAATCATTCCTGTTCTTAAATCAGGAAAAAGTTCTTCTGACCTTAATAGCTACAGACCTATTGCGTTATCATCTGTTTTGGCTAAGATTATGGAACATATTGTGACGAGCGCGGCCTAGGTAACTACGGTACGCTAGCGCCATCTCTTATCAAATGGACGCACTACTAATTACCGCCATCTAGTATCGACTGGCACAAACCGCGCTAGAAAAGGACGGTAGTTTCCAGAACGTTCGAGACGGCACGAGACGGGGCGGAGCGAAGTGAGACAGTGTGATGGCCACGCCTCCTATTAGATAGTTCTGGAAGAGACGTCTTACGAGATATATAAGCGCGGCAAGCGGCCGGTAAGGTTTAATCGGACTTAATTATTTTATCCTGAACCCTAGCTCGTAACAATATGTTAAAGTTTAGATATGAATGGTTTGTTGAAAATAAAGGTATGTTAGCAAAATCCCAATATGGATTCAGGAAAGGTATGAAAGGCACTCTCGATAGTTTAAGCTTAATAACTACAGATATACGAATTGCATTTGCCAGAAAAGAATCTTTAGTTGCTGTTTTCCTGGATGTTGCAGCTGCTTATGACAACGTCCTGCTTTCATTGCTCAGGAAGAAGCTTCAACAGCTGAGTATCCCTGAAAGGCTTGTTCGATTTGCTTGTAACCTGCTAATGGAAAGGAAAATTTTGATTAAAACTCATGGGACCTTTTTACCTGCACGTTGTGTTTGGAAAGGTTTACCCCAAGGTTCAGTGCTCAGCCCTTTTCTTTATAGCTTGTATACTCACTATTTGGAATTATCTGTCTCCCCTATATGCCAGGTCCTCCAATACGTCGATGATCTTGCATTGTATGTTCGATCAAACTCCATCGAAAATACTCGGGACGACCTGAATACAGCTCTTCGACTCCTAAATGAATGGTTGAATGACTTTCAGCCTCTAAAAGTAGGTGTGTGGTGTTTTCCCGAAAAAGAATTATCCCGTCTGTTAACGCGTACGTTGGTGAAGAGCCGGTTCAACAGGTTAACAGTGCAAACATTTTTGGTGATATATTAGACTTGAGAATGACAGGTGTTCCTCAGTTCAGCTATATTTCAGTGAAATGTGAAAAAAAAATATTAATATCCTTTGTTCATTATCCGGCGTATGGTGGGGTTCCCATCCGTATTGCCAAAAACTATTATATAATGCCATTGTTCGTAGTCATATGGACTATGGGTCCTTCCTTTTAGACCCATGTACCAAAATGGCATTGGAAAAATTAGCCAAGGTACAGTCAAGATGTCTGAGAATAATACTTGGAGCAATGAAGTCCTCTCCTATAAACGCAATGCAAGTGGAATGTGTTGATCCCCCAATTTTTCTCTGAGAAGACAGTACTTTGCAGACCGATTCTTTTTCAAACTACTACAATATTCTCACCATCCTCTTTTGCAAAAATTAAATTAGCTTTTAAATTTAATTGAACCTTTCATCGATAACATTCAAGATAAAATCCCATGTTTAATTCGTAGTTTCATAAAATACTCTCGCCTGGCTCATCCTGTCATTCAGAGTCGAATTAATCCCCTATTTTCAACTACATACGAAGCCCTAGTGTATCAACCAAATATTTTACTCGATTTTGAAATAGCTAAGGTTTCGGTGGGTGCTTGCGATTCATTTAATGAGCAAATGGCTACTAAATTTAATGGCTGGCTTGCTATATTTACTGATGCCTCAAAACTACATGACTCCAGCCCTGTTGATGCTGCTGTTTGGATTCCTTTGTCTTAAATTATATTAATCTTTAAATGTCCATCAATTTCTTCTGTGTTTAAGAGTGTTTCTTCTCTCTAAAAGAGCTACAGCAGCATCTGTAGCTCCTTTAGAGAGTATTTTTTTTTATTAAATCCCATAACCTTAATAATTACATAGTATTCACTGACTCTAAAAGCTCCCTCTAGTCTATACTTTCTAACCCTTTTCGATCCAAATCCAGATTTCCCATAATTCTTAGTATTCGTGAAGCTCTGTATAGTTGCTATGCGATCGGAATTAATATTGTCTTAGCATGGATCCCTGGTCATTCTGGCATTCCTGGCAATGAAACAGTGGACTCCTGCGCAAAACATGCTGCTCAAACGGGCTCCCACGTATACTTCCATATATATTCCCACGACCTTTGTTTAGTTCCTAGTTCTCATTTGTTTATTTCCTGGCCCCGTATGTGGATTACTTCCAAATCTCTGAAAGGTAAACACTATGGTGAAATTCAACTTGAAATTCCATCAAAACCCTGGTTCTTTAAGTTCCGTAAAGCTGACAAAATAACCACGTCTACTATCTGTCGTCTTTGATTTGGTCATGCTTGCACATCAGTTTTTCTAGCCAAAATAAGGGTCAGGGATCACTCCTTGTGTGAATGTGGATTAGATGAAGGAAATATTGATCACCTTTTTTTCTCTTGTCCTAAGCTACGGCTATCTTTGCATGATGTCACCCCTCCAGAAATCCCTCGTCCTCTCTCTTCTAAATTTATATTATCCCTTGTCTTCTCTCCTTTTATAGTATTATTATGTAATTTTTTAACTTGTAATAAAATAAAATTATGATAGCTATGCTGATGTACCTAATCTCTATGTGCCTTTTATAATGTTAAATGTAAATTTCGTGTGTTTTGTCTCTGTATTTGTGTTGTCCCTTTACAGGTTCATATAAATCAACTTATAGTTTAAAAAAACTGTTCGAGTCTCCCTCTATTTAGACCGGCCAAATTTCTGTAAACTCCTCTCCATCGCCTTATTTTTTTTAATCTTGCCGACACGACGTTGGCCAAATTGTGGCAGCCCTTACCACAGAAGCCATAAACAAAAGTTGAAGTTTAAGTGAACAACCAACAGTCCACTCAACCAACTAAATAAAAAAGCAGTTTAGTCGCGAATCTGTCAGAGGCGGTTGTGTCAATTTGTGAGAGTACGATCGATTATTGCGCTGTTTTTACTTAATGAATTTTTGTCAGCATTTCACTGTCTAGGAATTAAACAAGTCTATATTTTATAAGCATGAGTGAGAACAATGGTGAAAAGAAACAGGTTCGAGTGTGGTGCGATGGATGGTGGGTATTAATCTTCTCTTCCAATTAGTAATGTACTATTGAAACCAAGCAGAGTTTATTAACAAATCACTGGTTCGCTAAAACAATCCTGGAAATTCCTGGATGACCAATCTAGTTATAAAATAGTAATACCAGGTACATTATCCGGCGCGGCGACCTCGGTTTCACATGGTTCTTACCTTCGCTTCGATTTATTGACCGATTTAGCGGCTGATAGCGTATCTTCGATCCAGTTTTTTGTTTGCAGTTATGACATGGTACATTTCGGACACGCGAATTCCTTGAGACAAGCAAAAGCTCTCGGTGATATCCTTATTGTGGGAGTGCACACGGATGAAGAGATTTCTAAGCACAAAGGCCCGCCGGTGTTCACACAGCAGGAACGGTACAAAATGGTGCGTGCCATCAAGTGGGTTGACCAGGTGGTAGAGGGTGCACCCTATGTGACTACACTTGAAACACTTGACAAATACCAGTGTGATTTCTGTGTACATGGAGGTAAGAAACAAAACAAACACTCATGACTGTAACCCCCAGGATAGACATCCTTAAATCTGTGCTTAGTATGTAGATTCTAAAGGATACCAAGTGGGGGATAGTCACGAGACACATTCAATCATTGTTTTTGGCATATGCCCACATTTTCGCATAGTAGTTAGAATTACACATCACAGTTGCAAGCGCATCGCTGCCTTTCGAAACACTAACAATTATCTGCTACATTCCATAGGCATGTTTATAGGCCATGCCAATATTCTCTCAATGTTTTGTTTCACCGCTTTGAGTACATTCCTCTTGTGTAATTATCATTGGCCACTGCTGGAAATAGGACTCCCCCTAAGAGTTCTCTATCCACAGGCTTCCTGCAATCTCTAAGATTCCATCCATTCTGGGCCATCCTAGGCTTTCCTACAATGCATTGTTTGGTTTGTGGTCACCTTTCAAGAACCTTTATTCCCAGGAGTGATGTGAAAATATTCTCTTGTACAAATAAAAGATTCAAACAATGGTATGTTTCTTTTACCTATGTATAATGTTATGGTTCTAAGAGACCAACATAATAAGATGAAGATGAGTAGGGTTTGTCAAAATCATGAGAAAGTTAAAAATAAATTTTATTTTTTGCTGTATAATGATGACTTTGGGATTGTTATGATTGAACATTATATTTATTATTTTGTTTTTAAAAGTTTTGATTTACAATGTCAGGAAATCTCAAGGTTTTTATAAAACTCAAAAATATAAACTCCTCATCGCGTCTGAATCGAACCCGCAATCAACGCAAAATTTCCCGCGTATGTGGAGATAAAAAAAACAACCAAGAAAAAACATGTTAAGAATTTCATACAGCCTATTTTTTTTTAATAAAAAAGGTAATATTTTCAGATGACATCACAGTCACAGCAGATGGGATTGACACATATCACATGGTGAAAAAAGCCGATAGATATAGGTATGATTTATTATTTATTGCTTTCCTACAAGAACAGTTTAAATACCAATTAAATACTTTGTATGCTATAAAATCGTTCATAAAAAAAAATTTTTTTTAGGGAAGTTTTACGTACAGCCGGTGTGTCGACAACAGATTTGGTTGGGCGAATGTTATTACTCACACGGGAGCATTTCAAGTAAGTATTCTGTTCTAAAACAAAACAATAATAAGTTATTCACCATTTTCTGAAAGTAAGCCTGTAAGCAATTTTTTTGTAGGCTACTTGTTGAATGAGTTTTTTAATGTTATGTAACAGGCAAACTGCCTCCATCTCTGCAAAGCCAGGAGCATTCCTGTCTAAAGATAAAGGTTCTTACAAATATCACTTATGCGTTCCAATAAACTGGCAATGGGCTTGCAACCTGTCATGTGGAATGCTAACTTGCCAAATGTAATGTTTGGACATGCCTCTGACTACCACCTACTGGGTCTCAGAGATCTACTCATTGAGTATGTATCTGAGGATGTCCATCTTGGGGCATGCAGTCATGAACATGTTTGTTTTGTTTTAACTACATTCTTGCTTCATTGATTAAAAAAGTTACAGTTGTTTAGCAAACAGTGTTAAAATCTTTACAAGTCAGGCCTAAAGTTGTAAAATATATATTAATATTAAAAAAATAATGCTGGACATTTTCACACAGCAACATCTTGTCCCAAAGTAAGCAAAGCTGGTGTTGTGGGTACTTCAGGACTGATATAATATTTTTATATACCATTTTTTTTCGAAATGTCATATTATACATAGAAAATACCCATTTGACAAGGGCCATGTGCCTGTAATTTCTCTGGCACCCTTGCTTTGCTTGTTAGAAAATGGTGAATGCTATACTTAAAGTATCGTTAATTGGAGTATCTATGGTGGTAATAAAATTAAATTTACAGTTTCAGGTGGTATGTTTGAAAGATTATTTCTTTTATTGATAAAAAGGATCACAGAGAAAGGTTTTCCATTCTTGAGGCATATATTAACAGTATTTTTAGTCTTAAAGTAATATGTATGGTCCATTAGTTACATTAACCAAAACGTAGAACTTTTTACTTTACTTGTTTTCTGTACAACATGTAAAGTAGGTAAGTACCTACCTACTTAGTTTTTGATCGTTTTTTAGCCCATCATGATTCGTATTTCATACCAGTTTTTGTATTATGATGAACGAAATATTTATCCTCATTTTCGCCAACCAATTTTGGCACGCAAAATCTTTACGAGACACAACTAATGTCAAATTAAGGTTCTTAGAAACCTGTTAAAAAATATTAATGTGTGCCTAAAAATATTCAGTACTTACGATAAAAAATAAGCATTGATTGGTGATAGTGAGTATTAGATACGACTTTATATATCTACCAATTATTGTTTTTATCATCAAATAATTGTATAAAGAGATAGAGTGCCCTAAAAATAGTGTCAAGCTAAAGTTGAATGGTGGTGTACCCCGAAAATATTCTCTATTAGACTAGATATTTTCGAGAAAAAACTGAACGAAATTGCCGGTTTCGCTATTATTTTTGTCATAATTGATAATTTTGCCTTTTTAATTTATTTTAATTTGTTTAATTAATTTGTTAATCATATTATTTATGCTTTAAAATCATAACCGGTCCACTTATGAGCAAAGTAAATGTAAATCTTTAATATGTGTTTACGTCGATTAATCGCGACCAAGCCTGAAGGATTGACGCAACAAACTCGGCTTGGTTTATTTTTTAATTATGTTTTTAAAGCGGTGCTAATGTAAATTATCCAAAATCTCTGATTCGGGTCCACTCTGGAATTCTGCTTGACCTCTACTTTTCGAGACACTTTTTAGTAAATTGGTTTCACACCCCCCTCGGTTAAAATGTTGTCCTTGAGATGACCCCAAAACAAAATATGATTCAGTCCCACAGTGCCATTCAAAGGTGATTTTGAAACTTACGCTGGAATTCATAGTCGGGGTGTGAAACGCCATCCAAAATTCATCATTCAGCATTCGCCTTATGGCTGGGTGCATAAAGGTTGAATTTGCGCTTGAATTTTCACATAGTACCTGTATAGTCGTCCCCTGTGGGAGCCCTATTTGATTATGAATTCTGGCCTTATAACCCTCTTGAGTTTATTATTCGATAGTCATCTCGTGCATGACATTTTCCAGAGACTTGTGCCTCGGAACAAACGCACTTAAGACACGTGGCTTTTCAGGAGAGGTGACAAAGAGTACTCAGTGGCATTGGAGCACTCTTCAAACCTCGGCACAGATCGGACCGCGCGGTCGCCCTTCACCGGCTGCTCACAGTTCCTGCCTACAACACAGAAGATCATACAATTCAGTAGCGGACTGTCCCCCAAACCTACCGACAAGGTTAGTCTCTGTACAGTCAGCGACAAAAGTGGATTAGCAGTTTCTGTTTTGACACTTTTTTTTTTGTTTAGCTGTTACCATTTATTTCACAACCGCTTACTTATCCGATAGAATTTTTGTATGGTAAGAGTGTTTCTATACATAGATTTTTTATTGCCACAATACACTAAGGGGCGCTGTTGTAGGCGATGGAATGTGAAACGTATTTTTTTTTGTAATTGCTTCAAGAAAGGTTTTAAACGCCGCACTACACTAGCCGGCGCTGCAATGTGTCTATCACATATTGCAGCGCATATTCACGTCAGGGGTTCGAAAATTTTGTAAACAAATTACTGGTTTGTTGCACCCATAGAATTTAGGTAAAAATATTGGCTTACATCAGAATATCTTTCTTGGCCCTTAACTATTTGCAATTTGAAGTTATTATGTCCAAAATAAACCCGACAAAAAGAGCATCTAAAAACGTTAATATACCTTTGTTGCTCAAAATTCAAGTTTTAACAAAAAAACCGTCATGTCACAAAATGTGGAGTATGTATTGTGTACATAGTAGTACTACTATGTATGTATTATGTTGTATAGGTTTACAGGTCTCTAGAACCGGGAGACAAAGAAACTTAAATAAATAAACATCCAACAGACACATACATAGTCCTGACCCCACACTAGGATTCCCTGTGTCGTGGTACCACAACACCCAGACCCGGAACAAAGATCTGCAGAATATGCAAACTGCAAACATTTACTACCTCGTGGAGGTGAGGTATCCCTTAATTATTTGGCGACGATAATATTTACAAAATTTAACGAACCCAAGGTTTTTTTCCGTCATATATTGCGCCCTCTAACGAGCGATAGTACTTACTACTTGTGGCGAAAAAACCTAACTAAGAACTTTTTGTTTTTTCTAATATGCCAAAAATATTAACCTCGACGGGATTCAAACCCGCGACCTTTCGCTCGGTACGCGGAACGAGGGCAATGCCAACTATAAGCAGAACGTTATCCGAAATTCTGAGAATGATTCGGCTCGAAAGACCTAACGCGATGTCCTTTCTACCACACTAACTAACCTTAGCGGTCTGTTAATGAAACCTACCTAGTATTAGGTAACCAGCTTTATCAGTAAAATTACGTACCATTTACTAAGGTTACTATTGTTTGAGTTTATTGCTACTACCTCGAGCAAGCAAAGGTATTTTGAATTTGTTGATCGCTGAACTACGCTTTTTTTTCGTGTCTCTGCGCTTTTCCTTCAGTGGCACGTTTAAAATAACGCTCTAAAGAGATTAAAATAAAAACACGTAATTACTTGCGACGCTATCTACCCGTGTCAGATCACGGTGATCGGCTGCAATTTTATAAAAAAAAACTTTTATACCTACAACTAAAGCAACGTATTTTGAGAAAAACTTTTTATATTAATTTATTCATGCTTATATGTACATCAGCTTATGTCTTACATTAAAGTAGCTGTAGGGTAGTACATGGACCCTGTAAGGGCGCTGCAAGTTTTACTCAGTAGTTAGGTATTTAAAATGAGAGACAAAATCGTAATCATAAATGTCGAAATAATACATAAAAATTTTATAAAAAAGGAAAATAATCTTACTTCATAAATTGATCTAAAACAATGTCAGATGGATAATAATTTAAAATGGCATTTAGAAAAGAAATAAAATTAATGCTTAACCTATCTACTTATTCCTACCATGTGTATCAATATTTTAATTACAATGTCCGGATACAAGTGAAATAAAATCAAAGAAGTCAATGTTAAATAAAATTGTAAAAGCTACGTAACCACTCAACAGTCCATGGTAGCTGTACTTACCAGTACTCGGATACGCTTGACAGTCCGTGGTAAGTACAGCTACCAGTAAAAAATAGCGCGAAATTGGCGCGTTGCGTAACACGTTTTACGTCTGTAGGGCATATTGTATGCATTCTCGTATCTTTGAGTGTTCATAGACTATTTTCGTGTTGAAATTCTCTATGCCAGTAATAGAACAAAACCTGGCCTCGGTGAACAATGTCTTAGGAAAAAATGCAATTGAAGTTCAGTCTGCGGTCGCGCGCAATTATTTTTCATTTTTTTTGTGAGTTTTTTATGAGTGAGCTTTTATGGAAGTTAGGATTAAATTGGTAAAAGTATATATTTTATCTAATATTATGTATCAAAATAATCGTAAAAATACAGGCTTTAGGATTGATTGAAAATATCAACAAAATATTATACGTTTCCTCATAAATAAAACAAATTACTAAATTTATGGGTAAAATCAGAATTTTAATGGAATTAATTCACAATAACTCAAAATACAAAAAAAATATCGTATATTGTGATTTACTGTTTATATAATAAATAAATTAGCTATACGTTCATAAAATTAGTTTTGACTTAGCTACAATAGATATCGAGATATAAGCGATTCTTTAATCGCGGGCCGTCCGTAATTTTCTACGATAACATGGCTCGCGACCTTGGACTGACGCGGGAACATGTTCGCGAACGCTTGGACGTTTGAGTCGGTAAACAGCCACCTTATACACTATACAAATCTGGTTATAACTTACATCTCGCTCTTTTTTATACCGAACCGAACATACTAGCTAGCAATGAACAACACTAGCGTCATGGGGTCATACCACATACTAACGGTAGTATGAGACGGCTGTACGAGCTGCGAGTACCATCATATTACTTACCACAACAGAATCGGAACAGATATTCGCAGGTCATGCAATCGGTTAACTCTCAGCGGGAATCGGACCCGTGAGTCGATCACGCTAACCCATGGCTATCGAGATGGCAATCAATTTTGACACTTCTTGTTCCCCATTTGAGTGGCCCATCCATCAAATTGCGATTACACTGTTTTCTAATCGCTTGATTCCATGAACCGTCCATGAACGAACGAAACTTGTGATTTTGACAAGTAATCGAATCACGCTAATGTCATGCCTCCATCTCGATAGCCATGAAAATGAGTGTGATCGCCCCGCTGGACCCTCTACTTCTAAACCTGCGGAATGGTTTATTTGTGGCTGCTTTTTAAATATGAATGTGTTATCTCCATCATCATCATCATCATTAGTAGTTAGACGTACATTGCTTGTAGAATTTCACTGAATGGTTCAACTACATTTGAACAGTTTTTTCCGACGTTGAAAACATTTAACCTTGGATAAAATTGTTTTGTAAAGCTTAGCTATGACTATGATGATCGAATAGCAAATTAAAATCAATATTTTAAAACCGCACGATCTTTGAAGGTTTTTCTACAAATTATTTTGAATGTGACTCATGACTATGGGTCACGTTTCTAAGAAAACCAATTTTTTAAATGAATTATTCAGACATATTTCCAATCAGTAATCATTCGTTAAAAATTATTTACAATGATGTTTACGTTGTTCAATTAATCACGAATGTCTACAATGTCGTGATCGTATTACTGATCGTGATCACTAAAGATAATAATAACATATAAATACTTTCATTATGAATGAATGTAGTATGGCTTTATAACAAAGGATTATACGGTATAAATGCTAACTGGCAAAATCGAAGGTACAAGTATACTTTTTTCAGGAAAAAATTAAAACCGACTTCAAATAACATGAAGTTTTCGTCCCCCATTTTTTCCGTCATTTTTTAGGGGTGATATTTCTTTATAAAATTTATATGCAAAAAAGACTTGAAAAAAGACCAGCAAATAAAAAAATAATCAAAATCGTTTCACAATTGGCAAAGATATAACAAGGTACACAAAAAAACAGACGAATTGACAACTTCCTTTTTTGTAGTCGGTTGATAAAAGGGGACATCAATTAAAGAAGCGCACAGTAAAGTGCGCACAAACAACGGCTTGAATCATTAAGTGTTTTAAAAATTCCTTTTCACATTGTCAGTTAAAGGAAGCTATTAGTAAACAATGTTTGTTAAGCTGAGTTTGTTACTCTGAAATATAAATAAATGCTCATTACAATGTTATGAATAGATTATTATTGTAGCATGGCAATTGATAATGTTATCAATTTTGCCATGAACGAGAATAGATAAAGCTTCGCTGGATCCGCTTTCAGAACCAAAAATGAGATCAAGACGAATGATGACAGTAAATAACTAATTTACTTTATTTTAATAAGGATTTTTTTTATGACAAATCAAATAATATAGCATCTCAAATTAAAGGATCATAATTAAATTTAACAATAAATTTAGGATGCTGTTTAGGATAACTTATTATACCTTACTAATGCATCTCCTTTGGTAGCAAGCCCGCCAAGTGCTAAAAAATATTTTTTTTTTATTTCATTTATCGCGTTTGAAAAATGGCTCAGGCTAGCGGCTTTTATAAAATCTTTGAATATATTCATAGTTTCAAATTCCTAATTGCAATATTTAAAGTAGAATAAAGTAAATTGTGTGTCCTTCATGTAGATTGGCCTTGGGACACCATTCATTGTATAGTCGTTCTAACTACATTATACTTTTCTGTGAACCCGCACCTCTTGTGTATTAACCGGCTATTCGCCCGCGGCGTCATCGAGCTCATCTGAAGACCCATCACTCGATGGACCGATGCTATCAAGATGTGAGAAGTCTTATAATGAAGGCGGCTATAGAGCATTCGTCGTGGCACTGTTTGGACAGTCTTATGTCCAGCTGGGACTTAATGATTAAAACATGATATTTCTCAATTTCAGGTAGTTTACGTAGCGGGCGCTTTTGACCTATTCCACGTTGGACATCTCGACTTCTTAGAGCAAGCACACAAGCAAGGTGACTTCCTCATTGTGGGACTCCACACGGACCTCGAGGTCAATAGATACAAGGGCTCCAACTATCCCATAATGAATCTTCACGAGCGAGTGCTGTCTGTGCTAGCTTGTAAGGTAAGAAATTAATAAGGTTAAGTCTCTTCACGGGAGACATCGTGACGATTCATCGAACCCACTGTCGACATGCAGGCGTCGACCGAATGGCTTCATCGAGGCAAAATCAAAAGGTTTTTATTCGTTGAGATCACAAGGATCATATCGAAATGTCGGCTTAAAAACTAAGTGAATTTCAAATGTTAAAGTCGTTTAACGCCGATTCCTCGCGCGCGTCCATGCCTAGAAGAATCAGACAACAAGTGTTCCTTCATTCAGCTTTATATGTTACCAATCGAACAAGGTGAACACATTTAGTTATACTTATTAAAATACAAGTGATTGATATTGGAGACCGTAATACGAATGTCAAGTGGAGCTGGGCAGTACATGTGGCAAGATGTAATGAAGGCTGGTAAGGCAGGACGCCAGGACCTCATTTAGTATGCATAATGTATTTTAGGCTAAAAAGCTTGGGACGGAACTTGCTCCAACTCAGTGTAAAACAATAGTTTATGGAATGGAATATAATAGAAAGTGATTTGTTTGACAACAACAAATCATATAAAGGACAGGTACACAATAAATAAATAAAATAGTCATTAAATAGGTATTATTTAGATTTTTAACAAAAACACAGAGACAAAGAGAAGATTTTTGTGCTAATTAGTCCCATCTGTGTCGTGTGGGCCAAATAGGTCTTGTCTCAGCTAAGTGCTGCTCCGCACAGAAATAAGAATTATTTATTTTATGATCTAGTAAGCTATAATAATAACCAAGTCCAGTTTGTAGCCGATTCTTCTGGAGCTTTGGCCATGAGGAATGAGGTGTAAATAGTCGGACCTCCATTATTGTAATCCTAAGGTAATAAACTATTTTGAGTTTATTTTCATACTGGCTGAGACACGGCCGCCCTCGACCCCCGACAGACCCACCGCGTCGCATCGCCCGACCGTGCTATTACTTCTTTTGCTCGGCTCCTTAGGGTCGTAGCTTCATGTTAAATAGCCTATAACCTTCCTCATAAATTGGGATATCAAATGCAACAAGAATTTTTCAAATCGGACTGGTAGTATTTTCACGCAAAAACAACTCTATTAGTACAGATTTAAAATCTGAATAATTTCACGCTGATTTTTTTTTATGGATGAAGCTGACTGATAATTCTTGACGTTTAAACGCTTTTTAAGTTACTACGAACAAGTTAATATTTATAAAATTCAAAGACCCGTTTATTCTATACCACCACCACCACCACCTAGTGACGTATTATATGACGTATGACGATAAAACCTATTTACGAACCTTACTTGACATCATACAAAACATTTCAATCAAGAGAAAATAATATATGTTAAGAAATGCACAACTGTCCCCAAGACCCAAACCCAGAACATATTAATCAGATTAATATGCTATGCTGCGCTATCTCGAAAAGCTATAGCAAGGCAAATGCTAAAGTCATGAAGCATGATTTTTGAACTTACTACCTTGACCTTTGAATAGAAGTTGGGTCGGCTCCAACTAGTCTTGGACACGAGGAAACTACCAAAAGATCTTATCATCACGCAACCCTTTTATATGTTCTTTGACTGCAAAAAACATATAAACTGATAATGATAACCCAATTAAAAATATTATACCTACTCGTACAGAGTTAAGTTTATTTCCTTATTAATGGCGATTATCTTAGTGAATGCATATAGTCGCATTATTTTTCGTTTAAGTTTAACGAATTGTAATATTCTATGTCGACGTGTACTGAAAGTGGTAAATATTTATTTCTTAATTGAATAATCATTGAATGAATGAATGAAAATAATTGTACACATTATGAAAGCAAAATAACCAGTGCCAATAAATTACTTCAAATAAGTTACGATCCAAAATAATGGATGGCAAAAAATGTTATATTGAGTTTCAAAAATGCATGCAATGATGCAATGCGAGGAAAACCAATATCTGCTTATTCGGAACTGCACGAATAGCTATTAGCTATATTTGAAGTCATTTATTGGCACTGGTTATTTTGCTTTCATAATGTGTACAATAAATTATTTTCATTCATTCGTTCAATGATTATTCAATTAATAAATAAATATTATCAAAAAAATAACCAAGCGTTATTTGCTGCCTGAATGTTCTGTTATTTCAGTTTAAACCCCTTTATAATCACTCACTAACCTTAGCAGGTCGATAACACTAGCTCTGTCCTTGTCTAACACCAAACAAAGGATATAGGCAGACAATTTTTATCGTGAATATGGGTGATTGATGATATGGGAGTTATGGTGATTATGAATATGGGTGTTAGATTCCAAATTATCATGACAATTTAAATGAATAATAGACTTTTTCGGTACATATAAACATTTATTTTAGCAGTACAGGCTTAGATGTCCACCATTATTTATTGATTTAATTGAATTGCTAAGACCTCGGTAGATACTTATTTTTAATTTCCGGAAGTTTAAAATAATGGAATGTAATTTTAGATACAGACTGCTACCAACTTCGCATGTGTTATTGTGAGTCATCTGAAAAAAAGAGTATCACTACATATAATATTATTTTTCTTGTTTTAACCATTCTGTGCACTATCGACACACCTTTTTCCACAATACACAAAGGTAATCTATAAGAGAATGCTTTTTAGCATTAAGTTCGCCTATGTACTACTGTTTTTGTGCAATAAATAATTTTCTATCTATCTATAATTTTCTTCCAAAATGAGGAAATCCGCAAAAAAAAACTAAGACGACATAGCTCTTAGACTAACCAAGTGAAAATGTGCAGGCCATTTAGCCCACAGAACCGATAGCAGCTGAAGAAGACCATCCGCCAGATGGACCGATGACGTCTTAAAGGTCATGTCTGTGGATGGAAGTGTCCTAAGATAATTGTCATGGCACTATTTAGGGGAGGCATAAGCCCAGCAGTGGACTTCTAAAGGTTGTTGAAAAATATGAACCTCGACACTTGATACGCGGTTGCTGTACCGATTTAGCCAACTTAGAGTTTGAATCCCGCTGAGGCTGATATTTTTAGTATAACATAAAATCTTGTGACTTTTTACGAGTGTTCGGTGCGTGGCAACACCGAGGAGCCCAATTACTCCCTGGGTTCGACAGAGATCCTGACCCTAGTGGATAGCAAGTCATCACTTGCCTATGATTTAGTCAGAATTGGCAGGATCCGTTTCTTTCATCTACATAGCCCATCAACAATTTATAGCATGTACTTCTGTAATAGCCTAATTAATGTTTTACCCATTGTTTTCTATAATGGTATCCATCTGTCGCCATCCACAATATAATATTATGTATTTTTTATTCGTACAAAAAGGCCTCTTAGCGTTGTCTCAGGCCCTGCTAATGCCTTTCCAAGTCCGGGCCTAGACTTGAGATATGAATATAATAATGCTGGACATTTTTCATACAGCATCATGTAGCCCAAATCTAAGCAGAGCTTGTATTATAACTACATGACTGATATACTACTTCTAATTATTTTTCTGTAAATATATACATATTACATACATACATAGAAAACACTCGGACCCAAGACAAATATTGGAGATCATACAAACATTTGTCCCGCGGCGAATCGAACCCGCAACCTTCTGCGTCTCAGGTAGGCCTTCGCCCACTGCGCCACAGAGGTCATTCCTTAAGCGTCTGCTAACATTTTAACCCCAAATAGCTGTTGATTATGACGTAGACATCTTACGGTTAAAAAGGAACAGCCCTGTGACAATATAGGATCCCTTTGGCACACTTTATGTACGGAACCCTAAAAAATAATCTTACTTTTTCCTGCTCTAGTACGTCCACGAAGTGGTTATCGGGGCGCCTTACAGCGTGACAGCTGATCTGATGGACCACTTCAAAGTGAAGGTGGTGTGCCACGGACTCACGACCATCTCGTCAGATGTCGACAGCGCAGACCCCTATAAGGTGCCGAAGCAGCGAGGATGCTTTAAGGTGAGCTCGGGAGTTGACTTCAAATACATTTATTTATTTATTTAGAACACATTATAATATCATTACAGGTTTTTTTTAACCCTAAAGCGATGATATACAGTGGTGGTCATATAATTAGAAACACCAACCCTGTCTTCTATTTTCATTACAAATTAACATCATAACTAATTTTTAACGTGCCATAGAGGGCTCCTACGTATTTATATGGATGTATCGGTTCTTTTATAGTATTACTATACGAGTTGTTGTTTGTTATTACTAATAACAAACAACAATTTTAATATAAAAATATAACATTTTAATAAAAAGTCTATTAAAATACATGGACTAAAGTGGACAACTAATTAGAAACAAAAAAAAACAACAATATAAACATTAACCAAGTGAACAAAACAACATTTAATTTGAATAATACTATGAATACTACATCCAAAACCGATTAGTACTGTTAGTACTTGGTAGAGTACCCTCTGTTGTCGATTACAGCTTTACAACGACGTGGCATTGATTCTATCAGTTTTTCACACGTTTCCAAAGGTACATCAAATACATCTCCAAGCTTCTACAAATGCGTCGTAAAGTTGGTTGATATTGGTGATATGCTCATACGACAATGTTTTCTTCACAGTGTGCCACAAATTCTCTATCGGATTTAAATTCCGACTATTAGCAGGCCACTCTAACACTGTCACCAATTGTTGTCTGAGAAACGCTTTAACGCTGTGTGCTGTATGCTTTGGATCATTATCGTGCTGAAAAATCCAATTCACTGGCAAATCATCTGAATATGGGATCATTGTCTCCTCCAAGATTTTTTTGTATTGAAACTGATCCATCAGCCCTTCAATCTTTCTCACGGGACCAACTCCGTATCCGGAAAAGCATCCCCATACTTTAACATTTCCACCGCCGTGCTTAAATGTTTTTATAGTGTACTTGTTATTCAAAGCCTCGTTGATTGTTCGCCGTACGTATCGTTTTCCGTCGGAATTTACCAAATTTACTTTAGTTTCATCTGAAAACAAAACTTTTCTCCATTGATGAACAGTCCAACTGGCATATTTTCTAGCGAAGGCTAGACGATTTTCTCTGTGTCGCCTGGTGAGAAGTGGCACTTTCCTAGCAAGTCTTCCATACAAATTTCCTTCAACCAACCGCCTACGGACTAGTCTTACGGACACGTTTCGAGGGTCGTCTTGTGAAAATACTTCTTTTCGTATAACATTAGAACCTTTAAAGGGATCTGTCTTAGCCAAACGAATCATAAGCCTGTCTTCTTGAACGGTGGTCTTCCTTGGCCGAACTTTTCTATGCACCTTATCGGATATTCCATGTTTTTTGTGATGTGCAATGGCGTTAAATACCATCTTTACGGAACACTCTAAATGATCGGCGATCTTTCTGTAAGACCATTTTCGTTTAAAATGAAAGTTTACTATAATTTTTCTTGTTGCTGCATCACAGCTCTTGTTTTTACCCATTTTTAATAATTAAATCTGACAAAAGGTAACAAATCCGAATGAGTAAGAAAAGGCGGCAAAATGCATAATGCGGTGACATTCCGAAAGGTGAATTTTAGTTTTAAAATTCAATTTTAGAACCTAGTCATACTTTGTTTCTAATTAGTTGTCCGACTGCCAGTACTATGAATATTGATTGATACTTTTTTTTTTTTTTTTTATAATTATTGTATTGGTTGTCTGAATGTTATTGCTTATTATTATCCCAGAGATATAAATGTACATTGTGATTTCGTAAATTAAACTATTACCTCCAATTAATTGAATTAATAATGTTGGTTACATTAAAAGACTACCAAGTGACTAAGTGTTTCTAATTATATGACCACCACTGTATGTAAGTAGGTATAAGGTATATAAGATAGGTTTACTAATCTAAACCATTTGTTTCTATAACTATCTGTGCTAATTGTAGGAGTTTCGGCAGTTTATTGTAAAAAATATCCACGCTGTTTGCAGACAGACAAGATATTGAGCACATACCTATATAGCGAGTGACATGGGGGCAAACTTAAGTAGGTACATAGACGTAAAGGTGCGGTGGCCAACCGTAGTGTCGGAGTTTGTTTTATTACTAGCTGCGCCACGGCCGCTCTTTGCCCGTAACCCACTGCGGCACATCAGCCGTTCGTGCTTTTACTTCTTTTGCTCGGCTCATAACATCAAGAATTGGGCTATCAAAACAGTGTTAGTTAGTTTTCTATCAGTGGAGACTAAATGTTCTCATAGCTGCTAGTTTAGTCATTAATTTTGAATTAAAGAGACGATGGTTTTCCTAAATTAAATAAATGCAAAAAGATTTTTACAAATCCGACTGGACGTTCCAGAGAGTGTTTGAGAACAAACAAACAAAAAAAAACAAACAAACTCTACAGCTTTATTATTCGTATAGATTGTTTGGAGTCAAGAACGACAGCTGTTACTGTACGTAGCTTGATCTGAGTATCCAGATAAGCGCCACGCGCCACAGTATGATG
Source organism: Perizoma flavofasciatum (assembly GCA_958496245.1). NCBI lineage: Eukaryota > Metazoa > Arthropoda > Insecta > Lepidoptera > Geometridae > Perizoma > Perizoma flavofasciatum. The sequence goes on from OY292431.1 coordinate 8,228,114, forward strand.
TTTCGTTGGTTCTATGGAGAAAGATAGTCTGAAAAACAAGAAATGGTCGTATTTATTTGAAGTAAAATATGTTACCCAAAATTATTGTCCCTCGCACTATAGCGAAACTGGTACACCACTTTCGCGTTCACCTGACGACCGTAAAAAAATATAAAAAGACGAACATAGAATCTCCTCCTTATTTAAAGTCGGTTAAAAATAGAGTCTCATTTCGGTTATGTTATTTTACCTGTGTGACTATTACAATTAAAATTATAGGTAGGTAGTATGCAAATTCTTAAATAGCCAGTTTGGTTATCACTCACTGGCTCTTTCTCATTGCTGGTGTCTAGTGTAATATAAGAACTATTAACTATTGTTATTCGTTCACAGATATTGAATTCAGGCAACACAATGACTACTGAAGACATCGTGCAACGAATAATACGCCATCGCCTTGAATTTGAACAACGAAATACTAAAAAAGAACAGAAAGAAATCGCTATCATGAAGTCACTACAAAAAACTAACGGAGACAACAACGTAGATGTAACTAACGGCGACTCAAACAACGATAAAACAACCAACGGAGACGTTAACAATAGAGGAACAACTAATGGAAAACACAAACAAAATGGAGAATGTGAAATCGATAATAATACAACATAATTGTATTATTTCCTAGGTGTAATTTAAACCAAAAATTTATCTTAGTGTCATTGTGCTATCTACGGATATAATATTAATATTTTATCATACAATTTACTCAATATATTCTGTAGAAAATCTAACTTTTCTTGTCAAAATGTTATCGTTGATAAAAAAAATATTGATAAATTACTAGGATAATGGGTCAAGTAAACTATTGTTATGGCTGTAATAGCAAAATCATGTCTGGGGAAGTTGTGCCATTACCTACACAATGACTTTCCATAATGTAACCGCCTATTATTTTACAGAATACATTTCAAGATGCATTCATTTTACATAAGGTTAGGTTGGTAGATAATTACTGTTAAAATATATCACATTTAAATTTATGATTAAACCCTACTTTAGGCGTGTAGCACCAGCTAGCGTGGTTCAAGGGTAGCAACAAATTATCAGCAGTTTGCAAAAACTGCCCGCGCAAATTGGTGCACTGGCAAAATAGTGATCAGTAGCATTTGTATGAAGGGGTCCACAACTGACGCGAACTTTGGCAACCTCCGCTACCGCACCTATTTGTGTGAAATTATATGTGCAAAATTTGTTCATTTAAATTCGCAGTTGAAATAATTAGATGAAAATTATAACGGGCGTATTTAATATACGCCCGCCGAGGCCGGTGAGTTATTATGTTGTTTATAATATATTTCTAAATGCACCGAGGTTTTCTCTTACACGAGCTTTATTCGGAGGTAGTGTAATTTTTTTGTACATACCTATTACCAAATCTTTATTTATGATTCAATCATTTGTATAAGATGCTTTTATATTTGTTATGTAGAATGTAATTTTTTTACGCTCTCTGTCTTGATATGATCATGGTGATGCAATATATTTCAGGTTTCAGTTTATGTACCTAAATTCGTATAATTTTAATTACCTTTAATAATTTATGAGATTAATTATCGTATACATATAAATAAACTATGAATTTCTGTTATTTGATTTATGTGTTTAATTAAAAAAAACTACTTTTGAGTCTCTTCACCGCTACCTATATGCCTGAACTACCTAGTTATTGGTTTAGCTAGGTAGGAGGTAAGGATAGAGGTATTCGAGGTACGTATAAATGCAAGCTATGAGGCCGGTCCAGCACGTGCGCTTTAATTAAGCGCCAGTTAGGCGCACCACGACCAATGCCACAGATTATAATACTATACTATACAACTTTCTGATCGCGGTGAGCGCCAGCCCTTAGACATTGGTTTCGTCCAGCCTATGTTATTATAAAATAAAAATAGTTTGATTATAGTCTTGATTGGGAGCATTTTTTCTATGTACCATCACTTAGTAGCATCCGAAACTGCTACGTGCAACGAAAATGATAAAAACATAAATTCTAGCTCTGCCATCTAGCGAGCACCTTTGATTACACAAATGCTAAACAATCTGCACATTCAGTGTGAACTACTATTCCCCGAGAGATGACTCTTATTACTAATTATAAACTTGTGGCCAAAACATCAGTATCCGTGTCTGCTAATTCGTTCCAGAGTGATGGCAGAACTTTTTGAAAATTCAAAATGGCAGAAGTAAAATGTGTGATGTGAAAAGACATTATTTATTTTGTTTGTGAGGTGAGATATTAGCACTGTGACGTGGTGTAACGGAAATTTCATGTTTTGGACTGCATAACTGTGCGCTTACACCGATCAAGCTCAACTCAATTTATTGCACAAAGGTAAGTGTGTCCGTCATAACCGCCCACAGTTTGTTCTTCGTTACCAATCTGCTTTGTTTTATTCCTATTTCGTCTTTTGTGGTTATGATACGATCGGCAAGAGAGTATTCCAACGTAAACAATACGGTGAAATTCTCTACCATGCTGTTCAATTGTTCATGGCTTCAGAGTAAGCCTGATATCAACCAATAGTCCAACTGTCGCGGAATTCGTGCCGTAATCAGACACTACGCATTTGTAAGTTATTATTAACCCATTGATCAGTCGTTTATTAGCAATATTCTTGGGTCAGTTGAAAAAAGTAGGCAAACAGATACTCGAGGGCAATTCAACCTGTTGAGTTGACAGCCGTTCCAAATCAGTGCTGATTACGCCGGTCGTTTTCGCCCAAAGATCGTTCTTACCTTAAAAATTTGTTTCACTACTCACTAATAAAATAGCCAGTCTCTATTTCTATTTATTCAGAGTTAAAGTTTGTACTTGTCATGTGGACAGCACTTCAAGTTGTTATTGTGATGTCTGTTTTTACTTTTACTTGCACAAGATTATTCTTAACTTAGAATGGCGTAATAACACATAATCAATGCAAGCGCTCTGCCAGATCCAACTTCAGAAGTAACTTAAATCTCTATTACTTTCACTTTACTAGAAAATCAATATAAATGTTTTCTTCACCTGCCGCTAAAACTAGTACAATGCATTCAGACAATAATAATCAAGTTAAAATTATATAACTGGTAAGTTACTGAGTACTACTCATATTGACATTATATCCAAAGATATTTTTTCTGGTTTTTCATGTAATTCCCATAATAAAAGCTCTGCTTAGTTTGGGACAGGATGACGGTTTATGAAAATGTCCAGCATTATTATTTTTAAGTTGAATGGGTCAGGTTATTTCAGCACATTTGCATGTACCATGTGTAAGTGTTGTGTAAGCTCTATTTGTGTTCATAAGCATGGTTTTCAAAATTATGTTCCCTAAACACTACATAATATCATACCAAACTGCTCCAAAATAGTCATTTTATTTGAGGAAGTTGATATTGTATTGTGTAATCCAAAGCAACAAGGATAAATATAATTATAGTGTAATACATAATAAAAGGTAGAGATAACTACAACTAAAGATTTAAATGACAAAGTACATGTAAGCTGTCTGAAAACGTTATCAGGATAATATTTAAAATTTATTTTCTTTATGCATAAAAATAATAATAAGAGGTTATTCTTGTGTATCTTCAAAACTCAGGTTTGAAATTCATAATCTATAATGTTCTTGTTGGAGCAATTACACATCAATTGTCTAATTCCTCCGATAATTTAACTTAGGATTCTGATAATTTAACTTTAACAGTGCAAACCGAGTATTGGTTTGTACTGTTAAAATCAAGCATAGCGCACCCATCAAAAAAGTTTTTTCCATGGAAAAGACAACAATTGTTCGACTCTTTTGTTCTAATGGAACGGAGAAACAGAAGTTATTTATTTTCATGTTCAACACTTGAATGGGTGGCATTAAAAACAGCATGCTTCCATGCTAAAACCACAGAAAACAGTTGTAGTTTAGAAACAAAAAATATATAGTTATTTTATGTTTATCCTCAACATTTCCTGCTGAGCTACCTTATCAAGACTTATTTTGGCTATCTCTGCAATTCCATATTTAGTTCATTGATAGACAAAGTAGTATAAAAACAATGGAACAAGTAAATAAGAATATTAAGTGTTTTTTATTATGATAGAGTGTTTGCACAATTGGTTTTCTTTGTAGTTAAATTATTGAATGAATGAATGAAAATACTTAATTGTGCACTGAAAGAAAAATAAATAAATAATAATGCTGGACGTTTTCCACACAGCATCATCCTGCCCCAAACTAAGCAGAGCTTGTGTTGTGTGTACTACATCACTGATATACTACCTTAATACTTTTTTTTGTAAATACATACATATTATACATAGAAAACACTCATACCAGAGACCAATATCTGCAGATCATACAAACATTTGCCCCTTAACAAAACTAGAAAACTTAAGGTACAATGGGTGTTCTTATTGCTCAGAAGAGATCTCTTCCCAAAAACCTTTTGATATTTGTAGAAGTATTACTAATATCCAATGCATGTTACAAAAATATAAAAAGTTTGGAAAAAAAAGTAGCCTATGAGTTGATCCTAATATACTAACATTTATTTATCAAAAACATTTTAGCGCTTAATACCAAGATGTTGATGGTATATAAAAATTTGAAATTAGCTTCTGAGATTCTAAACAGAGTATGCACCTACTTAATATTGTTGAGTTTGGAGCAGACAACGCATCGCCAATGCCCGAAGTGTTACTGATGCCAATAGGTGACGGTAACCACTTTTCATCAGGTGGGCCGCATATCTGTTTGTCTCGTAATAACATAAAAAAAATCTTGCGGGCTACTGCCTTAGATAAGATAGCCGCCGACCAAATTCTTCGAACAAAGAGCAACGAAAGCTCTCGTGCCTTAATGTATAACGAATGTGTGCCGGCACAGCGGATGCCGGCGAGGGAGCCTATTATGCCAGCCCTGGGATTTAAGTCGCCACTCCCTTCGAATAGAGGCAGTGAAGGCTCTTGCGCATCGCGGGAGAGCCTTCATGCTCGAGCGGCGCTGATTGCGGGCGGCTCGAGCCATGAGTCACAGCCGCCTAAAATAGCTTTGCATGGGCGCCGCCTACCGGCCGGGGCGGGCGGCTAGATGGCTCAGTGGCAGCCGCGACGCCGCCGCCTCTGGAGGAGTGGTCGTTTGGTGGAGCGCGCGACCCGCACTGACGGCGTGATTGTCGGGCGGTGGCACCGGCGCGGAATGCGCCGCCATGCCTGTACGACACCGCGAACTCGGCGACGAGATCGCACCGGAACCCAAACGCTGCAGGCACTGCGACGGTACGTGCGCACTATTCTTCAAATCAGGCGCCGGCGCCGACTAACCGGTGACATCTAACTAACTAACTAACAGCTCATGCTGGAGCGAACCACACTCGGGGTTTCGGTAATCCTTCTGTACGAGCCATTACAGAATACTAATGCCTGTTAAAATTAAAGAGAATATGATTTATTTTATTTGTTAGTGCCAGAGTTAAAACCTGGTCATATAAGAAATGTTCCTACTTCCACTGGCAAGGTTTTGAGACTTAGTTGGTAAGAAATTATGCATTTTAATTCAATTCTCAATTTTCTTTGTGACTTCATTATTTAATGGTGTTTTCTAAAATTTAATAAAATAAAATTTATAATTTGAATTTTTAGAAGTCAGGATCCCAGAACTGTGGAAATTAGGTTCTGTCTATTGAATCTGTTCACGAATAAATCTTTTATGAAAGTAATACCTGTGTGTTATCTTTGAAAATTAATATTGTTAATACTTAAAGTTATTATAAATCTGCATAACCACAGCCAATCGAAATTTATGTAGTTTTTTCACCTCTCAAGTCTCAATTCATAAATTATTGTAGGTACTAATCTAGACTACTGTATAAATTTGAATACTAGTTTGGCCTGGAATTAAATAAACCAATACCGCTATGAACCAACCGACCGACACGTGAGGTTTGGTCGTTCGTCATATTATTAAGTAACAAACAACTTTACGGCTTTACCCCACCAGTGTAGACTCCTGCTAAAAATGACCATCAATAGAAACTGTTTTAAAATTTATATAAAAAAAATCAATCTAATCTAATCTGTTCTCGGTTTCGCGTTAAACTTCCTACGAATAGCTATAGTCACGTACAATTTTGGATGGTTTGCGAATTAATTTTTAATTTTGTGCGCATATTAAATTTTAAACATCGTTTTAAAACTCCCGATCTGTCGAATCCACATCACGTAGTGCAGTGCCGCCCCTAGTGACGTGTTTTTTTTGTTTTTTTCTGGATAAGTAGTTAAATCACGCTGTAGTATCTTCTTTTAGATCTATTGGTTTTACCGTTTCATTGTCATAATGAGTCAACGGGGCGCCAAAGATAAACTTTTGGTTTAGTGCTATGATGGCATGCTTGCATAGCAAAGTTTACTTGAAATTGAGGAAAAATTGCCAAAATTCGTGATTCCCTTCACAAAGTGGGGGAAAAACGTTGCATTCACATTATGTAGGTCAATCAAAAATTAACCGTCCGAGCTTAAATTGCGGTTAATAGTCGGTTTGGAGCAGGTAAATAATACAAGCCCGCCCTTAGTCACTACTGGAATGGATGTGTATGTGTGTCAGAAAGACGGGAATGGAAAGTGCATATAAATAGTATCTAGCAGTCTTCACAACAACGCGCAGTGGGCCAAATTCCACACCTTATGCAACTCAAAGCTCGTAAACAGATGCACGTAGGCATCGCATCGTGTTTACACCTCATAACACCGCTAAGCATAATTTTATGGTACCACTGAGCTGCTATGCCTCACACTTAAATGAAATACCCAACAAATTGATAACGTTCCGTGCATTACGAAGCGCAAATAGATAAACGGAATTCACATAAGTTCTTCAGGTAAAGCCGCCAGCATTATGTGTACAAACTAGTAGAAGATCGAGCTTTGATTGGTGACTGATAAAGAACTCCTAATGTTAGGTGTTATTGGACATGGCGCATGGCGGCGACAACAATTTAACAACAACGGCCATACGACACGTCCTTACCAAAGACTATTCAAGATTTTCCCCGTTTAGGGTTTTTCTGAAAGGCAAATCCAAATGTTATACTTTTTTTTTTATTTTTTACACAGAGCGTCATCTAGCCCCAAAGTACTTACTTGTACGTCATCTAGCCCCAAAGTAGAGCTTGTGTTATGGGAACTTCATGGCTGATATACTATATAATATATATTTTTTTGTAATCAAACATCCAGACCCGAGATATATATTTGCAGATCATACAAACATTTGTCCCGCGGCGGAAATAAAACCCGCAACCTTCTGCGTACCAGGCGGGCCTTCGCCAATTGCGCCAAAGAGGGATCCGTGAGATACCAAGTAGAGGGTAGTCAGAGGCAAATCCAAATGTTATATTTGGCACTTGCCCACGTTTTGCATAGTAGTTAGCGTTAATACTTTATCAATGTAAAATAGCTTGGTAGACTAAAATATTTTGCTTCATCCAGCAGCATGTCACCGTCCAACGCTAAATTAATTTACTGCTCATAAAAAATACACCTGCTAACAGGTACGTCTAAATGCCACTGCTGTCCATAATTTAGAGGCGAAATTATTGGATCTTTTGGTCGGATGGACCTGTCACATAACGCGAGGGTGTGACAGAACTTACATGTTATGTATGACATATTGTGTGTCGTCATGCGTATGGCGCCGCAGCTGACAGCTAGCCAGAACAGTCAAATAGCTTGTGTACTTTATAATAACTTTAACATGAGATTCTAATGCTAAAGGCTTTAAACAAATCTAAGTGAATAGGTTTTTATGCATTGAAATCACAAGGATCATATAATGTCAGCTTAAGAACTACTTGAATTTTATTTTTTTGGATGATCTTACATTCAGCTATAGTTTGGTGCTAATCGAACAAGGTTAATATACCAAGTAGGGGGTAGTCAGCAAGATGAGCCCCTCATACAAAATCCGATTTTTTTTATTATAAAAAAAATCGGATGCTGTTTGAGTGCACCAACCTGGGGGCTTTTGCAAACCTGGCATAATAAAATGGCAATCCGACCTGAAACATTTTCCCATTTTCAGGTTTTTGTCGTTTTGGGTACTGCTAAGACTGGCAAATCGAGTGCCATTGACTCGTTACCCATCGCCATTTTGTTAGTGTAATTAAGGAGCAGGTACCAAACTAATGTTTATCTGTCTGTATTAATGCAAGCAGACACATTCTTATCAAATCGATATATAGTTGCAAACCATCGATAGGATTCCAAATTAACAAGTCTGTGTCATGTCTTTGCATACCAGCTCGTCCGTTTTAACCGCGGTGCAATGAGCCTGTATTTTCGTTTGCCGTGAGTTGATTGTTTGACTGTTTTAATTTATCCCCGAAGGAGCTTATCCGGTAGAAATGCGGTTTTTCGCAATCGTTTTGTATGACTTCAAAAATATTTTTAAGTAGGATTTATCGCTACACGACACTAGGGGTCGCTACAATACGTAATGGAAAACGCGTTGGCGGTTTCAAGATTTTGCAAAACAAGCTTATCATAAGTAAACTAGCTGTATCTCAGGTATGTTCAGTTCTCGTCGATTAGTTTGTAAAACATATCTTGAACCCGCGCGCAACTACAGTCCGAGCGAGACGTTTGTAATTTAACCATCGATCATCATTACTGTTATGGCCAAAATACACAAACAGTTAATAGATGTATTTTAATGATTAATATTAGTAAATGTGGGATTTGACTAACGTCGCCAGCTATTATAAAACTGGCATAGAGCATAGACTGAAAGGGCAGTCTCGACTGCTGCAATCATAAGATTGATCATTTCAATTTGTGTACAAGATAAAAATTGCCGGTTTGAATTCAGTTAATGTGAATTACATTGCATTCATTCGTTTTGTCCATCATACTATAACCTATCTTCGCATAAAGCGGAGACACTGTTCTATAATTTAGGAATATGCTTCATATTTTTTTTTTATTATTTTGTGTCTCCTACTGATTTCCACTAAAATCGCGTAGGAAGCCAATGAAAGATATAACTAGTTCTAACCACACTTAATCAATTAGTTATAACGTAATACGTTTTTGCGAAAAAAATATGTTACGTATTTTTTCGCGGACTAGGACAGTTACGTTACGCGACTGGCGCCCACACGTGCGCTACGCATTTTGCCCGCCCGCCCAAGCGTGCTCGCATACCGGCCAAGCCACTAGAAACTTTCTTCGGCTATAAATCAAATTAATTCCCTTACCTCAATCGATCTTGACGTAACGATCGATATAACAGGCGTTAGCTTTGATTCAATTCATGAATTGATATTAATTTTGCGGTTTTCATTACTCATCAATTACTGACAAATATGTATAGTTTCTATGTGGAAAGGTTCTATGTGTGGCATAGTCATTTGGGTTGACGTCAACTAGCTGTTTATCACGTCATAAATAGGCTGTGACTACATTTTCCTCGGCCCTAAAATAAAATTCGTGAATTTCCATCCAAGAAATGTCTATTTATGCACCAAGCGTCGGCGTTTCGGTCTCACTGGTGATGTAGGAGTAGGTAGGTGGCTGTGGGTCGCACGCGCATATGAACGGAATGTTATGTTTGGAGGAGTCGCAAACAAACTCGTAATTATTACCGAGAAGTGTAACTCGCTCACAATGTGTAGTTAAACTGGCATCCATCTTTGAGGAAAGCATACATTTTTATTACATTGTTTTGTTCGGTCTTTCTACTAACTTTTAGATGGCAACAGGCGTCGTGGTCTTACTACATTTATTGACTACCTAATATCTAAATCAATGTCCACATCTTCTGAAGATCATTTTCATCTTCTACATTGGTCAACAGCAAATAATAATTGTATTATTCAAGTATTGACTTATATATTTAACAGATTACGAATGAAGTCGAGTCTAAATTTTTCCGAAAACATTGTGTTTTCTTATTAGCTGGCTGGAGCTTTTATTATGGGATCTGTTTGTTGAACGATCTTGTTGATGTTGTTTTGTTTGGTATAATGTGACGGTTCTCAGAGACAGTGCCTATTCAACAGTTTATGGGTGGCAGTTAAATATACCCGTCTCGATTTGTCGTCACAAATAGAATTTTGGCACTGACTGTCTGTGGTTGTGTAATTCACGTATAAAACCACTTGTTGAATTCGAACTATCTACTCGCAGAGTATCTGCTTAAGTATAACCATTACGACGTGTTATTTATCGAAATTGTCGAATGAGCCAGCTAACAAAACTTCAGTCGTTTTTTTCTGTAGATAGCTATTGAATCTTACTCGGATGTTTTTATCTATGAATTCTCAATGAAGACTACTTGTTACGTACATTCTGGAAAACACGAATATAATATATATAACCTTTCTCTCAACTCTATTTCTGTGCCGAGAAAGGCCAGCATTTCCACCACACGCGTTTCTCCGCTTGCTTTGAAGCAAAAAATTACTTGCCCCAAATCGATTGTTTCCATCACCACCTCGGTGTTTTTTTCCATAGCATATGTGTATTGACATGGTGGGTGGGTAATTAGCAGAGTTGTCCTCGTTCTAAATCCCACCTTGACCTCGTTGTAACTTGTGTCGCTTTACGAGCACTATCCAGCTTTATATCTTTTCACTCAGTACATATCTTAGGTTAATAACTAAAGTTTTTTTTGTCGCAAAATAAATATTTCTAAAGGAAGCTTTTAGCAATTATCAATCGGAATGGAACAAAAAGCTGACACTGCGATTTCATTGAAAATCACTGTATTTTCCGTCATCCAGTCTATTAAATTGAACGACGATACCCATCAGTATTTTTATTAAGTAATTCAACGTTTTGTTCTCGAATGTTATCGACATTCCGATGGGTCTCGACCGTGGTATACTGCCAAATGCATTACCAATATTACCATAGGCTTACAATCGCGATATCAGGTATTGTTGGCTCGCAGTACAGATACTTCAGAAACATGTTAACTCAAATATGTCGTGATGTCGTCGAACGTCTCACTATTGTGCTATTACTAGGTGCGTGTATGAACCGTATTACCATTATCTACGGACATCATCTTGGACCCGAGTCAATTGGACGCCGGCTAGCCACTTTCAGTTTCTTATGACTTCTATCAATGAGTCCGTCGTCCGATGTGACTGCTATACTTCCTAAGATACCTTTTAACTTTTTTTTGTAATACGTAACCTATTGCTAGAGTTAAATGTTTGGTCGTTAACAAAACTGACAACACGATATATTTTATTTCTGTTTTTGTTTTACTCTATCCTAAAATATTAACTATGTTAATTTACAAGAAATGTTGGAGACGTCCATTAACTACGTCTGGTGGACATATTTCGGTCGCATTTCAAAATAGTTTGGTTGGAACTTCAGATGATTATATTTTCCGTTTGAGATAAGTTTTGCAGGTATCTTAAATTATTCGTTTCTGCTCTAGTTAAGGCATTCATACGTAAATAATTATCTTTCTCTTTTAGTTCTTGCATTGTAAATGATTTGCAAATTATAAAAAAGGGAAATGCTTAAATGCCCAACAAATTTAACGTTTTTATGCCATAATAATACTTGTAAATACCTACCTACCAATATCTAGAGAAGGGACATGTGCCATGTCATACCCATGACCGAGGGTATTAGGAATTAAATAAAACTGGACGTGATAATTATCACGTTTAAATCTTTGGTAAAACAACATGTTTACTTAAGAAAATATAGTGTTTAAAAAGGATTACTTTATAAAAAAATATAAGTGTAACCTCTAAAAACAAAATCGTTTACGTTTCCGAATCATTTGACAAATGATTGAAAATTCCATTTGGCCACGATAACCCCTTTCAAGATAGTTAATGTGACCCCTTTCATCTCTATATAAATTCCGAAGTTTATTCTAAAATAAAGAGGCATACGACATTGGAATCAACTACTAACAGGATTAGGTTGTCCGGTGCGTGTCACGTATACTAGAGATTTGAATCGAGTTATAAATTTACTTGCTGTTGCCAGCGGCTTTGCACAGGTGGAGTCGTGTTTCAAAAATAAACTCATACTCCCACTTTCACTCCCATTGTGAAAATACAAGAACCCTGAAATACGCCATTATTTATGATGAGTGGCTACAATTCCAAACTTCCAGTTATTTCCAAAAATCCTTTCTTAGCACTTGCTTACGTTACAAAATAAAATAAACCTATGTTCCAAATTTCCGTTTTCTAGACTTAGTAGTTTTGGCTGTGCGTTGAAAGATCAGTTAGTCAGCCAGTCAATAAGTACTATATAGATTGTATTAATGATTTATTTTTTAACGACCTCTGTGGCGCAGTGGGCGAAGGCCCATCTGAGACGCAAAAGGTTGCGAATGTTTGTCTCCATAATACAAACTGCTTAGTTTGGGGCTAGATGATGCTGTGTGAAAAATGTGCATTACTATCCTACTAATATTATAAACGCGAAAGTTTGTGAGGATGGATGTTAGTTACACTTTCACGCAAAAACTACTGAACAGATTTTGATGAAACTTTCAAATCAAATCAAATCAAATATTTTTATTTTAAGAAAAATGATTGTACAGACCACTTAGAAAAAAAAATAACTAAAAACTATAGGTAGGTACCTAAAACAAAACAAAATCATGCGGTATATTATCCTATAGCTTATTATATAAATTAAGGTACAAATTACTGAAAATGTTGTAGGTAGGAACTAACTATGTACGTAAGTTATAAAAGGTTATTTTGTGGTCGAATTGGATTCGCCCTACCCGCCGAACTAGTTAAAAAACTGTATCTCGACGAGCAGTGTTTGTCCTCCTCGCACATTGCCGAGATAACACTGCACTACCTATCATTATGTTTCGTTCACTCTAACGTAACATAGTACAAGCAAAATAATCAGATCTTTTATATATGTATATATATATATACAGTGGTGGTCATATAATTAGAAACACTTAGTCACTTGGTAGTCTTTTAATGTAACCAACATTATTAATTCAATTAATTGGAGGTAATAGTTTAATTTACGAAATCACAATGTACATTTATATCTCTGGGATAATAATAAGCAATAACATTCAGACAACCAATACAATAATTATAAAAAAAAATTAAAACAAAAGTATCAATCAATATTCTTAGTACTGGCAGTCGGACAACTAATTATAAACAAAGTATGACTAGGTTCTAAAATTGAATTTTAAAACTAAAATTCACCTTTCGGAATGTCACCGCATTATGCATTTTGCCGCCTTTTCTTACTCATTCGGATTTGTTACCTTTTGTCAGATTTAATTATTAAAAATGGGTAAAAACAAGAGCTGTGATGCAGCAACAAGAAAAATTATAGTAAACTTTCATTTTAAACGAAAATGGTCTTACAGAAAGATCGCCGATCATTTAGAGTGTTCCGTAAAGATGGTATTTAACGCCATTGCACATCACAAAAAACATGGAACATCCGATTAGGTGCCTAGAAAAGTTCGGCCAAGGAAGACCACCGTTCAAGAAGACAGGCTTATGATTCGTTTGGCTAAGACAGATCCCTTTAAAGGTTCTAATGTTATACGAAAAGAAGTATTTTCACAAGACGACCCTCGAAACGTGTCCGCAAGACTAGTCCGTAGGCGGTTGGTTGAAGGAAATTTGTATGGAAGACTTGCTAGGAAAGTGCCACTTCTCACCAGGCGACACAGAGAAAATCGTCTAGCCTTCGCTAGAAAATATGCCAGTTGGACTGTTCATCAATGGAGAAAAGTTTTGTTTTCAGATGAAACTAAAGTAAATTTGGTAAATTCCGACGGAAAACGATACGTACGGCGACCAATCAACGAGGCTTTGAATAACAAGTACACTATAAAAACAGTTAAGCACGGCGGTGGAAATGTTAAAGTATGGGGATGCTTTTCCGGATACGGAGTTGGTCCCGTGAGAAAGATTGAAGGGCTGATGGATCAGTTTCAATACAAAAAAATCTTGGAGGAGACAATGATCCCATATTCAGATGATTTGTCAGTGAATTGGATTTTTCAGCACGATAATGATCCAAAGCATACAGCAAACAGCGTTAAAGCGTTTCTCAGACAACAATTGGTGACAGTGTTAGAGTGGCCTGCTAATAGTCCGGATTTAAATCCGATAGAGAATTTGTGGCACACTGTGAAGAAAACATTGTCGGATGAGCATATCACCAATATCAACCAACTTTACGACGCATTTGTAGAAGCTTGGAGATGTATTCCTTTGGAAACGTGTGAAAAACTGATAGAATCAATGCCACGTCGTTGTAAAGCTGTAATCGACAACAGAGGGTGCCCTACCAAGTACTAACAGTACTAATCGGTTTTGGATGTAGTATTCATAGTATTATTCAAATTAAATGTGGTTTTGTTCACTTAGTTAATGTTTATATTGTTGTTTTTTTTTTGTTTCTAATTAGTTGTCCACTTTAGTCCATGTATTTTAATAGACTTTTTATTAAAATGTTATATTTTTATATCAAAATTGTTGTTTGTTATTACTAAACTCGTATAGTAATACTTTAAAAGAACCGATACATCCATATAAATACGTAGGAGCCCTCTATGGCACGTTAAAAATTAGTTATGATGTTAATTTGTAATGAAAATAGAAGACAGGGTTGGTGTTTCTAATTATATGACCACCACTGTATATATATATATATATATATATATATATATATATATGTATAATAATTCTTCAAACGTACATAACATTACGGAACCCAAAATTAAAATATATATATATAATTAATATATATATTATATATATATATTTTAATTTTGGGTTCCGTAATGTTATGTACGTTTGAAGAATTATGTTGTATCTATATATGTAGGTATGTATGAGTAATCATGTGTAGTGTTATGTGTGTTAAATTATGTAACAAATATGTAGGTTTTATGTGAATATATGTATGAATCATAGTGTAATTTAAAAATGTGTGATTATATTACGGTAATACTTTATTAGGTATATTCGGGTTTTTTTATGTAGACAGTTACTGGTAATATTATAATATTTAGGCTACTCAATTTCATTTTTTAATGCTCATTAGTAATTCCGTGTCATCGTAAGAGAGCATTTTAAGAAAATCCGTCACGGCTTTTTTACATGAATATTTCGATTTAGATTTTAGCTCAATAAGTCTACTCATTTTATTATAAATATATGGCCCAAGAAAGTGTATAAAACGTTGGGCAAAAGTGGTCTTGCAGAATGGTGTTAGGTAAACTTTGTCTTGCCTTCGGTCATTTAACAAATTTTCAGACGGTGGTTTTTTATGTTGTTCTATTAAGACTGCCTTAATAAAGCATTGCCTGACAGTTAAGAGAGAGACTTCCCTATAAAGTTCTGTTGTGGAAAAACGACTTTTTTTAAAGAACATCACCTTTAGTAGTGCTCTTTGGGCTCTCTCGAGTTCAAGTAGGGTAGTTTTGGGGCATCCACCCCAAGAAGTGATGCAGTAGGTAGTCACTGATTGGCTTAAAGCATAATATATAGTTATAAGTAGTTTTTTATCGCAAATATGCCGAAGTGTTTTAAAAATGTATATTAATTTTCTAGTACGTCCAGAAAGCGCCTTTATATTGGTTTCCCAGTTTAAGTTCTGATCGATATGGACTCCAAGGTATTTTATGTTATTGACTGAAGAGAGCTCTGGGCAATTACAGATTTCGGATTGTGTACATTGATGTGCTTTTATTTTCAAAGAAAAGGGAGGAGGTTGACTATTATTTCTCATACTAAATGTAACAAATTTAGTTTTGGAGACATTAAGCGTTAATAAATTGCTATTCAGCCAGTCAGTGATGATTCGAAACCCCTCATTAGCGACGAGGTTACTTTCACTCCAGTCCTTGCCAGTGAATAAAAGAACAGTGTCATCCGCAAAAGTAATTATATGGCCGTTTCTTAGTTTTAGATTGCATAGTTCGTTGATGTATATTATGAATAAGGTCGGCCCCAAAATACTGCCTTGAGGCACTCCGAATTTGATATGCTTTTGCTCACTCATATGGTCATTAATTTTTACTGATTGTCTCCGGTTCGACAGGTAGTCAGTCATTAATTTAAGTTGCGATCCGCGGAAACCAATCTTCTCAAGTTTGCATAGAAGTAAAGGGATATAAACGGTATCAAAGGCTTTTGCTAAGTCTAGAAATATAGCCAAGCATTTTTTCTTGTTATCCAATTTATCTACAATGTTAGAAGTTAATTTGTTTACCGCGTCAGCTGTGGATATATTATCTCGAAACCCAAATTGATTATCTGATAAGAGATTATTTTTCATCAGGTAATTTTTGATCCGCTTGTTGATTAACTTTTCTATGATCTTAGACAGAGTTGGTAGAAGTGAGATTGGTCGGTAATTAGAAATATCATCTCTATCCCCTGATTTATAAATTGGTATAACAATAGACCGTTTAAGGGCTTCCGGGAATGATCCCTCCTCAAAGCATTGATTGCAAATTTTTGCTATTGGAGTAGCTAAAATCTGAGCACCTAGTTTAAATAGGAGTGATGGTATTCCATCCCAACCCGTGATTTCGCTATTTTTTAGGGTTTTAATAGTTTCTATGACTTCGTTTTCGTCTGTTTCTAATAGTACGAATGAGTTGGAATTCGTATTATAATGAGTTGATGGTGTGTCATTATTGCCTAGTTTTTTTATTATGTTTTCTGCCAACTCCGCGCCTATATCGGCAAAGTACTGGTTTATGTGATTTATTGACCTTTCAATAGAAGGTTTCAGGTATAGAAGATTATCATTGGACGTGCTAACTTTATCCATGTGGCATATATTTTTAATGCAGTTCCATTGTTTCTTTAGATTGTAATTATATTTATTTATTTGCGATCGAAAATATGAATTTTTCAAGATTTTAAGAATTGTGTTACACTTATTACGGTATCTACAGTATGTTATTTTAAGAATTATGTTCTGTGCATCTTTTTTAAGATTTTTATGTAATCTGTCCCTATTTTTAATGCAACGTATCAAACCAGGTGTTACCCAGGGCTTAAGAGATCTATTCTTACGAGGATTTTTTACAATAGTCGTGTAATTACTCATGGTTTCCTTAATAGTATGGAGGAATACGTTAGTAGCATTATTCGAATTATAGTTTTTTAGTAGTATTGACCAATCAATCTTTGCTAGTTCATCGATAACCACACCATAATCAATTTTTTTGCGCACTTTCGTTTCGTACTTGTGCCGTGTTGGACTTAAACTTAGAGATAAAACAACTGTTGAATGATCAGTGATTGTGGATCTGTAAACAACTGTTTTGGCACGCAATTTGCCTTTAACGGCACAATGATCCAAACAGCTCCCTAAACGAGTTGAAAAATAATGAGATGGTAGCAGACCGTGGAAAGCAAGTAGATTCAGGTAATCACATGACCTTGGGTAGATATTTCCTACTTTGATATCTATGTTAATGTCGCCAATGAGAACAATATGTTGGAAATGTTTTAATTCTTGTAACACATCATCAACAGACTTCAAAAACTTGTCGATGTTGTTGAAACATGGGAGCCTATATATGCAAACGATTGCAAATTCATTTTTATAGGTGACAATTAGGCAATTAACTTCTTCGGTGTATGATGGTTCGAAAACTTTTATATTAAAATCATTTTTTACGTATATAACGATGCCATCGTTCTGATTTATTGGTCTAGTAGTTCGAAATGATTGGTAGTTTGTAACAAGTGGTAGGTTAGTTACTTTGGAAAGCCAACACTCCGTTAAGACTATTAGGTCCTCATTCAATTTTAGCCTATTAAGTAATATTTTAAAATTATCAAAATTTTGGTTGATGCTACATATGTTTTGAGTAATTATGTTAAAGTTCGATTCAGATATATCTATATGTCTTCCACAATGTTCAGCCAACTCAACGACAAACGAGTTGCCGACATTGATGTTCTCATCAATGTCGGCTAAAACATCTCTTACGTTATTTGTCATGGATAAGGAACAACAACAAACGACCCATCATTGGGGTGCAGTAGAGAATAATTTTTATTATAACGTGATTGACGAAATATCGCGGAAGGGACAAAATATTTTTTTTTAATTAAAAATATATATACAGTAAAATCTGATTTGCAAGGCAAGGCTGATACTGATTTTGTTTTGTGTTGAGTGTCTTTGTGTTGGTTGTGATGTGTGAGTGTTAATGTTTGTGTAAACTTTTGTGTGACGGAACCCGTAGTATGTAAAGTAGTGCTAAAACTAAGGCATGCAATATAGAAAATACTTGAAAAAAGCAAAGATAAAAAATGACCAAAAACAGAAATATAAACGCTATCATGCAAGGCATAGTTACACATAAATAGTCCTGTATAACGAGATATTAGTAGATTTGTAAAATCTTGAACTCGCGCCAAGCTTGCTAGTCAGGAAGCGGTGTGGCAGTGATCGTCTTGGAGTGCTTGAATTTGCGAGGAGGATTTAACGTTGATGGCTGGACCGTCATCAGAACACCTTACAATTTTTTTTCCATTTCCGACCCAGCGGAACCGAACGTTTCCATTTTTTAGAAGAGTACATGCTTGAGCATAGAGTTTTCTCGCGTTTGGTGTTAAAAGTTCGTTTACATACACTGGTTCTTTACCCTCACGAAAACCCAGCATTGTAGTATT
The DNA here is from genome assembly GCA_958496245.1 of Perizoma flavofasciatum. Lineage (NCBI taxonomy): Eukaryota > Metazoa > Arthropoda > Insecta > Lepidoptera > Geometridae > Perizoma > Perizoma flavofasciatum. Next base: position 8,246,807 of record OY292431.1, read on the forward strand.
AAGCTTGTTGTTTCTGTTGGTCTTATTATACTCTTTGGACGCTTTGATAACTTTGTTGCGTAGTTGTTGGTTTTGATATTCAATCACAATTGTATTCACTTTCATATTATTGTTTCGGTGTACATTTTTATTATCCTGTCGCAGAATATCAACGTCCAGTGAGCTGTGCAGCTTACTTACAATATCAGCAAGGTTTTCCGCATCCTTTTTGGGAACATTCTTGAGCTCCAAGGTAGAAGATCGCTGATATCTCTGAAGGTCTTCCACTTGCTCTTTGAGAGAGCTTATTTTTAGTAAGGCATTTTTATGTTCCGAAGAAATGACATTATACATTTCTTTATTCTCTTGTTGAGAAATGTTAGTGTGTTCTAAGATTTTTTCAAATTTTTCGTGAATTTTTAATATTTCTTTATTTTGAGCTGTTATCTCCTGTATTGCACTAGTCAGCAATTCAATTTTATTATCGTTATCTTCTTTAAAGGTAGTTATGAGGCTCAAGATTTCATTACGAAATGAATGATCTTCTGAATCCGACATTTCGTCATGTTTTGATTTCGGAAGGCAGATTTGTTTACGTTTGCGCGATTTGGCTGATTGGTCGTATTTGTCTGTTTTTGTCAAGTCTGGATTAGAACATGACTTCCTGTCATCTAGTGTAAGTGTAGACATTTTTATAAGGTTGGCACCTCTCAAATTGATGTGAAATTCTTACCAATACTGTGCCACCAGTTGAATGGCGTAGTTAGGCTAATAAGCACTTGTAAAAATAAAAGTAAACGCTATACGGCAATTTGTTTCTTAAAGTGACGTGTAAGACGGGCGAGTTTTCTATACATTTAAGAACTGTTTACGAGGAAAAGAAATACACGTCTGCACTCGAACACGGTCAGGGAGGGGACTGATGTATAAGCTATATTACTTTACAGTAATATATTTTACAGTAATATAGCTTATACATCAGAATAACACATAGGCTACTTTTTATCCGGGTACCACGCGGGCGAAGCCGTGGGCAGAAGCTAGTTATTTATAACTTTATTTTCTGTGTGATAGTTTATGCTCGTCAGTAGAGTTCATTTTCCTCAGTAAAATTTAGTTTTGTTTTTAATAACTATGTATCGTAATCATGAAATATGTTGTAAATTCGGTTGTGGCATTTTTATGTTGTGTCTAGTGACGATGGCATGTGGCCCATTTGATGGTATAAAGACGACGTCATCCATAACTACAAATATTGTGTCATTCAAAGTAAATAGCCTTTGACACAATTCTTATCGAAAACCTGGGTTTGACACTTTCCTCCAATGCGTTTTTTATATATAACTAAAATGGCAAACAGGCATACGGCCCACCAGCTGGCAAGCGGTAAACGTAATCTATGGACGCTAACAATACCAGGGGCTTCACTCGCGCGTTGCCGACCCGGAGACAAAAAGGGTGAAAAGTCTCATATGCCTGTAAATTCACCGGCACATATACCCTTCAAACCGAAACAGAAATGCGAGCACTACTACTACTACTTGAAGGCAGAAAAAAAGGTATGGTAGTAGTTTTTTCCTGGACGAGTTCATTTCTCATGTAACTCAAAACCCAAAAAAACGATGAGAAAATTATCTTATATGTTCCCAGCCTACATGATTTTTCTATTATTATTATTTGCACATCCTATATTGTGTGGTATCGTTGGATAAGTCTTTAAATAAATAACGAAGATTCATGGTCCCTTTTTTAATACAGAGATCTATTGTAGATATTAAAGTAGCCATTTGATTAAGTAGCCACTCAAGTTATTTCTTCTCACTACCATCTCTACGCCGATGATCTACAAATATACCGCCAGTTCAAAGTTGATGAGATCTCGGAAGGCATTCACCTAATCAACACTGACCTTAACAGGATTAAAACGTGGGCTAAATCTTTTGGCCTGCTGGTTAATCCTTTGAAGTCTCAGGCGTTGATTTTCGGGAGTCCCTATATGTTGAATCTTATGAGTCAGTCTGCTCTTCCTCCAGTCTTATATGATGGCGCACTAATTTGCTACTCGACCAAAGCTAAAAACCTGGGGGTAATTTTTGACAGCCGTTTATCCTGGGTAAGTCACGTTAACGCGGTTAGCAAACGTGTTAACTTCTCATTCCAATCCCTCAAGCGTCTCCAAAAGTTTTTACCTTATGAAACGAAAGTCATGCTTGCTCAAACTCTCTTGTTACCTCTTCTAGACTATGCTGACGTCTGCTTCCTTGATGCCACGGAGGAACTCCTGAACAAATTAGAGCGCCTTCAGAACTTGTGTATCCGATTTATTTTCGGCTTGCGCAAGTTCGATCACGTTTCCGAATTCAGAATTAAATTAAAATGGCTCCCTATTCGTCGCCGACGTGATTTTCACGTCCTTACTTTTCTCTTTAATGTTCTCTACAATCCTCTGTCTCCTTCTTACCTCCGTGAGCGCTTTGCATTTTTAATCCCGCGTGATGTGCCTTGCAGGACAGCTATATCCCTTCTTCTTAAAACTCCTTCTCATTCTTCCAGCTGTTATGGTGGTTCTTTCACTGTACACGCTGTAAAACTGTGGAATGCTCTTCCCCACTCTGTCCGCGCCAGTCCATCGCTGAGCATCTTCAAGCTTAGAGTTAAAGAGTACTACCTCTCCTTGTGAATATTTAATATGTATATATTGTATGTATGTATAATTTGAGTTATATATATATATATATATATATTTATGTATTTGTATATATTTATACTATGTACCTATTTATGTATTATATTATATGAAAATGTGTGCTATTATTGTATATTTTTCCCCCATTTGTGTACACGTACCCACCGCTATTTATCAGCTGTCCCTATCCTCAAAGGTTTGCTGGAAGAAAACTCTTGTTAGGGTTAAGCTCGCCTTTGTACATGTCCTATATGTAAGTCTTTTGTCTGTATTATCTGTGTGTACAATAAAGAATAAGAATAAGAATAGAGTCAGTGTCCTCTTCACCTGGCGTCCCAGCCGTCTAAAAATTGTTCAAATACTAGTACTTATTTATAATGAAATTATAAGAGATATTATCTTATAATGTCTAAGTGTAGTAGTAGTAGGTAAATATATAAATATAGTTGTTGTAATTATAATGGGTTTAGATTAATTATTATAAACTAAACTAAATTATTATAAAAAACTAATAAACATGACTTTGGAACACTTGAATTCTTGTGCGTGGCCCAACACGCGCTCGGCCAATTTATTTTAAAGCAGGATTATACATTTTAGTATAAGCGGCTAAAATACAAAAATAATTTACTGGACACGCCACACCTCTTTTTGCACGCCCAGGATGACTGGTAGAAAATGCTTTAGCATTAATTCCTCCTAGTACTACATTGTTTGTGCGGTATTAAATAAATAAATAAAATACGATGTTATCAACAAACCCCGAAGATGTCTGTCTAAGACTTTCACTTAAATGTATTAAAACATAAATATTTGACGTAGGTAATGCGGAAAGTAGTTCGCAGCAGCGACTGAATTTGACGTCAATGTTTTTAAATGCAAGAGAAAAAGCACATTCGTTTGCTACATGATTCATTGCGAAGGAATTCGTTTTTGCCGACTTTTCCTCTAAATACCAACTGTAATAATCCTCATTTTGGCAAACGCGTAGATCGGCCGTCATACTGCCGATGCTAGTGCCCATAATTCATTCAGCGGAATAATTTGCGTGAAAATAGATGCTGCGAATTGTTGCCAATCTGTACGTCGATGACAGTCGAGCTTGTCCGCTATTCGACGACTTGGTGCATCCTAATCAACCAGCCAGAAATTACATCAGATACTCGTCATAAATATGTATTTCACCAGGTCGTTTATCAGTCTGTACCTTGATAAAATGTCAAAATCGCTGCAAGTAAAAATCAGATTAATTAAATAAATTAATAAACGGGAGTGCAAATGTTTAATAATATATGCAGCGCAGCTGGGAGATATCCAGTCGATTTTACACATGTTAATTCCGTACAAATGAGTCAGGGGCGAAGAGCAGCCAAGTTACGTAATATTACACCCATTCATGGCCCACAATCGCGCCGCCGCCAGTGTGAAAGTCTCCGCCCCCTGGCCCCGACGCAATTCGTCTTATGCAGATCACATAAGGAATAATTTTAATTGTGTCAGAGCGCACGTGCCGGCCGGAAATGCCTGGTTTGTTTAGCTTGCAGATTTATTTTTGTCTGTGCACCGTGTCATCTGAGGGCGTCATCCTCTTCAGCCCCGAGCCGGGGTGCTCTTGGCGCTTGTCAATGCAGATTTCGCAACGTTTCGACGTGCACCAGCTGATGGAATAGCAGGGCATTGTCATTTGCGAAATAGACTCTCCTCTTAGTTAGTCACTGCACCTGCGATGTTAAAATGTTTGAACGCTAAGATACCCCAACTCTAGACAAGGAAATCGTATTGGCATAAAAATAATGATACACACCTGTCACTTGCTGCCGTCCAAGATCAACAAAGAATATAGCGCAACTATGAGCTACAATAATGTAATAAAACTGTTTTATGGGTGTCCTCGAGCCGCTCCGCCGAGAAAAAAAAAAAAAGCTTTTACTCTACTGCTAGCTTTTTAGCTACTGGTGTTTATTTGGCATACATTTTTTAATTTGTAATTTGCTAATTAGTTTAAAAATACAACGTAGGCGGACAATCATGTGCATATTTGTTGCATCGTACCGTCTACCCGACAAAAAGCAAGTTGGGTCTACTCATGCCCATTAGTGAGGCTGGCTCTGCGTTCCTTGATACTCCGCCAGAATGACCGATCCTTTTGGCTTATCGATAGGCTGGTTTGGTGGGCTACCCTTGACACTAGATTCTAATACCTAGGATTAGGATTGAATTCGTGCAATTTGGTAACCTTGAATGCAATACTAGCGCATGATTGGAATTAGTATTCGGTGGAGTTTTATGGAACTAAATGAAATCGACTATGCTATTTATTGGTAGGTACTTTTGAAACGTTTTTGGCGTTGAATTTCGAGATTGGAGCAGATTTTACGAAAGAAATGTTACAGACAAAAATAACGGATTGGATTAAAATTTAATTGAGATTGTATCGAGTGTCAAGGGTAGCCTCCCTAGTCACAGCCCGCGGCCGCCGTAGGCAAAAATAATGTCACTTCAGAGACTAACGAACTTCAGACGCCTGACCTATAAAACATCTGCAGGTAAATTGCAACTCGTTCTTGCCCGGTTTTTTGGCCTTGTCTAGCAACAAACTAGTTCCCTTATTCTTGGGGGTTCTTTAATGTGGACATTAAAGCGTGGGTAGAGTGATGCTGTCAAAAATGTTTACGAAGCTTTGTCTATTTGCGTACAGTACTAATTATTTGTTCGACAATTGCAATAAGGCGCCAGCAAACGGTCAGCTTAGAAAATTCAGCGAAATTTTTGTGCGGGGTTGGAAAATTTAGACCAGTCACTAAATCTTTTATAATTAAAAATTTACAAATTCATTTTTAATTATGTATAATGCGGATGGATGTCCATTGTACCAACCAATGCCACACGTACCACTAAAGAGCTTCAATCGAATACTTTGCAAAATAATTAATTATCCTCCAGACTGAACGTTTAGTTGAATAAATAAATTAAATTTTAATGGTAGAAGACAAAGCCATGCCGTATCGAAATTCTGATGTTTTTTAATGTTGGTTGGTTTTATTACGAAATCTCAATTATAATTTGCCATGTAAACAACGTTTCCAATATGTTTAACAGAGTAAAATACACTATTGCCAGTTTCCTAGTTTAAAATTTTCAGCGTAGTTGGTTAAATATTTGTTTTGTTCAGTTAGTTTGGTTTGTTTACGTGTTATAAACATGTTCTCTTGCGGGCTGTATATTTCTAGTTCCTAGTTTCCTACTCGTGTTGTTCGCTTTTCTATTACTAATTGTTTATTTTATATTTTCAGGTAATTAACCTTCACATTCCTTCATTTTGAACGCCTTAACGTTTGGCAAAACCACAATGTTTCGGTGAGTCTGGCCAGGGACACAAACGTTGGGTAATTAGTTTCGCTGATGGTATTAAAACAATATTTTGTATATGACTAGCTAACAAATGTGATTTAAAGTTTCACCAGAACGGACTAAGAAATAATTTGAGTACTTAGTTATGGTCCTGTCGAGCTGGTGGTAGATAGCTAGTTTTATAGCAGCAACGTCAAGTTACATAAAAAACATATTTATACTCTAAATGAAAAACAAACAACAAATAAGTACATTTCAAGTGAAATATGTATGTATAACTTAGTGACTTCTTCCTTACGAATAAAAAACTTTATTCGTAAGATTGTAAATTAAAGGAGAATAATGTAAAGGTGGGTACATGCTGCTACCATGTAATTCCACACAAAAAAAATATTATATCGCCCGACGAATTAAACCCGCGAAGCTTTTCAGATGTGAGAGTTTAGATTTATTTATCTCGTCGCTAAGCGCATACGCCTCACCCACGCTTGCACACAAGCCAAATTCTGCGTTTTATTTTCTCACTAAATTACTTTTGACTTTCAACAATATAACATAAGTAAGTAATTAACATATTCATAGGAATAGGTGCTTGCACCATAACGTTTCTGGGTCATGGACTTGTTGTTTCCAATTTTATTCAAGCCGTTAAGAGAACTCTGAAAATATTTTTTAATATCTTGCTTTGATAGTTTGTATTTTAACTGACTTAAAAAAAAGGAGGTTCTCAATTCGGCTGTATTTTTTTATCGTGTGTGTTTGTCACTTGATATCTTCGCGAATTGTTAACAGATTTTGATGATTATTTTGTTGTTATATAGAGAATGATCCCGAGGAGGTCCCATTAAAGTTTTATTCCTTGATTAATAAAGGAGAAATTGCTATTTTTCCCGTAAAACTTGAAGAATAAACATCATCATCTTATCGAACCACACTAGCCGAAAAATTATTGTGGGCGATTTTACTTTTGTTTTTTTATTCTAAAGAGTCATAACGTTAGCACGTGAGGATCTGACGATAGAGTACCTACAGGGTACAAGGAAATAGCTACTTGCAACAGTTGCAACCCATCAGTAGTAATTAGAAGTCGGTTTTTTTTGTTAAAAATATTACTGTAATTTATTTCGAAAATTCGATTGTAAATGCCGCATTGATAAACGTACTATTAAGTAATTTGCATGCGGTTTCACACATTCAATTAAGTCGTGGGTACCAGGAACTACGAATACCACGGTACCACAACACTCATACCGGTACAAATATCTGCGGAACATGCATACATTTATTAACTTAGTAAGATGAGACGTATTACCGTAGAATGACTTTATGGATCGTTTTGAGTCTATTAAATCAGTGTTGCACGTGGCTGCGCTTTGATAACTGTTATTATATTTTGAGGTTGTTACTCTTAAGATATTCCGTTAATTCTATGATACCTACTTCCACGTACAACTCTAAACAGAAACTATTATGAGATTAGAATGTTAGCATTCAGTAGCAAAACTCTGGCAGACGACGGTAACGACTGTACTGCCACACCTCCCTATGTGAGAATGTAAACGATTTTGTATTGATTATTTTAAATACTTATCGAATGGAAGATATCCATAACAATTACTTTACGGTAAACAATAAGTCAGTAAACACCTGTAACATAGATTATTGCTTTTATCAAATTATCTGCTCCAATTTACGATATTTTGAATTTTACTTAAATGTGACGGTTGTTTTAGGTTTGAGCAAAATGGTATCACCTTAAATCAGATCATAACTTAAGCTTCCTGTCAAATATTAGTGGGGGCAATCATTATTTTGAATAAAAAGCGTTATTACACATGTCAACTCGTGAAAAAGCTCTGAATATACGTATCTTTTAGGTGTATAGGCGATTTGAAAAATAAATAATAATATTTGACGTACAGATTTAACGATTTAACTCGTCGCTTTTGAAATCGTGCGGGCGGTATATTTCGTGGTGGCTTGTTTTTCGCGTCGCAGAAATAGACCGGTCCACTACTTTGCTAAATAATAAGAAAAATCTCGGGATTGGCCGTGTACGAAATGACCATCCTCATCAATCAGCTGCTTGGAGCGAGTCCAAGATTTTTTCTGCGTTTAGTTTTCGTAGTTTAGTTGGATAATTCGACTGGCTTCATGTCGCTCTACCGCTGGTCACTGCTGTTCTATCGACGACTGTTCGCTGTTGTGAACGTTTTATTTGTATTGTACAATAATTCAATGCGGTTACGCAATACAAATATTTTTCTTACCAAGTGTCAATAGAACAACGTTAATTGTTTTTTTTTGTAGACGGTGCCAGATTTTCCACAAGGGTTCTTTACGTTTTGCTTCATTGTTTATCACCTTGTAACACGTTCTAAGGCTTCACTTAAAACGAAATATTAGGGAAATAATTTTAGCTGGAATTTTAAATTGTTCTCATTGTCTTCTAGTATTTAGTGGATGCAGTGAGTAATAGTATTTTGAACATGCCGATTCTATTTCCAACATCGTTGACGGACACTAATGGTATTTCTGTACTTTCGTTGTGAGAAGTCCTCTCAGGTCAAATGAAGTGTTCACGACACCTTTACGCAATTCCTGTCTCACGCCTAAATGCTTGCCAAGAGGCTACGTCACAGCTCCTCTAACCTACTGGCTAAAGGAAACTCTTCTTCCAGGCATTTGACATTTAAAGCTATATTTGTACGAGAAGCACTAACACATACGGCCTGGCGGAACCGCAAATAAGCATCGGCACAGGTGACATTATATTCGTACTTGCACTGACCTATTTAACATAGCAGCGCTCATGTCATAATCTGCATCATATGAAATTATGAGTTTAGCGCGTACTTGCACATGTAATTTGTAATAACTAATAATGCAAGTTTTTTAAATTCAATTGAGGTTCTTACTTCTTATCCCGAATAATATTCATAATTAAATGGAAATTTCGGAAGTCTCGTGTCTCGTGTCTCGTGGACTTGTTTTCTTATTTGGAGAAATGCCATCATTGTGAATGTGAACGGTTAGCTGATGTGACATGGTGTTTCTGGACGATTTCTTCCTAGTGTACCGAGAGGGGCCGTTGAACTTTTGCTCCTTATTTAGATTATAGAAGTGGACACGACGACCGGCGCAAACCGGCCGCTTGGCCCGCCCTGCAAAATAGGCACAACGATCGCTTCCGCAATCTGCTGTAGATCTATCATTCATGGCCAAAGGTATTATCACCTCGGGAAATACCGCAACAGTATCTTTATTCCGAAGTATCGATCTAGTTTAAATGAATGTCGTCAAGCATGAATCGCAGGCAAATCGCGCGGTAAATTTTAACTTACCGCAGTAATATGGATCTCATCGAGCTTTAGCCATTGATATTTTCTGTTTAATAGACTGGCTGCTTAAACAGTTTGTTTCTAAATGCTAAAATCGCATAAGTCAACTACAACGCGGGCAAAGCAGTCCTCGTCGTTTAGTTTAGATGCAGTTCAGAAATAGACCACGGAAGCGTCCGACCGACCCGTTTGGTATTTGTTCAACGTTGACCTAAAACAGTGTTCGCTTTGCTCGTTTGTTATTCGCGTGGCCGAGTTGTCCGCCCGTACATTTCGCCCTAAAACCAACCATCGACACCAGTTTATTGTACGGAGATCTATGCACTAATGAGACTGTCTGCCGTATTTACACAACTCTCCAAACCAATTCTTATTTTGATGAAAGAAACAGACATGTTACATGACGTGTTCATGACATGATGATGATATTTGTTATAGAGCAGGCTATGACAAATATCATCATAATCATCCAGCTCTTCTGCGCCCAAGGTTGGGTATAGGCCTCCTGTTTATTACGCCATTCTTTCCAGTCTCTTGCGGTTCTCATGCACTGGATCCCGGCTACGCTAACGATGTCGTTCGACCAACTGGCGGGTGGTCTACCTCAGTCCCCGAGTTTCTATGACAAATATAGAACCTGAATTTTTTTTATGGAATCCGTATGCCTTAGCCGGCGCTGTAAAGTTTTTTGCGTGATGTGGAGTGATTTTCAGCAATTGTGGTGTGTTTTCATCACGCGGCATGGTGCCAGAGACGTGCATAGCCGTATCGCACGTGGAACATGACGGATGAATGAGGTTCGTCACGTGTGAATATGAACATCATCGGTTCAGATGCTGTGATTTTATCCACATCTAGATCAAGAGATAGATAATTTCCAAACGTTTTACGATCGTGAATCACGTATGCCATGACGTAGTTAAAGGTGATTTCAAAAACAATACCACAATTTGTCATGTTTTCACATACCTACATACTATTTTTTATAAATGTTATTTGTAATCCAACTTTAAAGTCGGCGTCGAGTCGTCCTCCAAGGCATTGTCTTACGACCGCTATATTTTAAAGGTCTCACGATTGTGACGTGAAATGTCTTTCTAAAAGATTTATCGTTATATTTGTCGATGGTATTCTGTAGGTGTTATGCCTGTTGTACTACAACTGTAACAACAGTTTCGAGCTTTTCATAGATTGATGTACGGATCGTAAATCAAGACATAGCGCTTCGGTCGGACAGCGAAGTCCAATAAAGTGGTGGAACGGTCTGCTGTCCATGAAGCGGATTGTCGTTTATTGACAACGCATGACTCTAATAACTACTATTAACTACAACTATTAAACAACTGACAACTGAACTATGAATGAATGAATGAAAATACTTTATTGTACACCACAAAATAACAAAATAAACAAAAACTTAATATAACTAAAATTACAATGGGCGGCCTTATCGCTTAAAAACGATCTCTTCCAGACAACCTTGGGATGGAGCGGAATGTATGCAATTGTAAGAATGGTTGGCGGTGAACGTAATAATAAAACTATTATTGATGTTTGTAGTTGTGGTTCTGATCAAGGTGCAGATCGGAATAGGGATGCTATTGATGTATGTTAAGCGAAATTAATAACTGTTTTTTGTATTATCATAAGCTTTAATATTATTTTAATCTGTAAGAATAATTGAATTAGCTTTTTCTCTGCAAAACGAATCATGGGATTAAGAGAAATAGCGTATATTTTTTTTTCACATATTGTCGATCGATTGTTGCCAAGGAAAGTTATTTCCTTCTGTCTCCATGAGACAATTTAACAAATGTTTCAGTTAATTGTCTAGTGAGAGTTGTGCTCCGTTGCCAATTACTATAAATCCAGATTAATAATCAGTCGGCGCATTTGTTAAGGTCGTTAACAGACGGCGCACGCGCATCGCCAAGGTTATACTGTACACTTAGTATGATTCTTATCTCTTTGTACGTAGATAGCTACCTTAGGTTTGAACAAAACAAAAAACTTCTAATAGAATAAGGACCTTACTCATTAAAGCTGTTTCAATTGAAACAGTCTCCCCAATCTATACTAATATTATAAAGACGAAATACTTTTTTGTTTGTTTGTTCCGAATAGGCTCTGATACTACTGGACAGATTGTAACCAATTTTCCACTAAAAGAAAGCTTATGAAAATTGCAATAATATAACCCAAAGTAGCAAAATTTTGCCAATAACATTCATTATTTGGCGTGCGCTGAGAAAACTTGATGATACATAAAAAAAATGTAGTACATGATTATATTACTAATTTTTATATACAAAAAAGTCCTCGAGGGAATATATCTAACTATCAAAGTCACCATAGCAGCTTTTGTGTTCTTGGTGACATTCGTATCGTAGTATTAATTCTTATTCAAATAAATAGTATTATCATCAAGGGTATTTATGTAGCAGTAAAATACTTTTTAATTCATTCGAATCGGACTTTTAATTTCGAATTTATCACGAGTATAAAATCTAAACGTAGGCGGATGAAACTGCGGGGCGCAGCTAGTCTACTAATAAAGTTATGTCTCCAAATCCTACATTTGAAAACGTACCTACCTAGTTTGTAGATTTTGATGTAGGAAACGAAATTAAACGTAAGGATGTAATAATGTTTTCCTCAAAGTCATAAAAGTATTTTTGAATCTAGTGGACATGACAAATGTTTGTTTTAAATCATTGGATATAATTGCAAGATTTGAACTTAGCTTATTTACTGCTTTTAAAAAATAAAAATAATGTAAAACTGCTATTAGACAGACCAAAATATTTTCTAATAATTTATGTGTTGCGATTTGCGTCAGTGACCAAATATTTCAGTTGGCACTTTTTAACCAACACAGCTCTGATTGATTAAAATAAAATTTAATCATGATCATAAACTTTGTGCCCGCTTTGTACAAATAGGAATAAAGAGGATTTTATGACAATCATAAATTTATGCGTTTGATGATATATTCAAACAATTGTTTTTAGCTTTTGTAATATCTTAGATAGAAGATCTTGACAAACTCCATCCATGAAAAACATTACTTTTTTTTCAAATAGAATACCTTAGGTATTAAATGAATATAACCACCAATCACGGTTATTAATAAAATACGATAGGTGTCACTGTTGTGTCTTGAAGAAATTTAGCCTATCTCGTATTATTATAGTATCATATATATGTTTGTGTTTTATTATCAGATTTATTTTCATGCGAATGTGGATATTTCACATTTTATCCACTTAAAAGTAGTTGTTTTACTACACATTTATTTGTCGTCGTAAAATAAATTTTGTTCATAATCAGCTAGATAATTTTATTTCGATTTAAGCAGCTCAAAATTATTACCTAACTATCAACTTAGGGCCGTTAAATAAATAGTTGTTTAAACTATGGATTTCGTAAATCTACGATGAAAGATTATCGATTGTTTGATGTACTAAAAAACTCGATAAAGCTAAACAAGCTCTACTGAAAGCACTGCCGAATGATAGTGAATAGTGAAATTAATATCGAATTCGTTCTTGCAAATATTATGGCGTCCAAACAGACTTATGGACATTTCTTTATACAATGTAGTAATTTCAAAACTTGCGATTCACATGTCCCTACATATTTTATCGCTACCGGTATAAGTGGTGTAGTGTAATTCGGTGTGTTTTCACAGCTGCATTTCGGCATACTCCCAGTCTAGTTGTAGCTCTAACTGTGCTCCGACGATAAACAGACGGCTGTTGCCGACCCGCTGAAAACATCCTTTTACGTCATCGGCCCGCTATGGTTTCTGCCTTGAAATGTGCTTGTACATTGCATGTTATGACTTTGTTTGGTAAAACATTTTATTTATTCACCGGTATAAGGTTTTATACCTTCGCTCTCGATTTTAGTTTCAGATATTTGGTATTCATACACGTTGAATAGGATGAATCTATCTTAAGTTTTTTTGAATCAAGAATCACGTTTACTGTATTATTTTGCTAGACCTAACCTCTCTGTTTCATAATCACTCGCCTAACTTAGCAGGTCATTAAACTTTGACCCTGTCCTTTTCTAACATTAAACAAAGGATAGAGGCAGACAACTTTTAGTACGCTGCTAAAGTACGGGTGATTATGAAATGAGGGTAGGTGTTTATAGAACGATAAATGCTTTTATCTTCATTTAAGAACTATCCTCAAGCTTAGTTGCGCTCGCTAGTGCAACGATTCACCATAAAAGTTATATTTTTTTTTAAATGTTGTGCTAACCTTCATGTTTTATTAAAAGTTCACCTGATCTATTCCATAGCTTCACGCAATTTTTCAATCAAGTGTAGTTAAATATTTGTTCTTTTGAAAAGAGGAAAAAAATAAGATAAAATGGGAAGGGGGTTGAAAGAGGGGTGCAGGTTTAAAAACGTCATGGAACACCTCTATACGACCCCACCATATAATCACCGCATGCAAGTTTATTTTTTTTCCTTAATGGGTATACCTACTTAATTAGTATTTATAAGAACATGTTATTTTGTATCTGGATTAAATTAAACTGATGATGTAATCAATTTGAGAATTCACATTACTCGGTTCAGTTGAGAAACTAGTTGTTACGCCACTCATTAGGGTGTGAAGGTTTTTCGAATTTTCCATTTAGAAAAGCTACATGACTGTGATTTTCGATTAAGACTTTATGCACTGACCCATTTTATAGACTTTATTTTGCACCATTCACCTTTAATGTTAATTATGATTAAAACACATTGAAGTCCGTCTTCGTTTATTTTAAAGGATCACAAATCACTATGTATTGTATGCGTGGTTTACGAGCTTCTAATAAACCTATTTGTTCAATGTGCGTTAGGAACTGACCGTAACCACAATTGTAAACGATTTATCGTACACAACAAGTCTATCTAAGTCAAAGGCTCGGTTCGAATGCAATTTCGTAGAATACTTAAAAAATTTAACCTTTTGAATCATTAAAAATGCAATATATTTTGAGATCGGAACATTGCTCTGCTTCCTCCATATTACTCATGCGTTCTCTGCACACGAGTTTCGCAACGTACGAAGAACCTGTTATATGAATATAAACATCATCTCCAAATTGATAAAAATTCAATACCATGCCCATCACAGAATAGTCAGTAGCGTTGTCAGTCAACAAGTAGCCTTCACTCATCGTCTGACGAAAACCAGTTGAAATCATAATTTAGCCTAGTAAAGCTCGGTAAGCCAAACTCGTGTGCAAGGCAAGTATTTATTTGATTCGTTTTTAACGGACTAATTTATTTTAGTGTAATCTGGAAATGGAGTAGGAAAAGAAACGGACAAACTTACCTCTACCCTCCAAAATGGTCGATTTCATGCTTCCCTGCGTTAGGGTTAAAAAAGTTAAACCGAAAAAGTTAGATTAATGGTTTTCTGTAAAAATATTTTAAAACCTCTTGATTAAATTTTATTCAAATAAGGATAGATCATAAGGTGGTAAAACACTTCATCTTCGAACTCTTTTATTAACCGAATCGGCTTGTAACAAATTAATGTTTAATCAAAACAAATGATTGATATCACTACGCAACATTTTCAATTGGTAGCATCCGTTGTTTCGCTGAAACATAAAAGATACATAACCCTTGGTTGTTGATTTTTATTGAAATGTGTTCCGTTGCCTATCCATCCCACCCAACAATGTCATACATCAGTCATACTGATGAAGTTTTTTTGGTTTATTCCAGCAAAATATTCCTGGCTTTGGAAGATAACCTTCGTGGAAGTAATAGGTTCACAAACAACATAACAATTAAAGAAAAAAAATTGTCTTCATAATGCGCCTTTAAGCTTGTTCAAAATTATGATGATAGCGCACGAAAACTTTCTTATTAAAATAATTGTAGTAATCTTGAAAGTTTGATTTTTTAGAGTTCAAACGGAACGTAGACCTACGTTTTTGATAATAATTTCAACTTGATACCTCCATGCGTTCCCGAGAAAAGGGGTCTTGACAGACTGACATACAAAGAAGAACGGAATAAGGGTTCCGTTTTTTCGGAACCCTAAAATCGTTGAAAAATGCAACTAACCAAAGAATTTGTGTTTAGGTACAGAACTCTTTATGCGCCAGTCCGACTTTCACTTGACCGGTATTTTACCCGACTTCCTGCCTTTTAATTTAGCATGGGAGTCTTTACTGGAGCTTAGGCTGATTATATATATAAGTTTCAGTTTCTTTCCCTGGCATAGGTACTGTCTATGTCTTTTAAAAATCGGGGCTGCGCCGGCGCCGGTAACAACGTGAACACGAAAAGGGCGTATGTACGAGCCTGATCTGAGCACCACTGTGCACCGTGATGGGCGACAGAACGGGGTCACTCGCCACACTACTTTGTCGCCGCCTGCTCGTAGGATGCGTCCCACAAATCATATTTAGCTTAGCACTATGGAGAATTGTAACTATTGCTGTTTGTCTTGGAATAGACGCGTTCATGAAAGCGGGCATCTGATACATGGCACGTCTGGGAGTGACCTGGATTTTAGACAGAGTCAAATATTGTCACCTGTTTTTTCTATGAAGCGGTGATCAAAAAAAGTTCTGGAATAATCAGTTCTGATAATATAAACGGTTTTATTACTATCGTGTTATGGTTTGACAATAGTTCCGTTGCGGCCATCAAAGAAGCCATCAGTTTATTTAGCGTTTGATGCCTTCAGAAAAGAAATAAAAAAGCTAACTGCACTGATTGCGGTCACAGCTGTTTTTTTCGTTTTGATTGGATCGTAAATAGGATCATAATCATACTGTCTTATGGAATCTAATTAAAAGCAGTACATTAAAGCGTGCTTCGTCATGTAGTTGATAAACAAAGCGGCGTGGGTGTAGACAGGTGCCTGCGCCCACACCTGGTCCAGGGCCGTGTGCACACCTGACGTCACCTCTACAGCCTCCTATGACGTGGAACCTCATCCAACCTGTCCCCAAGTAAACAAAGAACTTTGCCGGTTGTGGTTTTTACACGTACTTCCTGTGTGTTTGTTTTGAGTTTAGGTTCTGAAATCTGTTGATAATGAATTCGACGTATATTCAGTTGAGTTTAGACTTGACCGACAGTCACGATGATACTCATAGTAGGCGCCTGCGCACCCGTCTGCGTTGACATCTTGATTGACGTGTTTCGTTACGCTACGCGCATCATGCTTGCGACCAAGTTAATGTGCGTAGTTTTATTTTATCCTATTATTCCTACACTTAAACTGTGCCCAGACAGACTTCAAAGAAACAACCCTGACCCATATATACGATGTTAGATTTTAAGAAACATCTCGATTCTCGACTTTTAATGCAATTTTATTTTCTATTCTGTTTTTGTCACATACATACGTTTTAATTCATGGCATGCCATATGGGATATTATACTGCACGAGCGTAATAAAAAGAGAAGTAAATCATATAAACATTTAAGCATCCTAATTATAATTTCCTAGAGCAAAGTAACTGTTTCTAGAATAAGAAACTGAATGAGTGTATGGCCGATTGACAGTAACTGAGTGGTGTCATGTACTTAGTACCGAATTGTTATACGGCTACTAAAAGTGTAGGAGGCGATGACACGCGACAAATCACTGCGGTGAATCGTGCCATAATAATAGAAAAACACCTAAGCACGTGTTGATTAGCTATGGATTGTTATTTGTTTTAGAATATCATTACGACTATACCACGTACTTTACTACCTCTTCTGCTAATGTTTGTAATTTTTTTAATATTATGTCGAGGTTAATAGACATACGGCCCACCTGATGGAAAGCGATTACCGTCGCCTGTTGACATCTGCAACAACAATGCCCCAGGTGCTGTGGTACCTGCTCTGAATGACCCTTTAAAAAAATGAAGTGATTCATAGTTATAGTTCAGCGGACACACCTTAGAAGGCAGCTTATTCCAGTAATCGAAAGACACCTTAGAAGACAGTTTACATGTACGTTGAAGAAAGGATTTCGTAAAGCGGATAGTACGAGAGAGCCACGTGGAAACCATGTGTGAATGAGCACTGTTACGGTTCGCGAAGTGCGCGATAAAACCTCGGGAATAAGTTTGAATTGTTCCTCGTAGCATTCACCATTTTAGAGACGATAGAACCCGCCGAGTGCGCCGAAGTCATGGTGCTGGTTTGAAAACAACATTGAAAGAATTTAAATACATATTTGGTCTACGCTACGAGGACGCTGCGAGCTGATAGTTTTGAACTATATAATTGGTCGTATAGGCCCTTCGGTATTTCTTTTTGTAAACTAGTTCGGTCCGTAGAAGTTCATCAGACTCTGACTTCGATAATAGAAAAAACTGTCCAGCAATCGATTACAAAAGTGGATTATGCAAAATTTAATCGGTCGTTTTCTACATCTGCAGTAATATTTTGTATAATTATACGTTATTAATTACATTCGGGTAATGAATCATCTGCCTGCGCACGTATGTACTCTCCTTGTTTGTTTACAATATTCTGTGCGGTAACACCATCGCGTAATAACTAACAGACTTACAAATTTTTATTTAATTCACCCTTGTTTATCCATCGACTCAATGTTTGGGGATTCTTCGTCCGATCGCTCGCTGTTGCTGTGTAAAGGAAAAATATTTATGGCTACGAATTTTTAAACATCATTGAGAAATATTGTATCATACACAATATTTGCCCCATATATCGTATTTCAAGGATACAAATCGAATACTTTCAGTTTGAGTGCGTAAATTCGCGCTTCGATCAACTTTGTAATCAATCAAACTATCAATGCAGTTTTATAACATAAAGTTGATTTTAGTTTTTTGATGTCTGCATCTGTTTACCTCACTTTTAGTTTTATAATGTACGTGACTCACAGACAGATGTTTTATTTTCAGCCCGTATTTTCTTTTCTCGTATATCCAGCTTTATGGAAGCTTTAAACGTTACATAATATATACTTCCATCTTTTCTCGCCTTTGGAATCTGTTAAAACTTGCTCTACATTTTATATTTTTATACGTTTGTGAAATAATACAAATGGAGGTCGTTTAAAATAGAGTTGTTGTTATGTTAGCATAGCAATCTTGTCATTTACCACAGCAAAGATTGTTATGCTATGTGTATTTGTAAATTGCTTGCGTTCATTGATTGATTACTATCAGTTGTTCTATTTTAATTTATAGTTGATATGACTTCTCACATTCAACGACTTCAAGGTGCTTTAGTCACTAGATAAACCCCAAGTACTAGGCTAATAGCCATGCCTAAACCTTCGTTATCAAGGATAGAGATCAATCAAGTGATCGTAAAACATTTGTTCGTTGACTTCGGTTGATCGGACTGCCTCGCCTCTGTTGCCCAATTCCCAAACACTCCTAACAGTTATTCCACACCCATGTAGCACTCTACGTATCTTTTGAACGTTTTAGTACACGCATGGTTCTGAACAAACAGTTTGTCGTTAGACCCAGTGCGTGTTCGTTCATGGTGGCTTTCCAATTTCAATGATAAATGAAATTCACGTTTATTGGCCCGTCTCAATACCAAGTTCGTTAGTACTCAACTCACTTTCATTAATGTAGGTAACTAGTGTTTGTAAATATAGTGTTTCAGTTGGTTTAATCTTTATTCGAATAGTAGTTCTGTTACATAAATTAACCTTTGCCTAGTCAATAAACTGAAATCTGGTCCATCTCTTTTGAATTGCGTTTAGTGGCAATAAAGTCTAGCTTTTTATGCCAAAAACTATCGTGGATTTGATTATTCATATTGTAAAAAGGGGTTTTTTTTACGTACCGTACATCGATGTAGACACGGGCTTAGTGCACGAATGAAGAGTCTCGGAATGAGTGGAAACTAAGTCGGTGCCTTCACCGATAGTACTGTACGTGAAAATTCCCGTTTCGACAATATGGAAAGTCTAGCTTATTGAAAAAGCTGGGTTGGCAAGGTGGGAGGTAGTTCCGGAGTTCCGATACAAAGGTCGTATACCAATGGATTTTCAGTGGTCTTTTAGCTTTATTTAACCACTTTCTAATACTTTCTGACAAGACCAGTGTACAGCCGCAAGCTGTATAAACGAATCCAAAAGTGCACTTATGAGATATATAATATGACGACTATAATTTGCATGTATTAACAAGCATCGTTTTATGTTCCAGAGAGCCGTTCCGCGTGCGGTGGCGGCGGCGGGTCGGAGGGCTCAGACGGTCGAGCGTCGTGGCGCGTGACGCTCGACCACGACTTGGTGGAGACGCTCAGCGCCATCTACCCGGAGTGGTTCAAGCCGCAGCACCGCCGCGGGCGTAGCCGCGCCGCCTCGCCCGCGTCGCCTCCTTCACCGCGCACGCCCTGCACTCCGCCCTCGGACGATACATTCAGGTATCTAACAGTTAGCCCTAAGGTGCCAATAAGCCGGTGATACCCATACCTCTTTTGCTCGCACCAGACACCAGTGGTTGTGGCACAGAACTAGAAATACTTGCGTGCGAGCTACAAGCATTTGTAACGAGGTTTAGCTAAAGTCGCTAGTATGCATATATTGCTAGTATAGTGCAGCAACCAATAAGTCTTCCCTTCAGTAGAAGGTGCTCAACCAGAGTTGCGTTTAGAAACATTAAAAAAAAATGTTTCGTCAGATGACGTGCGACGATCACACCGGTCACACCATGAAATCGTGGTGTGATTACACTACCACGCCAGTTTCATACTACTTACGTCAAAAAGTTGTCAAATGAATAGTGGAATCCATTATTGAAGATGATATTCTAAACCTCTAAACATTCAATGTCGGAAGAAAACCATACCTATATACGTCGGACGATTATCAACCTATGTCCAAATTAAACGCTGCTGCTGCTGTTGTGTAAAGTAGAATGTCGGTGCACAGTTCGGGCGCGGAGGAGATGGCGGGCCGCCAGGCAAGCAGCAGCGGCGCCAGCGAGCCGCCGAGCTCGCCGCGCCTCTCCCCGCCCAAGGTGATCGTCGACGACAGCCCCTTGCAACCAGCTATGGGGAAGCATAAGGAATGTGAGTACACCATTCAAATACATTTTTAATTAATAAAATATATAGCATCGCAGATAAATCCAAAGGGCTACATCTCATCCTAAACTGCGTCGTCATGTTCGTATAACTATAGCCTGTATAGGAAATTGTTATTATGTGCATTATTTGTACATAATAACAACTTCCTATACAGGCTCAATTCTTAGCACTACTCATACTATTACAAAAGAAAACAATAAACATTATACAATATCGCAGCATGATTGCTAAAATACAACTAATTGAACTTAACTAAAGACAATGTTTCCACAAAATTTGAGGCATGTTCTCGTTTTCCATTCATCAGCAAACAAATCAAACTGAGAATACTCATGGCGTAGAGTAAGAGAGTTTTTGCACGAGCGCCCACGCGACACAATTTGCGGTCCTGACAACCAACGGACGCCACGCTCTCACGACCGACACGTCTGGTTGTTTTTCCACGGCTATGTCGTCAGTGCAAAAAAAAGTCGTCACAAGAAAGCGGCATTCACGGCATAGGCGAAAGGTCGTTTGTAAAACTAGCGTCTCTTGCTGTGTCGTGTCGTTGCGTGAGAAAAACGGTTTGTGTAAGCGCTCGTTATCACATCATTTTGTTGTAGTGTTGCAAAAACGGGCTAATACGTTTCATAGCCTTCTGTTTAATCGGACTTATTCTTCAAAGATAGAAAGTATTATAGACTATAAGTATTAGTCTTTTGGAAATAGTATGCCTACAACGCATAATGGGGAATTGGTAATCCCCTAATAAATCCCCAGAGCGGCTAGACAAATTAATATCGCACGCTTAGTTTTTTCCTCATGTCGTCGATTGAATTGTACGGAAACGACATGTCATATCGTTTCCGTACAATTTATCTTTCCGCAGGAGTTAACGCCAACAGAAAGTGGTTGCCTGGTTTATAAACAAGGGGGCCTGGGTCTAGACATCCTGCTTAGATTTCCTTTCACGCTAACGCAAATTTGTCAAAGAAAAACTTGGCAGAAGTCACGTGACATAACCACAGCTAATGTCATTTTCATACAATACAATCTTTCCGCAGGCGTTAACGTTAATAGAAAGTGGGATGTATCTGTCTAGACTAGACACCCTCGGGGTGTATCTACCTTGACACCCTGGGGATGTATCAGCCTACGTTTCTCAAATTAACAGGTCTGCATGAAATAGATGAATATCAGCCGTTACAAAACTTAATTAGAATATCCTTTATTTTGTCTGGGGATGATTGGTTGGCCAAATATTATGTACCCGCGCTTTCTTACATTATTTATCAGGGCAGAGTTTGGGTGCGGCAAAAAATAAACGTAGACTTGTTATAGCGTTTATAAAGTTTCATACCTATCTACTTTCATAATTATATCGAAAATGTAATCATTATAAGAAGCGAACCGTTTACACTGGACACTATCTTGATGAGTATGTCTCTCGGACTCCGTGTATTCCATATTAGTATGCATAGAGGTGTCCATATTTCCTGTCATGTTGTTGTTCGCATGCGCTAAACAAAAACGAATAAACAAATTCACACCACGCGCTATGTGCAACATGTGAACACAATCCCTCAATTCAAAGTTCTTGGAAAATAATATTTTTAAAAACAATGTGAACGGAATGTTTCTGTATCTGTCGTGACAAAGACGCGGAGTCAGACAGTCAGTGGATATCTCAGAGTTGTATCGAAGAGAAGACGCCCAGTAACCCACAATAATCGGCCCACTGGTAGTGAATGTTTCGTCTGTAATACGGTCGCGGCATAACACTAGTTTCCTTGTGCAGTGTTTATTTATATTGGCTGCGAGCCAGCGTTGTCCGCCCATCGCTCGCAGCTCCCACAAACAAGAATACAGCAGCCTACGTGTCGATATATCGATAATATTCTTTGAGATCAACGCATTGATCGCGTCGGCGCCAGCACCGTATCCACGCTACGTCAATGTCCGTCACCTGGCGTCATAACACTATTCTTTAGCGACATACCGGTGATACCGGCTATTCAATCAATACTCATTGTTGTATGAAAAAGGCAGTCGTTCAATGTTAGGAATTCCAATCCAATGTGAGATATGAATTTACAGTTTTTGCTATTTATAACACTCAGAGGAAAACTAAGGAAGGAAGGAAAAGCTTATGGTTTCAGTTTAATAGACATCAATTATTGTCCAATAAATCATCATGTTGTTACAGCTTTAAAAGTGAAGCTAATGATGCGACGCCCCATCAACCAGCTCGTCGCCCAAGGAATCATGCCCCGTGAGTTACATATTATTTTAATATTATACCAGTTTTGACTAGTGAGTTTGTTTTATAGTGAGTTAATATGGAAGGATCAAGCCAATTAGCAACAAACACTATTTGTATTTGCAAGACGTGCGGGTGGCACACATGGATTTTATGTATTGTCATCGGTATGCGTGGGTGAAAGAATGTAATTTACGATGTGAATGCTACAGCTAGTAATCTATAGTGACCACTTTGCTTAAAATATAACATTGGCTCTCGATTATTTTCAAATAATTGAATGAAAACATTGGTAACTATGTAACGAAATTAAACGTTTGTTCTCTCTGTTTCAGCATTGAAAACGCCACCAGCGTATTTTGAACAATGCAAGCAACTGGAGAGAGCAAAAACTGGAGATTTGCTGAAAGCAAAAATACAGAAACGACCAGACAGACAAGAGTTAGAACGAAGACATATTTTGGAGCAGGTACTGTTTTCCCTTATAAATTTCAACTCCATTCAATTCGTAAGGCAAGTAACATGCATCCATTGATCATTCTGTAACAGGCTTATAATTGGTCCTTTTTTAAAGGAATGACATTCGACTGTAATAATAAAAATTGCCGTCTACCCACCAACAAAGCCAATGAGAAATGAAAGGGAAATTAAACTGAGCTGTTCCCATTCATCTCATACGTGGGATGACACAGTGTAAGGAACGGAAATACACAACTGATATAGTGCAACTTTATCTGACCCAAAACTATTTTCAGGAGAGTCATGTGGACCCAAGCCTGGCGGAGAAGCAGCGGATGCTCAAGAAGGCCCGTCTTGCCGATCAGCTCAACGACCAACTGTCTCACAGACCCGGCCCACTCGAGCTCATCAAGAAGAACATACTTCACACTGAAGAGGACATAGAGACTGCCGTTAAAAGCGGCTCGTTAGCCTTCAAGGCGACTTGCGAGGGCGCATCCGGCCGGCCCGAGCATCCAGTAGCCTACTGCGGCCCGCCAGAGGAGATCTCCCCCTCCCCTTCCCCACCTTCCACTCTCTCTCCTGTCAGTATTAGCGTCGCATCCCCTCGCGAGCAACCTCAAAATCAGCACCCCGCGCCTGGCAAGACAAAACCGAACAAGAAGAACAAATGCAAAGCGCATCACCAGCCTAAAGCCCGGTTCAAGTTCCACGAGTACAAGGGCCCTCCGAATGCGCAGAAGGCGTCGACTCCGCCCGGGGAGACCGAGACTCCCTACGAATTGCTACTACAACAGCAGCAATTACTCTTGCAACTCATGCTGCCCGCGTCTCCCGCGCCCTCGTCCGCTTCCATCGCCTCCGACTCGTCGGACTACGCTCCCCCTCCCCCGCCGCTCCCACCCACCCACTGCCATACAGCAGTCGGTACCGCACGTATAGAAGACATGAAGGTATCCGACCTACGCGCCGAGTGCAAGCGCCGCAACCTCCGCGTATCCGGCCCAAAGCCCACCCTCATCGATCGGCTGCGCCCGTTCCTCGTCCTCGACAGGACGGGACAGGACGATGCACCCCGGTCTCCAGCCTCGGTCGCTTCTAACGTGTCCGTAGCTTCGCCCGAGCCAGTTTTGAAAATAGAGTACGAGCCCGCGGAGGATATCGTCCAATCGCAGCGCCGACAAATCGAGGAGTTGGAGCGGAAGCTGGAGGCGTCGCGGCAGCAGTTGGAGGCGGTACGGCGCGAGGCGGCGGGCGCGGCGGCTAGCGACCAGTCGCGGCGCCTTCTGCAGGCGCACCTGTGTGTGTCGCAGCTTCGCGCGCAGCTCGACGCACTCCAACAGGCCCCGCACCAGCACCAGCCTCCGCCACAGCCGCAGCCGCAGCCGCAACGCTACGTCATCGCCGCCTCCACAGACGCCGCGCCCGATCGGCTCGTAAGACTCTTCACGGTCACACCCCCCGCGCCGACCGCCGACGCTAACTCGGACGCGAACGCACAGAAAACCGCAAACCCAGCATACATCCTAAACGGTGTAAAAGTGGTCCCGATAGCTATCCTCCCGACCGCACACTACGAACCAGAACGCGTAGTTCCGCCTCCGCCTCCGCCGCCGCCGCCACCACCACCACCACCCCCGCCACCGATGCCCGAGCTGAGCTTACCCGCGCCCATCCACGACTCTGCCGAAGACAGTCAGATCATGGACGACGTGTTGGAAATACTGGTCGAGAATGGCGAGCTTCCGCCCTCTGCCGTTCAGCACGCGACGCCGAATGCAACTATGGACTCGGGCTATTCTGAGGCTGATGCGTTTTCTCCAGCTGATGTACTCTCACCAACTGATGTACTTACGGACGATGTACTGGGAACTTCACACGTGCGGGATTCGCTAGCGGCCGATGAGTTGCAGCGAGAGTTAGATGATATACAGAACGAGATCATGAGCCATGCGGACATGCACGCCAGTCACCGCGCAGCCGTAACACCCACGCCCGATATAGATCCAGATCTGAGCGTGGATTTGCTATCCAATGGTGATTTTCACGATGACTTCGGCCCTACAGCGAACGCGGCGGATAACGACGACTTCTTTGAAAGATTCTTCGCTGGGAACAGCGATCGCGTCGACGACAGCCCGCCAATGGCCATGGACATAACCGAAGATTCGCCCGAGAGAATGCCCATGACACCGCTCACTAATGGAGATATTCTCGAGCACACGCGGTCAGGATTCGACTACATAGACGATCTCTCTCTACCATCGTTTCAAAGCGACGATACTCGGCACGGCGGCTTCGAGCGGGCCGACTTCGATCTACATGAAATGATCAGCGATACAATGTCGAACAACAACATGAACGTGGACAGCGATGCGTACGATCACAACATGGAGACGGACATGTTCCCGAACATGTTCGGGCGCGGACACGTGCCGCAGTACGACCCGCTGCTCGGTGGCAGGCTGCCGCGCCCCGCGCCGCGCCCCGCCCTTAAGCACTACTCCTGGGACAAGATCGAGTTCGACGCCACTTGACGCCCCGCCGCCGTCTTCACGCTTGCACTATGATCTCTCCGCGTCAGTCGCCGCGAACAACTCACGCGGCTCACACGAGCCGGTGCGGTTTCCGACCTGCGATCTATCGCTACAAAGTGGCGGATCGATATAAGCTAGTCTCTCCAGTGACTCGTTCTTCCAAAATGGTGACTTTGATTAAATAAACACCAAGTGTTTGCAGGATGACATGGTTTTACATTAACAAAAAGTACTTAAATTATGTACGAATATATATTATTGTGTCGCTAGTTAATAATCCAGTAAAAATAGTTTTTAGTTTGTTATTTCATCAGAGTGATTTACCGTACGTGGCCGCATGCGTAGTGACGTTTGAAGCCCATCTTTATTTACTTTGTATTAGTTTTATATCTACTTATGTATATATTGCAATTTTAAATACTCAACATAGTTGTGGATTTCTGCATTCCGCCCGATGACTAAAACTAAGGGGAAAAATTATCATAGGAAAAGTTTTTGTTATGACAAAATCAATCGATTTTACACTGTCACATACACATACTATAATAATTTAACGTAGTTGGAAATTGTGTCAATTATTACTTACAGCTGTCCCTGACGCATGGATAGCAATTTCCCAAATCAATGAGTGACATTCCAGTCTTGTTGAAGTGCAAAATGGGGCACAGAGCACTTGTTTCTCGCACCAATGGAAAATTTAGCCATTTTAGAATACAAAATTATGTGTGTTTGTTGTTTAGTTGAAATTAAATTTTAGTCAAATATGAGAGCAAGGTGCACATTCACAAGCCATCGTCATGGGTGGGACCAGCTTGGGAACAATGTTAGATAATGAATTCATTTTAGGTAACTTAGGAGCCGGCTCCTTGCAATCAAACAATTATGCAAACATTTTACCTTGTCCACTGTAATTAAACATTCTTGCAATTATGGTCTGCTTAAACCTAACGGCGGACTTTATAATGATTTGGTTGTATTGTATACTGTGTATGCAGACTTCTATTTTGGACTTAGAGGTATTTATTTACTGATTATTGTAATTTACAACATAACATTCTTGAAAATGTATCATTCCATTGTATTGTCTAAAGTTTAGGATAGGTGCGCCACAATCACTATCACATAAGCTGTAATCCAATACGCCTCTAGCTAGACTGGCTTTCATTTCTTTCATTACATCAACTCGAAGTATATTCTAGTCTGTTTGCGTAATTGTTTGAATGCACATTTATGATTTATTTTACTCTTCCATTTGTACTTACAAATCTTTGTTGTTTCGGTTTAATTCATTACTATGTGTGAGTGTTTTACACTAATGTATTAGTTAGTATTATCATGTGTTATATTATTAATAATCACTGCTTATTCAGAGGAGGATGCTATAAAGCGAAATTTGTGAAATGAAAATAATTGCCATTTTTTGCATTTACACTTTACTTGTATAAAAGTTTGAGTACTTGTTGCAACAACGAATAATGATGGCTGTACAGCCCGCATGTGCCAATAATTTAAGTAACCTATAATGCACATTCAAAGAAATTAACGTGTGTTTATTAAGAGTTCTCTCGTTTGTTTAACATCGATAGAGAATTGGTGACGGTATATGCGATAGTAGGTACCTTATAATTTTCAATTAAATGTACACTTCAATCGCATATGGATTGGTGCTATATTTTATTAAATTTTAGATAGTTACATAACAAAGTAAATAACATTTTAAAATGAAAGTGTGGCTATAATTTAAATTTAAAAACTTATCACTACAACTAACATATTTCTGAGATATGGATTTTCTTTAATCATTCAATATAAGCTGTAACATACAAAATTTGAATCAAGGCTAGTTGGAAAATCATATAAGCTTTTTAAGTTAAGTATTATTCCATTAAATTATATTAAACCTTTAGTACATACTTAGATTTAAATATTTATTTAAAAGAAGTCTATTTGCTCACTATTCGAAATTGTACTCATATTTAGCTGAATATAATGTAATACACTTTCGGGGATAGATGTATAGCGAACATTTTTATCTACTCCATAATTACGGCCACAGGCAAAGTTTATAAATATCTGTGTAATTGAATAATCCTATGTAACAAAATATTCAGTTAGGTTGTAATATTTTCCTATCACGCATACTTATCTGGAAACTTAATTTATTGTTGTAAAGTTCTAGGAGAGTTTTAATATTTGTTTCAAAACTAGGTTACTACAAGCATATTCTGAATCCTCAATGTATGCTAAAATTATGTATTTTGTTTTTATTGATTATCCATGCTCTCTGCATATCATCTTCCTATATTTATTGACTACCTACTGCAAACCAATTGAGAAGGAAACTAATAGGTACCTACACTTGTTTTTAAAATCATTAAAAAAGTCGTATAGTAATGGTACGGTTGATTGACTTGAAGCCAGTGTCAAGTTGCATTGCAGAGTCAAACATTTCAAATAATTGTAAGCAAGTGATAATAACATAGCACAGAAGTCGGTTATGTAGTATAGGTATGTACCTAATTGGATAGTTTTTTACCTTGCCCAAACGCCTTGTAAATAATTTCCAAGCCTTTAATTGTTTAAGAAAAATAATGTTGAATAAAAGTTTTGACAAATTAATGTTATTTTATTTAGACATACATACCTACTTAATTTAAAGGTAGGTGCTTTGATTTAAGCTTAATACAAAGCTTAAATCAAAGCACATATCTACCTCAAGTTATGCATGTCATCTAGAAAATTGTAGGTGGCTGGCATAGATTTGAATGGCCGTTGGGGCTTGCGGGAAATACAAAGATACGTAATCTCGCTTTGATAAAGTTTAGAACAAAAGGGTAAGTACGGCAACTGTCGCTGTTTCTCGACGGTGGTAGCTCCCTAAACACCAGCCAACCCGTAACCACACAGCAGCAGTTGCATGCAACGCAGCCGAAAGTGAGAACGTACGTGTACATAAAAGGGATCTCGCTATTTTGAGCTTGCAGAAAATTAGAACCCATCATCATGTAAATAAGCCCGAATTTCAAATTAGTATTCTCTGCCATTGTTGTTAAGTACCTATAAAAAATATATAGAAATATAGCTTTTAATTTGTGCTAAATGTGCACAGGGGGTATAGAATAGGTAAGTAACGTTTTCACGAATTCGAGATCTCCGAAACCCTGGACATACTTACTATACCCATAGCTAGCCTGCACCGGACTCTAGGGATGCTAAGTTAACGCGTCTGGATGATGCATTAGTATCCCTAATAAATCTGTGACTGGTCGCCCAAGCACATTCATTATCACACAGTATCATCTAGCTCCGAAGTAAGCAGAGCTTGTGCTATGGGAACATGACTGATATCTACTTACCTATATATATAGATATATCATACATATCAAACATAATTTATATTTTAATTATTTTGTACAGACATCCATGTCTTGACTAGCGTGTAAACGTGGAATATCAGAAATTAAAAATTGCCTCAAACCTGTACTTACTCTAAAAAGAGTTGACTGTCCAGCTGTCAATCTGGGAAGTCACCTGCTACCACACAGTGATTCTGTAAAGTATAATAAAGGTACCTATGCATCTAGATCGCCGTCTTACATGGAAGAAACACCTTCAAACTGAAAAGGGGCCAGCTCAGCCTAAAATACTCTCTACTTAGGAGAAACTCAAAACTCAGTAGATAACAAGGCTATCAACAAAACTGTACTGAAGCCTATCTGGATTTATGGCAGCCAACTGTAGGGTTTAGCTAGCTCCTCAAATACAAGCATCATCTAGCGCTTTCAAAATGGCCTCCTGAAAACTATCTCCAGTGCACCCTGGTTATAAGGAACAGAGTTGCATGACTTACATAAAGTCAAAACAATAGCTGAAGAGATCAAGACTTCTGCTCAAGCGTACCAGGAAAAACTGAAAAACCATCCTAATCCACAGGCACAGCTACTCACAAAGCCTGTAAGTAGGCTTAAAAGGAAAAGTGTCATGCAATTTAATGACTGAAACATCTCTGCCCGTCACATAACTCACAAACAATTTGTTCATAGTTCAAGAACTGATCGCAGATAAATCTTAGAAAATAAAAAAAAATGTCTTAGTCAAGACTTATAGATGGTAGATAGTAGGTAATTTTACGCCGTTTTGTATACCGGCAACAATTTTCTAGATTTGGATTTTCTAGATACGGAACTCGGATTTTTCTGATGCCAGCAATCAGCACAACATGACCATAGAATGACAAAACATGACACAACCACAACCACAGATTATTTTTTTTAGCATATCATCACAACACTAAAAATCAATTTTACGTAATAAACGCCATTATTGTTGGTTTGGTTGGCGTGTGTTGCTAAATTTTTGATAATGAAAACGCTGGGAGTTGTCCAATAACGCATAATAGAAAAATAAAACCAAACACCGGTCGCTAAATTCGTCAAGTTTGATTATCTAGTTATGATATTAGCTGAAACATTGCTGTTCGCTCTATCATTGCTGGACACCGGTGCTGTGTTATTTCTTCTAGTTTACTACATAATAACACTGTCTGATTTGGAATGTGATTATTTGAATGCTCAGGAGTGTTGTGATAAGCTCAACTACTGGCTCCTTCCTAAATATATTGCGCAAACTGTTGTATCGTTTCTGTTGCTCGTCCACGGCGAAATAATATTGTTTGTGGTGAATCTCCCTCTGACTATATGGCTGACCTTTGAATACTTTACTGTGCCGAAAGGTAATTTGGGCAAGTACGACCCAGCTGAGATCCACAACAGAGGGCAGTTAAAAAAGCACTTGCGGGATGTAATGATCCACATTGGTTACTATCTAATATTCTTTTTCATCTACCTTTACTGTTTCATACTAGCGTTGCTTAAAGGGAGCCCTATTTCGCGCTCTGAAGAAATAATAACTGAACTTTAAACATGGCGGATACAGAAACAGTTCCAATTACCAATGATACTGATAATGAACCGACAGAACCTGAACCTGAGAAAGTTTGTGTAAAACTACCAATAGCTGAGAATTTTATAACTACTCTTGATAAAAAAATAGAGGAAAACAAAGAGTGTGAAACACTTGATTGCAACAAAGAAATTATTGAGAAGATATTCAACAACTACATCATAGTAAAGAACATATTAAAACACTTGCCGTGGCAGGACAAATTCGTTTGTAGAGATGTGTGTTCTTTATGGAGGAGCACTGTCCTAGCGTTGGGCAAGGAGCAGCTGAGGCAGGTTGACTTTTCAATAAACTTAGCCATGAATGCTGTCAAGAAAGGCATTGTGTTTAAGAAATCTTCGGATTTCCTCAATGTACCACTGTGTGTTTTGGTGTTCTGTAATGCATCTGCTATAAATGACTATGGTACAGCTAAATGCTTGGCACTTCTGCCTCATCCATGCACACCACCTTGCGAGAAAGAGCATAGTCGTAAGTAACTACCACTATTAATATTATTATTATTTGTATATACACAGGCACCTTAAGTAGGTAAGTTGAAGCATCTTGTTATTTTTCAGTGCACATAAAAATTTTGTTGCCAATATTGCCATTTTTAAACAGTACACTGATGAAGCACTTATATTGAGTGAGAAATTCATACTTGTCAAAAACATATTGAAATACAGATCCTACTAATAATGATACCAAGAGGTATCACTTAGCCTAAGGGACATTTTAGCCAAAGTGATTTAGATATATTGTTGAATTTGGAATTTTTCAAAATCTTGCTTTTGCTTTCATTTCAGAAAAGGAAACAGTCCAGAAACTTTAATATGCATAGGAGGTCTATGCATATTAAAGTTTCTGAAATTGTAAGTCTCTTTCATGCTAAAAAAGCAAAAGCAAGATTTTGAAAAATTAAAATCAAACCATAAAACAAGATACAGAAATTTTTCGAAAATAAAAATAGTTTTTTGGCTTTCCTGAAAAGTCTGCCTCTTACAATTAACTTATTAAAGTGATATTTCTGGTGTAGATATGAATGTGAAAATATGGTTTAAAAATATTTGAAACTACTGAACTAGATCCAGCTGGGCGATCACACTAATTTCCCATGGCTGGTATCATTGGATGCGATGAATCATATCACGCTAATTTGTAAGCTGGATGAGGCATAGAATTGGTTTCATATTGGATGTTCCGTTTTTTGGATGGATGGGCCATTAAAATAAGGAACTAGTGTCAAAATTGATTGCCATCTCGATAGCCATGAGTTAGTGTGATCGCCCCGCAGATCTACATTAATTGGCTGCGGGACAAATGTTTGTATTATCTGCAAATATTTGTCTCGGGTCTGGTTGTTTTCTATATATAATATGTATGTATTTACAAAAAAAAATGTATATAAGTAGTACATCAGTCATGTAGTTCCCATAACACAAGCTCTGCTTACTTTGGGGCTAGATGATGCTGTGTGAAAATGTCCAGCATTATTATTATTATTTTTAATTAATACATTATACATCTGGAAAAACACAAAGGCTACTTTTTATCTTCATACCATGCCAGCGAAGCTGGCCAGAAGCTAGTTCTATACCTATGGCAAATTATTGCCATAATTGTGGTGAGGGGTGTCTTTATAGAAACAACTAACAATGTATATCATATAGGATTTGTATAGGTTTATGGTATTTATATAGGTATTTATTATTAATACTATATATATATTATAGGTTAACTCGTACACCACCGTCTTTTGATTCCATTTTATCCTGTACATACAAAGGTTGTCTGGAAGAAATCGCTTTTAGCGATAAGACCGCCCATTGTACCTTTTATGTTCATGAATTTCTGTGTTTTGTATTTTGCTTTGATGTGCAATTAAGAGTTTATCTATCTATCTATCTAACTATAAATAAATACTCAGCAGTCACAAGTACCATGGTTCCAAAACACCCAGACACCCGGATTGATATTTGTGACAACAAATATCTGCAAACATGCAAATATATGTCTTGCAGCTGAAATCGAACCCGCACGTCTTGCATCGCTGCCGGCTATTCGCCCGCCGCGCCATCGAGGTCGGAGCTCATTATACTGGGTACAAATGCTTCATTTTGTTTTTACAGTGTTGGATATGGTACACCGTGAAACCTCTGGACCGAATCCAATTATGTTCATAACAAAAGCATACAACATTGCATATCTACCCCTGGAACGTTCATTGACATATGATAATGCTATCAAAAACCTCAGCCCTCATAAGTTTCCCTTTTACTGCGGGTTTGTGATTCCCCTGATCAAGGATGTGGAGTTTACAACATACAGTACGCAGACTGCTCGAGAGCATACCGAAGAGATTAAGCAAGATTTGAGGAAGACAGCTGAAGATAATATAATCAAAGCTGTCATCGTTAATGTGACTGATCATTATATGCTGTATTGCGGGAATAGAGGAAATAGTTTTATGGATTGCTTTCCAGACCTGTAAGTTCCTTTTGAAAATATTTGTAGGTAAATTTACGTAATTTACTCGTTATAATTTTTGGAATAAAATAATTTGTACTAGGCTAGATTGTCTGGGCAAACGTAGTGTACGGTGTCTCAAGCTAGGTGGTAGCAATGACTTAAAAAAGGCGGCGGGCAGAAAATGGATCAGAACAGCCGAACACTGGGCTCAGTGGCGTGTATTGGGAGAGGCCTCAGGGGCCTAACCATGAAGTCTTATAGCGATTCAGTTTAGGCCAGTTTCTGTACCCAGCTGTGGAATGATGTGGGATGAAAAGAAGCGTTTAAAATAATCCTGCAAGGCTGCACTCGAGTGCACGTTACTTGTGCTTATACTCTTACTTGTGAGTCTTTTTATGTTATTTTTTTCTGAAATACAAAATATTTATATTTTCTGTACTTGCTTCGGACATAATATGATACTGAATAGTTTAATGTTCCTCATAAAGAAAACTCGTCCTAACTGTAAAGCCTGTGGAGTTAAGGAAGATGACTACCACCTTTTGGCATTGAGTGATTCTAGACTACATCATCATCATCATCAGCCTATATTAGTCCACTGCTGGACATAGGCCTCCCCTAATGAGCGCCATAGCGCCCTGTCTTCAGCTTGCCGCATCCAGCATCTGCCTGCAGTCTTTCGCAGATCGTCATCTCACCTGGCCGGAGGGCGTCTTATACTACGTTTGCCGAGTCGATTTTTCTAGACTACATCAGTGAGAAAATATTTTTAGGATTTTCTCGATACGGGCCTGTTTCAGGGCATGTTAGCGGCGCAAACCTCAGACGCGGCGACCATACTCTGCTGGTCTATATACTCATACTCATTTATTAACAGTAGGACACGCATAATGAACCAATGAAGAGTAGAATGCGGAAAAGTCAGTCTACACACATACATACATACATTAACCGTAAGAACTACATAGTACACTTGGTTTTGTCAAATTGCTTAATATAAGTCTATAGGTATAATAAATCAGGTCAAATATCTAAATAATAATATTTACATGGTAAATATACGAGCTGGTCACTGGAAATGTTTAATGTATTTGACGAGGGTACGATAGAACTGATCGCCGAAAGTTGACGAAAATTAAAAAAAAAAACTCATGTACTATGTCTCCTGGTACTTGATTAATAGGGTTGATGGTTTCAATCAACTCCCGGTCTATATTAAAGTTTAATGAAATACATGCGCATTATATTGTAACATAACCTATGTAATAAGATTTGTGTATACACACATCATACATTTATAACTAGCAGAAGTATAACTCTGATTAAAATAAATATTAACTATTCTACATAAATACATATGACACATCACATGATTCTTGCGTAAAACATAAATCCTTCTTTGGTGGTCAGAAAAAAACAGTCTGAAATTATTGCTTTAGAAATATATGACCAAGTGACTGAAACACTTTAAAAGTTTTTCAGAAAACTGAAAAACTGGAAACTTGTTTTATAACTGGCAAAGTTGCCAGTTTTATATATGAGATAATCATAACATTAATTATGTTTTGCGCTTAGATGTTTGTTTTAATTTCAGCCAACCTGAAACACCTTTCGCCATCGGCGGCTGCCTCGTGGAGGACACATTTGCGTACCAAGAAGACATGGACGACATTATTGCGGTTGCAAACGATGAGATCGATCGTATTATATGCAAGCAGGTGTCTATTGCTATATTCGCTGTCCCAAAGAGCGTGGAAGTGAAACCCAGCTTTGAAGTCTTCTCTTGTGTGTTTGACAAAGCTGTTTGGACTAAAACGCAGATACGCGGGGAAATTCTTGAGGTAGGATACCGTTTGAACCTTTTACATCCATTCAAAAATAAATGAATACCCCTTGTTTGCTGGTGATGATGACCCTACATCATCATCATCGGCAAAGAATAGGCTTTCTCCAAAGAGTGCCATGACGTATGGTCTTGAGCCACCTCCGCTCAGTGTTATCCTGTAATCTTTAAGGTGTCATCCGTTCATAAGGGCTTTCCTGCAATGCGTCCAGTTCGTATTCGCCATACGAGAACCTTAATACCCCAGCGGTTTCCGGTTCTGCGAGCTATATGGCCTGCCCTGCCCTATCTATACCAATTCTAAGCACTACGTTTCGTCGGTGACTTTAGGTCTACGGATTTCCTCATTTCGGATTCACAGCTCTCTCCATAGTTTGTTGTGTGTTACCCCAAATAATCCCAATTATATATTTGTGAAACACAGGTTGTTAAAGTTTTTACAGTGTATTTGTGTGCGCTAAGCATACAACATTTTAATTAACATAATTTTAAATGTACTATTTAAATGACGTACAATCAAATTTTATTAACAGTTAAACAAAGTACAATTAAAAAAAATACGAATAAAATTTTAAAGTTCAACTTTAATATGGGAATTAAAAGTGAACTTATTTCTCTTCCAGTTTTCAAAGCGTATTCCCCACTACGAGAACAGCGTGGCTCTGAAGATGTCATGCGCGGGGCGACAGAGCCGGCACGACTATGAGCAGAACTACTTCCGTGAGTTCTTCCCCGACACCCCGATAGCCGGAGCCTTCGGCAACGGAGAGTTCGGGGTCAATCATCCCCCTCCCAAACCCTCAGATCCAGCCAAGAAGGCCAAGACAGAGTTTGAAATGTACCATTCATATTCAACCGTTTTCATGTATTTCGGATGGGGGAAGCTTGTGAAACCGGCTGAAGTTGATACGCTTACTTAAACGCTCCTACATGGTACGTGATTGCTTTTTAAAGTGTAATTGCACGTAATTATTGATAAGTTTTTTATTATACTATAAAATTAAGACAAGAAACGATCTCACGATATCTGAAGGTGCAGTGTTTCAGAATAATCTTTGCTAGCGACATGATGCAATTGTTGATTTGCGCATGATTTATAACTAGGGTAGGGTCTATACTGTACACAAGAAGTGTGTAATTTTTATGGAGCTTGCATCCTGATTTACTCCTTTTCGAGTTACGAGCCACTCACGATGGTATTTAAACCCGCGATTTGGGACTGATACACGAATTAGTTTAACAACGCTGTAACAAGAGCCTTAAAAACGCTGTTTTACTCGCTGGTCGATCAGGGCCTCGAGTCCAACGAGCCTGTTATTTATGACAATAGCCCTTCTGTTCCCTATTTCATGAAGCTGTATTATGTATATGGAGGAGAGTCAAATACCACAACTGGAACGGGATTGCTGCTTTCGTAGTTCTTAAGAAATGTATTCATCTTAACATTATTACGTGTCAATCATCTTCAAAATTATAAGCCATTTTATAACGGAGTTAGGGTAATTATCTCATATGGCTGTATTATTTTTTAAGTTTAAAACTTACTTGGCAAATCTTTGCACTCTTAATATAAAAGGAAATGTATGTTTAGTGCTGTGGGATACACAGAAACGCTACCAGTATGACGTAGTGATTTTAGTTTTAAGTTCTCTATCTAAATAGTATGCCAATCTGTAAGGTGGCTTCAATGTATTTAATATTATGTCTATAACAACAACATAATCAAGTATTTATAACTTACACATCCATCTCCTATTTTTTTGTGATAGTTTTCCATTGAAACAAGTAATTTTGACCTACGTAAGATATTCAATAAGCTTAGGTTAGTGCGAGAATGGGCAATAGCTATCAATTGGCACCAATGCTGTTTTTGTATACCATGACACACCCTTGCAATATAATTATAAGATACCTAGCGACAAGAGGCTATTTAAGGCATTATTTGAATTGTCAGTTCAACCACGAAACGACTAGTTTTGTTTTAGAATATTATTACGACTATACCACGTACTTTATTTTCCTGCTGACGTTTCGTTGGCCGTTTAGAGGGAACAGAGGGTCTATGCTGAGTTTATAGCATGTCAAAACGTTGACCATATCGACAAGATTTCCATACTTAAATTGACGAAACGGTTATCATTTCAACATGTTTTGAACATATTTGTAACTCAGCATAAGCCCTCTGTTCGCGTCTCACGACCGTCGAGCGTGGTCGCAGACGGTGCTCATGAGGAAGGACCTCTTAAACGATCAACGAAACGTCAGCAGGAGAATAGTAAAGTACGTGGTTTAGTCGTTATAATATTCTAAAATGATACATAACCACGATTATTTCAATTCCATGCCTAGTTTTGTATCAATACTCAAAAACAATAGTACACGTAGCCGGTAACATTTATTTGATAAGTACATCATCTAGTCCATATGACTAAAGTAATTTATAAGTTTTTTCTCATTATATGTAACCTTTTATAGAATACTATCTAGTGTTTAAGATTTTAAACAGTAAAATACTGTAATTCTTAATTCTATAATCAATAAAAATAAACTTTAAAAAAATACTATATCTATCTATCTATCGCACATTTTTTTAAATAAAATAAAAATAATTAATGCTGGACATTTTTCACACAGCCCAATTAGCTCCAAATTAAGCAAAGCTTGTATTATTGGAACTAAATGACTGATATATTACTTATATACTTTTGTTTTGTAAATACATAGATATTATACATAGAAAATACCCAGACCCGAGACAAATATTTGCAGATTATACAGACATTTGTCCCACGGCGGGAATTGAACCAGCAACCTTCTGCGTCTCAGGCGGGCTTTTGCCCACTGCACCACAGAGGTCGTCAAATCGAAGCATATAAGGTATAATTTATACGTTAGGAGATCGAAAGTGTTTAGAAATCCACATTCTAAAGATTCTAGACTTGTCGGGCCGTCTGTATACCTACGGTATTGGTATGTAAATGCTATCTTACGATCGATGACGAATCCATTTGCAGGTTAATCCTGGGAGATTAAACATATAATAAACTATATATTCATGACTTAAAAGTTATTAATCTGTTATGTACAAAATGACCTACTTTCGTGACAGTATACCATGTACCCTGTGCTTGGAGACCATCCACTCAACTCCAATGCGGTGCAAATGAAAGTTTAAATTAATTGGTGATCAGGATCACAAATGTATACAAATAATCTGATTTTTATTTTAACGAGACCGTTGAAATAAGAAGTTATTTTAACTCGAGGCGCTAAATGGTTTTCTCATTCTCACTTTCATTTAAATACTCACGTATTTTTTTTAACGATTTTAAATACACACTTTTGTGGCGGTTACCAGGGCCGGATTTAGGGGAGGGGAGGGCCTTCACAATAGAGACGTCGAAAAAAAAAATCTAATTCAGACTAGTTAACAACTTTTACTTTGATATTTTTTTTCGCGGTTTACCTTTACCTACAGTACTTTGTACAAACATGATTATATTAAATATTAACAGAAATCATCGATCTATATTTGTTCACTCCAATCAGGCAATCAGTAAAAAAACAAAATCTCAAATGGCCCTGATAAGCACTTGCAATTTATTCCCCATCTTGAGGGAGTATTCCAATGGCTCAATGGCTGATTGGGGTGATACTCGCCCGTAGCCTCGGAGGTTGGGTATTCGATTCCGTGTCTCGACTCTTTATTTTTGTTCTTTCAATTATATATATGTAATTTACATTAGCTTAAAATGTATTTCCTCAAAGTAACACGTGATTCAATTCATTACCAAACATATTTGATTAACAAATAAAAAATAATTGTCTTTTTCACAACATTCGATTCATTACCAAAATCATCATAGGTAGGAGAACCCTAGCACATTCGTTCGATGACGCGCTTGCACGTGTGTCGCGCGGCGGGCAAAACAATCTCAACTCTCTGTGTGCGTATATAAGGTTTTTTTTATGTTACTTACACTTTGTCGTTGAAAACTCGACTGAAAAAAAAAATACCATTTTATTTGGAAAATCATTTGGGGCCAGGGGGCCTCCACTCCTATGTTGCCCCGAGGCCTCCAGACCTCTAAATCCGGCATTGGCGGTTAACGTCATGTGGCCTAAGCATCAAGTTTTATTGTGATTCCATTTGAATTGATTATTTTCTAGAATTTAAATATTATCCTAAAAATTCAACCTTAGCTATATTTTTATGATAACACCTTGATTGGTGGTTAGGCCCGGGAATAGAATAGGGGTTCCTTGTTTGACTACGCATACCTAAAAATGTATATCCCACCATTTGAGAAATAAAAAATGTTTTATCTCAAAACGCATTAAATAACAATTTATACTATCAGAATCGTATTAGAAGTTCAAAATGCTGTAGGCGCAGTTTATTCCGTAACGAGAATATAATTCGAAAATAGTCTTGTTAACGTGAAAGAGTTTTACTCATTGTTTTATAAAGGGAGATTTACTGTAGCAATTATTTGAAAATAAGTTTTTAGAGATAAATAATCACAACTGCCTAGAATTATTTGTTCATAACAATATTTATTAATTAAAAAGCTAGTTTATGGCTTAGGTATTTATTTAGACTGAATAAAATATATCACAACTTTATTTTCAATTTTCAAACAATTGTCAACAAATCGGTATACTTCTAAATAAAAAGACCCGTGACTATACCTTACCTATAATACATACGAACATTCGTAAAATAACCAATATCATCTATTAGATCGACACAAAAAAAGTCTGATGCCAACGTAGCTTGCAAATAGAACTCAACGGCCTTTCAACAATACACCATAATATCATCAGGTGACTTATATTTTGTATTTGGTGCAGTTAACCACAGTTTGTTTACGTGCACACGCGACACTTGCAAGCAAGCACAAAAAACGTTGGGACACTGCATCGTACAGGGCGAAGATACAATTCGTTCGTTCATTTTCGACCGACGAATTGAGAATCCTTCAATTCCTCTGTATGTTTTTTATGTGTGACCTATACACAGGAGTAAAAGGTTAGGTGATATCCTTTTACTCCTGTCAAATTAGTTTACGTGTCGCTCTTCGTGTTTATAGTGAGTGTGCGTTACTGCAGCAAAAAAAAGTGGAATCTCACTATTTTGAGTATGCAGCGAATTAGAGCCCATTTACGTGTAAATGTGCCCGAAATTTCAAATTTGTGCCCCCTACCATTTTTGAGTTATTCAAGAAATTAAGTTTTTGCTGCAGTAACGTTTTTGCTTACACGAATTTTGTTTGTGGTTGAGCTTAGCATATTTTGAAATCACGACTGATCTCGACTAATCTGACTAATTTGAAAACACTAACATTGCCCTCTCTTTCTTTGGTTACTGTTGGTAAAAGATATATACATTTTGTTGAGTTTGGTGTACAAGAATTTCTACGCCATTATCACGTTAAAATAAAAGGGCTTTTCGTAGAGACCAATTTTGTAACGTAAGCCGATGATTTTTTTTTTAGAGTTAATGCGTTTCTTACGAACGTTAGTTTAACGGTATGAGCTACTTTTCATCGGCTACTCTTTATTCGGGTAACACGCAGGCAAAGCCGTGGACAGTAGCTAGTTACATTAAATTTTATGGCATGAAACAGATAAATACTGATTTACTTACTGTACCTTATCTAGGAAAACTTTATTGGCTACGGGTGGTACATTGATTAGGTCTGTAGTGGAAATGCGGTCTTTAGATGCCGCCTGTTAAGTGTTCCAATCAATAGAGCAGCAAAGCAAAATTCAACAGTTAAAATTTTAAATTAAATTATGAAAACGTGGGCTTCTGCCAAATATAATGTTAGCACGTGCCTCTGACTATCCCCTACTCGTTATCATGGGTCTACATACGTAGATAATGTTGCTGATTATTTAGTACGTTTACGAGTAACATAGTGTTTACACCACTAACTAAAAAGGATACTATTCAAGCTGTAAATCGAATCTATGAATAAATATCTATGAGTAAGATTTGAGAATATCTACCATAATGTTTTTTTTTACCTATTTACATTAATAAATAGGTTGAGCCTATTGTTAAGCTTGAGGTTTTATATTTTTATTATTTGTATACTTTAAAATGACAAACAAGCATTCGGCCCACCAAGTGGTTATCGTAACCTATTGCAAACGTCAAGCTTTAGTGTTCTAAAGGTAGCACTCGAGTGTTGCCGACCCTGATACATAACGGGTGAAAAGTCTCATGGACCTGTAATTTCACCAGCATCCATACCTTTCAAACCGGAACACAGCAATGCAAGCATTACTGTTTGACGGCAGAAATAGGTATAGTGGTAGTACTTTCTCGGACGATCTCTTTCACAAGAGCTCTACTACTTCTAAACTAATTTATGCTGTCGTGTCAAAAAGCTGTAGCTGTTAGTGTCAATGAAGGTCGTTTTTTTGTTTAAAAAAGTATATTTCTTTGTTTAACCCGTGAATTTCAGCTGCTTCGAGCCGAGAGATCTGTCTACAGCTCTCTCTGGCAGTGGTGATACGGTGAAGTCGATCTCAGTGCTCCATCACATGGCATCGCGGCCGCACGCTTGTTCGAGCCGGCGAAACCTCTGTACGCACGCGCTATAGTTCCGCGGAGCGCGTTAACTTTTACTCACAAATACAATAAATCTACCACGTTCATACTTTACAAAACATACCAAAACACAAATAAAAAGTTGTAAATAAATAAAAAGGTAAAATTTTTGTGGGAAATAATTACAATGAAATTATAAGGTGCAAAAATTAGTCTGAAATTAGATAAAATGCAACAGAAAAGTTAAAATTGAAATAAATGTAACTTTTCTATAAATAAAGTGAGTGATGTGTGCTAATAAAATTTATTACAGCTATTTTAATTTATTACAAAAATATCAGCGAACTCATTTACTACTTGTGAGACGCATCACGCACTTTTTAATTGCTTTAGA
Source organism: Perizoma flavofasciatum (assembly GCA_958496245.1). Lineage (NCBI taxonomy): Eukaryota > Metazoa > Arthropoda > Insecta > Lepidoptera > Geometridae > Perizoma > Perizoma flavofasciatum. The sequence goes on from OY292431.1 coordinate 8,288,664, forward strand.
AGTTTTCTGTCATTTTCCAACGCGAAACGACCATTGGAAAATGTGGTGTTGTGCATGCAATGGAATTGTTTTTCTTTCTCATGACTACATAAGGAGCTATAAAAAAACTTGTTTTCGTTAGAGAAATCTCCATAAAGTGCTATGTAAATTATTACAATAGGTACCTCAGCCTACGCAAACGTAAATGAGTTTGTGAATTTAAAAAACAGCATTGTTATTATTCTCTGGCAGCTATAAATGTTAATGTAGCGGAGATTGCGCGGACGCATCTCGCGTTCACTTTCTCCGAATGCCTGTTGCCAAAATAATTGCGCATAGTACCTATCTACTACACTTTTTTTTTTATATTCTGACCCCATTGTGTTTGCATTCTTTAAAAAAATAGATGATTGCAGATGATCCTTCGGTGAAAAAGTCAACAATTATTGCATAGATATATATATTTAAAAGAGAGTTTCACTGAGGTGTGAAGGTGATCCCGAGTAGTTACGTTAATATTTTTCCGACAGGTATTGAGTCAATCTCTAAACTGTGCATATTATAAAACAAAGTTTTACGTGGACGGTGGACAGTTATAAACGAACTGCTTGGCAACTGATGCAAACAAATCGAAATTAAGTGAAAGTTGTAATCTGTGATCGCCAGAGCAGTGGAATACAAGAACAATGGACCACCTGTTCCGGCAGCGAAGGCTTAACGTTCCTAAGAGGTGAGTGCATTCAGTTTCATAAAACCCTTTATATCGAGACCAAAGACATGAAGTTTTTAGTGGTACCTAAACTACATAGGTAGGTAGCACTAAACGATCTTAGGTGATGGTGTTGGTAAGGTGAGGTGATCTAACGTGTTAGGATAATTATGAACTAACTACATACTAATGATATTATGAGAAAACAAAGCTTATCAATTTGACGGTCACATTATATTGTTATCTCTTGTCTGGACAACTAAGAGGTCTTATTTATAATTAAATAATAAGACCTCTTGGCTATTATTCGAACCTGTTGGCACTTGAACCTTACTGTGTTCTTCGCGAAACTTATCGTTATAATTAGTGTTCTAAATTACTTAGGTATCTACCTAATCTCCTACCTCATGGATGAAATGATCCATATAATGCTGGTCATTTTTGAACTAAGCAGAGCTTTTATTATAGGAACTACTTGATTGATATACTACTTACATACTTTTTTTGTAAATACATTCATATTATACATAGAAAACACCCAGACCCGAGACTAATATTTGCAGATCATACAAATATTTGCCCCGCGGCGGGAATCGAACCCGCAAGCTTCTGCGTCTCAGGCGGGCCTTCGCCCACTGTGCTGCAGAGGTCGTTATTGTGCTATCTAGCACAATTACGCTATCACTTGGCCGTGTTCCATTGATTTCGGTTTGAGGTCGGGAAAGCTGGTGAAATTACATTCGAAACAACTAACTTAGAAGACATTTTAAGAATATAAAAAATACGCTGTTGTTCAACTTTCTGTTCCAATAAGCTCCAATAAGTGTTTTAGTGTCCCAATAAGCGGCGATGGGTTTGCAACCTGTCACGTGGATTGCTAACTAAGTACTAGCGAAACGCGGGTATGTGCCAAATGTAATGTTTGGACGTGGTTCTGAATACTTGGTCAAAGATCTGCGCACAGAGTATGAATCTGGGGATGTCCATAATGTATTTTTTCATTTCCTGTCACAAGTCTGAAACTGAACCAAATGGACCAATGACATTAGACTGCGGAAAGTCGGTTGGGACACTCTTTGGAGAAGTTTAGTTTCAGCAGTGAAAGTTAAGTTCAGTTATGTGGCAGTGGAAGTTAAGAGAAGTTTAGTTTCAGCTTTGTTTATCTAGCTACTTAGTTTCAGTAGCTAGATAAACAAAGACCACAATATCTTTACACACTGCGCTTTGAATAGTTTGAATATAAAGCTCCAGTAATTATGAAACACTGTTCTAAATATATGTTAGGCACGGCACACGAGCTATTCAAAACATACCCTTTGGTTCGCCTCCTTGATAATTGATGTTGGAATATATTCCGATGTCTAATGCACATGAACTAAGCGGCATAATGAGAATAATGCAATGTGAATCGTAGAAAGTCGACTTCATTCAGCAAGATGGGTCAATCTACTTTTACCCACGATAAAAGGAGCCCGTTTATGCGTTTGTTGTCAGAGTTGTGTGTTTGTCTGCTACTATTTATCTCCAAAACGGCATATCCGATTTTTTTGTTCAATGATGATTCTAAGGTAGGTTTTATCGCCGCGTCATTAGGGGGCGCTGCGTTTGTAATAATGTGAGCAAATCATGGCAGGTTTCAATGAGTGTGACTCTCTAGGAAGCTAATTTGTATGAAAAATATTTTCAGGACTATAACTTTGACAGTCGGCTACAGGAAAAAAACTCTAATAGAAAACATTAAAAAAATCAAGCATTGTAGAGTTGGTAAGAGCGGTTTGGATTTCAAAACGGTTTGCGGTAAATTACGGCAGAAGTATCAAAATTACAGAATTATTCCCATCTGTCACCCAGCTCTGTCCCCCTAGGGTGACAGTTGGGACAAAAAAGTTCGATCTGTCCCCTTTTTTACCAACGGGGGGACAGATAGAACTTTTGGTAATTGAAAAAGTTCTATCCGTCCCCTCGTCAGTAACAGGGGGACAGACAGAACTATTTTTTTCCTACCTGTCCTCCAATAAAAAAAAAACATTTAATAGGTACACCACGCACACATAAAGCTGTATACAGAAAAACGGTATATTTACTATGATTTATAAGTTTGAATGTTTTCCGATGTTTTGGCACATTTGCAAGTAGCATAATCACAGCGTTCTTTTACGTAACTGAAAATGCTAGAAAACAATTTTAATTTAAACTTTGCTTGCATTTCCTATAAATCATTTTTTACGCGGCACAGTTATCTCCGCTTATCGTAATTATCAGAACAAAGCAGATGAAACGGGCATAAAACATTTCTGCTGTTTACTAGGTATTGACTATTTGCAAATAAACATCGATTTCCTCGAGGTTAACGACACGCGAAGACGATGCAATGAGTTTTTGTCGTCGATATCTCGATTGTTAGTTGACAATGGCGCAGTCTCCGATCCGATGTTAACCACCTGCCCATCTCAGGCCCGTCAATGCGAACTCAGCATGAGTTCTCTTCGACAGGTCTTTGAATAATGTTTGTGTGGCTGGGAATGCAAGAATTTATGAATATCATTGCTTTAACTTTAGAAACTGTTATTAAAATATTAGTTAGGTATTATGCTACTATTCTTTTGAAATTACATTTTGTTTCCATTTTACTTTTTTGTTTTCAAAAAAATACTTTACAGTGGATAAAAGAAAACAATTTTTTTATGGGTTCCGTACCCACCTCCTAACAAGACCTCTTTAACAAGTTTACGCCGTCTGTCCGTCTGTATATTTCTCTGTCTGTCACAGGGCCTGATATTGAATTTCTATGATGGAAATTCTCAGATTTATACTCCGCAGATCGTTGAGGAAACCTGTAGAGGCACCAAAATATTTGAAATTTGAACAAATTAAAACTTTCACAAAATACGTGCTACAATCATGGCAAATAATAAAAAAAGTTTTTTTTTTACAAAACCTAAGTGGGTTTCCATACGAAAACACTGAAAACAGTTGTTTAGGCCGACTCGCACTTGCCCGATTTTCTGCAACTTTCATTTAACATGACCTTAGTCGTAATTCAATTAATCTCTTTATACTTGCATGAATGAAAGCCTATCACATCCACAGTAGGTTTATGAAGCAGCGTGTAGCCTACTTGCGCCTGTTCCTCCCCAATAATTACAGTCATTGAAGCTTCCGAAGAATGACTACTTTTTACATTGAGCTGCGTTATGTTCCTCATTTCTATTCTCTATGAATTCCTTCTACTGTCTGCTAGACAGTAAAAAAATACTACACTGGATTACTGCTAAATCGACGTAAGTAAAGAGCGCTTACCTAGCATTAATTAAAACATGTTTGATCTAGGAGGAAGTTGCTTTGATAGTAAAAAGTGTAATGAGATGGTGATGACAGGCAATTTGTTAGAATAAATTTACGAGAACTAGAAAAGTGATAACATCTCTCAACTTTTCATAAGCTTTTTGCTTTGCAAAGATTATTAAAAACGGTCTAGATCCATCTAATTTACTACTGCAAAAAGTTAGTCCCCTATAGAAATTGAGTTATGCTCCAGTTGCAACTCGGTTGTTATCGGAGCGATGCTTGCATCTTACCACGTTCATCATCAGTACAAAGCAAGTAAGACATCTTTATCGTGCACCGTTCCGCTCTCTGCTCCGAACACGTAGGAATAGCTCGCAATGTCGTTCACAGGTCCACGAAAATCCACGAATCTAACTTTCTCCAAGATTATGTCATGTTGCGCGGATTTTTTCGGCGAAAATTATAGGTCCATTACTCTATCATAGATTAATACTTGCCTATCATGTCCATTAGTTGCGTTATATGACGGTACTTTTCTAAGTGATTCACCCAGAACTGGGTGTACGAGTATACCAATTCTACTCTGTATATAAGCTTTAATAAAAATCTTTAATATTTCTTTAAAGCTGAAATTCCTAATAAAAATGAGGAATTAAATGAAACATATGTACTAAGCTCTATGATGATTCCGTGCCTTTAGTTTTTGCAGAGAAAGGACGCTAGTCTGCCTCCGTGACAGCTAAGTGAATTATGCATGCATCGCGTTCCCAATTTCACGAATTAGCAGATGTTTGATCTAATTAAAATTCTCATAAGTCATTTCGCAAACAATGTCTAGGTTGATGGTCGTTGACCAGTAGCTTTGAGCCAGTTTGTGGTCGCTGGACAGTTATCAGTGCACGCTTCACTTCCTACCCTCGGATGCAACGGCTTCTATCAATAATTGCCCGGTATGCGGATATTATTCCGTTCAGCGATTATGATTATGCACATATGTGTGTTTCTTTTATTATAAACTCGTTTTCATTGTATTCCCATCTGCATTGTTTACCTATCTTGTTTATCTTTCTTGACCATTGAACACATCATTTAAAGTTCACCGTATTGTAGAATTGCGTTTGAGGTAGGTACCTCGGATATTCGTTCAATCGTACTTTTAGATTAACATGTGGATAAACAGATATCTTCTCCTTTGTATGGGAACGTTCTCTCTCTGGCAGACGATATTTCAACGTGGATTCAAATGCTTATTGTTTATGTTTGCGAGTATGTATATTTTCCACGCTAAAGGTTTCTATCGTAATACATCATTTTCAAGTGAATTGTTAAAAATCTATTGTGCTTCTTTGTATTTTGCCTTAACAAGGATAATCCTTTGTATAAGCTCAGCAATGCGAAACTTTGAAACCTATTCAAATTCGTTATAACGAAGGTACCTACACTTTACAAACAAGGAAACTTCAACGGAAAAAATGGGTCTTTAAATAGAATAGAATAGAATAGAAAATATTTATGATGAGCAAAACTATACACACATGTATTACAAGGTATTTTTTTACCAATTACCGATCTACATAGTTGTAAATTGGTCCCGTTTAAACATAAATGAAATTTAAATTTGAAATTAACCAAGATAATAGTTGCTTTTGTTAGCCACATACGTGTTCTGGGTTTGAAAATTGAGTTACGGACAGTTATATAATTTCGTTCTCCGGGTCAGAACATGAATTGGGTTTTTGTTACCACAAGAGTTCCGTTCGATAGCTTCAAATGCGATCTGTTCTGATGTCTGTTAGTAATCATCTGTATTTTTCTCGGTTTATAGGTCGACATCATTTGCCACTTCCGTTCGGTGAATGAAGGTGTTAAAGTAAATGATTAAATGAGACAGTGGAGAGACGGCTCTTTTCGATCTTGATAGGCTTCATATAACTCATGTTTCAAGTCATTCCAATAAATGACGTGGGCTTAAGAAAGTTGTAGATAAGTATATGAAATAATTTCAGATCAGGTCATATACGAAGACTGTTGTGAAGCGTGGAAGCAGGGCACGACCATGACTGTTCTTAATGATTAGACTTTATTGCGCTTTTGCGTATACCTGTGAGCGCTTGCTTTTAAAATTTAGAATTTTTAACCGGTTCAAGTGCCAGCAATATTTTTTCACCATAATTCTCAAAAACTATCTCAACACCGCGTATAAATGCTTTTAAGTAATATGGCGACCGACACATGTAAAAATATATTATATATATTGCCATATGACCTAGACCTATAGGTCTGAAGACCAACGGTACAACCAAAAGGCTAATACATTCACTAAACAAATCAATATGCGTTCCCCGTTCACTTGTAAGCTTCACGGCGATTAGCTAAAGTCAATTGTGAGTAATAAAATCCTGTGAATGTATAGAAAGTAGCACGTTATTTTACTTTTATTTTCAGTCAAGGTCACGATTTTGGCCGAATACTTCCTGAGAAAGTAACACGTTAATATTTTTCTGTTTTTTTACTTTTAATACAGGAAATAAAAAATATATCGTTTTATTTTGTTACATGGCGGTGAATGTCGGTGAAATAACAATGTAGTACGAGCCGGATAGTGGCCGTTATGATATGTATCTTAAGAGATCTAACGCTGAGTATCCATTCTAGAAAAACTACTGCGATCATTAATCTGTCTCGAGGAAAAATATAAGTATCTACTTATTTACTACCACCTCAAAGTAAAAATAAGCAATGGCACATACACCAGTTAAGGTAATGCGCACTGTAAGTGCTTTGGAAGTGCTGAGATTAAGGCTTACTAGTCTAGCTAAAGTTTCGGTCTGTATCTAAGAGGTTCGTGAGTGGTGGATGTGTGAGCGTTACTTCGACTTTCGATTCGTAGGTCGGGGTTTGAACACGGTCGTGCAACAATAGATTTTTCATTCCAAAAGTTTGTGTTCTGAGGATTTCCATCTTGAGAGTAATAGTAGTTTTTTGTTTTATTGATGTAGAGCTGCCCTTAGATTTTGTTTTCCCGATACGTAGCCGTTTTTAAAACAGTTATCGACTCTCTTCGACTGTGATTTCCATAGAAACCGTTTTTACCCGTGCTAAGAATATAGTTGATTCTTTCGAACGCGCTCTACGTTATTCTTATTCTAGCTAGATAACTACATACGTAAGTACGTACACATATGTGAGCAAAAAAAAATGTACATAAAGAGGATGTGGATACAGGGAATTATAAATTAACCATCACCCATTACCTTAATTGTTTGCAAGTTTTTCTGTAACATTGCTCCTTACAGTCACACGAGTTCAACGATACCATTAGCTATTTGTCTATTATTTTGATATTTAAAAAGATATTTACCTGAATTGGTGAACAACTAAGTTTAAAATGTGAACTTTTTGGCCAGCAAAGCCTAGTGATTTTACATGTTTTTTAAGTCGAAGTCGGTATTTATTTATGAAGGGCCCTGCTCCAAATGAACTCTCCAAGAAGAGTCGAGACATGCCTTAATTTTTAGGGTCCCGAAGTTGCATGTTTCATCTTATCTCCTAAAGTTGTCATGACAAACTATAAGGTATCCAACTGGCCTTGAACCCTAAAAACCTTGCATTTTTAGGGTTCCAAGGCCAGTTGGATACCTTAGAGTTGGATTCCAGAGATGGAGCGGAATCTCCGCTCCATCTCAAAGTTGTCTAGAAGAGATGTCTCTTTTATGTGATAAGACCCCCCATTGTACTTTTTGTTACATCAAGTTTTTGATTATTTTATTACCTGGTATTGTAGGTACAATGAGTAATTTTCATTTATTCATTCATTCAAACCTAGTTACCATCTAAAACAGACGATCCGACGAAAATAATAGAATTTGTCTGATTAGTACTTATTATACTCTCTTTAATTAATAACTGCCTTCGAAGATGTCTTACTAATTCTTAAAAAAATACTCTACTGTTACATATAATTGTTTCAGTTATAAACGATAGATAGGTATCTATACTTTATTAAAAAATCATTATTTTTAACAATTTCTTTATTCTTCATTATTTTTAACGAGTATGTCGAGTGGAAATTGTCTCATAACAGTGACTTAAATCTAGAATAACTGCAATACAATGCCATTCTACGTAAACCGCACCGAAGCGACGCTTTGCTTTGCTCGCCTATAATTTACCTTACCTCGATTATCTTAGAGTTCACAAGGTGTTTATTTTCAAGACCTAATTTCGCGTGACAATGTTCCTAAAGCCCTAGTTTTTGAGCATTGCTTTTGCATTGTTTAGTATCCAATTACTGCATTCACATGCATTCTTTACGCTCGAGTTTTAAATCCTAATGCAATGAGAACAGAGGTGAAAATCACATGTGAGAGTGCTAATCAGAGCGTGCCACGCGTGTTCTGCATGCATCGGAAGACGGCTTTGGATATTTTAATTAAATAAAAAAAAAGTATTAGAGAATTTTCTGATTTTAAATACGAAATCGTTTATATTCTCTGTGCAAGGTCTAATTGTCACCTATTTATAAGAACTGTATTAGAAAATTAACAAATCTTTGTAGAAATCTACATTTTTCTACATTTTTGTAGAAATAATTCCTGCTTTTCTAATGTGATAATTACTAAATATACATAAAACTGCCCATCATTATCATCAACAGCCTGTAGACCCTGCTGGTCGTAGGCCTTTCCAAAAGAGTGCCATGACGAACGATTTTGGGCAACTATTTCCAAGATGTCATCGGTCCATCGTGTGGGGGGCTTACCTACACTGCGTCATCAGAACCTTTCCTTATTGGTTGTCGGTTCTACGAGCTATAGACCTGCCCATTGACACAACAAAATAATCATCCCCCACATTACAGTACTGGGGATGGGGATGTGCGCGAATGGGTAAATATGTATTATTTAACTTTTTCTTTCTATATTTTTGGTTAAAAAACACGTTCGTATATTAAATTTTATCGATACTCTCTGAAGAGCATCCCTCTTTTTACTGAGGAAGAAATTGAGGTGTATGTGACACACGAACGAATAGACGGGCATGATAAACTACAATTGGTTCAGAAATTACTTAGTATAATTGGTTATTTTTTGTAGTTCAGTTTTCACAATTCCTAGCACCTAAAATACTGTAGCAGCGAGCGCGTTGAAGTCTTTTATACTGCAAGTTATTAGGTATTAAGTGTATGGTAGGCACATTTACCGAAGGTAGACCGTTCGCTTGAGACGGGATCAGATTGCATTGAATTCAAATGCAGTTCCTGAGGGCCTGATGTTATGATAACCTGCAGTAACTGTGTTGCCAGCTTTGTTTTTGAACAAACAAGCTATATGTACCCATTACAATAGTTTTTTCTTTGTATTTCGCGTTTGCATGTTTCCTCAACACTTTAAGACTTACCAGCAACTTTAAGAAACATTAGTTTTGCGTTAATTAAAAGTTTTCTTCTGGACACAAACATATATATGAAAATTTCCAATCTAGTCTGAAACTCGCATGCTGTACATCGCGTATAATCTTCTGAGTAAATAATGAGATGTAGGTGTCGCTGAGCAATGAAACCACTCAGTGCGTGATTTTGTAAAACAGCTCTTAATCGAGCAAAATAGCGAAACATACCTTATTTATTTGTTTGTCTGTACGAAAAATCTCGAAAACAGGGAGCGCCATGGGAAAGCCCTGTAGTGTGAAGTAACTGGAATTGTTTGAAAACATTAGAAGGGTACGTTATCTCTACCCAGAATTCCTATTGTTAGTTGAATATTCCTAAACTTCATAAATCATCTAACAAACATCAAAACAAACAAGAATAATAAATACATAAAATATAATAAATAATGCAGGACATTTTCACACAGCATCATCTAGAGGTAGCCCCAAACTAAGCAGAGCTTGTATTATGGGAACTACATGACTGATAAATTACTTAGTATGGTAGTAAATACTACCATATTAGACATAGAAAAAACTCAGACCTGAGACAAATATTTGGAAATACAAACATTTGTCCCGCAGCGGAAATCGAACCCGCAACCTTCTGCGTCTCAGGCGGGCCTTTGCCCACTGCGCTACAGAGGTATTCCAGATTGATCCAATCAATGAATGAAAAAGTACATTATTTGGCTTTGATATTATGTTTTATTTACCAACTAGGAATGCTTCGCGACTTTGTCCACTACCAGTTTTTCCTATACAAACTTCATCTTTATCTTTCCTAGTGCACTCTTATTCACATCAAATGAACATATCCTCCACATCGTAGGTCTCTAGGATTGACAGGATTGTCAGTCAGTCACGTAATGATTTTATATATTTTGACATAAGTTTTAAATGAGAGAATAAGTTTATTTTACTACTTCATATTTTTTTGTTTTTGAACGGGAGTGTCATCCCGAGTGAGCAAAATAACGTAAGCACGTGAAGATGTGGTGAAAGAGTACCTGTATTATAGAAACCGTAAACTTGGGACTACAAACGTATCGCGATTTAATTATTATCAATCAACTTCAAAAAAGGAGGAGGTTTTCTCTTCGTATGTATGTTTTAATTGTGTGTAACACACATACAATAAAACATACATACGAATTGAGAACCTCCTCCTTTAGCGAATATATCGCGTCAAAAAAGGAGGAGGTTCTCAATTCGTATGTATGTTTTATTGTATGTATGTTACACACAATAAAACATACATACGAATTGAGAACCTCCTCCTTTTTTGACGCGATATATTCGCTAATACAATTGTGAAACGATTTCAATGATTCTTTTTTATATTGGTAGGGCATAATACTTCAAGGGTGGTCTCATACAAAAAAATCCTACTCCCAAGGGTGAACAAATGGGTGACGAAATTTAATATTGGACTTTTTAACAATTTTCTATTATTTCAGTTTTTTGACATAAAATGTCTTATAAATTATTTGAAATAGGTGTGGTTGGTAGGCTAAAGTCACAAAGGCAGCAAAACGTGTTCCTGATTGATCGTGAAAAAAAAACCACCATGTGCAAATGGGTAGTACCTATTCCAATAAGGCCTGCAACCTGTCATGTGAAACGTGGGCATATACCATATATAGGTAATGATTGGACGTGCTTCTGACTACCCTACCTTCTGACTAGGTAACCTATAGATTCAGTTCCATCTGAGGATGTATATTTATTTTGAGATCCTGCTTGATCCTGTATACACGTAGGTATCGAGTAGACAAGCCCTTACAAAACGGTACTTCGCGGACGTTATCTAGTTAATGGGTGTACAGTTGAATTTATTTTCTAATTACTGTTTGCTAAACTTGACCGAGTTCGCGGAGACGTGATTATGAAGTGACTTATTCATTTCATGGTCGTTTACCTTTCTTGATGTCTTATTTATGGTTCATGTAGGTATAATATATGTTTTCAAAGTATGTGGTTCACCAATTAAACCCCTTGTAATCTTTCGTAGGTACAGTCCATGCCATCTAAAGCACAGGTTCTCAAACTTATTTTTCCCACCGCACAATTTGAGAATAAAAAAAATCCTAGCGCTCCCCAAAGTTTTTAAACATAACAGCCTATGCTCCCTCCTCTAGACCGCCTTAGCACCCCCAATATCTTCTAGAGTTTTCTACCGCCCCCCTGAAGTCCACGAGCGCCCACAAGGGGGCGTTATCGCCCACTTTGAGAAACAGTTGTCTGGTAGAGATCAATCGCTAATTAGCGATAAGCCTGCCAAAGTTTGTAGTACTTATTTAAGCTGAAATATTTGGTGTGCAATATAGTGATTTCTATCTTCTACGTAACGAAGGTAAATACCTTCGTTACCTCAGCTAATTGACAACGAGCTGTGTATTAACAACGATACAAGATAAGAATCTCCTGATTTTTTATAAAGAAATATTTGCCAAAGCGATGTCAAAATGTATGACGATTACTAAGATTTCCATCTAAGGCTAGCCAAAAAATTAAAAATAGGTAGTGATTTCGCACGTCTGATGGTAACAGGTAGTTCATTTCATAAACGGACAACCTCCACTGTATAGGAGTTATCATAGTAGGAGGTGTGTGGGTCAAACTCCAAAACAAAAATGTTCTGTGTCTGAGTGAAGAAGTCCACCTTAAATTAATAATTTTGAATAGGAGTTTTTTTTGTTGGATATGTTGGCCTGTTAGCTACCTTGGGTACTCAGAATTATTTATCTAACGTTATTGTAAATATATTTTAAAAAATCGGAAACCTTGAAATCTTCATTGCTCTGGGCTGTCCTGACTCCAGTTTGATTCAGAAAGAGCTCGTAACTTTTTTGTGTTGAAACATTATGACATGTTATTTATTTATCTAACATTACAAAGGTTTATTTAAATGGAATTTAATTAGATTATAACAATAAGTGAGTAGGTTCGCTTTAATTTGAAAAATAAGTTGTGTCCGGGCGTTTTTGTTCATCGCTCTGAAACGATATGAATCCGTGTTCACATTCCTAGCTGAACGCTTTATCCAATCATAAGCAGAGCACAGCTATATCATCAGCTGTGCTCTGTCTACCGAGGGGGATGGGCATGTTCTGCCTTGCCGTGGTGCCGAGATAAAGAGGAAAATAATTCATATTGTAAAAACGGGAATTTTCACGTACTGCACTATCGGTGAAGGCACCGACTAAGTTTCGACTCATTCCGAGAGTCTTCATCAGGGTGAGTGGTTCCGACTTTCTCCTTCCGCGTCGCGCCGTGCACTACGCGCTGCCGCACGTTGTGCGCGGTTATAAAGGCGCGCGAGTGGAGGGGGCGATTGTGTTCGTAGCGTTGTAGTAACTACTGGTGGTAGGGGTGCTACATCGTCTACGCTACTGCTCACGTCAATGCAATAACCTATTCCTGGAGGAGCCAGACAGGCTACGCTCACTGTGGCAATGTCAGATTCGACTCCCCCGTTATCATGCAGTCCATACAGACATGACTTCCAGGCGGGGGGTAAAGCCCATCCACGGTCTCTGTTAAAGTTTGGTAGACGACCTATCTCGATAGCTTCGCGGATCTTGCGAGGAACGAATCTAAGTTCTTCACAGCGCGTATGTGTTCGGTGAGCCTTGTAGAAATGTTGCGTTTTGTCTCGCCGATGTAGCATTTACCGCAGTCACAAGGAATCTTGTAGACACCGGGGACACCTAATGGGTCTCTATCCTTGGGAGAACGTAGCAATTGTCTCAATTGTGTCAGGGGTCGGAATATCGTTTTTATGCTGTACTTTCGACGTAAGACGTGCCCAATTTTATCTGTTATTCCCTTAACAAATGGTAAGTATGCTACAGCTCTCTCTACCGATGCCTTGCGTGACCTCATAGACGTGTTTGCGATCCGAAAACTTTTCTCTCCAACCATAGCCGTTTCTCTCTAACACCTCTTTCACATGTGACAGTTCAGCATCCACGTATTGTGGGTCACACAACCTAAGAGCTCTATTTATTAGAGTGCGTGGTACAGAGGCGAGGTGTGCTGGATGGTGGTGAGAGTCAGCTCTAAGGTATCTGTCTGTATGTGTTGGTTTGCGGTATATCGAATGTGAGAAGCGTCCTGAAGTTTCTCGCTTGACCAACACATCTAGAAAAGGCAGAGTTTTGTTTTGTTCACGCTCCACAGTTAAACTGATTTTAGGGTGTCTGGTGTTCAAATGTGTAAGTAACGGTGTGATGTTATCTTTATGTATTATGGCAAACACGTCGTCTACATACCGCCACCAGTGTCTTGGCTTAAAAGGTACATTTTCCAGCGTTGTGGACTCAAACCACTCCATAAAAATGTTTGCGACTACCGGAGCTATAGGAGACCCCATCGCTTCACCCTCCATTTGCAGAAAATAATCACCCCGCCACATAAAATAGCCACTAGACAAAAGAAACTCAATCACCTTCATGTACTCGATAGGTATTGAAGTAGGTAGCAATAATTCCTGAATTATAGTTATGGTGTCCGCTATCGGTACATTGGTGAACAGAGAAGTTACGTCGAAACTCACCATACATTCATCTTCCTGTATTACTATTCCATCCAACAGTTGTGTGAAGTGGGTGGAGTCTTTCACGTAGCTATCCGTTTTTCCTGTGAATGGAAGCAGTACATTCGCCATAAAGCGCGCTGTTTTGTACGTTGGTGAGTCTATCTGGCTTACTATGGGGCGAAGAGGCCAATTGGGTTTATGAATTTTAGGAAGGCCATAGATCTTTGGAGAAGTGGGATTCATGGGTCGTAATCGCTCATACAAGTCGTCAGAAGTTGCTTGAAGTAACTCCTTCAACTTTTTAGTTACTCTAGCTGTGGGATTGTAGGTGGCTCGTTTATAAGTTGTGGCGTCGTCCAGTAATTCCAGCATTTTTTGCTCATAAGCCGTTGTATCCACAATAACAGTTGCATTCCCTTTATCTGCTGGGAGCACCAGTACGTCCTGATTATCCCGCAAACTCTTCAGGGCTTTCCATTCGGGCTTTGTGATATTGGGTTTAGGTAACTTGGCTTTCCGCACCAAGGCTCACCGAACACATACGCGCTGTGAAGAACTTAGATATCAACAGTTCCGCCATAGCAGAGCATTCGCTGGTCACTGGTACGACGCACTATATCCGTTTTGATAAAGCCCGGGTCTTGGCAAGAGAAAAGTTTTTCGTTCCTCGCAAGATCCGCGAAGCTATCGAGATAGGTCGTCTACCAAACTTTAACAGAGACCGTGGATGGGCTTTACCCCCCGCCTGGAAGTCATGTCTGTATGGACTGCATGATAACGGGGGAGTCGAATCTGACATTGCCACAGTGAGCGTAGCCTGTCTGGCTCCTCCAGGAATAGGTTATTGCATTGACGTGAGCAGTAGCGTAGACGATGTAGCACCCCTACCACCAGTAGTTACTACAACGCTACGAACACAATCGCCCCCTCCACTCGCCGCTTACAATATGAATAGTCAAGTTCACGATAGTTTTTGGAATAAAAAGGTAAATAATTGATTACTCTGGCTTTGGATTTGTAAATGTTTGATTGCTATGGCACATTTTTCTGATTTATGATTCACTGTGTTTTTGTTTCAATTCAATAATGGGGCTATATTTATTGTGTATAAATTATAGCTTTCTATTGTTTTGCATCTTTGCAGAATCATTAAATTTCTTACTGTTTAAAAAAATATTTGTATTTTTTTTTATGAACTTATTTTAAATTATTTCAATAATGGAACTTAGAGTTCAAATGATGCACTTTAGTCCACCTACACGCTTACCTGAAATGACACACTTTTAGAGCTTCAGACGAAAAAAATATTTTTGTGGTTACCGTAATTATTTTTAAATTTAAGCCTTCGTCTAGAAAATAAAAGGCTTCAATGTATCAAAAGTTGTGCCTCCCCCTCTTACTTTTTACTCTGAGTTCTAGAACTATGAAATAAAGATTAGCATTTGATAGGAAGTACCAAGAAAGATTTATTTAAACGATTTCCAATGATAACTTTAGCAGATATGAGGAAGCTTCAGAAACCTAAGATAGCGTGTCTGGACACGTCTTACCATTTGGATAAATTTTAAATTTGAAAACTAATCTACAAAAAGTATTTTTCGCAAGTCCTAAACACTGTTCAATTTGTTATGAGTTAGCTGCTGCATATAGTGCTAATTTACACCTGACTCACAGACTACTATATGTACCAGGGTAACCTGACTGACGTTCATGACAGTGGTTAACGGGATGGTAAAAAGTCGATGGATGGTTGGTCTTGTCTATTATATGTCAGATAATTTCACGGAAATAATATACGGGCAATGTCCCAATGTAATAATGAAGTTTGCTTCACACGATTTGTTTCTAAATATAGATGATTGTAAGCTTGAAAACAGAGATTTGCCTTTTCTTATTCACTGACCTGGCAAGATTTGCCGTTGGTCAGCTCGGTCTAATGTATGTCATTAGAAGTGGTAGAAAGTTCTTTATAAATGGGACCTCTTAAAAAATATGCCAGTAGTAATTGAATAGGGTCCCATTGTTTCTAGTACCTACCATATTTCTTTCTCAATAAATCTATCCGAGATCATATTGTCAAAATAGTGAAAATTATTGCTGATAGGCTTTGTTTATTTTGTCTTAGTTCATCAGCCATTTAAATCCACAAGTAACAAGAGTAATAGATAACATCCACAAGTGTAATAGATAATGGAATAAACCAACGTTTATTCCATTATCTATTACAGCGCCTCATAATGACATGTGGCGATAACACCTTTTTAAGAACCACCCCTCAACTCATACAAAACTATTGCAAATTCAATCAGTTAAGCCGTTTTGGAGATACGGGGACGGACAAACAAACAACCTTAAAACACATAAACCGGCTCCTTGCTTGGCGGGTATGCCATTAAATCTAGTGCACCCATGCAGCATGAAGTGACATAACTCTCTACCACAACTTTCGTCAGACATCAACCACTGCTGGTATTAGAACTGCCGATGGATACGTAGTTATAAAAGCAGCATCGCGTGTCATGGTCTTTAATCTTTAATAAGTTTTTGCGGTAAAAAATATAAGTAGGTATGTACCAAGCAATATTTTGAAGGCTCCAATCGTATTGGCGTGAGCTTCGCACATTAGTTTGGACATGTATGTCACTGTCAGGTGGTAATGCAAAAAGGTTAATAGTCAATCAATATTGGACTTACATATCGATGAATGGAGATAAAAACCTATCCATGATATCGATTATTAAGATGTCTCATTACTCATATCATTTGAAATTGAACAAGTAGGTACTACAGCGTCTTGAAGAAAATATATTCGCTTAAGTTATGACTGTCTCTTAAGCACCTTATATTATTTTTAATCCAATTATATCAATGTACCATAACTTTACGAGTATCAATAGGTAGGTACTTAGAAAAAATCTTACCCTCAGCTTAATATATCGTTTAAATTTGTAATAATCTTGTAAATAATATGAAGAACCGTAAAAATGACTAGCCTCTGCCCATGTCTTCGTTCGCGTGTTAGCCTGATAATAACAAGACTGTGTTGCTCTAAGTTATGAACTATACCTGTTTCAAATGTCATCCAAATCTGTTCGGCCGTTACGGATATATTTAGCAAGAAACATCCAAACACCCAAACTTGCGCATTAAAGTAGTATAGGATATCGCTATAAAAGTAGTATAGGATATCAATGATTTAACTAGCTACGTTTTGAAATCAAAATACTGTAATCCTTCATACTCCTACTTCTGAAACTGACCGCTTATTGAATTCAATGCCTGTTTATAAAATAATAACCATTAAATGAACGACTCATACACATAATAGGTACTGTTATGATTACTTTGTAGGTATGTTTGTGAACTTATAAAAATGATTTGATTAATTTGTCGGCATTGACTAAAGTTACGATGCAGTTATGTTCAATAAGACATCTTTTTATTAACTACCAATTGACCGAGGAGGCGTAAGTGGGAAATTTTAACGAATGGCTTATTTTCATTTTACTTAGTAAAGATCGATGTCTAAAAGATCGTCTTAGCTAAATACAGGCTGGACACTGGGCAACTCTACCAAAACGAGTACTGACACACAGGAAGAAAGATGACATACAATAGCCTAAAAATAATTATGTTTTCTAAGCTGGGTTTGAGCACATTGTAAATAGCTTGCTCTACCGCCCGTAATAACACGACAATGTTATTGACCGCCAGAAAACGATTCAAAGAGTTATTTTAATTTAATCTAAGAGCGTTGTCGTGATATCGACGAACAAATGTTTGTTCGCCGTGGAAAACGCCCTATCCTATCCTATTAATGTTTTAAACTAGCCTCTGGCCCTGGCTGTACTTGATAAAAAGTAACCTACTATATAAATTTTAAAGTTTATATAATAATATGTTTGATCTCCGTAACGGTTAGATCGATTTGGATGAAATTTAGAAACAATATTTTAACCAACTTTAACAACCACTAGACAACTATTTCCCATTGATAGCTGCCACCACCGATACTGCCACCGATACTGATCGCTGCCGCGTTTGTTCAACCAGGCCTTAAGTAAACAAAAACTGCCAGACCATTAAAACAAATTCGGAAAGAACGGCGTTGATTAATTTGAATAGTCGTGTGTCGAGTGCGGAGATACGAAGATAAGCGATACTATCTACCTTTGATTGGATTGCGATGGGGTAAGGCTAGAAGTGTTTGTCGGACGCAACTTTTTGTAGTGTAGTGCAACTGGCAGACACTGGCACCGACAAGATCAAGATTCATCGATCGTACCTGTTTGTAGATGCTGGGGATAAAAATAATAATCCTTTGACGACCTCGGCAAGTAGCCGGCTCAGGAGGCATGGGTGCGACTATAATAAAAGTATTTAAATCACTTTCAGGATCGGAACTTGTGACGGAGATTTGTTTACCTACTTGTATGTTTTTTTTCTGTTAATCCCATAGTATAATATATATGTATTTACAAAGAAAAAGTAGTACATCAGTCATGTAGTGTCCATAACACAAGCTCTGCTTAATTTGTGGCTTTTTAAAAAATATTTTATTGCGACCAAATGTCGCGTCTGGGCGGCGCGGCGTTAAGCTTCAAGTTGAATAATTTGTTTATGTCGAACGTTACAAGGCGAATGTGCCGCTAAGGGGAAAAAATAGGCGCTAAAATTAAATGTCTATTCGTCACGGTGCCCAGTGTAATGAGTAACTCTACACGTCCGTATATTGGGTGTAGACTAACGGTGTACACGTGTTCAAAACCCACTTGTTAGCTAGTATCAGCTCTGTGGCGTCCATACAAAATTATGGTTCCTATATCATCAGGACCACAGTTTTCCACGCATGTATTGACAAAAAAATCATGCTTTACCCCAACCCTATAGAAGTTTTGTTATTATTCATATATATGATTTTGATTTTTTGATTTGGTTGATCCAAGAGTTCATTCATTGGCTCTACTTATGGACGAGAAAGTAGAAAATATAGATTGCGTTTTCTGAAACTCGTTAATATTAACCAGTGTTTTTCGTGTTTCGAGGTCTAACCTTTTGAGGACTAAATATATTTAGTCCAAACTAAATACATCAAATAAGAAATAGTATTTATCCTAAAAGAGGCGCCACGAGTACCTACAAGTCCAGAATTGCTAACTGTCATTTAGGTATATGCCAGATGCTCGCATTTTGGAGATGAGGTATACTAATTTTCAAAATGGTTTCGATTCATTATAATCTTTAATTTCTTAGATCAACAGTAAAATATTATAAACAATGCAATGAATGCAAAATTTAATACGGCGGCTGCCATGAACAAATTCCAATTTAAAATAACAATATAAAAAAAATGATGGATAGATGCGATGTCAATGGATTCGTCTTAGCCTAGAGAGTGGCATAAAATATAATAATACGAAGTGTCATGTGTTTTTACTTTTTATAAAGGATTATTAAGATTATAGAACCTCGCTGACGTCGGGTTTCTTTGTCTTTGAACTGATAACTTATCGAATGTATGGTATGGTAGGGTACCTTTTAATGGTTGGAAACCCTTGTAGGATTTAAACTTTTACTTGTTGCATTATTTTATATCTGTAGGATGTTTATTATTATAATTACTTGTACCTATTAGTATGTCCAGCAGGAGATTTTTACGCCTGACGATGATTTAAAGTCTCCTAAAACTATTTTCTTAAGTGCAAAACGTGTTTGTTTAACGCCTATTCATATGAAAATTTGTAGTTTTTCTACCTACCGGAAATAAAAGTGATTATCTAAAATAGCATGTTCACAAATATGTGAGTTTGTTTCACGGCGTGAATATCAGCATGTAATTGTGTTCAAATTATAGTCCAAAGAGAGTTTTTTGTAGTTATCGATAGTTGGTTTAGTTAGGTCATGATTGTAGATCACTGTGTTCAACCGCACAGTGGTATATAGTTCCTTGTTTTTTTAATAATCTATAGCTTTTGCATAAACTACTTGTATGCTTTTTTTGTAAATACATACATATTATGTATAGAAAACACCCAGACCCGAAACAAATATTCGCAGGTCATACAAACATTTGTCCCGCGGCGGAATCGAACCCGCAACCTTCTGCGTCTCAAGCAGGCTTTCGCCCACTGCGCCACAGCGGTTGACGCGAGAGTGTAGTACATGCTGTGATCTTGCTGATCCTTCCATCGTAGAGTAACAAGTATGTAAGTGATTATGCATGGTATGGTGCTTTTCAATGGGTGTATGCATAAACAAATAAATAATGTTTGCATCCACTTTGATGTACTTTCTGATATTTCTGTAGTTACATACAAATATACTAATCATGTAAATCGTAAATGTTAGTTACGTAAATAAAAATGAACTTGTTTTTCTTATATCATCATGCCAAGGCATAATCAGCAACTAACTGTACTTGAATTCAATATTACATAACCCGCTTTCTAATGATTTTTTACTCATCGGTGAGGCAAAATCAAAAGTGACATTTCACTGCACTCTCATGTAATGTTATAAAATAGTCCGAGCGCTCACTCTAAACTATCCCACCTCATCGAGTACCAACTTGAGACATGAGGGTTAAAGCACACAACATAACGTAAAAAAGCGCGTTTCAAGAACAACGATTTACTGTGAACGGATTTGCTTGATGGACGCTTTGGAAAATTTTCAATAGGTAGTAAGGGTTCCTCATTTGCATCATCACACATTTTACCATACTTTTTTGATAGAAACAATATATTTTCGAGTATTTTAATTGAGATTGCAAGTAACGTAACACAGCGTTCAATATGGAAGGTGTATGTAACAAGCACAAGTGCTTATGGACTTCAAGAAGTCCAGTGGTCGACCACTCATAGATTCATAATGTTGATTTAGGTTACTATTCTGGACTATCTGCTTTGATACTTGGGCCAAACGCGCATACTTAATGCAAAGTAAGCCTCCTGGGTCTCTTGGGCACTGTCTGGTAGGTTTCGCGTAATCAATACAGTCTCAAGTAGGTATATTGGTACTTGATAATATAGGCTTCCTCTGAACCTGGCTTCGTCTACAAATATTTACCTCTTTACTTGAGTAGCATTTGAAAGTAAAACTGGTTAGATTGGGCCGATGCCTCTATCATAAAGACTCGCGATGTGTCGAGCAAAAAGTGAGAGGACCATAAAGGCACAAAACATCAAATGATGCACACGATCCGGGCGAAATTGCTATAAAATCTTTATCGAATCAGGTTTAGAAAGCTGTGTTATTATGAAACCCAGGATCTGTAGATCTAGAATGCATACCCGGGCCTCATTAGCATTTTTAACGCATCGATGAAAATAACGCGCGTGGGATTATAACCATAACAAATCTCTTATGCAAGACAATTTGATTCCCTTATTATGCATTATGAAAGAATAGATAATAATTAATAGAATGTATTCATTGTTGATCGATGCCGGAGTGCTAAACAGTCTGTACCGCTAAAAATATGCGTCTAAGTGCGTCCACACGCGGATATATTATGCGATTCTGATTAATTAATAGCGGCTAATTGTGGTGGCCGAGATTGTTGTATACATATATAGCTCACGCTACATGTATAGCTCACATGGTAGTAATATAAACTCTCTACTGAATAGCCGTGAAACATATATATCTAACAGTCAATCTAAGTTTCCATAACGTGTTTCAAGACAAGAGTAAAAGCATTTATGACCGTGATATGACTCTACAGATATAGGTACCATACTTACCACCCAAAAAGGTAAAATTACTTTGACCTTTCTCATCCAAAATGATTATCAGTGGTAATCCAGTCATGTAATTTGGTCTTATAAACTGATGTAGGCCCACAACAGGATACTCTATTATGATAGGCGCGTGATGCGATACCATAATTTCTCGCGACACACGTTATATACCCAAGTTGTCCACATGCCATAAAAAGAAGCCCATTATAAAATAATAGCTTCTACCCACGGCTTTACTCGCGTAGTACCCGGATAAAAAGCCTATGTGTAATTCTGATGTATATGCTATATTACTGTAAAGTTTAATCAATTTCAGTTCAGTAGTTTTTGCGTGAAAGAGTAACAAACATCCATCCTTACAAACTTTCGCGTTTATAATATTAGTAGGACTAGCTTCTGTCCACGACTTCGCCCGCATGGTATACGGATGAAAAATTGCCTATGTGTTATTCTGATGTATAAGCTTTATTACTGTAAAGTTTCATCAAAATCCGCTCGGTAGTTTTTGCGTGAAAGAGTAACAAACATCCATCCTCACAAACTTTCGCTTTTATAATATTAGTAGGATAGGATAGGGTGATATGATACCGCGTACCACGTACATGTAGTTCTTGGTATCAACGACACAGAGAATCCTAGTGTGGAGTCAGGACTATGTATTTGATTAATAATGTAAACTTTTTGTCCCTATCCCTATTTACACCAATCAACATTTAGATTGCGTGAGTACGGAGGACGCATGTGATTTTATTTTTTCTAAAATCTTTCATAATTCATATTAAAAGTTACGAAAAGATCATTAATGCCAATCGGTGCAATAAGGTATAAAGCTGTTTTCATACGATATCTTCTAGGTCAACGATTTAGCATTGAAAATCAACGTGACAATACAGACAGCATTTTAAGGACGCTTCCCTCTGGTAATCATATGTTGAGCTATCTAAAGATCGTTTGCAGTGCTCTTTAGATGGCTCAACTGTTACATCTGTATATTTTGTATAGTATCTATGACCTACGTATATAAGTGTACGTAGATTATGTAGGTGTATTATTATGGAGGGCACTCATAGTTGTAACACGAGACGCAAGAAAAACATTGTAGTGCCACGTACCTACAAGACTTGCAAAAACAGGGAAAAGTTTTATTTCTATATCTATTAAATTGTATACCTGTATTCCTATTGACATAAGAAATAAGAGTGACATTGAATTTTACAAGTATGTAAAAATAAATTGTTATTTAAAAGCTTTTACAAAATTGAAATTTTTATTTTTTATAAATGTTTACAATAAGACGAAGTGTTAACTAATAATCGTATTAATATCTGGTTTATAACATTTTTAACCTACCTTAAGTACTTATTAAATTTTTGTTTGACAATTCTAAGTATGACAATTCATGTAACATGTCAAAAGATAAATAAAAATTATGATTATGATTATGTCTGAAAGTACTTCGACTTTATTTCTCTTCAGTGAAGGCTGTATAATTAAGACAGAGCTTCGCTTCAGGTAAGCTCGCTTATCATTTAATATTTAAATAAATAATTCTTCCTCTAAATGAATCATGTGTAACCTCTATAAATTCCTGCCATACATTCACAGACATATAGATAAATTGGTACATATAGGCAAAATTACTCTCACAATTAGCTAGGCCTTATTATGAAGAAAATGAGATATGGTTATCAGTATGAACATGCTCTTGGCGAACCCATAGATTCCTCAACAGCCAATATTATCAGTCCATTTGCATTCTCCATACGATGCAACCGTAGAACATCGAAAGAAAATATATATGCCCCTTTTCCTAGAGACGTATTTGTATTTATTTATTCAAACAAAGAGTTATAATTTACTTGTTTTATCTATGAAGTACTGTATATAGAAACTGTGTCTTAATTTGTCTTGTGCTGTCTTAAAGAAAGTAAAATTAATATTGATACGAGCATTCGCTTTCGGAAAATTTCAGAACGTCTTCAGCAGTACTATCATAAATAACGATCGACAGTACGATCCATTCTCCATACGTCAACCTCATTGGCGCAGAAGACAAGTAGCCAGCTGAGTCATGAGAGATGCGGGTTCGTTTCACACAGCGAAACAAATGATCTGTAAATATTTATTTTGGGCCTGGATGTTGTGGAACCATTGTACACGCTTTGTACTCGTAGTTCCTGATACCCACTACGCAGGAAATACTATGGTCTATTTATGTAATTATGGGTGGTTTGTATTTATTTACTACAGCAGTATAACACAGCTCCATATTTTATATTTCATTTATTCATGCTTAAGTATATGTACATCAGATTAAGAGTTACATCAAAGTAGCTGTAGGGCAGTACAAAATAAAAAATAATTGCTCAGTCTTCTAGAGACGACGCATTATTGTCATATCAACAATGATCTCGCTAACAGATTGACAAATTCTGTTACAGTCACTTGGAGAGTCCTGTCACAATGTATGATTGTTATCGCCTTGCCACCTCTATCAGGGCATGTCGAGATGATTTCGATGCTATGGAGCCACATGATTACATTATAACACTATTAAGGACAATACGCGTGCGGTATAATGGACCCACGATAACAGAAAGCGCATCAGACCGTATTCACTCAGAAAACTGGTTACCAGTTGCTACCGGAGTCTCTGTCATACAAACGTCAAGTGTGCCTACATAGCAAGGAAACCGGTTCTCATTTCAACACCTATCATAAATAATAATAAATAAACACCAAATAGTCATAATATGCACAGTCCTAATCCCACACTACGATTCTTTGTATCGTAGGTATTAGGAACTATGAGTAGGTACGATGGTACCACAACAACTAGACTAGAAACAAATATTAGCAAAACATGCAAACATTTGTCTTTGCGGGAATCGAACCCGCACCTCTTGCGTCACCCGCCTCGCCACTGAGGTTTTCAATGACTTGTAGGTACACGTGCATTTAAATATAAAACGTTAATTTTGAAAGCTTTGTAAAGCATACGAATATACGAGTAGCAATGTCAAAACTTCTCAAACATGCAAATGATGTTTTGGTCAAAAAGTGTATCCTTTTCAAGTTTGAGAATTTTTGGACATCGCTAGCCTGTCAAAATGAGTTTCCATAGCATTTCTTTTTGTGTAATTAGAAGGCGGCCCGGGAACCGTAGACCTACTACGTATTTGATATTGATTTCAACGTAATACCTCTACGCTTTCCTGAGAAAAAGGGTTGACAGACAGACATACAGACAGACGGTAAACGAAGCGATCCATTTTTTCATTTTGAGGTACGGAACCCTAATAACAGAGTTGGTACGTTTCTAAGGGATCATTGGGATTTCACCGCATAAAAATATGTTGACTTTGATTTTGTAGTCGGTGGCAACCGGCTTCTTACGTGAATGTGCTTTGAGATGCATAGAAAGCGCGTCTTGCAACTTTGTAACCCGTTAGTGCAAACTTTCCAATCGGATCTAGACCTTAGCTCAGCCCGTCTCGATATATCAGAAGCTTTCACGTCTACGCCTACAACATTGGAAGGTCTGTAATCCTTATGTAATCATTCAAGTTTACAATGTTATCTGTAACATTTTCCCTGTACAGGTACCCAGAAAGAAACACAACAACGGAAATCACTGGTCCTAGGTTTGCAGTTATAGTCTAGTTATATATTTTTTGTCGTAAGTTTGAAATCTCATCGTGTACCGACGATTTAAAAAAAAAATGTACAATGTTGAGATCACAACATCCTTTTACCACACTAGTTATTTCATCATCGGCACTTTCAGGGTCATCATACCTCATGGTGAAGTCGCTGACCTAATGCGGGGTGACCAAGAAAGAATTACTAGTAAACTAAATTGTAAGTATATGAATGCCTTATTCGCCGCAGGACAGTAAAAATAGGGGCAACTGACTCGGCCGCCGGTCCTATTAATGCCAATCTGAATTTCTTACACGGCTTTTTAGATCACAACTCTTTACAACAAATCTGCATCGGGAAAAAAAATCGCGCGCAAACCGTCTCTTCGTGATGAGATTTACTTTTTGCATTAGTGACAAGTTCAGTGCAAAAAGTTACACACTTTTTTATGGAAATTGATGACTTCAGATGAGTCTTCGTCAGGAGGCGACGTAGGGTTGTGCCTGCGATCGCTCAGATGAATTTAAAAGGTTGCGAAGTCTTTATTAGATCAACTACTTCGTTCATGTCACGCGTTTAATAACCACTAGCTATTGCTAGCTTTATAGTTCTTATGTAAGTGGCATGAAAATTTGAGTTTGCATTGAATACTGTGAAAACGTAGCTGCTCTTTCGAAAATGGCTTAGTGACGAGCGTGTGGAAGTCTGTACTAGCAACTTGTGGCTAGCCGCAAGCTTTGCGTCTAAGTTTGGCTTAGGTCAAGAACTTCATTAAAAGTGAAGCTAAGTCAAATATATTGAGAGATAATTAAACATGTATTGACGCGAGATCAAAGGAGCTTCCTACTAATAGGCGACCTGAGGTTAGTAAGCGATCATTCACGATTATTACAGATTATTATCTCAGTGCAACACTACAGGTAGGACAGAGGGTTACTGGAAGTGATATCAAGTGAGTAACGAGGTGACGAAGCATGGCAACTGGTAAGTATCGTAGGGGTTTGTAATTTGAGATAAAATGGTCTTTCTCAGTACTACTACCTGAGTAGAACTCGGTCGTATTAACCTTTTTTCGTTGAAACATGAATTTGGATAGGTTTACCGTTGGTCTCACGTTGCAACCGAAATTATGATTGATTAAATATTAAAAGAACGGACGTGTTTTTAGCTATAATTCATGATTTACAGTAATTCCATGACCGAATAATCTGTGTAAAATAAAAAAATTACAAGTCCTGAGTAATTGATAATATAGTCACATATACATATAGATCAAACAGAGGTCCGATTTTTTTGTATAGTGGATGGTGATAAAATTATGTTTTTCTCAAGGCGAAATGATATGATCGCGAACATAGACGGGGGCCGTTTTATGTGGTAATTTGCCGATTACGGGGAATTATGGGCATTAATAAATATTGTTGTATGAGGATAAATTATCCATTATCGTCGGCAAATGCGTTTCTGAGATTGATGCGTGAGAGTCGTACTTACAGTCACCGTCAGAAGTAACTTTTCAACTCAAAATGAACATTAACACCTTAACATTTAAAGTTATTTACATTATTATGAGAAATTATATACACGTAAAACAAGATAACTTTACATTTTAAATGTATATATGCTTTCGACACACTGCTACTATTGAACTATTTGACAAAACACCGGTTACCTACCACTAACCGTAACCAAGGACGCTAAGGCCCGAGTTCACCAACACAATAACGTGTGGTTAGGTCCTAATCAAAGCTTTATGACACAGGTTTTCATAGAATCTGTCATCATACTCAATGGTTAGACACTTGACCGTCCATTTATTTTGTTGGTGAACACAATCCTTAGGTGTTAATGATCAGTGTGAAGCTTCTTTTGGTCACATGGGTTGTATAGCTATTTCTAAGGACGGTACGTCAGAGATTCAGAGATGACCGTTCCTATAATTTATTTTCTATGCGTAATTTGATGCTGTCATTATTTATGTGCGTTCGAATAATCCATAACTGGGCCGGTATGATTTCATGGTAATGTACATAGTTTAATTTTGAATTTGTCTGAGTACAAAACAAACAAGACAATATTTTGGTTACCGTCGCCTTTTGAAATCTGCAACATCTGGGGTATTTTTTTATAATTGGGTCATATTATATTTCAGCAGAAACAACTCAGATGGTAGCTCATTTTACATGTACGGGGAAGAAAGAATCTCGTAAAGCGGGTAATATGAGAGAGCAATTTTACGCTATGCATTTTGTCG
Organism: Perizoma flavofasciatum; assembly: GCA_958496245.1. NCBI lineage: Eukaryota > Metazoa > Arthropoda > Insecta > Lepidoptera > Geometridae > Perizoma > Perizoma flavofasciatum. The sequence goes on from OY292431.1 coordinate 8,316,251, forward strand.
CATGGGTTTTCAGATTGCATGTTGTAAATGGCATAGTACGTTTTTGCCATATATTTACCTAGTGAAAAGGTCTAACTGCCATCGTTAACTCTTTTGACCTTACTAAGTACATAAAGAAACAAACTAATTAAAAAAGTATATTATTTCTAAGAATTTGCCTTTTAGAAATGTGACAAAAGAACTAACTATGTGTCGTTAGCCTAGTAAGCTCACACTTTTACCCACTTAACATGATATTGTATGTTACTTGAGCTGAATACGAGATCAGCATAGTTTGTTCGTAAAAGCATAGTCTGATGAGTTTTTAGGCCGCCCTAAAGCCTCCAACATAAAGCCAAAGTGTACTTGCAAAACGCGGGCATGTGCCAAATGTAATGTAATTTTTGGACGTGCCTCTGGCTACCTCCTACTTGTTATCCTCAAAGAGATCTACTTACAGAATATGGGAAGCATGAGAAAGATATTGAAAGGAGAGTGAATGCTGGAAATCAAAGTGAATGGGGCACTTCACTCCTTCATGAGCAGCCGGCTATAAAATTGTCTGAGACGGTACGACTAGCCGTGCATAAAGGAGTGTTAGTGCCGACACTAATGTATGAAAGTGAAAGTTGGGTATGGCAGAAGAAACATCAAAGTCGAGTGAATGCAGTGGAGATGAGAGCTTTGAGAAGTATGTGTGGTGTAACTTTGAGTGAAAGAATGAGAAACAGCGTGCTAAGAGAGCAGTGTGGAGTGAATGAAGATGTAGTAAAGAGAGTTGAGAAAGGTATGTTGAGAGAGTTTGGGCATATAGAAAGGATAGACGAAAGTAGATTAACAAAAAAAGTATACAAGGCGAGCGTGAATGGGATAGTTGGTAGAGGAAGGCCTCGGCGAACGTACTTTAACCAAATTGGAGACATTTTAGAAAAAGGCCAAGTCAGAAGTACACTAAACCGCCTAGCCTGTATGAAGAATGTGATGAGGATGAATGAAGCGAAAGAGGTATGCCAGGATCGTAGCAAGTGGAAATCCTTGGACTCTGCATACGCTTCGGGAAACAGGCGTGACTATATGTATGTATGTATGTACAGAATATGTCTCTGAGGATGTTTCTCTTGAAGAATACAGTCTTGTGGCGTTTACTAGTGACTTGTGGCAATATAACCTATTTGAGAACTCTTCCTGGGTCTGGGTGTTTTCTGTAAATAATATAATATTTGAAAACCACTGTGGTGCAGTGGGCGAAGGCTCGCCTGACACGCAGAAGGGTTCGATTCCCGCCGCGGGACAAATGTTTGATATGCGAATGTTTGTCTCGTGTCTGGGCGTTTTCTAGGTATAATATGTATGTATTTGCCGTTATAGTTCCATAAACTACATTATAACGGTAAAAATGTATTCCCGTTGTCTCCCGGAGGGGCCAACCAACAGGGGGACAAGGGGGATACAGTTCAATTTAGGTAGGTAAAGTACTAGTCTCAATCATGCTGTAATATTTATTAATTTTAAATCTTTCCTATTCCTTACGAAAGGAATCTTATATTCCTCCATATTCCTGAACGGTATTTTTGTGCTTATTAGATTACATAAATAATTTCCCTGCACTGATGGTCGCGTGTTGATTACCTCCACGTGGTTGATGGGTAATGGGCATAGCAGGAGCACGCGGTTCGCAGGCTCTCACGCAATCATAGGATGTTTGTGTGTACACTAACTACATGTTTTGCATTGTGTAACGTGATGTGAGCAAATTCCGGTAAAGAAATCTAAAACATTCATATAAAGCAGAAAATAAAATAAGGCCATAGAATATTTAACTAGATCTGATTAGGGCAACCTCTGTGGCGCGGTGTGCGAAGGCCTGCCTGAGACGCAGAAGGTATGATTAGCAAATGTTTGTCTCGGGTCTGGGTGTTTTCTATGCATAATATGTATGTATTTACAAAAAAAAGTATATAAATAGTATATCAGTCATGTACTCGTAGTTCCCATAATACAAGCTCTGCTTAGTTTGGGACTAGATTATGCTGTGTGCAAAATGTCCAGCATTATTATTATTATTAGATATTTCAGAACAGAGTCAATACCTAAGTGCTGTAATAAATATAACCGAAGCGGAGTGAAAACATGCATTTTACACATTTCCTATTATCACATGATGTCGTTATTTTAATATGCGGTCGCTCTTTATAATAATTGAGAACGTACACTAATCATATTGTTCTCCTGATTGCCTACCTACTGCCTATAACTCATGTTATTATTACTCAATTTCGTTTTGGATACAATATGATTATGATAGATAGATAGTTTTTTTATTCAACACATACAATACAGCACAGACAAGTACAAATGAAAAGAAAGATAAACAATAAAAAAATAACACTTTAACAAATTAAACAATAGATTAATAACACTTGGATGGTCACTAAGTTAGTAACTATGACTATGACTATTGTACCGACTCAATTTTTTAAATAAATTAATCTAAATCTAAACACACAGCTGATAATGTTAAAAATATCTTAGAATGTTCTTATTGTATCTAAGTTTAACCGTAGCATTTCTAAAAACTGCAATCTAGAGCGGTCATCAAGATCTAAGCACTGACAACAAAAATTAAAAGTCCAAAGAAAGTAGGTACAATTCCGTAAAAAGTTAATGCGAAAAACAGAATGATAAAGAAGTTATTTTGACTAGAAAATCTTTGAACTGTATTTAGGTTAGCTGAGAACTTTTTATTTGAATGTTTTGTAAAAGAGTCACGACAGAAGTACTTTGTCCGTAAATCGCAATTTACTGCTTCTATCACGCACCCTACGTGGACACGACCACTTTCTATTTTATAATAGACAAACCTACATATTAGGATTTGACATGGTTTAACACCCGAATAAAACTTGGTGACCCTTCTTGTAAAATTTAACCTTGTCAACAATTTCAATGTTTTTTTCTAAAAAATAAATTCGTATCACAAAAACGGGAATGTTCACGTACCATAGCTACTATCGTTAAACGGACCAAACTGTTTCGACTCATTCCCCGTCTTCATTCCGAAATGGCGACGCACTTCATCCACCATGCGTCTATGAATCAATGAATGAATAAATAATTATGTAATTAACGTCGATAATCGTTAACCTAAGCAGGATAACCATTAATGAACCAGTGACATTTTGGGATATAAAGTATATAAATCGCAGTTTGTCCTAGCGATCACGCACCTTACCGCGGCGGCAACCACTTTCTATTTCATCCACTCGTCTTTACATGTAGGGAGCTGTGGGCAAATAATGTATCTATACCGGTTAACGACAAGAACGTAGGTACTAATCTAAGTCTACATTTTATAGAAGAAGTGGTAATGTGGACGTTGCCTTGTTGCAAATCGTTTTTTTAAGCTGATTTTAAAATATGTATCATATTTGTATCTTTATAAGAATTTGAACAAAAAATACCCCCACGAGATTTTCCCATTTGAAAATGAGCGATCGTTCTTCACTTTTTCTTCTTAGCTTTTGATGTGTGTTCTTATAACTTTTTGGGCAAATGGTCGTAACCAAATTGTGATCTTGAATATACAGACATTTCAAAACCGTTTGTTTATTGCTATCTGCATCATAAAACTAATAACCCATAAGTTTGTTTAACTTAACTGTCTAACAACACAAAAGCTTGAGTGCATTATAAAATAAGCTATTTAATCAATGTCAGCAATAACTTACACTTGCGCAGTAACTTAAACCTCTCATTCGCTTTGGGCTGCAGCGTGGTAAGAGTATTAATATATCACAGAGCAAGGAATTATAAACCGAAGGAAAGTAGGATTCGCACCTACGTATGAACATTCGTTGATGTATGTAATGGGGTTACGTCATACTACATACATTACGACAAAGAAAACTGCTTGCGTCTGAGCAAAAAAAAAACGTATTTGATATTGAATGAAGACATCAGACTATCAGAATTATTTTATAAAGTAGCGGCGGAAGGCTTGCAACCTGTTACTTGGAATGCTAACTTCTTGAAAAAGGTAGGCATGTGCAAAATAAACTTATTGGATTGGACGTGCCTCTGTCTACCCCCTACTTGGAATCTTCAAAGATCAATGCACTGAGTATATATCTGAGGATGTCCATCATGATTTACATCACAGACGTGAGGGCTTTTGTTGTAAGATTGTTGTTATTCTATTGTTGTAATTTAACACTTTAAAACCTAATTACTATTCTGCGCTGTAGCTTGGCCATTATTATGCTACTGAAAGCGGCAGTGTGCATATAGACATGCTAATAGAGTTACGAGCTGTAAAAACGGAACCCAAGCCTATTTCATTTTGTCAATTTTAAACATAAATAAAATAAATTTATATGGCGTCAATTTTATTCCTTTTAATTGCATAAGTAAAATATAGAGAAAGAACGAAACTTGCTGACTAAAACTGATTTGATAGAATTTATCTCATGATAATCACGCGTTGTAGCGTGATCAATGCCACTTTGACGTTTTGATTCTGATTGTGTGTTGGTAGGTACGCGTGTAGTTCCAAGTCAGAACTGTTCATTGGACGCTGCGAATGATAAACCTAGTTTTTATATTTTGCTGTTTCGTACACATCTCTCTTTTCCACATAGACATGCATGTCATCATTGCCGGATGACATGCCGTTTAAGTACAAATAAATATAGAATCAGTAGGTAGGCACTCATTTAACTTCGCGTTTAATTTTGTAATATAGGAAAGGATTCATACGGAAGGCTTATTATGTGCACTCTATGTAAGTATGGCCATCCATACTTGCATAGAGTGCACATAATAAGCCTCCATCCATATGCAGTGCACATTATTATTATGAACAATTGGGGCAAATGCTTGTTTAAGCGAATAAAAGATTAATTATCATCACTATCAGTCAGGATAGTTGACTGATTGTTCTTAATAATAATGTGCATCTATCCATACTTGCATAGAGTGCGCATAATAAGCATTCCGTATGAATCCTATCCTACATTACAAATGCGAAGTTGGGATAGATGTTTGGAGTTGTTACGGATATCTAACAGCTGAACTGACAGCTAACTATATTCGCCTAGAATATAGCTAGTATTTTACGCGACAGGTTTCAAGCCCATCGCTTATCTGCTTAACAGATTTGTATGAAATATGGTTAAGGTATAATTCGTAACCTAGAATAGAATATAGGCTTCTTTTTACACGGATCGAAGCGAAGCTATAGTAAGTGATTTAATTGAGATGGACATAAACAGGAATTAATCTACTTAACATGAACACTGAACATGCTGATCAGCGTATAGTTTCTTATATTCTTATATGATCACTTACAAACATGTCCAAGCAAACAAAATGGAATTCGGAATAATGCTCGCTGAAACAACTGAACCTGTTATTATATACATACTTACTTACTGTCAAATGTAGATATTTTAAATATTTATGTAAAAAATAAATCATTCTGGACATTTTGCATAGCATCATCTAGCCCCAAAGTAAGCAGAGCTTGTGTTATGGGAACTACATGACTGATCTATACCTACTACTAACATAACTTTTTTTGTAAATACATGTAAATACATACACCCAGACCCGAGATAAATATTTTCAGGTCATTCAAACATTTGTCCCGCGGCGGGAATCGAACCCGTAACCTTCTGCTTCTGATGCGGCCCACTGCGCCACAGAGGACGTCGTTTTTGATTACCGCCGCGAAAGTACTTTTATGTTGATAATAAAGCAAACAATTGAAAGTATTGTAGTGAAAGGATAATTTCCAACTTTTACCTTTCATCATTGCCTCAAAGAAGAGGCAATGTTTTATTATTTGCGAATAAAGTAATAGCTTTTAAGGTAACCGCTTAGTAACACTTAAAAACAAAAACAAAACAAACACACTAACGACTGTATTCCTCTTGACGGACATCCTCAGTGAGTAATCTTTGAGGATACTAAGTAGGGGACAGTCAGAATCACGTCCAAACATTACTTTTGGCACATCCCCACGTTTTGCAAGGTAGTGGTCCAAGTAAGTAAGCCCATCGCCGCTTATTGAACCACTAACAAATGGGGCATGCCTTCGCAATTTTTGGTTTTAGGGCATGCCGGTTTCGTCACAATTATATCCTTATTATTAACACCTAATTTTTTCGATTTTAAAATCATGTTGCACGATCTGGTTTGACCTCCGGATCGGAAGTCGGGGTACCTTTTACTTGGCCACTTTAGATAAAAACATCTTCGTAATGTATGTATTTGCTTGTTTTGTTTCAGAACCAGTGAGCTAGTGGCTCTAGTGGCAGTCTCGTGCACACTGTTCCTGTTCCTCCACACGCGAGAGCTCAGCACGAAGCTGCGGCAGATGCAGCGGCTGAACGATGACGTCACAGCTTTCAACCATCTTACTGACAGTGAGTGCTTTTGTTGTAATCACTGTTATAGTAGGGCCTTCATTTCACTTTTATGGCTCCTGTGTAGTAGGGCCACTTTAATATGTCACATTTGGCATATGTCAGTCTTAGCTTCATAGTGAGGTGACCTGCTTAAAATGATCGATTAAATTGAATGAATCGATATGGTTTTCAAACATCTGTGAATCGTATGCAGTTATTGTAAAAAAACATCAATTCTTTAAAAATCACTTCTTGTTTATGTACTGTAGTTTAAATTAAGTCACATAAGAATAACTGGCCGATTATTATATTATAACTTAGTAAAAAAAAAATAAGTTTCCTAGGTACCTAGTTTAACAAAATAAATGCATTTATTCAGTTGAATTATCAAAATTATAGGTAACTAGTTTTGTCATCGTCATCAGTGCTGTCTGCAATCAGTGATATTATAAATTCATTTTCAACAATGTAAGATTATTTTCTTTGTTATCTCGACGACTTTTCTGGAGTCTTCTTTACTGACTTCTGCACAAGCTGTTTGTAGCAGCGTCAGTATTTTCCAGTGCTGACGGGTTTATGCCCAAATGAGCTCGATAGCGTTGTTTTGGTAATGGTAGGGAGGCATTCGAATAACTTCGTGTCCGTGCTCTATAGCCAGTTCATCGATTATATAGCGAGTCTTGGACGCCTTAGTTGTGTTACATAGATTACTCAACTTATAATAAAGTTGGACTTCCACGCCGTTTCTTTCCAGCAAAGAAATCATTTCTTACTATTTATTTCCTTGAGTTGGTGGTTTATCAACATGGACTGAATGATAAGGAGCATTGTTCATTATATAAAAAATACCTTACTTTGAAACCAAAAGACAACGACCGCAGTTTTACCTGAAATTAAAAGCAGATAGAATATGTTTTAAGAAACAAACAACTAGTCTTCTGATAACTAAAATCAGACCCTGGTTAAAACGAGCATCATAATTCCAGTGTGTAATGATTGAGATGTGCTTAATGTTCCTGCTGTATATCAATTAATTAGAGCTTCCGGTCCAAAAGCATGTTTTAAATATTATTTATCGTTGATGCGCTCCACGAATGGTAGGTAGATATGGGAGTATATTGAGATAGAAAGAAAGAAGAAAAAAAATCGTTTTATTTATTCCCCATACACAAAAGTTGTAAATAATATTAGACACACAAATCAATAAACACTGCTTGATTCTCTACGAAAAATTTCAATATATGTATTTTTTAGCAATATGCCACTAACTTAAGAAGGTACTAATGTACTTACAAGGAATTTTGGACCTTATAAAATGATGATGTATAGTCTTTGGTACTACCAAAATAATGTCATTATCAGTCCATTATTATCTTGAGTGAGCTTTCCATTTGGCTTTAATGTGATTCACAAAAAATATATTGGAGGCTTGCGGTTACATTAGTAATTCTTTATTACCAAAGCAAATAAAGAAAATAATTTTACAGAACGACCAATCACTTCATTACTCGGTTAAACCACAAACTCAAAGACTTCACTATTTCACGCGACTTCACTATCTTTGATGGCTTGTGCTTTGTAAAATAATATTTTTAATCACAGTCCGGTGTACCTGAATAGGTTTATTTTTTGGAGTCAATTCTTAAAATAGGTTAAAAACATACTTCAACATACTTCTTTTTAAGTTCAATTCGTTCAACACGATTGCCCTCTCAGTGCGATGGTACCTCGCGATAAAACCTCGATGCATGAATAAGTTTGAATAGTTCCTTGGAGCTTTCACCATCTTTCACCAGACGATAGAACACGCTGATTACGCCAATTTCACGGCTGGCTCAGCGGCTCCAGCGGACTGGTCAGAACCAAAATGTAGCAGCCTATACTACGGGAGCTCCGTGTCAAAGGTGGGAACAGTATTCCACGTCTAGCCGAACTTGTGCTTTATACAGCACAAGCACAGTTCAGAAGCACATCTTCAATTTAAACATTACTTACTAATTACCTATTAATCTAGACTAGAGAGTCCTAAAACACATTATCTAGTAAATACTTAGTATAAAAACACAAGTGAATATTTACTTTTAGTTTAACTTTTTTGATATAAGTGGGCGGGCTATTGTTATATGTTGAAAAAATAAACACCTAAAACTGCCTCAAGCTCTAATATGACATAGAAAATTGGAGTAAACTCGAAAATTGCTGGCAAATCGCGTGACAAACACCATTATGAACAAACGTGTGTCCCATTGTTTGTGCGTGAGCACCTGCAAAGCCGGTCACTATCACGAGAACTCGTCCAACGTATTTTAGGTTAAACGATAGCAGCGCAATACTGACAATCTATCACTTACCAGCTGAGAATGAACTCCTCAAAATGAGTGTTAATTTTGAGATTCACTTGGATAGGTACCGTTTACTGGCTTGATCTTTCACAGCTTTTGTTCCATAGATAATGTTACAGCTATTTCATTCAATGTTGTGAATACTTATAATAAACTCTGCTTGTAGGTTATGATTATTACCTACTGTTTACGAAAATGATCTATATAAATGAGGAATCGTTACTTATATGCACCTTACATAAATCATGAGGTTATGAGATTTATTTGGTGAACTTAGAATAAAAGTGTATAAGAAGTATATCAGTTATTTAGTTCCCATAATATAAGCTCTGCTTAGATTGGGGCTAGATGATGCTGTGTGGTAATGCATTGATTATGTGACTTTTTTTTGTAAATACATAGATATTATACATAGAAAACACCCAAACCCAACTTATTATAATAAATAAAAGAAAAAAAGTTAATTTGCAGTGTACAAAATCGATTAATAGCGTAGGTAGGCGGTTTTCTTTGATGACATTCAGTACCAGCGAGTCGGTTATGAAGTAAATTAATTTATTCTTTTTACTTTCGTACTTACTTTCGTAAGTGAACCGTGTGGTTTAAAACTGGATTCAAAGATTGGTTATTTTGATCCTGAATTTTGTCTCGTTCTTTGAAAGGTCCCGTTAGTTTAGCAGTAGAGATGTAGTCAGTTGTCAACAATATAGATGTTTCGGAGTCAGATTTGAAACCGAAACAAAAAGCCAGAGAGGACGGCATTTTCCGTAAAATATAATCTTGACAAATTTTAGCTTAAATTCCCGGCCTAAGTAAAAATTAGACTTGCTTGCTTACTGCGAAGTTTATTATATTGCCGCTGCTGAAAATTGCTTAATTGTGTTCCTTTTATTTTAAGAAAGAAAAAAAACATTTTATGTCACATCAATATTATGTTGACAAAGTGTGATAAAGGACATAGAAACTATACAAAGAGAATAGTAAGTAGGTAGGCTTTACAAAAAATAATTTTGTGTAGTGTGGGGTCAAAAGGACCCTATCTCAGCATAAGCTGCACCAACTAATCCTATATTTTATTGGAACTTAAATCGAAATAGATATTTTTTCGGAGTCAACGTCGAAGTTTGGTTTCATCCCAACTGTGCAAGTTATTCAGTCGATTATTGGTGTTTCCACGTGGTTGGGCAGACCGCAGGCTGCGGTAGGACGCAAGCGCAGGGCACGTCTCTCACCGCTTCCTTATTAGTGCTCCAGATTGCGACTATTACGTAAATTGCCTGTGTGGGCGGAATGTGGTGGCATGTGCAAAAATGTGATGATTCAGAACTAATTAACAAAACCACTTTAGAGATTCAAGGAAAGCTTAAATGTCTTTCGCGAGAACTTTTTAATAACTGTCACTTCTAAGGTACTTACCTACCTGCATAGCTGCTGGAGTGTTACAGTTCAGCGTATATCAGAATTGGGTGTATCCAAACGCGGCTCCCAACACAAAGCCGTTTTTAATCGTGTTTTATATTGAACTCATTGTTTGCTGAACTAAGCAGTCTTTAAACTAAGCAGTCTTTAAACTAAGCCCGTTATCCACCAAAGCGGATAGATGTTTCAACAGCAACTAATCAACTACTGTCAAATTGCAAAGCCATCTGACTCCTTCCAATGGACCAATCACTTCATTAAGTTTGCGGGAAGTTGGTGGATGGAAACAGCGCAAGATCGTTCATCATGGCAGTCGACTTCTACAGCCTGATGATGATTTAAATGCAACTCTATTTTACACAACACTGTTTTATTCATATAAAGTAATAAGGTTTATAAATTACTAGCCTCTTCCCACGGCTTCGCGCGCGAGGTACTCGGATATAAAGTAACCTATGTGTTATTCTGATGTATCCTAATCCTACTTAATATTATAAACGCGAAAGTTTATGAGGATGGATGTTTGTTACTCTTTCACACAAAAACGACTGAATGGGTTTTGTTGAAACATTACAGTAATATAGCTTATACATCAGAATAACACATAGGCTTTACATCAGATAAATGTATAGCTTATACATCAGAATAACACTTTTTATCCGGGTACCACGCGGGCGAAGCCGTGGACAGAAGCTAGTAAGCTATATTACTGTAAAGTTTCATCAAAATACGTTCTTTATTCTTTATTGTACACACAGATAATACAGACAAAAGCTTACATATAGGACATGTACAAAGGCGAGCTTAACCCTAATAAGAGTTTTCTTCCAGCAAACCTTTGAGGATAGGGACAGCTGATAAATAGCGGTGGGTACGTGTACACAAACGGGAAAAAATATACAATAATAGCACAATAATAGTTTTTGCGTGAAAGAGTCACAAAACCCATCCTCGAAAACTTTCGCGTTGATAATAGTAGTAGGATAGGATGCTAATCATCCGGAATTAAAATGCTATTGACCTTCAATACCCACTATATACAAACAAAGTACAAAAACCATTAGACGGCTGCCTAAGCTGGCATAATAGTTATCAAATTATTCCATACCCGTCAGTTAACGCATAAAAGTAGCTATTATCGGACATGATTGATAGCTGATGTCTGAGATTTCGTTCAGCGTAGTGTTAAACAACTGTTAGTAGGTAGTTAGTAGGTACTGGGTAATGATGGGCATTGCCAATAATGTTTTAGGGCTTTTCATTGCCCACGGCTTCTGCAGCATTGTTAAAATCTTTGTACAATTGGAATTGTTTGTAAATCTATGTAAAGATAATTACAACAGACACTTTCAGTGCTATTATTATGATGGCATTTGAACAACGCTGTAGTAGGAAAGACACTCACTTTCCTACTACAGCGTTGTTCAAAATCTGTTTTTTTCCGAAAGATAATGTCATCACTTACTGTGGACTTAATCTCATCTGATATATGAGATTAAGTCCACAGGAAGGTATATTATTGATTTAAAAAAAGTTTTGAATACTTATGTTTCTACAAGGCTTTCCACAATACCTCCAACAGTCGACAACACCAGACGCCAACCAGCAACTATTGGTTGTTGTCATTGGTTTCAGTGCCCGTAGTATAATAATCTACTGTCTGTATATTATGTAAAACACTGAAGTTAGAAAGCTGAGAAATGTAGGTAGCTTCTTTTTATAGCAAAACTTAACCCACTAAGAAGGGATTTTAGGAAACTCAAGCCATAAGAGGATTAAAAGGGGCAAACACCATTACATGATCCATCGTATTCCTTGAACTTAGAAACTTGAAATTTTTTGCTACAAATGATAAAGTTATTAAATGATAGTAATATATTTCTAACAAACTAACATTAAATGAGAGTGCAATGGGGTGTTAAAATTTATATGGAAACGTTTTCATAATTATTGTTAACAACAAATGAAAACTGTCAAGTGGCAAATAACCGATGCCCGAACATTGACTCTTTTATCTCAGATCTCAATCTGCATCTTGATCCATACAGCAAACCACAAAATTAATGTATCTTTACATACATTGAAAATAAATAGATGACCCAAAAAGTTTTACGAGCATTCTTCTTTAACTTCAAAGAGCATTCAGCATGATTTATTTTATTGCCAACGAAGTTCAGCCCATAGCTTCGTTCGTGTGCTATTAGGAAGTCCCGTACCAAATACAGAAAAACTCTTGAATCATAAAAATTAGGCTGTGTGCTAATTCAACAGGGTACCAAACCCTCAAAGATCTACTCACTAACTATATATCTGAGGAAGTCCATCATGGGAATACAGTCGTAAGCGTGTTTGTTTGTTTGTGTTGTCTTTACGTAGGGGGTGTTTAGATTTAACGTGAATTAATGAAAATACTTTATTGTGAAATACTACTCGTATATTAACAAAACGACAAAACTTAAAGTACAATGGGCGTTCATATCGCTAAGCTATATGTTTAGCTTCTTAGTTAATGTGATGATTTTATGAAAAATAAGCTAATAATAAGGACAACAAATAATTATTACACCGACAATAGTGATTGCACAGCAAGAAACAAACAATGGAGCGGGTAATAACCGCATAGAGAGAATTGTTTTGCGCAAGGGTGGCCGGCAGAATGAACTACGACGACCGACGCGACGCTTTAAAATATAGTATATCTACAGAAGAGTCTAATGGGCATAAGAGTCTATCGTCCTAAAATATAAATGTCAGGCTGCCCTTTGCTTGTGAGAGAAATGGCCAGCGATGACAATTTATTATTAAAACGGTAAACGTACCTATATACTTTTTTATTAATAACTTGTACTAGAGGTATTTAATTATTTCGCTAAGGGGTGAATACAGATGAGACAGCTATGTAAAGACCGTTGTAAAAGATTTAAAGATAGGTCAACTGATCCTGATCTCTGCTAGATGGAAGCGTTTCCAAAATACGGGCTGCATTGCGACGCTGAATGGCAATGCCAATGTGTATTTATAAAATATACTTATTTAGCAATTTTTTAAGTAAAATTTGACGATTCGATATAAATGTAATAAAAATGCAAGCTGTTATTTTAATGTTGCATTCGAAATTTATATTGCTACTTTCTGATGGGTAATCTGGGTTTGGTTTGTTTGTCTATATCTTTTTAGAAGCAACGGTGTACTACCTACTTATTTGTCTAGCCAGCCGAATATTGGGATGATAAGGATGACTAAACATATTTACTCATTATTTTAGCCGTCTATAAAACTATCACTAAATAAATATTATTAAGTATGTCTATGTAATGTAAATATTCACTTACTATTTTAATATTATTATCTACCTACTATCGACATGATACATATTCAATATTCAAATATTGAATACGTATCTTCCTATTTTTAACTGATCTGAAATACTGTTAGCATACTTAGTTATCATTAATAGCAGAATCTTGTGTAAGTAGTTACCTGTCCATTGCTTCTATCTCTCAACTAAATTCTATCTTTTCTAGCTATTGTAAATAGTTCGCTGACCTGCCTGCCAAGCCTTAGGGGTTCCGCCCTAACCTGTCGGTCCAGGAAGGATCGTGACTAAAGATAAAACTAGTAGAATCAGCCTATATTATTTGTATGAGGATACCGAATATTCGGCGATATTCTCTGGCCGAATAGTTAGAATCCTGCGAATGAAACCTCAGCTGTGGTCGTGAAGGCTTCAATTCACCTTTGGTAGAACTTGTAGAATGCATGCCGAACAGTAGTTTAGATTATTATGAGGCACATGTAACTTTCATCGAATATTTTATTATAACCTATTGTGTGTTTAGGCACAGTTATTTATACTCCTAATCCTAATCTCTATTTATCCTCCTTTTATACTTGTAAGTGCCTACTTAATTAGGCATGCTGTTAAGTTCAAGTAATATTTTTTTTATAGCTGCTTTTTTTTGAAAACGCTAATTTGAAGTCTAATAAGAACGCTGCAGTTCAATAACTCATGATCCTACGGCATATGTATAATATAGTGTATATAGTTTGGATTTACAAAAATATATACATAAATATCAGCCATGTATCTAGTTCCCATAATACAAGCTCTGCTTACTTGGGGCTAGAAGATGCTATGTGAAAAATTGGCGGCATTATTATCATTATTATATATTTCAGGAAAATACGCAGCTGAATTTTCCGCCAAGCAGGATCGCATACATTCAATCGGTGGTTCATGGTTTGCATAAGAAAATTATCGAAATAAGGACACTAAAATAGCCCTTACTCCGAAAAATAAAAAATCGTAGAATCATTCTGGCTTTCGGTCAAATAGAAAATAGTTGCAGAGCCGGCCGAAAGCCGAATATATCGATACTCTAAACGTGACTTCTTTATCGACCCTTCGAGCCATTGACTCCATTGTGTCAGTCTTGTAGTCAAATCAGACCATATAAGTCCACCTGGTTTAAACAACACCATTATCTATCTGCAAAACTAGATTAGTTTGCACATATTCACTGTATTCACGCTAGTATTTATTTACTGTTTTAGTGATACTCTAGAAAATTTAGACTCACAGAAATAGCACTGTTTGTAGTTTTAAAGTCAATTAACAATATTCTTTTCACGCTTCTTTAATATACATAAGAGTTATAATTATATACACCGCTTACATGTGAGGGATCTAAATGCAAGTATTGTAGGTATAAATGAATTTTATTATCAGAATTGAATAAATTGCCAATACTTTCGCTCCAAGCCATAACTAGTACTTTACAAGCTTTCCTCTGTATCTGATGATCCCCATCCCAGCCATAGAAAGCGCTGCTCTATATCTCTGACTACGTTGCCATGGCTTTCTACAGCGATAGAACGAGTAGTGAATGTGCCCTTTATTTGCATCCGGATTTGCTTTCAGACCTGTCTGTTGATAGTTAGAGATGATTGATGTGTTAGCACTTTGTTTTATTTATGCAGTTGCGGTGCTATGCGCAATAAATCTTTGATGATAACTCTTCACCTTGAGAAGATGCAGCAGACTGTTTATGATCTTATTGTTTTGGTTGTCCATATACACATAATAAAAAAAATCGGACAAGTGTGAGTCTGACTCGCGCACCGAGGGTTCCGTACAAGCTTGTATGTTCACCAATATAATTAACATTCCTTACTCAATTTCATAAACTTTGAAATCACCAAACATTCCTCTAACGAAAAGAGAAGTCTGATTGAAAGACAAACATAACCTTTTAGTTGAAAAAAATGTTCGCTTATACATCGGATATACGTCACGGTTAATTTTACAGCAGCAATTTAAAGTTATTATCGTAAAAAAAATCGGTGATAAAACTACAAATTAACGATTTTCGGACTATTTCCTTTGCTTATGCTGTGAGATCTTGCTTCTTGCCAAGTTTTTGATTTAAGTATCAAAATATGTTGCAAAAATGGCCGTATTTTTTATTGCATTTACTTAGAAGATTTATTTGCGTGTTTTCTTAGAGCTCCAAGGGACCGTAGACATTTGTAATTGATATCAATTTCAACTTGATACCTCCACGCGTTCCTGCGAAAAACAGAAGGACAGACAACGAGGTGATTCTATAAGGTTTCCTTTTTTTCCTTTTGAGGTACAGAACCCTAAAAATTTGATTCCCATTTTTTTATATCCTAGCCACTTTTAAGATAGTGAGACACTTTATAAACATAATTTAATTCTGTCAGTTTTTGTCCTCATTTGCATAAAGACTGTTGTAGGTATATCTCCGCTCAATTGGTTACCTATGATTTGTGCTTCGATTGTACCTATTATAATCATAATAAAGGCATATTAGTATCTAAACGTATTAACTCTCTCCGTGTAAATTTGATTTATGATGAGTGCATTCATTTGATCACCTGATCACGTAACCGTAGGTGTTATCACACGATGTTGCGACTGGTCTTATTTACGTGCATTCAATCTTTAAATAATATCTAAATGTTGCATCTAATCCTACTTAGTTAAAAGTTCATAGTAGGTACCTACCTATATAGTCACATGATAAGTTGTGGGTATATCCGTTTTTTCAAAGGCGCGTAAAAAGTGCAATTTTGAATAATGGCATTTTAATGGCCTTAAATATGTTAAATATGAACAAATGAACGCTCGGGTAGCTAGTAAAATTATTTAAACCTCGTTACTACGTCATTTTAACTGATAACAATAACAATATTTATTTTAATCTACCTCTAAGTATAAAATACACTGAGTAGAATAACATAGATTTTTACTAATTTACCTACTACTTTAACACGATCAACGACGATCTTGCTCTATAATTCAAATATGCTAGAAACTGTCTATAATAAAGAAGTTTTTTTTTATAACCTTATGTATTTTTATCGATCACACAATATCTACTAGTATAATTATAATTTATTTGTTGTATCATTTTTAATGCCAGCAATTGTGCGTGTATACGTAAGCTATTATTTATTAGCGATTATTACAACATAATGGATATAAGTTCATATGAGTATTAAGTAAATTTAAATTACTTATTACATCTAGAGCAATTTTAAAATCCCCCCTAAAATACCTGGAAATAACATTCTCCGATGGTTTCGTAACCTGAAACGGTTATAAAGGATATTATAATAATTATATTTTCTCAAACATTAAATATTCTCATTACTTTCGAAAAAAGAACACGCGAAGTCTTATCTAAGTACGCAGCATCAGTTTTGAATAAGGAACAAAAAAAAATAGATCTCTTTCCGATGAACCTCGATAGGTTGGTACAAATAGGTTGCATGCAAGTGGCTATAAGTAGACGCCTCCACAGATGCCTTTACCTTTAGGCAATTGAGTAACGAAAATAATAAAAAAGTGGCAGTAATGCAAAAGTTCGTCACGATTCCGTAATTTTGATAATTAATACATACATAAAATGAGTTCCGAAGGTTCCGAAAGTTAAATGGATATTGTATACACTCCACCAGATCTAAGGTATGACGCCAAATTAGTGATGGAAAACTTGCTTCCAGTGAAGTTAAAGAAAAATACGTAAAAGAAACTTACATAAGAAACTTTGTTATTTCCTTGCACTATTTTTGCCTGTGCGTAAATGACAATTGCCAGTCTCGTATCATTAAAATCCTCGCCTGCGGCTCGACCTCCGATTGCCTATTTCGCGGCTTCTGCAATAATGTACTCTTACATACCTACTAAATAAGTTATATTTAATGTATTACTAATGAGGACTTCAAATACATTGAATACAATTTATCCATAGAATTGTTTGTTGGTCGCGTTCAACAATACGGCCCGTGTTCAGACAATTTCCAGGCTTCGGCCCGTTATATAACCTTTAAATGTACCGATAGGGCCGAATTAAAGCAGTGTAATGTCGGGATAGGTACTAGTAAATCCGAGGTTAGATAGGTTAAGCGATACAGGCCCACGACTAACGAGCCACAGGAACTCTACCACAATTTTATGTTGTAGTCCCCATATCCAGGGTCCACTTATATATTCCTTTGTAGGCACTAGGACTGTTATTGAATAAGCCGGAACAGCGACATCGATAGCTTTGTCCTGGCACAATCTTGTAATAGCGTTCTCTGTCCCATTTTGACAATCAGAAACAAATGAAAGAGGAAAAGAGAACGCTATTTCAAGCCTGCCTTTATTTTTAGTTGGAAAAATAAAGAAAGCTCAGTTTGCGCGATGTTGCTGCTTTTGAACTTATTTTACACTCCTTAGAAAATACCTTGGTCCAAAAAAAAGCTTACAAAGATCCGACATTTGCTAGTGCAACTATTCTTTTCCAAATACCAATACTTTTTCGTTGAAATAATAGATTTAAATGTCACTGCCAAACACTACGTACTTACGCCAAAGATCTTCAACAACGCTAACCGCTGATACTTCACGGCATTGGCATTCGCTGACGTGTTTACACAATGTGCCACGGAAATCTCGGGAACTTGTATTGTGACATTGTAACAGAGCAAAAAAAATGTAATCTGTGCATTGTATGTAACACCTTTATAGCTTACTACTAGCAACTAGATATTTTCGACGGTAGTCCACCAAAGTAGGTTAGAGAATTGTAAAAATAATACTAGTACCTACTACCTTTGGCTAGCAGGAAATATTTGTATAAACGGTAATTTATGATCATAGCACACCATAGATAGAGGTCACGGACGAAATGTTCCGGGCGATAGCAGAGTCCGCGAATGTACCGTGGCATTGAGATTTATGGCCGTGAAGAGAACGGTGCACCAGGCACAATGTATTTTTGCTCCCGGGCTGAATTGTCATTTATTTGCGAACAATAGGAGAACCTATTAATAATGTTTTGCTTTTCGCAACTAGATATCATGAAAATTTAACTAACTTGGAGAAAATAGAAGCTTAGGTTTACATGAAAATCTGTTCCTATTTCGATACAAGTGAGCCTGAGTTTATTTTTTATATTTTTTTTTATATTATGTAATCTGCTCTGCATGTGCAATATAGCAATCTAAAATAAAACAAAATCTTGATGCACTCATTTTTGCTGTTCCGTTTATTGCCCTGGATGCATCGATATCATCATTAGCAGCCTGAAGAAATCCATGCTGGACTCCTCCAAAGAGAGCCATGACGCACCAACCTATTTCCATCTACCGACTTATGCCTGACCGCAGGCAGGGTACTCAAAAGGCTGGCGACATTTCCTCGTTGAATAGCATGCTAATTATCTGACCGAGGTAAGCGCCAGCTCTTTGGTCGGTCGCTAGCAATCCTCTATTAGCCGCTTCGAAATCTCCCTGAAAAGGAGCCCCACGAAATTACAATAAATGTGATTAAATAAATAAAATAATATCATTAGTAAGCGGGGAACACATAATGTTGCGACTAAACACATTAAAACTTTCAGAGCAGGCAACGGATCAGCATGCAATGCTGGTGCAGGTGTTGCAAATGTCAATAGGCGACGGTAACCGCTTTCCATCAGGTAGACCGTTTGTCTAGACATAGGATAAAAATAACTAACAATTATCTCCAGATATAAGTAATTTCGATGTACTTTGCTTTATCTTCATGTAATTTAGACGGTACTTCTCTAATATACAAAGTTTATAGTAAAGTTTGCATGCGGTTTACGCAAAATTGAAATAGTTGACTATTCTTCGGGAAATGGTCGCAAAGGCCAATAAAAGAGTACAAGCCGAGCAGTGTTTTGCAGTGCACAACTTACGAAAAGAGTTTATAATTACAGTTAATTTAAGAAGGTATCGTACGGATTATCCTCCTTAAATTAATTTAAATTAACGCGAGAAAATTGCCCGTGCAATCCTCTTATAAAATAATTATCCTTAGCTAAATTATGCGGAAAGCAGCTGATTACTTGTAATTATGCCATCCAAAGGCATAAAAGCAAATGTAATAAAACTATCCGTAACTGGTATTTATTATAAAATTACAAACTTTCGCGATCAGATTACGAATCTTGTGCTGGTTTCTGGTGTAATAATCCGCAAATAAAATGGTACTCACTTACCATTTATCCCTGGGTACTAATATTCTACTAATATTATAAACGTGAAAGTTTGTGAGGATGGATGTTTGATACTCTTTCACGCAAAAACTACTGAATGGATTTTAATTAATCTTAACAGTAATATAGCTTATACATCAAATAACACATAGACTACTTATTATCCGGGTACCACGCGGGCAAGGCCATGGACAGAAGCTAGTAGTATTATAATAATATCTGTGCACTTAAACGGATGAAGATCGAGTTTATATTTCTGAATTCAAACTCTTCAATGTTTTCAAATAAAAAGCGTAATTAAAAACAATAAACAAAAGAAGTTTGGCAAAGAAGTTTGGTTTGATTGCAGACAAAAAAAACCTCTCAACCTTTTACGGCAAACGTATATAGCTACGAGATTTGCGTCGCGGGTAAAAAGGGCTCTTGAAATACGAGTAATAAACTTCAGTCAGCCATCAGATTCTACATGTGTGGTCTCATTGCTTAAAGTCCATAAACAATTACAATAGAATCAGCCTTAAACACTGCAATTACACAAAAACGTAGGTAACGTAAGCTCACATCAAACTTGTTATTATGAGCTCTAAAATTAATAACATTTTGTTAAGCTTCAATTTGATGCTCTAATTCACTTTAGTTATTTTGAATCTAGAAATAACGGTTATTTCAAATTCAATTTAACTGATATCTATGACGGAATTGAAATATTATTGCAGAGTTCCATCCACCAAATCTCGATGAACAATTTTATGTTTGCAAAATTTTAAAACCTCAATTGGGTCTCATTACGAAAGGTGGATTAAATGGGTGGTTTATCTTTTAGACCTTTGATTCCTGAATTTCAAGACAAATTGTTGTGCAAAGGAAACAAGGCTTAAAATTGAATGCTATAGTATAATAGCCGACAGTCTATGTGACATTTCAAAAAGAGGTTTGGCTACAAATAACTGCTAAAAGATAAACCAGGCGGTCACCTAGTTTATTTCTATCATAACTCAACCTCTTTTTGGGGACCTACTTTTTTTGGTAGCCAATCAAAATTATGTTTTTCTTTTTTATTTTGGTTTAGAAGTGTTTTTTAAATTAAACGGTCATCCCGCGGTTTTATTTTATTTTTAAATTGTCGACCGTAGTGGCTTTGCAATAATACTTTTTTTTCGATAAGGTATATTTAAACCATGGTTTAGTGGATCTGACAGAACTTGAGTTCAACTCGAGTTTAGACCACGTTTCGTAATGAGACCGATGTGTTTTACATCACGTATTGTTGCATCTTTTAATGACGTGTGGCTTTGAACCCTACGAGTCATACAAAATAATTTCAAAGATGGTTTGATAATCGGTAACATCGCGACGTTTTTTGTGAAACGACGCGTCGTCTTTTGTAGGATAAAACCTATCTCAGAAATCATATATTTAAGTAATTGATTGCGAAAAACTATATTTCAATCGGATTCAGTTTCCATGAAGCCGTTTTGGTGATAAACGGTAACAGATGTACAAACAAAAACAGCACGGCAAACGCATACATGGGCTCCTCTCGTTGCGGGTAAAAGTGACGAGCAAAATAATTAAAGCAATTTAATCCCTTAAGTAATTAGGTAGCTATTAGCAGCGTAGGATTTTATCCCTAGGGTACCTTTCCTATTAAAGTACAATTACGTATGAGTTTAATTATTATATAGCCACCTAGCTGATAGGTAGTAAAGTAAAATGGACTTTTACAACATGTGATAGCTGGAGACCATATAATAAAGCCTTAGGGATAGATCGTCTGTTATGAATGAAAGTGAATATTAAACATGTAACCACGGATTAAAATGGGTATAAAAGGAATGATGGGACAGGAATTAAAGGAGATATAAAGTAGATTTTAGGTATTCGGCAACGAAGTGCTGGAACAATATTCCACCCTTTATCGGCAATGTTAAAAATAAGTATACTTTTAAAATAACGTTTAAAAAGTTTTTACTAAAACTTACACTTCGGCACTTCGTACCTATGCCAAAAATATGAATACGATATTTCGTTTGAATTGGTTTTATGTTATAAACGTAAAATAGATGTTGTTCATGATGTAGAATAACATTTTAATTCCTATAAGTCAAAGTACCACGTAGGTGAAGTCGCAGACAGAGGCGAGTGTTTAATAAATACTTGTTTTTAAATATTATATTTTTAAATATCTACGTGTAATAAATAACACTTTATACAGACACGCTGACTTATTTTTTACCCACGACGTAAGCAGCCCGTTTATGCGTTTGCCGATATTATTTGTGTCTTTGTTTCTTTGTCACTATTCTCTCAGAAACGGCTTATCAGGTTGTATGCAAGTTTTTTGCAATCTATTTATATGTCTTCAAGGATAGTTCTTATATAGGTTTAATTAAGTAAAAACGCTAGATGGCCCTACAATCGAAAAAAATACATGTCGGGGATTATAAAATGAAAATACTTTATCGTACACCTTTATAAATAAACGAAATCTTATTAAATTACGATAGACGATCTCATCGCTTATAAGTAATCTTTTCCTGATAACCTTTTTGTGTTGTACTTGTATCACAAACATTGGCGAAGTGTGCTATTTTCCAGCCAGCACGAATCGTAATTTCAGCATCACACTTCATACAAACAGATCATGACCGTTAAACATGAAGCGCTGCTCAATTGCAGTTATTTGCAGATCAAACGTTTTTGCTTACAAATTACAAGTTATAATGAGCGATCAAGTTATAATTTTATAGACTGGAAAGCCAATGCCTATTATACGAAGTGATTGCTACGGTATCCCAATTATATTATTTAGCATTGTATTTAAAGTAATTTTGTGCGGCTATCATTTTTTATCTGAACGCTGCGTTGTTTGCAAGGGGTTGCAAAGTGCACTTAAAATTATATACGCCTAAAATTTGTTTTGAAAATATAATAATAATAAATAAATAATGCTGGACATTTTTCATACAGCATCATCTAGCCCCAAAGTAAGCAGAGCTTGTGTTATTGGAACTACATGACTGATATACTACTTAAATATTTTTTTTTTGTAAATACATTCATATTATACATAGAAAACACTCAGACCCGAGACAAATATCTGCAGATCATACAAACATTTGTGCCGCCGCGGGAATCGAACCCGCAACCTTCTGCGTTTCAGGCGCCCTTCGCCCACTGCGCCACAGAGGTCATCCATTAGAACCATTATGAAAATATTGTGACATAGTACTTTTACCCATATGGGTAAAAGTACTTTTACCCATATGGGTAAAAGTACTATGTCACGTTTACTCTTACACTACCTTGCATAAATAATTTTCATCTCACAAACAAATAACCATCAAACAATTATTTTTATTTTTTTAGGAAAACCAACAGCACATGCAACAGTATGACATAATAATATAACACAGAAGGCCAATAAAAGGTTTTCACGTGTAGATACAGCGTAAAGATAATTATTATCACAAGATTTTATAATCCTACTAATATTATAAACGTGGAAGTTTGTGAGGATGGATGTTTGTTCCTCCTTCACGCAAAAACTACTGAATGGATTTTGATGAAACTTTACAGTAATATAGCTTACATCAGAATAATATATAGGCTACTTTTTATCCGGGATCCACGCGGGCGAAGCCGTGGGCAGAAGCTAGTATTTTAAAATTCAACGTCGGCCGGACTCCCTACGCCTCTCGTCAATTGTAATTAATGTTACTTTAGTCATTGAACAGGCTTATATACTTGCAAAGTTTCCCCTGGAGTTGGAGCCGCGGCACTTCGAGCCGAAACAGCTCAAGATGTTAGACCAGGCTGGTAACGATCTCGCGGCTAAGTTGGTATAGCAGCCGCATATCACAGACTGAATGGAATAAAATGTGGGTTTAACACTTTAAAAACCAAATAACCAGTTAATTACCTCCTTAAAAACCGCGTCCGATCCGAAAGGATGTCATTTATTAGCTATTGGTAACATTATGTGCCTTTCATTGGAAATAAAATAAGTAAATAGGTTTTCTCAATCAATTTAAATAATCTGGAAATAATAATCTACAGTGATTATCACTTGCGTCAAATTAATGCCGAAAATGTGTCTACGTACGTGTAATTAATACGAAATTATAATTTAATAATTTCTATCAAATAACTTTCAACATCCTTAAAATATTTTTTAAACATTCTAATCCAAGTAGAAAACTATTTTCTAATTTAATGAATCTAATCACATTTTAACCGAGTATTTAATAAAAACTGTAAATTACCTAGTTATTTGTTTTACATTCACAAGACTATTTGTAATTAGCACTATACGAGTCTAACTAGAGCAGGCACACTCATCCTAGAAAAAGTATTCCCGTTATTTGCGTCTAGCATCGCCTCATTTCGCAGATTGTTTCTCGTTACAAGCGTGACCTCACGACATAGGAGCCTACCACCGGACGTACGCAGAACTACACTTAGTAGCTACATCTTACTTTTTAAACTTTTTACCTTGTCAATATCATTATAAAGTACCTACATATCAAAAGACGCCGTCTTTATTTTCTCGCCCCGTTATTATTCGGCACGAAGAGAGTTTTTGTACAAGTTTATTGGTATAGTTCATGGTCTAATGGTAATCAAATGGCTTTTATTCGGCTTCTTATTGCTATTCGCCGTTAGATAATAGTTCCAAGTAATGTGAACAAAGTAAATAATGATGGTGAACAAATAATGTGGTAATGATTGGAGTTTCTGAAGAAACTATTTACGGTTACATATCCATGGATGTTTAGATAAATTGTTATTTGTAAGTACGAAGTTTACTACATTCTATTACTTATAGGAACGGAATTAATTTTGAGATTGGTTTAAAATTCGCCAGGAATCTTAAAATTAATTGCGAAAGAGCTCATCTGGGGAAGTACTACTACAATACCTATATCTGCCGCCAATCAGTAATGCACGCATTATTGTGTTCCGTCCGGTTTGTAGAGTATGAGAGCCGGTGAAATTACAGCCACTTGACTTTACATACTTTTCACCATTGTCTCAGGGTCGACAACGCGCAAGTGATACATCTGGTGTTGCAAACGTCCATAGGTTACGGTAACCGCTTACCAACAGGTGAACCGTAAGTCTGTTTGCCACATTAGCTGTATAAAGAAACGTACTTTACTAGATATTTGTTTTATACAACTCTTGTACTTTTATACAGAAAACAGAATATAAGAACGAAGTTTTTTTAATATTGTTTATTGTTGAGTCTTATATTAAATTCTGCATGGCAGAAACTTCCCGTAAAAAGGCAACGGGCTGGACGCGCGGACGTGCAGATTCGTGGCGATTAACTGAACAGTTGTCGTAAGTGTAATAATGGCGATGCTGATGAAAATGGATCATCAAAGTAGGTATTAGTATGTCATGTATGTAATCTATTTCACAGAATCTTTAGAATGAAATCTGCGTCATCTACATGAAGCTATCTATCGCGAATCTGACGCTCAATAAACATGCAATAATTGCCGTCGTCACGTGAGGGTTAAATTGCACTAAGGCACGTGCATCATCAACAGCGATCATCAGTTATTACCACTCCATCATCAGTTACAATCTTTGAAGTGATGATTTTGTGAAATGTTTGCTGTTATCATAAAATTGAAATGATAGATCAACAGGTAGAAAAACTAGAATATTTAAACAAAAATCCTTTTTCCATTAATCTTAAAAGGCACCTTGATTACCTCTACTTAATAAAAATAAAAATACCAGGACGGACGTAAATGGGTTGTAGAAGAGATGATTTCAAAAAATATTAGAAAAGTCTTATTAATCGTGTTTTCTTTTGTATATAATTTATTAAGATTATATATTAAAGTAATCACACTCAAGTAAAACTACCTCGGGTATAACTTGATCTAATAGCCCTTGGTTTACAACCATCAATCTCTGTAAATAAAAACACTATAAACGAAAATAAATAGTATTCAGCTGCTATAGAGCTAAGCGCCACACACTTAGCTTTTCTTTTCACTTGACTTAAAAACAAAAGGTTATTAATTTAAATACAACTCGTATCAAATGCGAGCATCTCTCGTTTTCCGGAGAAAGTCACGGTTCACACAGGTTGTACTTCTTTTCACGATGACCATTGCAGCTTCCCTTAATTGCAATACAGTCGCAATTGGGATGCATTTTTGAACACTTATCTGATACGTTTATTGGCTGCTTCTTGAGTGCAGTTTCTCTTTATGAGATGTATCTGAATATGGATGAGTAATACAACCAAGCTCATGAACATTTTTTGATTTTTTCTTGGTTCGCAGACGTAAGATGATACCAAGTGGTGTGTAGTCAGAGGCTAAACTGAACATTATATTTGGCCATTATAAGCCACGTTTTTGCTTGCTATAATACACCTAGTTAGACATGCTAACATAGCAGATTGCAAGCTCATCACCGCTTACACGAACCAATGCCTTTTTTTGTTTCATTGCGTGTCGCCTCAATTATGATAAGTTAAGGTATGAGTGATTCCAAAAGGACTTACCTTGCTACGCTAAAATAAATAAAAACGTAAGTACGTTATAAAAATCCGATTTATTCTCAGTGTGCTTTCACTTTTGGTGAAATGTTTTTAAAATTAAATAAAGTTTTACAATTCACAACATAATTTAAATTGTGTCGAAGAAAGCTCAAAAGCGTCAAAAGCGTTTTGAAGTGCGAGTAAGATTAAGCCTGAGGTATGTCTATATCTATATTCTCAAGTTATTTACAGTATTTTCATATTGAATAGGTAGTGTGGATATTTCCCTGTTTCCATTTTACGCATCTTACATTCGGAATTGTCAAAATTAGGAAATACAGAAAATTTACCAGAGTTTATGAATCGAAAAATCTGTTTTGATTTGCAATAAATTCCTTAAACTATTTACTAATTATAATATTTCTACCTATTTCTATAATCCTCAATTAAAACTTAAAATAAATATTTGTTCTTGCTGCGTGAATTAGGACGGGTTTAACTTAGAGATTGAAACAACGAAATCGTTGTAATCGATATTGTTCAATAAAATGCACATAATCGTTTGACGGTTTTTATAATGTCGTTCAAATTATATTCAGACTATTAACTATGTTTGTAAAGGTATACTATGCATAGCAAGACGTAAAATCTGCATGCCTGGAAAAGGTATGCTAAAGTAGATATGTCATATATTCGCAAATTATTATATTTTTTTCATTTTTTTGTCAAGTCCTTCGTCAGACTTTTAATCTGAAGAGATTGATTCGAATAAAATAATTAAATCCTATATTTTTCGTCAAATAATTGTCATCATTCATTTAGGTATAGGTAGTGTAATTATTATTGAATATAGGTTATTACTTATTTTAATTGTTCGTTTCTTATTTTTTTAGAATAATCTCACGTTACCGACGTATATAGTTATAAATAGTATGAATAAAAAAAAAAAAATTACGATACTTGTACCGTCGCGACGAAAAATGATCTACGTGTAATGGACCTTTATTCTGGTGCCTTTGCGTGAGATTTACAAGAAAGCTTTAGAAGTGAAGTGAAGTCGCGATACACAGTTATGTCATGTAAAGTACAATGGCTCAGTCGGTAGTAACGATACGAGACAATTTCCAGACTGGGGTCGTGCGAAGATAATCTATGAATGAAGGTCGAATTCATTGTTTGGCTATTTATGTCTGACACTCGGTTATGTTCATGTACTTTGTCATTGAGCTGGTTAAAAATATTATACAGATTCAAAAGCTCATGTATTAAAATATATTTTCTTGCCAGCGGTTATTTTCCCCGACAAATACAATGTTGTCATGTCTTTAAGTCGAAGTTATCTGTTAAACAAGCTTTAGCTCTCCATCAGGTAAGATTGGACGCCCGGTTATTTAAAATCATATAGTTTCCACTAGCTAGGCTATCAAACTCATCTAAGATATTAGACAATAGGTAGGTCTACTTGCTTGATGTATCATCTCACGTAAATTAGCTTTTGAAAGTGTGTGAAGACGCGGGTCATCCCAAAATTCACATGAATATTATTTAACAACAATTTTTTCGTGGGATTTGTTATGCAAAGTTTTTTCTTGTTTTGTTTTTGACCTATTGTAACTTTTAGTAATTATAAATGTTTTCACTTTTTTACGGCTGTAAATATACCTAGGTAGTTATGTAAATAAGGCCCATTTACACCGTGAAAGTTGCAGTGCTGCGAAGCTTTAAGTAGCAAAGTACTAACATCAAAAGCTTGTTCATTCTAAACTTGGAATACTCGTAGCTGAAAGTCACTCAGAATTTACTTTACTGAAATAAAAATTCAATCAAGTTTTCATGTAAATATGAATGTATACGGATTGACACGCTAAATTGTGGTGGTAACCGGTACATTTATTTTGTCTGCCCGATTAGTTCTAGAGTCATCAGCTGTCGTTGACCATGTCTGCTGAACAACTCACTTTATCATCGGTTGTGTTTAAACATAATTTGATCACAAGCCATTTGCAATAAGTGCCACTTTCGAGTGCCAGAGTTGTCGGATTAATATTGGGTCAGTTTACTAAATAGTCATTTTGTACTGCAGAAATCGACGAGTTAGATAAACCAGGTCACAGATATTAAAATAAGATTAAAATGCTAACCCTGGCATTAAGCAATACAAGTAATAAAAGAAGATCATCTATAAATACAACCTCTTTAGTACGGTATTTGCTGGGAGACCGTATTGTACGTCCATGCAAAGCACAACCATGGAATGCACACCCCTGGAAAGTACAGCCAGTATTACAAACTATTTGGTTTGAATTATCTGGGTGTGCTTTCCATGGTCGTACAATACGCTCTGTACAAACTAAACACATGACGGTAATGTACACCCCGGATTACAAACCAATATTCTCGACGCTCATTGGTCGCGAGTTCGTCATATCCGTGAGCTCTCATTGGTCGATGCGAATAAGTCGCATGACGAGAACGAGCCTCGTTTGCACTGAGCAAGTTTTAATATGTTCAACTAAGAGTTGCCATTGATAAATAATGTAAACAATAAGTTAATGTTGGCCTGAGAAATCCTTCCTAAGCAAATCCGTCTTGGATTGGTTAGGTTATTAGGTTTTTTTATTACCACTCAGAAAAGGAGGATTGCTATCCGAACTTTATCCAACAAACTTGGGTTCAAATAAATAAAACCAACCGGTTAGTTCATCTGCAAAAACCCGACATAAATAACTAATCTACTTACTACATCTACATTAATTTACTAATAGCGTAAAATACTATGGCAACACAGCACTTGCCCCTTGATAGCACTCGCACATGAAAACAGAGCATGAAATTGGTTCGTATTCCATGGCTGTACATTCCAGGGTTGTACAAAACTGGCCGTACAAGGTCAACGTACGTGTAGGGAATGCACGCCCAGGAATGTACGCCCAGTATTACAAACCAAGTATTTGAAACCAATGGTTTGTAATACTGGCTGTACTTTCCAGGGGTGTACTTTCCATGGTTGTGCATTACATGGACGTACAATACAGGGACTCTATTTGTTGCTGTTGCACGAAATGACACTGGATTAATGGAATAAAAAAAAAGTCTGTTTTTTTTTATTTAATCGGTCTATGACTTTAAAGATCCGGAATAAATCACATATTAGTAATAAGTTGTTAGGATATATATTATTTACCTTCCATTATAGATTCTAAGATTATACTTATCGGGAAAGATAGCCGCTGGCAACGAGTTCAATTATTTTGCTGTATTGATAAAGAAGATAGACTTGAACCGCTTTGTTCGGATTTTGCAAAAACGTTGACTTATTTCCTTTTATTTGTTCCAGGGATACAGACAGATCAAACAGAGCACGTGTTTGCATCCGCTAAAGAGTACAAGGAGGCTCTCGACGCTCTACGAAGGAACACTGGCGTGGTGAGTTGTGATCTCTGCAATTGCAACTATTTTCATTTGCATTATTTAACTTGAACAACGAGTAGTACTTTCGCATTTATATTCATCATCATTATTAACAACATGTAGAAGTCCACTGCTTAATAAAAGCTTATCCCAAACAGTGCCATGACGAACGGTTGTGTGCCATCTCCATTCACTGACTTCCCGCAACCATTAAATTTATGTGCACATTAACACGCGCTCAAAACGGTGAAGGAAAACATCGCGAGAAAACCAGCATGCCGTAGAACCAAAAATTCGAAGGCATGTGCCATTAGTTAGTGTTTCAATAAACGGCGATGGGCTTGCAACCTGTCACGTGGCATGCGTTGATCGTATTGGTCGCAATACTACTTGAAATATGTGCACATATGTCAATTATGTTTAATTAATAATAATATGCTGGACATTTTCACACAGGTCATATAGCCCCAAAGTATAAGCAGAGCTTGTGTTATGGGAACTAAATGACTGATTACTACTTATATACATATTTTTTTTATACATATTATACATACAAAACACCCAGACCCAAGACAAATACTTGCAAATCATATAAATATTTGTCCCGCAGCGGGAATTGAACCCGCAACCTTCTGCAACTCAGGCGGACCTTCGCCCACCACGCTACAGAGGAGGTAATATTTGGATTTGCCTCTAACTACCCTCTGCTTGGTGGCATCATGGGGTATTTGCCATTAGCTGTGATCGTGTTTATTACGATGTCGTCGATCCATCGTGTGGGGGCCTTCCCACATTTCGTCTTTAGTGGTCGCCATTCGAGAACCACTCTTCCCGATACGAGTAGATATAAATAGGTAAAATAAACCACCACAAACGACCAAAGTACGTACTAGTATAATTTATATCGTTACATCAGTGAAGTAATTCTCAAGTTCAAGTAAAAAGTTCAAGCACACTGGAGAACGTATAAAAGGCTATATAGTCACGACGCACGGCTGAGCTTATATATACGTACAGTTCCTTAAAGGCGGTATTTGCCCAAC
The DNA here is from genome assembly GCA_958496245.1 of Perizoma flavofasciatum. Taxonomy (NCBI): domain Eukaryota; kingdom Metazoa; phylum Arthropoda; class Insecta; order Lepidoptera; family Geometridae; genus Perizoma; species Perizoma flavofasciatum. The sequence continues at coordinate 8,346,896 of OY292431.1, forward strand.
AATGGGACAGTAATAGGCTATTTATTACCTCATAACTAGCTGTGTTGTGATGCAGGGCTATGGAGCTACAAATTGCATTCCACTTAACGGTAACTTGAAATATATTGTGGTAGAATATTACGAAACTCATCAATGTTATCAATGGACCGATGACACCTCAAAAGTTGTGGGAAGTCTGTGGATAGAGATAGTTCGAGATTGTTCCTCATTGCACTTTTTGAAGCAGGCCTCGGTTCAGCAGTGGACTTCTACAGACTGTTGGAAATGATGATGATTAATTTATCAATACGGCATTTGAGGCATTGTGGGCCAGTAACCATTTGAGACGCGAAAGGTGCGGTTCGATTCCCGCCGCAAAACCAAATGATGCAGATGTTTGAATATTTACATTATCTTTAATTCCTGATACCTGATGCTGCAAATGGATATCAGGAATTACAAAACTAAAACGACTGAATCGATCTGACATGTGATCCTATACACACATCTTATCCTATTAATATTATAAATGTCAAAGTTTGGATGTTTGTTGCTAATAATCTATATAATGGCTGATTTGGATTAAATTCGAAACAGAATAAAATAAATGCTACTTATGTGGCTCGAACTAAGCCGTGGGCAGAGGCTAATATTTCATAAATAGCGAAGATAACATGTATTAGTCCCGATATTTCTAGATGATGAAAAAAAAATCTTCATAGTTTTGGTCATTGCACGGCAGCTGTGCGACTACTTTTTTCAAATTTGTGGCTAAAAAGCGGATAAATGTTATACAATAAAAATTACAACCAATTTCATATAACATTCTTGTATAATATAGGTTTCTACAATGACAAATTTATGTGCATTTCAAATTATTACAACTGAAAGAGTAAACAACCTGAAGGCAGTTATTGATTTTGTGTTGGAGTAGTACATAATGCAATAAGAAACTTATCTCAGTATAATACTCTTAACAATATGGACCCCTAGGATCAATGAGCGTAACGGCCGCATCCAGAGTTACCAATAAACTTTTAATTTCTTCTAAGCGAATCCAAATAGTTATTTAACATTTCATTGTCTTGCCGTTGCATAATATACAAAATGTGTAATCTATTTCTACTATCTGATCGTCCATCATCGCACAGCCCAAACCGTAAGGCATTTACTAGGAAAAAGCCAACGCCTTAAAGGGTGTATCGGGAAGATGAGGTTCTAATAGAAAAAAATCGAGGCAGACAAATTCGCGGGCGTTCCATAGTACTAATTAGTATGGTATGTTTAATAAAAGTCTATTAAATGAACACGTCTTGCGAAATTGCGCACAAAGCCCTGGGGTACGGATATTACAAAATGTTATCTGGAAAATAAACTTCGTCCTTATTATAAGACATCATGTTGCTTTACCGACAGACCATCTCTAGAAACTTAATTTCTATAAACTATAAAAGCTGATAGGATTTGTTAGGAGAACGTTTTACTATAGGTTTTACGATCTGTAACAAATTCCTATAGATTAACTTTATTCGAATCGACCCTTTATTTAGTAAGTACTCGTATAAGTGTTCCGTTTCACTAAATTTTTCTCCTAATAAAGATCATTGTAGCGTGGTTCAAAAAGTGATATTCTATTTGTTTATTTCTTCAATAGGAGCGAAGCAAGCCACAGCGCACACTAGAAGCGCAACCTGAAGAATCAAGAGAGGAGTCAGAACAGGCTTATCTAGACGAACTCCTAGTACCAGAGCCATGGGAACTGAACAATACGGCGCGTGCTGGCACTGATATCCTGTTCTTCAACCGAGTGCCGAAGGTTGGCAGTCAGACCTTTATGGAACTGCTTAGGAGGCTGGCTATCAAGAATGAATTCGGTAGGTTTCTAAAACTTCTATTTGTACTAGGTATTTTTTGATGTGTGTGATTTTACCAAATATATTGGAGTACTGCTTCACTTTTTAACCAACAAATTCTTGGATTTTGCATTTATTTAGAGAAACCCATTTAGTGTTTTATAGAAACTTGAGTATGGCATGCGAAAGTTTTTCTCTGAGCTACTTTACTTTGGTGCAGTCGATTATAACAACGAAATAATAACGTAGCTTGTTCATTAAGCTTCTTCTAATTCGTGTCATCTTTCTTTTTGGGATAGTTTTCTAGCCTAGTGGTGAACACTAATGAGTTCGAAGAATAAACATATCTAAATCACGCTTTTATAATTTCAAAATCGTGAGAAAACTAGCATGTCCGAGTCTCTGTCCAAGCAGCGAATCATTTTAAAGATGCAATAACTTAACTGATACATTTTCATTTCATTTTTCAAGGGTTTAATTCCCGCTACACGGCTATTGCTTGCACGATCTGCAAATATTTGTTCTGGGTCTGGCTGTGGTTCAATTTAAGTTTGTTCAATAAGATTAACATTACATGTAATTATTTTTAAAGCATTACACAACTTAATTACACAACATTTGATACACCATTGATCATGTATCACTAATAACATAATTAACATAAACAATAAAATGTTAACATGGTAAGTGTACACTAGTTTACACTAGGAATGGTACTCCTAGTGTAAAATTAGAACTATGTATGTGAATGTTATCGTTTATGTTTTCTGTATATGTTTATGTTTTCATTATGTACCTGTGGTTTCATTAGCGATTATAATCTCACCTTTTGTGACATAATATCGTAGTAGTTCAATCTGAGAATCGTGCGTCCCTAATGTCTGTGCCTAAGTGGTAAATGATATGGCAGGTTGTACTTTCTTGGAGCTCGATACATCGCATTAGGGAAATGATGGGTCGTCATCGATCAAACTACATCCTATGGAGCCATTAACATACAAGCTGCGCTGGCACAGGGCTTCAAATTTTTTTTTTGTCTCTGTACTTTTTAAGGGTTTCGTACCTCAAAAAAAAACAAACGGAACCCTTATAGAATCACGTCGTTGTTCGTCCGTCGGTCTGTCTGTCTGTTTGTCAAGACCCTTTTTCTCAGGAATGCGTGGAAGTTGAAATTAATATAAAAAAACATAGGTCTCTTAGAGCTCTAAAAATGCAAGCATCTAAGTCAACACAATAGTAAAAAACGGCCATTTATACGACACATTCTGATACTTGCAAATAAATCAAAACCTATAGGATACTTCCCGTTGACCTAGAATCATGAAATTTTGGCAAGAAGCAAGGTCTCACAGCACAAGTATAGGAAAATATCCGAAAATCGTTAATTTGTAGTTTTATCACATAATAGTTTTTTTGCGGTTACTACTAACTTAACTTTAGTAAACACAATATTGTTATTAAAGCAATCCCTAATGGGATTGCACCCCTAATGGTAGGTCGACGTAATACCTTATACCAACTCACATATTTGTTCACTGTAATCCCTGGTTAACACTCAAATTGTACCTACAACATTAACTACTTCTTTTGAGCACTCCTTGTCTGTTGTAAATGCAACCATTAATAAATAAGCAATGTATTTTTTATGTGGCTGTTTGTGCCAAAATAAAAATAAATAAATAAACTAATTTACATTTGTAGTTTGAGAATTGACCGAGATGTATATCGATGTATGGGAGAACAATTTTTCACAACTACAAAGTTTCATTTGTCTTTCTATCCGACCATCATTTCGTTAGAGCAATGTATGGTGCTTTTATAGTTTATCAACTCGAGTAATATAAATTATTTTGATGAACATATTGCTTATAGGGAAGCCAAGGTACGCGAGACAGACTCGCACTTGTCTGATTTAAGACAAGTGTGAGTCTCAGACGAGGTAGATCTCAGGCTCTGTACCTCATAATTCAAGTTAACTAAGTAGGAATTATGAGAGCTCAAAGACTGAAGAATACTGTCTGTATAAAGTCGAATGTGTGGCCTGCTTGAAAAGATTCCTAGCTTGATTCCTAGCTTAATTAATGTCTTATTAACAATCTTGTGTACATTTCTTGGTCGTCACGTCGTAACGTCTTAAATTTTTAAGGAAAACATTCAATTAAAATTAACTCTTTGGTTGTAATGCCCTGTCTAGCATTTTTCTTATAAACCAGGTTTTTCTAGAAACAAATTAAATAAATAGTACGAAACGGTTTCGCATAGTTCCGCGTACCGCAATTTTGCACAGAAACTTAACATTTTGTTAATGTCCATTCGGAGTCATAAATAGCTTTTGCCAGATTTGCAAACTTGCAAACTGCGGTTAATCCAAGCAAATGGTCTTTCATGCGTGACCATAATAACTGGGAACGGTTTTTTTTTCTGCAACCTATTATTTTAGCAGTCAGCTTTGACATAAGTATGGGAATAAAAAGAAAGAAAGAAAGAAGAAAAAAAACATTAATTTAGCACGACATAAAAAATACAACATCAAAAATACAAGTTAGGATGATGATATAAGTTATGAAAAAATAGACCTGAAAAAAGAGAGAAAAAGTGAGGGTATTATGGGGCATTGTAAATATTTTGAAATAAAAAAATATATACAATGAGGCATATCTTTAATTTAGTTTTGCCTCATAAAACATAGTTTTCGAGTAACAAACAAATTAGCTTTTTTCTTTTTACAAAAAAACCAAACTAGATGTCGGTAGTTAAAGTTACCTATTCTGAATCGCGCTAAGGCAAGGTTCCTTTATGTTTGAAAACATTTGCTACAGCTTTACTCATAACCCTTCTTTTGGGAATCAGCTAAAATCGGTGCATCGCGAGATCCCAGTTCGTGGCGAATTACTACTTAATTTTGTGTTTCTCTCAGGATTCCACCGAGATGCAGTCCAGCGCGTTGAGACGATCCGACTGGCGCCGGCTGACCAGCAGGTGCTCGTGAGTCTGGTATCCCAGCATACGCCTCCGGCTTCTTACATCAAACACGTCTGCTATACCAATTTCACCAGGTCAGTGTCACATAATTGATTAAAAATAATTATAATTCTGGACAGTTTCAGACAACATCATCTAGCCCCAAACTAAGCAGTGCTTGGATTATGGGAACTACATGACTGATAAACTACTTATATACATTTTTATAAATAATATAACCTTTATTTCAGAATGCCCCTTTACAGCAGCAATATATATCAAATGCATAAAATAGTTTGAAACGTTGCCTTATTCATGATACTTATGAACATTCCTATATGTAAGTAAAATACTTGTTTGTTTCTAGCACCTTTCCAAACGTAAGTTTTTTAATAATTTTATTGACGTAATCAAGTGTTACTAAGGTTTAAATTAATGTGTACATAGGATATCGTCGGCTAGCTAGCAACACCGTTTAAATCGATTTTCCTAACTTTCCAGGAGAACCAAAAAACTGTTTTATCAACCCCGCACAAGTCCACAGAAATGAAATCGCTAAAGCTGAAATTAAAACTGTGATTGGTTGAGATTCACTTTTTGTATTGGTGAACAGAAAATGGCATAAAAATGTCAAATCCGTGTTGTTAGCTAGCCGACGATATGACATATCATTTCTTTTAGGGTTCTTTCCATTTGTCCCCACTACCATCGGTTAGTGTTCCAAAATGCAGCTATGGTCTTGCAACCTGTCCCGCAAATCGTGGACATGTGTCATTCGGACATGCCTCTGATTATCTCACAGATCCTACTAATATTATAAACGTGAGAGTTTGTGAGGATGTATGTTTGTTACTCTTTCACGCAAAAACTACTGAACAGATTTTGATGAAACTTTTCAGTAATATAGCTTATACATCATATCAGAATAACACATAGGCTACTTTTATCCGGATATCACGCGGGTGAAGCCGTGGGCAGAAGTGAGTATTAAATAATACTCACGGGTCTACGTACTGAATGTAGATCTGAGGATCCATGGAGAAAAATAGTCGTGTTTGTTTTCAAAAACATCTAATAGTATATCTCAACGCTATGGGCGCGCGTTGATGTCTTTTGTATGAATATTTCGTCTAGAGCAAAAAGCTAACACAAGTTTAGTTACGAATTTAAAAATAACAATCGAACAATAAATTCCTGTTATCGAAATCAGAATCTAATTCAATTTAGTAGGAAGTTATTCTCATTCTCATCGCAAGATTACAATGTTCACCGTAACTAATTCAAATCTTTACTTTTTTGTCTACAATTCTGCCCGTAATCTTAGAATGTTTATTGTAAACAATAGAACGCAAAGTAGGAATTTATTCGAATGCCGAAACGTACTCTCATGATTATCGGAGTACAAGACAATGGCGTTTTAATCGTGCCTAACACGGTTTTTACACGTGCTTAGTAGCTAATTATAGTTATTGGTGGCTAACAAGTAGAACCTTGTAATAATAAACCAATTAATGACTGATACATTCATTAACTGAGGCTTATTTAGACCGGAAAGATATCAATAGCAATTTAAACGGTAACGAACTACGAAATTTGCGTGATGGAAGTAATATTTTATTATCTATATACCTACCTGTGCAATACTAATTGACTGTAATAATTTGAACATCGCACGCTCAATACGAAATGCTAACCACTTGCAACACCGCGGGCATGTGCCAAATATAATGTTTGGATGTGCCTCTGACTACCTCCTACTTGGTAGTCAAAGATACAGTCGTGAGCGTGTTTGTTTGAATGCTAAGTAGGTATAAATGTCATGTCTATCGGTACAGAGTATGAATATTATATTAATAATATCTCATGTCCTCTAACAGTAAATTACTCTATTAAATGACATTGTCTATTAAGTGTCAAATCCTATCCTATCCTACTAATATTATAAACATGAAAGTTTTTGAGGATGGATGTTTGTTACTCTTTCACACAAAAACTACAGAAAGGGGTTTGATAAAACTTTACAGTAATATAGCTTATACATCAGATTAACGCATAAGGTACTTTTTATCCGGGTACCACGCGTGCTAAGCCGTGGGTAGAAGCTAGTAATATTATAAACTTGAAAGTTTGTGAGGATGGATGTTTGTTACTCTTTCACATAAAAAGTACTGAACGGATTTTTATGAAACTTTACAGTAATATAGCTTATACATATATCAGAATAACACATAGGCTACTTTTAATATGGGTACCACGTGGGCGAAGTCGTGGGCAGAAGCTAGTTATTACAGAATACAGGTAGATAGCAAAACAGGAAATAGACATATATACTCGTATATGTAAATTATGAGTATGAGGTTGTTTAGTTATATAAATCATCACTGTGTGCGGCAAAAAATCTTAGAATTTGGATATTTAATGGCTATGGCGCCGTTTTAATGTAGGTTCATTTTAGTATGGTGTTTTGAGCTGAGAGAGAAAAATAACCCGGCTCCTGCAATAAATCGATGTCTTTTATTTAGTTCAGTAATGAGTGCAATTAATTATACCTGATGAAAGCGGATCCAATTAATTTGTAGTCGAATAATTTGGATCCAACGCAACGATGGGAATAAATATAGAACCCAAATACCGTTACTTAAAAGTTTTTTAGAAAAATGAATTCCAAGGCTAGAATTATCACCATTATCATCATTAACAGCCTGTAGAAGACCACTGCTGGACATAGCCTGTCCTAAAGAGTGGCATGACTGACGATCTTGGGCATCTCCATCCAGCGACTCTTCGCAATCTTTGAGATTGGTCTTTGGTCTATCGGGTTCCTGCACTGCGTCTTACACTGTGGCTGAAATAAATTGTGCTTCCTAGCCCATATGAGGGGATGGGTGACAAATGTTTGTACATGCAAATATTTGTTTCTGGTGTGGGTGGGTATTTTCTATGTATAATATTACAAAAAAAATATGTATATGAGTAGTTTATCATTCATGTAGTTCCCATAACACAAGCTCTGCTTACTTTGGGGCTAGATGATGTTGGACATTTTTCACACATAATTTCTTATTTATGATTACCTCAATGGCGCTTCGGTCTTTTATATGACTGCGATGCAAGAGGTGCGTGTTCGATTCCCGCTGCGAGAGAAATGTTTGTATGTTCTGCAAGTATTCGTTCTGGGTTTGAGTATTGTGGTACCACGGTACTTTTAGTTCGCGATACCCACAATAGAAGGAATTCTACAGTGAGAGGACTTAAGATGTGATTTTATTCCAAAAAACTATCGTGAACTTGACTATTCGTATTGTAAAAACTGGAATTTCCTAAAAAACTTAGTCACCGATAGTGCGGTACGTGAAAATTCCCGTTTTTACAATATGAATAAGAGGTGATTGTTGGGTGTTTATTTATTAATATACATTTTTAGATTTGGATACCCGTCTCCAATCTACGTGAACGTGGTAAGAGATCCCGTGGAGCGGGTCATCTCATGGTACTACTACGTGAGAGCTCCCTGGTACTACGTGGAAAGGAAGCGAGCCTTCCCGGACTTGCCTCTGCCTGACCCTGCTTGGCTGAAGAAAGTAAGTATCTTTCTCTAAGCTAGCAAACAACATGCTTCTTCACTCGAAGCTAATTTTGTTAACTAGTTATACGTATTACTTACTTCAAATGCTAGTCAAGTATTAATAAATAATAATAAATAATACTGGACATTTTTCACACAGCGTCATGTAGCCCCAAAGTAAGCAGAGCTTGTGTTATGGGAACTACATAACTAATATACTACTTAGAGATATTTTTTTTTGTTGTAAAAATACATACATATTATACATAGAAAACATCCAGACCGGAAACAAATATTTGCAATTCATACAAACATTTGTCCCGCAGCGGGAATCGAACCCGCAATATTCTGCGTCTCAGACGGGCCTTCGCCCACTGCGCCACAGAGGTCGTCAAGCATATAAAATCTATCGACAACAATCAGATCCTTTGCTTTATTCCTTACTTTTACTCAGCAAATTTGGGTAGATTAAACTTTATGTAGGTTACCTATTAAAAGTTGGTAGCAAAAAGTTGTCTTGTGTCGAGATTGAGATCATATGGGCATTTTTGGGTTTGAAGATATGGGTACCGGTGAAATTACATGAGACTTTTTACTCGTTATGTCTCAGCTCAGGGTCGTCAATGCTCGAGTTACCTCTGGTGTGGCAAGCGTCCATAGGTTACGGTAACTGCATACCAACAGGTAGGCCGTTGCTTGTTTGCCACTTTAAGTGTATAAAAAAACAGAATCATCATTAAAATTCTAACAGTAACAAACTATGCGATATATTGCAAAGTAATAACAGAGATCAGCAGGTCTAATCTATTTCCTTTAGAATTATCGCATTATGATTATTTACCCACCATAACTACGAGTATGATGGATAGTCATAGGCTAGGCTCATTTATTGATCAATAGACCAACCAACACAATCAGTCACGTGGCTCGTATGCCAGGGAAAAAACAGATCGCGTGACCTGACCATTTCGATCCTTATACCTACTTATTATTGCATCCTTTATCGACGTAATTGAACAACTTTTCCTTACAAATCATTTTGTGAAGCAATTTATGAGCGAAGTAAAGATAGGCTGTTATTAGTTCAAGTGAAAGCTTCCGAATACCGGTCATACGGGCATAATCGTAAAGATATCCATAAACTTACCATCACTGCAACAACTTTGTTAGTCACATCAACTCTGTTAGTTTTGATCTCTGACCTGCTGATTTTTATGACGGCAAAATGTTTACCATCACAGATTTTTAAATAATTTTAATGGGAAGTATATTTTTCGATTTTAATAGTCCCGAGTAGGAGCGTCAATGACGCTTCAGATTTGATTTGAATTCCATCTGGGCTGATCATATGTAGACTCGCAGTATCTTATTTATTTAAAAAGGTTACTAACCGTAAAGATTCCGATTCGGAGCGCAACTGATTCCTTCATCAGATTGGTTACAATTTTGATACGGTCGACTAAAATCCCAAATACTGTAATGACAGACTCAGCCGTTACGGTGCATGAAAGTACCGGATTTTCTCGATCGATTCCCATCATCTCGGTGCGTAGGTTAATTTTGGAAATATTTCGACTGTGACGGGGCCCGTTACCAATGTTCCGCGGTTTAGCCGTTACATTTTGAAGAGGCGCACTCTACTAAGACACATCAAATAAATGACTGCATTCTAGAAACTATGCAAAAATATAAAATGTATAATACAATGTATGCCGAGCACGTTGATATGATTTATACCTCGAGACAGGTTTCCACATTACAAAAAGGTTAGCTGGAAGGAAATCCTAAGTTATATGTACAGTACTTTTAAATTGTGCTTTCAAGAATTTTCTACGTATGCACTTATAAATACCTATACCATATGGCTTTCACGTATAAAATACCTATACCATATGTCAAGATATTTCCAAAAATATGTTTTTGTTATACTACTAAAGAGACAACCTCTATTGGCAAGGGGTTACCGTTGCCCATGTGCGCTTGCCATACCAGAGGTATCACTCACGCGCTGCCTCCCTGAGATATCCAGATGAAAGACCTCATGTGCCTGTCATTTAACTATTTGCATAACGCGGGTTTGTACCAAATGTAATGTGCCTCTTCTTTTTATCCTCAAAGATCTACGCACTGAGTATGTATCTAAAAATGAGCATCATAGGGAATACGGTCGTGTGTTTGTAGGTATTACGTATATACGTAAAAATATTTGTCTCGTGTTCTATGTATAATTTGTATTTATTTACAAAAAAAAAAGTGTAAAAGTAGTTTATCAGTCATGTACGAGTACTTTCAACAATAAAAGCTCTGCTTAATTTGGGGCTAGATGATGCTGTGTGAAACTGTCCAGCATTATTTATTTATAACGTGACGATAATTTCTTGGAAAAGTTTTATTCTGATTTAGATATTTTTTTCTTAAAGGACAATTTTATTTAGGGATCATTTCCTACACATTATGGTAACCACGAAGTAGGTAATCGATCAATTGAAAATTTGCCCCTTTTTTGTACTAACCTAAAAAAGGTAAGTACCTAAAAAAGGTGAATGCAACAGAAGGCTATCGCCGACACATAAAGAATGTCATTGAAAGCTCCTATTCGCCACTTATTTTCCCTGAAGGCATAACCAGCTATTCGCCTGAGATATTCCCTCGGTCATGCGTCTAGATGAGCAAGTCACGAAACACGATTATGATCCCCGAAGTAACTGACACGATCGAAACTCATTGATCACGATCTGCGGATAACAGAATGGTGGCAGATTAGACGTCCGATTGACGTGCTTAGCGAGCTTTTATGGAGCAGATACAATGATGGTTAACCTTTGTGCAGCTTTTTTGTTTGACTGATGTTATTGATATTGAATGAGTGAATGCTGTTTTATATCAAAGGAAGCTGTAAACTGTTGAAAGGCTTTAGACGACTATCTAAGCGTCTAAGGTTTAATTCACAAGGTTATCTAAGTTTTCTTCTCTTTGTCGTGTCAGCTGTGATTATTTGGTCATCCTGCATTAAGTTGGTAATCTAATTCTAAGTGGGGAAACAACATCTGCACTGATGTCTCGCATTGAGGTGTATTTGTCAGCCGAACTCCTTAAAATAGCTGTAGAGGATTTTGTGTTGATGACAACAAAGTTCCAGTATCCCAGACCCCAAGGGGATGGAGGTATTGCTGAAGGAGAGAATAATTCAATTAGCTCTTGCAAGCACGTTTTTGAGCTAACTTCGGTGAAGTATGTGACTACTGTCGCTTCCACCTGAAGACAACCACTATCTGTGGCCCCTAGGTCATAAGTCTAACGGTTGAAGTATCGTGGATCTGAATAGGGACTCGTACCCAGACTAAGAACCATCTTTCACTATTGGCTCACTGGTGTGTGGTAAAAAGTTTCAGTGTGCCTCGTTCAGAGGCTCCTTTTATGTGCGTGTCACATAAGCTAAATAATTACGAAATAATTCTGAAAGATGTAATTTTGAAAGGTGTTGTGTTTCGTAAATCCAATTAGGATCATAGGAAAATGTTGTAACCATTGTCGCAACTCCAGACAATTTAACCAACAGTTGATTACAAGTCAATATTAATTAAAGATCTTTTCCGTATAACTTGATAATTTATGCACCATTGTTTTCAAAGCCTGTTATTAGCTCGTACTGTAAAAGAATGTGTTTGCTACAAAACATGGCATATGTTTTAAGCCTAGGTTTTCTGATTTTGTGATAGAATAACCAGTTTGAACACTTATTTCCTTGCAAAAAACATGCCTTGGCAAGTCTAGATTATAACCATCAAAAATTATGCGGTAATCAGAAAAATAGAGTTTTAAATGCTTGAGGTAATAAGCAGGTGTGTAACTACACATCTCTGGACATGCATTTTAAATTATTCTCATTTTATACTAGCGAGTGAGACTGGCAAAAAAATAAATGAGATTTATGGCAACAAAAAGTTGACGATATAATTAGTTTCAATAAAAACCATCCCTGTTTAGCAACGTTTAGTGAGAACGTTACTTAGTTTTACCACAGTCTAATATTGGCAGTTGGTTCACTTGTGCAGCATGCATTATAATGCATTATAAAACCTAGGACAAGCTATGAACATTAAAATGTCTTGTTCAACGAAATGTTAAACTTTAGAGGTCGCTACTTTATATCGTTTCTCAATAACTATTAGTAACAGTAACTTAATATTTGTCCAGTGATCTGAGGATATAATCAAAATGATTAAAATACAGAAACACGAATAGTGAAACTTTTTTCGATCGATTTATTTATTTAAATCGGCTCTTTAAAATCTATTTTACGTCCATCCTTCGAATGGTCTAGAAAATATTGACGTGTAATTTTGATGTAATTCAGTAGGTAATCACCGTAGGTACCAACTTAGATTAATGGAAAAGGTTTTTTGTATAAATGTCCTGTTGATCTAGCTAGAACAATTTTATTTGTATTATGGCTTTTGTTCCACTCGCATTGCGCGTATTGCATGGAGTGAGAATGACGTATTTTCAATTCACTTATCACCTTAAGCTGAACTCAAAAAAATATATTTGGCAAAGTGTAAAGGACGTGGCTGTCTTTGCGTAGCTCAATATGTCAACATCTAGATACTATCCTTTTTTATTTGTTTTCTAGGTAATATATGGTAATATACCAAGTTTATGGTGCTAGACGCATATAATAATATAAGAAATGCCGCCACGCGAACAGGGTGCTATTTTTCGTCGATCGGCGTGGAACGCATCATAAATCTCGACATGAAATAAAAAATGACGATAGGCGTGCGTCGCAGCGAAACATAGTTATCCTTATGCAAGATAAATTGGAAGTTGAAAGAGGCAATTTGATGATGAAAGCGCCTATAGGTCGATACACCTTTTCGTCTTCACACCCCGTACAGGGAATTGGCTTTTACCTCATTAGACTGTGGTTGTGCTTACGGCAGGCTAATACACAAATTGCGTGAGGATGTGCTAAGTTTATTGAACTTAATTTATATTAACGTTGCGTCTCAAGTATTTAACTAAACGCATGTTAGTCGAACCGTAAAATATTTTGATGAAGACTCCAATTTAATGTTAAATTACATAGATTATTTTTTGCAGTTATAGGCTTTATTATTTTATTTTATCAAACGATTTTCATCATCAGTCATCAAAGAGGTAACAAAATATAAACCAATTATTTCCGAAAGGTTACCTAATAGGCATTCAATTTTTACTTACATATATTTTTCCACATACTCGTATATAAATGTTATATGCAAGATAATGTTTTTAACACTTGTTCCCCCATGACTATCAATTTGCCCATTAGTTTTTTTAAATTGCTTACCCTATACAAATTTTACATGTGCAATAAAGAATTTTCTATCTATTTATCTAATATAATAACTTCTAACTTATTTTTCTGTGTTTTGCAGGACTTCGAGACGTGCGTGCTGAGCGGTGATCGCGAATGCAGGTACATCGAGGGCGAGACGCACGAGGGTATCGGAGACCATCGTCGGCAGACCTTGTTCTTCTGCGGACATGAACCTAACTGCACGTAAGAACATAACCATACATTTTGATTTTAAGATATTATTACGACTACTTATACCTAGTACTTACTATTCTCCTGCTGTTCCCGTCTCACGACCGTCGAGCGTGGTCGCGGACAGTGCTCATGAGGAAGGACCTCTAATCGGTCAACGAAACGTCAGCAGGAAAATAGTAAAGTACATGGTATAGTGTTTATTATATCCCAAAATGATACCAAACGACGATAATTTCAATGCTGTCATCGATTTTGACATTATAAATAACTAAGCAACCTCTTGTTCTCATATAAATTTGAACAAGCAACATTTATTATTACTTAATTACGGCTAGAAAAAAGCTTCTAAAAACTAGAGGGAACCGTCAAACGACTGACCAGATTTTCTTGATTTTCTTTAGCTAAGAACAAGCTCAATCAAGTCACCTTTCAAATAAAAAAACTTTATCAAAATCGGTTCATCCGTTTGAGAGCAAAGATGCCACAGACACAAACACAGATACACACATTACACTTAAAACATCCCTGTATGTGTCGAGGGTTAAAACCATACTTTATTTACCTATCTAACAAGTAGATATATAGTTACCTAATTGAGTATCATAAAGTTTTTGTCATTATACCTCTATATATTCGAAAAAGACAAGCTTTCCAAGGTACAGGATAGTGCGAGAGCTCGTACCTACCTACACAATACCTATCTACCCATACTTCCTAGGTCTACCTACCTACCTACATGCCCTACTCAGTTACTGATAATAACTTATCAGGCTATCCATCGGGCCGGACTTTCTGACATACTAACTACCTGTATGATATAAAAAATGGATGCGGGGTGATCAGATGGACGTACTTACTTATAGTTTTCATGAGCCTACTGGAAGAGCCGTGTTGGCTTAGCAGACCGTACCTTGACTTCTAGTTTGGAGGTCGTGGGTTCAAACCTGGTCATGTACCAATATATTTTTACACTAAAAAATATCTTAAGAAAACCGGCATGCCTTAGATAAAATAAAACCTGTCACGTGGAATACTTGGGTACTACTTGCTTTTGCAAGTGGGTCCCTCCACGGGCCTTCCTACACTGCGTCTCTTTTAAAAGTTCTTTATAACTTTCACAGCTAAAGCCTTTTCTTTATAATTTCAGACCATTCAACAGCGTAGAGGCGTTACAGCGAGCGAAGAGAGTGGTCGAAGAGCAATACGCGGTGGTAGGGGTGCTTGAAGACATGAACTCAACTCTAAAGGCTTTGGAGAGATACGTGCCTAGATTCTTCGACGGAGCTTCGAGTATTTATTGGGGTGAGTGCACCTTACATACATATATATCGTTATACAAGGGCTGTTAGCGATCTAGGGTGTAATTGATCCCTTACACCCGGAAATCCTACTAATATTATAAACGCGAGAGGGTGGATGTTTGTTACTCTTTCACGCAAAAACTACTGAATGCATTTTGATGAAACTTTACATTAAAATAGCTTAAACATCAGAAAAACACATAGGCTACTTTTTATCCGGGTACCATCCGAGCGAAGCCGTGGGCAGAAGCTAGTAACATATAACTTTTAATCACGATTGCGAGTAAATTGAAAAGTCTTATAAAATAAATTAAACTCTCAAGTTTGTTGCTAATGCATGCGTTCCAGTTTACCCGCCTTGTTTTTTTCACAGCCATACTGTGGCCTGTTCCATTTTTAAATAGAAATAAGGATTCGTCATGGAGATTGTATTAATTTAATTATAGTAACATATTATAAATGTAATATCCTCGTTCCATTTTCAAATTTACTTAAGGTCATAATCCGCCTGCATTTACTGAATTTTTTGAGTTAACTATTAGCATGAGTGACGAAAAAATCATTACGCGCTAGATTCGTCAATATATTTTATTTATAAATGCTCAAATATAAGTAAATAGGTACATCAACTTAGGTCTTACATGAATGTAGCTATAGGGAAGTATATGGGCCATGTAAACGCGCTGCAAGTCAAATTTACAAAGGATTGATTATAATCAGATATTCGGTGAATGTAGCCAGCCTATGGGTTTTTTTTAACAACTCGTGGCTGTTAAACCGAGTGTACGCCTTGGTTGAAAACTTAACGGTTGGTCATGTTTGCTACTTTAAATATGCCAGGTTCGCGCTCTACCTCTCTGGCAAAGGCTGATATGTAGTAAGCGCTTCGAGTCCATATATCCCAACAATTTAGACTAGGCGTACCAGACCCAGTGGCATAGCGGACAGTGCGCCATCGTACAAAGAGAGAAGTCGCGGGTTCGATCCCAGTCTGGTTTTTTAAATCACCCACCCAAAAGACACCCTACAGACACCAGAGGTACGTTGGCGCACTGACCGCTATGCGACTAGGTCTGGTAATATACAGTGGTGGTCATATAATTAGAAACACTTAGTCACTTGGTAGTCTTTTAATGTAACCAACATTATTAATTCAATTAATTGGAGGTAATAGTTTAATTTACGAAATCACAATGTACATTTATATCTCTGGGATGATAATAAGCAATAACATTCAGACAACCAATACAATAATTATAAAAAAAAAAAAAGTCAATATTCTTAGTACTGGCAGTCGGACAACTAATTAGAAACAAAGTATGACTAGGTTCTAAAATTGAATTTTAAAACTGAAATTCACCTTTCGGAATGTCACCGCATTATGCATTTTGCCGCCTTTTCTTACTCATTCGGATTTGTTACCTTTTGTCAGATTTAATTATTAAAAATGGGTAAAAACAAGAGCTGTGATGCAGCAACAAGAAAAATTATAGTAAACTTTCATTTTAAACGAAAATGGTCTTACAGAAAGATCGCCGATCATTTAGAGTGTTCCGTAAAGATGGTATTTAACGCCATTGCACATCACAAAAAACATGGAACATCCGATAAGGTGCCTAGAAAAGTTCGGCCAAGGAAGACCACCGTTCAAGAAGACAGGCTTATGATTCGTTTGGCTAAGATAGATCCCTTTAAAGATTATAATGTTATACGAAACGAAGTATTTTCACAAGACGACCCTCGAAACGTGTCCGCAAGACTAGTCCGTAGGCGGTTGGTTGAAGGAAATTTGTATGGAAGACTTGCTAGGAAAGTGCCACTTCTCACCAGGCGACACAGAGAAAATCGTCTAGCCTTCGCTAGAAAATATGCCAGTTGGACTGTTCATCAATGGAGAAAAGTTTTGTTTTCAGATGAAACTAAAGTAAATTTGGTAAATTCCGACGGAAAACGATACGTACGGCGACCAATCAACGAGGCTTTGAATAACAAGTACACTATAAAAACAGTTAAGCACGGCGGTGGAAATGTTAAAGTATGGGGATGCTTTTCCGGATACGGAGTTGGTCCCGTGAGAAAGATTGAAGGGCTGATGGATCAATTTCAATACAAAAAAATCTTGGAGGAGACAATGATCCCATATTCAGATGATTTGCCAGTGAATTGGATTTTTCAGCACGATAATGATCCAAAGCATACAGCAAACAGCGTTAAAGCGTTTCTCAGACAACAATTGGTGACAGTGTTAGAGTGGCCTGCTAATAGTCCGGATTTAAATCCGATAGAGAATTTGTGGCACACTGTGAAGAAAACATTGTCGGATGAGCATATCACCAATATCAACCAACTTTACGACGCATTTGTAGAAGCTTGGAGATGTATTCCTTTGGAAACGTGTGAAAAACTGATAGAATCAATGCCACGTCGTTGTAAAGCTGTAATCGACAACAGAGGGTACCCTACCAAGTACTAACAGTACTAATCGGTTTTGGATGTAGTATTCATAGTATTATTCAAATTAAATGTGGTTTTGTTCACTTAGTTAATGTTTATATTGTTGTTTTTTTTTTGTTTCTAATTAGTTGTCCACTTTAGTCCATGTATTTTAATAGACTTTTTATTAAAATGTTATATTTTTATATCAAAATTGTTGTTTGTTATTACTAAACTCGTATAGTAATACTTTAAAAGAACCTATACATCCATATAAATACGTAGGAGCCCTCTATGGCACGTTAAAAATTAGTTATGATGTTAATTTGTAATGAAAATAGAAGACAGGGTTGGTGTTTCTAATTATATGACCACCACTGTATATATATATATATAGTCTGGTTATAGTCTCAATGGTTGGGATGTATCGGCTCGAAGCGCCTACTACTATGCATGACTGATGACATGATGTGTCTGTTGGATGTTTAGTCATTTATTTATTTATATCCATCGAGCTGTTGACCCCCGAGAGGTGTCACATTGAACCACACTGTTCTATCAACACATCGGTCTTTAAGGACTAATGTTGGCATACGTGGATATAGTCATTGCGCAATGTTGTTTCCTAGCAAATTATCAATTGCGTCTTTTGAGGCTGATATGTTTATATCCAAATACTAGAGTATTTGGATATAAACTATTTTGGATATAGTTTTTTAGAAAAAACTCACCCGATTCCAGACGAGCTGAACAACCAATCAGTTTCGACCAATCAGAGCACAGCAGGCGTGGCGGGATTCGCACGACAGTTGACAGAATTGTTTCCTAGCAAATTATCAATTGCGTCTCTTGAGGCTGTCTACTCTATGTTTATATCCAAATACTCACCAAAAAACTCACCCGATTCCAGACGAGCTGAACAACTTCAACAAGATCAACCGCAACGCCTTCAAGCCGCCGGTCTCCGAGGCCGTCAAGAACATAGTCCGAGCCAACTTCACACGAGAGATTGAGTTTTACGAGTTCTGCCGGCAAAGGCTCCACATGCAGCTGAGAGCGCTCCGGGACCCGACCATCCCCCTGCCTACCCCCAGAAGCGCGAGGAGACGAAGAGCGCAGAAAAGGTTTGGTAGAAGATAAATAGTAGACATGATTGTAATTTTTAGGTACCTAAATGTAAGCGTGTAAATAGTATTTTATAGAAGCGTAAAGAAACTTTTATGTCTCAATGTATTCAATGTATGTTTTAATGTATTACTCGAAAGTAATACATTAAAACTGAGCTTTATGTCGTAACAAGTAAAGAGTTAGAGTGAAATTCTCTTTAGCGATTACCGATGTCGCTAGTAGAAAGTCATGAAAAAATTTATGAGATTGACAAAGATATCGAAATGTCACGTGACCACATCACGATAGCTTACTCGTATGTCAATCCCATAGTTATATAATTTTGAGTCGAGTTAGAGTCGAGTCGTATAGTGTGCAACGACACTATACGACCTATATGTTGGTGTAATATTCAATAGTTATTTGGTTTTTAAGGTGTTAGTGTCATTGAATAAACAAAGCGACACCTCTCGTCAATTGTAGATACTAAATGTAACTTTAGTAATTGAACAGGCTTTGATAACTGTAAAGTTTCCCCTGTAGATAGAGCCTCGGCGATTCGGCTGGGAACTATGTCGTGGTTAAGTTGGTATAGTACCCAGCGGGATATAACGGGTTCGAGTCCTGTCGTGGTTGAATTTTTGAGATGATTAAAATCTTGGTCTAACATTTTGTGAAATTCAAAATATAAAAACCTGTAATATTTGTATGTGCAAAATACTGTGGGATTTAGTTATTGCCAAAATAAAATGTAATGTTTAATATTCAATGGCCTCGATTCTGTAGTACACTAACTAAACTAAATTTAAACTATCGCTCTCTTTTACTGATAGTGTACGCAAGAAAGAGATTGCAAGAATTTTACTGCTGTGTGCTGCTGTCAAATCAGATTACGTGCCGCGTTTCTTCGTGCTTATAGTCAGCATATTTTTAAATCACGACTACATTTGTATGGAAAACTTAAAACTGACTAATTTGACAGCACTAAAATTGTAGCTATCTCTTTCTTGCTTGGACTATCAGTAAAAGAGAGCGACAGTTTAAATTTAGTTTAGTTAGTGTACTACAGAATTGAGGCCATTAACTAGGTCACAAATATTATAAATATTAGAATACTATATACCCTTGACATTGTTTGATTGTGTGACGGACTATGGAGTTTTACAGTGATGTGTGTGATTGAAGATTAAGTGGTAGCATATAGATATTTAAATACCATCTACTTAGTAAAGAAAGATAATATTATTAACTATATTGTAGATCTGCTAATTAGCACTTAATACTGACTAATATTTAAATTATTTTAAAGGGGATTCCCCGAAACTACATCAACCCTAGATATGACGTTTTATAAAATATTTGCAATTAAGTACATATCGACCTGCATGTTTCATAGAGTTTTAGTTTATCTAATTTAATTTTCATTGTAGTTTAATTAAGTTTAGTGAGAGGCAGAAATTCTATAAATAAAGTTAAAACGTTTGTATCGTCATTATTGTGATAATGTGAGTGCCGATGAGATAAAAGTAATAAATTATATTTACCTACTTATTTAATTGTTCATATTCATTATCAATTGTACATGTTATTAATAATTTAGCTTACCTACTTTTTTAACCTTTGACGCAAAACGATATAAGTCTGTAAATATTGTATTTTTAGTAAAGACCTCAGTGTGTGGCGGGCGAGTAGCCAGCTGAGAGGCAAGAGGTGCAGGTTCGATTCTAGCTTCGGGACAAATGTTATACAAATATTTTTGCTGATTATGGACGTTGTGGTATCGTACCCACGACACAGGGAATCCTAGTGTGGAGTGAGGACTAAGTATGTAACTGTTAGATGTTAAAAAATAAAAGCTGAGTTAAACTGTATGGTTCATAAATAGGTTTTATCGCCACATGTCACTAGGGCCGGCCGCCGCCGCCGGCGCCGCTGCAAAGGATGCCGGAATGTAAACCGATTGTAATGCAGTTTCGACTTGTAATCGTTTTGTGACTTCAAGAAAGGTACTAGTGAATGTGAGAAAAAAAGTCAGTCGCTGCTAAGTTACAAGGAGACGCTGATATTTATTTTAGTTTTTTATAGAAAAAAATAACTTAATGCCCTATTGAACACGTAGACGTTCTATGCCGTAGCATGACTTTATGAGATTATTTGTTGTATGGTTACGGCTTTTCTTTGTGCCTTTAAATACTTAAAAGTAGTAGAGCTCCTTGTGAAGAGCTTATCCGGGGAAGTACTACCACCAAATCTATTCCTGAAGCTAACCGGTAATGCTCGCATTGCTGAGTTCTGGCTTGAAGCGTATGGATACTGGTGGTAGTTTCACCTGAGACTTTCACCGGGGTCGGCAACGCGAGAGTTATACCTCTAGTGTTTAAGCGTCCACAGGTTACGGTAACCGCTTCCCAACAGATGGGGGTATGCTTGCTTGCCACTTTAGTCTTATAAAAAAACTAGTTTTCTATGCCTGCAGGTCTTCATCCAGTTGACTAGATAATTATGTAGATTTTGCTCTGAACAGTAGGTGGTTAAAATCGAAACCGGCATTGTTTAGATGCGACCGCTATTTACACGAGTGACATTTACAGCGCATAGCTGATAATGATGACCCGTACTGTTTAAGTCTGAGAAGTCTTCAGCTGTAGACATAAACATCACATAAAGAACCGGATTAGCATATCAGAAAGTAGCCCGAAAAAATACAAGCACAACATTTATATCACTTGCAAAATGCCGCTGACAAAGTGAGAAAAACGAACGTTTTTTTGTACTTCTTTTAAAAGTTCTAAGCACAATTTTGTTTTTATATACAACTAGCTTCTGCCCACGGCTTCGCAGGCGTGGTACCCGGATAAAAAGTAGCCTATGTGTTATTCTGATGTTAAAGCTATATTATTGTAAAGTTTAATTAAATTCCATTCAGTAGTTTTTGCGTGAAAGAGTAACAAATATCCATTCTCTCAAACTTCCACGTTTATAATATTAGTAGGACTATAATGGCAAACAAGTATAACCGACCAAGTCAAATGTCAAGTACTTCAAAAGTATGTTTACAAAGTGTCAATTATTGTATCTTGTCCCTCCTCGGTTTTTTTACTACCTACTAACCCTCTGTTTTATAATCACTTGCTAACTTTAGCAGCACGCCTAAAAGTTCTCTGCCTCTATCCTTTGTTTAGTGTTAGAAAAGGACAGGGTTAGAGTTAGCGACTTTCTAAGTTAGCGAGTGATTATGAAACAGAGGGTATATCTGTATCTATATAGTGAAATATTGTTTTTGATAGAAACATCTACTTAATTAGGAATATAGAAAATATAAAAATGAAACAGTTCAGCAATCTAAAGACCGTTGCAAATAATCTACAGATAGCTCAACTGAACCAGATTCACTACCAGACGGAAGCGTCTCCAAAATGCTGGCTGCATTGCTACGCTGAATGACAAGCGTATCTACTATGAAACGGTAGTTAAATGAAATATAAATTAATCATTCGCACATTAATTTATTCTATAGGTTATTCAATAAAAACAAGAGTCAATAATAAGTGTAACAATATTAATTCTATAGGACAGCGTCGCCGCATCGAGAAGTAACGTTAATATGGCCACAATTCAAGAACTCAGGTACATACAAAATAGAAAACGGCCTAATAAATTACATTACAATTATTGCTTATAAGTAAAAATAATTTAATTTAGTAATTTCTAATAGTCTCATTGGATAAAATCTCAAAACCAAAACGATTCATTATTTTTATCAGTTCTGTGTGTATATTTTATGTCATGACTTTGTGGATAAGTATACAAAAATAAAAATATAAATATTCAATTCATAACAATAATGATATAATTAAATCATAAAATCTTAAGTTCATAACTTTTTCAATCAAATTACAACTCTCTTATGTTTTAGTTAACATAATAGGATAAGATTTTAGTATATTAAATTGAATAGCTGATTTCAATTTCAATAATCTAGCTTACCCCAATTTTGAAGAAACTCAAAATAGGATAATAATTATTGTGTCATCACTAATACTATGCATTCTATGACTAAAACATAACATAAAAGTATCTACAGTTCATTTAGATTGTAAATAATGATTCTTACCTAAAGAAGTGATCCTTTTGCTCATATTTTTAATTTATTTTATCCTTACATAATGGCTAACAGTTTCTGTAAAAGTTGTATTAAAATATTAATATCATTCAGAACTCATTTCTCTCAAATATTTACACGGAGCTTCACCGGGCTCCCCGCCATCGGACGGCCACCTAGCGCCACATCTACCATACAATCACATTTTATTGTCCAGTAAGACGTTACGCTACATTTAACCAGTACAAATTAATTTGATAATATTCATGAAATTAAAACTCGTTTGCAAATGGCACTCTGAGAACGAGCTACTCGCTCGTCGTATGTAAACCTATGGCTAGTCTACTTTATATCACAAAAACGCTTGACATCTAAGCCTCAATTTATGTTGACGCCGCTCATTCAGGCCCGGCAATCGCCGCGGGCTCGGGAATGTTTGCAGCGGCGGGCGAGCCCTCACTGCGCGCCGCTCGCCGCTCGCGTTCTCGATCCGAAACCGTCGCTCGCACTCTCAGTCCCTCAGCCTGCTTCAGTAGAACGAGGGATGCCACTCCACGGTGGGATGCAGCGGGCCGGCTGCGGGCGCCGCCGCGCCCTGCATCGCGCCTAGCGCCAGGCAGTCGAAACAGTAGTTGGTGCCGGCGTTGTTGTCCCAGAACTGCTGGCCCTTGCACTGGAAGCGCACGGCCACCTCGAGCCGCTGGCCCGACAGTATCGCCGGCGCGTACAGTACGAACTGGAAGCGGTCCGAGAAGCCGTCGCATGAGCCCTGCACGTAGTTGGCCTGCAGATCCGTGTAAGTTCTCCAGCGGTTCATGGTGTAGCGTACGTGCACTGTCTTGTGGAAGTCGAGGTTGCGCACGCGCACCGAGCCGCACACGGTCACATGCACGCCGTCGCACACGCGCGCGCTCTCCATGCACACGTTGAGCTTCTCGAGCTTCTCGTTGAAGTCACGCGGTAGCTGGAACAGTGGCACCAGCGTGAGCGCGCCCAGCCGTGGCGGCGCGCGCACTGGCGGTGAACTCGCCACGTCGCAGCCCGACAGGTCGTCGTACGCCGACTTAGGAATCACCGGGATTTCATCCATGAATGTTTTCACATCCGCTAGATCGAGCCCGAGCACGTCAGCGAAACGAACGATCTTTTTACGCCCCGGTGTCCCGGGCGGCGTTTTGCCGGTTTTTAGTGATGAGCAACGACGCACGCGCTGCGGCTTGTCGTCTTCTGTTTCATTCTGCTCTTCGTCTTTGACTTCGGCACTCAATAGGGTCACCTCTATTTCGGGCTTAGGGGAAACTTCTACTTCGACAGAAACTTCACTGGTGATTATTTCTAATAAAACCGTACTGGTCTCCTCTGTGACTTCCAAGGCTTGCTGTTCGACAACTTCCTCTGCAGCTTCCGCGACTTCTATAACTTCCTCGTCTAAAAGTTCGGCTTGTGCAAGTGACAGATTATCTAAGACTTCTGTGATATCGTTCTCTAGACTCGTTCCATTTTGATACACTTCGTCTGCACAATCTGAAGGGTCGCTCTTTGCAGATTCAAACTCTGAATCGCTATCCAAAGTTGCACCTAAATAAGGGGGAAGACGTAGGCGTTCATTGTCCGTGACAGGAGAGGGCCTTAAAGTGCAGTCTATTTCATCGAAACTATTCTGACGAGCACAACCCTCAAATGTCATCGCAGAATACAACGGTTTGTCCGAGTGGCCATTTTCCCTTGAAATCGGCTGCGCCTTCACCGGTGAGCTTTCCGAGTAAAAGACGGTCGTAAACCTCAAGCCGTTTTTTGTTAAGTCCGGATGCTGGAGGAGTTTAGCTTGCTTCGCCTCGGTGTCTGAGGCCACATCGTAGAAAGGCGGTTCTTTGTCTTCGGTTGGAGTTCGGTCGGGGAAAGGGTGGTCGATTTCGTCGACGGGGCTGGAGGGACTCTCGCACTCTAGCTCGAAGTCGTAGAAAGTTTCGAGATCTCGTTGACTGGAGGTCGTTGGTCGGGTGGGTGGGACGATGGCGTCTCGCGCGAGCCAGCTGCTCTCGCAGTCGTCATCGGCAGCGGCGCCGAGGTTGCGCAGCCGCGAGTGCAGGTCCCGCGCGAACGCAGCCGCGCGCCCGCGGCACGACATGGGCAGCAACGACGTCAGCCCGCACTGTGAGCCCGCACGGTCACCGCTCATCTGAGTCTGGAAATAAACAAATGCAATGGTTATTTTACAATAATAGCGATATCATTGACGAGTCATGTTCAAAATAGTCTGTGAATGTAGTGGCAGATGGAACGCGTTCACGGTGTTCTCTTTTAAATCATAGTAAATACTAGAGGCACCTTGAAAGCCTTGGAAAAAATATGCTGAAAATAAATTAAACTCGTGAAAAAACTTATAATAAGTACCTATACTACTGGTGATAGCTACTCAACAGTAAATATGATCACATGAAAGTGAATGTCAAGTGTGAACGACCGCGATAAGATAGATAAATAAATTACGTGCCACTCTGTGATCAGAACACACCACTGCCAAGATAACGTTGAGCAAAATTACACTTGGGTCATATCAAAATGAGTAAACAATTATAATTTTAAATGCCCGATAAAGAAATATCACTCCTTATCCCACACACAAAAATGGTAGTTTTCAAATACCTAAATTACACAGATACGGATATTTTCTTTTATACTTCACATTCATTTTAAATTTATCATGATAATTAAATCTTAGAAGAGTCCGCCTCACTCCTGGCCGCGTCTGTGCTTTCATGAGAAAGAGATAGAACAGACCATCAGTAGGATGGTAGACATAATATTTCAGTAATTTTTAAACGTCACATGACGTTAGAAACTTGGCACAAAACGCAAGCACCAACGCCCAGCTCAACCATGAATGCAATCTAAAAATACACATCATAAATATTTTGGGAAAATATATTTTTTCAATATCTTGCCAGAGTCGTCAAGTGGAAGCGCCATACAGTGACGCGAGTTTTTGAAGGTCGTGTCGTGACCCAATTTAAAGGTAAAGGGCAAACTACAGCAAACTAGGTTATTTGAAACTGACCTATCTCAGCTAGCGTGATGCAATCAATGAACTATATTCAATATTCAGGAAACTGAATATTGTAAGCGCAAGAAATGAGCCCGGATTCTAAAAGAAATGAACAGACTGATAATGCTGAAAGATATTGTTTGATGCACGAGTTTGTTATGACTTCAACGTTTTTACGACCGACGAAATTGATCTAAATTTATATGGACGTCACCACACAATTGGGAAATTCAATTGATTTCACTTACGTACGTCCCATCTACACAGTTGACAGTTTCAAAGCACGACACACCCCCCGTATTCTATTCATGTTTAATGTACAAATGTACCCAAATGGAATCTCTTACGGATATTTTATAGAAAAGTAATTGATTTAGAAGATGATTATGAAACTTGTGAAGGGGGCAGACTAGGGTCCACCCACTTCGTAAAGGAACTGAAGGTCTTTGGTATAAATATAGTTTATAACTACATCGGCATGCATTATTCAATCACAAGCGGTCACCGCACTGAGACACACACTATAGTTTTGGGCATAAATAATGTTATACTCGCTCCTCATGTAATTACGACACATCTTGTAAGCTGATGTAGCAACAGTCAATAGAAAAAATAAACCAAGTACTAACTCATATTCATTCTACAGCCACCCTTGCTACAGTCAAACTTGTACAATTTTGAACTGGTAACGCTTACAAGATTTAATTTAAATAAATTGACTGCTTCAAGAAACATTTCAATCTAGAAATATTGAAAATACTTAATTTCTTGATAGAGTTGATTTCAGTCGGAGCACTTAGGCACGGCGTCTATTGGTCGGATGTTATCAACATGTTTCTTAAAAAGAGCTGGTGACAAATTTACGGCAAAAACCGAGTTAGTTTTACTGTACAGTGCGATAACTGGATGTATTTTGAACTTCATTACATCAGGCGAGGGATGCAGTTTGTAAACAGCAGATGCCTTTCATGGACGATTGGCGTTCAAGGTGATTGGGTGTAAACAGAAAAAGTATCCACTCATCACTGCGATAACCCACCCCACCTCCAAACAAAAACATCTAAGGATCAATATGCAATTGATAGTGTCCTCTGATAGAGCAGTAGAAAGAAATCATTATTCATATGGCATTAAATGATTACGAATACTTATTATTTTATTGTCATGTTCAGTCAACGACAAAATTCGATTAGATGTTTATATTTTTATCCCTGACTAGCTGTGCCACGGCCGCACACAGCCCCCAACCCACCGCATCGCATCGGCCGCTTGCGCTATTACTTCTTTTGCTTGGCCCCTAAGGGTCGTAGTGTGACGTCAAATAGTCTATAACCTTTCTGAAAGACCTTTCTAGAATTGGGCTATCAAATGAAAATGCCGTTTAGTTTTAGAGATAAGCGCGTTCAAACAAAAAAATAAAAATAACAAACTCTTCAGCTTTTATTAGTATAGATTATAGATAATTCATAAGTTGCTTTTGTCGCTGACTTTAAAAATAACTTGACGTAGGTACCTACCTAGTTACATAAGTATAATTTAATTATCAGTCTATTATTATATAATTGATAACGTGGGTAATTTTTGATATGAAAGCCTCTTTGATGAAACTAGATAACTTATCTAGAAGATCAGGCGAGACGTTTCGTACCTATGTAGTAGCTACAAGATAAAGAAAATAAACAAATCACATTGTCAACGATTAGTTTTTAATTTCAATGTTAATTTTTATACACTACTTCTGAAATCTTAAGTTTACATTAAGTTTAAAACAGTGTTTTTGACGAAAAAATTTAATACCCACGACGACTAAAAACGTAAGGACATTTAAGAAACAGGGTATAATTTTGTCTGCATTCTAAGTAAAAACAATAGGCTAGTTGACTTAATTTCAAAAATTGGTTTAATTTTACCTTAGGTAATATCCGTAAAAAGACGGCATCTGTGATGAGTAGAGTTCGTGGCAGTCACAACAGTATCCTCAAAACAGTTGCGGAGAGGTACCTCTCCTATTTGGAGACATTTTGTACGGAGGGTTGTCAATCAGTGAAATCAATATATATGATCTTTATGTTCGATCATCTCCCGCCACAGAATGTCTCTATATACATATCATCATTTATCATCGCAGAATTTACTAAAAAATAGTCTAAAGTATCTACTAACAAAATGGATTGTGTTGCCTGAAATAATAGCTTTTGATTTGATTTGATATCTATTTCACCTAAAAAACATATTACCCATACAAAAAAGTATGTACCCAACTGGTTCTGTTCTACATATATAACAACAACAACAACAATGGCATTCCGCACTGCGTGACGTAACGCTTTCTAATTGGTGTTCACTGTCACGTTACTGAATGCCTAATTTTATAGAATTTATGTTCTAAATCTTATTTTTTTTATAATACACACCCATACACCCACTCACCTAAGAAGGTGTAGGTACTAAAACACTACAAAGATATTATTATAATTCTATACACTCACCTACTACGTAACACTGGCTTTCATTTATATCTTGTCATACCTATTATTTTATAAAGAAGCTATTAAAAATATTTGTTCTATGTGTATTAAATCTCTTTCATTGTCAAAGCTCAAACGTAGAAACCTATTATTAGCCTTACTATAAGTATAATGTTTTATATTTATTTGTAAATATAATAACACTCTATCGCTGTTGGTTTCTCTAATAAATAAACTTTTTATTTTAATTTCTTCATATCTTGATTAATCATTAGAAAATCTCCAATCCATCCAATTTATTTTTAGTGGACATAATAAGCCTATTGCTATAAGATTACCTACTATTTTTATTACTACGATTCTTCTTTTGAGACAAATTCTAGCTTGTAGGTATTAATTCATCTCTATATATGTATAACTAGCTTCTACCCACGGCTTCGCCCGCGTGGTACCCGTATAAAATGTAGTCTATGTGTTATTCTGATGTATAAGCTATATTACTGTAAAGTTTCATCAAAATCCGTTTAATAGTTTCTGCGTGAAAGAGTAACAAACATCCATCCTCACAAATTTCCGCGTTTATAATATAAGTAGGATATTAGCAGGATGTTCCGACACAATAATTGTGTTGTCTGTGAAAAAATCAATAATTAAATAAATGATGAAGGTAGCATTGCTAAATTGTCACTTTTGCATGCTTTACTACGTGTATACCCTTAATATTATTGAACCTCAAATTGATAAAATATCGACTTTTTGGACTTTATGGTCTTTTTTAATATAATATAGTTATAGTTATAAAGTTTGCAAATACCCTCGGGAACCTTATACCGTGTTTAGGGTTCCCGATTATTAACGGAATGTTTTTTTAATGCTTTTTACAACACTTCAAAGCTACTAAGCCAACCACCCTTTTTTATTTGGGTTACACGGCTGCAGGTTTTTTAAACGTCAATCACTTCATAAAATAGAAGAATGAGAAGCAGTTAGGTATAAGTACGCAGTACGTCACACAAGAAGCTCATTGAAGAAGTTCGATAACAACGGTCATTGAACCGATAGATAAAGCAAAATTGCTTGCGATATTAATACTAAATACCTACCTAGATACCTTAAGTAAGTACTGTATTTATAGCCAATGACCAATGAGAGGAGGCTTTTAACTCCTTAATGGGTTAGATAAAATAGTTCTATTGGTCACGCTATCTGCAATAATATTATTGCAGGTAAATAATAAGTACTTACTTAGGTTTAATTAACTGCAACTAATCCCAATGTACGTACCTACTTACTAATTTAAAGAAAAACAGCATCTTAATCTATTTATATAAAATACCACTCACTGATTGGGTGACTCACTCTGTTTTTTTTTAGATGGTGAATTGGGGCTGTTGGAGGTTGTATGAAAGTCCTATGTTTTGAAATTAGACACAATCAAATTGAAAGTTTTAACTGCTATTCTTGACAAAATACCAAAGCAATTTTTGAAAACCCACGCTTCCAAGGTCATATTCTAGGGGATCAAGGTTTGTATGGAAAAAAATATTTTATTTTTTACTTCTGGTTCGATGCACTTAAAACTTGGACAAAACTGGCCCAAATAGAAAAGCTTAACATTTCGCAAACGGATCCCGAAATCGAAAAATAGTTTTCACACAATCGCAATATTTTTAAATAATATTGCGATTGTGTGGTATGAAATTTGGCATAAATACAAAGTAAAAAGAGAGCAGGGTTGGCATGTTTAAAACCAAAGTGTTTAAAACAGTTTAAAAAAAACAATGATTTTTATGAAGTGTATAAAACACAGTTTAGAACATGTTTAAAACAACGTTTTAAACTTATTTAAAATGGAGTTCAATAAAACAGAGTTTTAAAACTATTTTGATTGTACTAAATGATATTTAATCAAAATTTCGGTTATTACCGTTTTTTCTGAAATTCATTCCTCACAGTAATTACCTACAATTTCTTAAGTTAAAATGTATTTGGACATTTCTAAACAATCTCCTTGCACTCTGTCGTTGCGGCAATTCCCCTAATATTAACATGGTATTAGTAGTTACCTACATACATATATCATAGGTATTTTCCCCTATTCTATCACGCTCAAACGCAAGCAAAAGATAATTCCCTGCAATAACCACGGGCATACGGGAGTTACCTCTGCTAAAAAAAATAGTATCTTAACCTACAGGGTGTAAGTAAGAGATCAATCATCATTATGGTGCACAGAAAAAACTAGCCCGAAACATTTTACTTAGTAAACGACTTGAATATATTAAAACAGCTCAAAAATGAATTTAACGGGGCCCATTTTATTAAAATTCATGATAAACTACTGAAAATATAAATAAAACATAAAAAAACACCTGTTTAAAACATTTTGAACTGTTTATTTTATAAAATTTAAAAAAAAACTTTTTTTTTCTAACCCTAAAAGAGATATTATTTTCTAATTTTCAAAAACGACATCTAATAGTTACGAGAATACCAAATCTACGCAAACGAAGTTGTGGGTGGGTCGGCTAGTAATCTATCCATTACTAATAATAAAGCTGAAGAGTTTTTTTTGTTTGAACGTGCTAATCTCAAGAACTACTACTCGGATTTGAAAAAATATTTTTGCATTTGATAGCCCAATTCTTGAGGATGGTTATAGGCTAAACGTCATGCTACGACCCTTAGAAGCCGAGCAAAAGAAGTAATATCGCGAGCGCTCGATCCGACACTGTGGATCGAGGGTCTGGGGTAGGGTAGAAAATTTAAATTTCCATTAAAAAATCCTGAGATTTACTGGAATTTTATGAGTTCTTGCGAAAACGTAATTTACAGCTTTGTAGACCGCGGCACGACGCGTGCGCAGCGCGTGCAGATACTGTCTGCCCCTACCACCACTCCCACACACTAAACCCAAGCGCGCCTGGGCTGCGCGGCGCTTTGTCAGTAAGTTTGGCTTGTGCCATTGCAATTTACATGAACAAAGTTGATTTTTAAATTAGTCTCTTTAAAAAGAATATTATTATTTGTTTTTGTACTTAATAAAAAGATCTGAAAAATCTATTCTCCAAAAATCCTGAGATTTCCAAAATCCGGCCGCAATCCTGAGAAGAGCCTAAAAATCCTTAGATATGGTAACCCTAGTCAAGGGCACCTGTGGCACAACTAGTACTACCTCGTGTGTTCATAAGTCTTGAGACACAGTAAAACTAAAAAATTTTTGGAGCTAAGTTGGGTATTCATTTATTGGATATTAAAATTAAAACTACTGACATCTAGATCTGTATTTAAAAATAAATCATTCAAAATGGCCGCCTTTGCATTCAATGCAGGCCTTCAAACGCGTGCGCCATTCATCTATGGCGGCACGAATCTTTTCAATGGGAATCCGTTTCGATTCTTTAATAAGGGCTCGCTTGAGAGAATCCAGGTTTGGGTGGGACTTTCTGCATGCCCTCAGCTCCAATTCCGTCCATAAAGAATAATCCAAAGGATTCAAGTCAGGGCTTGACGAGGGCCAATCTTCGCTCCGAATGAAGCCTGGCAAATTGGCCTCCAGCCAACGTTGGGTAGTCTTAGCTTTATGGGAGGGAGCAGAGTCCTGTTGGAAAACCCAGTATTTTCCAGCGAATAGCGTATCATTTAATGGTTTAACCACCGCTTCCAATATGTCGGTTTGGTAATTTTGTGCCTTCACCTTGACGCCTTGCTGGCAAAAATGAAGCGAAGTGACCCCCTCGTAGGAAACACCCCACCAAACCATCACACTTGCTGGATGATGAGTGCGCTGGACATTGCGTACAGATGGCTGGACGTCCTTTGAACTTCTGGCGTAAACCTTATTGTTCTGCCGGTTAAACTTTTCTTCCACCGTGAAGATCTTTTCATCGGTAAACAGGATATTTTTTGGATCGTGTCTCTTCAATAGGTTCCGACATCGTTCCAGTCGCAATTTACGAAGACGCTCGTTTAAATAATGCACTTTCCTTCGACTGTAGGCCTTTAGTTTAAGATCATATTTAAGTATTCTGTTCACCGATATTCGCGAAATGTTGGTCTGCAGAGCTAATTTCTTTTGAGTCCGGCAAGGGTTGCGACGAATTCGCTCTCTGATTACTTTGATGTTGGCGGGCGTCCTTACAGACCGCGGGCGGCCACATCTTCCACGGTCTTCTAAAGAGCCGGTCTCCTTGTACCTCTTTATGGTATAATACACAAAGTTCCGACTACATCCCAAACTTTGGATTTCACTAAAAACTTGCATTGGTTTTTTTCCTGCTTGAAACAGTGAAATTACAGTCGCACGCAAATCTTTTGTTGGCGCCATTTTCACGGAGAATGAAACAAATATTCAAATGTATATTTTTTCTGATTCAAAACATTCGAAATTTAAAATTTTAAAAGTTTAAAAATGGTTGCATGAATTACTTTCTTTTTAAATTAATTAAATGAGTTCGTCTCAAAACTTATGAACACACGAGGTATAATGTTAATGTATTTTAAAATGATTTTGTATGAACCAAGTCTTAATGTAATAAAATACATAAAAATGATCGTCTGTATTAAGCTTAATCAGACAAAATAATGTCACCAAGACACAGACCAAGATAAGCTTGGATGCATGTATTGATACATGGAGAGAGTTTCTCACACCTTTGTTGCGAGGTATGCGAATAATCTTTAGTCGATTCTCACACCTATGTGTTTACATTCAAGCAAGAAACAAAAACTTGCCTACGATTATAATAATAAACAATTAATTATATAATAATGATATATATATAATTATATCACACGATACTCGCAATGTGTGATTTATTTCACGAAAAGACATACGATTCTTGTCTTCAAATTTTGTTTACCATGTACCTAAAAAAAAAAAACTCCCAATATTTAAAGACGAGGTGATGATCGCCCTTTCACATGTGAATCTTGTACAGGAAATTCACATGAGGCAAGTTTTTTTTATTCATTAAATAATCTCATCTTCGAGATGAGAAACTCTCTCCGTGTAAATAGCCCTCTAGTCTCTTAATGTAGAAAAATACGTTTATGTACTAAAGATTTATGTAGAAGCGATGACCACAATCTGTCAAATAGGTATTCATGCTTCAAGCAACATCATTCGATAAGTAGGTAGGTGGAGGTGGGTATACCTAACTTATTGATCAATAAATTAGAGTACCTAGCTTATAGTTAAGAGCATCTCAGTAGGTACTTAGAACATAGGAAGGTATCTTATCTTGCAAAACCATCATTATTATTAAATTTCGGGAATAACGCATATCAATGAAAGTTCTATTCATGAATCGAAAACATATATAGGTAAGTAGGTATCTGCATAATTTGGAGTAACTGAATACAATAATGACTTTAATCAAATAAAACAACAATAGGTTATGAATCACTTATAAGTAGGTATACATAGTTAATGAACACGACAAACAGGCACACAGAACTCACAGTAGTGGAGCCTGGATAATTTACAAGTTGTTTCGCCAAAGTCATTAACAGAGATGTTTTAAAGGACGAATAGCGGTCGTTCATCTACTTACGTGTCGAAAAGCTACTCGTACCTCAGTGAGATTGTATGTAAAACTGTTAGAATCGCACTCTTCGAGCGTGTTTCAAGTAACAATAAATACTTATGCAAACTTTAACCTTACATAATTGATTATGCTGATTATAAAAAAAACATACATAGTTAAAACATAATCAAGAATATTAAATAGGACTGGATGTATCCACCAATGTGATGTAAACTGCAATTTCCAATAAGAATTCAGTTTGCAGATTTTCACGATAACTTTATCACAGAACACTCTAATACTTACACTCTCTAAACTGTAGTCAACACCTATTTACATGTTGATTAAATTCAGCTTGACGTTTCTAAATGAACACATAAATCACCTTAAATGTTGTACAACTGAATAGCAAAATGGCAGTTTTACGTGATTTTAGAGCTGTCACTTTAGGTTAAGGTTAAGCTTGTGGCGCTTCAGAATACGAATGTTGACTAAATCCAATTTTACGCCATTTTAGGACGGATTTAGTTAGTTAGTTTTAATTCGGTACCAACTGAATTGCTACCATTACCACCCATCGAACGTCCAAGAATTGTTTTTCAACGCCAGGCCATACACGTGTTAGGACTGGCGAAGAGCCAGAGAGAAGCAGGTGATCTGTGAAAATTAAGGAATTTAAAACGAGTACCTACTTATGTTGAGAAATTAGTGCCTACCTTAACTGTGATATAATACCTTATACGAGATGATCCCCTTGGAATAATGCTTCATAAGTCAATACAACAAGATGATATTTTCCCTTCACAACTTTTCTAAGGGTACCTAAGGGGTACCTACTTACTTTAGTCAACATACAATCGAAGTTTCGATTAAATTCTCAAATATAGTAAAGATTGGCAAGGCGCCACAGTATTTTAGTCAAATTATAATTTTCGAGTGTAATTAATGAACCCAATGTCAGGTTGATTGTCTAATAAAATTTCAGTGAGAAACTAACGTTACTCAGGCGGATAGAGAATGGTAAACGCACATTGTCTGGGGTAGGTACCTACATGCATGAGCTATTTGAGTCGAGACTTTCACTTTGTGTCCTAAAATAATTCACAGACTCATCCCAAAGCAATGGATATATATGTACCAATAGGAATCTACATACCTACCTACAGACGGTGATCACGCGCTTGGCACTAACTTATAACACCCAACGTTGAACCTTCCTACTCGGAAAGCGTAATTGTATTTGTAAACAAACATTACATGGTGCACTTATCAGTATCAGTAGTAGCCGTCTAGCTTGTGCACCATACACAAAATATATGTTTTTTGTACTAAGGTACACCACTACACATTTATAGGAACCTATCCTTAATTTTTCAGGTCTCTAAGACTTACGGTTAAGGCTCTGCGTTAATCTCTCAGTTACTCAATGAACCAATCAATGTGTCGATCACGCTAAACCATGGCTATCGAGATGGCAATCAATTTTGACACTTCTAGTTCCCCATTTGATTGGCCCATCCATCAAATTGCGATTACACTGATTCCCCATCGTTTGATTCCAATACCCAGACTAAACTAAAGCCATGAACCGTCCATGAACTAACGAAACTTGTGATTTTGAAAGTAATCTAATCACGCTAATGCCATGCCTCCACCTCGATAGCCATGGAAATTAGTGTGATCGCCCCGCTGGTTTTGTTTTTTATTACTACTGACATAATTATATGTCAGAAAATGCCATGATAAGAATACTGTTGTACATAAGTGCCTTGTTGATGATTTTAAGTAGGTATTAGCAAAACATTTGGGGTGTGGTTTGTTCAGGATATCAACAAAATCAACAACGTAACAGTGCAATGTGGAATAGCGATCGATTGTCGCTCACGACCGGTTCTGAAGAAAACTCAGTGCGCTTTCACATCGCGACATTTCGTATGTGTGACCATCTGAGTTTCCAGTCAAGAATTTCATAATGGGATATCACGATATGAAACTGCTTTTAGATAGACTGCACGTTTTTTAGAACTTTCTCGATCAGATCAAATCTGTTTTAAAGCCGAGCATATTTGATAAAAATGGAGCCAACAGAAATGGAATTATGTTCATGGAGCAATAAAAATGCATAAAAATTGTATTCCAAGCAATGTCAATGGTATGATTGTGCCGTTACTGGTGGTTGTTAAAATATTTGGCCAGCTCAAGTGGCGGACGGTCGATCGTGATTACATTCTGTATGAGTGGATGCGTGTCTCGTGTCTGTTGTATTTGTAAACAGTTATTGAAAGTCCGACACTCGACCGACAACGACAATGACTCAAAAATATGCATTTATCAATGATTTATTTATGCTATAAATAATGAATTGGTAAAAGAAGACAGCTGTCCCAGTCGAGGTATATTATTTAGGTAGGATACTTACCACCTACCCACTTAAATTGTCGAGTAAACTTATATAAAGTTAGTTGGTAGGTAAGTTTAGGTCCAGGTAATGTACCTAACATTACCTATATATTCCGAAAATATATCAACTTGTAATATTTGTATCTCCGCTAATAATATTGAAACGTTAGGATAAACATTTAGATTACTTTTTATCGTTAACTTCCGATGAGGGAATAATTTGCGTCAAATTCTTAGTTACGAGTATGTCGTAGGTACCAAAATAATTTTATCATTTTTTTATATAATCAATATTTTATATAATAATATCACCTAGTCCCAAAATAAGTAGAGCTTGTGTTATGGGCACTACATAACAGATATACTACTCATATATTTTTTATATATACGAACTTCCTTTCTTTACAATTTTACACAATGCCTAGAACCTGCGCCGTGCAATTCAGCGGCCGCGGAAGTGGGGGCCAAATGCCCCCCTAAAATCACATAAGTACACGCCTACCAAGCCAGTGCTGGAGATTTAAGGGGTGACCAAAGAAGTTTATCCACCCCCGTCACGGAGTACTTCCGCGGTCCCTGTACAAGTGCCATTAGAATGTATGCGTGCATTCCTGAGTGCATCCCACTTATTTTCCAGGCATACAGTACCTATCTAAATAGTGAACTCGTCTAGTGCAAATATACAATCGACAGCTACTTGCGTGGTATTACTGTATTTTCTTTAGGCACATTCAAGAAAAGTTTGTTGTTCTGAACTAGATACCTACACTAATAAGGAACTGTTTCTTGGCACTTGAGATAGAAGAAAGATAAAAAAATATCAATCACTTCAATAGGCACAATGAACTGATTAATTAACTACTAGGTAGCTACTCTAATTACCTAAGGTAATTATTTACAAGGTTTTTGAAAATAAAACACGGACTCCACGGAGTTAACATTATTAGTAAACAAATACACAGATAATTTAATGGCATCATCATTTCAAGATTTGTAGACTCTGACCTGATTAATTGGATTTGAAAAACAAATTAGATTGTTGATCATTCATTAATTATTTACCTAAGTCCCAGTTTTATCACCTTGCGGGATCAAGAGGCGTCAGGTTTTAAGGTTGATCATTATCTGGCCACTTGTCTGCCCTGGCTTAGGTCAAAACGTGATACGTTTGAAATAATCTGACTTTACAGTCAGAAATTATATGAAAAATATGAAAGTAGCATTTTTTCAATCACATTATTTGTAACTAATATAACTTGTACTAGCAGTCGTACTAGCGTACCTACTAGTACCAGCTTTATGATGAACAATGACAAGCACACATGGACTCAGTTGGGTGAACTGGATTTTCATTAAACACTCTATTATAAATCTGAAAACACGCTTTACGGAAAACTTATTTTTACATAAAATTACCATCCTACATTACTGACATATTCTTTATTTAGGAGAGCATTTGTTGATAAACCTATACCTACATAGATAATATACGAGCCGCATGTTTACTATTTATAAATGATGCCTAACCTATACTTAACGATGTCACAGAAGTTATGAAATGATCACGACGTCTCGCAGGCATGGCTGATAACGTCAGGGAGAGCTAACGTGATCGCTGTTTTGATGTAAGTAAGTGCAGCTGGTTATTGCACATGTGACAAACAGGATACGCTAAGGAAAGAACAACATTGGTTCAGGTATGAAAAGGAGTTTCAGTAGAAACAGAAGTGACAAAAGTAAATTAACAACTTGAGTTATAAGATGCTTTTTGATTGTAAATTTATATTAGGTACAAATAGTTAAAAGCATAGATTTTCAAATGTAGTCCAATATTGAACTAATATTCAAAATATTTCAATATTTTGGTCTACAATTATTTGTGTTATAATAATTGATAGGACATTAAATGCCTAAAAACCGACTTCCTCACGTGCTTATTTTACTCACTTTTTCGAATAAAAAACAAAAGTTAAATAGCCCACAAAAATGTTTCGGCTAATCGTGATTCCATAAGATGATGATTTGTTTGAGTTTTACGGGAAATTTAGCAATCCCTCAGGAATAAAATGTTTATGGCACTACCTCGGTATTATTCTCTATACAACGACAAATAATCATTAAAATCGGTTAAAAACTGGCGTCAATATCACACACGATAAAAAAAACAGCCGAATTGAGAGCAAGTCTTGCTGCTAAGATTCCTCTTTGCAATTCATGTCCTGTGTTTTGAAGCCTAAATAAAAATGCACAATTTTTTAATGTAAGCAACCTAGGAACGGCAACACTGTAGAGGGAGAAAAAAAAAGAAGAATTTTTGAAGTTATTTTTTAATAAGTCAAAAATTGCTGACTGTACAGTATTTTCCATCTACAGTATTTAAGTTCCTAGGTCGCTTACGTTTTAAATGTAGGCTTCAGAACACAGGACATGAATCGCAAAGAGGAATCTTTAGCAGCAAGACTTGCGACATACGCGGATAATATATTGGTATTGGATGCTATTTTGAGCTAGTTGAATGACCCGAGTTTCTTGTATACACTGAATGGTACGTCACAGTCAATCTATTTATTTTTACCATTTAACTCCTGGTATTTGGAAGACGGATTGCAAGAGTAGACAAGTACTTAAAAAATATTTTTTTCAGTAAAATTTTATCTATTACTAGCTTCTGCCCACGGCTTGGCCCGTGTAGTACCCGGAAAAGTAAAAAGTAGTTTAAGTTGTAAAAGGTAGCCTATGTGTTATTCTGATGTATAAGCTATATTTCTGTAAAGTTTCAACAAAATACGTTCAGTAGTTTTGCGTGAAAGAGTAACAAACATCCATCCTCACAAATTTTTACGTTTATAATATAAGTAGGATAGGATAATATACTAGCTTCTGCCCACGGCTTCGCCTGCATTGTAAAGCAAGAACGAGTTATCATCGTAGGACAATATTTCTCATGGAAATAAAACAACTTTAGGGCAAAATTACTGAATATGCAACAAGTGCGGGTTAACGACGCATCCTTACCACACTGGGTGTCGTTCATCAATATTATTACATAGCCTCCCACAGCAACCCGCTCCACTACCATCCACTTACTTGCCATATAATAACCGAACATAACTCGGAGCGCATAACAATTTACTGGGTAAGATACCCTCCCGCAACCAGTAGTTATAAACTTAGTTAACTATTTGACGTATAAAGCAGTATGCCGGCGTATGTCCACGGGGCGCTTAACCTGACCTATTCTATTATTCTTATGACCGGACGCGGACGTATCTACAAGGAGCAACTCCTGCGTTACAGCTGTGTTGCTGCCATGTACTACCTACATGGTTCACGGTTGCATGGAGCCACATCGAGCTAAGTTTTATGCCGACGCAAATGTATGAATGTTCAGGAGATTCTGACAGATGCTTCCCCTAGTGTAGAGAGCCGATAGAAAAGGGCTAATAGGTTTAATTATGTTCCACAATGTACCTTTGGATTGTTTAAATTAAGTGTTTGAAAGGGATACAATTTGGATACCTATTATCGGTACTATGCGATGTACGTTAGTGTAGTGAAGGTATGTTTAGTTTAAACGTGACAGTGAGCCAAATGAAAGTTATCGTTCGTTTTACTATGAATTTAGGTATGGGCCGAGAAGCGCCGGTAGACAGGTGCCGGCCGGTAACTACAAGCTTTCTACGTATATTTATCCTAAAAAAAAAGTTTACTAGGCTTGATGCTACTACTTTAGGAACCAATGGAGCAGAAAAATATGGAGAAAACTTCTCTTTGCAACTTAGTTAGGTAAATAATTAATCAGTCTTTATTACAAAGTTTAGAAAAAATATATCAAAACAAAACTAAGTAGGTAGCAGCTGCTGGTCTAGTATTAAAAAGAGACGACGAAACGAAAAACTTAATCTCCAAAACAAAAAGGGAGAGAGATGTTTTGCGAGAAAAGTAAATGTATAAATTACCATACCATACCATACCATAACTTTATAAAATGTCAATAAAAGAACTAGTTCTGGAAAAAAAAGATCAAAAAGGCCCAGATTAACGTGTATGTACCTATCTGTTGAATGTGGCGACGCAAATTAGCTGGTTTTCTTGCATGAATTACTACCCTATTAATATTATAACGTGAAAGTTTGTGAGGATGGATGTTTGTTGCTCTTTCACGCAAAAACTACTGAACGGATGTTGATGAAATTTTACAGTAATTATAGATTTTACATACATTTATATCCGGGTACCACGCGGGCGAAGCCGTGGGCAGAAGCTAGTTGGTTATATTACAGGCTGTTAGTGTTAAGTTGTGCCGGCATGGCAGCCGATAAGTCTACGATATTTGATGCACTCGTAAATTACATGCAGTACCTACACGCAGTTATGCGTCGCTGCGCCTGCGCCCAGTAAAGTGATATAAACGAATTACTGTACATAATCGTAGCTAAACTGTTGCTTATTCGGTTATGTAAATAACTTGGAGATGCTCTATACATTTCGTGACACTGTTGAAAGTGTAACCCTGAAAGAATCAAAGAGGCACAAGCCTTGGAAAAGTAGTGTTTAATTTCATGTATGTGTTGAATATATTAACGGAATAATGAATTTGTCTATTTGTAAAATAAGTATTCACATTCTTAATTATTATTAGGAATTATATATAATTCCTAATAATACTATAGTCGAATAGAATTCAGGGATAATGAATATTAATGTGAATAAATAGGATTAATTACCTTTTTAATCAATACTGGAATCTGGTGTTCCAAAGACATTTCAAACTTAGGAGAACTCATGTGTTTTCTGTCACTAGCACACAAGTTAATTTATCACAGGGTTGGCCGTTCCACTTATAATCTTATTTGTTTATTAATAAGTATTATTATGAAGACACTTGATAACTATCACTCGATTCCGTATGACTTATATTTATCAAGTATTATTCATTTATTTTTACTTTTTTCTTAATTTATATTTTGAGGGTGGTTATGGGACGCGTCGCGCATAGCCAGCCAACACAGCGGTTGCGCGCGATACAAATGAGCGCGCGCGAGCCAAGCGCGCCCGGCCCAGACTAAAGACGCCCGCGCACCCTGCTGCACCACCAATTTGAGACATCCTATGCATCGCACTCACTCATAATTATCTCCTTTTTGTGTACATAAAATAGTAAGCGATCAAAACAGATTTTGCGATAAACTAGGTATCACTGGATTACAGAAATATTTATCTCCTTACACGCAAGTATAAATAAAGAGTCACGCAGTCGATGCGTGCGTATCACGCGTAGATACGATGCCCTGGCGATGGCGCCTCGGCTCGGCGCGGCGCGGCCTGTCGCTAGCAGATTTGAGCACAAAAGTTAGGTAAATCAAGATTTTCCGAAATAAATAGTTAAAGATGCAGGGACCTACTAAGCAATTTTCGTTCTGATAAAATTACAAAAACTGCATACCTATATGAAGTAAGTAGGTACCTAGGTATAATGTTATTTTATCACGGACAACCAGTTTTAAAAATAAACAAATACCTCTAAGTACATATACAATTGGCCCTTTTCAATTTGCATATCGCCCTGTAGACAGATCTACTCGGGATTTGGTAGATAAATAGGTA
Source organism: Perizoma flavofasciatum (assembly GCA_958496245.1). Taxonomy (NCBI): domain Eukaryota; kingdom Metazoa; phylum Arthropoda; class Insecta; order Lepidoptera; family Geometridae; genus Perizoma; species Perizoma flavofasciatum. Next base: position 8,388,782 of record OY292431.1, read on the forward strand.
GGTACCTACTCATCTCTACCTATATACCTACCATTAATGTGCTACTGAACCGACCTTCAATTTATTGATTAAGCCAATTAGGTAATTACTATTAAAACATTATTTCACGTTAAACAACAATATCAGCTGTTTACAAAATTAAAGAACAGGTGACCTTTTAAAGTGTTATGTAGGTACTTACATAATAATATATACTGCACTTAATACACAACAAACAATATCATTAATAATAATAAAATGTGCCGCGGTTAAATATAAACATTGGTAACATAATAGGTACTTTAGAGAAGTTTGTTTCAATATAGAAATGCGCCCAACATATGCTAGCTTTTTTGCGTGCGATGTTTTTGTAACTATTTTCAATTCAAAAGATGTGTGCTAAATAATGTTAGAGTGAATCCTAGACTAAGATTAGCACAACAGATAAGGCAGCAATAAAAATGTGGATGAACGCAACATATTTGCAATTAAGCTTTTATTACGCAAGGCGATGTTACAGATATTATATAATATTTAATGTCGGAAGTTGGTGAATTTATGAAGGATGTTGGTTAAAAGTCGATTAAAGTTATCTTGTCCTAGGCACCCAAAGTTCACTCCGCGAAGCCTCTGATGATCCCAAAAAACTTCTGTGCTCCTAGGCGGAGTTACAAAGTTTAGTTTGTATGAAAGACAAACTAATCTGTCTCATCTTAGATACCGTTAGACAATATTTGGTGGTTTCATAGTTTAGTTTATGAATTTTAACGATTCCCGAGATTAGAGAAACTATCTACACACAAGCATGTATGCAATCCTCGGTGCGCGAGTTAACTATGACAATTGTCCTGTTTATTTTAATAACTAAAATTTATATGAATATTTTTATTTTTGCGCATTAAAAAGTTTTTTTCTATAATTACCTCTAGGTGAAATTTAAGGCGTATGTGTTTACATGTTTTTGTTTTACTTAATGAACTAACTTTTGATTAAGTCAGTGGGGTTAATGGGACCCAAATGTTTCAAAGTCTCTTTTGATAGAAATTCTTGCCTAAAGTGGATTGGATACTAGCCCATCGTCACGTAACACTTTCCACCGTGACGTTTCATGATAACGCCTAAATAATATTATTACAATTGAAGACATAATCTCCTTAACAATTAGATAATATTGTAAAAGTGTAAAGAATTTATAATACCTAATATTATAATCTAGATATTTTAGATTATAATGTTTCGTATAATGTTTTGTTTACTAAAAATTAGTATTATAAATAGCTAGTAGAAGTAATACCTACCTACTATCTATAAACAGTTCAATAAGCTACCTCTTTTTTTGATCGGTTAAAATGTGCCAACCCTAAGCATTTTTCCCTAATAAACCCAGACTTGTCCCTGATCACCCCAAAGTGGGCGTGATCAGTGATATGGTTGTTTATGCACTTTATCAGAACAAAATATAATGTGTTTGATAAAAACTGCTTCATCTATCTCAATACTGAATCAAGACCAAAGTTTTGATATTAATAACGTATGGCATTTTCTTAGGAATTAATTGAGCAACGGCATAAAGTTGAGCTTCGTCCCTATTTCCATCATTTTACAGTACTTACCCTTAGATATAGGTACTTATTTAAAACTAAGTAGGTACATTTGTTATATTAGATTAGAAAATTAAAACAGTGGTTATTGGAGAACTTTTTTATGCCGTAGAGGACTATTTCAATCATAAAATTTGATTAAGCCTTTTAAGTTATTATTTCCCTGAACCTTACTTTAGATGTCAAATAGGTATTATTCAAATAACAAAAAGCTTCATTTTTGCATTTATTATTTCCCATTTTTGACTTTGAAGAACTATAAAATGATACTTACCACAGATTAAAAAGGAAAGCCTATATATTTTTTTAGTACATTCATAATGAATTAAAGTCCTATCAGAAGCAGCTATACACTCCTATGAACAAGGGAAAACACGAAGAAGAGTTCCTATTTCCGGGTGGAACAAGCATGTAGCAGGTTTCCATAGGGAGGCTAGGTTTAAGTTTATGGCCTGGGTTCAGCTGTTGGCTGGTAAGCCAAATTGTGGTAGATTTTACAACGATATTATGTGTGAGAATAGGAAACTATTTAAAAAAAAACTAAAATGGTGCCAAGATAGACAAGACCAAATAAAAATGGCCATTCTGGCATCACATCACTCCGCCAAAGACTTTAAGCATTTCTGGAAGCAAACAGGAAAAATGAATGTAAAGTCTGGCCTCCCTGTGAGTGTAAATGAGGTGAGTGATCATACTATGATTGCCAACCTCTGTAAAGATCATTTTAGTGTAAGGCCTAATTCGAACCTTACTGAATGTGACGGTGTGGGGACTGTCACGCATCAGGAGCGAATTGTTAGTGTCAAAGCTACGGATGTACTAAGGGTGATTCGTAGTATGCAAAGAGGCAAATCTCCTGGGCATGACAGTCTCAGCATTGAACATCTAAAGCATACCGGTGTTCATCTGCCGCGCGTGCTCTCCATGTTCTTCAATCTGTGCCTGTGTCACTGCTACTTGCCTGATGAATTAACTAAAACAGTAGTGGTTCCAATTATCAAATGCAAGACTGGAGACGCTTCGGATAGGGACAACTACCGCCCTATTTCGCTGGCGACGGTATTGGCGAAGGTTCTTGACAGTCTGCTCAGTAAAAATCTTTTGCAACACGTTGAACTGCACGATGCCCAGTTCGGCTTCCGGGCTGGGCTTTCAACAGAAAGTGCTATTCTATGCCTGAAGCAGGATGTCAGGTACTACACGAATAGAAAGACGCCGGTATACGCCTGCTTCCTGGATCCCTCTAAGGCTTTTGATACTGTTCTGTATGGAAAGCTCTGGGGGAAACTGGAGGCGGTGGGTGTTCCGGCTGAAATCATTTGTATGATGAAACACTGGTACCGCTGCCAGCAGAACCAGGTCCGGTGGGCGGGGGCGTTGTCCGATGCGTACAGGATGGAATGTGGCGTGCAGCAGGGCGGAATAACTTCTCCTTTGTTGTTTAACCTGTACGTTAATGACCTCATTGGCGAGCTTAGCAGCACTCATTCGGCCTGTTTTGTGGATGGAGTTTGCATCAACAACATTAGCTACGCAGACGACATGGTGCTGCTGGGACCGACAGTGGGGCCGGTGCGCAAACTGGTTAGAATTTGTGAAGCGTACGCGGCAGAACATGGACTGAGATATAATTCGAAAAAGAGCGAAGTGCTCATTTTCAAGACTGGCACAACTAAACCAGCCCAGATTCCGCCGATTATGTTGAATGGTGCGGCTCTACAGGTTGTACATAGTTTTAAGTATTTAGGACACATAGTGACAGAGGAACTCAAAGATGACGCAGATATAGATAGCATTGGCGGTCCGGGGAAATATGCTCTCAAGACTGTTTGCACGATGCTCGAGAGAAGTAAAGATCACCCTATTTAAGGCATACTGTCAGTCTTTTTACTCGAGCAGCCTGTGGGTAAACCACACTCACCGGGTCGCCAATACTCTGCGTATCCAATACAATAATATTTTATCGCTTTTGTAGTGCATCTGGGATGTTTGCGGAGGCGCGCACGGATGGTTTTCACGCGATAATTCGCAAGAAAGCCACTTCCCTACTCTAGCGTGCGCGAGCCAGTAGCAACAGCATCCTGCAAATGGTGCTGTCCCGAATGGACTGTCCACTACAAAATAGGATAGTGGAAATCATGATAGGGATCTTGCAATTATTATTATTTATTCCAATTTTGACAAGTTTTATCATTATACTTAATATTTTTGTAATTTTTATTATGAATATTATTATTTTTCAATGCGATTTTTCGGGTTTCTCTGAAATACTTATAAGTTGATTTGTTTTGTTTTTATATGAATATATGTGTGTGTGTGTTGTATCGTGAATAATATGTGTTTTTAAAAAATGTTTTATATGGATAAGACTGCAGTTTCTTATGCGTGGTTCTATAATTTTAATATTCCCTTATAAAATTTAACAACAAATGACACTGCGTATTATTACACCCTATATCACTCTCTAGGCTAAGACGAATTCAATGACACCGCGGTTATATTTATCCTACCGGTTTGGATTGATTTTTTAAATCGGAAATCGTTTATGGCGGCATATAGCCGGCTACAGGATAAGCTAAAGTATTTTTGAATCGTTGGAAATCGAATATGGCGGTTTGTAACCGCCATATTCGATTTCCAAAGGAACGTCGGGGAAAAACTACCTAAAGCTTTTCAAAAATGGTTGGTATAATTTTACCGTGGCGTCGCTCGTCAGTAGTAGCAAAGACATTAATTTAGTTTGTTATCCCGCAGTTATGACTACTTATGACCCACCGGATATCGATCACTTAATATATTCATAGAATTTTGAGCCCGAGCGTCCAGAGCACCAATTTATGAGACGGCATAGAGTTAGCCGTGTAACTAATTGACTACAATAAGAAAGGGGACCGGGAATGTAGGTAGGTACCCACTATATTTTATTTTATTTATTTTATTTTAAAAATTTTGGGAAAACTTACAGCTAGACAAGATAATAGCCTCAAGCAGTGGACTTCTAAGGCTGTTGATAAGACGATGGTGGTACTTTGACAACTTATATAATGTTAAGATAGCGATTGCTTAGTTATTTCCAACACAATGAACCTCATGTCCTGTGTTGTAATGAGTGGATAGGTGTTATCGTTTTTAAATCGGCTATCATCATCAGATCTTGACCAAATTGATATATATGGGCTAGCTGTAAAACCTAATGAATAAAAATCATCAAATCGGTCAACTACTGGTAGAGATACACTCAATTGCGATGCCTATGCTTGTTCCACTGATGAGATTCCAGTTTCTATCTCGTAATCCATTATCAGATTTTCACTAAATGTATATGGGTAAGGGACTCACGTTGAGGTAAAGTCCATGGGTAAACACTATTGAATAAAAAGAGAATCATTAAAATCAGTCAATAATTGTAGGAGATATCGAATACCAAGTATCATACAAATAACATAAAAAATAACGAATTCATAACTTCCTTCTTTTATTTATAGTCGGTTAAAATGATACAATTAAGCACGCATCGAAATAATTTACTTTAGAAATACCTTGGTAGATTGAGGTACATTCAAAACTTACGTTACCACAGATTTTTTTATACTTACTGAGCCCTGTCTACTATCGTTTTGCCGTACGTACCTACCTACAAATTCTAACTAACGGAATCATACCAACTAAACCATACACGTCAAATCGATAAATTTTAAAAATCCGACATTTAATATAAATGATAATTCCACTGTATAGTATTCGGTAAGTATTTACATCTTACACAATAATTATGACAAGGGATAGCCATAAGATGTAGAACTTAACAGCTCTGCTACATTGTAGAGTCACAAAGTTACCAATCTTACAGGTTCTAAGATAAATGGACTATTAAATGGACTAAATACTTACCAAAATAATTAAAGGCCTCATCGACTTCTACATCCATTCGTTCTGTTGTATGGGTTTAGCTCAAAACAATACAGGTACCCTCTTAACTTAAAGAACATACTCTAATATTATAGGGGTTATCTATTGTTTATTTTTCTTGCATCGAGTAATGGCATTTAGCACATAATAAATAATTCTGAATAAGTAGATGACTACCTCCCTATAATTACAAATAAATCAATAGTAGGGTTTTTGCGGACTTATCATAATTCAAAATGATGAATTGATGCAATCTGGAGATCGTCTGATCCTACACTCACATCTACAGACGTAGAGCGGAGCACTGCTAAACGTGCGTCATACCACTTTTAAACAGTCTTGCTTGAGCAAAGACGTCGAGCTAAACGAGCTTTCTTAATCATTTGAACGAACTTTTCTTATATATATGTACATCTCATGTCCTGTGGCTTGTTTTAATTTAAAAAATACAGTATTAAAAAATAAAAAATAAAAATACATTATTCTAATTTGAATAGAGAATTTTCCAATACCAACAGCATCATAAACTCCGAGTAGGCTGTCCAGTCCCCCCGAGGCTAGCAATCTGAAGGCAACTAACCCAACCCACGAGCTGAAGGTAGGAAGGTACAATAGGTACCGATACCGACCCCAATTAATTTAGTTGTCATGACGACCGACGCCGACAAAGCAAGAGATTGCGGTAAAGCCACAGACCATTTTCAACTAGTAAACAGGTTATGCTTTGGCGTTTAGACGTTTGTGAGCGCGCGCCGGGAAACAGCATAGGTTTCGAACCGAACAAGTAAGAAAAAATCGCGTAGGTACTAGTATTAGCTTCAACTTCGTTCCATAGACGAATACTTAGTTTTTCTAATTCATTCGTGCTTCTTTCTTTAACATTACACGGCCCGCGGTCTTTAAAGATAGGGTTACAGCTTTATTGCCGCACCCGCGCGGCGTCAATTTTATTTATTGAGAACCAACTTTCTATGGCAATACTGCGACTGCTACAATGTAAGGCCCGGATTCCCAAGAGCGAGCTATCGACGGAAAGCGATAAACATTGCAGCGAACTTGTAACATTATTCCGCGCGCCGCGCCTAATGCCTGGATAAGACGGTGTCAGATAGTTATTTTCTACATAATGATTTATTTAGTTTCAATCCACAACTGTAGGTATTTATAAATAGAAATGTATATGGCGCCCAGATTTAAATGTTATGTCAAAGTGTCAGCTAGCTGTGAAGATTTCAGACTTCCTTCTCCTCGACCTTCAATCTGGAATGATTTTAAGAAGTGGATAACTTTTTCAATGTAATCGAGCATTTTGCATGACACTAAATTGCTATAGACAAACTACAAAAATGTTGCAAAAATGAATGAATTATCATTCAATCTGGCGTGTTTGCAGCGCCCGTTTTGTTTTAGTTAGCTAAGTTACAGTTTCAAAACATTTCAGCCACTCATTAAAACAACTGACAGCATCAAGGAAGGAATGTAACTTAGTTTAGGCAAAGTAACCTCGACGAGGCATTTAGTATATCGATAAAGTCACTCAAATTGTCCCAATTTCAAAATATAATTGTTCCATGACAGTTGGTGGTTGGTGGACAGGTATTTTAGAGCATTATGATATCATTTTCATGTAAATTCACTTCAGCATTTAGCCTAGGTATGCATTGGTATAAGAAGCACTGACAACATCGAGGCGGGCGGTCGGTATGCATCGGGAACCGGTCGAGAAACGCACCCGAAGCGAACACCTCCTCCTGAATGTAGGCTTGAATAAATATGTACGTACCTACCTGAGCTGCAGATTATGTCATAATGATTGTCCTATAACTTGCAGCGGCGAATATCTACCTGGTAGTAAAATAAAGTTGCATTTAACTATTACATGATTGCGGAGTAGGTAGGTACTTATTTTGTCTTCTCTGATTGGAATGTTACTGTTTTACTGATAATAATACTTTGTTATTCATAGATAACGGTCGGCTAACATAACTTACCTAAATATAATTTTCATCAGATATTTTCGCTTAGTTTTTTCTTGTAAAAAAGATTATGTTTTTCATAAGACAGGATGTATAATGAAAAATATTAGTCGCAATTCATAAACGGATGTAAAATGAGCAGCATGATGGGTAATCGCGATGGAAATAAAACTGTGTGTTATAACGTCATTCAAATGTTTGTGGCCAAATAAAACGTGTGTGAACCAATAAACGCGCTCAAATGTTTACAATATTGACCAGAATGTACATAGAAACTGGAACTAGAACATTTTAGTTGGTACCTCCGGTAGGTATGTAAGTTAACTTTCTAAGCAAACTATCCAGAAGCCAAACAAAATTATAACTTGACATTTATAAGTAGGTATGAGATGATCAAAACAGTACATATAAGAAATAATAAAGATTCACGTTTCTTGAAGTTCGATATAAACTTGTTATTTCTTGTGTACAATAATATATTAATAATAAAAAAAAACAAACTCATGACGACATACTCTTTTCAAAATAAATCAATCCGAATGTGACTCTACCATTGTAAGTCGACGTGTATTTTTTTCCGGCGATTTAGGCCTATTTCAGCAATTTTGTGTTTATACTTAGTGCCTTTATTTTTAATTGTGACCAAGAAACCACAGCTAGTTTTTAGACTAGATATATATAGGTACTTTACTCGTAGTCGGCATAGGTAGGAAATGTAAGCGAAACCGTCTGCAGTAATCGAAGCCAAATAAGGCGTGTTTTACTGTTTTTCATAGAATTCATATAATCATTTCTATATCATTCATACCATAGTGCAGACTCAGACGGGCACAAAAGCTATACGACACTAAAACCATCAGTGTCTGGAGCTGCCGCTGCCGCTTATCAGAAGCCGTACAAAATATTGTTATTTTCATCCGATTTTCCGAACACAGCTCCAGTCTATCTCAACACGTGTTCCCCGAGGCACAGATCAGGACATAACTAATAGCCCACGACCATAAGAAAACATAGGTAGTAAGCCGGTACCGCAGGTCTATTTATACTGTGCCTACGTGCGCGATACCGCAGTGTCCACGATCTAGCTAGCCTGAACCCTCTCACGATCCCTGAATAACCCGAAACTGAATGGAGCCTGCTGATTGGGAATAACGGTCTCAAATTGGTACATGAATTTCTCCTTGAGACCCTCTCATAGTTTGGTGAAAGAAATCTAAACATGTTTCACTTATCTGTAGAGCGAAGAATGTTGACAGTTAACGTGACAAGTGACCAAGATTGAAAACCCCTTTGTAGCAAAACTAAAATCTCATTTGCATCTCATATTAGAAGCAGTAGCTCCTTGTGAAGGGCCTGTACGAGGAAGTACTACCACCATACCTATTTCGGCTGCCAAGCTGTAATGCTCGAATTGCTGAGTTCCGGTTTGAAGGGTATGGGTGCCGATGAAATTATAGGCGTAGGAGACTTCTAACCTGTTACGTCTCAGGATCGGCATCGCGCGAGTGATAGCTCTGGTGTTGCAAACGTCCGTAGGTTACGGTAACCGCTTACTATCAGGTGGGTAAATGCATAAAAAAAACTACAACTTTGTACTTATTTGTTGTGTGATTTGCACAACTTTCCTTTACCTACCTATACACAATAGCAACCAAAGTTTATCAACAATACTAGTTCAAAAGATAAAAATATTCAACCGGTTCACAGGTTCTTCATCTAAACAATTTGTAGGCAATAAAATGTAATTACCTATTCTTATTGAAATACTGCGCTCGTAAAAACCGTATACATACTGATTAAATAGGTACCAACCATTTATGACTTTTAAATTGTCGTCGTCGACTAATCGTCGATAAAAAAGTTTCAAATCTATCTTTATATTCTAATAAACAAAAATAACTTTCAATTCAATATCTCATTCTCAAATAAAAATCGCTTCAGTAGGTATTTTAGAGCAATAAAGGTGCATTTTTGCTAATTTGGTAAATTAAAGCATATTTTGGTGCAATCGTGCACTTAATTAGGCGGGCGAGGTCGTTGAACTGTTAACTGTCTTGTTTGTGTAGGCGGACGGAGCGGCGGCGGCGGCGGCGCGTGCGCCTCGCTTGACCTTCAACGACACTCGCGAAAATAAGATATGGAATGGCATTCTATTAAAGTAATCTAAGCCTCGCTTTGCGAGCGAAAGTTTTACGGGTCATACCGTTAGGGACTCCGAATAAAATGGACTGCGGTCCCCTAGAGACACTTTAAAGTTCAACGTCAAGTTATGTTTATTGTTGTTTTAATTCAATAGAAATAGTTAGGTAGGAAGAATAGGTTAGGAAAAGGTTTAAGGATTTTCATTCATCCTGAATGATTCAACTGGTCGAGGACATACCTAAGTGAAGTGGAAAATAAAGCCACGAACTTTGAATGGCCATAAAATACCTATACAAAATGTTGTGAATAAAACTCCTTCAAACCTATGTTGGTTTGTAAGTAGGTAGGTAGTCTATGTCGAACCAAAATTGAAGGTACATTTGTTTAACAGTGATGCCAATGTTCAGACTTTACGGTACTGTGCCATTTTTCTCACTTTAAAGAACAATAAAATAACACTTGGCGCAAATCAAAAAGAAAATCTCTCAATTCAAAACAAACGTGCAAGATCTAAAAGGCGTGGACTCATCCTGTCCATCTCGTTTGTGACGCGTCACAGTCAGCACGCAGCGTGACGCGCAACCACCGTGACGGCAGCCTCTAGCGGCGCAGCACTCACTTGCATTGCCGAGCCCTCTATAATACCTATACATATATGTATGTGTAGGTACATGTGCATACTGTGCATCTGTTTATTTAATACTAGCTACTGCCCACGGCTTCGCCGCGTGGTACCCGGATAAAGAGTAGCCGATGTACCTAAAGTAGCTCTTACCGTAAGGCAGCGTTCGTGAAACGTATTCGCACGACCTGTTTTTAGTCGACGTATGTTGCAAAATTGGTATCCACGAAAAGCCTTTTTATTATGGAATAATATAGGGACAGCCTATGTCCACCCTAAAATTCTATTCTAAATTTTGGTGTTTTTTTTTTATAACGGATGATTAGTTTCGGCGATTACCTCCTACATCTAAACTTACAAACTTTTACCTCTTTATAATAATAGTATAGTACAAGTTGTATCGCATTAGGTATAAAAGCGAGCCTTCACTGAAAATTTATCTGCTAAACACCTTATAATTTACACTCAATATGATGTGTGTATAATAACAAAATACAAGCAAGGAATATTTTTACATTACCTGAGTGTTATCATCGCAGACGGTCAGTTGCCTAAAGCAAGAGTGTCACAGGGAATAATTTGATGAATATGGCAATACCGGCTACCAACATAGGCCATGTTCTAACTTGGGCCGTATTTGGACTCATTGCCAGTTCGCATAAACATGCTATCGGGCTGCGCAAGAGCCATAAACACGACAAGTTTATGATTGCATTTGCAAGGTAAGTAGATACATTTTAATTATTTTTAAACCACAATTCAATATCGATAGCTAGAAGTATCTTTTTTCATTAAGGCAGGTAAGTAAATATCTAATGTAGTTCTGAATTCAGCCTATTATTAGGTAAATATGTTCAAACTCCTAATTAACTTTCTTGTTTGAATATAATAAGAAATATCAAATATTGAATGACTTAAGGGTTCGGCGGACAGCGCTCACGACTTCAATTCGAAGCGCGTCCAAAAATATAGCTATCTCTTTTTGGCTGATGCAGGCCCACCCGTGCTTGCGCGATAGCAATATTAGCCGTTCAGAATTTGTTATAAATTTGGTGGTATACCGTAATACCAAAAATGATGACTGAAAACTTGTTGTAGTGTTGTTATTCTGTAACTAGACAATATAAGCTATGTACCTAATCAAACTATACGTAAGATATTGTTGTTTTTAATATGAAACGAATAAGATGAAAACATGTCTCAAATGACATATAAATATCCAAAATGCGATTCGTTTACATTTAATTTTAGGTAAGTATTATGAAAAAATATTTATCAAGGTACCTAGATAAATATTATTCGAATACAAATAATAACATAATATGATGGAAATAAGCTCTAATTTCAAATAATTTTGGTATTACGTTTGTATGGGCTATTCATCCTCCGCAGGCCTCTTAAATCTCTTTTAAAACCATTATTATATATCCGGCATGTGCATCAACAGATACCGGAAACCTTTACTAATGAAATAGGTCTTGCTGTGTTTCTAAGAGATAATATCTGTGGCGAAAATATCAGCTTTCACAGAGTAATACGAAGTTTATAAGAGATAAAATATAAAGGGTCGTTCTAACCAGCCCAGCGATATCTTGCTGGTTTACATTGAAATGGCGCATAGCGCTGGGAATAAATGGCGCCAAGCGTGTTGTAACACTGCATGAGAACAAGAATAAATCAATAAGGTAAAACATGTTTTACATGCTGCCTTTTAGAGGATTGTTATCCAGTTATGCTCTCATAAAGTGAGATTGTTGGTGACAGACAACAGATTAGTTATTTTTATGTTGTAGGTACTGCAGCGCCTTCATGTTATATGTGGCTAAAAACTTTCTATGAACAAACCTTTCTTGAAGTCATTTAAACTATTACATAAATCATTTTGTCTTTAACCTTTCATCATATTTATTACAGTGGGCGCGCGAAGTGGGGCGATAAAACCTGAGACCCACTCCGGCCTTAACCAGCTTTTAATTAAACATACAGGATTCTATTTGGGATACCGCAGGCAGGACAGAACAGATCATAATTTTATAAACAAATTGTGCAATAAAACAAAGAAACGCTCATGACGAATTATTCCACTTTGCCCTACCAAGGCGCCCCACTGGTGGGGCAAAGTATAATGGCTTAAATTTTGCAGTGTAATATGCCCCACTAATTCGCTTTAGTGGGGCAGGTTACACTAGCCTAAAATTGTGGATCCTGCCCCACTAGGGTTGGCAACTGTATTCCTTATGATGGACATCCTAAGATACATACTCCATGGTTCTTATTTATTAGGAAAATTCCAACCGTAGTTTAGGTAGACCTAAGATTATAATTTCATTGTATGCAAGGGCACGCTGTTGTAACTTTTAAAATACTTCTACCTTTATAGCTACACACTTTTAGCAATAAAAAATAACTTTTCTTTATTTTTTATTGCTATTGAGCGCTAAAACCGCCGTGCCACTTAAACGTCGCCTTACAAGCAAATCTGATCGAATTTGACCCAAAGGTCAGGTCAGATCGTATGAGTGCTATTGCTAATGAGTGGGAGACGCCGATATAATTATTGATACACATAGGTAGGTATCAACAATATCAGTAATGTCACTAAGAATGTCGTGATTGCTGGTATTCGTGAGTAAAAACATCCTGTTTAGCAATCCTAGTTACCACCAATTCTTAGGTAGGTACATAATATTACCATGGTGGTATCGGTGGAAATAACAGAACCTTGAGAATCGAAATAATGCATTCATTTATTGTGCCTTTCGTCAAAGAGGCGCGTTCCATGCACATTAAATTATCATACTAAATCATATTAACGCATTGCGGCCCAAAACTCCAAATTACTCTATATTAAAACACCAACATATTTTACCAGCTTCTGCCCACGGCTTCGCCCGCGTGGTACTTGGATAAAAAGTAGCCTATGTGTTATTCTGATGTATAAGCTATATTACTGTAAAGTTTCATCAAAATCCGTTCAATAGTTTTTGCGTGAAAGAGTAACAAACATCCATCCTCACAAACTTTCGCGTTTATAATATTAGTAGGATTATGCTTATCTCACAGAATACCATGCGGTTTTTGTTTTGATGCAGTTTATAACAACTTATCAGCTACCTATGTTATCATTACCAAATGGTGCACTCGAAATACGTACTTGCTAAAAATACTATGATAACGCCCGTAAATCCATTTCATGGCAAGACACTCACACAAGCGCATATTGTGTTCGTCACAATAATTGCTTATACAATGTCTACAATACGATATCGTCGGCTAGCTAACAACCCGATCAAGTCGAAATTTTGCGGTTTAGACATTTTTATGCCATTGGATAGATCTTTTCACTGCGCTTCTGTTCACCAATACAAACATTGCATTTCAACCAATTACAGTTTTAATTTCAGCTTTAGCGATTTCAATTCTGTGGACTTGTGCGGAGTTGATAAAATAGTTTTTTGGTTCTCCTGAAAAGTTAAGAAAATTGATTTACGCGGTGTTGTTAGCTAGCCACCGATATGTATGTTTGCACTTTGCGTGTACGCACGGCTGATAGGGGACGATTTGAGAGCGCAGGATTGCAGCGACAGAACTGAGACTTCGTAGGACAATGGAGAAAATCACCTTCAGTTTTTAGAAACAAACAATCTCACCACTTTATTCCACATGACGGACATCCTCAAATTCATACTCAGTGCGTAGACACTTTAATGATACCGAGTAAGGGGTGGTCAGACCCACGTCCAAACATTACCTATATTTGGCACATACTCGCGTTTTGCAAGAAGTTAGTATTCCACGTGACAGGTTGCAAGCCCATCGCCGCCCATCCTTCAAATATTACTACAAAAGTATATTAAAGAAGGAGTAATCCATATTTCGGCAGAAAACCTGGACCGGGTCCAGGCAGTTCGTTACCTATTTGCCAAAGAAACAACAGCTGAAAAATGTGACTGCAGAAACGAGTGTAGTTTTGTCTACGGATGGGACCCCAACATTTTCTTCTTTTTACTTGCAAATCAAAATAAACACTACATTGAAGCGTGAGGTTCTGGAGTTTATAAATGGGTAGTAAAATAACACTATGTTTATGATTGTTTAGTGAACTGATAGATATAAGCATCGGAGAAAGACAAATCAGAGATGGTGCAACGCAAGTCAAGAAAACGGCACTCTCCACTTATCGCGCAGGCAGGGGTTAACGATTTTTGCATGGAAAAGTACTAGCAAGTACGATTACGCCGGTAAATAAAACAATGTCACATTTATCTATAAATAGTAGGTCGCACGATGCAAGGCGCAAGCGCAGGCGGGCGCGGCGCAAGGCTCGCCTGCGCGTGCGCGAAAATTTGGCACAGCTTTTTACACGCTGCTAAAATTGAATGACACAGTTTATCGATGAGTAGATTAGTGCATGTGATATCGGCTGATTCACTGCTTGCGCTCGATTGACGTCACTTTCATCCGGCGAATCGAAGGGAAGCCAACTAAGAAAGTAAGATGTATAAAAAAATACTTTAAAAATAAAATACCTACTTACCTCAAAAATACCTCTTACCGAATAAGATTTGCTAGTCTGTGATTTTCAGACCCGCAGATCTGTGGGCAGAAGTGTTACTTACTTAATTAGGTAGGTAGGTGCCATAATTACCAATTAACTGTACTACAGTTTATAAAACCAGATGTGTGCCTACTCAGGTTATCTAGGTACTGTAAATAATTCAATAATCCAAACCAACTTTTAAAATTCCTAGACTGTGACAGGTGTTTGTCCGATTCCAACGTCAATGGGTCATGCAGGTCATATCAACCTACCAGTAGGTATGACTAGACGACACTAGTCCATTATATAGACTAGTGGAACGCCTTGCAACTTCGCCCGCGTTGAATTGTTTTTATACAAACGTTATCTACCGGTAGGGGTGGAAATTCGAAAAACCGTTAAAAATACGCGCAATAAAAAAACACAAATTAAATGGTCTAGCCCTAGAAGGATAAAATGAAATTTTCTAAATAAAATCAAATGTTTAACACAAAAATTATTTTCCATTGATCTAAGTACAGTAATTACATACTAAATTACTTATATAAAAATTATTACTTGTTAATATTTTCTATATACAAAGGATGGAAATAAAACGAGTTTTGAAAGAAATAATTCCAAAAAATAAATATGGGAAATGGTTTTACTTATCATTTATGTAGATTATGTCCTCCAGTAGATAATCACTGTATAAATATAGAGCTTGTTACTATTATAGTTACTGAGATATGATAAGCGGCGATGTGCTTGCAAACTGTCACGTGGAATGCTAACTACTTGCAAAACGCGGCATGTGCCAAATATAATGTTTGTATGTGCATCTGTCTACCCTCTACTTGGTATTCTCAAAGATCTAAGAACGAAACCTGAAGTCCAGCGGGGCGATAACATAATTTCCCATGGCTGGTATCATCGGATGGGATGACTCGTATCACGCTAATTTGTAAGCTGGATGAGCCATAGATGGACAATGCGAATGAACAAAATCGGTTTCATAATGGACGTTCCGTTTTTTGGATGGATGGGCCATTTAAATAAGGAACTAGTGTCAAAATGTATTGTCATCTTGATAACCATGAGTTAGTGTGATCGCCCCGCAGGCTCGAAAACAGGCATCTTCCGATACGTCTTTATCTGGTCTTCGGGTTTGGATTTTTTATATGTAATTATTTACAAAGTATATAAGTAGTATATCAGTCATGTAGTTTCCATAATACGAGCTCTGCTTAGTCAGGGGCTAGATTATGTGTGAAAAATTTTATTCCAAAAACTATCGTGAACTTCACTATTCATATTGTAAAAACAGGAATTTTCACGTACCGCACTATCGTAGTGTGTGAGTAGTGCACGACGCGACGCGGAGGGAAAACTTCGATATCACTCACCCTGATGAAGACTCTTGGAATGAGTCGAAACTTAGTCGGTGCCTTCACCAATAGTGCGGTACGTGAAAATTCCCGTTTTTACAATGTGTGTAAAATGTCCAGCATTATTTATCATGGGAATTTGAATTTGTTTGTTTTTTTTAATTAACATTTCTGTAGAACATTATTTTCACGTTTATCCAACGGGGCTCTAGACAAATACCTCACGCTCGCAAATTTGTCAAGGAAAAACTAGACAGTAGTCACGTAACATTTCAACAGGTAATGTCATTCCCATACTATTCAATCTTTCCGCAGGCGTTAACGCCAACAGAAAGTGGTATTTGTATAGAACCCATTGGACAACACACTCTAATAAGGCAGCCACTGGGATTTTCTTCTTACTTGATTTCTGAAATTTTCTTTATATCAAAATAAAATAAAGCCTGAATTTATTAATCAGGCATAGTTTAGTGTAGCTTTCTATCAGTTTTTTAAATCGTTTAGTAGTTTCAGAATTACCCTCTATTAACTAAGAAACAAAATACCTCTTTGTAATATTAGTGTAGATGTAGATTTGTATGATGTATTTTTTCAAGAAGTCTAAAATCCCGAGAATTAACTGCCATTGTGTGCACAGACTTGCAAATACTGGGCATGTGGCAAATATTTACTTGCATGAAGGTGTCAAAAGGATTCACTTTTGCTCTTAGTTTGGTGCGACTTAAAAGTAAATATTCCTACAAGTACCTACATTATGTAGCATAGAAATTATGTGCCAGGTAGAAGATACCCATTATTAACTTATTATTTACCTACCATAGGTCGATGTGTCCAAACAACGTTCTGATTTATGAGTTTATCGTCGGCTAGCTAACAACACCGCGTAAATCGATTTTCTTAACTTTTCAGGAGAACCAAATAACTGTTTTATCAACCCCGCACAAGTCCACAGAATTGAAATCGCTAAAGCTGAAATTAAAACTGTGATTGGTTGAAATTCAATGTCTGTATTGGTGAACAGAAGCGCAATGAAAAGATCTATCCAATGGCATAAAAAAGTCAAAACCGCAAAATTTCGACTTGAGCGACGTTACTTTATGTTTCCCTACGTACTCGTTCCTTCCTCACAATTTGGTACCTACCTACTTACAAATTACAGTATCTTGATTAACATAAAATTTTAATTCAATCAATGAATGAGGTAAATCTCAATGAAATATTAATTCTCAACTAGAAATAGCATTGTAATGAAGTCGTACGGCCGAGACTCGAACACGAGACGTGCGGTCAACCGCACTCGCTAGAATACCGACCTCCATAACACTTGATACCGGCACTACGTGCAGATTCATTCTGCTCTATGCTATCGATATTTATATGATTCCTCTATAATTTAGATAGTTTGGTACGCAACACATACCTACGAGCACATTGTGGATTCAATCTCGAGGCTCAGCAACCTCTAAGGTCCAAGCGTTTGTTCACATCTTTTTTATCAAGAATAGACCTACGCAAAAACTACGGAACGGATTTTAATGAAACTTTACAGAAATATAGCATAAACATCAGAATAACACATAGGGTACTTTTTATCTGAATACCACGCGGGCGAAGCCGTGGGCAGAAGCTAGTAAATAATAATGCATCAATTTTTCACACAGAATCAACTAAGCAGAGCTTGTATTATGGGAACAGACTGTTAAACTATTAACTATATTTTTTTTTTGTAAATACATACATATTTTACAAGATACGGATGGTACTGTGCTTTCTATTTATTCATATAACTTGACCATTTTTCTATAGGTTTATTTTTATATTAGCATAAGCACCAAGATAACCGTTTTGTGTACGGAACGGATGAGCAAATATAAATTATAAGCAAGAACTTGCGTTTATATTTTGAATCAAAAAAAAAGACAGAATTTTTTGTCTTCTTCCGTCGACAAAACTGTATTCCTTGTGCACATGCTATTGGTAGGTAGGTTCTGAAATAAAAATCTGTTATAAGCAATGTTTTTTATTAAACTGACCTTATTTCATTGGCAATTTAATAACGACACCAAACCAAAATAATTATGACTAAAACAAAAAAAAACAATCTAATAGTCGATTATTAATTGACAGCAAGCGATTTATTGACCGAATCGATAAAAAGAACATTTGTTTCAATCAACCGAAACGAATATTGACTTGAAATTGCAGTCATCAATATTTTGTAGCCAAAATTAAACTTGCAAAGCATACATTTCAATTGAATTGCTACCTATAAATATAAATAACAATCACTGTGATTTAAAAAGTTGGTAAGTAAGGACGCGGTGCCGGCGGCAATTTTATTAAAACAATAAAATTGTGTGTAGTGGTACTTACATAAACTAGCTCAGTCACAAGTCAGAACCGTAATAATTTCAATGGTATCTAAGTAAACTGAATCACTCGTACGTAAGGAACTCAAACAGTCTGTTCCGAACAAAGCGAACACAACGAAAGTATATTATCTCAAGTGGGCATTATTTGCTTTGTCCACTCGGCCTCACACGATAGTTAACTGATCAACAAGTCTTAATCTTAATCGGTGCAATTTCTTTCTCTTTGTCGATAAAATGATAGTGCAATTTCAATTAGCAAATTATTCGCAGATGCAGTAACCGTGCAGACGACATCTGTGACGCAGTGGGCAAAGGCCCGCCTGAGACGCAGAAGGTTGCGGGTTCGATTCCCGCCACGGGACAAATGTTTGTATGATCTACAAAAAAAACTTGGATCTGGGTGTTTTTTATGTAAATACATACATATTTACAAAAAAAAAAGTATATAATTAATATATCAGTCGTGTAGTTCCTATAATACTAGCTCTGCTTAGTTTGGAGCTAGATAATGGTGTGTGGAAAAATGACCAGCATTATTACCAGCATTACCAATAGTGATATTTTTTTTAAACTCAAAAAGCCGACATATCTAAGTACCTAATACCATTAGGTTTGACAGCTAAGTGTACCTTAGCGTTTTAAATGTTTTTGGCCTCTGAAGACAACTGGCCTCAAAAGAGGGTTTAATAATATTATGATGTGCTACTTCGAACAGGATAGTGTTGAAACTATTCCGTTATAGTTTTATAGTGGAACATACAAACTAAAATAATTTCTCCAAGAAATCATAGCCTAAAATGGTATGTACAAGTAGGTACATACAAAAAACAAGACCGTTGCAAACGATCTATAGATAGCTCAACTGATCCAGACCGCTTCCCAAAATGCTGCCTGCAATGTTAATTTATAAATGGATTTTATGTCGAAAATTTATTTTTATATTATATTATTAATTTTACTTTAATAACAACGATTGAATAAAACTAGTTACAATTAATTTAGGTATTGACTATGAGGAGGAGGATTCATCCAAAGATTACGAATGAGCTCAAATATACATTCAAATTGTAAGCTTGTAACTTGTAACGTTCAACTATCATTTTAAGTTCTAGCACTTTCTCGTAGGATCTGCCTGATAGTTTCATCCCTTTGATAAAAACAAATATACCTACATGCTATGATACAAACTACGCAACAAGGTCCGTACTTAGGTAGCTATACTAAGCTAGTGATAAATAAATTCTCAGGAATGTGGGGATATTCCATTGAGTCAGTGGTTAAATAAAAATTATTAATACACTATTTAAATAGACGTAGGTAAGTACCTACCGGTAGACTGACGCCGCGTCGGTTGTAAGATATATAAGGTCCCTAAGAATCGTAAACTCAGCAGGACAGATAGTGTAATAAGGCAAAGAACCTAACCTAGTGCTCAAGAATGATCCGGTGACATGACAAACGAACAGAAGACAAAGAAACTATGCATCAATTTCCTAGGTTACCTAGGTAAAACCAAGCATCAAGAGATCTGCCTAATAATTTAAACGTAGTTAACTATGTAAGCATCGCAGCTTAGAGAAAGAGGGGTTGGTAGCTTCTTAGTCTTCCAAGACTAGATGGCCTCCATAAAATATCGATTCATTAACGTCCGCAACGCTAATATGAGTCTGTATAACTTTCTTTGTGCTCTGGCGTATCAGTTTTATCAGCATTTGTTCTATAAGCCTTAAGTAGGTAGTAGTAAATTAGTTGTGGTTTATTTTCATTCGAGTTTTCTAGGTCCTTCGTAACGCAGCTTATCTACTAACTCATTAAGACTATACATAGTATCTATGTACAATACCTAAGACGGGAATACCTCCATCAACCATATTATCCTGTCCATCGAAAGGTTGTCTGGTAAAACCACCTATTGTAACTTGTCTGTTTATTAATTCCTGTGTTTCTGTATTTTTCTTTGGTGTGGAATTAAGAGTTTATCTATCAACCACTATACCATGCATGATTTTGAGCCACGTAGATATCTAGGTACTACCACGTGGCTTCCGACAAAAATATACAATACCTTCACTACACAACGAGATCACCCGAGCGAGATTCATAGTACTTAGTTATTATACAACCTGTATCGGTCAGGCGACATAGTTGGCTGGTCATGCAACTGGCAGTGCCAAGGAAGACACTTCCTATGGACTGTCGGCAGTAAACAGTAGACACAGGACAGGTGTTTTAATTAACTCATTTACCGCCCAAGAGGACCTTTAATGTTGCATCAGCTGAAAATAGATTCATTTTATTAGGCACTAGCTTCTGCCCACGGCTTCGCCCGCGTGGTACCCGTATAAAAAGTAGCCTATGTGTTTTCCTGATGTATAAGCTATATTACTGTAAAGTTTCATCAAAATCCGTTCAGTAGTTTTTGCGTGAAAGAGTAACAAACATCCATACTCACAAACTTTCACGTTTATTATTATGTAGAAGGATTAATATTCGGTAGTTAAATAGACTATAGGTGCGACGCAAGAGGTGTACCTTAGTTCGATTCCCGTAGCGAGACAAATATTTGCATTTTCTGCAGATATTTGTTCCTGCTGGGCGATCACACTAATTTCCCATGGCTGGTATCATCGGATGGGATGAATCGTATCACGCTAATTTGTAAGCTGGATGAGCCATAGATGGACAATGCGAATGAACAGAATTGGTTACCAATTGGACGTTCCGTTTTTTGGATGGATGGACCATAAAAATAAGGAATTAGTGTCAAAACTGATTGCCATTTCGATAGCCATGAGTTAGTGTGATCGCCCCGCGGGTCTGGGTGTTGTGGTACTATGGTATGGTACTCATAGTTGCTGAAACCTACGATACAAGGAATCCTAGTGTGGGGTCAGTACTTATTTATAGGTGGTGCATTTTCCCAGTCAAAGAAAAACGATTGGCGAGATCAATAACTGTCACCGAAAAGTAACCCTGATTTCTTAAAGATGTCAGGAATGACAGAAAGAATGTCTGGTGGACATTACATTCAGACCAGAATGTATGTCTGGTGAGCTAAAAACAAAATTGACCATTAAAGAGGCCCATTATAAAGAAGCTGCAAGATAACTGATAAAAGAACCGGTAAGGTCCAATAAAGTTCATACAGCCTCTTCAGGCTGTGAAGTAAAAACAGTATTTCTAATTATAACCCAAGACATGATCATAAAATAAATATTTTTACTGCATCATTAAACGCGCTGCGACTTCAGCACAAATTCAAAAATCTGATCTCCTTCCTTTGGAATCGATCCAATAACAAATTACGCAGGACTTCGCATCTGTAGGTATTTTTAAACATTTATCTAAAACTGAACCAACAGAGTATGAATATATCATGAATGAGTTTTTCAAACATGCAGAATATAGTGGTACCTATAACCGGAACACTCGTATACTTAAGTATATAAAGGTTAACCTTTAAACCCCAGTTAACAAAAGCTATATGACCAACACAATTATTGATAAACTAATAACGAATAGATAACTAACAAACTCATCAAAGTCAAAACATGTTCAGATCATCAAAGCCATTTACTTGGTGATTACGCGTAGGATGTAATTGAACCCTCGAATCAGAAGATTCTACTGCAGATGGTTATTGCCTTCTCAAGAGAAGAGTGCTTGTTCGGTATTTTAAGGTCCCTGTTAACATTAACACTCACTAAAGCAACCTTTCCGATGCAGCTCTCGTAGAAGAATACAAATTGCGAGAAAATATTCTGATCAGGGCACGATAGCCGAGTAATGGCTTAATAAATGTGGTCTCGTAACTACGAGAGTTGTCGGAACCTATTCAGATCAGCTCCGGTTTATCGGGACTTGAAAGGCGTGAGATTGGAAGTCTTGGATTAGCCGAGCGCGAATAGCATGTCTGTTGCAGACCACCTGCACTTTAAATTAACCAAGTAAAAAAAACAATAAACAATAATATGTGTCGTATAAGTCGGTATAATATACCGACTTATAAAATGGTATACAGTCTCAAAAACTTTGATAGGTATTGCAACTGACCCATATTTTTTTATAAGATTAAAGTGGCAAACTAGCATACGGCGGTCCACCTGTTAGTAAGCTGTTACCGTAACCTATGGACTCTTGCAACACCAAAAGTTTCACTCGCGCGTGGCCGACCTTGAGACATAAATGTTGAAAAGTCTCATGTGCCTGTAATTTCACCGGCAACCATACCTTTTAAACCGGAACACAGCGATGCAAGCATTAGGTACTGCTTGGCGGCAGAATACAGGTAGGTATACGTGGTAGTAGGTGTTTCCCCGGATGAGCTCTAACTCGTAAATTACATTATAACATCATGTTTGAGTGTTACCTGTGTTCCAAAGGCGAATAAATAATATGAATATGACTAGGATCTACCTATTAGTGTAGTCCTACGGTACTACAAAAGTAATTTATCGATAGGTCGATTACCTGATCATAGGTATTTAATCGCTAGATGAGCAGGGCTCGGGGCTTGAGCCTCCGAGCGAAACTACGCAGGTACCAAATGGCCCTGCACTTGAAACACGCACAGTAATTGACTCTCAATAGTCAAGCCATAAATAACCCTTATTTTACAACGCAGCCAGTACCTGTTCTTGAAGCAAGCAATGGTTGCGAAAGAAACCAAACAAAATCCAGCTCTCAAAAGTTGGGAAAAAGTTTAAATGAAAAGAAACTGATAGAATACAAAGCAGTTTTGTAAAGTCATCTGAGTCGCGCTGAAACTGTCGAAACTTCCATCAATTTATACACAATCTTTGTCGAAATCTGTTTATGAAATCCAGAGTTATATTACGTACCTAGGTACTTACGCCTCAGCTAGATAATAAATTGAACAGATAGCTTCGACTTCCAGACAAGACAGTTCAGCATCAGTATAACCTGCCCTGCCAGACAGTTCAATGAACTCCCGAACGTGCAACTACAGTGAAATAAAAATGTATTTTTAGATCTTGCACTCCTTTTTGCTTACCCAGTCCAACACCGATTAGAGACATTTTATCGTAACAATAAAATTAAATAGCCCTTGAGCAAAGAATAAAATTGAGTTGAGAGCGAGCTAGCCCCGTTCAATTTATAGTCTTCAATTTACAGGAATTGGATCGGCAATCGACACAGGGTCCATCGCCCACATACCGCCGTCCAGCCACCCCGAGCATCGCTGATTATAATTTACGATGCAAAATGTCTCGACCTCTTCCTATTCTCATTTACTATATGAGGACAGCAATCATTGCAAGCTGCAAATAAGCAAGCATTAAATAGGATGCAATTTCAAGGGCTTTGTTTGGTGATATCATCAGTTTCTTGCTGGAACAAAGCTGCCAATTGATAGCTGGGAATTTCTTTGGAGTTATGGTGTTCAAGGTAAAGGGGTCAAAAAAAGGGGGTCTTCTGACTAAGAATTCGGAGTTTCCACGCTTACATTTAAATAAATTCTATTATCTTTCTTACAGCAAAAGCTTAGCAGCTTACCTATTCAAAATATGCGTAGGTACCTAACTACCTAACGAATTTGCAGTAACCTAAGAAACTGCTGCATACTACAACTTTGCAGGATAGATAGGTAGATGTTGAGCAGGTTGATCAGCATTCCAAACATGAAGACCGCTTGTATCTACAAACATGATGACAGACATGATTTTACCTTAAACTGTAGGTATCGAAAGTCTCCTTCATTCGCCCGAACAATAAAGAATCTAGGTACTAGCAACAGCAATAACTTTACGTTGACCGACTTGCCTTGAAGTTGAAGCACAGTTTCCGAGAAGTTATTTCCTGTCAATATCAAGGTTACTACGAGGTATCCCTTAGAATTATTATGATTATGTTATCTCGGTTGTAGATCTATTCATGAAGATGAACGTTTGATTGCCAAATATAATTGATAGGTACCTGAATGATCAAAGTTAAAGCTTAGGTAGCCTACCGTATAAAAATCCAATAGACCTTTCCGGCCATTGACACACTAGAGGTCAAGGTCGCCAAAATGTTAAACGCGTCCATCGCGACAAATTTTGATATATGCCGATAACAGGATTTTATTGATGAAAGTTCTACTGTTTAAGGAGCAAATCATACCTACTTAGGAATGTTTACAATTTGTAAAATCATGCTTGGGGTAGTCACAATAAATAACAAACCTGTTTTCGCGCCAGCTCTTCTGCAATTCCACTAGACAGGAGCACACATCAAAACACTGCACGTAATATTCGCGTATTGCACTACCATCCCTCTGAATCCTTCCGAGTCACGCGGACGAAAACGAAAGTGTATAGTTTTGTTTTCCCGAGTATTCTGTATTACATGTGCGGCGACGCGACGTGTGCCGCGTACTGGCGGCGAGGACGCAGGAAGGTCGCCCGAGAGCGCCACGCATGCGCACAGCTGACCATAACACCGCCAAATGCCGCTGTCATGACAGTGCGTGCCAGCCAGCCAACCCTCTGACCTCTGTAGCACTAGCTTTCGACAATGACCGTGTCCGTTATCATCATGTCGCCGCTGGCCCATGAATGTAGACAGACGCCTTATCAGTTAGTAAAATCAACATTCTGATAAGAACAATGACCAGTGCTGCCAGCTGGGTCTAGTCAAAAGTTACCTAAAGTAGCTAGAAAAGTAAGCTTTTAGTGTGACCTTTCATATTTATTCCCAAATAAAGGTAATAAAAGTGATAGATGGCAGATGGATGCCGGTTTTACTAACTTACAGAAAAAAATGATTATTTAGTGTGTTTCTATTTTAAATTGCGTTTCAAGATGTTATTTTTTCTAAACAACATACTTACCTAATCTCTTGTTTTTGTTAACATTTCAAAATATATAAAAGACCGCTACTTGTTGAATCAGTATGAAATTAAGATTTATGCAAAAAATTCCAAAATATCACCTTAAAGTAACTTTTTGGGTTGTGTTATCTAGAAGTAACGTGACGTAATTACAAATTACCTAAAAGATTATAAAAGTAACCATCTGGCAAAGCTAACAATGGCAGTAATCGGTAGGTACGTATACCCAGCACAGCAACAAGTTCTATCTTGATATGTTACATAAAAGGTTACAAAAGTAACCTTCTGGCAACGCTGATACCTACTGACATTGATTTTAAATACGTCAGGTAAATTTTAGGTTACACAACCCAAAAGCTTAGATACTTTTAAGTATTTTTTTGGAATTCTTAGGATCCATAGGTAGGTATTAAATTAATTACTTGAAACGGGACTTAGTAGCGCTCTTTATTGAATATTTTTTTGCAATGTTGTCAAAAAATGCAAAAAAAAATGCGTGAAATGCAACTTAAAATGGCAAACACTACTAATTTATATTTTTTTCTGTAAGTTAATACAACCAACAACTGTCTATCAACGTTTAGGACCTTGTTATTGGGGAAAAATATCAAAGGTTACTTTTCACACCAAAAGGTTACTTTTTTATCTATTTTAGGTAACTTTTGACAAGACCCGGCTGGCAACACTGGTAGTTATGTGTGCCCAACAGCAAGTTCTTTCTTGATAAGTTACCGTTGTAAGATATTTATTATAACTTGCCTCTATCAACCAAATTAGAATAGAAGTTAATGCTTTAATTAAACAGATGATCCTGTGTAAATATATTTATTTATTTTTGTTGCTAATTTCTAAGGCCACAGAGGTCCTGAATTTTCTATAAGAATTAAAATAGGTAAGTCAAATTGTGGATAAAAACAATTTATGATTGTTTAACCCTATTGGTGCTCAGGTAATAAACCATTTACCTATTATATTATAACAATGAAATATACCTATAATGATATGAAAACAGTGAGAACAATCATGGAGGAGAGATTTTCTATAAAGCTTAAATCGCGACTACTGGCGACATCTATTGAAATAGTAAGATCTTTTTAATATAATATACCTAATAAAATTACTTTCAGTAATTGTTTTTATAACTACCTAATGTCTTTAAAAGACACTACACAAGACCAGACTAGAATTTAAATGATTGTCATGAGCAAAATATCACAGTATAAAGTTATTACCTACATGAAATGGACTAGAAAATTGTAAAGCCTTTTCCTTATTTCTTTAGTAGCTTGTGCCCTTGGAGTGCCATTTTCATTAAAAGGATTAGCACACTTCTCTAATATCTCCACAAGGATCGCTGGAGTTCTAGGACCCATTAGCAACCCTGACACCATAACCCTCCCTGACATCATCCACCCCAGAAAAATCTTCTCACAAACAATCTGTAAGTTGTTATTCACCACGCCATGCTGGCATTTATATGTGATCAAGTTGCAAAACGATCTACAATCTAACAAGTCACAATCACTGTGATGCTGGCAATTAGAACCATCAGCTATAATTTTATTGGCCACTGACAGAGGATGCAAAGAGTCAAGAGCGATGTACTTCACTTTTTTAAAGTCACTTGTCACTCCAAAGTTGTTCATTCTTATGTCACAGATGAGCATAGGCTCGGGAAACATTTCCTCAAGCTCAAGTAAAAAGTCCAATATCATTATTGATATTTTGACTCGTTTAACCCACTCTGCATGGCTGTCATACAAGCTCACAAGATGCCTGTAACCAGATATAGAGTTCAGCCTCTGGACAGCATACAGAGAACCACATGTGCCAAGCAATTTTGGAAACACATTGTAATTGTCATACAAAGATAAGGCCAGGTACTCATTATCATGCAGAAGGGGCCAGAAGCTAGTCTTTTCTATGTATCTATTACCTCCTGAATGGCTGTATGAGATTTTTTTGGCATCAATATCATTTATAGCTAAATTGAATTTTAACTTTACAATTTTCTTGATTTTTTGAACAAAATGATTTTCTAAAAGTACTGTATTATTCATTGAGCTAGACAATTTACCATTGTTAGAAGCTTTAATGGACTTGAAGATGATGCTTTGATTCATCCACATACCAGAGAAAACGGCTCCTTTCTCCACAAATACATTAAGACAAGAAATGGCTGATGGTTTTGACTGGCACAGTGTTTCACATAAGTTGCCATTGGACTGTCCATTTTCATAGCTGGCACACTGAAATCAAACACAAACTTATATAAACTGTAAAAAAAAAACATTCATATCTTTTGGAGAAGTTTTAAAAAACTTTTTTTTTTTTGCATCTTTAGCAAGTGTTATGTGTCATTCTGAGACAGCATACTGATAGATTCATCCTACAAGCCTAGCTTAAAACGCTACATTAGGTATCAAATCAATCAACATTCAAATTCAAACTCACAAGATTTCCAATTTGATATTTTGGCTGTACGCTGGTACACAGTAATCTCCAATTTATCAGAAATGCAAGAACTACAATGGTACTTAGTATTGCAGGTGCATTCCGATTATTAAATTTAAAAATTCTAGCATAACTCCACACGCAGCAACGGATAGTCTTCATGGTGCAGGTGACTTGTTTCTGATCTGGAATTATTTATTCTGAATTTAGGTGTAGAGGTACGTACTTGACTGTAGGTACGTTCTGAAAGAAACATTGATTTTGACCTACAGACTGACTTGAGTATTTTAATGTCGTATTACTTTAAAATCGCCGATTACAGCTGTTGATCGTAGCAAAACCAAGTATAAACAACCAATAATGCTGTTCAAAACTACACTTACGTACCTCAATCATATTTTCACGTAGTTAGTTTAATTATCCGCATTGCACCAAAAACAAATCGGGGAAATGAATGGAAGACGAAAATATGTACCATCGAATCAAATTCAATTCATTGCTTATGCCATATGCGGGCTATGGGGTCCGCAATTTCGCCAATGTCACGTTGCAAGTTAGACCTTTACACGAAGGAGAATGACCGGTGGTGAGATAAAAGGACAGTGGTGTAAAATATTCAGCCCATTGATCAAATCAAACATAAACAAAAAAAAACTTGTTTAAATGTCAATTTTCGGCTGACAGTGACTTTTCCACAAAGAAATGGCAATTAGGTAATGTTCGTGCTATATTCCTCAACTAGACTTACGCCATCTGTTGTTGAGTAGCTGTATAAGTACTGAAAATGCTATGAAGAACAAATTCAACTGATAAAAAGATGGCGTTGCCCTGCCCTCGAGACAAAAAATACTATTACTACTTACTCGAGGCTACGAATCTAATCTAGGTATCGTTCTCTTCTTCCTGACATCAAATATGTACATTTTAACTAACAGATTTTGGTCTAGAATATAGGTGTATAGGTATTAATGAACCTCTTCATTATAAGTACAATAAAATAAATAGTACAGTAAAATACCTACTATCTGCATGCAGGTATCTAGAACGCACTAATCAGAACCTTGGTTTATTCAAAGCACCTCGATCGAACCGACCAGTAGTCTAGAAGAAGCTGTTACAGGTTTACATCCATCATAATATAAATATCCCCGTCAAGGTTACTACTTAACAGTAGGTAGGTAAGTAGATGCACTCATCATTCTACTAAATTCACAAATTGTTAAGTACCTACACCCTGGGCTAAAGTATTAGTATAATTCTTTATTGTACACAGAAATAAAACAGAAATATTAAACAAGATATTAGGTGAGGCATGTACAAAGGCGAGTTTAACCTAAAAATAATTTTCTTCCAGCAAACCTTTGAGAAGAGATAGAGAAGTGATAAAGTTGGTAGGTGTACAAAGTCAGGAAATATACTTTAAAATACCACTATATTTTAATAAACTACATTTTATACATGTACCTACTTGAACTACCTATGAATACACATACACCGAAAATAAATACAATATCATCATATTAATACATAAATACAAATAATATATATAGTACATAAAGTACCTAACCTAAGCATATTACAGAGAGAGATAATGCTCTTTCACTTTAGATTTAAAAATGTTCAGCGATGGACTGGCTCGGATTGCACGAGGGAGAGAGTTCCATAATTTAACAGCATGTACGGTGAATGAACCACCATAACAGCTGGAAGAGTGAGAAAGGGTCCTGAGAAGAAGTAATGAAACTGACCTGCATGGCTTTCCACAAGGGACAAGATAGTCGAAGCGCTCACGGAGGTAAGAAGTGGAAAGGGGATTGTGAAGAACATTAAAGAGAAATGTCAGAAAGTGAAGATCACGGCGACGACGAATAGAGAGTTATTTAAATTGGCATCTGAAGCTGGAAACGTAATAAAACCTGCGCAAACCGAAGATAAATCGGATGCACAAGTTTTGAAGACGCTTAAGCTTGTTCAGAAGTTCCTCCGTGGCGTCAAGGAAACAGACATCAGCATAGTCGAGAAGAGGTATTAAAAGTGTTTGTGCAAGGGTGATTTTAGTTTCAAAGGAAAGAACTTCTGGAGAAGCTTGAGTGTAATGGCCTCGATTCTCTTGTACACCAACTAAACTTAATTTAAACTGTTTCTCTCTTTTACTGATAGTGCACTAAGAATGACATGGCTAGAATTTCACGCCTGTCAAATTAGTTTACGAGTCGCTCTTCTTTGTTTCTAATCAGCATGTTTTGAAATCCCAATGTGCCCTGGGCATTCTCAAAATCACATAGAATCCCTCCATACAAAGGTTGACTGGAAGAGATCGCTTTAACCAATAAGACCTCACATAGTAGGTACCTTTCATTAATTTTGTTATAATTATGTATTTCGTTTATTTTGTCCGAGGACCTCGGCGGGGCGGCGCGGGCGTCGCGGCGGTCTAGCCGGCCGGCTGCAATGCAATGCTGGAGGTGCGGGTTCGATCCCCGCTGTAGACAAATTTTTTTTGTTCTTTTTATGTTCTGATTCCACGACACAAGGAAGGAAATCCTAGTATGGGTTCAAGACTATGTATGCGTCTGTTGGGTGTTTATCTAAAGACTGTTTCATAAAATATTTACATTCATTTAAACTTATCCTATCCTATCTGATAATATGTACCTAGCCCATGGAATGAGAACTTGGTACCTACTCACTGCGTTTGGATACTTAGTTTACACGTTTGCTGAATGAGTTCACGTTAGCGTGACTATTTCTCATGTAGCATCAAATAACAATGTATCCTAATACAGAGCTTGAAGGGACCCGCTTACTTTAGCCTTACTTGTATTATAATATGTGCTTTAGCAAACTGCAGATAGATAGATAACTTCAATTATGGTACCTACCTATAGCCGATACACAACCACCTACTCTTGTCTTACCTTACCTCTTGTTCAAGTTTCTATTTCTACATAGTGATACTCGTACGTATCCTGTTCATAAGTATTATGTACATAAGTAATAGTTGAAGAGCTGACGACGAAAACGGCCATAATCTTATCATCAAAAAAACTTAGGATAGGTGCAACTTACCTGAGGGACCCTTTTATGGAATCCGTCGTCAGGAGGATTATTATAATTAAAAAACAAATAATGATTTTCAGTATCATCGCTGGCTTTTTTCTGCCAAGAGTTTACTTGACAGAAGCTGGAAAAAAAGCCACAGGTAAGAAAAATCCAAGTTTTATAGATGATAAAATTACCTGGCCATTTTGGTCGTCAACTCTTAGACTATAAGGTAGAAGTAGGTACTCACAAAACTAAAGTACCTACCTACCTTCTCATAGGTAAGGGTTCCAATATAATTATGGCACGTAGGAAACGCACATGAACCTATTATTTAACTTCGTAACACAATACACCAGTCGACTAGCTATAGGTACCTATATGTTCTTAGTATGTATATATGTATATATAGCACACAATGGCGATCAGACGCAGGATTGAATTAAAAACTTAAGTACAATAAAATAAACAATGATAACAAGCTCGTTTCGACGTTTTATTCATGTAAATTTGCGGATATAATTAAATACAAATTATGGTCATGTAAATTGGGATCTAAGATAAATATTATGGGTATAGCTATTAGCTGGTTTGCACTGAGGGCTGATGTAAACTGCCTCCGACATCTCACATCTCCCAGCCATAGTTAAATTTAGATGACTCATCAAAATGTAAAAAGGCAGTCTCGGAGTGTGGCATTACAAAATACTGTCTTAATTCTAAAGTAAAGTTACATTATGAGATTTTTAAGGTGATTGTGATAAAACTCAAACTTAATAAACTATGTGACCATACTACGTCTTCGAAGGCTACTAGTAGATAGGCATGCATTGACTATTAGTTAGGTTCCTCACTCTAAGTTATTTTAAAGTGCAGAGCTATTTCATTGTTATCTAAGTTCCTAAAAAGATTGACAAACCTATATTGTCTACATGTCATACAATCACAATTTTTCCTAAAGCTATCTGTACAGATTTAGGTAAATTCAGGATGTCTAAAGCCAATAACTTGAATAGATAGGTACATACATCAGGTGTTCAGGGTTACATGAGCTTGAGCGGGTGTATTAAATACTTCGCTACAATGGTAATAGAATGTTCAGCTACAGTTCTTTAACAATTAGTTCTATAATTTAGAACTGTTCCACACAATTTTTTTCTGAACTATAATGAAATTCTAGTACAAAAAAACAAAATGGTCTAGGTACAAAATTAAGTTATTCACAAACAAATTCATAAATAAACTTTTATTAAAATGTAAAAGGTTGAAATACTCTGGACACTACTGATTTCATGAATGTGAACCATTCATAACAGAGAGCACTGCATCATTCCTCCGGCTCATTCTCATTTGGTTCCGGGATGCTTGTTTTCAACCAGGGATGTTGAAGGCACTCAAACGCAGTGGCGCGCCGATTTGGATCAAAGTCTAACATGGGTTTCAAAAAATCTGCAAATTCCTCTGCATCGCTTACACTCCACTCGTACTTCTCAGTGAGCACAGAGACTAAGCCCCAGGGTTTCAAACCAGTTATGTTTCTCAATTCTCCTTTTTTGTTGAAGAACACCTTTGAGTACTTTCCAGAAGCAGCAATTCTTTTAGGAATATCTCCAAGCAATTCAATGATATGGGCCAGGTGGTCCTCATCACGCGTGTACCCGTCTCCAGAATGAGGCTCAAACAGATAATCTCCAGTGGCTAATTCAAAGGCCATGCAAGCAGTACTCCATATATCAGCAGAGGTGCCATAGCCTGCACTCAGCAGAACTTCCAGTGAGCGATATTGCCTGGTCTGTATATCCTCAGTAAAATGCCTGTGTACCCAGCATGCATTACCCAGATCTGCTATCTTCACTTCCATTTCACATACTTCATAGGCTGGATCAGGTTCTTTTTCCAGAGATTTACCCATGTTCATTTGTGAGTTAAATGAAGGTGGAGTATCAGTCAGTTCTCCTTCAGACATGGGAGTACAAGCATCATCACCACAGCCATACTGTTTATTGCGAACTTGCACAGCATCTGCATCCGTGTCGAATGCTTCATCATCAGGGTCCTGCAGATCATTGTCATTGCACCCATTCACAGTGGTTTCATTATCGGAGCGAGTGGTGTCAATGACACTGGCTTCCTCCGGAGTATGTGGAGAGTCATCCATGTCCTGAGACATTGGAGCTGATTCACTGTTTACATCAGTTTTCTTCTGCTCTTCAATCTCCTCTATTTGCTCCATCTGTTTCTTCAAAAGCATGGACTGGCGCTTGGCTTTTTTTTTTAATTTTTTCTTTTTATTTCTACTCATTTTCCCAGTCACCACCTGCTCTTGAAACTCTTTTGGTGCAGTACTTATGAGAGAATGCGGTAATCTCAAGCCAAGGGAATGTAACTCAGTGGCTTCAGCAGCCAGCTTACGAATGTATGGCTCATCGACACAAACTAACACATTTTCAGGTTTGATATCAGTATGGATGATCTTACACTTGGTGTGAAGATAATCCAAGCCCTCTAGGACTTGTCGTATGATGGTCTTTACATTGTCTCGAGGAATTCCTCTATAATTGGATTTGAGTATCAACTTCAAAAGGTGATGTCCAAGGACTTCAAACACCATGCACACATGTGTCCCATTCACTCCTGTAATCTTGAAGTCATTCAGTAGCTGTACTGTCTTATTCCTTTTGGGGTCGGCGGGATCGCTATCGCGTACAGCTCTCAAAATTTTAATTTCGTCTAGTGCTGTCTCAGTGAAATGCGGCGCTGATTTGACAACTTTTAGCGCAACAAACCTCTTGTCCACGAGGTCCCAGCACAGCCACACGGTGGAGAAATGGCCCCATCCTAACTTCCGCGTGACGTGGTAACGGTTCAGGAAAAGGTCTCCGATTTTGACAGGATGGTATCCACCCTTGCAGTAGTCGGCGCTGTCCTCCTGCTCCTCGTCGTCGCTGGCGTACTGCTCATCTTCTTCCTCCTCGATAGTCTCGTTAGAGGAGCTGTGCGTCGGTTCCAGGCGGTTGTGGTTCTGGTTGCGCAGACCGTTCCCTTGTCCACCTGAGCCGTGATCCTCCTCGCGATTCTTCTTTTTTCCGAGCTTGTGTCGCTTCTTTTTCGCCTGAATGGCCAGGACCCTTCTATTTACATCAGATTTAGAACTCATTTAGTAAATTAAAACACTTCAACAACAGCTAATTATTAAAAAAAAATTAACTTTTCATCTCAAATCTTTTTGTTTGAGTATGGCGGCCGGTCGTAGAACAAAATGCGCTCGCTCGCTCGACTCGACGAACACGGTTTATACCGGGGTTGCCACTTAGAAAAGAATTTAAAGCTACACATACACAGACCCAGTAAGAAACAAGGCGCGGCGAGGTGTGTTTCAACAAAAAATACTACATAGATATTATTGATGAACATAAATATACTCTGAATAATCTTATTGGTTTAACAATGTTCAATTACATAAAATCATAAATATTGTTTAATTGTATACAAAATCATTGAATTTAGTATGGGCGTACAAACGGTGGGGCAGGGAGGGGCACTTGCCCCACTTGAAGCTAAAAATTCATGTTTAATATTGATTCTTTAGTTATGTCCCTAGAGAAGCATTTTTCTAAGGACAATTTACGTGCGTAGGTACTCACTAATTACTTTTTGTAATACTTTTTGTAAATCACCTATATGGTAATACCATATTAGGTGATTTTCTTGGTGAGGCCAATCTGTGTTATAATATGTGGAAACAAAAAAAAATGTACAGAGTGAAGTAAAGGAAATGAGGCCAGTTGTACTAGATAAAGAAGCACATAGGGTGCCATGTCGGTCAACCTTCTCGTGTGCCTGTAGGCTCTTGTAGCTTATGGATCAGACGGATCCGGAGTGAACAGAAACCTATGGGACGGTGCGCCTCGTTTAAGCCCGACAATAACTTCTCATACGTGGGATCTTATTGTCGGGCATGGACTGGCCGGAGTGGCTCCTCCGCGTGTCCCTATGAGCCGCATATGAGGCACAGTGGATGGGGCAGCATGGTGGGCTCGTGGTGGAGCACCATGAGAGGGCCGGGGCGGTGTTTCTGCTCCGGTGTTGCATTTGTTGGACAATACCCCTTTACAGCAGCACCAAATTATGCAAGTAACCTAATTATGTAATATTCATAGGTATGTAAGTAAAATACTTGCCTGTATCTAGCAACCTTCCAAGTCCTACAATGGCCCCGATTTTGTAGTACACTAACTAAACTAAATTTAAACTGTCGCTCTCTTTTACTGATAGTGTACGCAAGAAAGAGATGGCAAGAATTTTACTGCTGTGTGCTGCTGTCAAATCAGTTTACGTTCCGCTTTTCTTCGTGTTTATAGTCAGCATGTTTTGATATTACGACTAAATTTGTATGAACAACAAATCTTAGCGGTCTCTGTATGATGAGTTTTAGAAGCACAAAATAAATATGAAAACGAATTTTAACCAGATTTTAAAATTCGTTTATTATTGAAATAAAGAAGGAAAGGTAAGTTACTGTTGATAAAAGCATTTTTAAATTCCTATTAAGTACTTATCAAGTTTCCTTACTCCACCCCTAAGCAAATGAGTGAAGTTATCGCAAAAGCTCACTATTTTGGATAAAGATCGGATTCTTTAATTTCCCACTGGCCATTGTGCTTTGTACATACATTGAGATTATTGAGATATGACGCATGTTTTTTATTATCTGTGCCTTGCCTTTACTCGATTCAGAATGCTACCGATATCTGAGCTTTTCTCTTTTCTTTGCCAATGACACGTTTTGCCCTGTCCCTTGACTATAACTGATACCTGATAACTGTAAATATATTCGTAAAAATTAACCCCGTCATTTATTTAGAGTAACTATAAGATTTTCTAAAAGTAGATATGTCATAATAATGCAATTAATAACGATATCACATATATAATTAATTATTTAAAGATATTTCAAGTTTTCGAATGTATACAAACTAAGTTGTCCCTAACCACTAACCCAAATTTCAAAGTCGATTATTTTGATGATGGTCAAAGAATTCACAGCAAATGTTTATTTTGAACCGTTATGTAGGGTATAAAGATGAATTTTAATGAATTTATTTAGTAGACTTGGTAACTTTTTTTAAGAATTTAAATTAAAATAAGCTTGTCTCGGTAAAAGTTCCAAAATTGAACTTCTGTTTTTGTTATAAACTCTCGGAATGAGCCTGTGCCTTCATAGATTGTACGGTAACGTGAAAGTTCCCGTTTCACTTGATGAATTATGATTCACGATAGTCTTTGGAATAAGATACTAAGAGCCAATATTAATTCATACCCACATAGTGCTGACCCACATTAGGATTCCCTGAATCATTGTGCAACGTGATTTTTGTAATTCTAAATGGAGGCTGAGTAAAGTAATAACCTACCCCTTCGAAGAATTTTTAAACCCCTTTGAAGAACCAATGCTGAGGTGCCTAAGAATTACCTTAGTACCTACTTACCAACGAACTTAATTTTTAATAAAATAAAATTACTAAATGTGCAAAATATTTACTCATTATAATAATGTACTTAGTAGAACTAAAAACTTAGACAGTTCACTTATGTTCGTAAATATACAATTCTTAAAATTTATAAATCGTTTTTGGATTGTAAAGCACCTCGTGTAAAGTTCCACATTCTGTATAAAAACTTGTTTTTTAATTAAGTTATCACGCTTTATTCATCTCTCTATTAGCTATAGTTTTAACAGGAATTAAAATGACTCCACTAAGCATAATAAATGCACCCGCTACGTAAAATGTAAGCGCATAACCAAAGTGTGTTTTCAACATACTAGCTGCTGGTGTACTAATTAAGCTACCTAAACCTTGAAACAATAGCATCATCCCTGTCGCGTTCGTCAATTTATCCAATCCATATAGTTTAACCAAAACCATACTACGAAGGCACGCTATGCTAGCAATAAAAAAACCAAAAACGCAGCAGTAAAAATATTGGTAATATAAGTTATGTGAAATTTCTGATAATATTGTTCCTAGACCCGCAATTATACACGAAAATGTGAACAATTTAAGAGCATCCATTTTGCATGCTAATGCACCTAAAACTAGCCTTCCAATGGCATTTGATAGCCCTATAGCACTTACAAATAAATAACAGTGTTTGTCTTCCAAACCATAACTTATGTTGCGATTTTGCAAAAATACATAGGGTACTAAGTATCCCAAGTATGTCAAAAAGCCACTGAGACATAAAAGTAAGAATGAACATTTTTTAAGAAGCTTGGGATCCATCATTGTTGCTAAAATTCTTCTAGCCGCAGTTGTGAACACGCCTCGCTGTTCCCGCAAATCCACTGTTGTTACTGCACGAGATACTGCTAATTGGTACTCAAGGCCCGTTTTGGTTTCGGCAGACGTATCCATCACACTTTTTTGATAGGCAGGTAAGTTTTTTAACTTCCCGTCATAAAAAGCGTCATCTCTATACATTGGACGAGCTTGAGGAACATGCTTTTCCCAATGACAAAGCCGTGCCCAACAACTACGCTTCTTGGCTGCTTCCACTTGCACAGTCATTTCTAAATTTCTTTTAGACTTGTCTTGTTCACTTGCCTTGGATATAATAGACTGGACTTGCTTGAGTTGACGGTGGCTTATTCCACCTTGAGGTGTTTGAGCTGTTATTGTTAACTTGGATGCGGCTGCTGTAGATGGTCCAGCCTGATTGACAGTAGCAACTATTCCTTCGTCAACCACAGCTGCTGCTGTGGGGAAATTAGCATTGGAAACGGCGCTGAATAATCTTTCAGTTGCTGTAGTCGTTAGACCTTCTTTATTGGATCTTGTCCGAGACGGAACTCCTTTAACGGTTGCCAGGCTTGGCAAATAAGTTACTGTACGAGTTGGGTCATCCGTAGTTTTCGTGACTGTTAGAGAAAGTAGTGGTCTATAAGCCATCCCTAAGTAGAAAATGATTCCAAACAAACCAGCATGCAGTAATGTCAATACGCGCCAACCAGCAATTTTAACAATGTAGGTGTTGAATGGAAACATAATCATTATGCCAATACTTGATCCAGTTGTAGCTATGGCCAATGCTAATGAACGCAGTCTTTCGAAATAGAAACCAACCACTAAACTAGATGCCATATTAATAAGGCAGTACCCAAACCCTGCAAAGGCACCATAAAACACGCACAACGCTCCATAATTCATAGAAAAGTAAGTACATAACAGAGAAAATGAGCATATAACTGAACCTGTCATTATGCAAGCTCTGAATCCAAAGCGGTTTATGAAAGCAGATGCAAGAGGAGCTGCAAGAAAGTACAACGCTATTGCTATAGAGTTTATAAATGCAACCATTGATTCGGAAAATCCAATATCCACAGTTATATCACCAAACACACTGCCAAATGTAAAAGCTACACCATCCAATATGAAAATACTCCAAAAAGCAGCAAAGACCACTACCCAACCCCATCCTCCTTCATGTGGAACAGTTATTTGAGCAGCAATTTCAGTTTCTTCTCCACCTTCAATCTCATCTGGTCGATTCACTACTCTGCTTGGTATAACTATAATACTTTTCTTAGTATTGGTGTCATTTTGTTTTGCAATAACTGGCTTTGGTGGCATTTTTCAACAAGCTTTAAAATTTAAGAAATACAAAGCCATGAAAACTACTGATATGATCAAGCTCCTAGTAGTCTGTCACATCTTTGAAGTCTAATCTGTGTAGTCTGTGATCAAGCTGATTAATCTGTCATTTTTTGTACATAGAGTAGATACATCTAAGACAGCTTTATGCTATCTTTAAAGACAAGATGTGAGATTGCGTGTTTTTTAAGCGTGATTGAGTCTTTGGTTTTTTATAACGATTTTGTGATATCGCTACACTCACCCTGATGAAGATTCTCGGAATGAGTCGAAACTTAGTCGGTGCCTTCACCGATAGAAGGTACGTGAAAATTCCCGTTTTACAATATGAATAAAAATAGTAAAATTCACGATAGTTTTTAAAATAAAATTTTGTGATTTGACAAAAAAACTTGCTAAAGAAGCTAACTAGAAATAGCCAGCCTTTGAACAAGTACAAATGGTATGCAGACAACTAGAAACGTTATGTTATTATTGCTATTATTTAATCGATTTTGTCGGCATTGCCATTCAACATGGAAATGCAGCTAGTATTTTGAGAACGATTCTGTCTGGTCCGGATCAGCTGAGTTTTTAAAATTCTAGATGATAGATTATTTGAGCGAGCGGAGCGAGCAAAGATTTCCGAGTCTACTTGGACATTACGGAGTTTCTATGTATGTTTGTATTATATAACTAAAAGAGAACTGCCGAACCGTTTATTAAATCGTAAGGTAAAAGTGCATAAGGGTGTAAATGCGTACATACATTTTTCGAGAGGAAAACTCCAAGTTTTGTACGAGTCTTAATAAAGTAAGACCGCCAAATTTGACTAATAATTTAATTTTTAATCTTCAAAAATTGTCTACGGAACTCTGAGTACCTAAAATATTGTTTTGACTAATATTTTAAAGTTGATAAAACGCCACTACACCCACCCCGCGACACCCAGCACTGCAGAATGTATGCTTATAAAAAATGATTTTTATAAGCACACCCAGATAATT
Source organism: Perizoma flavofasciatum (assembly GCA_958496245.1). NCBI lineage: Eukaryota > Metazoa > Arthropoda > Insecta > Lepidoptera > Geometridae > Perizoma > Perizoma flavofasciatum. The sequence goes on from OY292431.1 coordinate 8,428,256, forward strand.
CAAACCAAATGGTTTGTAATACTGGCTGTACTTTCCAGGGGTGTGCATTCCATGGTTGTGCTTTGCATGGACGTACAATACGGTCTCCCCTCTTTTCGGGGTTTTCCAAAACTTACCGGATCGGGTCGAAATACGCTCCATATTATTAAGAACTCCTACTCAAATTCAAATAGCCCCGATCACCCATAAATAACATTGATATAGATAGACGACAGAGAAGATACTGGATACAACCAAGAGCGTCAAGGGGGGTAGGGCAAAGCAACCAAAGTCTTGAGTTCACTCACTGGACTTGCTTGACCGATAATTCCCGCATGTCGAAACCAGAATGAATTCACCAATTCCATTCCAAGTAATAATGATAGGTATATGTTATTATTTATTATATTCTGCTGTAGTATGTTTTATGGATGATATTATTTAAGGTAGGTAGTTTACACAAAGTATAAAGTACACCCCCGACCACTTCAAAATCTTATAATGATAAGACCGCCCATTGAACCTTTATCATAATATGTTACTGTTTATTTTGTTTGTATCTTAGGGTGTACAATAAAGTATTTTCATTCATTAATTCATTGATTCATTCGTCCGCCAAACCCAACCAAAATAAAAAAACAAGTTTTATTTATTTTACAGTCAAGAGCTCGTGGAACTTTATACCATTCTTATTACAGTCGCCGCAGAGGTAAGAATAACTCTACGAGTGTAACAATTGTACCTACAATTCATAATTTTTCCATCCTCGGTATATTATCAACTTGCTTAGACAAACGCTAAGTTTGTATAGCCCTGTGAATATTTTTAAATAAATGTAGTATCTACCGTTTTTATTCTTGATTATTATATTTTTTGCTTTATTCAAAATATATTAAAAAAAAGCTTTAGCATGTTCTGGTGAACCTGCGTCGTCGTCTTGGTCTACACCTCGACTCGTAGTTTTGAAGTGCGGGTAAGAATTGACCTTAAGGTTCATTTTTCTAGCTCAACTTCGGGATTAACTGCTCCCGAGTCTTTGGATGATTGATGCCACTTTGGGTGCCGTACTGGCTTGCTTGCAGTGTTCTAGCAGCGGAGATACGTTGCGTTGACTGGTTATTCGGCTACGGTGGTCAATCCTTATTTTTTTATTCTTTCCAGCAGGCGCAGTCATGTCATGTCATTTGATTCGGACAATCACATGGACATGACATTTGTTAAAAGAAACTTTATTTTGACAGACAAGAGACAACGGACAGCAAAGCAAGCCTGACAAACTATATTTTTGGAGGGAAAAAGACGCGCTTAAAAAGCGTAAGAGTGCCTGAAAGCGAGGTTGGACGCAAAAACAAAATATAACTATAGTCCCCCAATAAAATCATGTCTCAGACAACGCTAACTTCCTATTTCAATAGTAGAAAAAGAGCTGCACCAGATGATATCGTTTCATCCAAAAATAAAGTTCCACATATCGAACAGACTCGAGAAACCAAGGTTTTGAGGAAAGTGCAGTACCTGAAGAGTGAATTAGTTACCAAAGATGTGAAAGCAATCACTGAAGCATCAAAGGAAATAAAAGTAGATGGTGTGAAGAAAACAGATAATGTCTCGGTTGCAATCAATGTGGCACAGAAGGCTAGTTCTTCAGAGGCACAGTCCAAAGAGAAGATAGTATTCGCTAAGAAACTGAATGCCTCCAATATAGCCAGAACAAGTGAGCCTTCCAAAGCTGCAACGACAAACTCTGCTCGCAAAGATCTGAGTTTGGGCGACATAAGGAAGAGGTTAGCTGGCAGCTCTAGGTTAGCTGAGTTAAAAGCATCTGCTGAACGAATCAGTAAGGGCATACAGCAAGTGAAGGAGGCCTCGGAAAAACGGCACCTTAAGGAGTTTAAATCCATTGATGTGGAAGTACCATCGAGGTAATGTTTTAAGTCCATTTACAAAGTAATAAACTCCTAATTCTTATATGAATTGGGGGGAACCAAGATCTGCACTGATGTTCAGCACTGTGGTGTTTTCTTTGTTGCCCCCACCTAAACTGATTCAAACTCCTTGTAATGACTGGGACCTTCCAAAGGATTTTAATGTAGGAAAGTATGATTGGTGAGCTCTTACAGTTCTGACTGAGGTTGTGTTGGTGCTATTGTATTACCACTTGCTCTGCCATCTCTGTTGAACAACTTGTGCATACCTAAATTGTAACAAATGTTCTATTTTTACAGTCCTAGCAAGAAATCGAAAGCACAGAATGAGTTCCTGTCTCCAACCAAACAAGCACCCACTCCACTGAGACCTCTTATTTCACCGAGAAAAGTTTTTGTGAGCCCTGTGAAAAGCCCAAATAAGGTACTTAATCATTTATATCCCATTGGTGAAGTTGTTATAGGTTTGTGTATATAGATGTTTGTATGTGGTTTATTTATTATTATCTCATAGCACTAAGGGCCCAGTCAAACTGACAAAGTGACAGTGGTGATCAAAAGCTTCACACAAACTTTGTACCCACTTACAACCATTTCCCTTGAAATCATGGTGGTGATCAAAGGGAAATGGTTTTAACCCAAACTCATCAAATGCTTTCAATCAAAAAGATCTTTCATTAACAGTAATGGGGTCAGGCAAACCTAAACACTGCTGTCATCAACCTAAAATCCTTCTCTGCTATTTCAAGGAGTTGGGATGGTTGGTTTCATTTTTACACAGCATTAGATGATGCTCCAAAGTAAGCAGAGCTTGTGTTATGGGCACTACATGACTGATACTTATATTCATTTTTTTGTAAACATACATACTATACATAGAAAACATCGAAAAATACAAATATTTACAGATTATACAAACCTGCAACCTTCTGCAGTGCAGGGCAGATATTGGTTCTCCATCCAATTTTAAGCCTAGTTTTAAATTGCTACTTAAAAAGGTTTCTTTTCATCTTAATACTAGTCTAGTAATAATAAATAATAGCGATTTGGTCCTCTAGATGATTTTCCTTAGTGTGTTTACTTAATTAGGCTAGCACTTATACTATATGGATTGGTACTTGCGGACCTATATTGCTTGAAGTGTCTAAAAAACCAATATGGCTGCTGCCAGCCTTAATAATTGTAAAACTTGATTACTAGTATGCATAGAAAGGGTCATCTTCAAGGCATATTGAATCCTTTCATCTCAATGGTTCTTTACCCATCACACTGAGTTATCATTATTGGGTCAAGGGTGTTACAAGAAATTGATGTCAAATGCAAAAATGTCTAATAAGCATCTACATAGCATAAAAGTTATGACCTCAATTTTATTGACTGACCAAGTTTTGCTTGCATATTTCTTTCAACTTGATTTTTCAAGTTCTTATTTATCAGTGTGTGTTACAGTAGTTTTAAAAATGGATATAGATGGAGAGGTGGCTGTTGAATTAATGAGACTTTTATCTCTTGATTCTCAGATTCCTGCTTATATTAGACATGCAGCTCTTGCAACTCCAGCTACCAGCCTGCCACTGCCTCACCACTACCGGTTCCTATCTGAGTTATTCCGTGGCATGGAGACTGTTGTAGCTCTGCTCTACAACAGAAATGAAAAGATCACCTTCACCAAGCTGAAGCCTTCCGTTCAAGAGATGCTGAAACGCACCTTCAATGAAAAACACCTCGCTCAAATTAAACATCTTGTACCAGACTTCTACAACTTTGAGGTGAAGAAAATAAAGAACTTCAGTGCCTCATCTCACAAGGAAGCATATGAACTTATCATCACACCAAACTTTCCCAATACCTTCAAAGTCATGAATCCTACAGTGTTGCTGGAGCGGCGCAGATTTTTCTATGACACCCTCCTTCAGTTGGTGAAGAAGCAACATGCACAGTATTTGCTCACCCTGGACCCTCCGATGGTCATACCTGATGAGAAGCTCTCTCGTTGGCATCCTGAATTTGAGATTGAAAAACTGCCTGAGGTGGAAAGTGCCAAACTGCCAGAGATGCCAAATGCAGAGAAGTTTTCCACAGCACAGGATGTGCTGGCAAAGGCTCGAGAGTTATTCAAATGCAACACGAAAATGGAGAGGGCTTTGGAAAAGCTAGCACATGCTAAAGCACGAGGACTGACTGAAGAAGAGAAGGCAGCTACTGGAATCAATGATCAAAATAGCACTACTACCCAAACAGGTCAGTCCTCACCATCAACCAGTAATGTGACCCTGTTGAACCCTGCTCTTCGTAACCTGCCCTCTGCTCTACTGGAAAGGGTGAAGGCTAAGCAAGCAGCGAAAGCGCTAGAAGCTATGACGAGACCAGCAGAGCATGAACAGAAATATGCTATCTATAGCAGACTTCCTGACCTAGCACGCACTCTGAGAAATATATTTGTTACCGAGAGGAAGAACGTCTTAGCTCTGAACATAATACTCTCCAAACTAGACAGTAGTTTCAAAGCCAATATATCTGCAAGTGACCTCCAAAGAGACATCAAAGTTCTGACTGAAGAAGTTCCCGAATGGATCAAATTACATGACATTAGAAATAACACTTATCTGAAATTAGACAAAAATACTGACCTGAAGCAAATTTCTTTGAAACTTGAAGCTTTGGCAGCCAAATACAAATATGACTAAGGTAGATGATTTAGGTATTTTAACTCTGCTAATAAGACTGAGTTAGAAAATTATTTGGTTAAGGCGTCACAACATGGACTCGCTTTTCATACAAACATACTTTATGCCTAGGAACATGAGTTTTGTTGGTAGATTTAAAATTGAACTTGTAAATTACTTGCCGCAAAAGAAAAACGCATAAACTGAGAATCAAAGTGAAACTAAAAATGCTGCACTACATAAACATAGATTTTGGGAAACTTAATCTACAAGTTAAGTTTCCCAATATCTTCAAAGTGAAGAATCCTACAGTGTTGCTGGATTGCTGGAGCTACACAGCTACAATCAAAACTCTTTATTAGGTAAACTCAAATCACCATTTAGCAAATAAGTTATTCTTTTCGGATTGTTTGTTTTAATATGTTATAAGGATTACGGCTAATTATAATTATGTATTACCGACACTGTATCTCGTTGTTTTGCTAACGTAAAATTAGCCCTAAATTCATTGTAATGAGTAATGTAAACCATTATTATGTACTTGATACTGCAATCATTGTTTTTTCGCCTTTATCCATTACTTAAATATTTTAACTAACACTTATGCCATAGAAATTGACATAAATTTATTTATCTCATAGCAATAAGCAGACATTTTCAATGAAATTAGTTTTTTTTGAAATTATGTTTTTCTGGACATGAACTTTTGTAAGAACTAGAAAGTTTGTATTGATTTAGTTTTAGTAACTTAATATAATTATAATACTATTTTCTTTTTAATACTCTACGGTATTTTCTTTATAAATAAAAAATCGAACTAAATTTTGATTTATTTACTGTTCACAGTAGGTAACCCAAAAAATCAGCAAATATGTGAGACGATTTATTATTGACAAATCAAATTACTAGTTCTTGTTCAAAAGCTCGTAATCAGGCTTGAGACCAAGACTATAAGCTTCTTGAAACTTTTTGAGGAGATCTTTTGGGATCAAATACGGGCTAACTGCTGGATCCTTCTCCATTTTCTTTATGTAGGCGTTCTGTAAAGAAAATACACATTTTATACTGTAACCACAGTTATTATAATCTGCAATTTATTGCATTTCGTATCGCACATTTAACCAAGTGTCTTAGAACATTTATCAAGTACCTATGAGTAGGTAGAAATAATGGCCAACTCTGTTGTCGGCCTTTGACATGTCTAAATATTGTAATAAAGCCTGAAGCATGCATGAATAAAGCATGTCTAAATATTGTAATAAAGCGCTCGTGCGTCGCCTGAAGCGACGCACGAGCGCTTCAATTCATCGTGGTCATCAGAAATTATGTATTACCAACAAAGAATTCTTCGGGCCAGTAATCCTCACGAGATAACTGTCAGCATTAAAAAAATATACATATTTCGGTAAATACCTAGTTGATCGCAAGCTAGGCAAGCACGCGCGCTTTAATTCATCGCGCACATCAACAATTTTGACTTACCAACAAGGAGTACTTTGGGGCAGTTATCTGGACTATTTCGTCATCGAAAGTCAGCAGCCTCTCAAACCAAGGCCAGATCATGTAGTCAGCGTACCCTGGTTCCTCACCATCCAAGAAGGTCGTGCCACGGCTCTTGAGCGCTTCTTGAATAAAATCCAGAGCCTTCTGGTACGCCGTTATGTGTTCTTGGGTTATAGTATCGCGGGCCTTAACTAGTCTGAAGTAAAATGGGTGGATCTGTAAATAAAAATATTTTTTACCAAAAAGCTTATTCCGATGTGTACCTATTCCATTATCTATTGCAGTGTCATGTGGCCGTAAAATCTATGAAATAAAACATCGCAAAGAAACTACATAAGTAAGCCTTTTTTAGAGAAAAGTGGGACCAACAAATATTTTATGTTTATAATCGAATGTCAAAGCTAAATCTCAGCTACGGGAACTGAAATAACGCCATCTATTAATGTTATATTAAAGGTGGGACTTTTTAAAGCTTTTTTTGTGAAATAGCAAGTGGCTGAGGCGGTAGGTCCCTATTAGAATATATACCTACATATGAGTAGGTTCTCGTATTTATTTAATTTTATTGTTACGTAAGAATACTTACTGAAGATCCTAAAACTTCAATAATAATCTTGTCGAAAGCTTTCTTCAGAGGGTCTTTGGGCAGCAGAGGTCTCGGCGGGTACACTTCATCTAGATACTCCACAGTAATCAAACTCTCATAGATGGTTTCACCTTCTTTAAGCTCGATAGAGGGAACCTTGCCTGAAAAATAAGTTATTTTGTAGTTCAAATTTGATCCCAGCATTATGACCGTTTGCATAACTTTACTACAAGAGCCAAGGGTCACTTATTTAATAAAGTAGCCGTTAGTTCTATGCCGTAGGTAGGCACCTCGTTTGTTCGTTTGCATGGGGTGGCATGGGATAGTGGTGAACTTAATTAACTCTGACGTTGGAGTACCTATAAGTAGGTATATGAGATAAATAATTCATACCTCCAAGGGGGCTCTTGTTGAAAATCCACTCTGGTTTGTCCACGAGGTCAACGTTGATGACTTCATAGTCGATCTTCTTCGCATTAAGCGCCAAAATGGTGCGCTGAGCGAAGGGGCAGTATCGCATGTTGTAAACACGCAACTTGCCCGAGTGTGGGGGTAGGGCATCACCTGGAATAAGATTTAATTAAATTTAATAAATTTAGCCTAATCAGCTAAAGTAAGTAGTTTGAAATTACCGCCTATTTATTGATAAGAACGCTTATCAATATTATAATACCATCATCATCGATATGAAATTGCACAAGGAACATTGTGAACACATCTAAAAATAACACAAAATATGAAGCGTGAAACAAACCTGTTTTAAGATGTTTCGTGTTAAAGTCAATTTTTGGTCCTTGGACTGCCATGGTGCTGTACACGTATCCCAACACTCGCCCAACAGCACGCACACCTTGATATGACAACAGAATTAAAAGCATAGCCAAACTTATAGTACCTAGTTTGGCTGTAGTCGTTATCATTACGTAGTACCTATAGTAGGTATCTATTATGATATCTATGTCATTACTAAAGGTGGAAACACACTTTGAACAACTCGCGCAACCCCAATGACCGACTTGTAGGTATTATGATTATGAAACACACTATACCATCACATGCGTTTTGATTCTACAACACTAACAATCATTTAATTTTAACTCCACAACATTCCACCTACAAATAAAATGTCGTTGATTCATTCAACTATCAAAGGCCTTGGCATGAGTTTTACAATGCTGGCAATACCTTTGATGATACAAGAATTTTTTACCTTGTGCTACAAAATTTTATGGGCGCTTGTAAATCTGTCGCCCCATTAGTACATACAAAAATGTAGTACAAAAACTTGTAATATTGTCTACATTAGCAGTCAAAAAAAGTGTGCTAAGGTAAGGGCTCATGAGTGACACGCCACATGACCATGACCAGTGTGCACGCTTCTTAGACCATGCTCTATGGGCCGTAGTAGGGCATGCAATATCGGAAGGTATTCAATTCCGGAACTGAATTTCGATGCTGGGAACCTAGTTTCGGAATTCCGGAATTGACATTTTTTTTTATTTTTCTGTTTTGAGGAAAGGAACGAACAAATAACTTGTGTTATAGTATCAATATTTTAATCAACACTAAGCAATATAGAATATAAATAACAAAAGTACGATATTACACACTTATACACGCACGCAGTAATTATTTTCACATAAAAAGTTGATGATCAAAATAATTAAAACAACAATATTACTTATTCATTTTATGAATCTGCAAATATTTGTCTCGGGTCTATTTTTTTTCAATGTAGCATTATGTATTTACAGCAAAAAAATGTATAAGTAGTATATCAGTTATGTAGTTCCCATAATACAAGCTTTGCTTAATTTGTATGAAATATGACCAGCATTATTTATACTATTTATTTGCTTTCAATACTCTCAAGCAGGACACACAAAATATATTTGTATGCTTCTGTCAGATGCACACCTCGTTGTCCTCCGTTATCATATCGTTTTTTCTACTTTGACAAACCCTGCATTATCAAAATTGATAGATACAGATGGATACTTGCGGATTTTCTTGCATTTATCCAGTGCTTTGTCTAGCGGTTCGTGTAGAGTTGGTTCTTCGACTGAAACGTCTTCGCCAGAAGACGATGACATGTTCATTTCGGGCTTGGAGGGTACTGCATGTGTAGGCTCACTGTGAGTTATGTACTGGCGTAGTAAATTGACGATATTCTCAGAAATTTTTCTCGTTATTTGGTTTTGATAAAATATTGTCGTAGGTTTGTGCGACTAAGTCTTCCTAATCGTGCAAATAGTGCAGCACTTCTACTAATAATGGTCTTCTTTCTTTTATACGACTTCGGAAAGTAGAAATGTTGCGTTTTGTTGTGCAAAATGCCATTCACTGAGTAAAATTTATTAATATCGGAATACCGATATTAGGCCTCTCAATTCCGGAATTGAAATATCGGAAAAATCTATTCGAAATTCCGGAATTACGAAATTCCGGAATTTTGGAATGGATGCCCTAGGCCGTAGGGCATATTATGGGCCTAGGCATGCCATAAACTATGGTACTTAATAACGTAGGTACTTGCCTATTGGCACTACCTAGTATAGTATTATAATATTTGTCCTATAAGCCATGTCCTAGGCCTTCGTTCGCTCCAAAAACTCCAACACCAGATTTGGCCTATGTCGCTCAACTTACTTATATACCTACCTAGATACCTACATAAAAGGTACCTAATTTAATTACAGAACACTTATTTCTTCTTATTTTTTCCTTCTTATAATTTTTAAACATTTGTTTTGTTTAAAATTACACATCAAAAAGTACCAGTGTTTAATTTAAACAAATATTTAAAAATCTGTTTTTTTTTCAAAGTTCAAAAATCTTTACAAGTAAGGGGGTAAGTCTTTATTTTTATATTCGTTGTTATGTTATAACTAGATCATTATTGTCCCAATAGCATTTTAAAAATTACAGCAGACAACATACCTACACTGAAAAACCCAATAGTTGAATTTCTTAATGATGATTCCATATCAGTTGAGTCAACATTAAATTACGTTAAGACAAACGTTGCAACACATTTGGTATTACAGAAAAAAAAATGTTGAAATAAAATTATTGTTTCAACCGCTAAAAATGGTTAATATAACATAAATTTATATGTATAATCTCATAGCGGTCAATTTAATTGTTCATTTAGTTATGTCAGCATATTGTAAATAAGTAAATAAGTAAAAAAGTACATAAGTAAATAAGTAAATAAATAAATAAATAAATAAGAAAGTAAATAAGTAAGTAATAAGTGAACAAGTGAACCAGTGAACCAGTGAACAAGTGAACAAGTAAATAAGTATATTATGTGCTACCAATACACCAACACCAGAACTTGAGCAAAATGAGACAGAAAAGCCTATCGTCCACATCAACCAGCTAATGATAGCACAAGACTTTGCCATCAGAGTGGGCTTACAGTTTGACAATGAAAATGACAAAAAACCTTTAGAACAGTTTGAGATCCCTGAAGAACTCAAAGGAAAACTAAAGGAATTGATAAAGATAAAGATGAGACCAAATCGGAAACAACAGAAGCTCAAGATGATGATGATGATGTGGACTCTTCAGATATCAGTGACTTCTACAGCAATGATGAAAATGAATGCAGTGATGTTGAGGACCACTTGACCAATGATCCTGAAACAATCAAAGAACTGAAACGTAAGAGGCTTGAGGCAGCCAGCCGTGCTTTTACTGTAGAAGAGGTTCCACAGAAAGGAAAGAAAGCTAAGATGAATGAAGAAAGTAGCACAAAGAAGAAATTAACAGCACGGAAAAGAAGGGTTATTGAAAGAGCTGAACGTCGATCGAAAACTGGAAGCAACTTTTCTAATGTTAAGAATAGAAATAGGAGTAAAAAGATTGCGTAATTTGGGTATAGTATCACAACATCCAGACCCGGAACAAAAAACATTTGTCCTGCAATGGAAATCGAACCCGCCGCGCTACCGATGTCGAATAAAGTTCTAATCCGACACCAACTTAGTTACTATTAACCTTTGTAGACTTTTAAACTATGCCAGGTAGGTAGACAGGCACAAAGGTCCTAAACCAGTGGCGCCCCAAAGCGAGCTTACAACGCGCGCCAGTTTGGCAGTAGCAGTTGAATTTATAGAAAGTTAGGTAGCTGTAGGAGCGAAACTTATTTACTTTTTCTGACATTTTAGATGTCAGGCAGCGAGAGCGATGATGATTATGTTCCAGAAGAAAATCCAGTGCAACTATCGGAAGAAGAATCAGCTGATGATGAAACTGAGATGCAGTATGAAAACGAAGTTGAACTGAAAAAGAAGCGGAAAGCAGAAGAAAACGGTCCTTTACCGATAGTGCAGTACGTGAAAATTCCCGTTTTTACAATATGAATAGTCAAGTTCACGATAGTTTTTGAAGTATTTTTTGTTTTATCTTCTGTCGATGACGCTAATGCTAAGCCTGCTAAGTCCGAGATTCGAAATATGTGTAATGTATAGAGTGGTCATCGCTGCTAGCCCGCAAAACCGCCTACGCAACAGCCTAGATTCGGCACAGTTTTTTTTAAATACCACTAAAGATGCAAGCTTACAACCCTCCTGTTGTTAAGCGATTACCGTAGCCTATGTACGCTTGCCATACCAGAGGTATCACTCACGCGTTGCCTCCCTGAGATATCAAGATGAAAGCCCTCATGTGCCTGTAATTTAACCGGCTACCATACCCTTCTAACCGGAACACAGCAATGAGAGGCGGCAGAAATAGGCATGGTGGTACTCGTAGCACTTTCCCAGACGAGCCTTTCCACAGTACTCACACTTACTACTCTTACAGTAAAATAAAGTATTTAAAATTCCTGCAAAGCAGCGCTCTGGCAGCATACGTTCTTCTTACGTTATTTTTTCTCTTTCACCCCATGACACGTTCTGGTAGTCGATTGCTATGTTTGACGGCTGTGAAATCCACCCTAGACGATCGTGAGACGTAATCTTTAAACGGATTTATTGTCTGGTTTATTTATTTAAGGCAAAAAGAAGCTAAAACTCAGGCGTTGTAATGCTTATTACTTATTTACTTATTTACTTATTTACTTATTTACTTGTTTACTTGTTTACTTGTTTACTTGTTTACTTGTTTACTTGTTTACTTGTTTACTTGTTTACTTGTTTACTTGTTTACTTGTTTACTTGTTTACTTGTTTACTTGTTTACTTGTTTACTTGTTTACTTGTTTACTTGTTTACTTGTTTACTTGTTTACTTGTTTACTTGTTTACTTGTTTACTTGTTTACTTGTTTACTTGTTTACTTGTTTACTTGTTTACTTGTTTACTTGTTTACTTGTTTACTTGTTTACTTGTTTACTTGTTTACTTGTTTACTTGTTTACTTGTTTACTTGTTTACTTGTTTACTTGTTTACTTGTTTACTTGTTTACTTGTTTACTTGTTTACTTGTTTACTTGTTTACTTGTTTACTTGTTTACTTGTTTACTTGTTTACTTGTTTACTTGTTTACTTGTTTACTTGTTTACTTGTTTACTTGTTTACTTGTTTACTTGTTTACTTGTTTACTTGTTTACTTGTTTATTTGTTTATTTGTTTACTTGTTTACTTGTTTATTTGTTTATTTGTTTATTTGTTTATTTGTTTATTTGTTTATTTGTTTATTTGTTTATTTGTTTATTTGTTTATTTGTTTATATGTTTATTTGTTTATTTGTTTATTTGTTTATTTGTTTATTTGTTTATTTGTTTATTTGTTTATTTGTTTATTGGTTTATTTGTTTATTTGTTTATTTGTTTATTTGTTTATTTGTTTATTTGTTTATTTGTTTATTTGTTTATTTGTTTATTTGTTTATTTGTTTATTTGTTTATTTGTTTATTTGTTTATTTGTTTATTTGTTTATTTGTTTATTTGTTTATTTGTTTATTTGTTTATTTGTTTATTTGTTTATTTGTTTATTTGTTTATTTGTTTATTTGTTTATTTGTTTATTTGTTTATTTGTTTATTTGTTTATTTGTTTGTTTGTTTATTTGTTTATTTGTTTATTTGTTTATTTGTTTATTTGTTTATTTGTTTATTTGTTTATTTGTTTATTTGTTTATTTGTTTATTTGTTTATTTGTTTATTTGTTTATTTGTTTATTTGTTTATTTGTTTATTTGTTTATTTGTTTATTTGTTTATTTGTTTATTTGTTTATTTGTTTATTTGTTTATTTGTTTATTTGTTTATTTGTTTATTTGTTTATTTGTTTATTTGTTTATTTGTTTATTTGTTTATTTGTTTATTTGTTTATTTGTTTATTTGTTTATTTGTTTATTTGTTTATTTGTTTATTTGTTTATTTGTTTATTTGTTTATTTGTTTATTTGTTTATTTGTTTATTTGTTTATTTGTTTATTTGTTTATTTGTTTATTTGTTTATTTGTTTATTTGTTTATTTGTTTATTTGTTTATTTGTTTATTTGTTTATTTGTTTATTTGTTTATTTGTTTATTTGTTTATTTGTTTATTTGTTTATTTGTTTATTTGTTTATTTGTTTATTTGTTTATTTGTTTATTTGTTTATTTGTTTATTTGTTTATTTGTTTATTTGTTTATTTGTTTATTTGTTTATTTGTTTATTTGTTTATTTGTTTATTTGTTTATTTGTTTATTTGTTTATTTGTTTATTTGTTTATTTGTTTATTTGTTTATTTGTTTATTTGTTTATTTGTTTATTTGTTTATTTGTTTATTTGTTTATTTGTTTATTTGTTTATTTGTTTATTTGTTTATTTGTTTATTTGTTTATTTGTTTATTTGTTTATTTGTTTATTTGTTTATTTGTTTATTTGTTTATTTGTTTATTTGTTTATTTGTTTATTTGTTTATTTGTTTATTTGTTTATTTGTTTATTTGTTTATTTGTTTATTTGTTTATTTGTTTATTTGTTTATTTGTTTATTTGTTTATTTGTTTATTTGTTTATTTGTTTATTTGTTTATTTGTTTATTTGTTTATTTGTTTATTTGTTTATTTGTTTATTTGTTTATTTGTTTATTTGTTTATTTGTTTATTTGTTTATTTGTTTATTTGTTTATTTGTTTATTTGTTTATTTGTTTATTTGTTTATTTGTTTATTTGTTTATTTGTTTATTTGTTTATTTGTTTATGTGTTTATTTGTTTATTTGTTTATCTGTTTATCTGTTTATTTGTTTATTTGTTTATTTGTTTGTTATACGTAGAAAACACCCAGATCCCGATACAAATATTTGCAGATACAAACATTTGTCCTGCAGCGGGAATCGAACCCCCAACCTTCTTCGTCTCAGGCGGGCCTTCGCCCAATGCGCCACAGAGGTCATCACTTATCAATGGCAACTCTTGGTTGAACATATTAGAACTTGCTAAGTGCAAACGAGGCTCGTCTTCGTCATGCAACTACTTCGCATCGACCAATGAGAGGTCAAGGATATGACGAACTCTCGACCAATGAGCATCGAGAATATTGGTTCGTAATCCGGGATGTACATTTCAGGGGTGTGCAATATCGTCATGTGTTTAGTTTGAGCGTTTTGTACGACCATGGAAAGCACACCCAGATAATTCAAACCAAATGGTTTGTAATACTGGCTGTACTTTCCAGGGGTATGCATTCCATGGTTGTGTTTTCCATGGACGTACAATACGGTCTCCCAATATTGTGAGACAGTCAATGTGACAGCTAGAAAAAGAAACAGAGGTCACGGCCGTTTCAATCAATCAGCCATTATTTGACAGTCCAACCGGCCGGTTGTCATATAATAAAATTGACATCATTAGTGAAATTCACTATTTCCACTATTAATATACTGAGAAATAGAAAAAGGAGCTAGTTCTTAATAATTTATAATGTCGGAAAAACATTTACAGACCGGTAAGTTTAATAATAAGACATTATTATATTTTGCGTCAAACTTGCTAATAGGTTGTTTTTTCCTTTTCACTTGTTTTTAGTCTCCTAATTTTTAACGAGTGGTAATAGTATAAACCACTAATAGCTCCCTACCAGATAGAAGCTTCCCCAAAATGCTGGGTGCATGGGCACGCTGAATGGCAGTGCATTAGTGTTGACCCAGCCAGCTCTCTGGTCTGGTCACGCGTTGTTTCAACCGACCAACCATATATTTGTATATTGTGCTATAGGTGACGCTCTGCCCGCTTACAATGGAAAGCTCAGAGTGTTTGCGATGAGATTCTGCCCTTATGCTGAGAGAACTGTACTAGTGCTGAACGCCAAGAATTTGCAGTATGATCTAGTGTTCATCAACTTGGATCACAAGCCTGAGTGGATTTTTCAATATAGTCCTAAAGGTATTTATTAAAAGATTAAAAGAATGCCCTGTGATTTTGTCCTTACTGAGTTTTTTGTTTCATAGACACATAATGTTCTGGTTGCATGCACACTAGGGGTGGGATTAAGGAAAATCCTTTCTTATTACAACTTCAGTTATCAAAAGGAACCTACTCTCCAAATTTCACGACTATAGGACTTACAATTAGGCTCTATGTTGACTGTCAGTTACGCAACAATTATGTATAAATAGATTTGATATTAAAAATGTCTCTTATCAATTTATATTTTTTTAAATGTATAATAAAGGTTTACATATAGTTAACTCCACTTGTATCTATGGAATATTGATATCAGATTATTAAATTTGTTAATTTGTCAAATAATTTAATAAAGTTATAGGTAGGTACCAGTTTATCTCAAAATAATAAAAAAAAAAATTATAATTTTCATAAATGATGCCTAAATAAAAATTAAAATCGAATATATATCTGTCATTTTTTAAATGTGCCGTGCCTTGTTCTAAATAGATTCTAGATAATAAATAATGTTTTATGTTCCCTCATAACTGTTCAGGTACTGTACCAGCTCTCGAATATGAGGAAGGCAAGGCTATCTATGACAGTAACATTGTGAATGTTTACTTGGATGAGAAGTACCCTGAAGTTCCTCTGCAGTCTACTGAGCCACTGCGCAGGGCTGAGGACAAGATCATAGCAGAGAATTTCACTGGAGTGAGTACACTAATAACTTGATTGGCTTGCATAAAGTTTCATTGTACCAAATTTATGTTGCCGCAGGTGTAAGCAAAAAAGATGTGTTTCTGCATTTGTCAGCTAATACATGTTTCTTTCAGTTACCAGGGGTCTAGACAAATACCACTTTCTGTTGGCATTAATGCCAGTGGAAAGATTGAATTGTATGGAAATGACATTAACTGTGGAAATATCATGTGACAGCTGCCAAGGTTTACCTTTACAAATTTGCGTTAGCATGAAAGGAAAAGTAAGCATGAGCTATTTGTCTAGACCCCTTGATGACATAAGCATAAGGGCTAGAGAACAAAATCTTGGCTCTTTTTATAGACACAATGTCCAAAAAATCTTAAAGAGGGAGGACACCTGCTCAATCTAAACTTTTTCAAATAATAAATATTTTTTAGTCTTTTAAAATTAATGCCGATTGGGACCTGCCCAATCGGCATCAGTGGTGTGGTACCATCATATAAAATAGTTCTTGATACCTACAACACAGGAAATCCTAGCGTAGGGTCAGGACAATGTACATATATTTAATTATAAATTGATTATCTCCTTACCTAAATAATATGGTGCAAGGATTGTTGCAATAACATTGTAAAAGAAAGCATACTTTTCTCACAAATTATCATAAAAATAAAAAGTCCAATCATGAATTAATTACCCTTCTGAAATTACAATTGAACAATACACCAAACTAAATAAATTATGAGTAGAAACGAGTTTTCATGACTTATACTGTGTTAAGGAATATTATTATTTTGTTATTTTAGTGACTAAAGTGCTATTAACGTTCTTCATTGTCATCTTATCGGTTCGTTGTTGGTCTTCTTGGCCTAGTGACCAATGGTGAAAGATTTAATGTGGTAAAAGGATTAATTGCGTCCTGTAGACCCTCCTTTCATACATGTGTCAAGTCTTCTACTTTTTGATTCTAGTACATTATTTCCTACACTGTTTTGAGCACTAGAATTGCGCACATATAGTTTTCGCATGGAAAATCCATTGGTACACGACAGGATTCGAACCAAGCCTTTCGTATGGAATGTCTGGGACTCTAGTCAAAAGATCCCGTTACGTCTTAAGAGCGACTTAACGCGTCTGTGCTTCGGAGGGAAGGTTAAGATGTTGGCTATAATAATAGGCGGCGTCAAGAGTTATTGGTCCTGCAAATGTAATAATTTTCCATTTGAATTATGTAATTCGGGGTTTCGCAATCAATTTATATGTCTTAAAGTATGGTACTTAGTAAAGTTTTATCACCTCACAAGTCACTACACATGCTGTAATAGAAGATGGAAAATACGTCTTGTGTTTTAAACTATAACAAAAATTTACTTGTAACATAATTTGCAGGCTCAATCTGCTTACTACACAGCGGCTTTCAACCCTTCGGGTCTGAACCCGTCCCATGCTGAGAACTACCAAAAGGGTCTCGAGGGTCTGCAGAAGGAGATCGAAGCTCGCGGCACCAAGTTCTTGCACGGAGACCAGCCGGGCCTAGTGGACTATACCATCTGGCCTTTCCTGGAGCGTTTCGAGGCCTTGCCCCTGCTTGGCAAAGCCGAGTTTGCTATTGAAAAGACTAAATATGCTGCTTTGGTAAGTTTTCAACAGCGTAAGGAGCCCGTTTATGCGTTTGCCGTAAGAGGTTATTTGCATTTACCTCCAAAAAGGCTTATCCTTTTTGCAATCAAATTGTAGATAGATATATCTTTATTGTACACCAGTAAATACAAAAGAAACACGAAAATGAAATTATAATAACACATTGTACTTTGATGTTGACTCTTAATAAGTAATCAGTTTAAAAACAAAGAAACCCGACTGCAGTTTCTTAAGCGTGTTATGGTAATCTTAATATTCCTTAATAGTAATTCTTGATATTGAATGTATTCTATATCATTCTCGTGATCGAAACGAATCCATTGACACCTTATTTATCAAAAATCCATCAAGCTCTTTAGGCTACAGGATTTTTGCACCGTCGGAAATCGATTTTGCCGTCCACGATTAAATATTGGCATCGGCTGTATGACTATTATAGCCAGATCATCAACCTTTGTTAGATGACTTCGGGCGGCAACATCAAAATTGGCCACTTACGAGTAGCTCTTACGAAATTACTTTTTTAATAAGCGCTTTAGTAATTAATTTCAGCACGCGTAGCACGATTGGACTAAATATATTAAGCTTCAATTTCAATATACATTGTTATCAGCAGGGTCCAAAATAACATGTCTTTTTTATCATTAAAATTCTCTTGAAAAGTATTTTTCTTCAAGAAAAAATAAAACCGACTTTAAATCCGTTTTTAAGACGGTTAGTCCAATATGAAATTATATCTTTGAGGGGAGCGATTTATCCTGCCCTATATTTCAGAACCTCTTCCTTTTTTGAAGTCGGTTGATAAAACTAAATGAATGAATTACTTTCAGGTGACCTATATCGAAGCTATGAAAAACTCTCCCGCTGTGAAAGCCTACTACCTATCGCCGGACACTCATGCCAAATTCACGGAGTCCCGTGCTAAAGGCGACGCTAACTACAACATGCTGGATACATCGGCTGTTTGCTGCATGCGCCCGAGGAAGAAGAAGGAATAAACGCTTTTTCAAATCCTATCTTTTTAGAGCCCTTGAGATAAGATCGTTGAATCAAAACCAGTGCTTACCTACTCTGTGCATTTTGTATCACTATTAGGTAAAGCACGTTGAAACGTGATTTTTGACAAATTCGATCTACTTCTACGGTCTCTCAAGGGCGTATATTTAACTAATTCCAACTGTCAGTGCAGTTTTCTATGCAAAACGCTCTTATATTCCATGAAATGCATAATAAAGTAATTTAAAAGTATTTATGTTTATCATTTTATCAGCCGCAAGTGTGTGCGTCGTAATTATCTATCAAAGATAAGAGTGCCCCTGCTATTCAAATACTTTTACAGTAATAGCAAACAAATGAATGAAAAGAATACAAATATATGGAAAAATAACTACATGAAAAAGTTGGGCACTATTACAATCATGGGGCAAAGATTAGCTAAGTTGATATGACAACAAGAATTGTAACGAACTAAGTCAACTCATTTATACGATTAAATCCAACGGCTTGTTATATTAGACTAGCCTCTGCCCACGGCTTCGCCCGCGTGGTACCCGGTTAAAAAGTAGCCTGTGTTATTCTGATGTATAAGCTATATAACTGTAAAGTTTCATCAAAATCTGTTCGGTAGTTTTTGCTTGAAAGAGTAACAAACATCTATCCTCACAAACTTTCGCATTTATAGCAGTAGGATTCGTAAAATAACCTACCTGCGTACCTACGAATGCCAATGGCGTAACTTTGAGAATGTCATGCCGGCTGCGTTTGATAAAGGTAAATAAATAATGAAAGTTATAGCATGAAATACGAAGTCTCGTCTGTAAATTAATCATCTACCTACGTCTCCACGGGATTAAATTTTATCATACTACTTAGATGCTTCCATAGAAATCCTGGCCGTCTATGATAAGCAGATATGGGTTGATCAGCAGTGGGTGATTCGGGCTGATGGTATAGATATTATGAAACTAATAATTGTAAACCTTTTAAACTAGCGTTTTAAAAGATACGTGGTATTTATATGGCCACTCAAATGTTATTTTCGAAAGAGGTATTAATTTACAAGACAAAATAAAGAATCCAGATTTAAAATAGACTTTTTATTTTATAAACAGACACAACCTGATTCTATGTTGCGTACAATAACATTTTTTACATTAAGTACTTTAAAGCACTACCAATTAAATTTTATTACAGAGTGCAAGATTATTACTGTGTTACATACATTTATTAAGAAACATTGGTAAGACGGGATTTAAATTCAGCAATATTACATTCATTCAATATCTACACTAAGCCCCGCACAAGAAAACTTCCAACTATTTCATGAGATTCATAAAAGTATTTAACAAAGGTTTCTATTTACATAAATCTAATAATATTAATCCCGACTAAGAGAATATTCAAGTTCCTTCTTTAAAGTTTATTACCTTATCTAGTAACCAGTATCTACTTACCAAAAGGTTGAAATTCATTCTTATTAATAATAAAAAAATTGCATGATTTCAACTGAATATAAAACTGAACAAGATTGTGTATTGTAAATGTCACGATTATTATTTATTTTATTTATCATCGCTACTCTATTCAAAACTTAAGAGACAAGCAACGTAAAATCGAGATAGCATTTTCGCATATCAATAATGATTCGAAATTTTAAGATGTTTTATGTTAAAAATCCGAATACAAAACATCTACAGGTAACAGGAAAATATTCATAGTGGAAACTTTATTTGGAAGCCAAATAGCTTTGTCATATATTGCATATATTGGCGCGGAAGGCGGTAGCGATCAGATACTGCAAAAAAAGCATTTGTATGGAGGGGTCCACACTGCAACGACGCGACCTTTGACAACCTTTTGCCCGCAGAATCATGGCCTCCGCCACCGCGTCTAATTGCGCTGGCCTAAACTAACACACAGAATAATTCAAAATTATAATCAGTTATTCAAAAATAGATAAATAAATAATTCAGGTCATTTTTCACACAACATCATCTAGCCCCAAACAAAGCAGAGCTTGTATTATGGGAACTACATGACAAATATACTACATTTTACATTTTTTTTCTAAATACATACATATTATACATAGAAAACCCAGACCCGAGTCAAATATTTGCAGATACAAACATTTGTCCCGCGGCGGGAATCGAACCCGCAACCTTCTGCGTCTCAGGCGAGCCACACTGCGCCACATAGTAAATAACATTTTATTGCACTAAATTTTGTACTCCTTAATTCTATTCCTACACCATGATACTTAAAGCATATCAGTCATGTAGTTCCCATAACACAAGCTCTGCTTAGTTTGCGGCTGTGTAAAAAATGTCCAGTATTATTTACTTATTTTATTTAAAGGTCGTAAGTCGGAGGATCTAGGTAGCCAAATATCGCCATGCCCAATGTCCAGCAGTGGACTTCTAGACTTCTAAACACTGAAGTATCCAAGCACTATCTAAGACTAAGTTCGAACACCAGCGTGGCTAAGCGGTTGAGGATAATGATTACATAATTATTTCATAACTAATTAACAAGACTTAAAAAGGCTTAAAATAATAGCGGAATGTAGATTTCAAATATCTAATACAGTATCTACTTACATCATAACTTATCAACTAATTTGTTCGACGTCAAGCACATATTATATGGGACTTCATATTAGATTCAATATATTGGAAGATTGGAAGAATGTATTTTGTCCCTGTTTTAAAATAAACATTTCATTCAAATTTTAATCAATTACACTTATAAATAAAATTACTACAATTTACTATATTTATATCGCGCGCGAATTAAATTTTTCCTATTTTTATTAAGGTATCTACATAACCAACTTTATGATTGTACAATAGATTTCAGCTTGAACTTGGATCATGTAAAAATCACATGATCCAAGTTCAAGTTCGTTTTGTAAGAAGATTAAGCTTGGATCATGTAAAAAACAAACAGGCCTTAAATAAAAAAGGTAACAGACAATACAAAATAAAATCTATAAAATAAATAAACATAAATTCAAATGGACAGATTGGGATAATATCACTCATTAAAATGCAGGAAAGGTTTCCAGTGGGAATTGAACACTTTGATGTTTTGGCGTTTTTGGGTTTACACAAACAAGCTGATTTATAAAGTTTTCACTGAACCTACAATAAAAATTTAAGCATTCTCCTGGCTTCATCATCAGACCCTCGACACCAAGTGCATCTATTGGACTCGTCAAAACGAATCATATCAGCCCAAACTCAAGGGGTTTACTAGTAGCTATTGAAGAGTTCCACTATCAACCTCCTGGCTCCATCACCAGATCAGAGTATCTATCAGACATAGTATTGTCATCCGAACTACATAGGTATACAATACATAAAAAAATTAATTTCGATACGACAATTAGAAGTTAAAATTTACTTCCAAGACTTGATTACATTATTTGTTTCATTTGTTTGTTATTTAGTTAGTTATTTACATTTAAGAAAGCAAATGTATCAATAGAACTCACTAAATATGTAATATTTTACAATAAATTACAATTGTTTTTCGTCGATTTTTTGACGTTGCGACCCGCATTATTAAATAAAAGCATAATGACGGCGATTATTTTCAATTTTAAAATGAAATTTCCATCAATATTGTTGTTGGAAATCAATTCTCCAAATATAAGCGTTCAAAACATTAATATTTCACAACATATATTTATTCATGTCATTTTACTTTTGTTACTGGATAGATAGTACCTCGTTTTTCAAGTTCTTTTAATAACAGATACTTTTACAATATGGCGGTTTAGGTTATGGGCTCATTAACCCAATTACAAGGTTATGATTTCTTCTTGATAGTGTTTTGCAGGTGTCTAAGCAGCACCTTCTATCTTTCGACACTGGATAGACGAAACGGTACTTTGTTGTACAAAGCATTTTATTCATAATAGTTACTTTTCAATATGGCTAAGGGCCCAATAACATATAGGTTGAATAAATTTAATGAAAATGTATTCCAGGTGTATCAGCACCATCTTACTTTTGATAGAACTACCTCGTTGTTCAAGGGGTTTTCTTCATGATTGTTACTTTCTCAATATGGCGTGTTAGGTTATGGGCCCAGTTACATTAAAAAGTTATGTTTTCTTCTTGAAAATGTTCTGCAGGTGCATGTTAGTCTTAGAGTGGTTAAAGATCTGCGTGACGCGTCGGCCGACTTCTTGCGCGGCCTGTAGATTGGTGGGGGGCCGCGGCGGCTCGGGCTGCGGGCCTTCCAAGTTGTGCAGTAGGGAGTATATCGCCGGTTTGTATTGGGAGTGGGAGGGAGTTTGGACTACTTCTTCCACTTTCCTATGGAAGAAAACACAATGGTTACATTTTGTTAGAAGCATTTTATTCAGTACATTTTCTGAAACAGTAAAATTGGCATAGTGTACCTTGTTTAACAATCAACATAATTATTATTAAATAAATAAATAAATCACAAAAAGGAAAGAGAGACCGAAATATTTTTTTGTTCTTTACCAAAGATGTTACTGTCGTGTTGGGTAATGGTACTGGACATTATGCCTCTCCCAAAAAGTGCCATGAATATTATAAATTTAGCAAATTCATTTTTTAAACAGAAAAAAAATCTTAATAATATTACCTCAGTGCAGACAGCAAATCAGGGTGATGTCTAGAATGGTGGGCAGCCAGTTGTAATCCCGGCGTCAGCGCGGAGAGACATTCCATCGTCAACGGACCTTTGTGACACAACGCGCATAGGAGAGATACCGCTGTAACATAACAAAACAAAACAAATTATTTATTGAATGAATGAATGAAAATACTTTAATGTACACAACAAGATAACAATAAACTTAATATAACTAAAATTGCAATGGGCGGTCTTATCGCTAAAAAGAGATCTCTTCCAGACAACCATCGTATATTTTTTTCCCGTTTGTGTACACGTACCCACCGCTATTTATCAGCTGTCCCTATCCTCAAAGGTTTGCTGGAAGAAAACTCTTGTTAGGGTTAAGCTCGCCTTTGTACATGTCCTATATGTAAGTCTTTTGTCTGTATTATCTGTGTGTACAATAAAGAATAAAGAATGGAGCGGAATGAATGCAATTGTAAGAATGGTTGGCGGTGAACAAGAGGAAGAGGAGGAAATACAAGAGAGCGTAATGCGATATACAAACTACTAGATAAATATATAATTATATTTATACATATATGTAGTTTAGTGTTTTTAATTTTATTGTTAGTGAATTTAGGTAAGTGTTACATCAAGGTGGTAAATTAAAACTATTTGTATCACTAAATTCTGTCCTTGGGCTTACAAAGAATGATTTAAATTAGGTATCTCAAAGAAAAATTTTGATCAAAGGTGATCAAAAAAATGTAATTAAATTTTAAAACCCCTAGTAGTAAATAAATAAATAAAATAAAAGGGCATTTATTAAGTTACACTTAAACAAACATACCTAGCTTAAGTACAATATAATAATAAGTAATTAAAATAGGAGGTATAGTGAGAAGGTATGTCGTATGTAAGTGAAAAGGTCGAAGACCCGGCGACGCTGTTTTTCAGCCTCGCCTACTGATGTAGCTGCTGACGTCACAGCTACCACTAAATCTGGTCATGCGGCTCTTAAACCTGAATTCATAGTCAGTGGTTGAACAATCCCCCAAAATCCATCATTCAGCATTCGCCTTATGGCTGGGTGCATAAAGGTTAAATTAGCACTTGAATTTTTACTTAGCGCCTGAACAGTCCCCTAGGTGAGCCCCTATTTGACTATGAATTCGGCCCTTAGTGACGTGTGACAATAAAACCTATGTAAGAATTTAACTTGAAGAAGACAAAACGAGTAGAAAACTGTATTAGAATCGTTTTTTTTTAAAGATATTTTTTCCATGTACCACGGTACTCGTGGTTCCTGATATAGATGAATCCTAGTGTGGGTTCAGGATTATTTATGTGTTTGTCGGATATTAATTTAATAAATTAATAACCCGTTTCGGAGATAAATGGTAACATACAGACAAGCAACCTCTCAACGCATTTACTGTCTCTTTAATCATAATCATAATAATAATCATCATATTGTGACGAGCGCGGCCTAGCTAACCACGGTACGCTAGCGCCATCTCTTATCAAATGGACGCACTACTTATACCGCCATCAAGTATCGACTGGCACAAACCGCGCTAGAAAAGGACGGTAGTTTGAGACGGTACTAGACGGGGAGGAGCGAAGTGAGACAGTGTGATGGCCACGCCTCCTACTAGATTTTTCTGGAAGAGACGTCTTACGAGATATATAAGCGCGGCAAGCGGCCGGTAAGGACAGTTTCTTTCAAGATCGGAAAGTGAATTATTGGAAATGATTCGAGAGCGATACTCAGTGACTAGTGAAGTGACCGTTGCGCTAGTGTTGTACCAAGTGATACAGTGTTTTTGTTCCGATTGTGTAGTTTCGTTGTGATATTTGTTTTGTCGATATTTTTACTGAGTGATTTATTAATACAGTGTTAATTTTGGTGTTTAATTGGACTTAATTATTTTATCCTGAACCCTAGCTCGTAACAATATATTCTGCGGCACATGGGTTCATAAGATGTAATAATAACTAATAGAAGTACAGCCATGATCAGCTTTACAGCATGCAAAAAATAGATAGATAAGCAAAATTATGAATACATTCATTCCTTAAATTAAACATAATTGAAAAAAAAATACAAAAAACAAAGTTGTCGCTGCGGATAAAAGAACAGCATTGAATTTTGAATTTTCGAAGGTCATCCATCTTACCTTTTTCTGATACCGCGCGGTTGTCAGCTGTGGGTAGGACCAGCAGAGCTAGAGCCTCGGCGGCGCGCGCGCCCTCCTTTCCGGTGAGGGGCTGGCTGCCGCCCACCAGGTCTTCTAAGGGTGGCCAGCAGGACGCCTCGCAGGGCAGCCCGCGGATCAGGCAGGAACGGGTCACGCTACCCCACGTGGTTAATGCCACTTCACGGACGGAACTGGGAGGAGACAATTGGATAAAAAAAAATAAACAACACTGGTTTTTCACAACTTAAAGCTACTCGCTGACAGGACGAACAACCGACCGACCGACTTCAAAAAAGAAGGAGGATCTCAATTAGATTTTGTGTATATTACGTGATATCTTTAATTGTAAACATATTTCATTGATTCTTTTTTAATGGGTCAAGGTCAAATACTTCAAGTGTGGTCCCATAAAAATTTTATGAAAAAAATCTATCCCTAAGGATGAATAAATAAAGGATGAAATTTCATATTGGACTTTTTATTAGCTTCAAATATCAAATATTTAATTTATTCCACTGCACGGCTCAAACCTGCACCTCTTGCGTCGCAGACATCGCCGCTGCGCCATTAAGGTCGTTTACCTAAAACGTATTTAGTTTTCTTCTGTTGAATTTAAATTACAGACATCAGCACGAGACAAAGACAGTGTTTATTTAATCAGCTGCTAAATAATCTTCATAAGTAGGTAAGGCCCCTAGGCCCGAGTTCACCATCACAATAACGTGCGGTTAGATCCTAATCAAAGCCTTTTGACACATGTTTTCGTAGAATCTTCATCATAATATTGATTATTTTAACCATTGGGTTAGACTTGACCGTCCATTTATATTGTTGGCTTAGTGTCGTAAGATCAATAGTAGTTTACACTTGGGATTTCGTAAATCAACGATAAAATTTAATAGATGGTTTGATCTACTGCCATACAAGAAAAATGTTTGAACCAACTACTGTTGAACTTATGAAATAATGGCACATAGAATATTAAACTTGCTCTTGTGGTTTAAACTATTATTTTATTTTATTTATTTTCAAAATTTTGGGAAAACTTACAGCTAGGTACAACAAGAACAGATATAAGTATTTAATATGACTGGATAGACCAGTGCATATTTGCTGAAGGCTAATTAGAAGTTTCCGCAGACAAGAAATAAAATAGTAAGATAAATACAAAGTTAGTTGACGACTTTAAGCATAAAAAAATAGTTTAAACAGTAAAAATAAAGATGGATATAGTTAGTCTACACTTGGAAAAATTTATCACTAAGTAAGCGTTTTAGCTTACTTGTACTGGTGCTAAACAAATCTACCTCACTGTTTTTGTTTACTAGAGAGTTAAAGGAGCAAGAAGCTCTATAAACAAATGCATTTTGCCTATAATTTGTCCTAACTAAAGGGACGTAAAGGGTGTTAGGTTTTCTCAGTGCAATCATGCTTGCGCGCAGTCCTATTTGCTCAAGAAGTTCCGGGCAATCAACAGCGCCGTTTGCTATGCTAATTAGGTAAGTCAAATCAGGCATTTTTCTGCGTTTGTATAAAGGATGGACTATCCTAAAAAAATATCTAAAGGATGGATTATGGACTTACGGCCCTTAGTGCTTTATACTGTGTGGTGATATGAAACCCTTAGAGCGCAATACAAACTCGCACTTAACCGGTATTTCCACTACACTAAACGTAAACGGTATTATATAAAGTAGCTTACACATCGTCATCGTGTAGAAGGGAAACTGCGGCGGGTAGCAGTTGCCTTTCTATGCATTTCTCCGATATTTCCGTAACGTTCAACAGCTCTGTGATGATGTTAGCGATGAACACACGTATAGAACTGCCGCTTGTGCTCTCACAACTGCTGGCCGCGACTGTGAAATAATTGATTTTGTGAGATTTGCTACCTTAGGTCTGACTCTTCTCTTGGAGATGATACATTTTAAGTATCCGTTTTATATAGAAAATGTGCTTTTCTATATAAAACGGATACTTAAAATCAAAAATTTCCAAAAGTTAGAGTACCTAGGTACGAACATGCATCTAACTACCCCTTTTTTGGTATCCTCACAGATCTACGTACTGATTACGGATCCGAGGATTTCCATAATGTTGAATACAGTTGTGGCAACGTTTGTTTTTTTTTACTTACACTCTCTAAGATGCTGAAGGTAGAAGTCTAGAGTGTCCGGTCGTTGTTCCGACACCCATTTCAACGGTATGGAAAACGTCTTTACTGGTAGCCCCCGGATACTGCTGTACACAACCCATCTGAAAAAACATGAGTTATCGCACACAAATCAACGGCATAAACACACATACATAAAAAAAAATTATAAGTTTGCAACGGTCTTAGATATGTTCATCTTCTATAACATAGTTATGATTAAATATTACTTGAAATATATTTTGACACGATTTTTTTTATCCTTGTTAATAAAGTAGTTTACATAAAAACTAAAACGCTATCGGACCCTCGTTACCAAGCCCAATAAATAAATAATAATAATACTGGACATTCTTCACACAGCATGATCTAGCCCCAAACTAAACAGAGTTTGTATTATGGGAACTAGATGACTGATATACTACTTACAAACATTTGTCCCACGGCGGGAATCGATCCCGCATCTTTCTGCGTCTTTCGCCCACTGCGCCACAGTTCATCATTGCACACAATGTATTTGTTATTGGACACATAACAGCGCGGAACATTACGGAAGACTTACTTTTGCAAGAACTCTCCAAGTTGAGTGGGCTCGTCAAGCGCCGACAGTACACTGACCAGATAGACCCCCACAACCACGGTACTGTCTGCATTCACTGTATGCAGTTTCTCTATTTTGCTTAAAGGTTATTTTACATATAACAGCCCGGAACATTACGAAAGACTTACTTTTGCAAGAACTCTCCATGTTGAGTGGGCTCGTCAAGCGCCGACAGTACACTGACCAGATAGACCCCCACAACCACGGTACTGTCTGCATTCACTGTATGCAGTTTCTCTATTTTGCTTAAAGGTTATTTTACATATAACAGCCCGGAACATTACGAAAGACTTACTTTTGCAAGAACTCTCCATGTTGAGTGGGCTCGTCAAGCGCCGACAGTACACTGACCAGATAGACCCCCACAACCACGGTACTGTCTGCATTCACTGTATGCAGTTTCTCTATTTTGCTCTCCAGCCCGCTTATAATCTCCATGAATATCGGTTTCAGTATATACAATGTGAAGTTAGCGCTGAAATTCTCAGTGTAACTTGTGAAGAGCGATATAAGTAGCTCGTATATAGCCGTGTGGTGGAGCGCTTTACTGTTCGCTGCTATTTCTAGAATTTGTTTTACTCTGTAATAAGATTTTAGAACTAGAATAAGAAGTATTTATTTAAAAAATAGTAAGCGTACAGTATGACATCAAAATGCTACTGTCTTAGATTAAAACTTAAATATAATTAAGATTAAGATACATTGTTACTGTTATTGCTTGCAGCGATAAGACCGCACATTGAGCATTTATATTTTGTTAGATTTTTTAATGCTGTTCTGAAAAATGGTGTTTTGTACAGCAAAGAGTATCTATTGAGAAACTGGGAAACATTCGATTCTAGGGTATTTTTATTTAGCTCTACGGTCAAATCTAATAATTTTGATTTGAAACTAAAACTAAGAAGGCATGTCTCATCGGTTAGAGTTCCAATAAGCGGCGATAGGCTTGCAGCCTGTCATGTGGATTGAAACTTCAATCAACAGGCGTGAGAGTATGTATGTATGTTATATATCTGGGGATGTCCATCATGGTGATTTCAGTTGCGATGAAAGCGTATTTGTTCATAAAAATCCTTCTAAAAATATAACGAAGTCAGTGAACGTCCGTTTGTGTTCACTTTTCGAAGGCCTATTATCAAGCATTGGACTTGTACATACTGTTCATAAAAAAATATAACTAAATGATACTCACAAATCAATAAACCAAGTCAGTTCCGTCCATCTAACATCAGGATTCTCTTTGACTAAACTATTCATCGCTAACACCAACACCTTACCATCACACTCAGTCATATAACATTGTAAATCTATAAAGCACTGATGATCATCCAACGGAACATCCTGTATCACTTCCATATTATCACAGTTGTTGTAACTTAAATCCTTAACTATTTGTACATTGATCACGAAAGCGAGCTTGGCCAGAACTAAAGCTTTCATAATATCTAGGTATAGAACAACGGTTTTCCATTCGTCCTCGCCGCTCGCTTTGTTCAGATTCTTTAGTATTCGAGACATTAGGTCGCTTGAGAATTTCCCTGAAAAGAAAAAAACATCTACTGTAATTTTATTTTACACATTTTTTTTTCTTGGCCATCCCGTGTTAAATCTTGTAAAAGTGCAAAACATGTCACATTAAAGTTCTCAATAAAGTATAATTACATTATTTGTTTCAGGTGGCTCGATAAAATAAATCAAAAAGATTATAAGAAACGACTGATTTTTCCAGACATGGTAATGCCCAAAAATTCTAAATCAAGAAAAAAGAGAACACACTGTTGTTTTTTAAAACACCCAAATACTTAGTCCACACATTAGGATTCCCTGTGTCGTGGGTATCAGCAACTACGAATATATTCGTACCACAACAACCAGATCAAACGAATATCTGCACAACATGCGAACATATCATCTGCAGCGGTAATCAAAGCCACAAAGCAATAATAAAAGCCTAAAATTAATGTACAAATCTTACCAGCTATCACGGCAGTCCTCGCTAGTACAGGCACATATATATTCACAGTATCTCTCACGCATCTATCCGACGGATCTCTCAGAAAATTGAACATCAGATTCTCCAGCTGACTGTACTTATGGTCCGCCACGGGGCAAATCAAACACGCCGATTTCAGACCGAGACTTCTGATCTCAGCTTCATTCGATTCACACATCATTATAACGAGGCTGAGTAGAAGAGACGTGCATAGTTCTATGGGGACGTAGGGCGCTATGGCCACGCATATTTGGCTGGCTAGTATTCGTCGCTCGGTTGACCGGGACGCGAGGAGTTCCGCTATGCATGATAGGACTTCGCCGCTGCCGCCCCATTTTACTATGAGACATGTTGCTGAAAGAAGTACATGTTATGATCGATCTTAGAGCATTATATTTATAACCAAGTTATGTCAAAATACATTTTATGATCGTTTCTAGAACATTATATTTATAATCGTGTTATGTCAACTTTTAATTTTCCAAGTGTACTGAAAACTATATTGAATTGAACTGGATTAAATTGGGTCTGGTTTAAATCAAAGTCGATAGGATTTAATCATTCAAATCACAAGGGTCATTTTTATTCCAGAAACTATCGTGAATTTGATTATTCATATTGTAAAAACGGGAATTTTCCCTTTGTAGTCGGTGCCTTCACCGATAGTGCGGTACGTGAAAATCCCCGTTTATACAATACAAGGATCATATTATATCGATGGATTGATTAACTTCACAATTAACAACCACTGGGTGGTGGGCAAGTAGCCGGCTGGGACGCAAGGTGCGGGTTCGACTCCAGCATAATCAGCAAATATTTGCCGTTTAACACACCATATTTTTCAATGCCCCATAGATGTATAGCGATAAAATCTATTCATAAACTATCCCGATTAAACTATTGCTCTCCAACTAAAGAAACCAGACCCCTGATTACTTAAACAAAATGGCTATGAGAATGAGAGGATGGCACTCTTTTTGCCAAGTTCAGCAACGCCCAAAACTTCTAAAATTTGAAAATTTACCAATTTTCCCAAATGGGAAAATTTACTTCCACTAGTATCATAATATCTTTGACTTCGAGAAGTGTCACCTTTTCAAGATTTAGAAGTTTAGGACGAAGCCTGTCAAAATGTGTTGGTTCTCCATTGCTATTTTGTTCATGCAATTAGGGAGTGAATTGAAATCGGTACATCTATAGACAGATACAGAATAGGTTCAAACTTTGAACACCTCTCTTCGCGGATTGCAATGCGGATTTTTGCCATCAATTCGTACGTCATCAAGAATGGTTCTAAGATACGTCACAAGACACCAGGGGGCGCTGCAACCGATGATGGAAAACACGTCGGGTTTCTTCTAATTTAGTAAATGTAATATTGTTTGCGTCGGGGTTTAGATATAATAGGTATGTTTACCTTCGCAGATGGCTCTGGCGTCGCTGGGTTCAGGTTTCTTGACGAGCGTGAGCAGCGCGTGCAGGGCGGCGGCGCGGCGCGGGTGTCCGCCCGGCAGCAGCGCCGCGCACGCCGCCAGCGCAGCCGCCGCCTCGCACCGCCTCGCCACCAGTGTGTGCGGAACTATCTACAAACATTATTTACAAGCATCTACAAATCATATCTATAGATAATATAGATAGGGAAAAATAAAAACCGACTTCAAATAACGGGAAGTTTTGTCCCAAAAACTATCACGAATTTGATTATTCGTATTGTACTAATGGGAATTTTCACGTACGGCGGAGGGAGAGCGTCGCGATCACTCCCCTGATGAAGACTCTCCAAGTACGTGAAAATTACCGTTTTTACAATATGAATAACGGGAAGTTAATGATAATATATTTTTTTCTTTTTAGACAACTGGTTGTGTAACTCAGTTGCCATGGCGGCCGGAGCGAGCAGAGCTTGTGATTATGGGAACTGCTCGACCGATATGCTACTTATATACATTTATTTTGTAAATACATACATATTATACATAGAAAAAGATCCGAGATAAATATTTGCAGATCAAACATTTGTTTGTCCGGCGCCGGGAAGCGCAACCTTCGGCGTCTCAGGCGGGCCTTCGCCCACTACGCCACAGAGATCGTCAGTTGATAAAGTCCAATATGAAATTGCATCCCTTATTTTTTCACCCTTAAAGGTGGGATTATTACAATTGGCGAAGAAATATCACGTAACATACACATAAAAAATATAGACGAATTGAGAATCTCCTCCTTTTTTGAAGTCGGTTGATTATTATGAGAGTATGACTTGGATTTCTTAGACATTTTATTTAACAAGATTTAGGCCCGGTGTTTACCAAAGATGAGTAGAGAGATTTGTAAAATCAAACAAGAGGACGTCGAAAACTCTATCCTGACACTATCATATATTACTAGCCTCTGTCCACGGCTTCGCCCACGTGGTCACCACGCGAGCGAAGCTGTGGGCAGAAGCTAGTATAATCTAATGGAAGAAATCGCTTACTGCGATATGACCGCCTATTGTGCATTTCTTTTGCTTTTGCTCTTTTATTATGTTTCTGTGTTTTGTCATGCACAATAAAGAGTTTATCTATCTACCTATAATCTTGACGAGTTAAGAATTGACCACGGGCTGTCATAAAAACGACATGTCGACATGCTGGAACCCGTGTGTGAATGCATTAAGTAAAGTTATCATCATAAGGATGATGATAATGTAACTTACCCGTGGCAAAGTATCAGCAACCAAATCCAGCAATCCCGGTAGCGTGATTGGTTTATCATTGGTGACCAACTCGACCAGCAAATCGTTTCCCAATGGCTCGTTCACATTAAATGTCTCACAGCACCAGTTCAGAATAGACACTTTCAAACTGTTCGGTAGCCCACTGAAATCAATTAATTCAATTCAATTCAATATTTTTTATTTCAGACATTGTTATTACACGATATTAAAACACAAATTAAAGTATAATAATGGCCTCGATTCTCTAGTACAACAACTGTGCAAGCAAGAAAGAGATAGCTACAATTTTAGTGCTGTCAAGTTAGTCAGATTTAAATTTTCCATACAAATTTAGTCGTGATTTCAAAACATGCTGACTATAAACACGAAGAAAAGCAGCACGTAAACTGATTTGAAAGGAGTAAAATTCTTGCCATCTCTTTCTTGCGTGCACTATCAGTCTAGAGCAAAGCTGAGTTACTCACCTATCAATCCACATCTCGTTAGTACTCGTCTCAATGGTCGCATACTCGTATTGTACCCGGGTCCACTCGGCTCCGTCGTTGATGCTCAGCGTCTCATCCAGTGTGGTGACGCTGCCGCGGCGGAGAGGCGACGCGTTTTCCGCTACCGGGTAGAATGAACTCATTGTCGATCCATCTTTTCTGTTACTGGAAAATGTTAAGTGAAATATGTATTTCAAGGTACCACGACCGCTGCATCAATGTGATGTTAACTATAAATAAAATAAAATAAATAAATAATGCTGGACATTTTCACACAGCATCATCTAGCCCCAAACTAAGCAGAGCTTGTATTATGGGAACTACATGACTGATATACTACTTATATACATTTTTTTTTGTAAATACATACATAATATACATAGAAAACACCCAGACCTGAGACAAATATTTGCAGATACAAACATTTGTCCCGTGGCGGGAATTGAACCCGCAACCTTCTGCGTCCCAGGCGGACCTTCGCCCACTGCGCCACAGAGGTTGTCATATACGAGTATATTGAGGTTTTATGAAAAACCTTGTTCAGCACAATGATATTTCAAACTATACTCTTCTATCTATCTATCTAATCATTGTTTTGCAAAACTTTATCTCCAGACCCCTATGTAATTCCAAGGTATACATCTAATCAGAGTTTTGTACAAGTTTATCTCCAGACCCCTATAGCATTCCAAGCTATACTCTTCTATCTATCTAATCATTGTTTTGCACAAGTTTATCTACAGACCCCTATAGCGTTCCAAGCAATACTCTTCTATCTATCTATCTAATCAGCCCCTATTCACCCACAGCTGGGCAGACACAGCTGGGCAGACCCAGCTGTGGGTGAATGTGGGCCTCTCTCACAAGCCACTCTTCTTGATTCTGCGCGAATCGAACCCGACCTGGGTTCCCACCGCCTTCACGATATAATTTACTTTTATTTGAAGCTAAATATTTCAAAAAAAAATGATACATAGAATTGATGGTTCCTTTCTTAGTTACAGTGATCTAGATCATACTCACATAACACTATTCTTTTCACTGTCGATCATCTCAAACTGTTCGGGCGTTGCGCTATGCGTCGAGTTTCCACTGCCATAGTGATTCTCCGTCGCGGTACAAGTCAGTGGCCGCTCTTCGGTGTTTACCATCACCGTCTGAATCGACAGTAGCTTGTCATCCGTAATCTGCAGATCGAGCCCTCTACTTTCAGATGATGGGCTTGTCAGCGAGTTTAAGCTTACAATTGCCGCGTCATATAACTTTTGGAAGTTCAACTTTTCAGTTTCAAGGGCTATTACCTTTTGTTTGAGGAGTTCTATTTCTTCGGCTTGGATAAGGAGCTGGAAGGCAATTGCTGACAGTATAAAACCTGAATTTATCAAGGCTATTTACTATCTAAAAAAATTAGGCCGATATGACACAATTATCGGAAAATAAACAAACCAGTTTTTCTTCAAACTGAAACTGGGCTGTATGAGTCGGAAAGTATTTTAAACGCTTTCCCGTTTTAGCTTTTTTTTATTTAAAAGAGGCATACATCTCTCCCGTTCCGCTTAAATTAATTTATAAAAAAAAAACTTGAATTTTATTTGTTTCATAAAGTTAGTTGTTACCTGACTGGTAGTTTTCCACGAGTTAGTAGATCTCGCGATGTACCGTTTCTACCCCTTAGTTCAAAACCTCCTTATCGATTAATCTCATATTCGAACTTAAAAATACTATTAATAGTACCTACCAAGTTCCATCAAGATTGAATACACGATTCGGCAGATATCGACGGCCAAACAAACATACATACCAACGCCATATTTCCCAAGTAGACTCTTCGCTTCCCTCACACGATCAATTAATCCGCGTAAATTAATATACTTTACAAAGGAGCTCACATATTCCTTGACATCCTCAGTGGCGCGACGGACGGTTGGCCGACTGAGACGCAACAGGTGCGGGTTCGATTCTCGCTGCAGGATAAATGTTTGCATGTTCTGCAGGTATTTGGGTTGTGGTACTACGGTACTCGTAGTCCCTGACACCAACGATACCGAAAATCCAAAGTACGTAAGTAGTACACGACGCGACGCGGAGGGAGAGTGTCGAGATCACTCACCCTGCTGAAGACTCTCGAAATGAGTCGAAACTTACAGCACTATCGGTAAAGGCACGTAAAATTTTTTTACAATATGAAATCCAAAGTAGTGAGTGCACCACTCCTTAAAAAAAAAAGATAATTCTTAATTCACACGACCTCATGGCTCCAATCAGCTTCATCCGAGTTGGTCTGACAGCTCACACACACATTGCCTCCCACCTCCGTCTGGCAGTCCACACTGGCACACTGCCAGTCCATTTCAGTCCATGAGTCCACTTTGATTATGCTGAGCGGAGTGCTCTTACCCCTGAATAGGGAGACCAGGCCAGGTGGCCGCGGCATGTTGAGGCCAACATCATCCCAGTCTTCGAACTCCTAAAAATATGTATCAATTAGTGAAAGGACAATAAACAGATTGGTACAACTGGAGGGTTTTTACTCATAGTTTCTGATACGATACTGTAAGTATCGGTGTTTATCAATTGTAATTTCTTCATAACCTAAACCAGAACAGAAACAAAACTGACCTGATCAGGGTTTTCATCAGAGAATGTGATGGAAGTCAGTTTATAGTCTTGGAGTAAGAGGTACTCATTGACAAGGAAGTTTAGCGCTCTCTTCTCATGTGGCTTCAGAGACTGTTCGTTGGAAATGTTCTTTGTGCTTTTATCAAGAGTTGAATCTTCATCTGTAATTCATAATTAAGAATTTTGTATTTGGTTAATGTGTTTGGATGATGGCACAGCAGGCTAGAAGCTGGCCGTGATTTTATTGATTTTAACTTTGCAAACACAACTATGCAAAGTGCCAGTTATAATGTTTGAACATGCCTCTGACTACTCCCTACTTGGTATGCTCAAGAATCTGCAAACAGACTGTTCATCACAGGGATTACAGTGATATATATTTGTAAACATAACTTTACTCACCAGCAAACTGTGTAAGATTTGCCCTCAAAGAGTTGATAGTCTCCCGTGCCTTTCGTAACTCAAACTCAAGGACAGCCACATCACCACCACTGCCTCCCCTATCCCCCCCTCCATCCTCGGAGTACCTCGCCGTGTCCAGAGAGTCTAAGGTGGCTTGGCTCGGTGAGCGATCTGAAAAATGGCAAAGAGATCTAAGAATGTTAAGAGACTATGTAATCCATGCAAAAGTATGGATTCATACTGTTCTAATTCTTAAATTGGCTATACAAATTTGGATGAAATTAGGAATTGGTATAGTTTGCAACCTAGAATAAGTGATAGGCAACTTTTTGACCATTTACTATGCTACAAATGCCATGAGCAGAAACTTGTTTGCCTTAATCCAAACTACAGTACTAGATGAGCCAGTTATATTGTATCTATCTGTTCTAAACAAGTACTGGGAAGTTGTGTATTCAAATATCTTAAGAACACATATCTAGGATAAACCTTATTGTTGATTGCTTGACCGAAGTGATCTAGATCTTTAAACATACTTGGGCTACATAATTATATGTAGGTTTGTTTGTCCAACAATCTGCCAAAATATTAATTGAATCTTGATTAAACTTGATAGGTAGGCAGGTCATGCTAATAGAACTTTCGAGTTTGGATATGAGCTCAAGTGGTAGGTGGGATTTTGACTATCAGGTAGGTTTCGGAAGTCAAATAAATATGTTACAGACAAAAAAATATGAGGTAATAAAATACTGGCCAGGCTGTGAATCAACTTTAAAGATGAATGGTTTAAGATACCTACAAACACATTATAATAAGCAAATAAACTTACGCATAGAAGCAAACTCCGAGGCTCGTGAAACATGTTGCTCAAAGTTTCCAGGATTAGAAAAGAACTCTCTCAGTTGGGGCAGTTCCTTTCCACTTTCTACCAGTTCTGTGTGAAGTTCTAATGCAGTCAGGAAGTAATTGTCTTTTAGCAGCTTCGTGGCGATATCCTCATACGCCAAATGAGGCGCAGCGAAAGAACTGTCTTCAACATCCTTGTATGGGTTCATGGTCACGTCATTCAGGAATTTCAAAATTTAGATTCATCGAAATACTTTGATGCCTTTTCGATAGCTGATCCGTTTTAGCCCCTTGAGGGAACTTGTTAAGATAGTTATTCACATGAAATTTGCTAGAAAATATAAATTTACTACCTACGTTGGAGGAGGAAAAATATCTTGTTTTGTGTTGACAATTTTTTGACTTTGATTGATTGATTGATAAGACATATATATATATATATATATATATAACTTTCTTGCTTGTATGTCATTGTATGGTGGATAGAGGTGGCGGCACTCTTTGGAGACGCCTATGTCCTATGTCCAACTTCTACACAGGCTGTTTACGATGATGACTAGACAAATCAACGAAGCTACAATTATAACAGCAACGAATTATAACAGCTATATCATTGCTATGGTTGTACCAATTTGTCCATTGTCCTTACATTCATTGATTCATATTTTAGAAGTTCGAAGACTGGATGATGTTGGTCTCAACATGGCACGGCGGCCGCCTGGCCGCTTTATTTGTGGTCAAACCTCTTTTTGAAATGTCAAATAGACTGTCGACAATTTTATTTTCTAAACCTTGTTTTCTATCTACAGCCGATGGTTACCAAGTTTGAATCATTAAGAGGCGGACGGCCTTCCAAAAACAAATTGAAATAGCCTCGACAAAACAATGACATTTCTACCAACCGTTACGTTAGCCTATCGTCTGTGAATTCTGTGATGTCAACAATGAAACTGGAACAAACAAGAGGTTTAGTTACGTAGGTAGTTTTTTGATCGAATGTTAATGAAATAAAACAACAAATCAATGCGGATCACAAAAACAAAAGTAAAGTAACCATAATCCCTGTGTTAACATGGGTGAAGCTTACTTTAACTTGAAGCGAAAGCTTGAAGAGCTTGGCTATAATAACTTGCTGCCAATCGATGCTGTTCCACTGGTAGAATGTCTTCTGGCAGACTTGTTACAAACAACTCGGAGCCTCCAGCATTACATGGACTTATCCAAAGAGGCTTTGATGCAGCGCGATTCTTTAATGCTGGAGGCTGAACCATACAAATGTGACAATGCCAAACTCATACAAGAAAACAACTACCTCCATAGAGAGAACATGAAAGTAAAAGAAGATTATCTAAAATTAACGAAAGAAACAAGAAGAAAGATTAAGACTCTGTCTGAAGAGCTGACCAAAAAAGATTTGACTATTAGTAAGTTACAGCATGAGTTAAGAGACTTGGGCTTGAGAGGACTATGTACTGAAACCCTCAGTACTCGTAACAAAAGTAAGCGAAAGGATAGTGACAGTCTTCCTAGATCTTGTGCTTGCAATGACAAAAAAAAATACTCTATTGATAATGATCTTACAGAGCTGAATAAAAAGATTACACAATTAGAGGATCAAAATCAAGAGTGCAAGGATGAAATAATGATATTGAAAAGCCAAGTTGATCATAGAGACAATGAAATCATAAGGTTAAATATGCTGCTTGAAGGGGGGAGACCACTCACAGCTGTAAACAAAGATTGCTGCCACCCATCAGATAGTAAAATACAAAGCATAATGAAGGAGTTACACAATTTGGAATTGGTTAACGATACTTTGAAGAAAGAAGTTGAAAAAGGTTTAGAAAAGCAGCATGAAGCTATGCTCAGAGCCCTCAGCCTTGCTGATAAGAACAAATCACTACAAGAGGAACTGCAGAAAGTTGATACATTAGCATTGAAAGTTGAAGATGACTGTAATAAAAGATTAGCTGCTATGATGAATGATGTTAACTTCTTGCAAATTAGAATAGAGGGGTTGACCATGAAAAATTCTGAATTAGAGAGACAAGTTTCAGGTTACTATTCAACAAGAGACTCCTCAAGAAATACAAATAAAGATCAAGAATTATTGAATCTGACTAGAAAGGAAAATGAAGCACTTCAAAGGGAAGTCAAAGATTTGGTTGATCTCAATAAAAGCTTGCAGGAGAAAATTATGGCTATATCCAATACATGTAGAAGTTATGAAATAAATAATGATTATGCCCAAATTAGAGATAGACAAAAATGCCCCACCACAGATGAGTTGCAAATGCTGCTTGAACATGAAAGACTGAAATATGAAAAACACATAATAAACCTTCAGGAGAAAATTTCTGAAACCATGACCATGTTCAATAAACACATGAATAAATGCAATGGTCATGATAGTCCAGCTTCCAGCAAATTACATGAAAATACATTTATTAAGGATTTGCACACAAAGCTATGTGAAAGTGAGCAAAGAATTCTCATGCTCAAGAAAGAAAAAGATGAAATGCAAAATAAAATGATGAATCACCAAGAAAACAACAAACAAAATTATAAAGATGTAATTAGTCAATTGAATATAGAAAACTCAGAATTATCAAAAGAAAATATTGCACTGAGTCAACAGTTGAGTCATTACAAAAATATGAATACAGCGAAATCTAACAATAGAGATGAGTACACAAGAAGAGAAGTTGATAAACTCAAGGATACAATTAGTGAACTAAGTCAAGAAATTCTGCTGCTGAAAAAAGACAAAAATGAGTATAATTTACGATATAAAGAATCTATGGAGATGTCAGATAAACTAAAAAGAGATCTGATACGAAAACAAAAAGAAATAGAACAATTGGAAGAAGAAAACAGCTCATACAAGATGACAAATCGAAATGGTAAAGCTTCAACTGATCATCTTAAAGATGAGTGTAACTTTTTAAGAGATCAGATAAAGAAAATGCAATCTGATGTGATCAAAGAGAAGACTTTAGCGAGCCAGATAAAAAATATACAACTAGAGACAGAGAGAAGCAATACTGGAGTTCAAAATGAACTTTTGTCTGTGCAAAGGAAGCTAAGTCTGTCTAAAGATACAGTAGATTCATTAGAAAACAAATGCAAAGAGTTACAATCTGAAATTTCAGCACTAAGAAATGATAAGTCCAATTTGATTGATAATATTAGAAAGATTGACCAAGAGAGGGACAAATTAGTAATAGAATTAGATCACAAAACCGAAAACATTTGCGTCTTAGAACAAAAAGTGAGCTCACAGCAATATGAAATTGGTAAACTTGATAATGAAATATCAGAACTGAAAAGAAAACTGAACAATAGCAAGGTAACTGAGCACAAACTACATGATAATGCACTAAATTTTGTACTCCTTAATTCTATTCCTACACCATGATACTTAAAGCATATCAGTCATGTAGTTCCCATAACACAAGCTCTGCTTAGTTTGCGGCTGTGTAAAAAATGTCCAGTATTATTTACTTATTTTATTTAAAGGTCGTAAGTCGGAGGATCTAGGTAGCCAAATATCGCCATGCCCAATGTCCAGCAGTGGACTTCTAGACTTCTAAACACTGAAGTGTCCAAGCACTATCTAAGACTAAGTTCGAACACCAGCGTGACTAAGCGGTTGAGGATAATGATTACATAATTATTTCATAACTAATTAACAAGACTTAAAAAGGCTTAAAATAATAGCGGAATGTAGATTTCAAATATCTAATACAGTATCTACTTACATCATAACTTATCAACTAATTTGTTCGACGTCAAGCACACATTATATGGGACTTCATATTAGATTCAATGTATTGGAAGATTGGAAGAATTTATTTTGTCCCTGTTTTAAAATAAACATTTCATTCAAATTTTAATCAATTACACTTATAAATAAAATTACTACAATTTACTATATTTATATCGCGCGCGAATTAAATTTTTCCTATTTTTATTAAGGTATCTACATAACCAACTTTATGATTGTACAATAGATTTCAGCTTGAACTTGGATCATGTAAAAATCACATGATCCAAGTTCAAGTTCGTTTTGTAAGAAGATTAAGCTTGGATCATGTAAAAAACAAACAGGCCTTAAATAAAAAAGGTAACAGACAATACAAAATAAAATCTATAAAATAAATAAACATAAATTCAAATGGACAGATTGGGATAATATCACTCATTAAAATGCAGGAAAGGTTTCCAGTGGGAATTGAACACTTTGATGTTTTGGCGTTTTTGGGTTTACACAAACAAGCTGATTTATAAAGTTTTCACTGAACCTACAATAAAAATTTAAGCATTCTCCTGGCTTCATCATCAGACCCTCGACACCAAGTGCATCTATTGGACTCGTCAAAACGAATCATATCAGCCCAAACTCAAGGGGTTTACTAGTAGCTATTGAAGAGTTCCACTATCAACCTCCTGGCTCCATCACCAGATCAGAGTATCTATCAGACATAGTATTGTCATCCGAACTACATAGGTATACAATACATAAAAAAATTAATTTCGATACGACAATTAGAAGTTAAAATTTACTTCCAAGACTTGATTACATTATTTGTTTCATTTGTTTGTTATTTAGTTAGTTATTTACATTTAAGAAAGCAAATGTATCAATAGAACTCACTAAATATGTAATATTTTACAATAAATTACAATTGTTTTTCGTCGATTTTTTGACGTTGCGACCCGCATTATTAAATAAAAGCATAATGACGGCGATTATTTTCAATTTTAAAATGAAATTTCCATCAATATTGTTGTTGGTTCAAAACATTAATATTTCACAACATATATTTATTCATGTCATTTTACTTTTGTTACTGGATAGATAGTACCTCGTTTTTCAAGTTCTTTTAATAACAGATACTTTTACAATATGGCGGTTTAGGTTATGGGCTCATTAACCCAATTACAAGGTTATGATTTCTTCTTGATAGTGTTTTGCAGGTGTCTAAGCAGCACCTTCTATCTTTCGACACTGGATAGACGAAACGGTACTTTGTTGTACAAAGCATTTTATTCATAATAGTTACTTTTCAATATGGCTAAGGGCCCAATAACATATAGGTTGAATAAATTTAATGAAAATGTATTCCAGGTGTATCAGCACCATCTTACTTTTGATAGAACTACCTCGTTGTTCAAGGGGTTTTCTTCATGATTGTTACTTTCTCAATATGGCGTGTTAGGTTATGGGCCCAGTTACATTAAAAAGTTATGTTTTCTTCTTGAAAATGTTCTGCAGGTGCATGTTAGTCTTAGAGTGGTTAAAGATCTGCGTGACGCGTCGGCCGACTTCTTGCGCGGCCTGTAGATTGGTGGGGGGCCGCGGCGGCTCGGGCTGCGGGCCTTCCAAGTTGTGCAGTAGGGAGTATATCGCCGGTTTGTATTGGGAGTGGGAGGGAGTTTGGACTACTTCTTCCACTTTCCTATGGAAGAAAACACAATGGTTACATTTTGTTAGAAGCATTTTATTCAGTACATTTTCTGAAACAGTAAAATTGGCATAGTGTACCTTGTTTAACAATCAACATAATTATTATTAAATAAATAAATAAATCACAAAAAGGAAAGAGAGACCGAAATATTTTTTTGTTCTTTACCAAAGATGTTACTGTCGTGTTGGGTAATGGTACTGGACATTATGCCTCTCCCAAAAAGTGTCATGAATATTATAAATTTGGCAAATTCCATTTTTAAACAGAAAAAAAAACTTAATAATATTACCTCAGTGCAGACAGCAAATCAGGGTGATGTCTAGAATGGTGGGCAGCCAGTTGTAATCCCGGCGTCAGCGCGGAGAGACATTCCATCGTCAACGGACCTTTGTGGCACAACGCGCATAGGAGAGATACCGCTGTAACATAACAAAACAAAACAAATTATTTATTGAATGAATGAATGAAAATACTTTAATGTACACAACAAGATAACAATAAACTTAATATAACTAAAATTGCAATGGGCGGTCTTATCGCTAAAAAGAGATCTCTTCCAGACAACCATCGTATATTTTTTTCCCGTTTGTGTACACGTACCCACCGCTATTTATCAGCTGTCCCTATCCTCAAAGGTTTGCTGGAAGAAAACTCTTGTTAGGGTTAAGCTCGCCTTTGTACATGTCCTATATGTAAGTCTTTTGTCTGTATTATCTGTGTGTACAATAAAGAATAAAGAATGGAGCGGAATGAATGCAATTGTAAGAATGGTTGGCGGTGAACAAGAGGAAGAGGAGGAAATACAAGAGAGCGTAATGCGATATACAAACTACTAGATAAATATATAATTATATTTATACATATATGTAGTTTAGTGTTTTTAATTTTATTGTTAGTGAATTTAGGTAAGTGTTACATCAAGGTGGTAAATTAAAACTATTTGTATCACTAAATTCTGTCCTTGGGCTTACAAAGAATGATTTAAATTAGGTATCTCAAAGAAAAATTTTGATCAAAGGTGATCAAAAAAATGTAATTAAATTTTAAAACCCCTAGTAGTAAATAAATAAATAAAATAAAAGGGCATTTATTAAGTTACACTTAAACAAACATACCTAGCTTAAGTACAATATAATAATAAGTAATTAAAATAGGAGGTATAGTGAGAAGGTATGTCGTATGTAAGTGAAAAGGTCGAAGACCCGGCGACGCTGTTTTTCAGCCTCGCCTACTGATGTAGCTGCTGACGTCACAGCTACCACTAAATCTGGTCATGCGGCTCTTAAACCTGAATTCATAGTCAGTGGTTGAACAATCCCCCAAAATCCATCATTCAGCATTCGCCTTATGGCTGGGTGCATAAAGGTTAAATTAGCACTTGAATTTTTACTTAGCGCCTGAACAGTCCCCTAGGTGAGCCCCTATTTGACTATGAATTCGGCCCTTAGTGACGTGTGACAATAAAACCTATGTAAGAATTTAACTTGAAGAAGACAAAACGAGTAGAAAACTGTATTAGAATCGTTTTTTTTTAAAGATATTTTTTCCATGTACCACGGTACTCGTGGTTCCTGATATAGATGAATCCTAGTGTGGGTTCAGGATTATTTATGTGTTTGTCGGATATTAATTTAATAAATTAATAACCCGTTTCGGAGATAAATGGTAACATACAGACAAGCAACCTCTCAACGCATTTACTGTCTCTTTAATCATAATCATAATAATAATCATCATATTGTGACGAGCGCGGCCTAGCTAACCACGGTACGCTAGCGCCATCTCTTATCAAATGGACGCACTACTTATACCGCCATCAAGTATCGACTGGCACAAACCGCGCTAGAAAAGGACGGTAGTTTGAGACGGTACTAGACGGGGAGGAGCGA
The DNA here is from genome assembly GCA_958496245.1 of Perizoma flavofasciatum. Classification (NCBI taxonomy): domain Eukaryota; kingdom Metazoa; phylum Arthropoda; class Insecta; order Lepidoptera; family Geometridae; genus Perizoma; species Perizoma flavofasciatum. The sequence continues at coordinate 8,472,548 of OY292431.1, forward strand.
AGTGAGACAGTGTGATGGCCACGCCTCCTACTAGATTTTTCTGGAAGAGACGTCTTACGAGATATATAAGCGCGGCAAGCGGCCGGTAAGGACAGTTTCTTTCAAGATCGGAAAGTGAATTATTGGAAATGATTCGAGAGCGATACTCAGTGACTAGTGAAGTGACCGTTGCGCTAGTGTTGTACCAAGTGATACAGTGTTTTTGTTCCGATTGTGTAGTTTCGTTGTGATATTTGTTTTGTCGATATTTTTACTGAGTGATTTATTAATACAGTGTTAATTTTGGTGTTTAATTGGACTTAATTATTTTATCCTGAACCCTAGCTCGTAACAATATATTCTGCGGCACATGGGTTCATAAGATGTAATAATAACTAATAGAAGTACAGCCATGATCAGCTTTACAGCATGCAAAAAATAGATAGATAAGCAAAATTATGAATACATTCATTCCTTAAATTAAACATAATTGAAAAAAAAATACAAAAAACAAAGTTGTCGCTGCGGATAAAAGAACAGCATTGAATTTTGAATTTTCGAAGGTCATCCATCTTACCTTTTTCTGATACCGCGCGGTTGTCAGCTGTGGGTAGGACCAGCAGAGCTAGAGCCTCGGCGGCGCGCGCGCCCTCCTTTCCGGTGAGGGGCTGGCTGCCGCCCACCAGGTCTTCTAAGGGTGGCCAGCAGGACGCCTCGCAGGGCAGCCCGCGGATCAGGCAGGAACGGGTCACGCTACCCCACGTGGTTAATGCCACTTCACGGACGGAACTGGGAGGAGACAATTGGATAAAAAAAAATAAACAACACTGGTTTTTCACAACTTAAAGCTACTCGCTGACAGGACGAACAACCGACCGACCGACTTCAAAAAAGAAGGAGGATCTCAATTAGATTTTGTGTATATTACGTGATATCTTTAATTGTAAACATATTTCATTGATTCTTTTTTAATGGGTCAAGGTCAAATACTTCAAGTGTGGTCCCATAAAAATTTTATGAAAAAAATCTATCCCTAAGGATGAATAAATAAAGGATGAAATTTCATATTGGACTTTTTATTAGCTTCAAATATCAAATATTTAATTTATTCCAAAGCACGGCTCAAACCTGCACCTCTTGCGTCGCAGACATCGCCGCTGCGCCATTAAGGTCGTTTACCTAAAACGTATTTAGTTTTCTTCTGTTGAATTTAAATTACAGACATCAGCACGAGACAAAGACAGTGTTTATTTAATCAGCTGCTAAATAATCTTCATAAGTAGGTAAGGCCCCTAGGCCCGAGTTCACCAACACAATAACGTGCGGTTAGATCCTAATCAAAGCCTTTTGACACATGTTTTCGTAGAATCTTCATCATAATATTGATTATTTTAACCATTGGGTTAGACTTGACCGTCCATTTATATTGTTGGCTTAGTGTCGTAAGATCAATAGTAGTTTACACTTGGGATTTCGTAAATCAACGATAAAATTTAATAGATGGTTTGATCTACTGCCATACAAGAAAAATGTGTGAACCAACTACTGTTGAACTTATGAAATAATGGCACATAGAATATTAAATTTGCTCTTGTGGTTTAAACTATTATTTTATTTTATTTATTTTCAAAATTTTGGGAAAACTTACAGCTAGGTACAACAAGAACAGATATAAGTATTTAATATGACTGGATAGACCAGTGCATATTTGCTGAAGGCTAATTAGAAGTTTCCGCAGACAAGAAATAAAATAGTAAGATAAATACAAAGTTAGTTGACGACTTTAAGCATAAAAAAATAGTTTAAACAGTAAAAATAAAGATGGATATAGTTAGTCTACACTTGGAAAAATTTATCACTAAGTAAGCGTTTTAGCTTACTTGTACTGGTGCTAAACAAATCTACCTCACTGTTTTTGTTTACTAGAGAGTTAAAGGAGCAAGAAGCTCTATAAACAAATGCATTTTGCCTATAATTTGTCCTAACTAAAGGGACGTAAAGGGTGTTAGGTTTTCTCAGTGCAATCATGCTTGCGCGCAGTCCTATTTGCTCAAGAAGTTCCGGGCAATCAACAGCGCCGTTTGCTATGCTAATTAGGTAAGTCAAATCAGTCATTTTTCTGCGTTTGTATAAAGGATGGACTATCCTAAAAAAATATCTAAAGGATGGATTATGGACTTACGGCCCTTAGTGCTTTATACTGTGTGGTGATATGAAACCCTTAGAGCGCAATACAAACTCGCACTTAACCGGTATTTCCACTACACTAAACGTAAACGGTATTATATAAAGTAGCTTACACATCGTCATCGTGTAGAAGGGAAACTGCGGCGGGTAGCAGTTGCCTTTCTATGCATTTCTCCGATATTTCCGTAACGTTCAACAGCTCTGTGATGATGTTAGCGATGAACACACGTATAGAACTGCCGCTTGTGCTCTCACAACTGCTGGCCGCGACTGTGAAATAATTGATTTTGTGAGATTTGCTACCTTAGGCCTGACTCTTCTCTTGGAGATGATACATTTTAAGTATCCGTTTTATATAGAAAATGTGCTTTTCTATATAAAACGGATACTTAAAATCAAAAATTTCCAAAAGTTAGAGTACCTAGGTACGAACATGCATCTAACTACCCCTTTTTTGGTATCCTCACAGATCTACGTACTGATTACGGATCCGAGGATTTCCATAATGTTGAATACAGTTGTGGCAACGTTTGTTTTTTTTTACTTACACTCTCTAAGATGCTGAAGGTAGAAGTCTAGAGTGTCCGGTCGTTGTTCCGACACCCATTTCAACGGTATGGAAAACGTCTTTACTGGTAGCCCCCGGATACTGCTGTACACAACCCATCTGAAAAAACATGAGTTATCGCACACAAATCAACGGCATAAACACACATACATAAAAAAAAATTATAAGTTTGCAACGGTCTTAGATATGTTCATCTTCTATAACATAGTTATGATTAAATATTACTTGAAATATATTTTGACACGATTTTTTTATCCTTGTTAATAAAGTAGTTTACATAAAAACTAAAACGCTATCGGACCCTCGTTACCAAGCCCAATAAATAAATAATAATAATACTGGACATTCTTCACACAGCATGATCTAGCCCCAAACTAAACAGAGTTTGTATTATGGGAACTAGATGACTGATATACTACTTACAAACATTTGTCCCACGGCGGGAATCGATCCCGCATCTTTCTGCGTCTTTCGCCCACTGCGCCACAGTTCATCATTGCACACAATGTATTTGTTATTGGACACATAACAGCGCGGAACATTACGGAAGACTTACTTTTGCAAGAACTCTCCAAGTTGAGTGGGCTCGTCAAGCGCCGACAGTACACTGACCAGATAGACCCCCACAACCACGGTACTGTCTGCATTCACTGTATGCAGTTTCTCTATTTTGCTTAAAGGTTATTTTACATATAACAGCCCGGAACATTACGAAAGACTTACTTTTGCAAGAACTCTCCATGTTGAGTGGGCTCGTCAAGCGCCGACAGTACACTGACCAGATAGACCCCCACAACCACGGTACTGTCTGCATTCACTGTATGCAGTTTCTCTATTTTGCTTAAAGGTTATTTTACATATAACAGCCCGGAACATTACGAAAGACTTACTTTTGCAAGAACTCTCCATGTTGAGTGGGCTCGTCAAGCGCCGACAGTACACTGACCAGATAGACCCCCACAACCACGGTACTGTCTGCATTCACTGTATGCAGTTTCTCTATTTTGCTCTCCAGCCCGCTTATAATCTCCATGAATATCGGTTTCAGTATATACAATGTGAAGTTAGCGCTGAAATTCTCAGTGTAACTTGTGAAGAGCGATATAAGTAGCTCGTATATAGCCGTGTGGTGGAGCGCTTTACTGTTCGCTGCTATTTCTAGAATTTGTTTTACTCTGTAATAAGATTTTAGAACTAGAATAAGAAGTATTTATTTAAAAAATAGTAAGCGTACAGTATGACATCAAAATGCTACTGTCTTAGATTAAAACTTAAATATAATTAAGATTAAGATACATTGTTACTGTTATTGCTTGCAGCGATAAGACCGCACATTGAGCATTTATATTTTGTTAGATTTTTTAATGCTGTTCTGAAAAATGGTGTTTTGTACAGCAAAGAGTATCTATTGAGAAACTGGGAAACATTCGATTCTAGGGTATTTTTATTTAGCTCTACGGTCAAATCTAATAATTTTGATTTGAAACTAAAACTAAGAAGGCATGTCTCATCGGTTAGAGTTCCAATAAGCGGCGATAGGCTTGCAGCCTGTCATGTGGATTGAAACTTCAATCAACAGGCGTGAGAGTATGTATGTATGTTATATATCTGGGGATGTCCATCATGGTGATTTCAGTTGCGATGAAAGCGTATTTGTTCATAAAAATCCTTCTAAAAATATAACGAAGTCAGTGAACGTCCGTTTGTGTTCACTTTTCGAAGGCCTATTATCAAGCATTGGACTTGTACATACTGTTCATAAAAAAATATAACTAAATGATACTCACAAATCAATAAACCAAGTCAGTTCCGTCCATCTAACATCAGGATTCTCTTTGACTAAACTATTCATCGCTAACACCAACACCTTACCATCACACTCAGTCATATAACATTGTAAATCTATAAAGCACTGATGATCATCCAACGGAACATCCTGTATCACTTCCATATTATCACAGTTGTTGTAACTTAAATCCTTAACTATTTGTACATTGATCACGAAAGCGAGCTTGGCCAGAACTAAAGCTTTCATAATATCTAGGTATAGAACAACGGTTTTCCATTCGTCCTCGCCGCTCGCTTTGTTCAGATTCTTTAGTATTCGAGACATTAGGTCGCTTGAGAATTTCCCTGAAAAGAAAAAAACATCTACTGTAATTTTATTTTACACATTTTTTTTTCTTGGCCATCCCGTGTTAAATCTTGTAAAAGTGCAAAACATGTCACATTAAAGTTCTCAATAAAGTATAATTACATTATTTGTTTCAGGTGGCTCGATAAAATAAATCAAAAAGATTATAAGAAACGACTGATTTTTCCAGACATGGTAATGCCCAAAAATTCTAAATCAAGAAAAAAGAGAACACACTGTTGTTTTTTAAAACACCCAAATACTTAGTCCACACATTAGGATTCCCTGTGTCGTGGGTATCAGCAACTACGAATATATTCGTACCACAACAACCAGATCAAACGAATATCTGCACAACATGCGAACATATCATCTGCAGCGGTAATCAAAGCCACAAAGCAATAATAAAAGCCTAAAATTAATGTACAAATCTTACCAGCTATCACGGCAGTCCTCGCTAGTACAGGCACATATATATTCACAGTATCTCTCACGCATCTATCCGACGGATCTCTCAGAAAATTGAACATCAGATTCTCCAGCTGACTGTACTTATGGTCCGCCACGGGGCAAATCAAACACGCCGATTTCAGACCGAGACTTCTGATCTCAGCTTCATTCGATTCACACATCATTATAACGAGGCTGAGTAGAAGAGACGTGCATAGTTCTATGGGGACGTAGGGCGCTATGGCCACGCATATTTGGCTGGCTAGTATTCGTCGCTCGGTTGACCGGGACGCGAGGAGTTCCGCTATGCATGATAGGACTTCGCCGCTGCCGCCCCATTTTACTATGAGACATGTTGCTGAAAGAAGTACATGTTATGATCGATCTTAGAGCATTATATTTATAACCAAGTTATGTCAAAATACATTTTATGATCGTTTCTAGAACATTATATTTATAATCGTGTTATGTCAACTTTTAATTTTCCAAGTGTACTGAAAACTATATTGAATTGAACTGGATTAAATTGGGTCTGGTTTAAATCAAAGTCGATAGGATTTAATCATTCAAATCACAAGGGTCATTTTTATTCCAGAAACTATCGTGAATTTGATTATTCATATTGTAAAAACGGGAATTTTCCCTTTGTAGTCGGTGCCTTCACCGATAGTGCGGTACGTGAAAATCCCCGTTTATACAATACAAGGATCATATTATATCGATGGATTGATTAACTTCACAATTAACAACCACTGGGTGGTGGGCAAGTAGCCGGCTGGGACGCAAGGTGCGGGTTCGACTCCAGCATAATCAGCAAATATTTGCCGTTTAACACACCATATTTTTCAATGCCCCATAGATGTATAGCGATAAAATCTATTCATAAACTATCCCGATTAAACTATTGCTCTCCAACTAAAGAAACCAGACCCCTGATTACTTAAACAAAATGGCTATGAGAATGAGAGGATGGCACTCTTTTTGCCAAGTTCAGCAACGCCCAAAACTTCTAAAATTTGAAAATTTACCAATTTTCCCAAATGGGAAAATTTACTTCCACTAGTATCATAATATCTTTGACTTCGAGAAGTGTCACCTTTTCAAGATTTAGAAGTTTAGGACGAAGCCTGTCAAAATGTGTTGGTTCTCCATTGCTATTTTGTTCATGCAATTAGGGAGTGAATTGAAATCGGTACATCTATAGACAGATACAGAATAGGTTCAAACTTTGAACACCTCTCTTCGCGGATTGCAATGCGGATTTTTGCCATCAATTCGTACGTCATCAAGAATGGTTCTAAGATACGTCACAAGACACCAGGGGGCGCTGCAACCGATGATGGAAAACACGTCGGGTTTCTTCTAATTTAGTAAATGTAATATTGTTTGCGTCGGGGTTTAGATATAATAGGTATGTTTACCTTCGCAGATGGCTCTGGCGTCGCTGGGTTCAGGTTTCTTGACGAGCGTGAGCAGCGCGTGCAGGGCGGCGGCGCGGCGCGGGTGTCCGCCCGGCAGCAGCGCCGCGCACGCCGCCAGCGCAGCCGCCGCCTCGCACCGCCTCGCCACCAGTGTGTGCGGAACTATCTACAAACATTATTTACAAGCATCTACAAATCATATCTATAGATAATATAGATAGGGAAAAATAAAAACCGACTTCAAATAACGGGAAGTTTTGTCCCAAAAACTATCACGAATTTGATTATTCGTATTGTACTAATGGGAATTTTCACGTACGGCGGAGGGAGAGCGTCGCGATCACTCCCCTGATGAAGACTCTCCAAGTACGTGAAAATTACCGTTTTTACAATATGAATAACGGGAAGTTAATGATAATATATTTTTTTCTTTTTAGACAACTGGTTGTGTAACTCAGTTGCCATGGCGGCCGGAGCGAGCAGAGCTTGTGATTATGGGAACTGCTCGACCGATATGCTACTTATATACATTTATTTTGTAAATACATACATATTATACATAGAAAAAGATCCGAGATAAATATTTGCAGATCAAACATTTGTTTGTCCGGCGCCGGGAAGCGCAACCTTCGGCGTCTCAGGCGGGCCTTCGCCCACTACGCCACAGAGATCGTCAGTTGATAAAGTCCAATATGAAATTGCATCCCTTATTTTTTCACCCTTAAAGGTGGGATTATTACAATTGGCGAAGAAATATCACGTAACATACACATAAAAAATATAGACGAATTGAGAATCTCCTCCTTTTTTGAAGTCGGTTGATTATTATGAGAGTATGACTTGGATTTCTTAGACATTTTATTTAACAAGATTTAGGCCCGGTGTTTACCAAAGATGAGTAGAGAGATTTGTAAAATCAAACAAGAGGACGTCGAAAACTCTATCCTGACACTATCATATATTACTAGCCTCTGTCCACGGCTTCGCCCACGTGGTCACCACGCGAGCGAAGCTGTGGGCAGAAGCTAGTATAATCTAATGGAAGAAATCGCTTACTGCGATATGACCGCCTATTGTGCATTTCTTTTGCTTTTGCTCTTTTATTATGTTTCTGTGTTTTGTCATGCACAATAAAGAGTTTATCTATCTACCTATAATCTTGACGAGTTAAGAATTGACCACGGGCTGTCATAAAAACGACATGTCGACATGCTGGAACCCGTGTGTGAATGCATTAAGTAAAGTTATCATCATAAGGATGATGATAATGTAACTTACCCGTGGCAAAGTATCAGCAACCAAATCCAGCAATCCCGGTAGCGTGATTGGTTTATCATTGGTGACCAACTCGACCAGCAAATCGTTTCCCAATGGCTCGTTCACATTAAATGTCTCACAGCACCAGTTCAGAATAGACACTTTCAAACTGTTCGGTAGCCCACTGAAATCAATTAATTCAATTCAATTCAATATTTTTTATTTCAGACATTGTTATTACACGATATTAAAACACAAATTAAAGTATAATAATGGCCTCGATTCTCTAGTACAACAACTGTGCAAGCAAGAAAGAGATAGCTACAATTTTAGTGCTGTCAAGTTAGTCAGATTTAAATTTTCCATACAAATTTAGTCGTGATTTCAAAACATGCTGACTATAAACACGAAGAAAAGCAGCACGTAAACTGATTTGAAAGGAGTAAAATTCTTGCCATCTCTTTCTTGCGTGCACTATCAGTCTAGAGCAAAGCTGAGTTACTCACCTATCAATCCACATCTCGTTAGTACTCGTCTCAATGGTCGCATACTCGTATTGTACCCGGGTCCACTCGGCTCCGTCGTTGATGCTCAGCGTCTCATCCAGTGTGGTGACGCTGCCGCGGCGGAGAGGCGACGCGTTTTCCGCTACCGGGTAGAATGAACTCATTGTCGATCCATCTTTTCTGTTACTGGAAAATGTTAAGTGAAATATGTATTTCAAGGTACCACGACCGCTGCATCAATGTGATGTTAACTATAAATAAAATAAAATAAATAAATAATGCTGGACATTTTCACACAGCATCATCTAGCCCCAAACTAAGCAGAGCTTGTATTATGGGAACTACATGACTGATATACTACTTATATACATTTTTTTTTGTAAATACATACATAATATACATAGAAAACACCCAGACCTGAGACAAATATTTGCAGATACAAACATTTGTCCCGTGGCGGGAATTGAACCCGCAACCTTCTGCGTCCCAGGCGGACCTTCGCCCACTGCGCCACAGAGGTTGTCATATACGAGTATATTGAGGTTTTATGAAAAACCTTGTTCAGCACAATGATATTTCAAACTATACTCTTCTATCTATCTATCTAATCATTGTTTTGCAAAACTTTATCTCCAGACCCCTATGTAATTCCAAGGTATACATCTAATCAGAGTTTTGTACAAGTTTATCTCCAGACCCCTATAGCATTCCAAGCTATACTCTTCTATCTATCTAATCATTGTTTTGCACAAGTTTATCTACAGACCCCTATAGCGTTCCAAGCAATACTCTTCTATCTATCTATCTAATCAGCCCCTATTCACCCACAGCTGGGCAGACACAGCTGGGCAGACCCAGCTGTGGGTGAATGTGGGCCTCTCTCACAAGCCACTCTTCTTGATTCTGCGCGAATCGAACCCGACCTGGGTTCCCACCGCCTTCACGATATAATTTACTTTTATTTGAAGCTAAATATTTCAAAAAAAAATGATACATAGAATTGATGGTTCCTTTCTTAGTTACAGTGATCTAGATCATACTCACATAACACTATTCTTTTCACTGTCGATCATCTCAAACTGTTCGGGCGTTGCGCTATGCGTCGAGTTTCCACTGCCATAGTGATTCTCCGTCGCGGTACAAGTCAGTGGCCGCTCTTCGGTGTTTACCATCACCGTCTGAATCGACAGTAGCTTGTCATCCGTAATCTGCAGATCGAGCCCTCTACTTTCAGATGATGGGCTTGTCAGCGAGTTTAAGCTTACAATTGCCGCGTCATATAACTTTTGGAAGTTCAACTTTTCAGTTTCAAGGGCTATTACCTTTTGTTTGAGGAGTTCTATTTCTTCGGCTTGGATAAGGAGCTGGAAGGCAATTGCTGACAGTATAAAACCTGAATTTATCAAGGCTATTTACTATCTAAAAAAATTAGGCCGATATGACACAATTATCGGAAAATAAACAAACCAGTTTTTCTTCAAACTGAAACTGGGCTGTATGAGTCGGAAAGTATTTTAAACGCTTTCCCGTTTTAGCTTTTTTTTATTTAAAAGAGGCATACATCTCTCCCGTTCCGCTTAAATTAATTTATAAAAAAAAAACTTGAATTTTATTTGTTTCATAAAGTTAGTTGTTACCTGACTGGTAGTTTTCCACGAGTTAGTAGATCTCGCGATGTACCGTTTCTACCCCTTAGTTCAAAACCTCCTTATCGATTAATCTCATATTCGAACTTAAAAATACTATTAATAGTACCTACCAAGTTCCATCAAGATTGAATACACGATTCGGCAGATATCGACGGCCAAACAAACATACATACCAACGCCATATTTCCCAAGTAGACTCTTCGCTTCCCTCACACGATCAATTAATCCGCGTAAATTAATATACTTTACAAAGGAGCTCACATATTCCTTGACATCCTCAGTGGCGCGACGGACGGTTGGCCGACTGAGACGCAACAGGTGCGGGTTCGATTCTCGCTGCAGGATAAATGTTTGCATGTTCTGCAGGTATTTGGGTTGTGGTACTACGGTACTCGTAGTCCCTGACACCAACGATACCGAAAATCCAAAGTACGTAAGTAGTACACGACGCGACGCGGAGGGAGAGTGTCGAGATCACTCACCCTGCTGAAGACTCTCGAAATGAGTCGAAACTTACAGCACTATCGGTAAAGGCACGTAAAATTTTTTTACAATATGAAATCCAAAGTAGTGAGTGCACCACTCCTTAAAAAAAAAAGATAATTCTTAATTCACACGACCTCATGGCTCCAATCAGCTTCATCCGAGTTGGTCTGACAGCTCACACACACATTGCCTCCCACCTCCGTCTGGCAGTCCACACTGGCACACTGCCAGTCCATTTCAGTCCATGAGTCCACTTTGATTATGCTGAGCGGAGTGCTCTTACCCCTGAATAGGGAGACCAGGCCAGGTGGCCGCGGCATGTTGAGGCCAACATCATCCCAGTCTTCGAACTCCTAAAAATATGTATCAATTAGTGAAAGGACAATAAACAGATTGGTACAACTGGAGGGTTTTTACTCATAGTTTCTGATACGATACTGTAAGTATCGGTGTTTATCAATTGTAATTTCTTCATAACCTAAACCAGAACAGAAACAAAACTGACCTGATCAGGGTTTTCATCAGAGAATGTGATGGAAGTCAGTTTATAGTCTTGGAGTAAGAGGTACTCATTGACAAGGAAGTTTAGCGCTCTCTTCTCATGTGGCTTCAGAGACTGTTCGTTGGAAATGTTCTTTGTGCTTTTATCAAGAGTTGAATCTTCATCTGTAATTCATAATTAAGAATTTTGTATTTGGTTAATGTGTTTGGATGATGGCACAGCAGGCTAGAAGCTGGCCGTGATTTTATTGATTTTAACTTTGCAAACACAACTATGCAAAGTGCCAGTTATAATGTTTGAACATGCCTCTGACTACTCCCTACTTGGTATGCTCAAGAATCTGCAAACAGACTGTTCATCACAGGGATTACAGTGATATATATTTGTAAACATAACTTTACTCACCAGCAAACTGTGTAAGATTTGCCCTCAAAGAGTTGATAGTCTCCCGTGCCTTTCGTAACTCAAACTCAAGGACAGCCACATCACCACCACTGCCTCCCCTATCCCCCCCTCCATCCTCGGAGTACCTCGCCGTGTCCAGAGAGTCTAAGGTGGCTTGGCTCGGTGAGCGATCTGAAAAATGGCAAAGAGATCTAAGAATGTTAAGAGACTATGTAATCCATGCAAAAGTATGGATTCATACTGTTCTAATTCTTAAATTGGCTATACAAATTTGGATGAAATTAGGAATTGGTATAGTTTGCAACCTAGAATAAGTGATAGGCAACTTTTTGACCATTTACTATGCTACAAATGCCATGAGCAGAAACTTGTTTGCCTTAATCCAAACTACAGTACTAGATGAGCCAGTTATATTGTATCTATCTGTTCTAAACAAGTACTGGGAAGTTGTGTATTCAAATATCTTAAGAACACATATCTAGGATAAACCTTATTGTTGATTGCTTGACCGAAGTGATCTAGATCTTTAAACATACTTGGGCTACATAATTATATGTAGGTTTGTTTGTCCAACAATCTGCCAAAATATTAATTGAATCTTGATTAAACTTGATAGGTAGGCAGGTCATGCTAATAGAACTTTCGAGTTTGGATATGAGCTCAAGTGGTAGGTGGGATTTTGACTATCAGGTAGGTTTCGGAAGTCAAATAAATATGTTACAGACAAAAAAATATGAGGTAATAAAATACTGGCCAGGCTGTGAATCAACTTTAAAGATGAATGGTTTAAGATACCTACAAACACATTATAATAAGCAAATAAACTTACGCATAGAAGCAAACTCCGAGGCTCGTGAAACATGTTGCTCAAAGTTTCCAGGATTAGAAAAGAACTCTCTCAGTTGGGGCAGTTCCTTTCCACTTTCTACCAGTTCTGTGTGAAGTTCTAATGCAGTCAGGAAGTAATTGTCTTTTAGCAGCTTCGTGGCGATATCCTCATACGCCAAATGAGGCGCAGCGAAAGAACTGTCTTCAACATCCTTGTATGGGTTCATGGTCACGTCATTCAGGAATTTCAAAATTTAGATTCATCGAAATACTTTGATGCCTTTTCGATAGCTGATCCGTTTTAGCCCCTTGAGGGAACTTGTTAAGATAGTTATTCACATGAAATTTGCTAGAAAATATAAATTTACTACCTACGTTGGAGGAGGAAAAATATCTTGTTTTGTGTTGACAATTTTTTGACTTTGATTGATTGATTGATAAGACATATATATATATATATATATATAACTTTCTTGCTTGTATGTCATTGTATGGTGGATAGAGGTGGCGGCACTCTTTGGAGACGCCTATGTCCTATGTCCAACTTCTACACAGGCTGTTTACGATGATGACTAGACAAATCAACGAAGCTACAATTATAACAGCAACGAATTATAACAGCTATATCATTGCTATGGTTGTACCAATTTGTCCATTGTCCTTACATTCATTGATTCATATTTTAGAAGTTCGAAGACTGGATGATGTTGGTCTCAACATGGCACGGCGGCCGCCTGGCCGCTTTATTTGTGGTCAAACCTCTTTTTGAAATGTCAAATAGACTGTCGACAATTTTATTTTCTAAACCTTGTTTTCTATCTACAGCCGATGGTTACCAAGTTTGAATCATTAAGAGGCGGACGGCCTTCCAAAAACAAATTGAAATAGCCTCGACAAAACAATGACATTTCTACCAACCGTTACGTTAGCCTATCGTCTGTGAATTCTGTGATGTCAACAATGAAACTGGAACAAACAAGAGGTTTAGTTACGTAGGTAGTTTTTTGATCGAATGTTAATGAAATAAAACAACAAATCAATGCGGATCACAAAAACAAAAGTAAAGTAACCATAATCCCTGTGTTAACATGGGTGAAGCTTACTTTAACTTGAAGCGAAAGCTTGAAGAGCTTGGCTATAATAACTTGCTGCCAATCGATGCTGTTCCACTGGTAGAATGTCTTCTGGCAGACTTGTTACAAACAACTCGGAGCCTCCAGCATTACATGGACTTATCCAAAGAGGCTTTGATGCAGCGCGATTCTTTAATGCTGGAGGCTGAACCATACAAATGTGACAATGCCAAACTCATACAAGAAAACAACTACCTCCATAGAGAGAACATGAAAGTAAAAGAAGATTATCTAAAATTAACGAAAGAAACAAGAAGAAAGATTAAGACTCTGTCTGAAGAGCTGACCAAAAAAGATTTGACTATTAGTAAGTTACAGCATGAGTTAAGAGACTTGGGCTTGAGAGGACTATGTACTGAAACCCTCAGTACTCGTAACAAAAGTAAGCGAAAGGATAGTGACAGTCTTCCTAGATCTTGTGCTTGCAATGACAAAAAAAAATACTCTATTGATAATGATCTTACAGAGCTGAATAAAAAGATTACACAATTAGAGGATCAAAATCAAGAGTGCAAGGATGAAATAATGATATTGAAAAGCCAAGTTGATCATAGAGACAATGAAATCATAAGGTTAAATATGCTGCTTGAAGGGGGGAGACCACTCACAGCTGTAAACAAAGATTGCTGCCACCCATCAGATAGTAAAATACAAAGCATAATGAAGGAGTTACACAATTTGGAATTGGTTAACGATACTTTGAAGAAAGAAGTTGAAAAAGGTTTAGAAAAGCAGCATGAAGCTATGCTCAGAGCCCTCAGCCTTGCTGATAAGAACAAATCACTACAAGAGGAACTGCAGAAAGTTGATACATTAGCATTGAAAGTTGAAGATGACTGTAATAAAAGATTAGCTGCTATGATGAATGATGTTAACTTCTTGCAAATTAGAATAGAGGGGTTGACCATGAAAAATTCTGAATTAGAGAGACAAGTTTCAGGTTACTATTCAACAAGAGACTCCTCAAGAAATACAAATAAAGATCAAGAATTATTGAATCTGACTAGAAAGGAAAATGAAGCACTTCAAAGGGAAGTCAAAGATTTGGTTGATCTCAATAAAAGCTTGCAGGAGAAAATTATGGCTATATCCAATACATGTAGAAGTTATGAAATAAATAATGATTATGCCCAAATTAGAGATAGACAAAAATGCCCCACCACAGATGAGTTGCAAATGCTGCTTGAACATGAAAGACTGAAATATGAAAAACACATAATAAACCTTCAGGAGAAAATTTCTGAAACCATGACCATGTTCAATAAACACATGAATAAATGCAATGGTCATGATAGTCCAGCTTCCAGCAAATTACATGAAAATACATTTATTAAGGATTTGCACACAAAGCTATGTGAAAGTGAGCAAAGAATTCTCATGCTCAAGAAAGAAAAAGATGAAATGCAAAATAAAATGATGAATCACCAAGAAAACAACAAACAAAATTATAAAGATGTAATTAGTCAATTGAATATAGAAAACTCAGAATTATCAAAAGAAAATATTGCACTGAGTCAACAGTTGAGTCATTACAAAAATATGAATACAGCGAAATCTAACAATAGAGATGAGTACACAAGAAGAGAAGTTGATAAACTCAAGGATACAATTAGTGAACTAAGTCAAGAAATTCTGCTGCTGAAAAAAGACAAAAATGAGTATAATTTACGATATAAAGAATCTATGGAGATGTCAGATAAACTAAAAAGAGATCTGATACGAAAACAAAAAGAAATAGAACAATTGGAAGAAGAAAACAGCTCATACAAGATGACAAATCGAAATGGTAAAGCTTCAACTGATCATCTTAAAGATGAGTGTAACTTTTTAAGAGATCAGATAAAGAAAATGCAATCTGATGTGATCAAAGAGAAGACTTTAGCGAGCCAGATAAAAAATATACAACTAGAGACAGAGAGAAGCAATACTGGAGTTCAAAATGAACTTTTGTCTGTGCAAAGGAAGCTAAGTCTGTCTAAAGATACAGTAGATTCATTAGAAAACAAATGCAAAGAGTTACAATCTGAAATTTCAGCACTAAGAAATGATAAGTCCAATTTGATTGATAATATTAGAAAGATTGACCAAGAGAGGGACAAATTAGTAATAGAATTAGATCACAAAACCGAAAACATTTGCGTCTTAGAACAAAAAGTGAGCTCACAGCAATATGAAATTGGTAAACTTGATAATGAAATATCAGAACTGAAAAGAAAACTGAACAATAGCAAGGTAACTGAGCACAAACTACATGATAATGAGCAACAAATGGCTTTCCTAAATGCAGAGATACTTAGACTGAATCAACAACTTGATACAGCTATAATAGAAAACAAACACTTTCAGAATACTTTGGCTGATCTAAATGGTAACATGAAAGTACATAAGATTGAATATGATAAGTCCCGAAGAGAAGTGGATGGATTAAAGCAACAACTTCAGCACTATGTTGCAGAAATTAGAAGAATTGAAGAGCTACTGTCCCAGAAAGAAGCTGACAGATCAGACATGTTAGAACAGTTTGCCAGTCTTTCAGTTGAAGCTAACATATTAGAAAACACTAACCATTCTTTGGAGAGTGAGTCTGCATCTAAATCAATGCAGCTACAGACTTATGTCAGCAAAATAGAAAACTTGGAGTCAAAACTTTTGGATAAAGAAAATATAATAGAGAGCCAATCCTCACGCATTGCAGCTATGATGTGTAAGATTAACAGCTTAGAAAATGAAATCAAGCTGGTGACAGAAGAGAAAACTATACTAGAACAAAATATAGCTTACTTAAAGCAGATGTGCAACAATCTGCAATCTGAAAGCACAAACACAATTAAAGGACTAGGAAACGTAGATTCTGAATTAAAGTTGTATGAAAATAGAATAAAAAGTTTGTCTGGTGCTAAGGCAAGTTTGGAAGTGGAAAAAGAAACTATGAAAGAAAGTTTGATGACAACAGAAAATCTACTAGCAAATGCTAGGAAAGAAATAGTTGATCTGAAGCTTGCTTTACAAGATGCCACTTCAGAAACACAGTCTTTACAGGATAGATTGACCAGAAGAGAAACAGAAATCCATGAGGTTAGTTCATATCATAAAAAATAACTTTTATTATTGTTTTCCTAAGAATAATTTAAGTGAAAGGAGATTTTTAACCAAAATTTTCTTCTTTCAGACAACTCTGACAAGAGAAGAATATGACTTGCCTTTGATGCTAGAAGAAATACATGAAGTTAGTCATGAAGAAGATGAAGATAGTACTCGTTATAGATCCATTCATAAAAGACTTTCTAAGTATGCACATAGTGGTACCCTGTAGCGTAGTGGAATAACTTTTATAAAAGACAATTTCAGAGTTATTGGAACAAAATGTTGTTGCATTGCATAGAATGTGCCTTTTGGGATTGTAGGTATACAATTATAGGGTAGGATAGTGATGAATTTACTAGATTAATTGATGCATTAGTAAGTTTGATGTATGTCTGTTATTGTGTTTGCTCCAGTGCAGAAAACATTTTGTGAATACTTTGTTATAAAGGATAGTAACATAAAATACAATTTATAGTTAATGTACATGTGGAATAAACTTTAAATTATGTAATTATTAGATAGTTATTGTTTGTATGTATGTAGGTATATATAATACATACCTATTGTGATTATTTTTTTAATAGAAAGACAAATTTTACAAAATCCAAAATATTTATTCTTTGGATAGATG
Source organism: Perizoma flavofasciatum (assembly GCA_958496245.1). Classification (NCBI taxonomy): domain Eukaryota; kingdom Metazoa; phylum Arthropoda; class Insecta; order Lepidoptera; family Geometridae; genus Perizoma; species Perizoma flavofasciatum. The sequence continues at coordinate 8,489,768 of OY292431.1, forward strand.
TTTAGGTAGGTATGGAAAATGTAGACATATTTACCTTGCCCCTACAATACTGTCTATTTACATCTTACATATACAATCACTAGCTTTGCTTTAACACAGTTTGAACCTAAATGGTTTTGTACATTATTTTTAGCAAAATATACAAAATATTTCTTATTCTAAGTGAAAATGGTGTATCAAATTTAGAGAAAAAATTTATTAAAAAAATGTATGTACTAACAGAAAAATGAAAATTAGTACAAATCATATTTTTAATAGGGTTTAATTTATGGGTGCAGTGCAACTGCATGAGAATCTAGTTATGAAATACAGCCTGTCTACCCATTCATTGCATTAGATACATATCACATTTACCAAACACCCTCAGACTTCCACAACTCATGTACAATTTTGATACTTCAAGTCTCAACATAAGAATGGTCTGTGTAACAGCTTTACTTAGAAGCATTGCCCTATAACCAAAAACCTAGACATGATTACTATTACGGACAAATCTATTTTGTGATGTGAATAACAAAGCATTTGTAGTTACATTATAGACAAAGAAATCAAGCAATTAGGTCTAAGATCTCTATAGATGAGTATATAATATGACCATTTTTTTTACTATAAGTACAAAATTTCCATGTATTATAGTTTCCTAACTATGTATTCATATAAAAATGCTATAGTAACAGTACATTCCTTTAAAGTGGTTAAATATATTTTTATATACAACTTACTTCTAAAAGAGAAGAGATATTATTGTGCATTGTCCTTCATTGCAACATAAACAGATAAGTTTTAGGTACTATGCCTTTTTATATTCAAATTATCGGTGGGTCTAAATAAATTCTTAAGCTAATTTAACAAAATTTAGATTAGAGTAATTGAGTGATGTTAGAAACAAGAATATAGGTACATACAATAGGAATACAATTAATTAGAGCCTGTGGTAAATGGGAAAAAATGAATGACACTCATCACATTTTATGATATGAAAAGCTTGATAGCTTGATACTTTGATATCATTCCACATAATTAAATGATTTTAAAATTAAATGAAAGTAAAACTTAAATAGGTATAATTTTTAGCTACAATAACAACTTTAAACATAAATATTCATAGGAATATATATTTACAGCAGTAGTATCAAAATATACTAATGAGTATTCACTCTAAGAAATACATACAGGCTAGTTACAATAAAATACAAATAGACATTAAAGTGTTGCTAGAAAATGCTTAGGTTTCTTGTCAGCACCTCCTGATAACCATTTCAATAACAACAATATAATTGACTCTCAATTTATTTGACCTAATTAGGCTCAATTATGCTAACCAGGGTAAGCATAATTAACTATGATAATTGTACTGCTCCACTCTCACTTTAGATTATAATCTGGAGTTGTAATGCTAGTTCTGGTTGACGCAGTTGGGCCTTGGAATATTAATAATGATAATATTGCAACATAAATTATCTACACTACTCTAAATTGTGTTCATTACAAAGTAGCTAATATCCTAGTGAAGCCCATTCCAGCTCCTAATAATGTTTGTCCTATGCCCCAAATCATGGCATGTACAGGTGGCATTGTCTGGTCGGCCGCCCGGTATATGAACGCGACGGCAGCACTGCTCGCTACACCAGAAGTCACCGGTCCCACTACACCCATTACAATCAACAGAACAGGGAAAAACTTTCCATACTTGTGTTTCCTCAAAGTTCCGAAGGAAACCAACGCCGCACAAGTGTGCACAAACACAGACGAGCACACTGACCACAAAAACACAGGGTACCACATTTCGCCAAATGTATCCAAGGGATCACCCGGGGTCAGTCTCAGTATATCAACGAATGAATCGAACTCTGAGACCCGAAACTCCGACAACATGTCATACATGTTGTCGCACGGTTCTCGAAGCTCACAGGCATGGGGAAGGTTTTAATTGTGCGATTATTTTCACGATAAAAGTTGAATATTAAACAGCTGATTAGCAGGAGTAACTTAATAAAACGAAAGTTGTTTCTATTTCAAACACTCTACAGTAACTAACCTCCAACTTGACCTAACAAATTTCATTATCGCTCGGTTAAAATAGAGGTAATTGTGGAAGAAATCCAGATAAATAAATCGAATATCATGATTTCACTAAAGACATCTTGTTTTTCTGGTTTGATTTAGTTGATGACATTGATTGAAAGATAAGTGACGGTAGTGAGGTAACGTCATTGGCCAGCCACCACACAGATTATATTAGGTATAATATTCATAGAAGCCATAATTAAGAAGTTGAAGTTGAAGGTATAATATTATGCTGCATTCACACACAACAAATGTCATTAAAAAGTTCACCAATTTGAACTATAAAGGACTGTTTGATTAATTGATGATCAATGAATGACAAGGCTCACTTTGAAACTTCAATTTTATTACCTGTACCTCTGCGACCAAACCAGGAAAGAAATGCAAGAGACAAGCCTGGTAATTAAAATAATTTTATTCATTTTAGTGATCCTTTTACGAAACAATTGGTATATTAAAGAAAAATTAAATAAGTTACCTACGTCTAAATTATTAAATTTTTCATTGAGTTGAAGCAGCTTCAATTCCAATATATTTAATCATATATATAATCTTATATTTGTAAGACGCCTTTTTGTAGTTCTTTCCTAATAATACACTGAAAACAACCCGACCCGAGACAAATATTTGCAGATCATACAAACATTTGTCCTGCGTTGCTTATTGTAGTTTGTACATTAAATTATAATAAACTTACACTATTTGTTAACGCATAAAGTCTGCAACATTTAAATGGTAAGGTCCGTCGCTGACTGGTAAGTCGAGGCGATGTAGCGGCGGCGTCGGGCCAGGATTGAGGCGTACAATTTTAAACTTACGTTAAGGCGGAGAGAGTTGATTTTTTTAGATGCCCGCGCCTCGACTTGATCCTGTGAGCGGCTTGCATACAAGAATCTTCATCTCTTCTTAGTCTACCGTAGGTTCCAAATTGGTACACCTCAACTGTGCCGCGAGTCGCAGCCACGATCTCGCTTCGACTGACCAGTGAGCGACGTCCCTGACATACAAACAAATACACGCACGAAATAACAAACAACCTTTTACCCCAAACGTATAAACGGCATCAAGTTGTTACTAGAATAATAATATTACTTATCTAATAAAGGCGTTAAACTGACACGCGGCCTATCTGAAGACAGATAAGTTTCATTTCAATTTTGCTTACTCTCTGTCTAGTGTCTGTATGAGTGTAAAAAAAGCCATCATTTTAAAAATCTTTCAACGAATGTATGAATGATTGAACTTCAATCATTCATTCAGTCACTGAACTGAAGCTAGCAGCAAACAAAACAAGTATTGTCATTGGTTTTAGTGTACTAATTTTGTTATATAGAATAAAAGTTTGCGCTCTCAGCTGTATAATCACCTGCATTTCACCAGGAAAAAATATTATTCAGTGGATCCTGAATAGGAGAGAGGAATTCCATAAAGTAAAAGTAAGTTTTCTTTAAGATTTAAAAACCAATACAACACGGTGAAGTTCGTACGCTTGTTTTTGCTTGACTGACTGCTAACTGACTGACGTTATAGTGTATGTTGTGTGATTTTTGTGTGCGTGATTTCTTGGAAATAACCTAATTTTCCATTCCATCAAACGACACATGTTAAAAAGTAACAAATAATTGATTAAAGTCTTTGAAACAAGGAAAGCCATAAGAATATTAAACATGGGTAAAGTTCGATCAACTTCGGGCGCTCCCCGCAAGGAGGGGTTCAACAAATCTGGACATTCTATGAATCCAGAGCGACCCACGGAGGGTCTGAAAGGCGTAGGAAACCCGAGAACAAAAGGAACCATCAAGCGGCTGCAGATGTACAGAAACTTCAAGGCAAAAAGGGATAAAACTGGAAAAATATTAACCCCTGCACCATTCCAAGGTTGGCTGCCATCAGGCACTCGTGCAAGAGTAGAACCTAATCAAAAATGGTTCGGAAACTCCCGGGTCATTTCACAGAACGCTTTACAAAAGTTTCAAGATGAGTTTGGAGCTGCTGTTAAGAATCCGTACCAAGTTATCATGAAGCCCACAAACCTGCCCATCACACTACTAAATGAGAAAGCAAAGAATGCAAGAGTACATTTGCTTGACACTGAGGGGTTTGATAAGACATTTGGTCCTAAGAAGCAAAGAAAGCGTGTGAATTTGAAGTTTAGTGATATTAGTTCACTATCTAAAGCTGTAGAAGACAGTGTTGAGAAGTATGATGAGACTAAGGATTTAGATAAAGTCCGTGAAGACACAGGTGTCAGGGAAGGGCAAAGAGAGTGGGTATTCGGTGCAGGAATGAGTAGAAGAATCTGGAATGAACTTTACAAAGTTATTGATTCATCAGATGTGTTATTGCAAGTCTTAGATGCTAGAGACCCGATGGGCACTAGAAGCCCCTATGTAGAAAAATTCCTCAGAGTAGAAAAACCACACAAACATCTGATTTTTATTCTCAACAAAGTTGATCTTGTTCCAAACTGGGTTACTCAAAGATGGGTTGCGATCCTTAGTGCTGAATATCCAACAATAGCTTTTCATGCATCACTTACACATCCATTTGGGAAAGGCTCTCTCATAAACTTATTGCGTCAGTTTGCAAAACTACACATAGACAAGAAGCAAATCAGTGTCGGACTGATTGGGTATCCTAATGTAGGAAAGTCCTCGGTTATCAACACTTTGAAATCCAAGAAAGTGTGTAAAGTTGCACCTATCGCTGGAGAAACAAAGGTTTGGCAGTACATCACATTGATGCGAAGAATATTCTTGATTGACTGCCCGGGTGTTGTGTACCCATCTGCTGAGACAGACACCGAAAAAGTATTGAAAGGAGTGGTCAGAGTAGAACTTGTACAAAACCCTGAAGATTACATAGAAGAGGTTATTAAAAGGGTTAGGAAGGAATACATGGTCAAAACATACAAAGTTGATGGCTGGGAGACAGCTACAGAGTTTCTTGAGAAAATGGCAGCTAGGACTGGAAAGCTCCTGAAGAAAGGTGAACCTGATGTGGATCAAGTTGCTAAGATGGTGCTCAATGATTGGCAGCGAGGTAAGCTTCCTTTCTACATTGCTCCTGAAGGTTTTGAAGTACCACTGTCAAAACAAGTAACTGAGGAAGCTCCAGAAGAAACAAAAGCTGTCACCGAGGAGAAAAAAGCTGATGAAACTGTAGAAGAAACACCAGAACTTGAGCAAAATGAGACAGAAAAGCCTATCGTCCACATCAACCAGCTAATGATAGCACAAGACTTTGCCAAAATCAGAGTGGGCTTACAGTTTGACAATGAAAATGACAAAAAACCTTTAGAACAGTTTGAGATCCCTGAAGAACTCAAAGGAATTGATGAAGATAAAGATGAGACCAAATCGGAAACAACAGAAGCTCAAGATGATGATGATGATGTGGACTCTTCAGATATCAGTGACTTCTACAGCAATGATGAAAATGAATGCAGTGATGTTGAGGACCACTTAACCAATGACCCTGAAACAATCAAAGAACTGAAACGTAAGAGGCTTGAGGCAGCCAGCGGTGCTTTTACTGTAGAAGAGGTTTCACAGAAAGGAAAGAAAGCTAAGATGAATGAAGAAAGTAGCACAAAGAAGAAATTAACAGCACGGAAAAGAAGGGCTATTGAAAGAGCTGAACGTCGATCGAAAACTGGAAGCAACTTTTATGAAGTTTCTAATGTTAAGAATAGAAATAGGAGTAAAAAGATTGCGTAATTTGGGTGGTACATCACTAGCTCCTTTTAGTTAGTAGTACCCTAGCTAAGTTCTATGTGAATAAATTATTTTTAAAGTACTGCATTATTTTTTTTTAAATACCCTTTGAATAATGTACTCACACTAGGATTCCATGTGTCAAGGTATAAGGGTATTAAGAACTACGAGTACCATAGTATCACAACATCCAGACCCAGAACAAATATCTGAAGAACATTTGTCCTGCAATGGAAATCGAACCCGCACCTCTTGCGTCGCAGCTAGCTACTTCCCGCCGCGCTACCAATGTCGAATAAAGTTCTACTCCGACACTAACTTAGTTACCTTTGTAGACTTTTAAACTATGCCAGGTAGGTAGACAGGCACAAAGGTCCAGCTAAACCAGTGGCGCCCCAAAGCGAGCTTACAACGCGCGCCAGTTTGGCAGTAGCAGTTGAATTTATAGAAAGTTAGGTAGCTGTAGAAGCGAAACTCATTTACTTTTTCTGACATTTTAGATGTCGTCAGGCAGCGAGAGCGATGATGATTATGTTCCAGAAGAAAATCCAGTGCAACTATCGGAAGAAGAATCAGCTGATGATGAAACTGAGAAGCAGTATGAAAACGAAGTTGAACTGAAAAAGAAGCGGAAAGCAGAAGAAAACGAAAGCAAAGAATGCTTAGGTACCTACTTATACAGTACTACAACAAAAGTTATGCATTTCGGAAATCTTCGTCTATCCTCGGCAATGAAATACATTAAAAACTCTGCACTTCCAAATTTTAATTTTAACCGCTCGTGCTTTTGCAATAGTTATAATTTGGAAGTGCATAAAGTATTTAAAACCCCATGTTTGGCTGTTATCTAGCATTTTATTCTGTGAAAAAATAATCTAGAATATTTTGAATAGGTACCCTACCTATTCTGTGAAATAAGCAGCGATAACTTAGAGCGTAATGATGAAAAAACTCAGTATGAGTATCCAAGGCAACGGTTTTGACAATGGAAGATAGGACCAAAAATACTTCTGTCTCTCTTATATTAGACGGAAAGGAAGTATTTTTTAATGTTATAAAAACGGGAATTTTCACGTACTGCACTATCGGTGAAGGCATCGACTAAGTTCACTAATAGTGCACAGCGCGACCACTCACCCTGATGAAGACTTTCGGAATGAGTCGAAACTTAGTCGGTGCCTTCATTTTTACAATATGAATAGTCAAGTTCACGATAGTTTTTGAAGTATTTTTTGTTTTATCTTCTGTCGATGACGCTAATGCTAAGCCTACTGGGTCTGAGACTCGAAATATGTGTAATGTATAGAGTGGTCCTTGCTGCTAGCCCGCAAAACCGCCTGCGCAACAGCCTAGATTCGGCACAGTTTTTTTTTAAATACCACTAAAGATGCAAACAAACTTACAACCCTCTGTTGTTAAGCGGTTACCGTACCCTAAGTACGCTTGCCATACCAGAGGTATTACTCACGAGTTGTCTCCCTGAGATATCATGATGAAAGCCCTCATGTGCCTATAATTTCACACAGCAATGAGAGGCGGCAGAAATAGGCATGGTGGTAGCACTTCCCCGGACGAACCTTTCCACAGATAAGCTCTATAAAGTATTTTATACTAAAACTCCTGCAAAGCAGCACTCTGGCAGCATACGTTCTTCTTACGTTATTTTTTCTCTTTTACCCCATGACACGTTCTGGTACTCGATTGATATGTTTGACGGCTGTGAAATCCCACTCAAATTGTCCGCGACCACCCTCGACGATCGTGAGACGTTATCCTTAAACGGATTTATTATCTGGTTTATTTATTTAAGGTAAAAAGAAGCGAAAACTCAGGCGTTGTGATGCGGAATTAATTGTGGAACCAGAATCAAAAGCGCCCGAAGAAGTCTTGGATCCCGAGGAACAAAAGAAAAAAGAAGAGGATCTATGGGCTTCTTTCTTAGACGGAACAGACACCAAACCTAAACCTAAGGAAACCGGCAAAGAACCGCCTAAACCAGGAGTAACAGAAAGAGTTGAAGTGAAAGAAGCAAAAAAAGTAGATACAAGTGACAGGGACAAGAGAATTTTCGAGTTTGCCGGCGAAACAATTGTTGTGGAGAATAATGTGATCAAAGAAAGGATTAAGACTGATGAGGTTCCTAGCACAGGTAACATTTGACATAATATATGCATTTGACGTATCCGATTATAATTGCGAAGTTTTGCAATTTTGATTAACATACTAGCTTCTGCCTACGGCTTCGCCCGCGTGGTACCCGGATAAAAAGTGGCCTATGTGTTATTCTGATGCATAAGCTACATATGTAGTTGTAAAGTTTCATCAAAATCCATTCTGTAGTTTTTGCGTGAAAGAGTAACAAATATCCATCCTCACAAACTTTCGCGTTTATAATATTAGTATGATTAGTAGGATAGGATATAGTAGGATAGGATAATTCAATGACTTCAAGTATTGTTAGATAGGTTTTATTCCCACAAGCCACTAGGGGGCGCTGCAATAGACGATGCAAATCACCAGGGGTTTTAAAACTGTCTAAAAATTAACCGCCTGAGAAGCTTGCGGGTTCGATTCCCGCCGCGGGACAAATATTGTATGATCTACAAATATTTGTCTCGGGTCTAGGTGTTTTGTTATGTGTAATATGTCTGTATTTACAAAAAAAAGTATATGAGTAGTATATAAGTTATGTAGTTCCCATAACATAAACTTTGCTTACTTTGGGGCTAGATGATGCTGCGCGAAAAATATCCAGCATAATTTATTTACTTGTAAAAAAACTGGTAGAGGATACCAAGCAAAGAGTAGTTTTTGCTTGGTATCCTCGCGAATCTGTACTGAGTTTATATAGATCTAAGGATTTCAGCAGGGGGTTGTAAAATTATATTATGTGTTCTAGCAAATCTTAAACATTTCGTAATTTGTTGTAGCGGCAAAATCTAATGCTATTGCTCGACCTACCACCGGCGGTCTATCCGGCTTGCTCGGTCAAATTAACAAGAAGAACAAACTATCAACACTTGAGAAATCGAAACTGGATTGGACGACCTTCAAGAAAGAGGAGGGAATCGAGGAAGAGATCACCAGTCATAACAAAGGGAAGCAAGGGTAGGTCTTTATTAGAATACCTAAATGGGGATGGAAATGAAAAATAACGGCTATACCGTTTTGCACATGCCTGGCTCAGATAGGAGTACTTAGCGGGGTGCAGAAAAAAAATATAAGATTCTGTATGCCAAGAGTTTAATGTGAATCATGGGTTTACAACGTTATCGCTCGGATTAATAAAGACGGGCATATCAACGCCGTTTATTTGGTGCAGAAAAAAATAAGATCCTGTATGCCAAGGGTTTATGTGAATCATGGGTTTTACAACGTTATCGCTCGGATTAATAAAGACGGGCATATCAACGCCGTTTATTTGGTGCAGAAAAAAATAAGATCCTGTATGCCAAGGGTTTATGTGAATCGTGGGTTTTACAACGTTATCGCTCGGATTAATAAAGACGGTAATATCAACGCCGTTTATTTGGTACAAAAAAAAATAAGATCCTGTATGCCAAGGGTTAAATGTGAATCATGGGTTTAACAACGTTATCGCTCGGATTAATAAAAACGGGCATAACAATGCCGTTTATTTGGTGCAGAAAAAAATAAGATTCTGTATGCCAAGGGTTAAATGTGAATCATGGGTTTTACAACGTTAACGCTCGATATAATTAAGACCGTTTATATCATATCAACGCCATTTTTTTGGCCTGGTAAGAATATAACTATAAGCGCATCATCACAGACATCATCGACACATGATTGATACGTGGCTCTAATACATTCCGCTTTACAAGATTCTTTTTTCTCCGTACATGTAAACATGTAAAATGTTTAAAAATGGTTTAAAAGTATTCAAATTAGCAAGATAGATAAAAACGACATTATTGTACACTGGGGGTCTACTCCGTAAAACGATATCGACATTATCGTTACGATACGACAGTGCTCCGAATTATTCGGCCGTACCCTACTCTCAAAAATGTTCGCAATCTTTGTCGTCTGTCGAAAGCATAGACAATATGTATCGAATCTTCGGAACGAATGATAGGAAAATCTAAAGGCTTGGATAATAGACATTTAGCCTAAATCTTTTTGCTTGACTGTTTATGTCACTTTTTAGGCAAAATGATAACAATTATCTATGAAAGTAAATGAAGTGACAACGTCAAATGTCAAATCAACAAACCCGCCTGTGATTTGAAAACTTTACAAGTAAAATTCTTGTGACAACTAGCCACAGAAGCCATAATTAAGAAGTTGAAGTTGAAGCAAAAATTCGTCGGGGTGAATATTCAAATTCTTTTATTAAAAAGATACTGGTACACACAGCATTAAAGTTTAAAGCACTATTTTAACAACAATTTTATTTTTAATTATTAAAAACAAAATCATGAAGTTAAAAAAAAACAAGTTTACCTTCAAACAAACTTTTACTATGTTTATAATTCCCGATGAAATTATGGTCGGGAATTTTGTTCAAATCCAACTGGTCCCTCGTCACTTTAAAATGTCGTTTTTGTAAAGCCTTTTCCTCGTGGATGGCTTCCATGGCAAGCATAAATCTCGCCATTATTCCAAAACAAAAGGCAAATCAAGAGTCCGTAGTGCAGCAGGCCGAGGTCGAATGAAAAGAATGCAGAGAGTCCAGTAGGCAGCAGGGCTCGAAGGTATAAAAGATTCGGAGTCCGGTAAACGAAATGGAGATGATTTTATCAGAAAACACAACAATATAACCCGAAACGATAACGCGCACGATAGCATCAAGGGCATCGTTGATAAGTTCGTCGGTTGACATTTGTTTCGTTGTCAAATTCAAATTATCGTATCGTTTTTAGTGATGCCGGAGTAGGGTTACGACATCGATTGTCAAAAGTAATGTCGGTCGTTTCTTCGTTCAAATGATAGTCGAAACGATGTAACGTAGAGTAGGTTTAGCACGATAATTGAAGCGATATATCGTTTATCGGTTTGTAGAGTAGACCCCCTGGAAAGAGTAAATTGTGCTGAAACATTGTGATACAAGTAAACAATTTTACTAGAGATCTGTATCGTACCACATTTAAATGGTTTCAATAGTTTCAAACTGTGGAATGAGCTACCTTCTCACTTCTGAGGCGTAAAACAATGCCCTAGGACCTAGGACCCAGGTCATTAGGCGACGGTAATCGCTTTCCATCAGGTGGTATGACTGTGTGTCTCGTCATAACGTAAGACATGCCATTTCGACGTATTCCGGCAACTTTCTTCAGGCCGTTCAAAGGGCCGGGACGGAAAGGAACGAGTGTATCTAGCGATGTAATAATGGGCTTTGCATTGAATTTCAACCTTCTATTTCTATTTTCTTACACCGGGGAAAACGGTATGAGAAACTCAGATTTCCTACAAAAAAACGAGTTGTTGAACATTATTCGGTTTTTATTTTTTCCTTTAAAATTTTTTTGCTCATTGAGAATTAAAACCAAATTGATCGTATCTACTGAAAGTCGTAAGGACTCGTTACATCATGTAAGTATGTCGTACATTATGTAGCTCGTTTAGTGATGTTTACATTTCGGTTCCAGGTTCCTGGAGCGGCGTGACTTCCTGGAACGCGCGGACTACCGCCAGTACGAGATCGAGCGCGACCTACGCATGGGACGACGCAGCAACCGATAACATTACAATTTACATATAGATACTATATTGCCGTACAATATACTCTTAGCTTAGCATAGATCAATACATGAACGAACATTCTCGAAATAAATATCTACCCACCAGGTGCCTCTATATTTTATCTATAGGTTTATTTAATCTCAATTAAGTATATAAAATCCCTGTTGTCGCATTTGATCCAGTGGCAAAATTATATGACTGGCGAACGGGTCCCATTCGCGATTGGTTCAGTACGCGGAAGCTCCTATGCGTGTATGATTCGACTTTTATTGATAAGTTAGATGAAGAGCGTTATTTTAACTCGTTTCAAAAGTGACAGGTATTGTCCAAAGTGACAGGTATGTCCAAAGTGACAGGTATGTCCAAAGGGATAGGTAATGTCAAAAGTGACAAATAATGTCATATGTATTTGTTTCGTCTTGTCCGAGTCGCATCTTGCAATGAACACTTGAGTTAATAAACCCTGGGTCGCGCAAGTGGCTTTTAACTGATTGGAGTTACAGTTCGTTGTTCCCAAACGGCCGTTGTGGGCGCATTATGTGCTAACTTTTAGTTAATACTCGGCTCATCTTGAATTGTACACACTGCGCGACATTATGGCGGGCTTACGAGGTCCCAAGGATTTTGAGATTATTCACGGATAGACAAGGATTTTCATGAGCCTCGCTCCTATTCTGTATCTAAAAGTCACTCGGTGATGAACGTTGGACAAATAAAATGATATACACTTACAAATTGTTACAATAAGTATTACAGAATACAGGCTTGTGATAATCATTTTAATTGTCAAACGTTCGTGACGTGGTTGAGATGTTTTTCACAAATCGAAACCTTTTTGACCTACGAGTATCTTCGTATTTTCTCCATCATGAGTATTCCTCTCAAGTCACGTGCAATCAAACATGATGCATTTGAGTGACAGAAAAGTTTCTTTTGTTCCGTCTTTTTGATCGAAGACATTTTTAGTCTAAAAAATGTTGGTCTACTATTTGTTCGTTTTACTTTGCCATAGTTGTATGGATGGATTGTGTGAAGGATGACATGGATAACTATATTTTCAACTACAAAGTGAAAAAAAAAAAAAAAAAAACTGGACATTTTTCACACAGCATCATCTAGTCCCAAACTAAGCAGAGCTTGTATTATGGGAACTACATGACTGATATACAACATATATACTTTTTGTAAATACATACATATTATACATAGAAAATCACCCAGATCTGAGACAAATATTTGCAGATCTTACAAACATTTGTCTCGTGACAGGAATCAAACCCGCAACCTTCTGCGTCTCAGGCGGACTTTCGCCCACTGCGCCACAGAGGTTGTTGAGGTAGTAGTAGTAGTTTGTCTTTCAGTGTGACTTATCTTTTCGTTAGAGCAATGTTTGGTGCTTTCATAGTTTACGAACTTGAGTGATTCTCGCGATGAAGGAACTATCTACATAGGCACTAGCTTGTACGGAACCCTTGTCTGCAAGAGTCAGGCTCGCATTTATCTGGTTTTTTTGTTGTAAAGTTTTTCAGAAGAAGCTTTTATGAAAATAGTAGATAATCGCGACTGGAAAATGTGCCCTTGCCAGCTTACTAATATAAAATTACCTTAAACCAAGCATATTTATTTTTCCAATAAAATCACCAAAGTAGATACCTAGTAAAACGTGAAAATGTATACCTGTTTCCCACAGATATGTTTTCGTACATTACGTTATGTATCCTTTGAGTTCCTAGTTATATTTGCGTACAGCAAGCAACGGGTCAATAGTCAACAGGCAAGGCTCATTCTCTCAATCACGTCAATGAGTGTGACTTTCAAAGCAATCAGTTCCAATCTGCTGCGGTCCGTCGATTTGCACACGTTGTGTTAATCAAGCTAAACAGTATGTTTTGCAGCGGTGTCAGGTTGTCGGCCCATGCATCAGTTATGAACCGGCTAGAGAGCCGACTGCTGGGTTTGATAACTATTAGGAACATTTTATACCTACTTAAAAAAAATAAGAATTACTTAAAACTATTCCCGTCTTTTTTTTCGTCACTAAAAGAAAGAAAAAAGGTGTCGTCGGGAGCAATTGAGTAATGCATTTTTGTGTTGCAACGGTCAACGGATTATTTTGGTCACATTTGCTTTTGTTCAAGTTATTGTCAAAGTGATAAAACCCCGAGTCAGAACTCGCCTTTGTAATGATAAGTGTAGACTTATAAATCTGTAAGTAATCAAGTGTTATGAAACTGTAGAGATTTGATAAAAATATTGGGTATTGGTGATCGTTTGTGCAGAAAAGTGAAGTTATTCTATATAACTAGATAAAAATGACGACTTATGGCAGATGGACTCTTTACGATGGAAGATTAGATGGTATTCAGGTGAGTTTATTGTTTCTACCTGTATATTTGATGTTACTACGTTGTGTTTGATATTTTTTCTCATGTGAGTAACATTTCTTTGTCTTTTTGAGAGTTAAACCGGTTCCACGAATATAGTACCTTAATTACCTCTTACATATTCATAACATAAGACGTTATATGTCAAAAAACCGACTTCAAATAACGGGTAATTGATAAAATGTCCAATATGGAATTTCATTACCCATTTTTCACCTCTAGGGGAGGGATATTTTCATAAAAAAATTATGGGACCACCCTTGGAGTATTAATCCTACCCATTTAAAAATAATCATCGAAATCGGTACACAATTGGCGAAAACATCGCGTAACATACTCATTAAAAAACATACAGACGAATTGAGAACCTCCTCCTTTTTAAAATCGGTTAAAAATGAGCCATGTTGAGTAAGAAATTTGTAGAATTTTCATAAGTAACATGACCATTTCTTAACTTCAATAACACGTTATCTACCTCACGTTTATTATTCATTGCAACCATTCACTTCACAACTTGTATTACTACACCTGATTTTAGTTCCATTCAGTTTATTTCCTAGAATTTATTGTCACACTGCGCAGCCTACTAACGCCTACGATCAAATTCATTCAATGAATATGGCTACCTAGGTCCTGCCATTTTCAAAAGGTGTTTCTCTACCGCAGAAGAAATATGGCTCCACTAGTATTGCAGCAAATATATCTCATAAACTAAAGGCGCTCGTAAATGGGCTAGTTTTATGGCAGTTTCTTTCTGCAACTGTATAGCCGTCGCATAAAAAAAATAAAAAGAGTAAAGAGATGCACTTATACAATTGCAGCAAGAAATTGCTACAGAAGCCCATTTACGAGCGCCTTGAAATCACGCAGCGATGTTCTTCAAAGTTGTTTATTCATGGACTACACACATATCACATGAAACATAATCACGACCTCAATGGCGTGGCGGGGGAGTAGCCAGCTACTCAACACAAGAGAGGGTTCGATTCCTGCTGCGGGACAAATGTTTGTATGTCCTGCAGATATTTGTTCGGGAGCTGGGGGTTGTGGTACCACAACCACAGTTCCCGTAGTTCCTGACATATCCACGACACAGGGAATCTTAGGGCGGGGTCCGGACTATTAGTATTAGTACTATTATCATTCAATGCTTTACTTTATAGTTAGGCTTTAAAAATTTGAAAAAAGGTCACTTTCTATCGAAACATTCTCATTTTCAAGTTACCTATAAAACGGGAATTTTCACGTACTGCACTGTTGGTGAAGGCACCGACTAAGTTTCGACTCATTCCGAGAGTCTTCATCAGGGTGAGTGGTTTCGACTTTCTCCTTCCGCGTCGCGCCGTGCACTACTCCAATTATTATTGTTTGAACATTGCGATGCCTTCCAAAATGAATGCTACTTGTCTCGTACCATAACCATTTTGTTAGTGTGGCCAACAGGTGCTTGTTTACCAATTGAATTGTATAAAAATGTATGGTAAAGGGCCTTACTCTGAAATATATTGATAGATTGATAGATATATTTTTATGAAGTAAAACACTGGATCTAGGTTGTACAATAGGTTGTGGTGATGCAATGGGCGGCCTTATCGCTAATGTGACATTTTAACTCCATACCATCGATGAACCACTACTCTATGGTGTAGATAGATATCAAATTATATCCTAGGTAGAGCGTTGCGCAAGAGCATACGCAAATGTTCCCTACCCACAGCAGGTCCAAGGATCTATCGATCTACTAGTATAGGTAAATGACGTAATCTGGAACATGATAGAAAGGAAAAGTGGGCGAACAACCAATTCAGATTAAACTGTATAACCTCGCTGCCCACGCTAGTCCGCTCCTTAACACCCTTCCAAAATTACTAATACAAAGACGCATCACAATGGAGATCTTTATGATTTCCCAACCTCGGTGGCGCACGATGGGCGAGAAATCGAGCTTCCCTTTCATAGGATTTTCGAAAATTGAAATTTTTTCTTTTACATTTTAAAGTACTTATACATTTTTGTCGAAAACATCAAAATATTGAATAATAAAGTAATTAAGGGTTTTTTTTCGATTAAACACCATGAAAAATGAGTTTATACATTCCAAATGTATGAAAATGGAATTTGTTTTCCTTATAACTTTTTTCGGTCTTGCACTGCACGGTAAAGCTGAAACTTTTAAGTATTGTTAAGGAGTGTGTAACAAAGCCATATGACTTTTGACCTTGACCCCGAACGATCCCGTTCAAAAGATATGAACGATTTCTCGCCCACCGTGTGGCGGCGTGCCGGGCGAGTAGCCAGATGCGACGCAAAAAGTGCGGGTTCGATTCCCACCTCCGGACAAATGTACGCATGTTCTGCAGATATTTGTTCTGGGTCTGGGTGTTGTGGTACAATGGTACTCATAGTTCTTGTTATCCTTGACATAGGGAATCCTAGTAAGGGGTCAAGACTGTTTATGAGTGTGACTGCGGTTTCAGAGTCTATACAAGAGATTTCCTGATAACTTGGCAATATCAACAATGATTTTCTGAAACTGAAAACACAGGCGTCAACGGCTTTCTGTTAACGTCAACAGAAAGTAGTATTTGTCTAGCCCCCAGGTGTCTATCTATAGTTTTTAGCCCTAATGGTTTGATCTAATGATAAATTTTACTGCCCCAACTTTAGCTATAGGTAAACGAATTCTCGGGAGACGTCAGAATTCGGGAGTTGTTAATCTGCCATGGTCGATGATTACTTGAAGATGTCTTCTCTTTTGAACTCTCTCAATCCTAACTCCGACAAACATGCTCACGAGTTAATGAAGTGGAAAAACTTACCTTTGAACCGTTCGACGACAGGCGGAGACTTAACAAACTAGTTATAAAGTTGGAAAGATCGCAGAGAGCTTTGTTCAGAGATAGGATAAAAGTTAAATAGGGATGCTAATAGACTTACGGTCCTGAGTTCTTCCTGACCTGATAATCCAGTATCGGATCTAGGTAGGATTAAACAGCTGGATGGCTTTTGTCGATGCGATGACCGTGCGATTTTAATGTTCTCAGCATAATATTATCAGCTAAACTAATTACAGAAAGAACGATTAATTAGGAAGAAAATAGGTCTGGATTCCATGGCAATTAATAATGTGTGCAGTCTGTCGTCTCGTCCTATTTCTGTTCCTCAGTAAACGCACGCGAAGCATGTCCGCGTTTGTGGTAATTGTTCCACTTAGGAACAACGGAGCTATTGTCGTCGGGTTTCATAATATTTGCTCAGGTGCGCATTCGAAGCGAGCCCTGTAATGAATGAGCCATGACTGCGACGGCTACGGTGGTAGTGTAGTGGAGTGGAGTGCGCATGTGTACTCGCGCTCGATATCCGCACTACGCCCGCTCGTTGCCCGTCCACGTGTTCCCGTGACACCCGAGAGGAGTCTGACTGTGAGCTTAGGAAGGAGGCTGTAGGAGTGAGCCCGGTACGATCGAGACTCCTGCGAAGGCGCGGGGTGCCCTGCGCGGTAGACACTATACACTACGCGCGCGTCAGTCGCACGCTCGCGCTTAGCGGGGTGGCTGTTAAATCCGTGCGTCAATTTTATCGCGCTCTGTCGAGCGGCCGTATTATGATTACAGTTTTCTGAGTGAGTTTTCTTGAATGAGGATTGGCCTATGATGTGTGGATTGATCAGATAAATTGGAGAGTTTCTTGAGTCCAGTTGAGTTGTGAGAAATCGCGTTTTCGGAAAAGTGTTTTTCTTGTTTGTGGTCGGGACCGGCGTTGGGCGGGCGTGGGTCGGTGGATGGTGCGGCTCGAGCGGGCGCCGGGGCGCGGCCGGCGCCGCTAGCGAAATGTCGATACCCCTGGGCCGGGAGACGGTGCTCCCCACGCAGGTGAGTGCTGTGCTGGGCCTTCAACATGCTTTTAACGACATCAAATCCATCAGGATTATATGTAGAGCAGTTTTGAATTGTGTGACACAACAAACATAGAAAATTAGGAACCATACTTGGAATGTAGTATAATTACAGATAAATCCCTATTAGGTAGATACCTACTGAAAAAGTATTGCACCTAATACAAAAAGTTTTTTTTTAACTTGTCGTAAGTTACATTACATTTGAATAAAAACGCCCCACGAAAAAAATCTTAACATAAATTTCTAGTTATTCCATAATTACTTTATTAAAAGGTTGAAAATTGCATTAGAAAATGTTAAAATACAAAGATTTTCACACAATCTTGATGGTAAATAAAATCGATAAACGACACCTATCTCCTTAGCCACTTTGTGTTTTTAAATATTTTAGGTATGTACTATATCCACATATCAAACTAATACTTATTTACCTATTATTTTATAGGCTATTTATTTGGAACACCGTGTAGGTAAATATTGGGTTTGAGTAGGTATTATGCTTGCTGTTCAATTATTAACCAAGAAATAGGAAACACGATAAGATATATCAAAATCCGATTATACATCAAAATTGAACGAAGTATTTATGAATTTTAAAAACAAAGGTTGTTTCAGGGCTATTGAGAGTAGAATTACATAGGGTAGAAGAAAATATGATTTTGAATAAATATTTGGATATGAGGTTTATTGTTCTGAGATTCAAATATGCCTGAACGAGACCGATGATTAAAAATTTTTATAATCTAAACTGGAATATTATGTAGGTACTGATTTTGTAAATCAAGGCACTTGTGTTCGATTAAACATTGTGACTATCGCTAGGCACTTCAGAGAAGTGTGGTAATAATCACTATTGTTTTCAATACCTAATACTGACGTGGTTTTATAAATAGAAATTGCGCTTATATATTTTTGGACAATGCAGCAGCACTTTCATTATGCTTTAGACAAATGAACAAATGTATCATAATGTCCAAAATGAAAGTTAATAAAAAAACCTGCTGTCTGGTAGAGCTTTTACATCTAACAACTCGATTTCACTTCGAAATAGGCTCAACTTTCGACTTGAAAAGGATTGTTTCACAAGAAAAGCGTCAAAAAATTAAAATATATAGTGTTGCAGAATATGTATACTATCCCGTAAGGGATATCATTCTACGGATAATAGTTACCTAACATTTTTTGCAATACGACTTTTCAAAATTCGGCTGTTTATTAACTCTGTTGATGTATTTATTGAAGATAATGGTGGTTAATATCTTTTTAAGTAAAAATCTAATAACCCGATGTCTACATCTTGTTTTTCAACATTTGACTTGGTGCATGCCCAATGTCCCAAAATAAAAAAAAGAATTTCGACTTTATATTTCTAGTAATACTTTTTTCAATTTCATAGACACCATAATCCCCTTTCGGAATATTAGGTATTCTGGAGCATTGTTATGTATATTTTTTTGGTTAGGTACGTGTTTTATTCTTCCAATAAGTCATAATATAGAAAGCATGACTTTGCACCTACTTAATATATGTTTATTTACATGACCTGAGGCCTAGCGTGTAGTAAAGATGTTAGAGCCTGTGTTAATTATGTAGTAAGGTCCTTACGTATAAAGATTATTAATCAGTTGATCAACTTAACAATGCTGTCTTTTTCTGATATGTGTCATTGCAAATTAATTCAACAGAAGAAAACAAAACACTGTACAACTTAACAACTGTTTAAATTCTTTATAACTAAGCATGTATGCCTAGACTTCAGCTAGACAAGCTCACATAATGATAGTAATTTTCTCTTTGATACATGCCGTAAAACAAACTGCGGTAAAATAATAATAATAATGTTTATTTCAGACCAATAGTCCATATTTTTTATATAAAACTATAAGGGACGATATAGTTTTTGTTTTTACCGAACATCATCTCTTTCAGAGGTTAAAATAGAAATACATTAACCCCCTTGTTCATAATCACTCACTACTACTATACTTTAACAGCGCAGCGAGATAAAAGTTGTCTGCCTCTATCCGTTATTTAGTGTAAGAAAAGGACAGAGCTAGAGTTAGCGTCCTGCTAAAGTTACCATACTCATAATCACTCTGGTGATTATGAAATAGTAAGCTACTATTTTTCTAAAATAAATAATTTAAAATAATAGAACAGATTATTTATTATAGACTTGCCATAGTTAAGTACCAAAGTTTATCTATTGGAAGGTTATGGTTCCGAAAGAAATTTCGGTCAAGAGCGAGAAAGTTTCGGAGTAGGTACCTAGGTTTTTATTTCAGATTTACTTTCCAAAATGGAAAATACAAAATATTTATTTCTGTAACTTATAAACACTGCATACAGGGTTTTACTTTTAAGCAATTATTTGTTAACATTAGGGAAAAACTCGAAACGCTTATTTGCCCTATAAGCTTCCCAAGAAATTCCTCGGTGGACCCACTAATCCATAGGATCGGCAGTGTTCGTTTGCGGTGGAAAGTTCAAGGCTCTATTGATCCAAGCAGGGTGCAAGGTTGGAGTCGGTTATTTTAGTACAATTTTCACTTTTCCATTAGGGAAATCGCGGAAGTAGAATTTTAGACTAAAAACGGCGGGTTTCTTTATTATTCTTATTCTGTGCATCAGCTAAGTAACTGTTCTGGCAATATTAGCTTTGAAGTGCCGACGTACGGTAAATGCGTGACTACCTATATCATACGAGCAACAAGGTTCTTGAATTAAGCGCTTAATCCCATAAAGAGCTTTAAAGTTGCAATGCTCAGAAAGCGTGTTGATAAGCGTTCCGTCTGCGGTTTAGTTATGTATGGTTAAGTTGTGTTATCTAAATGAGGTGTCCAAAGTAAATAAGGTCACACCTCGCACGTCGGTTCAGTGTCCGTGCATTTCTCGGGCCTCGCATAGCTCGTGTGTGAGTCAGGCTTCTGCGAAACGCTAATCTATGAGGCTTGTGGCAAATCAAGAGCACGAATGTTCGGAGACGCAGCTCGACAGGTACACGGAACAGATAAAAGAAGTGGCACAAAACGTGGCTCTCAGAATTTCTTCAGAGCTACTGAGTTATCCAACACTTGAAATTTCACGATCATCTTCCAGTTCCACTGTCATAAACACTGTTAACAATTTCGCCAGTTATTTGCTCTGCTCTAACAAATTAAAAATATTAGCTTAGCAGTGAGGATTTCATTTGAAACATGGATTCCTTGGTCAAATAAGTTTGTTGATAGTGTAAACAGTGAGTTGACGCGCGGATAAGACGACCTCTTTCCATTGCGATCGACTCGGCCTTATGTGTGTACACGTTTTGTAGGTTAACATTCGTATTTTATCGTCTTTTCTCATTCTAAAGTTCGTTCTTTAACCTAGTGTCTACCAAATCGGAGAGGTGTTAATAACCCAGGACATTCCGATACAATTACTAGGATTACGCTCCACTTCAGTTGATGATGATCCATTTTTTTATCAAGAATAGACCTTCATTTGGCCATAATCTCATCTACGGTACGGTAGTGATGATGATAAGGTTTAGAAGATAACTCTTCACCCTCACCTTTTAAAAACTCATAGGTACATAAATAAGCAATCTCTTTTTCTCTCGTTCAGATAATAAAATTTGCCGCTAGATTTATGATAGTCTGGAGTAGACAGACATGTTATTATTTATTACCTAGATGTAGATTAGCTTTCAAACCGGTACTTATGAAGATATTTTTGCACTTCTCTACCTAACTGGCATGTTAGGATTAAGGTTTTAAGACAACCCAGAAGCACAGTCGATGAGTTTTGTAGTACGTTTGAAAATCAAACCTAGTCGCCGAAAATCTGGCATGATTATCTGGTCACTGTTGAAGAGAACACGGGACAGTGAGACGGGATAGACAGCGATTTGATAAGTGGGTAGGCTACGAGAGTTTTCGTTACTTATATCTTGCATGAGTAGGTTATCTTTGTTTCCGTAACGCTCATACATTGGCTAGTGCCCTGCCCACGTTCTCGGGTGAATACTAATACTTCCAATAATGGATCGAACCTTGTTCAAAGTATCGATGAAGCGTTAGGCTAATTGTATTACTGGGCTACTCTACCCTTATTCGTATAAGTGATTTTGGGTAGGTATTCTATTAAGAATAGGTACCTAACTAAAAGAGGCTTGAAAATTTCCTCGGGAAAATCGGATCAACATTTCCTCAGATGGAATAAATAATACTTTTTGTGTAAGATTGCAGTGTCTTAGAATTTGCCCAATAATAAAGAATTGCTTCTTCTACACCCAAGTTTGTAGAACACCCAAAAGTTTGTCACACGATGAGACAATTGAATTCGCTCAATAGGTTCTATCTCATTCGTTCGGGTCTCAGATTAGTCAGTCATAAGTAAAGCCAAAGTATCTACCATTTTAAAGAGTTTACCATTTTAAAAACAAAAAAAAAAACATAATTTAAATATCTTCATAATGGCTTTGTCCATTTGTAGTAGGACGATAAGAGGCATGCTAATTGCTCATGGAGACGAGCCCATTGATAAGCATGTAAAGAAAACTTGTCCATTGGCAGTTGTAACGCAATAATTCGAGTCTCTCACAGGTTTACTCGGTCAACTCTCCTTTAGCAATGCTAATTGTGAGTTGAAATTGGATCGATGGGTTCCTTGGATTTTGTTTTCTAAATGCTGCGTTGCTTCCTAAGAAAAGCATCTTCTATTATTGCATTCTGGCCTCAGGATGGTCCATGCTGAATTATTAGGTATCGGACTGGGTTGCTGATGTTAGTTTGATGTGTCTACGTGACGTTCGAATTTATAGAAGTTGCAATTTTTTATAGCTGGTGTAACATCCGTTCACGGCGTTCTTATTTATCTGTGGTTTTACTTACAGGCCGGTTATCATGTTGCTATCAGCCGATATCGATTCCGATAGTGCTCTGATGCGGATAAATGGTCGGTATTGTGCTGTCCTGAAAGTGATGTTTATTATTTAAATAGAATTAAGTTTGTAAGATATTTGTGGCTTAATTTTCAAGTGGGGTTTTCTTCGTTCCCATAGATCTGGCTTTAGTTTTGTAAACCTATTTATATTATAAATGTGAAATTAAGACATTTTATATGTTTTTTGCTAAAAAAATCCGTAACGATTGAACCGATTTCTCTGACCACGAAGCCGTGGGCAGAGGCTAGTCTTATAAGAAACCGTAGTGAATGATCGGTAGGTGTTAGCTGATAAGTTGGTTGTTTATCTTACTTTTGTTTTGTTTCAGGTGAATTCATGAGAATTATCCTCTTACTCTAAGCTTGGATCTGAGATTATCCCTCCCACCAAATAAGCTCAACTTAACTTTAGCAATGTAGAAGTTTAGATATTCCATCTATGCGAACTCTCGAGAAATGTCTATAGACTTTTTGTTCGATACTTTGAGGCATAACAAAAAAAATCAGAAGCATTCCAAACTACGCTTACTATAAGGGCATCGCGTGCGTGTTTTCGGAGAACCTGCCTTGCTTTAAATACCTTGTTCGCTGGTGATAGCCTTCACCAGCCAGACACTCCGAGCCGCCTCCGGCCTTAGCGGCGTCCTTTGGACGACTCCGAAGAATGCTCCTTACAACCAAATAAGGCTACATAATAACCCATCGTTCCTGTATCCTCTCGATTGTTCGACCCAGTTTGGATATCGGTGGCAATTTCGGTAGAGGTTTATAAAGTTTTTTGTATCTTTATTATCTGGCTGAACTTGAACGCCAGTGTGCGGAATGTTTCCTAAAAACTTTGGAAATGCCCTTGTTCCTTTTTGAGACTGGCGACAAATTCTAAGAATTTTTAGTATTATTTTGGCAAGCCAGCATATTCTTAAAAATATACTCAAATTTATTTAATTGAATGATCAAAAAAAATAACAATTATACGAATGACATGCCAGTAAGTGTGGTTGTTAATTTTAAACACATGACATTTCAACGAAATTAAACTTGTACGAGTTGCGCGGTCAGCGCGTAAACAATTTAGGGCTTGTGACTAAAATACTTACTTGGATTGTCGCAAGGTACCAGCGACTCTGAGCTGGTTGGCCGTCAGCGCCATATAAGGCCATGGCACACGAGGCCAGCTCCTCGCCTAGCGTCCACACGACCCGTACAGACTCACTCGACATCTCCACAAACACTCTCCAACCCTGTTAACCTTTCGTTTCAAAACGAGCTTCACCGACCTCATAATTTGCCAAACGCTTTAAACGATACAATCTCAGACTTAATTGCAACTTCGTGGTGCATCGAATAATATGACGGTTTATTTTAGCTCCTGAAGACGCATGTCATATATGTTTGTCGAAGAGAAAATTATATCAGCGATGGACACCGATTTATATCATGCATCTCTCAGGGGATGATAAAGACGACAGAGTCGTAGAGATAAGACACGTAGCGAAAACTGGTACTTGTTATGAAAACCTAATCAGAGTAGCCCGAGGTCTCATGCTTCTAATCTAATGTGAACTTAAAAGATTCCTGCTCTTAGAGCTACAATAACATTAAAAGCTGATACGGACGTGTGGTTTCTGCACAGGCTCGGCAAGTCTACTTTAAAACATCGTGAGTTATTCCTGACGCCAATTTGTACTGAAAGCCACTTGCAATAAAAGTTCATTTGCTTCGGACAAACTTGCGGCTTGGGCAAATAAGTGTTGGCATGTGTGGAATAGAAATTCTTCTAATGTCAAGTGCCGTTTGGTTATTCAAAAGGCTGGTCGAAAATACGCGGTAGGAGACATGATGTAGATGAGAGACCAGATCAGCCATAATATATCTAATTCAAACACTTATCTAGGTTATATACTCGATATCAGGTCTAATATTTTTGCGCTAGTCTGATCCAATGTCTTCAGCTGTATTCTCAGGAATTGTATTCATAAACTATTAAAAATAAACTTTACAATATTCATTCTGTGAACTTAGATGAATCAAACGAGAATAGCAAGCCTGCAGCGGTGTTCGTCTAGTAGATATTCATGGATACAGGATAGATTGAATCTGTGTACTGACTGCCAAATTGTATTTGACTTTATGTTTGTTTAAATTATGTAAAACTATTCATGGGATGGCCGTAAGCGAAGGGTACCGGTTTTATTAAATAACATCTCTTGACGAAAATTGTTTCGCGGTTGTTAAATGGAGTGAATTTACTAACCAATTAACGTTTCGCCAAAAATATTTTAAAATTCACATGAATATAAAAGCAATCTATAACAATTACAGCGTTTGGTGAGCTCAATTTAAAAAAATATATAGATTATAACAACGGCCACGATGCGGAAAAACATTCCAAGTTCATCTCAATTCGTAGACATTATCGTTTATTTTATACAATAATAAAAAAAAGAAATTAAACTTAGTAAAACGTGAAAAAAGTATCTAAGTATGCCGTTATCGGAACTGTTATAAATTTATCGACACGATTTTTAGGCACACTTAATGATTAGATTCAGTATAAAGCCTATATCAAGATGAATCTTGACTTGAAAAACCACTTGGTTATTATAGGTCAATCAATCAAACGTACTGGAATGTGCTGTGCTAGGCAGAGCTTGGCCTCGATTCTTCTATACTATAAAGTTCCTTTTCTGCTTTGTACATAGATATCGTGCTCTAGTCATTAGCAATAATTCAATATTGTATCAACATCTGTTACATCTGTCTAACTAAGGCTGTGACAAATAACGTTAGGTGTTCTATGAGACCAAGCCGGACGGGCAGATCGACCACATGAGAAGGAGGTTGTGGATGTAGGTAATTCGGTCAATCTTGATTGATAACTGAAATGAAGATATCTGAATGACGAGTCAGATGTAGAAACATAGCAATCAATGACATGGCAAAATAGAAAAATGTTGAACGTATAGGGTAGGGTGAATCTTTTAATGTAGGAGTAAAGGATGCAAACCGCAAAATTGTGTAGGTACCTAAGTGTGGATAATGAATGTCAGGCTGTTGCATGTCTGCATAAAAATGTCTCATGGAAATTGCAAAGATATCGTTGTTCTGATTACGAGACGGCAACAACTTGTCGCAATTAGAGGTGCCTTAATCAGAAGATAAAATAAAATTGTAAGCAAGCGATCGACGACTGCTATGACATAATGACACTCGACTTTCTGCTTATTCTTTCTCACTGATAACTTATCTTTTGTCAGTACCGATGGCAAAGTCCGCTGCAACATAGTTTTTGAGAACATGAATCTGATTTAACTCTTTATACGCACTCAGTGTGTCAGTTCAAGGATGAAGACAGCAACTGGCTATAAAAGTTTCTACTAACCTTGCTATGTCGCATAAATATTTCCCGAGATTTGCAAATAAAGAGGACAACAGCTAACTGATTATAGTGATAACCTCCTAGTTTTCTACGAACTCTGTCATGTGGACGCTAGTTACACAAAATTAGATCTAAAATCATGTAATTATACCAATGGAACCTTGAAGAGACGTAGGCAGATCTACAGTTAAAAACAAATTCACTAAGTTTTAAGGCTTTTATCGACACACTGAAACGAAGGTCAGTGCTAATGTTTCCCAGAGCATTGACATGCAATTTATGTTGTTTAGTCCAAGTCAACGACCTCATACGTTATAAAAAGTAACCTGAACCTGCTCGGCGCATTTCTGCAAATTGACTCCTTATCTGCTGATACCACTACCAGCTCAGAGCCAATTAAATCTTGTTGATTATACCTGAATATCTAGTATCTCTTGATTGAGACAAATATAATGGGGAATGATTATTATCCTATCTGTCGCTATAGTGAATTTCAATCCCAAGTTATTGAAATGCTCTGAAAACTAAATACACCAAAGCTACTTTCCTTATCTGTGAAACTATAACGCTCTGATCATTTATTACCTTCATTTGAATAGGATTCAGATAATAACGCCCGAAAAACTTTCATAACTATAGATCCGTGAACTTTACAATAGAGTTCATTTTATTCCAAAAACTATCGTGAACTTGACTATTCATATTGTAAAAACGGGACTTTTCACGTACCGCATTATCGGTGAAGGCACCGACCGACTAAGTTCTCTCTCCGCATTGTGCGTCCGCGTAGTGCTCGACGCAACGCGGAGGGAGAACGTTGCGAACACTCACCCTGATAAAGACTCTCGGAATGAGTCGAAACTTAGTCAGTGCCTTCACCGACAGTGCGCTACTTGAAAATACCCGTTTTTACAATATGAATAGTCAAGTTCACGATAGTTTTTGGAATAAAATGAACTCTATTGTAAAGTTCACGGATCTATAGTTATGAAAGTTTTTCGGGCGTTATTATCTGAATCCTATTCAAATGAAGGTAATAAATGATCAGAGCGTTATAGTTTCACAGATAAGGAAAGTAGCTTTGGTGTATTTAGTTTTCAGAGCATTTCAATAACTTGGGATTGAAATTCACTATAGCGACAGATAGGAAAATAATTATTCCCCATTATATTTGTCTCAATCAAGAGATACTAGATATTCAGGTATAATCAACAAGATTTAATTGGCTCTGAGCTGGTAGTGGTATCAGCAGATAAGGAGTCAATTTGCAGAAAACTGAATTTACGTAAGTAACTACTTTGTAGATATCGCTATAGGTTGAAGGAAGTTGAAACTCATTTGAGTGATTAGTCGCGATCGTGATGTCAATAGAATCAAGCGCAGGCAGGCACCAGCTTTAACGAATGAATGAATTAATAACTGGAGATTATTGTTTAGGAATACACATGGTACACGATGGAGTTGGTTATTGGTATTATTTTTTGTTTTATAATTTGGTTAGAACAAAAATATGCACATAAGTAGATTAGCAGTCATCTAGTTCCCATAACACAAGCTCTGAATGCTAAAAAATGTCCAGCATTTTTATTATTATTATTTATTAGTTAGACGGCAAAATGTTGTTGACTGACTCTCCATTTCCTCACAATCTTAAGTGGCTTAAGTACATAAGTTTTAAAGGAAAATTGAATGCTGCTATAGTGAAATCTTATGTATGTGTGGTGTCTTTAAAGATTATCAAACCACAGACGTGGAATGATCTGAGATAAAGACCCGGTATTACCTGATGTAAAAAACTTCTTGATTCATAAGCTTATGTAAGTGAGTCTTTTCTGTAAGTACTAAATCTACTGAGGTACCTGTGGTACCCCTTACGAAAAAGGCACCTTTTTCGTAGATACTGTCGATATATCGAGGATGAAGTAATCATATCCTATCCTACTAATATTATAAACGCGAAAGTTTGTGAGGATGGATGTTTGTTACTCTTTCACGCAAAAACTACTGAACGGATTTTGATGAAACTTTACAGTAATTTACCTTAGACATCAGAATAACACATAGGCTACTATTTATCCGGGTACCACGCGGGCGAAGCCGTGGGCAGAAGCTAGTAGCCAATATACTCCAAAGTTAATGAAATCAAATGCACCCTTCAGTTCGCACTTGCTATCAGATCGCTTTCTCTGATCAAATTTTTGCTAAAAGCCGGTCCCAGATTCGCGAAAGTGGTTAGTCTGGTGGTCAGTGGTTGCATAGACGACTATATTTCATTCTCAATGCCCTGTTACTCTCAGTTGCTTATAATTTAGTGCACTATTGCTTTTCGTTGCTCATAACGTTTTGGTTTATTTAAAATATGATTATTGGTATAAGTTTGTTTATAGGGTAGTGCGATTGAGCTCAAGTATCTAATCACCGTTGTTAGGTTATTAATTATGAGTCAACCTTCAAGTACCTAGTTACTTTATATATGTATATAGTTTTAAAAATATATAAAAAGTATATAAGTCAGTCAAAATATAAAAAGTATGTAAGTCAGTCATGTAGTTTCCATAATACGAGCTCTGCTTAGTTTGGAACTATGTAGATGATGCTGTGTGAAAAATGTGTGTGTGTTATTATTGTTATTCTATTCATTGTTATGGTTATTATCAATGAGAAAGGCATTATTTAAATTGTCTTCTGTATACACCATGCTATTTCTATAAGACATACCGAGAATATTGTACACTCAAAATAGTAAATAGTAATGAAACGTGATACAAACGAACAATTTCATTTGAGATCAACATCGTACCACATGTGCAATAATAAATAGTTTAAATGGTTTCGATATTTCGGAATATGCCAATATAACGCAGCATTCAAGTATTATAGAGATACATATCCTGGAATTGAGCAAAAAGGAAGGTCGGCAAAGTTATGCGGGATACAGAAACCCCCTTTGGTTTCGGGTTGTATGCAAACAACTTTC
Organism: Perizoma flavofasciatum; assembly: GCA_958496245.1. Classification (NCBI taxonomy): domain Eukaryota; kingdom Metazoa; phylum Arthropoda; class Insecta; order Lepidoptera; family Geometridae; genus Perizoma; species Perizoma flavofasciatum. The sequence continues at coordinate 8,518,821 of OY292431.1, forward strand.
ACATAACTTGTCATCCCTAACTTTCTGTAGCCGGCGGACAAACGCCCGTATCGTTACCATGTACCAGCTAATTGAATATCCTTGCTTTATAGTAGGTAGATAAGTGAATCGTTTAGGTCTTTGCTTTACTGTCAAGCAGGAAATAAAATTCAAGAGTTTAAATTCTACTTGCATTATTTTTGTAGTCGTAACAAAAGCTCGTTAGGAACTTGCATAGCACTGTATCTTTGAAGCGTATCGATCTACTTATTGTTATTAATCATGATCAAAGTACGTGAGAGTAATATGTATGTATTTACAAAAAAATATATAGTTCCCATAACACAAGTTTTGCTTACTTTGGGTCTAGATGATGTTATGTGAAAAATGACAAGCATTATTATTATTATCTTTTTAGGACTAATTAAATCAACCCGACAGACACTTCATCTTCACCCAGTGAAATGTCTATTTGAATAAGTACCACTTTCCTAAAAAAGAGGTTTAACGTATGACCTAAGTACTTACCTATGATATCTACGTCACAAGTATGTTTGTCCCAAAAAATGTCTACTTCGTGTGAAATATTGGCTTGCCCCACACCCTCCACCTTTGGGAGTTTGGGAGGTAGAAGCCCTCCGGGAGTCAGCGATGCGAACATTCGAGTAAGTACCCACACACGCGCCACATACATTTATTCAACTCACGTACCCACAAATTGATATCAAGCGCACGATTTTAAGAAATGACGTGTATAAAAACATATTTTACGAACTCTATTAGACAAATTGATATCAAGCGCACGATTTTAAGAAATGACGTGTATAAAAACATATTTTACGAACTCTATTAGCATTTGTGAGCGCCCTAAAATGATAAAAGCTGGTGCACGCTGAATGAATAAGCAGTCTGAGGAGGGCTGAGGTGACGACACGGCTTTACTTCGTTAGAATTCAATGTGAGGTGCTAATGTTAATTTTTTATTAGAGATTTGGAATGCTTATAAAAGCGGGACTTCCTAATGCCCATGTTTAATATTACCTGTTTTGATATCTTACATTAATACTTACCAGACGCAGAACGTTACATTTTCTTTGTCTGGTTTGTCCCAAAAAATGTCTACTTCGTGTGAAATATTGGCTTGCCCCACACCCTCCACCTTTGGGAGTTTGGGAGGTAGAAGCCCTCCGGGAGTCAGCGATGCGAACATTCGAGTAAGTACCCACACACGCGCCACATACATTTATTCAACTCACGTACCCACAAATTGATATCAAGCGCACGATTTTAAGAAATGACGTGTATAAAAACATATTTTACGAACTCTATTAGCATTTGTGAGCGCCCTAAAATGATAAAAGCTGGTGCACGCTGAATTAATAAGCAGTCTGAGGAGGGCTGAGGTGACGACACGGCTTTACTTCGTTAGAATTCAATGTGAGGTGCTAATGTTAATTTTTTATTAGAGATTTGGAATGCTTATAAAAGCGGGACTTCCTAATGCCCATGTTTAATATTACCTGTTTTAATATCTTACATTAATACTTACCAGACGCAGAACCTTACATTTTCTTTGTCTGGAGCGTCAAAACATAACAGCCCAGTTATGTTTAGAAATTTGGCAGGTACACCTCCATATTTCACACCATGGCGTTATATCTTCCACTGCCGCTTTCTATCATAAATTGAAACTCTTCGACCGACCACTTTAACGTAGGCTGCTGTTTAATGGTCGAGCTAAGTCTAAAGAAATCGAGAGTACACTTTCGATAATCGACATTAGATAGAGTAGAACTGATAAGTATACGGACTTTCCCGTACCAGATTGTTGAATGTGTACCTAATGATAGGTGTGAGACTTATCTGACTTGGTAAAGTAATATAAGATACATTGGTAATAATGAGGGAGCCAGCGGTGTTAAGTGGAGTCAGGCTTAGTAGCAGAACGATAAGGTTTGCTGAATCCCTAGATCTTAAAAAGGCTTTGAAGAATTTTACACTTCTGTTTTGGATAGTGTAGGAACTACAAGAAAATAATAACAAAAGATATAGCCCTCAAGACAGAGAGAGTAGGAGTAACCTGTAATGAATATTAACAATAAGATCATTTCTAATGACTGTAATGTTTTAATTCGACTGAAATGGACATTATGAATAAGTTCGTGGTTTTGTTATCTGATCGTCGGTGGAAGTCGTGATCGTCGCGTAACACGAGGGCCTCGCTACCGGGTGGCTACTACCTTCAATGTTACTGTTATAGTTTGTGTGCAGACTTCGCTTAGTCATCATCATAGTTCAATAGTTTGTGAAATTAATTTCACCCAATAGCAATATTTGACAAAAAACAATATAATGTCATCTTAACTCTTCATTGTCACACAAAATGTCAATCTGGAATCATAGATGGGAAGGGACCAGAAGGGATTCTGGTTTCAAGACAATTCGCATAAATAATTAAACGTCTCAAAATTATATTATGTCCGTTATTTCTAGGTTTTACCTAACTCACCTACTAGTATGTAACTAGATGTTTATTATGTATGCAAGAGGAGTAAAGTCTTGCGCAATTGTCTTGAGAATTGATGGACAAGCAACAATGAGAACAAATTGACTTGACAGCTTGCTAACATTAATATAATAGCAATAATAGTCTGATATGCATATAGAGCACGATACGAGAAGGTACAGTCAACCGCGTTAGTAGATTACAATAATGACGAAGCAATAGGTAATGACAGACCCCCAACTTTATGAGTGATGGATGGATATGAACTTTATGAAAGCAAAGTGTACCTAATGAAAGTCACATTTTAGAAGGTTCTAGCTAGGTAGCTAGATAGCTAGGGGATAAATATTGCAGTTATTAGCATATTCGTTGTTGCCTGCGGCTTCGCCCGCGTGGTATGTTAATAAAAGTAGCATATGAACGTCTTCAAACTATGTCCACCAACTTTTGAATGAATCGAACCAAGGATTACAATTTATACAAAGTTTAGAACTCAATTGCACACCCCCAAAGGGTAATTTAAAAAATATAAAAAATACGTGTTTCATTATTTATTTTAAAGTTTATTTGTACCGAGTTTGAGTGAATAAAACCAAGGAATATTTTTTTCCATAGAAACTTTACCACCCTGTTTAACCCCCTTAGGGGTTGATTTTCGAAAATAAGATTAGCCTATGTGTTATTCTAGAACCTAAACTATCTACGTTCCAAATTTCATCAAAACCGGTTTAGCAGTTACGAAGATACGTGGTAACAAACATTCACACACACAGACTTTCGCATTTATTATATTAGCAGGATTAGATGATGCTGTGTGAAACTGGCTAGCATTATTTATTTTTTATTTATTTATTGATACATATATTTTTTTGGGTTTTATAGATTCAGATTTTTTATAGTCTTATTATCTGGCTCACTGTACCTATCTTGGTTGTAAGGAGCGAGGTAAGTAGGATCTATTCCATAACTCATAAATAATTCAACGTGCACCGACGTCGAACAAATTTTTAGCATCATGCAAATTCAAAAGCGATAAAGTTAATGCAAGCCGACAATAAAAATGCGAAGAGACTTTTACATAATCATTTTTCCAATATTGTCTATAATTTTAAAACAAGCTTACTTATACTAGTAGCTGATTACCCAATTATTTATTGACACTTTAAAACATGAGTCACCATGCAACCTCACGTGGAATGCCAACTAGTAGTTACTTGAAAAAAGTAGGCATGTGCCTAATGTAATATTTGGACTTGCCTCTGACTCACTGAGTATGTATCTGCGGATGTCCATCATGGGTAATACAGTTGTGGGTGTATTTGTTTGTTTTGTTTTTAAAACATGGTTCCAGAACAGCAAAAATGCATGATTTACAATGTTATTCGGAGGCAAATAGTCATACCTAATGCTCACCAGAAGGTAAGTAGTTACCTATAATATTAACATCTGCAGCAACAGGGGCATCGGTTATACGTTGCTGCCCACGAAAAAATTGAGTCTCATGTAGGTATTACCTGTCATTTCACCGGCACCCATATCCATCAAGCCGGAACAGAAATACGAGCATATATTCGATACAGAGATTTTTACATCATTTAATGTTTCATAACAATACATGTTGGGAAACGCGCGATGTTTCAGCATCTCCAGAAAATTTCTCAAGTTAAAGTTTGAACACGGATGGAAACACATCACGGCCTCTACATGAAGCTGTAAAATTCATGTTTATTAGAGCTACAACGCAAACGATATACCTTACGGCTGTTTATCTGGCACCTGATGCGCTGGCATGACCGACGAAGTGGCAGATCAGCTTTGTTTGCAAGTTAGAACTTACTGAACTTACTTACACCCGCTTACTAGGCCCAATCTAATTGGGATCCATTTAAACTGAAATGTTCATTTATTTTGGACTATTTCAGACAATTGCTAAATTACGAATTGGGATTTTAAATCTTTGCTTCAATTGAATCGCAATAACATCTTATGGTTGCGTTAGGTTAGACCCGTTTTGACATTTTGATAGATATTGCATGTTAAAATAACTCTTGTCAATCTTAGACTTTATTTAAAGTAGTGTCATTACGTCTTTGATTTTAGTCAAAGACTCTCAGCCATGTGCCAGCCTCTTATTTGCCATGTGCCAGATTATCGGCCGTTAGTGTAACCGGGTTAATAAGCAATTTGGAAAAGGTGTCAAGTAAAACGCGCGATTTGGAGTAATTACGGAGTAGGAAATAACCTCAGCGCCTGTAATGAGGTAATTCCACAAACTGCGTTTTTTGATGCAGAGTATGCTTAGAATTACGTCCTGTTTATTTATGTAAATGTTTCAATGTACCTACCGTCATATTTTATTCCAAACCTTGTTTTTGTCGACATTTTATTTTTGGTATTTTATGCAGATAAAAACGAACTCCAAGGGCCAAAATACAAGAATCTTGTAACGGTTTCCCGTAGGTACTACTGTTCAAATAGATGGCAAGTACTACTACACACGTTAAGGCGTCTAAGGCGACGTATTCCACATTGGGCACCCGCTTATACGGCACCTGAATTAAGGCATACCTATTATTCTTCAAACGAACTCACCATTCTGAACATTTTGTTTTCATACCCAGACACTTCTGTTTGATAATAAGGCACCATACAACTGCATGGCCGTCAAACGAATGCGGTGGCGATTGAAGGAAAACAGTTGTAAAAGTTCACAGAATCAAAATCAACTTTAGTCTACCTGTTATGATTATGTAGGTAATAATTTAAGTACTACCAACAAATTGGTTAAAATGTTGGATGACAGACTATTATGTTGGAGCTCACTACGCACTGTATCAACAGCCCAGAAAGTATCTCATGCAATTTGTGCAATGAAAAATTTGCATGTCTGAATTTATTATTCTGGCATTTCTGACAGTAAAATGCAATGTTTATGACAGGCAGCGTGGTAAGGCTAGCTATTACATTCAAGTCACCGTTGGCGCCCGCGCCCGCCTTTGAGAATATCTCTACATGAGAATAAACTGAGATATGAGGATAAATACCTATAATTAGACAGGTTAAACGCTTGTCAAAGGAGCCTAATGATATGTGTGCGAAGTATATACAGTGAGTGCGTGAGTGACATGTGACTTACAAATTGAATTAACTACATATTTATTATACCAATAGCAAATCTTTAAATGTACCTAGTCCAAAATTAACTCGACGGGATCTATAAATATTTGAGTTACATGGAAACTGTTACTTACTTTTGTCCGCGACTGTACCTTAAGCTGAGTGTTTCTATTTAGAATAAGTAGGTAGATATAGCAACAGAAATTTAGAACCATTTCGCATTTTGTTGTTTATTTTGAGCGCAGTCGGCACTCGTTCAGTGCCCAATGATGGCCCTCCGAAACTCCAAAATGGTTAGTAAATTGCCATTCCAAACCATTTCTGGATAGCTGCTCTGAGCTCGCTCCGCAGTTTTTCAATTAATATGGTATTCTTCTACCAGAGGTTTTGCAAAAGTCTCCGATAAGTAAGATAGTACATCCGGTGGTAGGTACTCCGATCCTCTCGCGTCATCTCAAAGTTATTGCCATATGCAAATTTAATGTTACAATGCTTACTTAGAATAATTACTGGACAGCGACGTTGAAAGGTTGAAACGTATCTTTAACTCTTGATTTACGACACAGTTTTACAGATAAATCGTAAACCGTTAAGTTATGATCATAAAAGTTTCATCTTATCTTCATTGTTCTGTAGTTGGTAATTTTCATGCTCGCTCTCTAAAAGGAGATTGATTAACAAAAGCCCAAAAAGGTGATGATACGCATCAAGGGCAAGCCATTATCTCTCTACATCCTACAGGAATCAGTAGCGGGGCCAACGACCTATGGAAGTCACGTTTCTTCTATAAAAACTTAGGTGCAATAAAGCATTATAATACCTCTCATCTGTCATCTGATCTAATAACCACCCCAGAGCGGTGACGCTTATGCCCTGTAACTTAAGGTTTACTGTCACAAAAGTGAAAACTTGTTTATTAAGGTTTTTTATTACGGCCGCTAAGCTAAGGCGTAGCATCCTTTGTGTTGCATACAATTTAACTTGTATCTGTCTGTGGATAAACGATTCATATTTTTACTCTGCATCCTTGTGAATGTTGTGACATTTATATGAATGTTTATTGGACCTACCCAGAGCCGATCTTTTTGAAAGGACAACCTGTGTGGCAAAGTTTTGGACCAATTGGATCTCTATAAATACTAACATTGTTATGTTTAAAAAATAAATGAGGAACTACTCTTTCTTAAATTTTGTGTTTCCTTTGTTGCAGGTATGTGTTTGCTGAGAAAAGCAGAGAAAAGTTTTTGCTAAGATATATCAGTGAGTTTTTTACTCTTTATATGAAACCTGTTCTTCACTTCACCAAAAGAGATCAAAGGTTGAGTTGAGTTCTGATTGATCACAGCTTTCTGGTACCTACGTATAAAAATGTCGCGTTCCTTTTGTTCGCCGTTGCGTTTATATTGTATGCATGCCACTACGTATATACTCTTAGGTATGAGGTTATTGAGATGAGACGCGGTCTCTGTGTTCTTGCCGACAAAGTGCGCGTCGAGTCGGACAATCGAATCAGTCGACTCAATTTCTGAGCTGACGATCCTTGTAACAAAGATCTTGGCTTATACACAACACACTTAAAGTTTTTACTTGTCATTGTGAGGCGTTATTACTTGTGTTCCATATAATGCATTTTTTTTTGTTTTGAATTGAAACATCTTGAGCGTATTTACTTATACGGGTCATGCGGCGTACATAATTCTCGGACACACACGAACGGTGTTCAAAGCGTAGTATTTCACGCTTAATAACAATATTTATAAAGGAACAGTACCTAAAGAGGTTCTACATAAATCAAGTCGTTATTTAAATACGTGTGTTCTCGAGAGAAAATTACATAATGGTGCCATTAGTACCGCTTACATACCTAACTACTTATATAATTTTCGTTCATTTAAATCTCGCTCTGGTATTTAGTTGATAGAAACATATGGCCGTGCATGTGCATTTATATTTGAGGTCGTTAAGCCAGATACTGCATCCGATATTGGGTCACGTTATAACTCTATCGGTTTCAAAAGGTCGGTCAATCCTTTTACTTCGAACGCTCCGCCGCCACACGCGCTATTCTGATCGGTGATCGAATTAGGTCGGGTTGCACATGTTTTGTGGCATTTATTTTTGCTGTATAGAGCAGGTAGTTGCATTCCCAGAAAGGCCACTTGAGGAAGATTTATAGTCATGCTTGTGGGAATCGGTAACGTCTTCTAAATTGTAGTAAAATCAGTGTTTTGTTTTTTCGTTGTGTAAAAGATTGACTTCTGTTCAAATTTCAATCAATTTTTTATTCATTTAAAAATACACACACGAGTTAGCTTATAAGAAACAGTATATTGTATGGGTGGGTGACTGGTATTGTGTAAGTCCGGGTAGCGGGCCAATTCATTGAAATTCTGCAGAATTAGCGTTCACATTTAACCTTTTTGACCTTTTTTTTGACACGACCCTCGATCTTGAAGATCAAACAAACTGCATGCGGCCTCAATTGAAACGTGAGTCCGTTTTGCTGGAATTCTTTGGTGGCCACACTTGTGGGTGTTTGGGAGTCGTTAAAATTGTCGCCATATGGCGGTGCTTTTGAGAAGGGTGGTGGATTCTGGCAATTAAATGTGGAATCTCATTTAATTAACATTTCTTAAGAGATTTTTTTGTGATTTTATAAAGGGTAACAAGATAAAAACTCAATCAAGCACTACTTGTGCACCTTCAATGTAATCGATCGTAGAGTTGATTGTACTCTTGTCTAGACATCTCAATATCTTCGCAAATATGAAAAGCGAATCGAATCAAAATTTTGTTACTTCAGATCACGACATAAGGTGATCCAAAGTCAAAATGTGAACCAGCCAGGTCGAACTGAATGACAAACCAGTAAACATAACGTTGTGATCTTTAATACTAGGTAAATAACTGCATGTTCGTGTAGACTGTAAGTTTTGATATCTCCGCAAATATGAAAAGCGGATCAGCGACGTCAAATTACACAAGGTGACCCAGTGATTCAGCCGAACTGAAGGGCCATGAACCGCTGTGCCCTGCGGCAAGGCAACGTGGAAAGTACCTACTAACCTATCAACTATAACTTTAGCTATGGTACATGTAATACTAACTAGGACTTACACTGTGGCAGCAATCAGGCTCAGTAAAGGTCAGCCTGAAAACTCTCGTTTTCGTTAAATGACAGCTCTGGGTTTTAACGACTGTTGAAGAGTTCTGGGTGATTAAGCATTTTGATGGTTTATTCGCAATGCCAGTCACACTATCACTCTAATGTAGCGATTGCATTCAGTTTGAAGTTTGAAGGACAACTTTGCCTTTGTTGAATTTGTGTGACTTTGAACTATAGGCTTATTTCTAATATCTGCCTACTCAATTATGGCGCGGAATCACCAACAGCTTCTTTCTCAGCAACTTTCTTTATATTTACCAAATATTTGTCATTCAAGACCAAAAAGAAATGTCGATTTTGAATAAGAGAGTTATAAATTACATATAGAAATATTATTGGTCCTCACATCCAATAGATGTCTGGGTGCAATCCATTCATTGGCATAGAAATGGAAACGTATCTTTATCACAGTTGGCTTATCTGTTATTATGTATAGCTCGGACATAGATTATGTAACAGTTAGAGCGGTTTTGTCGTAGGTTACTAAAGAGGTAGGTACTATAAATCGTGGTCGCGTTGCATTCTTGGAACGGAGAGCGGATCCCACAGCGTGCTCCATGCGTGCTCTACAAATGCCACAGTGAATCAGGTGTGCCTCCTGGATTAGAATCGGATGGTTTAATTTATCTTTGACATTCCTAATTCAAATAATTGGGAAAACTTAGCAACATTTTAAAACCACTGTATTTTCCACTATGACTTATGGCGATAAAACCCGTGTAATCTTTGAAGTCAAACACATTGCAAAAAAAACCGCATTCCAATCGGATAAGCCGTTTCAGAGATGAATTGTAACAACCAAATATACAGGCAAACATACAAATAAACAACCTCTTACGGTAAATGCATGTTCGGGCTCCTTACGTCGCGGGTAATGAAGATAAAAATTGTTATTATTCTACCCGGTCTTGGATAATGAGCTCAATTAAGATTCACCAATAAAATTTCGCCCCTACGCGTACCTACATTTCTAATTTATATAGGTTCTTACGAAAACTTCACAAGAAATACATTTTGTGTATCTTTGCGAAGAAAAGATCAAACTTTGCAACAGTTCAACGTGTATCTTCGGGAAGAAAATCCTTTGTTTTCAAAGTGCTCAAGTACGTCTTCAAAACTCATACAGTTACAAATCAAGGCTCGATTCGCCACGCGTCCGCCATTCGTTCCGGACACGGCTGAGCTCTGACTCAAAAGCTTAGCAAGCCATACAAACTATTATTTAATCTGTGACGAACCTGTACAAACTGTTATTAAATCCATGGTGCCCGTACCAACTACATATTAAATTATTCTGTGTAATCTAATCGCCGGTAATCGGCATATTGATAACTCAACTTCGTACTGTACTAACGGTAATAACTTGTGGTTGTGGGTCAAGTACAGAATCTACCTGCTTGTAACCGTCTTGATAGAGGATTAAAGTTCAAATATGATATGATAATATTCCTATAAATTTGTTGTGAAAGCAGGCATTACTTACCCACCAGCCAGCTTAGCTTTTGGCTGACTTAACAATTGGTCCTTATTTGGTCCTTGGTATTTCAAGAACATTTTACCTCATTGACTGATAATACAACAGCGTTGTTTTTGTAGTTGTTTTGTTTGTTTTATCTAGATATCTAGATATCACAAATATCTAAAAATGTCTATCGTTGCAAGAATAGGACAGCCAAAGTTAAAAATAACGTGCCTGAATTTCACCGGCAAGCCGCCTTCTTGGTAAGCGGCTACCGTAACTTATGGACGGTTGCAACACTAGAGTTTCACTCGCGCATTGTCGACCCTGTGACATACGGATGAGAAGTCTCATGTAATTTCACCAATAACCATACCCTTCAAACCGGAACACAGCAATGCAAGCATTACAGCTTGGCGACTGAAATAGGTATGGTAGTAGTACTTCCCCGGACGAGCCTTCTATATTGTTAGACTCTTTCTGAGAAGTCCGAAATTTGAGCCTGCCTGGCTGATGATCCTAACAAATAACAAAGATTGAATTGCAGTACAGCCAATTGAACACATTGCATATCTAGGGCACTTGATAATTTTATTGCGTGCTTTTAATTATTAGGTCGGTACATTGCAGAACAGCTGAAAATCTAAAATATGTACCTAACAAATTTTATTTAAAAAACGGTGTTTTTTTAACACTAAAAACTAAAAAAATATTCTTTTGAAACTATCATGGTTATGAACATATTTTTTTTACTCAAAAATATATAGGTACACTAAAATAACATTATAGACCAAACAAGATAGAATTTGCGAATCGAAAGCTGCTTGACAATTGTCAATTAAATCTTATCACTGCTGTCGTCAGCTATTCACATAAAACTGGACCAAATCTTAGAAATGGTGCTCATCCACATCAAACTCCCACATAGTGCAATACAACAAGACACAAAAACAATGAAATCGGGCACTAAAGACGTCACAAAACATCTTTAGTGCGGATATGACGTCTGCAGATGGGAAATATTTATCAAAGTTTAACTGGGTTCAATGAGGTTCAACTTCCTTCTATTTTGAAACGGAATTATATTGTGAAAGTGAAACAGTTTTATAGTCACTGAATTAAATCGATTTATTTATCTTGAAACTGCTCTGGTTAAGATCGTTTGCAATGGGCTCACTTCAAACCCCTGTTTGGTTTGGTCAAAGCATAGAGTTGGGTTGATAAACAGACCGTCAGGATGTTATTGAGGCATGGATATGCTAAGTAAGCTATAAATAAGTAATGCTTTCCGCATATCAGTTTATGCAGAGAGTTACGCATTCTGCTTTTGCACCACATTATTTTTAGTCATATTAGCTGTGACAACGACAATACTTTCTGCCTTCGTTTTAAATGAAATTGCTATAACCAAGATCAATAATGATAAACACATGCTTTGTTATGTAAAATCAGCATTGATTCTGTAGTCGTTGGATCATTCATGAATGAACCTAAGAGAAAATAAAATGAAGACGATGACCTCTTGTGGATTTGTTTTAAAAGAACTGAAAAACTTATAAAAGCTATCAGTTTTAATTTATGAGGTACCAAACCATTCGTCATCAACGAATAATAAATTGTGAATTTGTGAGGAAATCCACTAAGATAAAAGTAATAGGCAGGCTTTAAAATAGGTACATATGTACTTTGGTACTCTGTGCTTAAAAAATACGAACGATTTATTAGATTTACCTGTCTTTTCTGTAGTAAGCGTAGAAGTTTCAGCGAGGTATTTAGATTTTTAACCGACTTTTAATTCCGAGTCCGAAGTTTTTGTTAGTCCCTCGGGCTCCCCTGTCAATACCAGTGAGTGGGAACGGGCGGCGCTCCCAGTGTTTTATTGTATTTATTTATACGAGGCGGTGCGTACGATACGAACATTTACAACTCGAATACTATGCGAACATTGCGTTCTCTAACTAATAAATAGACGGCACGTTTCTACTATCGGCTTTAGAACGAGGATCGATGGGGCGGCATCGTTCAGGGTTTGTTTATTTTCTATTTTGAGGATTTCTTACAATGTTATACGAATTCCAAAATAAGTATAGGTATGTCAGCGCGATTTCAAAATTAGAATTGTTTTATTTTTTCTTATGTTTAATAACATTAAGAGAAAAATTTTTTCATGCCAGAAAGAAATCTCTCGGTGCGGTATCACCTATGGAATTTTTCTAATATTGTAAAAATAATGCCATACAATATCAATATCACAGGTTAGACGCAGAATGCTAACTTATAAGGGCTACTTGCGTGACGCAGGGCTAGCATTAAACCTGGGTTACCATCATCTAACTTGCCGATTGCGTAGTACAAAATGACCTGGCTCTAAGCTCACACATGTGGCACTGAGTATAGGTATGTTTGCTTATACCGTGGTCATCGGGCATGTGACAAATCTGCCGGAACGTGCCTCTGACTCTCCCCATTTGGTACCTTGTGATCTTTCTTTTACAATAATTTAATAGTGTCTACTGTCCTTGATAAGAGAAATGGAGTTAACAGTGAATATAAGCTTTTCCTTTGTTCATAATCATACAACATTCTTATGATAACATACCTCATTGTTTGAAAGGTCAATGTTGTGCGTTTGAGGTGCGTAGATAACATTCCTCTGTAAGTACCTAAATACTTAGGACATCAATCGAAACATTGTTTAGGATCGGTTTAATTGATAAGATCGCATTTAAAAGGGGTTTCATTCTCACTGCATGCACTGGATCGCACTGTAACGTCACAAGTGACTAATCTAAGCATTTTTACTGTACTTAGGTTATTCAAGGTTTATATGTTAGCTTAAAGTGGTCGTTTTTACATGAACTTGCGAATCAATTTACAATACTAAAATCGCTCATGCAATTTTATCTTTAGGCTAGGGCCGCAGTAGGTACAAGCAATGTCGAAAACAAAAGCCATCCGTCTTACCTTATTCACAGTGACAAGGATCCCTAAAAGTTTTCTCAACATTGTGTTCCTTATTTTATGCAGATGTTTTATTCTGTAACGTTTTAGTATCCGTAACACATTTGGGCGTCTTGATGGAGTGTTATGATGACAAGGACGACAGAGGGCGCGCTATCTGCGGCCGGCAGAAGCGCGTGACCACTCATCTTATTGCCGCCCTTACCACCCTTACCGCCCGCCCTAGGCGCCGCAGTTGTCAGGGCCGGATTTGACGGAGGGCAATGAAAAGCTCTCTGTCAAATCCGTATTTTAGGTGACCAACGCCATTCTTTGTGTCACTAATGTAAACGAAATTAATGACCAAGGTAAGGTTTATGGTTATCCGAGTTTTTTTAAATTAGCCTTTTGACACTATGACAATAAACGATCTAAAATTCAGTAAATAACATCTACTCAAAGAACCGCGGCGAATTACTGTGACCCTGTGTGTGAATAATACACACAGGTGTGGGAAACAGACAATCCGTCGTAGAATTTTTTCACTTTCCGTTTTAAATTGATTTAGAAACAACCTATCAGTTGTTTGTATCAAATAAAAATTTACATATATCCATTTTTTTCTTATTTTCGCTTCTAAGCATTTTTTTTTATCTTATAATATTCGTTTTCAGCCTCTTGAGGTTCCCTAAGTCCGGCCTCACCGCCCATTCTACACGCTCGCTTTATAAATTTTATCAAATTATCGGTACTCCTGTTTGTTCTGTTAACGGCATTGTTTAATGTTTGCTGGAGTTTTGGCACAATTTGAAAGGGGGGTGCAGACAAAGGATAAAATTGTTAGGGTCGAAATTGATTGAGCTTTTTGACGATTTTTTGCACATGCTACATAATACTTAGAGTGCAGTGGAAACATGTCAAAGTATTTTATAGATTTTCCAGAATGTAGGTGAACTGAACGGCCTTTTTCATCATTATCATTAACAGGATGTAGAAGACCACTGTTAGATGTAGGATTTCCCAAAGAGTTTCATGTCGAACGAGTATGGGCCACCTCCATCGACCGACTTCCCACAACCCTTACGATATCATCCGTCCATCAGGTGGAGGGCCCCCTCCGTCCCCTGCGTCGTCAGGTTCGTGGTCGCCATTCGAGAATCTTTCTTCCCCAGCGAAAGTCAGTTCTGCGAGCTATATGGCCTTTTTAAGTGCTATGTCGGTTACTTTCGTTATTCTACTGATTTCCTTGTTTGGACTTTATTACGTAGTTAAACTCCGTGAATTATTCGGACTGATTATATCACTGGCAAAACTGATTATAGGCTTTCGTCTTGATACTCTTCGGTATCTATGACGAAGTTTTCCAAACATCGTTACAACATTCGTTGCCCTGGGCAACTTGCCCATCTGAGTTGGATTCGAGTTCGACCTACCTACCTGTTGAATCGTCTGACCAGATTGGACGTAGTGGTCTAATATCGTTCCTACCATGAATCGGCCTGAGTTCCTTCTCATTTTAAAGGCAGGTTACTAGGTGTTTATTTATACTCATCCAACATTTTCCAGACTTACTCGTACATATTAATACTCAGGTACTGCAGGTAAAGCATCGTTATATAGTATACAATAAAATTATATCTATAAAATACCAGAATATAAAGACCTACCTACTCTAACCAACAAATTAAGCTCGGTGTAGCGGACGCCCCAATTTTCCGTGTTCATTTTCGCTGCAGCTAATTTACACAAGCACATGCTCCAATAGTCTCCCCATATTCTACCCTCTGTGCTATTTACTGTTGGCTTTTCATACGCTGATAAAACAGATAGATTTAGCTTCTGCAAAAAAATTCGTACAACATTTTGTTTGAGAGCTTCCCACTGCGACTTTTACGTAAAGTAGGTGTATTTGTTTTGAAGCGTACTTTCGTTATCTACTTAATCTAAGCATTTAGACGCTGAGATTGTGGTATATTATTTTATAAGAAATAAATTAAATAAGCACCAAAAAAGACTCAACGTACCTACACGATTTTAAGGTTTACATCAATACTGTCTACCTTGTAACCCTAGGTTACAACACGTATGTAAATGAATTTTGTTGGTTACTTCCAATTAAGATATTCCACGAGTTTTCACATAATACTTAGTAGAGTTAGTAACACTAGCCTCAATCTTAAGCTTCTAGAGAGGAACAAGTTTTGTGTTTCTCGTTTACAAGTTGCAGACGCGAGCAAGAGTCCCTAGTTTGCTACAGCTAAGGCCATGATCAGCGTGCTAATTTATGCGAGCTTAAATAACTTCTTCAATGGCTGTAAGAAACAGTTTTTATTGGTTAAAGTTATAATTCCTTGAGAGCTGCGTGTGTTTTTTTTATAAATAAAAGTAATACTATTAACAAAAGCTAAACCACGCCGTGGCTAAACATGCCCCCTAGTTATAATATTTAGCAAAATATACATGGAGAACGAAATTATGTCACTTATTTAACAGTCTTTGCCACAGTTTCTGAGACTTGACACTTCGTGACCCCAGTTTTTGGAGTTTTATATTTAGGAATTGCCAAAATATCTGCCTACGTTATCATGGGGCAGATGTAATGTCGGCAAGCATTCCCTACTTGATCTACTAACACTTAGAATTCGACAGAAGCAAAGTTCATGTCTTTCTGTGATTGTTTATAGTATAGTTCGGTGTTGGTTTTTCTAAATCTTTGTTACCGGCCGCTTTCATTCTAGGCTGTGGTCTTGTCGTACACTCGTGCGAAACGTAAATCTCAGCATTTTGCCAAAGCTTAGAGCATTCGCGAAAGCGGTGACGCCATCACCGCTGCAATTAAGAATTTATAAACACCGGAATAATTCGTGGTTTTGAATAATCATGAGATGAGATGGTGTGGATAAAAGAGTTAAAACACATTCTAGTGAACGATAAAACAGAGAAAAATCGACAATGTCCAAATTTGACGACCTCTGTGGCGCAGTGGGCGAAGGTCCGCCTAAGACGCAGAAGGTTGCGGGTTCGATTCCTGTCACGGAACAAATGTTTGTAAAATCTGCAAATATTTGTCTCGGGTCTGGGTATTTTCCTATGTATAATATGTATGTATTTACAAAAAAAAACGTATTTAAGTAGTATATTAGTCATGTAGTTCCCATAATACAAGCTCTGCTTAGTTTAGGGCAAGATGATGTTGTGTGAAAAATGTCCAGCGTTTATTTATTATATTTATTTATGTCCGTGTCCGTTCGGAGATACACTCGTAGTTACCTACCACCTATTAAAGCAGTATACTCTTTCTTTTCTCATAGGGGCAGGTCTCATGATGTTCCTACCGAAATGATGACAGTGTTTAGGATACCGTAAAAGTAATTCTCTCTACAGCCAAACCTGTATTTAAAAGATTAATCGCTTCGTTCCAGTAATTAGCGCCGCTTATTTGTTTTACTCATGCAACCAAACACGTTGTTTTGCAAAAATCGATTCGCCGATAATTATTTAATTTCCGTGATGGCATGTCGTAATTTAAACATTCTACCGATCAATTATTGTCAGTGCATTTATTCACGGCATGTAAAGGCGCTGAACTTTCTAAAAATAAAATAAAATGAGCTTCGCTAGAAATAACAAAATAAATCTACGCTAGATCCGTTTATGGCTTATAATCTGAGCCCAGGATCGTGTCAGCTGTATACTAAGTATCTGGAAGGGGTACAGGTTAAAATAACAGTTGCTGGGGTAAAAATAAGCCCCGTCTGGGGATTACGGCGTCCGCAGGTGTCTCTTGTTTCAAGATCGCATCGTCGCGATTTTACCCACAGGCAAAAATATAATTTACTGTAAACTTATTAGTCTGTATTTACGAATCAGATTTTTATCAGACGCTTAATCTTAGTCACAGCAACCATGCGTTGCTGTGACTAAGACTGAGCCTTATCAGAAACGATGTTTTACTAAACTATTATCGACAAAATAATCAAATGAAAATTGATATTGTAAAATTGCCACTGGTTTACTGAAAATCCTACTTTTTTGGATTTGCTCTGTCTCTGTACATATAATAATATTTCCATCCACCATCATCATTATCAACAGCCTGTTGATATCCAATTCTAGATATAGGTCTTCCCTAAGTTGTTATTTCTGCTAGCTCAATGACCCATTGCCACTTCAACTAGCCGATTTTGAGGGATGCTATAGCGTTGTATTTAGTTCTTCTATTTCCATCTATACACGTTGACGATAGCTAATACGATGACAACGAAATACAATGTTAGACCTCTTACAACTTGAGATTTTCTAGAAAACATCTGTGTAGACTTGCGACGTATGAATAAAAGCCTAATTGGACGTTAAATCATGGTAGTGCATTCAGTACGCATGCGCTCCATACAATAGCGTGTTTAACATGTTGGTATGGAGATCGCAGGATCGGCGCCGACGATGGCGCCTGTGGCTTGTCTGCAATATTTAAGTAAGTAATGCACTAGTTTGATCCTGCGGGATTGCTTGTCTTATTTTATTCTCGCTAATAAAAGATAGCTTCCCTCCCAGATGCATTCGGTGCCTTCATAATCTTTTATAACATAAATAGTATGTAGTCTGCTCTTGTAATATTGAATCCAAATTCGTCATATTTGCCAGTTTACCGTTACAGAATTATGATAAGGCGTCGCATCAAGACTACCGACAAATTAGTAGCATCTCCACATCTAGAAGACAAAAATAATGCTTTCTCTAATCTGGCTGGCGACAATCAAACGAAAGACGCGCGTCGTCGGGCAAGGTCCCCGGGTGCGCCAGAGATATCATGTCCGGCGCCTGTCTAGCGCTATTTATGTGAAATACAGGACGATCAAATATTTGTTCGTCCACTTGCGATCTATATTTTGAGAAGTTTTCTTTTAAGTTGTCTAAATTGATCCAGCCCATCTATAGCGCTGCTATATCATGGTAACCTTTACCATAATTTTTCAGGCATACGCTTAGAAAAGTCCCTGGCTCCAGATTATTTTTCCCGTGTAAAGTTCGGTGTATTGATACATTAACTTCTTTAATAATATCATTATCATTGATCTGATACGATATTTTATTTTTTTATTTTTCTTAGCTTAGTGTATTCCAAATTTCCATGCATAGCAAGTCTCCCTTCCATCCACACCTCTCTAGTGAGTGCTAATGTTGATTGTGCAGTCTTTCATATGAGGTTCAAATAGTTTACATAGCGTGTTTTGCTTTAGTGAAAATTACACGCCACGGTAACTGGCCTTATTTTCGCGTCCTGAGCCTTAGTTGTTCCTGGTCCTATCCCAGACTACTCGTTACACAGATGACCTCACACTTACTACGAGTTATGTGCAATGAAATCACAAACCAACATTCACTGAACTCCCTATTATAATTTATCTCGACTTGCGCAGTACCAATAACTCAATGTGTTGACGCTATCGTCCTATTTTAGGTCCTGCATGGATCAATGACAACCCTAGCTCATGCGTCACTGGACAGTTTATTTTGGATGAGCTTTGTAGCTTGACTCGGACTGAATTTGTAATAGTAGGCTCTAGCACTAGAACTTTATAGAAGTAGGATGGTGTGCTTATGACTTCAAGCAAGGTTCAAAGGTTAGGTAAAGTCGCTCCTCTCCTCTCCTCTTGCAAATGCTCCCAAGACTTTTGCGCTTCTTCTAATTATACATAAACAATTTCTCAACTCTTAGAAAACTCGAGCGTTATTTTCGAATATACTCGTACCTACTTAAGTTTCGATATGGAAACAGTGCGATACTCAATCTTTATGCAATATTAACGATGTGTTAACGACCTTACACTAGCAAGTGAATAGTACATTATTCGTTCAACTGATTCGTTCTGGAAATCTTTATTTCGCAAACGAACTTCGTAGACGCTTGGAGAACTAGGCTGATACTAATTAATGACGTATTGAAATCTACGGCTGAGCTTGCATTGCATTTTTGTTTTTAGTGTCAAAACGCAAAATATTGGACTACCTACTTGTGCAAATTGGCAAAATAAAAAAGCTAAATCGAATTATATTTTCCTATAAAAAAACAGCAGTTTTACAGGTGTATATGTGGGAGTCAGTGGTGTTTCTAAATGATAACTCCCTAAACTTTCCGTAGAACCATTTTTTTTATTAATATTATACACAGCGTAAAGCGTACACACTAAGAAGAGCACCGGAAGAGAAGAACGAGAGGTGTTGCCACTCGCTTACCTAGCTTTAAATTTATTATAAAAATAATAATCGAATCTACATCGATTACTGATTTTGATGTCTCGGACATAATATAGACATAATATTAATAAGACCTCCTTATCTCAAAAATTAGTCGTCACGGATCCCACTGTCTTGTTTACCGAGTAGTTTTTCGTGGCGAGTGGAGTGGAAGAGTTTGTTTGTTTGTAGTGTTTATTTGTTAATTACTTCTCAGGCCGTTTGGAAATTAAACTTCCTGATTAGAACTAGGTTTAATCGTCACTGGGGAGCGCTACGATAAAAGGTGGAATACACGAGCCGGTTGATTTTTAATTTTGCAAAATAAAATGCATGTCCTTCCTATGGTTTCTTTAGATATTTCCAAGCTTTTACCATAAATATCCTACATTTACACTGCTGTATGCATTTATTTGTAAAGAAATTCTAGCAATTTATAGTACAATTTACAATAATTGTTGTTGTATACAACGTTATACTCTGGCATTGAACAGCAATCGAAAGATAACAAGACTGTGAAGTATCCTATCTTATTACCGGGGCGTTTTGAGCTCGCATTCCTGCCTATTTTATAAGGGTTTATTGGAAGAACGAACTATACATATGCATCAGTCATGGAGAGGTACAAAGACTGGCACTAATTGACTACAGTGAATGACACCAGTCAGTCATAGAAAAGTTAGCATAAATAAATACTTACTAAACCAAGCGTTCAGAGACCATTTGCAGTTGTGTTATTCTTCTTTGCACATGGTTGTGTGCACATTGTTTGATATTCATACAAAATGAAGGCTTAATGATAAATAATTAAATAATGCTGGTAATTTTTCACACAGCATCATCTAGCACCAAAGTAAGCAGAGCTTGTGTTGTGGGAACTTCGATTGATATACTACTTATAATTATATATATTTTTGTAAATAATGATATACATAAATTATATTATGTATATAATTATTCATATTATACATAGAAAATACCCGGACCCGAGACAAATATTTGCAAATCATACAAAAATTTGTCCCGCGGCGGGAATCGACCTTCTGCATCTCAGGTGGTATGATCATTCGAATTATTTACTTTGAACTTTTAAGTTGAACCATTCAATGGAACTTTAGTGTGTTTATCTTTTGAGTGTATTTAGCAGGGTGTATCAACCCCACACAAACATCATTAAGCTCTCGTGTTTATGGTAGAATCCATTAAGCGAGTAAAGCGAGGCGAGGTATGTAATGTAGTGTTGTATGGGAATGGAATTATCTCATTAAGGTTTTAGAAACGAATAAACAATGTTTTTTGCTTACGATCCTGATCCATTGGCTGTCGAAAACTTAATTAAAATGGAGTGGGATAGCTATGAAGAGGAATTTCAAACGAAATTTTTCACATTTACTTATTTATTATTGGAAGTTATAGTGAAATACCAATACACCTTAAATAATGGTTTGTCTTGTATTATGTGTATACTCAAAACTTCAAAGAAAATCTCAAAATGAACCTTTTTGAAGACTGTTTTTTCATTAAATGTGGATTTAGTCTATTTTCGTCGTCAAAGTATCTTGAAAATATTAAATATTTCATGTGGCTAAATATTGCTATACCTTTAACTGTGACAAACGATTATGCAAGCCCAGGAACGAAGGATAAGCGACTCGACTCACGTGCACGATAAGGGACTATTACGACACAGTATTTATATAAATTGATAATTATACAAACTTTAGTACCTACAGGTATATTTAGGTTGAGTTTAGGTACTTACAGGTGGAACAAAGTTAGTAGGTCCATAAGTACGTGTTAAAGAAGGTTCGATGGTTGATAAAAGTAGAGTTTGATCGTGTAAGATACCGATCCTCAAACTGTTTTGTTATAACGTAATGCTACCGTATAATGTAAAACTTAACAAAGTGTTTAAAGATGTCCCAAAGTTGAAAAAAAATAAAACTATGAAATAGGCACGACCTTCTACCCCACATAGCTCCCTCGGGAGACCGTGATTCGTATTTTTTCCACAATGAATCGGGAAAATCTGTCATCAATCGTGGCAAGCGTGCTCGGACTACACCGAACGTGATTAAAGCAGGGTTGCCGAGTGAACCAGTGCGACCCTTCCTGAGGGAAGGTACTGTCTCATTATTGTTGTAGTACCTAAAAATAACATCATCTCTACTAGGAGATTCGTCTCTCCATAGTTGGATCGAGGCTACTTTACTATAGAGTAGACCTTTTTGTTTTTAATCTCTACCGACTTCCTCTGCTACTCTCTCAACACGTTATTTGAAAAATAAATGCTGCATAGCGGAGCGGGTCGCTAAGGTTGTGGCTTGGTGTATATATATAGTAGGTATCGTCTATGTACGTAGGTATATTTGGTAGTAGTACCAATAAATTACCGTTATGATACCTACTAATGACTTCATGACTAGGCTCTGCATGATTCTTGTCCGAAAAAATGTACAGTGTGAAATTTTTCGAGAGTCATCGAGGTCATCCACTAAGAGCCTTATAAATATTCTGTTTTACGCACTAAACTGTTATGTAATCTGTGTAACCCCGTGACGGGGGTTTGTGATTACATTCCGTTTATGGCATTATTTGGTTCCATTAGGGATCGCGTTTTATGTTCTACAGAATGATAGGTCAGCGATCGAT
Source organism: Perizoma flavofasciatum (assembly GCA_958496245.1). Taxonomy (NCBI): domain Eukaryota; kingdom Metazoa; phylum Arthropoda; class Insecta; order Lepidoptera; family Geometridae; genus Perizoma; species Perizoma flavofasciatum. The sequence continues at coordinate 8,540,877 of OY292431.1, forward strand.
TGGATTTTATGGCTCTGTTGGAGACAGCTTGTCCGACATTTAATTAAATAATATAAAAACTTTGTTAGCGGATATAAATAAATAAAACTGAGTTTTAAAATAATTTCTAAGCGTGATTGAGATTAGAGTAGTTAGGTATTAGTCTAAGTCCAAGCTGATTTAGGTGTAATAAATAAAAGGAGAAAATAATGTAGAGTTGGGCATGTAAAACTGATGTACCCTACGATTTAATATTCTGTGACATTGAAGAGTTGGTAAAGTCTGCGAAAAGCGCCAGAAATAGCCTCGTCAGTAAATCGACGAAAAAACTAATATACTTGTTACCTTGTAACTTGTTTATCGGCAAATAACCCTTTACAGTTGACGAAACATCTTAGAGACTTGACTCCACGGAAACTCATTCATTTGTATTTTTGTTATAGTCTTCTTATTTAGGTTGGATCTGATCATCTGAATGTAGATCTCACTCACCTTTCTTACAAAGTGTATCTAAGCACAAACTGCTACATTATTATGAATGACAGCTCATACGTAAGCATAGAAACAAACAATAGCTCCGCATTAATATTAACACCATCTACGTTTGCATAACACACCCATTACTATGCAGTTCCACTAGATAATCGTGTGTTATTACCGATTAAACGAATAAATTGCTCCTGAGTGTAATGCTCGAATGTGCGGACGACTAAACTATCTGTGAAGTCCTATGTGGGGCTGTTAAGAATTCAGGTTCAATCTAATGTTACCTACCAACTAAGGATATAAAAAACATGTTAGCGATCGATGTCCCAAACAATAATCTATTTATAGCAGGCAGATATTACATCGTAAAGTCATTTTAGAATCGTTTTGATCGTGTTATTAAATATTCCGTATAAGATTCCACGTCCAAACTCCCCTTCATCTCAAAACCACTGCAAAGGGGGATTGAAGTGAAGCCAGCGAAGTGAATTTTGAAATAAAGTCGATTAGCGAACCCAATCGCACTGAACTTTTAATAATGTGGTGTGTTACGTTGTCTAACCATTTTATTTGTTAAATAAACCCTTTCTATGGGAAACAAGTTCATTCAATCTTAGCAAACCTAAATAATAATTAATAATTAGAGTATAAGTACCTACTCGTAGAGATTAGGTACGTAAAGGTACAATGGTCATTACCTATTAGACCACAGGTTCTCAAACTTATTTTTCCTAACGCCCACTATGAGAATAAAAAAAATCATAGCGCCCCCTAAAGTTTTTAAACATAACAACCTATGCTTTCCCCTCTAGACCGCCTTAGCCCCCAATATCTTCTAGAGCCTTCTACCGCTCCCCTGAAGGCCTCCAGCGCTCACATGGGGCGTTATCGCCCACTTTGAGAAACAGTGTATTAGACGATTCCCACTGTGATTCACAGATAAAAAAAATCACTGGAATGTTTTATTTCAGAAACGTCTGGCCACATATATTTATAAAACTATACGTCTGGCCAAGGTGTTGCAATAAGCGGCGATGGGCTTCAACTTGTCAGTTAGTGCTACTACCAATGCTACTACTATGCAAAACGTGAGATGTGCCAAACATAATGTTTTGACGTGCCTCTGACACCTCCTCACGGATCTACGAACTGAGGATATGCATCCTAGGGATTATGATTGCATTATAGAGTCATGAGTGTGTTTGTTTTTGACTAGCCTGTTTATTTTGTGTTCAAATGTACTGCCAATCAAAGACGTCCTATAGCTGAAGTTGCAAAGCCTCTCTTAAAACACTGTCGATTACCAATTAATTGCACAGCTATTTGTATTTGAACCTATCTACCATAAAAATCCCTAAACCTACTGAAATCCACGCGGGTGTCACAGTCAGAGTGGTGCACTCGAGCGAGCGAGTGCGTATCGCACATTAGAGTGGCTGCTCATGGCTCTCCCTGTCACGTCTCTGACAGACAAGTGCCCCCCTCTATCACATGTCGATAATCCTGCGTCTGCCCTGCACTGGAGTACTGAAATTCTTCCGCAGTCGCTGAATACATGAATTATTACTTAGAGTGCGTTTGCCTATCAAAAAGCAATATTGGAGAGTAGAAGTATCAACGCCTAAAAGCGCAATGTGTAGTTGTGCAGAGTTTGGTATCGTGTGTATGTCAAGGTTTAGAACTTATTGGAACGATTTTATACAAATCTTGCGATACGATTATGACGCAGTTTCGTCATTTGATTGAGTTGTATCGTTGTTGCATACTATATTTATGTTAGTGACAATGCAATGTTATAGTAAAAAAATTAAATAGGAATTCTATGGTGAGGATGAAGACGGATGGTGGACGACGATAAAAGTAGGCTAACTGTGTTGGGGCATTGGCCTCAATTTTATCATTTCACAGTTCCTAGTTTCACTTCATAAAAGCTTGTTTTACTGACATATCTCGACTAACCCTCCACACTAATCTCTTTAGCAACTGTCGCAAACCCATTTGATACAGTGTACTATTCCTCAGTATTCATTAGGGGAGGAAGCATAATCAATCATGTCGTATTATGCGAACCAGCGCGATTGCAGGAAACGATTTTTCACCCTTTATGTGATATGGCATAACAGCGTGAGTGACTACATAAGTTATTGTAGAAACTCTTAAAACTTATGTAGTACAGATGACGTGGTAAAGATGATGAAATTATGAACGTTATTCCTTCAAAGCATTTAATTTTTAGAGCTTATCAAAAAAATGTGTAATCCCCTGGTGAATCTAATCGGTTTCAAACGTAATAAATGTCAAATGGTACTTAGTATTTTTGCGATAAGACGGTCCACCGGAATATTTACGGTTTCCAACGGCAATAACCTAGGAAATGTCGACATTGCTGTAGCAAGTTAACGGTCTTATATGAGTGGAGGAAGCGAACCTCAATAGGAAGTAGGGGCATTGTGATCGCGCGTTATTACAGCAATATCCTGCACTCTGCTGAAAAACTGTCATCTATTCTATGGGTCTGAGAAATATGTTTACGAAAAAGCATAGAGCTAGGCTATACCTACCTAAGAAATTTTTAGAGTTAGGTACTCACCTACGTTACGTCAAAAGAAACAACGGGCAATTTGATTATTTTTAAGGAAAACTCTCTCATGTTGTTGAGACAAAACTTACTGAATAATGAAACATTTTGTGATTTAAGGGTCTCGAATTTTACCTGAAATTTTCATGGAGCGTGGGTGGGTAGGTTTTTATACACCTTACTAATTTGTTTTTTAGGGTTCCGTACCTCGAAAGGAAAAATCGGAACTGAAAAGTGATCCTACTTCGTTGTCCGTCTGTGAAGACCCTTTTTAGCAGAAACGCGTGGAGGTATCAAGTTGAAATTAATATCAAATACGTAGTTTTACGATGCCTGGTCTTAAAAAAAACGATCTCCTTATTAAAAAAAAATACGGCCATTTATGCAACATATTTTGATACTCGCATATAAATCAAAACCTATAGGGTACTTCCCGTTGACCTAGAATCATGAAATATGGCAAGAAGCAAAGTAAAAGAAACAGTCCGAAAATCGTTAATTTATAGTTTTATCATATAATAAATATTTTTTTGCGATTACAAACTTACATTTACAGTTGGAGAATTGACCGTAACGTATCAATGTATGGAAGAACATTTTTTTCCACTACAAATTTAAGTTTGTCTTTCAATCCGACTTATCTTTTCGTTAGAGCAATCTTTGGTGCTTTCATAGTTTATGAACATCAGTAATGTATTTTTTTTGGTATACATACAATACAAGCTTGTACGGAATCCTCGATGCGCGAGTCCGACTCGTACTTGTACGGTTTTTCTACAAAAAAACCTGTTTTTTTTGTAGAAAAAACTGGTGTTAAACACTGGTTCAATTCTGGTCCCAGTGTGATTGAAATAGCGTGGGCTTAATAACTTTTACTAAAGCAATAGACAAGTAACTACTTTACTTTCATCATTTTCTCTCTAGCTGTCAAAATAGTCTCCCAAGATAACAGCACCAAAATTAACGATCAAGGAAAAGTAAGCAGCTAACAATTATAAAACCTCTACTTACGTTAATGTTTACAGAATAAAACTGAATTAGGTAGGTAGGTACAATATTGATCATTCCAACAAAACAGTAAATTCATGACATAAGGAAGCACGTTACAAAGAAAAAAAAACAGGCACATAATATTTTCAGGTAAACACGTACCCTGTGTAAGTCGTTTTCAGTAGAAGCCAGAAGGAACTACCTACAAATAAAATTAGACTTTTATCTCACATCACATGCCACAGCTAAACTTTCGTTTGCTTGTTTCAACTTTGTTACTAACTTTAGTATATTTTTAACCGAGTCTCTCTGGGTTCTTGTACGTGAGCGAAATCTCAAATTGGATTAAATATCGCAATATTTTTAAGATAGTTAGTTATAATAGTTAGTTTAGTGCTTTACAAATCTTAAAAATATTGCGAGTCTCCAGATAAAGTTCTCTGTTTACTAGACACTCGCAAGAGTTTCAAGGAAACAATTAGTTATAATTCTTAATAATATTTTAACATAGCAAAATATATGTTAATTTTTCAAACAGTAACTTTTTTGATATGTGTACCTGTCGGGCTGTCGCGTCGTGTCGATGAGATAAAACGCCACTACACGTCACACAAGTCTATATTTTACGTTCTCATACATCTTCGAGTAGGGCTATGTTAGTTATGAGGTACCTATTACTTTGATAGACGTACGGAAGCGACAAACCGACAGGCAATTCATCAAAGCGTCACTGCCTACTCTACTCGTTGAATGTGAGTAGCGAACCTACTATCATTGATTGATCTATTGAGCTTGGCTAATTCACAATACGCATGCACACATTATCCGAGTTTGTGAGTGCTTAGAAAAAAAACTATAATTTTAAGATATGAAACATAAAAAAACACTCAACAGACACAGACAGGGTATCAGAAACTACGAGTACCGTGGTACTACAACACCCAGACCCGAATAAAATATCTGCAGAACATACAATAATTGGTCTCGCAGCGGGAATAGAACCCAAACATTGTCACAGCCGGCTACTCGTCCATCGCGCCATCGAGGTGATATTTTATTACGTAACGTGTGGATTATCATTCAGATTAGTCTCTAGATTAGATTGTGGCAGATTAAATCCACGTGCCGTATTTTTTCGATGCTCTTTTCATTCTGAAATTTTAGGACTTAATGCTATTTGAAGCATTCTTTACCAGTCATGTTAGAGATTCTATTAAGTATGCCTATGTCAACAACGAGAATGTGTGTACGAGAATATTATGGCTGTTTTATTCAGTTCTGAATTGCACTTCTTATAAAATATGGAGGGTGAGAGATGGTCGTACGACAGCGAGGCTGATTCCGCAGCCTTCTTTAGGTATACTTATACGTTTCTAACATTTTCCGGACGTACATTGTTTGCCACCATTAGGGGCACGAATGACACTATAATGAGAGCTCTCAACTAACGCAAGTATCCAAGGTAGAGTTGCAAGGAATCTTAGGTAAATCTCTCTTCGGGCATAAGGCGAATAATACAGAAATAATTCGGCCAAGATGAGATTTTACCGAATATCCAGCTGATTTCATTAACGACGTTAAAGAACAGTTACCACCCTGTATTCTCTCCAAATAATTGGACCTGGCGAAGAAGCACAAAAGAGCAGCAGATATAAAGGGAGCACGCCAACCTTCTTATTTACCTTTGAGATTGGAAGGCAGAAAATGCTTTAAGCACTAAGCCCACCTTTTGTACACTTTTATTTCTTTGTGCAACAAAGAATTAAATAAATAAAGATTTCGGTGCGAGGCTTGTGGTTGGTGCCATACCATAGGATAGGGCATCATAGTTTGGATACTAATGATGTCCATATAGGATATAGGTACATATACAACATAATATTATTATAACCACTTATTATACTAATGAGATTGTACTAATCTATTAAAATAAATCTATTAAAAGAACACCTCCCAAGTGCAAAAGCAGAAGGGAGCTTACGTTTTTTACGTTATCAAATTCTCCGGTACTAGAAAACACTTTAGGACAGTGGCCGAATACGATAAGTTCAAAGCCGAATACTCGTCCAAACTCTGCTGTAGGCGGTAGATACGTATATTAGGAAAAAATAGAGGGTGGCAGACTTATCCCGTGGAGTAATCCCACAGAGGGTGAGACGTTACTCGATCCTGGAATGCTTTTCCAATATTTTTTTTGTGTTGCTGTATTGAAATTTAAATGCCTGTAACAAGATAAGAAGGTGAAATTTTATTTGAGGTTTGTGATTCGTACCATTTTAATTCCCTCTATAGTAGGTAATCCCAGTTACCCACTTTATAGGGAACTTTATAGGGTTGGACGAAACCAAAATGAGGCCAGAAAACTCGCACCGATCAAATTTATGATGATGTATTGGACGAAAGAATTAGCTTGACAAAGATTCGCATTTCGTAAAAAAAATGTAATTTTCAGATCTCCTCATCAAAATCTAAGTTAACAAGATCTTATAATAACTTAATCTCCTGATGATAACATCCGCTAAACCCTCGAAATTGAATCGGTTTGTAAATAAAATCCCAATAATCTATAGGCAACAGCGAGCAATGTCAAAGTCAAAGTCAAAGTCAAAGTCAAAGTCAAAGTCAAAATTCATTTATTCAATAAAATCACAAGGACCACTTTGAAACGTCGGTTTTTATCTAGGTGCCTGTTCCTCCGCGACCAAGCCAGGAAAGAAAGGCAAGAAAACAAGGCTGGTTATTCTTTTTAATGATCCTTTTACAAAACAATAGGTTCGAGTTGGAGCATTTTCAATCCCAAGAGTTTTTGTCATCTAAATAATCAGATATTTTATAGTATGCCTTTTTATAAAGCTTTTGTTTAATTACGTTTTTAAATTTGTTAATTGATAATTTTTGTATATCTCTTGGGAGTTTGTTAAAAAAGCGTACACCGTGCCCTTTAAACGATTTACCAACTTTATGGAGTCTACAAGTGGCAACAGCGAGTTTATCTTTATTTCTAGTATTAACATTGTGATTATCGCTTTTTTTCTTAAACAAATTAATATTTTTGTGAACATACATCAGATTTTCATAAATGTATTGACAATGGAATGTCATTATATTTATTTCTTTAAACTTTTCGCGAAGTGATTCTCTGGGGCCCATATTATAAATTGCTCGAACAGCCCTCTTCTGCAGCACAAAAATGGTATTGATATCAGCAGCACTCCCCCACAGCAGTATACCGTACGACATAATGCTGTGGAAGTAGCTGAAGTAAACTAGTCTAGCTGTGTCAACGTCTGTATAAAGACGGATCTTTTTGACTGCATATGCCGCAGAACTAAGTCTCTTCGATAACCCATCAATATGAGGACCCCATTGAAGCTTATTATCTAGGGTGATACCTAAGAATACGGTGGTGTCCACAAGAGCCAACTGTTCATCTTTGATTTTGATATTTGCTTTAACTTGTGTAACATTGGGTAGTATAAATCTAATACACTTTGTTTTATTTTCATTAAGTAGGAGATTGTTAACGTTGAACCATTTTACAACCTTAGAGATTGCATTGTTTACATTGTCAAAATTGGTTTGTCGTCGCTTTAATTTAAATAAAAGTGACGTGTCATCTGCAAACAATACAACCTCATGATCGTCCCTTACAAGGTGGGGTAGATCATTAATGTATACTAAGAACAAAAATGGACCAAGAATTGATCCCTGCGGTACACCGATAGTAACCAGAGACCCCGGAGACCGTTTTCCATTCACGTCAACTCTTTGTACTCTGTCACTTAAATAGGAAGTGAGAAAGTCTAGAGCAACGCCCCTATTATCAAATGAAGTTGATAATATTGTTTGTCGTATTTTTTTGTACAGACAAAAAAAAACAGCATTGAATTAGCAGGTAGGTAATGATATGATAACGAACAACCAGCAAATGAGCGCATAATCAGCGTTCACGGCTCGCGCTCATGTATTTTGATTAGCTTAGGCTGCATATCTAATGAACGTTATGAAGAGCTAAACTAATTTTGTATCATAAATATCAATAATAGAGCAGTAAGGAAAGAAGCATGCCTACTTTAACGTGTTTAACATCCTAGTTGGTCCCCAATGTGCCGTTAACCCATCTACGTACAGCGTTGCTCAAACTTTACCCGGATTGAAGTCGGTAGACAGGGGGAAATGTGCCAGTCAGCTCTTCACTTGATAACATTCATACCTTATCCTAGTTGTGATGGCTCAAATGACACTAGTGTTCATTAAATCATCATCATGGTCTGTAAAAGGCAATTGCTGGACATAGTTCTCTCCCAAAGACTGCCAACTTGAACGAACTTGGCCACCCACGGACTTCCCGCAACCTTTACGATGTCAGCGGTCCATTGGATATATGTCGATCTAAGAGGTATATCGATTTACTATAGTTCTACGGATTTAATCACATAGTGAAACCGTGCTTGGTTCTTTCCATAGCTCGCTGCGCGACCTTGAGCTTGTGTATGAGGCCAATAGTAAGTGTCCAAGTCTTAGTGCTATATGTCATCACTGGCAACACTGATTGGAGACTTTTGTCTGGAGGTTCTTTAATATGCACCCATTAAATCTGAAAACGCATGCGAATTTTAAAACAACGATGTGATTCCATATGTTTTCTGTTTTTCCAATTTTAATGGAGCACTAATAGTTAGGGGTTTTTATCCACCATCCACACACACCGTACCAAAATATTTTGATGATACAATATCATGATAATACAAGTATGTAAACCTATGACAATGTGGGCTTTTCATTTTTTAAACATTAAAAAGTACTCGTTGCTACACAGTAGAAACTGAATTGTATGGCACAAGTTTTACACGCATTTAGAAAAAAGTGCTGGTACGGCAGCGGGGTGTAACTGCTGAGTCGTTAAATAATAATATTTATTCGTAATTATTTTGGATTAAAGGACAGAAACTTATTTCCTCTTGAAATGAATCAATTCACAATCGTAAGTAGAAGTCTCCATTGCCTATTTCCCTAGAACTGATAGTAATACTACAGAAATTATATTGGGACAGGACACTGAGTTCGCTATCACGGAAAACAGTATGTTGTTATGAAATAAATCTAAGAAAGTCAGTATTTATTTGTCGCTTTTAGGGAAAACAGTGTCGTTATGAACTCAAGCTACGGAAGAAGGTAGTATTTGTGGCTTCATGCTACACACCTGCGACTCTCACATTACGGTATAAAATAACCAGAAGCGGGACCCGCTGTATTGATAACAAAACAAAATCAATTTTTAAATATTCTAATTTTCTCGCTATGAAATTGATTTTACCGAATGAAAAGTTCATTTCCTCCCGTATTATTTTATCTCTCGCACTTCATTGGTTCCCATTAAACTGAGAGTATCTGGAAAACAGTGGATGTAGACTACTGAACTTTTCAGGCTATAGGCTTAAATGAGAGCACCGGATAAATAAAACAAAACCGCACAGTGCCTGCCGGCAAGTCTGAGTTTAATCAACGGCGCACTCTGGATCTGAAGCACCGAAGTAGAGATGAGGTGGTTTTTTTCGGAATTCCGATTATCGATAGAGTCGCTATGTACATCCGTGTAACTTTGTCATTATCAATAGAATGCGAGATATCGGCGCGGTGGCGATTGCATACTGCAGAAGCATTTGTATAGAGGTGCACATTTTGTCAATTTTTACCCTCAAGTTAATCGCCATCGCCATAGCACAATTTCCGTAGGCTTTTAGAAAAACATATTAATTGAACATATGAATAATGATGACATTATTGAATTTAAATGAATGAATATATTTTGAATAATGAATTGTACTAACACATGACATTATGTAACTTACTAACAAATTATGGATCAAGTTATCTGAATAAATAAATAAATTACTATTATTATTATTATTTCGTCTACACTTCTGTTTTCTGAAGGACAATAAGATGAGGAAAACTCCTTTTCAGAGAAAGACCTGTTCATAGACACTAATTAAAAGATTTCCTTTGCTCTAGAAGGTGGAGTTCTGAGAAAGCTAAACAAAAAGTGTGTCAGAAGCTATTACTGACACATTTTAATCTAGTGTATTGAATAAACTGAATCAGATTTTCTGCTTTGATGAATCAATATTTCAGACCTGAAGCTGAAGCTTCATCACATCTCTACATGGAGTGCAGTTTGTGCATCAGACGAAATTGTTTGACGTCGCCTCTCTAGCACTCAACGAGTTGCGACGGTGCACTTAATTTATGAAGACAGACAAACTAGTGTTTACGTGCTATATCGTTCTAGTTAAGCGTTTATCGAGGTAATTCACAATATTTTCTGTCACGACTGTTTTTTTACATTGGACAACTCTTCTCAATATCTAATTTTAGTGTTTAAAAACTTACTGTCACAGGAGTTACAAGAAACTGAAAACGATATTATATGGAGAGGTAGTTGACCTAGTCGTATCTCTAAGTGACTAAATCGAACTAGGATATTGAACAACGTAACTCGGTCATTATTTTCAAGGATTTCATAGCGCAAAAATCAGCTGTAGGTATTGAACTTTAGTATGGAACTGCTGATTTTTTTTTCGTGTTCACAGTGTTGGTTCCATAGTAAAAGTTGTTCATATTGATGGGTACTTTCACTCCCGAAGTTTTCGGGAGTAGTCTTATTACACCCGGTATATTGTATATATATATGTACATATTATCAGCAACGAAATAACAATACAATACAATACGGGATCGAATACTTTAATTAGGTACCTAATCAACTAGCCTAAAGTTATTCATCCAATTATCCAATAAAAGCATCTAAGAACTAAGTAGAAACTACTGACTGCGTCCTTGCTGTATTCTCTAAAGGGAACAAACAGGATAAACGTCCTGTTTCTCTTTCCTTCATCATTAAAATACCTAATTACTTAATGCAAATTGTAGTTACAAGCCACGGCAAAATATGGAAAGGCTTCGCGTTTAATAAACCGCGTATTACACATTGATATGTTTATCGATACCTAACGTTCTTTATCAAACTGTGAATTTATTCCAGACACATAATATCGTCTATACGCCCAGTATTGTGTGTGTTTGGTGTAAACGCGACGTTTTGGGCGCACGCCAACTCCTCGCTACAAGTGTCACAGGCAGTTGCGCTTGGCATCAATCCTACACGCGACAGATGCATAATTGGGTAACAGCGAAATGGGGGCACGATTGAAACTTTAATTATTTTACAGGCAAGCTATCAGGGACTGTAATTTTGAAAGGAAACCGTTCATTGTGGAAACGTGCCAGCCTTTTAAAAAGTCTGAAGAGGCAAGACTGACAGATGTTCGTAAAAAGATGGAAAAACGGTCGCTTTTATTCGCATCTAAAATGCAGTGAGGAATAGCATCCCTCGCTTTCTAGCCGAGGGGTGCCTTTTATTCGGACCCTTCATCTCATCGCGCTGTTCTATTCCTGCGGTGATATTTTCAATTCACTTGATAGAATTATGTCTCTGCATAATGTTATTATTTTTTTAATTAGGTAAGTTCCTTACCATTTTAATGTAAACCACGTACTTGTGTTCTCGTCTCACGACCGTTGAGCGTGGTCGCGGGCGGTGCTCATGAGTAAGATAGGGTCCTTCCTAACAATATTTGTCTACTTATCCTTTGGATTCATTAGAACAAGCGCCATTAAAATAAAATAAAATTATGTTGTGAATATAACACAATCTTCGTTTTATGGTTCCAATAAAAAACTTATTATCATAAGTATTAATATTGGGAACGTGCATTAGCTTTGAATAGGCAATCATGATTATTAGATTCGTTCGATGGAATCTTTGGTCTGTCAATTTACGTAGGCAGACGTGAGTGGGTGTTGAAAGTGATGATTATCCTTTTGTTACTAAATAATCGATAGTGATTCTTTCGCTAAAAGTTTAGTTTAATTATTGTAAGTACCTACCTATCCATATATAATTTATGTAACTCTACCCAGGTCAGAAGTGCCCAAAAAACTAAATTAAACAAGTAAAAAAAGGCTAATCCTTTTTTTACTTGTTTAATTTAGTTACATGCCATACAATCACGTAAATGTAAACAATGACAAACTTTCAAATCCATGCAAATCAGGGATATCTACAAAAATAATGAGCCGAATTTGTTTTTGTCGTAAACGTACCTAATTGTATCTACAAATGGCGATATTAATATTTTTAGAAATCATGGATAAGAAAGTTCGTTATGTCTAATATTGGTGATCGTGACTGTAACTTAGTAGTACAACGTATAGTCTAACTTAACCCATTAACAACTATCTACTTTCTAACAACTATTTTAGCGCTATCGCCTTTTCTATTACTTAAGTACTTATTTTAATATTTTATCAAGCCGCTGACCAGTTTCCGTAGTCTCGTATTTTATTTGTTGGCAGTGTATGAAGTAACAATGTTTACCCGTGTCTCGCCCTTGTCACATTTCAACTGAATGGCGTTCCGTTGGGAATCGAATCGACAGAGACGCGGCTGCTATTCACAACCTACGCTACGCTATTGCTACGCGCTGTGGGCATGTTATGTCACTTTCTCACGCCAGTTATATTTATCTTTACTAATGAGATTCCAATTAGTTCTGGATGTCTTAGCTGTTGAGTGGTTTAACACGGCCTTCCTTTATATTGCCATGATTTGATGACATTTTGTTCCACATGAACAGCATAAGAGCAATAAGTTAAATAATCGGTAGCTGTATTTCATACGGCCTACTTTTTGTTCAAAGAAAGGGAGAGCAAGAGCCCATTTGCAAAATTATACTCCATGTCCATTTATAAACATTAGCAATTTCCCAAAACCACCGCAAGGATAAGTATAAAGGATTTACTCGTAGGAGCCACGAGGGTGCCTTATCTATCGGGATGATGGGTCGTTGACTGCCTCGGTAGCTAGACGATTGAATATTAAATGACAACTTCATCCTGTTGCCTAACGTCTGGAGACAATCTTTATGGATCTATAGATACAATCTTGTATCATCGGGATTTGGAAGATGGTTGGTTAGCACACGGCTGGTTGCTTAATAACTAATTCTATAGGTGCTACAGAACAAATGTTTACAACAAAATTTGTTGCAATTTTAGTAATTTATCAAAGTTTTGGGGCCATCATTTGGTTATGAAAAGGCAGAATACCACCTACCCATTTGGGTGGGCAAGATGTCGAGCCAACACAATTTTCCTCAATCGTTACGCGGATCGCAGCACATTTGTTCAACTGAATATGTGGTTTTACTATCTAAATAAAAGCGTACATATAAAAAGGGTACCGGCATTTCCCCCGACAAACCATATCTGCAGCCACTTATTACAGGGTTGTCATAAAAAATCTGACTTTTTCATCACCACGTTCATACCCAGACGAATACAAGTACATTCGCTGTTATCGTGTGTGATAATCGCACAGGATTCAGCGTGGTAGTGCAAAAGTGCAGATGCAAGCACTTGAGTGTCGGCTAAGTGTCCCCAGTGATTTTCCGACACTGATAACTTTATGCCGTTCCACTCAAAACGTAATGAAAGTGGATAAGAATGCCGACTTTTCTCTACATTTTAATGATCTTACAGTTGGAAAGACAGAAAAAGACAAAGAAAGGAAGAAAAGATTGTTCGTCTAGCGCGGAGCTACTCATTTGTGTAGACGTTAGTCGTAATCTTCCAACTTTTAAGTTGAGTTTTCTTGCTAAACCAGACTAGTCTTAGCAAACGTTTCTATCATAAAGCAAACAACAAGTAAGGATTCATGACGAGTCATTCAAAGGATATGCGAGTTTTTGTTGCGTTGGTTGAACATTTAAACGCCATGCACCTTCTTATGTACGCAGACTTCACAGTCAATACATCGATTGCAACAAGTGCCTATTAAAGTACCAGGCAGTCGATGAATAAAAAAGTTACATTAAATTAAAATAAGAAGCAGTCTAGACGTGAGGCGCCAGACAGATACGCATTAATGTCATGATCAAACTGCACCAACACGGTTAAGGCTATTTTAAGTAGTACCATTGCTTCCTGAACCATTTATATTTGCCTACTGTGTCATGAAAGATCACTTTTAAGAACCAGAGTAAAAACAATAAAACGCGGCTTTTCTTAAAATTCTAATACAAGACCATGGGTCATCGCATCAATAAAACCTATCAGTTTGTGCGGTCTTGAGACCGCACGAACACGTTTAATTTTGTGGATGACTTCACCAAACAATTTTACTGCATTGAATAACTTTTTCGAATTCTAGGGAAGGTAAATCCAATTGCAACTCTTATCAGAAGAAACAAGCTCTTCGATCCCTGATACCGTTGATTCCCACGGAAATCACGAGAATTGGAGTTTAAACGAAATAAGCAGTGCCTCTGACCTGATGGATATCATGGCGCATGCGTGCTACCCTTTCGCGTACTACGGGTTCAAAGCGACCTACGAAGGTCGCCGCCCCACCATTCAGTGTTCCATTGATTTTGGACTACTACCACATGGCAGAGCCGCTCGAGCGCGAAAACTGACTGACGCTTGACTTGCAGCCGGCCTGCACGTGCTTTGTGCTTTGGTTAGGTACTTTGTGCACCGGATTATTGGCGATTAGCACACACGAGCCATCGTGTTTCGTCTTTGGTCGCGCTTGCAACGATATTGGGGTAAGTGACCGGTCCAATAATAGTTGCACATGCCATGCATGATCATCTGTTAATTTGTCTTCTATCAAGTTCGTATTAGGTACCTACTTCGTTAAAAAAATCTAAAAAATTTCTGCTAAAGCAGAATAATTTAATTGGGAACAAAAATAGGTACATGCCTATTGATTATTTCTTTACTCAAAGGTTGAGGTACCTACTATTCATGAAAAACAAATAACTTGCGCCACACATTTATTTTGATGATAGTTTCATTTGTTTGTGGTCTGAAGTAGTCTGGATGTGGTTTCAATATGCCTTTTTATAGAATCGCGTTCTAATTCAATGTGTTTATTGTATTTTTTTCGACGCTTGAAGAGGGAAATAAGTATTAGAAAACATAGCACTGAACTTTGTATTGGCTTGATTTTTTTCCCAAGGTCGTTTACTTAAAACTTTTTCAACCACATGATGAGCTTACCTGAACGCAAATTCAGGGTTTCTATATTAGGTTTTATCGACATACGTCTGTAGGGAGCGCTGTAATAAATTATGAACACACGAGTTGTTAATTTTATGTTATACAAAGAATGTGAATGTGAGTATCTTCCTAGTTGTTGTACCGCTAACTCAGTTAAACAAAAAATAAACTAAATTCGTAAACACGTTATTTTCGTTTACCTCTTACAAGCTCACGCGTCAAAACGAAAACACAATTACGAAACTCTTTAGATAAATTATTCCAGGGATTAGGATATCCATGAATTACGAAAAGGTCAGGGAATGACTTCACTGAGTTGTGTACGTGAGCGGTCATTGCTATAGGTAGGTAGAGTAGGCGATTCTGCGAATGCTGGCGCCGTGAATCACTGTCGTCGAATCCGGATCTGCAGCATCTTTGTCATCTCAAGAAGGAATAATGAAGGCTTTTAATGCAAGATCTGCTTCAAGAGTAATGATCTCATTTGCAATTTTTTGTTTGGGATTAATAAAATAAAAAATAAACACGAAGGTAGAGGCAGGTAGAGGCACTCTCCCCTTTATTACCCATGTCAGTCTTCACACAATCTATCTATCTTTCCTTTGGGCCTACCTCTATTTTATAGGTAGGTATAATAGGACAACCCATGACATGCCCTACCTTGGTAAATAATAAAGTTATTTTAACAGAGCTGTCGTTAGAGATCGTTAGCCAACAGAGCCTAAACACAACTGCATTAATGACGAACAACACGTGCTCAAAACGGTGAAGGAAAACATCGTGAGGAAACCGGCATGCCCTTTCTAGCGATGGCACATGTCTTCGAATTTTTGGAGAACCAAAAACTCAAAGGCATGTGCGATCTTTTGGTGTTTCAATAAGCGGCGATGGGCTAGTCACATGGAATACTAACTACTACTACTTGCTAAACTTGCAAACACGCGGGCATGTGCCAAATATAATGTATGAACGTGCCTCTGACTACCCCCCATTTGGTATCCTCAAAAAATCTACGCACTACTGAGTATGTGTCTGAGGATGTGAATGTGGAATGTATTCCACATTTATGAGCGGGTATGTTGTTTTGTCAGCAAAATATTTTTGGTTAAAAAGTTTATTTTTAAAACGAATAGGTATTATAATAAAAATTGAATAGATACGAAGCATGCAACCAAGGTGACGTACCTTTGTGGTTAGTGACTCATAGTACCCAGTTCTACTAAATTCTGTGTTTATGTTTTACTTGTATTCCATTAAACAATATTAAGTTCAGTTTAATGGTATTCGTCGAGCGGGTTACATGTGCAAATTATTTTTATTTTAAAAATAATACGTACTTAAAATGATAGTGAATGGGATGGAGAGGGATGGCTGTACTAGTTATCAAATGATTCACATGATAGTGTGTAAATTGAAAGTTACTTACAAGAACAGAGTAAGGAAGGGATCTCAACAATGGGTACGTTAGAATCAACACATTTATTCTAAATAAGTATTACCTATTACCTATGTTTGACAAATCACTGGAAATCACATCAGTTATCTCTAGACAGTTTTTTGACATATTTTTTATTAGGCTGACTAGTTTTCAAAAAAATCAAAAATGCTATTTGTTTTCTAATAACAAAGCTTTCTTACTATAAAATAAAAGGTAAGTAATTTTCTTTTAAATCCCACTATCTTACTACACCTGTCCGTCCATAGTATATAAGACACCATGGACGTATATTACCTATTTACATAGTTATATCAACAAGTTACTGACTATAATAAAATTACTAGGTAACTAATATAATTCCCTGTCCATAGGGACAGCATATAGATGCTCTCTGCATGTTTCGGGATAATTGTAGTACCCAAGGATTAGGTAAAAGTGTTTGTATTATCAAAGGGTAAAAGCGATGAAACCAAATCTGTGCAAACATAAAAGTCTGATAGTATCTATTCAAACAAAGTACGGTAACATTTCCGTGGGAAATCATTTGCAACTGATCTCAATTTGCAATAATATACGAAACATTATAAATATTGACTAGCAAAGTAGATAGATAGGTGCTGTAAATATATTAGGGCACGCCACTCTCAGTTATCGGTTGCATAAACGATTGCGTCGGAAACAGACATGTCCTGCCCCAACAGCGGGGGGCACCGCCTACTGCTAGCACAATGCAATCCGGCCCTTATCATTGATTTAGGCCGTCAGCGTCGGATGCACCTACAGGGTGTCTCGGAGAACAGTTTCAGAAAGAGCTTTTGCTCTGTTATCGGGTCATAAGGTCAGCAACCTCCCTAGGTTTGTAACCTCATGGCCTAATAGCTCACCTATAGGTACGAACCTATAGAACCGATTTTTTTCAATTACTTTGGTATCTAGACTAAATCAAACTAGCATAGGTATAAAACAAGTACATTTATACAATATTTTAAAACTCCCGACGTTTATTCCCATCATCTTTCCTAAGTGACTTGTGGCGATAACACCTATTTAAGAACGGGTAGTATTTAAACGCAAAACAAAAAAAACTTTTTGTATCCAAAAATAATCCGAATTCATATCAAAATTACTGATTGCACAGCAAAATACTCAACTCAAAATATTACTAAATAAACTACAATTATATTCGTGGCATACCTATATATTAAATTATAGCTTTATTATTGCACAGCTAATAATGACTAATTTTTTTTAAATATTGCTTCTATTTTTATATACCATACAGCAGTTTAGATAAATGAAACAGCATTTTATTTGACATATCATCTTATTATTTATCACTTTAAGATAAATTAATGTAAGTAGATTAGTGATTTATGTCGGTTTTTTGCAGATTTTGCTATCCGAACTTTACCCAAGTTTGTTGGGTAAAGTTCGGATAGCAATCCTCCTTTTCTGAGTGGTAATAAAAAAACCTAATAACCTAACCTACGGATTTACCTAGGAAGGATTTATCAGGCCAACATTAACTTATTGTTTGCATTTATTTTGTCTACAAATATTGACCACAGAGCAGTAGGTGAGTCGTCCGTTATCTCAATCAAATTGCTGTGCAGTCAGTATTTTTGTACCTAAAGGAATTTATTTGTCTCGCATTAGAGGAAAAAAGTACCTAATGTAGTGTTGATGTATATTTTCGAATTATCTGCAGTACTAGTTTTGTTAAACGTTTAGTTTATTTGTTGTGAAATAATTTAATTGATGTAAAAAAGTATATAAATGATGAAAATAAATTGATAGGTGATTATTTATTTGATATGCAATTAATAATATCCCTTTAAGAACCATCCTTAAAGACATACAAATCGAATGTAAAGTATAGCATAGTAATCGAAGTCTTCTCTAAGATCTAACAAACAAACTACCTCTTACGCAAGCGTATGTACGGGCTCATGTCGTCGCATGTAAAAATAAACCAACACAGACGATTGTGTCGACACCACGGCATCATATCAGCGTGTATTAAAGTGGTCTCGGAACTTCTGTTCTGCTAAATTCACTGTTAGGTCTGTGTAAGCAATTCATCCTGTAGAAAAGCCATGACGTTGACTGTTCCGCCGCAGCTGCAGAAAACGTGCTAAATTAGTACGTGGGTGCGACCCTCGCATGCTAATTAGACAGACACCCTTTAAGACGAATGCTCGATGTTTGCAACGAATCGTTCAGTGTAATATGATTCGTTTGAGACCCTTATGGGGTTTATTTTTATTGTTCTGGGTGCGGCTGCAACCCGGTGGAATACTAATAAGGGCTAATTCTATAAACTCTACGTAAAGAGACACCTTTTATAATAAACGGCTGATATATGCAGCCGATCGTAAATGAAATAGGATCGTCGCGTGCCGTTGGAAACCCTTATGTGGATATATTCTTGGTACTGTCATTAATAATGTCAAACATATTAATGCCTACTTATGAGACCATCCTCTCATAATATCTGTTCATACTGACCGGATCAAGACAAGCCCTTCTTTAAGTATCATGTTACGCAATCTGGTATCCATACTAAATGCTCTAGTAGGTTAACGGAGCATCTATAAATACATAAATCACTCCATTTTTTTTTCTGCTTACATTATTTCTATGTTGTGGTAGTAAAATAAAGAGGCATAAAGTCTGCCAATATATCTTGCTGAATGATAGGTTTCATTTGTTACAGTGCATGGCGCGAGCGTTGTACGACAACATAGCGGAGTCACCGGACGAGCTTGCTTTCAGAAGAGGGGACCTGCTCACCGTGCTGGAGCAGAACACGGGAGGCAGCGAAGGCTGGTGGCTTTGCTCGCTCAGAGGGAGACAGGTAAACTGACATTATCACAGTAACTAACTTGAAACTCGCAATAAGAACAAGAGATTTAACCCTTTTTAACAGCTAACGTATCCGTGCACCAAATCACCATTTTGTATGGAAAAACTGATAGCGTGTCGAGAACTATTTATTCTTACATAGTTCCGTGCGTGAGTAGCGTTGCAAAAGCTGTGATAAACATTCTACCCAGAAAGTTCCTAAACTAACCTGCAAGCAGTTTATGTCAAATACGGTAACGGCGGTTGAGAATGGGAGACTATCCCGAATGCTGAGTGACGTAGGTTTGGCAATATTGTTTCAGCGTGATTTCGCATCATCATCTTATCGAATATGATGACGCATCTCACGTACACCTTAGCGTCACGTTCATGGCTTATTGTGATGTATAGTAACAATTCAACTTTACTCCAATTAGTCATGGGAATGATGACTGATTTACTCTAACGAGTATTATTTACTATGAAAATAAATAGGTAGACGACCCATGTGACCATGATTTTATCAGGGTCTGATTAGTTCATTAATTTTCATTCAAATCATTAATTTTAAATTAAGGATTTATGATATGACTAACTGATCAAAGTGCTTACTCTAACAGAAGTCAATTTGTAAGCCCTGTTTGTGCCGGCAAGGCCATTCTTCTTTGAAGGAAAACCTAATATTATCATTGTTTCCAGGGAATATGTCCCGGCAACCGGCTGAGGATAGTAGCGGGAGTGTTCGATGCGAACAATGCCATGCAGCGACGGCGAGCAAGGACTCCTGCACCGGTCTCCCACCAGCCACTGCCTTCACAGCAGTCTTTCACAAAAGTGAGTCACTGATTCTTTTTTGATGTTTGGTAAAGCAAACGAAGTCGGTTTGCAATCTGCATGAATCAAATCGAGAATTTTTACCAAATGGAAGAAAAACGTCTTCTTAATCTCAAAAAGAGATAAACGAATGTGAGGAATATTGGTTGTCTGTTATCCGAGTCATTTAATATACCTCTAATTATGGCCTCTGAGCGTTTACTACCAGTTCTTGGAATTTACATTCTGCTTCTAGATCGAAGAGTGCTCGCACTACGATGTGCCCAGAGCGCCGATGCCGGTTCAACGACTGGGCACTTACGACTGTCCACGACCGCTGGGCGACTGGTACGACGCGCCACGAGCCCCACGCCCTGCCAGCGCAGACAGCGCTTGTAGCGGCACCGGATCCTTAGCCTCAGCCACATCAAGCGCTTCAGCTAACTCGGGCAGTTCAGCACATTCTGCTGCGTCGGGTTCCAGCACCTATGATGTACCGAGATCCCGTGCACTGCCGCTGCCATGTGACGCGGCTTTAGAAGCATTGGAAAGACTGCAGGTGTGTACTCTTCCAAGGTTTTTATAGGCGCTTGTTTCAAGTCATTCAAAAGCTACCACTGTCTAGTGAACCTATCACTAGACAGTGACAGTTATATTGCCAGTCAAATCCTCTTCGACATATTTTTATGACTGACAGGTGCTTGAGATGCGGAAGGCAATAATTAGTTTATCTCGATTCACAGGAGGAAGCTTCAGCAGCAGTATCGCGGTTACTCTCCTACGTAGCACCGGGGTGGCGAAGGCGCGGTGCACTCCGAGCAAAAGTGCTGGATGTCCGTGTGGCGGGAGCCCGGCTGCGAGCTGCGTTACATGACCTCGCTGTGTTTGCGGATGCTACATTAGCAAACGCACATGACGCACAGGACAAAGGTCAGTAAGACAGGAAGAAAAAGATATGAAATTCGAACCCGTTAGTAGATAACGTAGCAAAAGCATACAGACAGAGACAGAGCTCTTGAGCAGTTGACACTGCTTTGTTTCTAAATCAGAATAGAATAAGACCCTCGGTCCTAAAACAGTGTATGCCTACTTTTACAGATTTAACTAGGAAATTTAATATGATTTTCCTGTATTATTCCAATAGCATTATAGACTAAAAAAAATCTACAATCGTTCCAGGTATAGCAGTAAAGCTACGTCCGCTAGTAAAAGCCCTGAAAGACGCCGAAAGACTAACTCACGAAGCGACGAGCGCGCTGGATGCTGGCGACTGGGCGCCCGAACGGCTGGAGCGAGATCGAGAGCCGACGGACGGCACGCAAGATGCTCTGGATCAGTTGGTTTCGTGTGCTCGCTCCTTGACAGAAGATGTGAGAAGGGCAGCCTCGTTTATCAACGGAAATGCCTCGTTGCTGTTCAGGTGAGATGACCGAAAATGGAGTCAGAAGAAACTGGTGGCAAGTTGTGATCTTTTTCGTCATGTCACGTTCGGTTCTTTTCTGCTTACCCTGAGATAGGTCATGAGTGATCTGACCAGGTTAAGTTATGGTGGCCCTAGCTAAAGATTATGAAAGAGCCAATGTGATGAAGGGATTCTGTGCGCTTCGCAGAGACATGCATACAAGTTTTGTTGCCTAGGTTTGTGTAAGTACTTTTTGTTGCTCAAGGACGAAAATTTCATCCACGTTTCCTACATCATTTGGGTTGGGTAACTGGGTGTCTATAATTGGTTAGCTTTGTGCTTGGTTACTCTAACAATTTCTTTAATGGCTATTTTATTTATCAGGCGATCGCCAGCAGTCCCCGAACATGAATGGACAGAAGAGTACGACTACGTACGATTAGAGTCGAGAACGGCTGTCGGTAGACGAAACGCGGAAATTCGAGCTGCGCTTCCAGACAAACTTAGGGCTTCCTTTGACGCGCTAGTTAGAGACGCCGACCATGCCGGGGAGGTAAGTGTGCATTCAAGAATTCCTTATAAGTTCAGTGCCGGTTCAAAGCACAGGATAACTTGTACCTAGCATTGGGTAGATTTCAAGCAGTCAAGCACAGTCGAAGAGGTGACTTATGTATAATTTTAGCCACATTAGTCATGCTTAACATTATTATATTATCAAATGATATAAATGTCGTGAAAAGATCGTTAACAATGGGTTGTACATAATTACAAATTAAGTTGATTAGTTTGCCTAGTATCATATCCATTAGAGAATACCTGACAGACTGGTTAAAGAGAAGAAGAGTAAAAGCTCACCCCAATCCAACTCAGCGAGGACACCTTTAGAACTTCATCAAATTCTTATTCTAAATTTTTCCAGGTCAGCGCAGTAGCAGCTGCTACCCGATTACCTCCCGACGATCGGCAACTTGCAGCATTCTATGCCGCGCAAACTGCAACATACGGGGCACATCTATCAACAGCCGTGGAGGCGTTTCTGCGGACGATAGAGATGGGTCAGCCGCCGGACGTGTTCCTAGCTCATGGCAAGTTCGTGGTGCTGAGCGCGCATCGGATAGTGCACGTCGGCGACACAGTACATAGGTGAGGACATAATTCGTTTATAAAGAGATAAAAGAGACTAGTCTTCTTGTAGTAGCCAAATAATGATGATATAGTTTAAAAGAGCCTTACCAGTCCAGTCAGAGATGAGTCCTTCTTCTGTTGCAGGAGCGCCCATCACGCAGGTTTGAAATCCCGAGCTTTGCGATGTTCAGACGCGTTATCAGATGCGCTAGCTGCGACCGTGGCTAAAACGAAGGCGGCAGCTCAACAGTTCCCTTGCGCTAGTGCCGTGGCGGAAATGGCTGAGGCCGCCCGAACTTTGGCAGCACGGGCTCAGGAGCTACGAAGGGTTTTGGTTAGAGCGGCCGATCCGCCACCAGCGCTACCGGACACCCCTCTAACCCCAGCCACTGCAGTGGCTCCCTCCTTGCCCACAACTCCTCTAACCCCTCTTACACCACACAACAACTCAGGATCACCATCCCTCGCCACCTTACAGATATAGGTGTGAAACCCTCCCTACTTCGTCCGACCCATACGGACGACGGTTAGAGCGCTAGATATTTCCACCCAATCTTCGTGACACCGTTTCATTCTCTGTCACCCTGCTGTGGTCAGTGACCAGAAGAATGACCTGTTGCGACTGGCGGTAAAATAACCAGCGTGTTAAAAAGAGACGACCATGCGAGACGGTCTCGCGACTATAACCAAAGAAATCTTCCAATAGATTTACGAATGACTGCCAATACGTGGACGAAATTCAGAGTTTCTATTTAGACTTAGCATAAGATTGCGATCCAAGGCTGCTATATAACGTTTTGTTTGAAGGAATCGCAGATCGCAAATTTCATTGCTGGATGCTCATTTTGCCGTAGTGAGTTGAGTTGTCCGTCCAAGTTTTATACAATTTTGCATCGTTATTGTAGAATGTGTGTGTGATTTGATGTGCGGTAACTTTATGAAATAGACTATACAGTTTACAATTAATTTTCGACCAAGATAAGATCTATAAATTCTGAGTTAACTTCCTCAATGAATGTGTTGCAAAATGCATGAAGTAATAAACGCCCAGTAGGTGCATTTGCGCCTTCTGACCACCGCGATTTGATTAATGAAACTACTATGTCTTACACAATTGTATGCAGTTATACCTGAACGGCTGCCACTGGTTTAGTGGTATTTACAGTAAATTTCTGTGTGAATGTTGAGATTACGTGGTGATACGGCTACCTAATTCCACATTTATGTGCCATACGAAGGCATTTAAACTAACGAAGACAAGAGACATGTGACCATCATAATAAGTACTTATTGTTAGCCTTTTGAAAAGGATTAGGATTTCTTCTTAAAATCGTTGTGAATCATATCATTAACATGCTATTTATTTGATCATGCTCAATTTACTGCGTTATTTTAAAAGCTCAGCAGCTCAATATGATATTCCTATTTGGGGCTTGTCAAGTTTTAACGTAAGCAACGTTTTGTTCCTGAAAAAGGTATTGGTCCGAAATTTTTAAAATAAGGCGTATTACCTTGGGAGGGAATTTCTGTAGTCCTTTTTTTTTGCCATAGAAATTGACCGATATCTACATAATTATCTGTAATAGCATTCTGTATATGCATACCTAAAAATGTACTTATTTATACCTACATGCATATACAAATATGACGATAGTCGTAGTAGAATATGATATCAGTGTAAAAAGCATGTTGTAATTTAGCATTGTGTATATTTTATAGATGTTGTAGATTTAGCTAGGTATAGTTGAAATTGTACAAAGCATATTAATTAATTTTAATTATTAAATTGTAATTTAATCATCTTGTAAAACGCAATCAAATAAAATATACAAATTTTGGTATCTATGTTATGTCTTTTATTTATTTCTTATCTAATCAGTCAACATAGTATTAATATTCTTTTATAACTATTTTATGTACTTATAATAATCACAGATTCTTCTAACGTTAACTTCATTATAGCTAACATTTATACTATTTTCTTACTCAGAAACTACGAAACCGTTACACTAATCTGAAAAGATAAAACACCAATTGGAATACTTCTAAAGCAACTATACTGATGACAAGATCATACGAAAAGCATCAAGGGATGATTTCCTAAACTTTTATCACAGAAAAAAGCGAGCGTTGATTGTATATAAGTAGTAAAATTGTGTATGTAGTACCCATAACACAAGCTTTGTTTACTTTGGGGCTAGATGATGCTGTGTGGTAAATGTCCAGCATTATTTTTATTATAAATGGGTTCCTCCAGTCACGTTAAAAACTTACTTCGTGTTTTGAAGGTATTGCATTGCCCGCGTCTCCTCCGGCGTGTATACAAGCGCGGGGTGGTGAGGCGGTATCTTGGATTCGGCCGCGAGGACTTCGAGCCTCGCTGCCCGGATCCGAAGGGATGCTTCGAGAGCCCTCAAATCTCGTGCTGACTTCTCGCCCTCGATTGCATCTTCTATTCGTTTCCTTTGCAACTGTAAAGTTAACTTATTACAATTTGTCTCGATTACGACTATACTTTACTATTCTCCTGCTGATATAATTATCTTTTCATAATAATAATAGCTTCTGCTCACGGCTTCGCCCGCGTGGTAGCCGGATAAAAAGTAGCCTATGTGATAATCTGATGTATAACACATAACTGAAGCTATATTACTGTAAAGTTTCATCAAAATCCGTTTAGTAGTTTTTGCGTGAAAGAGTAACAAACAAACATACATTCTCAAAAACTTTCGCGTTTATAATAGTAGGATTCTAAAATGATACCAAGCCACGATAATTTCAATTCCATTATTACAATTTGTCTCGAAAATTATAAGATTTTTAAAGGTTACGGTAACCCTATGGAAACGCCAACCGCTTTAAACCGGAACATAGCAATGCGAGTATAACTGCTTGGCGGCAGAAATAGATATGGTTGTAATACTTCCCAAGCTCTTCACAATGAGGTCTCCTTTCTAAAACTCTTCATTCAGTATAAACAAGTTTTTTATTCACCCGACCACACAAGGATTCCCTGTGTCGTGGGTATCAGAAACTACGAGTACCACAAAACCCAGACCCGTAAAACAAATATCTGCGGAACATACAAACATTTGTCCCGCAGCGGGAATCGAGCCCGCACCTCTTGCGTCGCAGCCAGCATCTCGCCCGCCGCGCCATCCTTGTCATTATCATCAACAGCCTGTCGAAGTTCACAGTCGGGCATAAGCCTCCAAAGACTGAACTTTAAGGAACAAGGATGAAGGAACAACGAAGCCTCCCCCATGAACAAAGTATTTTTTCTAAGCCTCCCCCATGAACTAAGTAATTTTTCTAAGCCTCCCCCATGAACAAAGTATTTTTTCTAAACCTCCCCCATGAACAAAGTAATTTTTCTAAGCCTCCCCCATGAACAAGGTATTTTTTTTTAGATTTAGAAAACTCTTGATATGTATTCGATCATCAACGTACAGCAGCGCCCCCTAGTGAAGTGTACCGATAACCTATACAAGCAACTTCTTTGAAACAAAAAACCGCATTTGTTCGATTCAGCCGCTTTGGAGAAAATAATTGAACACATTAGTTCAGTTTTCTCCTCCTAAGGGGGTCTTCTCAAGGGAGATTTGTGTTATAACCCCATCTAACCTTAGCTTGCGGTTCCGAAGACTAATTTTATAAAAGCTTCTTTTAAAAGGGTTATTCCTTTTCAAAAGCAGCAAATGAATAGAAAATGTTTTTACCTTCGCCGTTTCCAATTCGTAGTTCAGTAATTCCATCTTTAACTTGTCCATTTCTTTATTATCTGAATGATTCATTAAACCTATAAAGAATAAGTAAATATTTATTATATAATTTTAGCATTATTAAGCTGGTCATTTTTTCACACTACGCCATCTAGCCCCAAAGTAAGGAGAGCTTGTACTAAGGGAACTACATGACTGATATACTACTTATATGCTTTTTTTGTAAATAAATACATATTATGCAACGAAAACACCCAGACCGGAGACAAAAATTTGCAGATCATACAAAAATTTGTCCGGCGGCGGGAATTAAACCCGCAACCTTCTGCGTCTCAGGCGGGCCTTTGCCCGCTACGCCACAGGTGTTGTCAGAATAAACCAATTAATGAATAACCAAATTAATACTAGGATAATCTCATGAACGAATCTGTGCAGGAAAATGATATACATTTTAAAAAAACCGAAGATAATTTAATAGCTGACTATCTCTGTGGTGCAGTGGGCCCAGCACACTGCGGACCTTTTAACAATTGTTGAAGTTTTATTCCAAAAACTATCGTGAACTTGACTATTCACCGATAGTGCAGTACGTGGAAATTCCCGTTTTTACAATATGAATTGTTGAATTGTTTACAATATGAAGTGCACGGCGCGCCTTCTGCGTCGCGACGCAGAAGGAGAAAGTCGCAACCACTCACCCTGATGAAGACTCTCGGAATGAGTCGAAACTTAGTCGGTGCCTTCACCGATAGTGCAGTACGTGAAAATTCCCGTTTTTACAATATGAATAGTCAAGTTCACGATAGTTTTTGGAATAAAATGAATTGTTGAAGTGTTAAAAGGTCCATTGCCCCTGAGGTTAAAGAAAATAGAAGTTGACTCTTGTCTCCCACACTTACGTACGGCAGCCAGACATGGACATTCAGAAGGGAAGCCAAAAAAAAGATCACCAAATGCCAAAGAGCCATAGAGCGAAACATAATGAAAAAAAGACTGGTCGATAAAATACGTCACACGGAAATAAGATCGAAAATCAAATTTATAGACAATCTAGTGCACGCACTAAAAATTAAGTGGCAATGGGAGCCCATTCGTCAATGTGCAATAATGCACAAGGACGAATGGGCTCGAACTCACAATCAGAAGTCCGGTCAGCGCCCACTAGGCCAACAGGGCATTTTTAAAAGCCGTAACTCGTGGTAATATCAGTTCAAGGCCTCGTCTGAAAACCAGCGCTGCACCTGACCTGAGGTTCTGGCACAGCATAATGCTGAGACGGGGACCTATTTGGCCCCACGCAACACAAAATGACGTAACTAGTTTGTCTGTTTTTCGTTTCACTTTATTATATGCTAAGTATCTGTTTTGTGTTTACTATTATTTTTGTTTAACTTTTGTGTTAGAAAGAATAAATAGATTTTCTTTCTTTCTTTCTTTTACCTAATCCCGAATCGGCGCCGGGTCCGTTTGAGAGCGGATCGTGGTTCGCGTCCGAGTGTACGCTACCGTTGCTGGTAACACGACCTGCCTCCAACACATCACCTCCATCGTCCTCCTCATCGTTCTCGAAATCGAAGTCATCCGTGCCGTCGGATTTAGGCTCCAATTTTATTTTCTGCAAAGAAACCCCCTATAATAATAGACAAACAGCAAAACAAACAACCCTTACATAATCTCGATGAAAGGAAAATTTGAATTTTGTGGAGCGATTCTACGCACGCTTATGACGACTTGATGAGTCAATATCTCAGCGGTTTTCTATTGTTCTGTTACGTTGGTTAGTAAAAAAAATCGGAGATTACACGGCAAACGCATATTATGCGGCGAGCTCCTCACGTCGCGGGTAAAGTCGGAACACATTCTAGTAAGTTCTTGTGTCTAGAGCTAAGTATGTCTTAGGCTAGTCTTTTTAGGGTTCGAAATGGCAAAAACGAAACACTTATAATTTCGTAACAATAATACATAGTAAAAATGTTTTATTCATATAAAATACAAAGGACAAAATAAATTGTCCATTTCTGTTGAATTCACCATACAACAATTTAGGGGAAATTGTCCCCCAAACCCTACTTTTTATCCGGGTAACACGCGGGCGAAACCGTGGGCAGAAGCTAGTAGCTATATAATAATATCTTTATTCTTTAGCTTCTGACTACCCCCTAACGTGAAAGTCTGTGAGGATGGGTGTTTGTTACGTTCACGCAAAAACTACTAAACGTATTTTGATGAAACTTTACAGTACTATAAGCTATCAGAATAACATAGGCTACTTTTTATAGGGGTACCACGCGGGCGAAGCCGTGGGCAGAAGCTAGTTTTTTCTATAAAGTTTACCTAAGAAACGTCTGTCCGTCCGGTTTATTTCTCAGTTTAAACATACTGAAAACATATTTGCTATAATGACATGTTCCAACAAACAATAAAACAAAGATAAAGATAAAATAATAACTTTTCGCGCACTAGCAATTAACATGGGGGATGTTTTTTTCTCACATCGCATTCCTAGGGTGTCATTGAACAGGTCTTTAAAAATCAAATCCGTTTTGGCTTCGGAATCCTAAAAGTAAATGGCCACATAATGCAACCTTTCTGACTAAGAACATAAAACTTACTTTGTTAAAACCGTCATCATTACTCAGCTCCTCGTATTTCTTCCGCTTATTAATGGTAAAGCATTTGGCCTTATTAACTTTGCTGACCATAGACTTCAGATTCTGAAACTTCTTCTTTAACTCTGGAGGGGATACTTTAGTAGGGCTCTGACGGTTAAAAGCGCGAGTTATCTGAAAAAAAAAAAAAATCTAGTCAAGTGAGAGTAAACTTGCGCTCTATGGGTTCTGTATCACCACACTATGTAACCACAAATTATTTAGTAATTTTACTATTCTTCACAGTTTTTTCATGCAGTCTTTTTATGGGGTTAGATTTGTTGATTTTTTTAATATTAGAACCAATGAAGTTACCTTTTTGTATACGGAAATAAAACAATTTAGCTTCTTTATTTTGCCGATTTGCCACAATAGGTACTGTTTTGACATTAAACAGCAAAAGCTGATGTAAGCTCAGCCGTAGTTTGATTTAGTTAGTTAAGTCGTAGTTTAATTGCCATTAATAACGACCTTGGTGGTGCTGCGAGCGAAAAGCCGGCAGAGACGCAACAGGTGCAGGTTCAGTTCCCGTTGCGGGACAAATGTCCGCAAGTTCAGCAGATTTTTGTTGCGGGTCTGAGCGTTGGGTTACCACGGTAGGTACTCATAGTTCCTAATACCTGCGATACAGGGAATCCTAATCTGACTTCAGTACGGTGTACGGGTGTTTATTTATTTATTTTATAGAAGCTAATAGTAACTCGTATTTTGTGAAAACTTTGATTCTCTACATATTAATTTAAAAGGATACAGCCCTGTCAGACAAGAACTGATGGATGGCGTAGGCCTAGTAATAGGGTAACTATCGTTAACACTCTTTGGGCATGGAACCCTAAAAATCACATCATCAATAATGATCCATGACAATCTTAATAGGCTACCCGCCTAGCACCACGCATAACCTCAAACAAAGTACATGATCTGTAGAAGTTTATGATCCACTTGTTAACCAACTGGTTATGGTTCAAAACAAAAAATGCAATCAATATTTTTTGCTGCTTGTTAGAGAAGTTCTCTAGAGAACTGTTAGAGCAGTGTTTCTTTTTTGGTCATCCTGCTTTAAAATGTCGACAAGTAGGTACTATAATAAAGAAATGCAACATACCCTGTCCCATGCCTTTTGTTTCCTGACCAAGGGTGAGTTCGTGAACAGCACATTTTTCTCTTGTCTCACACAGTGCAGTAGAAGGCGGCAATCACGCGCCGAAAACGCAGTGGAAGGTCTGGAATAACATGATATCAATTAATAAAAACCTGTCAACTTTCACTGTGACATAAAAAAAATACTACTTACATTTAAAGTGTTTTGGAACTTACTTTGTTTTTTCACTATCCCCACCTGGAAATTAATAAAGCTTTGGTTATATAAAGATCAGTGTTGCAATCACATCTATTTGTGAAGAGCAATCACAAAAAGAACAATGTTACTATTTTCATCTATGAAAAGAATAGATACCAGGAAAGTTAAGACAAGATAAACTTCTCATGACAATTTAACAACAATAATTTTAACAGGTTGACCCCAAGTGAAATAAGTTGAAATTGAAATTGACCCTGAATACTCAGGATCAACTATCCTATAAAATTAGGCTGAAATGGACCTAATTTTATAGGATTCATAATAGATCATAATTTTCATAGGATAAAAAAATGGGTACTCATTACATGAGTGGACACACCCCCTTTCAGAATAACATACATATTTGGATCATTCTGTATAAGAGATATGGATTTTTAACTTACCAGAATCATCAGCAGTATTGCAATCCCAGCTTTTTACATCTTCTTTGCTATCAAATGTACTTTTATTTAATTTTTGGTCCTTACTCTCTGTAATTATTAGATATTTGTTATGTTTTCCAAGTAGTCAGTGTTTATGTGTTCTATTTTAGACCTCCACAAAGAATAACTATGTAAAAACAAAACACCCTGATACTTAACAAAGGCCCAATTCAACCAAACTGGGGTCTGTAACCCTTAGTTTTCCAAACATGGAAAGTAATGAATAAATCAGGGACTAAAGAGAGGAAGCATTCTCTGATGATTGAAAGATGCACTTTACTCGGAAGTCACTTCAACCCAAATTTCAAATAGTTAGAAACCTACACATTTTTAAAGCTAGGTTAATTTTTGATTTTAAACCTTTACTACAGGATGGTAGAGACACATCTTCTGAATCATCATCTTGCATGGCCGGCAGAGCTTCTTTATCATAAGAATCAGGATCATTTAACTTTGTTTGTATGAGGCGAACTATCCTGTCATGTAATGGGTTTTTAGTGTGAGCTCCATTACCTGATAACAAAAATAGGAGTTAAATTTCTGTTTTAATGATTTTATGAACCAAATGATACTCTCAACCAAATTGGTTGAAGAAATGGCAACAAAAGGTGTTCAGAAGTTCATCTAGGCATTTTATGGAAGAGGCCTACATTTAGTAATGCCTTTCAGATGATAAATAAATTCATAACATATGTATAACACATTTGATTTCTGAGTGGAGCTATTTTCACAAGATACTCAATACATTTATTGCTTTCACATGGTAGGTACATAGATGGTGTTTATAGGTAGGTATCTAACATGAACCCTGTCTAAGGTTATTGCCTCACTGTTTCTACATGATCCTCTGATCCCCAATCTCCATGATCTAGCAGGCTTAGCATGAGCACCAAGACAATGGTTTTGTTGAAAATACTTGTTTGTCCTTTCCACCAGACAAAAGAGAGGGACAGAAATATTTTTTGTTGTTTCTTTAATTTCACATTGACAATGCTGTCTACCAATGTAGTGGCACCTATAAATTCAGGGAGGACTTCACTGCCGGCTATAGTTTTTTCTGCAGGATAGAGAACCTATCTAAGTAACAACTATTTGCATTATTCAATCACCACCTTTGCCCCGGTCAGAGGGTATCTGAGTTAGAGGCACTGCCCAATGAGATACTCAAACTGATCTATGTAGGCTGTGATTTTAGGGGGGCATTCGGCCCCCTCTACCCCCCACTTCCGCGGCACTTGTCTAAGAACCTTGTCTCAG
Source organism: Perizoma flavofasciatum (assembly GCA_958496245.1). Classification (NCBI taxonomy): domain Eukaryota; kingdom Metazoa; phylum Arthropoda; class Insecta; order Lepidoptera; family Geometridae; genus Perizoma; species Perizoma flavofasciatum. Next base: position 8,573,068 of record OY292431.1, read on the forward strand.
GCCCTTGTCTAAGAGTCCCTTGTCTAACCAGTCAAAATGCTATGTCTAGGGCATTTTGAACTTGAGACTCCACTCAGACGTTTATTTAACTACCTATGTGTATATCCTATATCCATTAAGTACCTATTAGGTACAATTTTAATAGCTCCGTAATGATATTTTAGAGAAGTGGGTGAAGCCAGGTTGTGGAATACTAGTCAAAAACTAACCGGACTCCAGACGCATAAGCTCATCTTTCTTGGCAAATTTCCTCAGGGCTGCCCATTGGCCTCGAAGGACCTTGCCGGTTCTTTCTGGTAATGTCGTCCGCGCGTTGTACTTGCGAGCAATCAGTGCCCATTCCGCGTGTTTTCTCCTTAGCGTAGCCCCATCGAGTCTCTTACATTCGATTACACTGTAGTGCTCCTCAACGAGCGATAACAATAATTCTCTCTCAGGAACCGTCCAGTTTGGGGAACGCTGGCGTTTTTCATGATCATCACTCATCCTATTAGATTTCATTGTTGTTCCCGAAGTTTTTCTAATTCCTGAAGCTAACCTTACATTCGATTATTGTGATATATACCTATAACGTAGTGGTTATACCTATGTTTATAAATTCTACAAAATCAGTTTCCTTTTCATTCATTTGTTTGTTTGTTTGTTTGCTTGTCTAATATTCTCTTGCTTGCTTGCCTGTCTGCGGTTCGTTCGGAAAACCGTATTGTAAAACTGTAATGTACGGCCTGTTATTACAGCTGCTGTGGAAATTCTGCATCTACGATAGGTAGATAGCACAGCATATCGGAGCTGACTCCCACGTAGTACACATATAGTTATGAATAGTGTTTTTTGATAAACACTATTCATAACTAAGGTGTGAAAAAGTCGCATAGACCGTATACAAATTCGTAGCGGAGCCGAGCTAAGGCTCATCGGCAGCCAACCACTACGAGTGAGCGCGGGGGAATCACAGCGAAACGCACGACCCGTAACAGCAACTGGAGCTGTCATAGAAGCGAATTATTTTGCAGTACCCCATACGCACCACCATAAAAGTGACTTAAAAAATATATCCAGCTATATAATACGGGCTGAATACTGGCTGTACATTCCATAGTCGTGCATTGTCAGGCCGTACATTCCTTCGTCGCACAATTTAGGACCCTCCTTGTTTGATACTAGCAAGCAACATTACATTGCGAAATGAAAATTTACTATTTATTTTCGTATTTTATGCAGTTTACGAAATTAATTACATAATTCGGGTTATAGGTACACACCGACTTAGAATACTCTAATGTTGAAAATAAAAGGCACACTTGAGACATTCAACCATTTTTTTATTGCCCTTTTCAAATCCGAGTCAGCGGCCAGCGCCATCCATCGAGAAAGTTGGAACTTTATTTACTTTTATCGTAAAAAATCACAGACTACTAGGATGCGAACGCGTAACACAATCGTAAATGAAAATACACACAGTCAAAATAATCTAAACGTATTGGATAATTCCTTAAATTATCATTCACATGATGGAAATCGGGGGACAACAGGAAAAATAAATTACCGTTGTCCCCCGATGGGGCCGAAGATCGGGGGACAACGGGAATAACCCGAAATAAATACCTACTATCGTCATATTCAACTGGAACCGCGCCTGGCTGTGAGGCTACTAAAACCTTACTCACAAAAAACTGCTGAAACGCCCTGCAACCTACCTGTCAGTGAAAAATAGGTAGGTACCTACTAATTCTCCTGAATCCTCAATGGAATATAGACCTAAACGCTAACTTCACGCTTAACTGTTCAAATCTGTGAAAAAATAAGGGAAGGCAAGGCATTACTGGAAATCCCAGGTGTAATTGAATCAGGCCTTGCTTGTAACATGAAGTGAATGTGTACCTACTAAATCAACATTTTTAGCTGCATGGTTTGAACATTCTTCATTAAGCAGTAGAATAGATGTAGGCTACCTACCTATCAATCCCAATAGGTCCAAAGGTTGAACAAGAGAAGGTAAGTAGATGCTTAGTCTGTCCAAAAATCGTGCGCTTATACTGCCAGTGTGTAAACACCATAAGAGACAGGACTAAATTATGAATAATAAAGATAATGGATTATAATAAGAAAAACTTACCTGCATCTTCATCAGATTCAGCCACATGCCTGACCTCAGCCTTACAAATCTTAATGACATCCTTCACAATCTCACTATGAAATGATTCATCACCAGGTTCTAAAACATTCTTAGAACTTTTTCTAGCCATCCTTTTTAAATTATCCCACTTTGTCTTTAAAACATCAGTTGTTCTGTCATAATGATAATCATTTCCTGTATTAAGGTGATTAAATTCTTTTGTAAGCTCTGCCCAAGCTTTGTCTTTGATATAAGTGACAGAATTAAGCATTGATTTGATGAGTATTGGGTTTTTGTATTTATCAATCAATTTCACGAGCAGTTGTGTTTCTGTTTCCCGAAAAGTGGGACTCTTGAATCTGTAAAAGATGATTATTGCAAACTTAAACAATTATCCAATATGGATAAGGACAAGAAGATAATGTCCAACTGATGTGTTTTTTGGCCACCTTTTGTCCAACTTTGTAGGTACCTAGGTAATACTGGTAAAATAGGTAGGTACTACAATAATATGCTTACCTGATAAGAGAACCAGATGACTGCTCATCTTTATCCATCTTTCTCCTAATATTGTTTAAATTAACTAGTGAAGAATGTTTGAAGTTGATAGTGGTTCTGCAAATGAGAGCTGAAAAGTAAGTAACACTGACCATGAACGATCACCACGTAAGTTAGGTTATTTTAGCCTTCAAATGGGTATTTTCGCTTACATAACACAGAATGTAATTAAAATCTTTCAAACTGAAAAGCTTTTTCAGATTGTACAGAGTTAAAGTTACAAAGGCTATGCTTTCAAATTCGAAAACTACTTCGTATTTATTATCAGCTGTTTTTTGTTTACAAATAAATAAATGATGGCTGTGACATCCGTGACAGCTTCCTGTCGTGACAGACATCTGAAATGACAATCAATGATCTACATTTATTCATACAACTATTTACAAGTAGGTAAATACAAAAATTACAGATGAAACAGCTAGCCATCTAAAGACCTATAGATAGCTCAACTGATCAATGAGCTTGCCTTGACCTAACATTATTGGACTTCTAGAAAAAAAATACTATACTTCAGAAAAACTTCTATACTTCAATTCAACCATTTCGGGAAGTACGGATAAGAAGCGAGCTTAGCTCTTCTGGCTTCAACTTAGAGAGCGTTGGCCTTTCACCTGCTTTAACTATGAAAAGTATTATAATATCTGCGACGAAACAGTAACTAATGAAACTAGTCAAAGTCAATTGTATAACGAAAGACAAAAAATTAAACATTTTCACGAATGCAAAGAAAGTTACGGAAGACGAGAAGGTATGGTTCTATGACTATAGCCTACCATAAAAGGGGAAATTAAAAAAAACTAAGCATTTTTTTATTTTGTTCAATAGACAATTGTGGTTGTGTCTCTTAGCTAAATTATGCGTTAGCATCGTATTAGTCTATGGTCTAGTCCATCGATGTCAAAGTCAGTCAGTATAAATGTCAAAAAGTGAGGTTATGTTTTCCAGATTTTTACCGATTTTCGAAAACTGATACTGATTACAAATTATATTGTACGTTGAACTGAATCTTGATAATAATATTTAGCTGGTAGCTATCTACTCTCTCAGTTCTTGCGAAATATCAATGTATTATTTCGTTTCAACGATTCGTGTTTGTTAGCGAATCAAAATGGCGATGAAAACATCGTGAGGCTTTTCCTTTGGTATCGCTTACCTAAAATCTGACACGCATTAGATTGACCGATTATTGTTTCAATGTCTTTGTTCTGGTAAAGTGGATGCATTTACCTCGTGTCCATTATAACTATTATGTTGTTTGAGATATGAAGGAAGTGATTTTAGCTATTGTTACCTTCGTATGTAGTGTATTTCTAGTTTTTGTCTTTGTGTTATTTTGTAAGTAGTCCAATTAGTCTTTTTTTCTATGTATATACTTATTAATACATACATTCATTACTCTGTTGTAGGTAACTGTTAAAAATAAATAAGTATATTAGGCCTGATGTTTCTTTGTAGGTTGGTACATTGTTTGGAAGTGTTGCCTGTCCAAATTCCGTTTCGTTCGGGAGCTCCTGGGTGGCATGTCAGAAACGCCCCCAGCATCAGAGACTAAACAGCCAAAACAGAGCAGGAAAGTTCGAAGAGAGTAGAAAATTCAAAATAAGGTAAAAAAAAATCCTAAAGGAAGGAAGCTACTTTAAGACCATAGAGTATGAATTATAAAAGTTTAATTGCTAGGCTTACAGATATTTTCTCTACATTTCAGGTCAAAATGAATATCCGATGTGCACGTCCCAGTGACCTGATGAACATGCAGCATTGCAATCTTTTGTGTTTGCCAGAGAACTATCAGATGAAGTACTACTTCTACCATGGACTCTCCTGGCCTCAGCTGAGCTATGTAGCTGAAGATGAGAAGGGTCACATTGTTGGTAAGATTAAACATCAATAGTCTCTGATCATTAACAATTAGTAGAAGGAAGATGTGATAGAAAAAATCTACAGACAGAATGTAACTGCTATTTTGGCTTACTAAAAAGCTAGAAGTATAGCAAAAAACCCAGATTATTAATTATAAAAAACATCTTGGAGACATGATAGAGGCTGACCCTATTTGTGATCACTGATAACCTTGTCAGTGAAGTCTGATCTATTAAAACCAATTATATTTGTTTCATCATCACCAACACCTTTAAGAAATCCATAGGCCTAAAGATGTCACAACTGACAATCATAGGCCACCTCTCCACAGAATTCCCCTAAACCTTTAAGATGCCAATGGTTTTTAGTTCTGTGAGCTGAATGACCTGCCTATTGCCACTACTAGATAAAGCTATGTCAAACAAAATATACTTCCAGGTTATGTGCTGGCCAAAATGGAGGAAGATGGGGAAGACAATCGCCATGGACACATCACCTCACTTGCTGTGAAGCGCTCACACAGAAGACTGGGTCTTGCCCAGAAACTTATGAATCAGGCTTCACTTGCTATGGTGGAGTGCTTTCAAGTAAGTATTTTTACCAACAACATAAGGAGCCATTGCATTGAGAGGTTGTTTGTTTATAATCTGACTGTTACCATTTATCTTCGAAATAGCTTATCTGATTGAAATGCAGTTTTGTTCAATCTATTTGACTTCAACTATGTATGGTTCTTTCGCTCCAGGGTATAAACCCTGTACCCATAGTATGACTAGGTAGGGTGCAGTAGATGATGGAAAACACATTCCATCATCTATTGAGTTTTAAAATAACCTTTAATGTACTTGTGTATTTTGTCAATTTACTTTTTCATTTGCCTGAAATAAGCATTTGCCTATTCACTGCCACTGGGATTCCCAACATGACAACAAAATTTTGGCAGATTATGATCATAAATATTGTCCCATAGTGGAAATCAAGGTGAACTTAAACTACTTCTCAACTTACTCAAGTTCAGTGGTCAGAGGCAAGTTTAGACATAATATTTGGTGTACATCCACATTTTGCATTGTAGTCAGCACTCCATGTGACAGGTTGCAAGCCCTTGGCTAATTTATTGGAATGCTAACTGATGGCACATGCCTTCGACTTTTTAGTTTTAGGGCAAATTGGATTCCACACAATATTTTCCTTTACTCTTTGAAGCATGTGTATTTAACATTAACACACTCATGAGTACATGACCAGACTCAAACCCGCAGATTTGGATAAGAAGTTGTAGTTTTTTTTTACACTGTATTGTTGTCTAAAACCAATTTTTTTATTACAGGCTAAGTATGTATCACTCCATGTGAGAAAGAGTAATAGAGCTGCCCTAAACCTTTACACCAACTCACTGGGCTTCAAGATCTTAGAGATTGAGCCTAAATATTATGCGGATGGTGAGGATGCCTACTCCATGTCCCGAGACCTCAGCACTTTTGGAGATGACAACCAGACTGATACTGAAAACTTGGAAATCAAATCAGAATCTGCAATAATATCATCCTGCTAACTGTAAATAAAGCATTTATTTTACTTATAGAGTTTCTATTATCTTTCCTATTATCTACAGTAGCTATAATTTGTTGTCTACCAGTGGGAAAAATCTCATGAAGATTTGAAAAAAACCATTCTAAAAACAAAGAACAAACATGCACACAACTGGTATTCCTTGTGATGGGCATTCTAAGGTGCAGAGATCTTTGAGGATACCAAGTAGGGGATCACCTTACCCACATAATCTTTGCCTGCAAATTGTATTATCATGCCTCTTTATTTCATGATCTCATTTCCTCTTTCTACTAATACTAATATCCTTCTTTCTTCCTTAGATCCTGATATATCTCCTTAGCTTCTTTCATATGCACTAATAATATTAACCTGTAATATATTATATTCATAAACTCCGCTGATCCTTATCCTAATCCTTTTAAGATACTACCGCACATCCGCTAGAAAAAACTACAATGGCAAAGTGGCAATGCAAAGAGAAGAAAAAAAAGTAGGGGATCAAGTTGTCAGAGGCTTATCCAGATAATAATTCTAGATTTCCTCAAATCTCCATGAGATTTTCCTGTTTCTACCCTAGAGGAGTTGTAAACAGTGGTTAGTTCCTATTATAGAGGCATAGGCCCTAGAGGGGGATAATGTTCATATGTTAGCAACTCTGCTATGTCTGTGCTTCTGTCCTTAATACTTGGTATATGAAACTAGATAGCTGCTAAGTTGTGCAACTTATATGCTGTCTCTCAACATTACAACATTTGAGTCAGATACAAACTTTCATTGATACTTAATTGTTGAGTCGATAAGTAAGACAAGTACATAACTTAGCAACTATCTATCAGCCATCATGTTAAACAAAAGTATTGGTGGTAGACTTATTTTAGTGCACATGTTTGAGGTTGGAGTTCAATTATGGTGGGTAGTTAAATAGACATACAAAACTTGGTGAAAACAACATTTAATTGCTAAAAAACTTACCTAGGCTTTACAATGATAATTAGTTAGATAGGTATCTACCTACCTATATAATAGCTATTCCTCATCAACATCATCTTCAAATAGGTGATTCAATACAAGAGATGCCTTGTTGGCATCAGCATTTACTTTCATAGGGTCTGGTCTGATAGTTTTTTCTTTTTTTACAACTTTTTGGCCCACAACATATTCAGGCATAACAACTTTATTACCTTTGAACACAGGTTTTTGTTCTATACATGCAGCAGCCTTTTTTACAGTTGAGGAAACTTGAAATATCGGCTTTTTGAATACTGCATCGTCAGAATCAACATCCATTTCCGAATTAGTCCCTTGTTCTTCTAATTTTTGCATCAATGCTAGAGCAGTAGCTGTGTTTGTTTTTTCGGACATCTGTTCAGGTGTCACATCCTCTAGTGAATAATACACCCATTTTTTTGGATTTTTTATGTAATCTGGTATTGTTTTGGCACGTAAACAGTCTCTCATGTTTGCTTCAGGTCTTTTGTATATGCTTTCCTTCCCTCTGAACTGTTTCATTTCGTGCTTGAGTTTCCTGTAAGTGCGTCTATCAACTTCACCGTAGTTTGGAGGGTCGATAATTTTATTTGACTTAGAAAAGCTGTACTGATCCTCAGCGTCTTTCAACGTGTTGAAGAGACTCTTCTGTCTTTCATGATATGACGACATTATTGCTTTCTACGACAAGTTCACATGTATTATTTTATTCAAAGATAAACAATTCTTCACATACTTACGCGTCAGTCACTCACAATTTGATAAACTTATGTATGTAGCTCTTTTCTTTTAACTGTTGTTTTTGATTTTAAACACACTACTGGGATTGGAAATATTTGTAATAAACAAAACAATGCGGAGCGGAGATATTTATTATTCGGTCGGAACTCACGAGTCCGGTTATTGTACAACCATGGAAAGCACAACCATGGAAAGCGCAGCCAGGAATACACAGCCAGGAAAGCGCAGCCAGGAATTTGCGACCAAAATGGTCGCAAATTCCTGGTTGCGCTTTCCCGGCACGTGCTGGGAATGTCCAACCATGGAATGCACAACCATGGAAAACACGGCCAGGAATTTGCAACCAAAATGGTCGCAAATTCCAGGCCGTGTTTTCCATGGTTGCGCTTTCCCGACACGTGTCGGGAATGTACAGCCATGGAATACACAACCCGGGATTTTGTGACCATTGCTGTGATTGGTTGAAAGCCCATGCTTCGTTTAGATGCAACTACAGAGTATAAATCGTACTATCCTATTTTTATAGACGAGTACCACAGACTATAGATGAAATCATTAAACCCAGAAACACACTAGCCACAAGTGTTGATTTGATTATAAATAAATAATGCTGGACATTATTCACACATTTTTGATTCCTACTTTTCTGAGTGGTAATAAAAAAAAAACCTAATAACCTAACCTATCCAAGACGGATTTGCCTAGGAAGGTTTTTTCAAGCCAACATTAACTTATTGTTTATGTTGGCAACTCTTGATTGAACATATTAGAACTTGCTCAATGCAAACGAGGCTCGTCCTCGTCATGCGACTACTTTGCATCGACCAATGAGAGCTCAACAATATGACGAACTCTCGACCAATGAGCGTCAAGAGTTATGACGTCATTTGGCTTCAAATTCCATGGTTGCGTTTTCCAGGGTTGTACATTCCCGACACGTGTCGGGATTGTCCAACCATGGAAAACACAACCAAGGAAAGCACGAACTGGGAATTGGAAGCCATTTTGGCAGCCTTTTCCATGGTTGTGTTTTCCCAGTGTGTGCATTATTTTGTACGGACTGGAAAGCACAACCATGGAAAACACAACCTTGGAATTTGCGACCAAAATATACACCAATTCCATGGTTGTGTTTTCCATGGTTGTGCATTCCATGGTTGTGTAATCACGGCACCCGGAACTCACGTCAGGCAGGTTAGACTTATCTGTGACTGTCAAATACTGTTAATGTCAAAAAGTCTGTCAGTGTCACTAGATACGTTTTTCAGTTTACCCTATTTTTAGTCTCATTTTACCATTACATTAATTAAAAATTCCCTAATTATCTTCCACAGTTAATATCCGTAATATCAGTTGGTTTAAGTTTCTAAATGATAAAGTCGTCCAAAAATCGTGTCATTGTTGATTTCAAACTATGACAATACAGCGAAGATTGCAGAACAATGATAAAAACCATTCTAGTTGAGCACCCACCAATTAACCCGTTTTTTAATAGTCACTTACATAATCGATTGTAGGTAATGGTTTAGTCGTTGTCTACTTAGTAGGTACCTTCCTACTACGTGATCAATCAAAAACCATTCCCTTCATTTCGGAACAGCCTCAAACGATGGCGAACGGAAGCCGGAAATATTTCGCGGTCATTAGGTATTAACTTTACTTGCATTGTAACAAATCTTACTTATTAGTTAAGAGTATCTACTACTCCGTAAATAAAGAAGTTAATGAGTTTGTAGATTGAAACATGGAAATGCAATGTGTAGCTGATGAGCGCTTAGCTAGGTCAATACGGTATAGATTATATTCGGTATAGACTTACCTGCTTATTAACCTTGACGACTGAGACATCAACGTAGCGTTACCGTGTCCCCTAGTGACTTGTGGTGATCGGGCTCGAACTTATCTATTAACTACTAGTTGTTGCCCGCGGCTTCGCCCGCGTGTTATGTTAATAAAAGTAGCATAGGACCGTCTCCAGGCTTCAAACTATGTCCACCAACTTTTGAATGAATCGAACCAAGGATTACAATTTATACAAAGTTTAGAACTCAATTGCACACCCCCAAACGGTAATTTTGAAAAAATAATAAATACGTATTTCATTATTTACTTTAAAGTTTATTTGTACAGAGTTTTGAGCGAATCAAACAATATTTTTTTTTTCATAGAAACTTTACCGCTCTATTTAACCCCCTTAGGGGTCGATTTTCGAAAATTAGATTAGCCTATGTGTTATTCCAGATCATAAACGATCTAAATTTCAAATTTCATCAAAATCAGTTTAGTAGTTACGGAGATACGTGGTAACAAACATTCACACACACACACAGACTTTCGCACTTATTATATTAGTAGGATCTAAACTAACTACTATTTGAAATTAAAAAGATAAACTCTAAAGAATGTTTCAAAAGAGCAATTCGCAAACAATTTCTTGATGAGCTGTATTCATAGTTTACCCTACCTTCAAACTATTATTCATATGTATTAGTGCCTATAAATATATAATTATATATATTAAGTAAATGTGATAGATATATAAAATAATATTGTATCTGGGTATTATAATATTATGGTATAAGTTGATAATCTCTCAATAGAGAAACAAACAAACAACGTTAAAAGCATATTCCATAAATAAGTACCTATGTGCATATTCCAGCAAGTAAAACTTTATATTTAGTGTTACTGACTGAGTCTGTATCACCATATAATATATATGTCGCAGCCAACTAGCTTAAGCTAGCCTTTCTGTTAACAGCCTAGCCTTTTTACTAAACAACAGCCGGAATGTCATTGCGAAGGCAGCCAATGTTTAGCCATATTGTAAACAGTAGATTAGGTTTTTGGTTTTTCTTTAATTTATGACATTGAGTAGGTTTTGATATTTTTTTTGAATGGCTGAATATCATTCAGTAGGTAGGTAGTTTTAAGTAGGTAGGTAGGTAATTACCTAAGTGCCAAAAGATTTATGTTGTTCGTAATGAACTAGCTGTCTTTAGATAGAGCTACGCTCGCCTGTGGCAAACAATGTTTTCAATGTTCGTGTTATTATTGTTATTTACAATGCCTGACTCTTAACATACGATATTAGGAAATGAGGTACCTACCTAGGTATCTACCTACCTACAGTACACGAGACGTACGTGCTATTATGCTCCAGTTTAGCTCAACAGAACCTTCACACAACAAAGCAAAGTATAAAATTGAATAAAGGAACTACAAAGAACTTGCAAGTTAACAATTGATACCGCGTTTACATATGCGTCATTCGCGAACGAATGTACTTAGTTCTTTAACCAAGTACATTCGTGCTATGTGGAGGAATATATGATAGATATATAGATCATTTTTTATTTAAAACCTACGGACAGCACAGACAAGAACAAATGACAAGACAAACAAAAAAAATGAGTAAATTACAGAAGAATACAATACGTGGGTGCTAATCAGTGCTAACGAGGGCAGTCTATGCTACAGAGGTAGGTATGGGTCGAAAAGATCCATACATATATCCATATATTTTCCGCCACAGATAAGTACTAAGTAGGCAACACTCATGCGCGAAAGACGTTTATCTACGGGTAAGCGCGGTATGACCGAGGAAGCGGTATCTTGGTACAGTAATAAATAAAGACAGTTTTTTTAATCCAAAATCTACTTGATATTTTATTTAGTGCCTTCAGTATGTACCTATGTATTGACTAATGTATTGCCTAAAAGGCTACTAACCTACGAGTGAGTATGCAGTTTATTATGTTGGCACCCATCACTTTTCTAGGAATACATACCTAAATGAGATACGCCCGTCTGCACTAAGCTTAGACAGTGACTTAAAAAACAGAAACAAACACGCTCACGAATGGAACCTTCATGATGGAGATCCTCAGATCCGTACTCAGTACGCAGATCTATGAGAATACCAAGTGGGTGGTAGTCAGAGACACGTTCAAACATTATATTTGGCACATGTCTGCTTTTTGCAAAGTTGTTCGCATTACACGCGACAGGTTGACGCGAACATTGACATCAATTTTACCTGTTTTGTCTGCAACGAAATTTAGTTGCCATTTTGTGCAGGCCTCTAATGACAGATTTATATAAAAAGAACTTCTTTGCCTTAGCTAAAGTAAGTGCCTTTGCTGGGTAAATCTTTGATTGATTACTACCTACTTCCCTATTCAACGGCCACCATTCAGATATCGTGTAGTGCGTGACTTTTTAGAAAATAATCTAAATAATGAACAAGGAAGTATACTACATATATTTACAAGAGCGGATCCAAGGAAGGGGCACAGGGGCCCCCAGACGATTCAAATTAATCGTCTAACTAAATGGACTGGCGTTAATGCATATCCATCAAGACATATTGCTTTAATGGTGAACGCTGAAGGATTACTGGATATTTTCCGCAGACATGTTAAAAAAAAATACCATTAGGTACATGTACAAACGTCTGTGTGTGTGAATGTTTTTTACGAAGTATCTCCATAACTACTAAACCGATTTTGATGAAATTTGGAATGTAGATAGTTTAGGACCTGGAATAACACATAGGCTAATCTAATTTTCGAAACTCGACCCCTAAGGGGGTCAAATAGCGCGGTAAAGTTTCTATGAAAAAAAATGTTTGATTCCCTCCAAAACTCTGTACAAATAAACTTTAAAGTAAATAATGAAATACGTATTTTTTATTTTTTCAAAACTACCCTTTGTGGGTGTGCAATTGAGTTCTAAACTTTCAAAAGTTGGTGGGCATAGTTTGAAGCCTGGAGACTGGTCATATGCTACTTTTATTAACATACCACGCGGGCGAACTAGTAAAGAATAAATCCCAAAGGCATAGTGCAATACTCCCCCAAGGAGTGTCCAGGAGTGTCCAAACAAGTAATTGTTTGGCCCCTCTCAGAAATAAATCCTGGATCCACCCTTGTCTAGGTAGGTGTACTAACAAAGAAATAATTGTTCAGTTAAATTTTTATCAGGCGAATTTATAAATACGTGTGCACTGAATTTACGAAATACCGATTTAAAATATTTTTTAATATTAAAAAACGTCAAACGGACGCTTTTTAATCAATTTATACAAAAATAAAAAAAAACGGATCCTATTTTAGCAAGGTTCTCTAATCATTGACCTATAAATAATAATTAATATATGATTACGACTATACCACGTACTTTACTATTATCTTGCTGTCGTTTCACCACAGCAGTACGTGGTATACCAAACCACGATAATTTAAATTCTATGATAAAAATGTTCGTCGTTTTGTCTATTTTACGAGTAAAGTCCTAATGGTAGTTATCCTAATAATAACTTAACATAACATCACTACATCATCATCACCATTCCTAGTATGAATAAGACATAGGTAATATTATACATTCATAAAATTGGACAACATAATAATTATTAATTCTACAATTTTTAACCAAAATACCTATTCTAATATTCAAACATACCTACTTAATAAAAAATAAGACATATTTTTGTTTCTACTCCCAAAAGCTATTCCTAATATGAAAAATGTAAGCATGCAAGAAAAAGAAAATTTTAAGAATCGGGATTAAAAAACCAAGCTATCCGATTCGATCTGCTCAGAAAGAATTTTACAGGTCAACAAACAAAATTTCGCAGGCAATATACCTAATAAATTGACGAGGTTTGACGATCTCTGGATGGCGCAGTGGGCGAAAGACGCAGGAGGTTCGATTCCCACCGCGGGGCAAATGTTTGCATAATCTACAAATATTTTAGTCATAATCTGCACATAATTTTAACCATAGATGAATGGTCGTATTTGGCTTTAATTCGTTGCTTTTTAGATGCATAATAGTAAGTACCTACTACCTAGTACCTAGTACGGGCCAGTAGGGGTTCTAATAGAATAGAGCATTCGAAAAGCAGTACATAAGTCATAGCTATTACACCTAATTACCTATGAGTTTCAATTTGTATAAACATAAACAATCATTGAACATCCTTAAAGCGATTTTGTTTTTACCTAAGGCCGAAGGAAGGTGCTTCAATTGTTGTTAATAGTCTTAGTTATTACGTAAATACACCATAATTCTGCTCATCTGCACAAACGTAGACAAAGTCTTAGTCATGTCTTAGGAAAAATATCAGTAAGACACGCCTGTCTTCACAAGCTTAATGCTTGGGTAAAAGATTAAAAAAAAAATTTATCGAGCTACGAGTATGTAGCTTTAACTCAAGTGGCTAAGTGGCATTTATAGCACATACTAGGTACGAACACAGTCGAAGGTTTCGTCAATAATGCCATCGCTACAGCTACCAAGATGGTATGGTGGTGTTTGTTTGTTATTGACCGCCGCGCATGCGCGTTGGCAATCGAACAACAAACGTGGCAGAATTCAGGAGCGCCATCATTTGACGTCGGAGAGGCTCGACAACGGCGCGTCTCTGAAATACAGCTAATATTAGCGCCATTGCTAGCCTGGGCGGGCGGCGCGCGCCGATCGTCTCAACACTTTCGATGCTAAACTCTATACAGAATTGCAGCGTTGTGAATTGCATTATTAAAAGCAGTGTATAATTAATTGTGATAAAGTGAAACTGATAAATGGTTCGAGTTCCAGGATTGAGGATTGAGATGTGAAGAGCTGGTTGTAGTACAACAGGTAAATTGTTTGACCATTACGGGATAATTGGTTATGATTAAGTTACCTTGTGGTGCAGACGTATGTAGAACGAAAAAAAATTACCTAGGTATAGCAAGTTGTTGCTATAGGTAAGTATTTTCCATCCAATCCAGTAGGTGGTTACAATGTTTTATCTTTAGAGGTACATCGTGACTGGAACATAAAATGAGTAAAAGGTTACTTCGTTAGGTACTTCCACAGTTAACAAAATTAGTATACCTATAGAGCCGAAATAATGTAAATTAAAAAAAAACACTCACGGTTGTTCTTGTTTAAAACTTCGCATGTTCTTGATGCAAAAAACTTTTAACTGTTTTTTGTTTGTACCTTTCCTGTGTTTTTACTAACCTCTCGAAAATAGTTATCTTAAAAATCACTATGCAGTACTGCGATCATTTAGAGCTAAAAAAACTAAAAGTAAAAATATTGGAAAAAATTGACAGTCTAAAATTAAGACTTTAGAAAATGTTGACAGTATTTTTATACATAGTACCTAGCTATACCAAAAAATCGTAGGCATGTGATATTGGCTAGTGTTCCAATAAGCGGCGATGGGCTTGCTACCTTTAACGTAGAATGCTTACACCTACTATGCAAAACATCTACATGGTTGGACGTGTCTCTGACCACCCTTTTCATGGTATCCTCACAGATTTGCGTACTGAGTATGGATCTGAGAATCTCCATCATGAAGATTGCAGTTACGCGCGTGTTTTTTTAATAGTAAAATATAATCGGGGTTAATGCGGGCGTTTGTGGAGGAAATGTTATTGTAAATAATTTTCATATCCCGAAACGTCGTTTTTATTAGCTTCAAATTGCATTACATTAAATAGATAGCGTTTTTATAGTTCAGGTTAGGTAGCAGTAGTTTGTCTAATACTACCTACTGCTAACTTAAACTACCTATAAAAACTAAGTCTGTTTACCTACCTACGTACCTACCTGTTGTTATTTTAGTACAGGTACGAAACAGAGTTTCAGTCACTTTCCGCAAAACCAATTAAATAGGTACAGAAAAAAAAATTGATACGCAAAACCTCTGCCTACCTATATATATTGCTATAGATACCCTTATACGTGAATAAAATATAATCTATGTACCTACCATGTGAAGATTTGTATGAGAAGTTTCAAGTTTTTTAAGTTCTAGGAATTAGATTTTTCATACAAAGGTTTTCAGACCCAACCGGCAAACAAGTTGGGTTTACTAGCCCCCACACTAGGATTCCTGTGTTGTGGGTGGCTAGTTTCTTCCAAGGGTAGCTAGTCAAGGTAGGTAGCTGGGTATAAAGTTGAAATACTAATAAACTCAATTAGGTAGGTAGGTATGTTTTGCTCCTGGTAAGTACAGTAGCTTTACTGATCTAGATCAGTGAATACTTTTCAAATAAAAAACTGAACTGAAACGGTATAAGTCAAATCTACCTTCGCTTTTCAGATTGGTAGATTGTTTAAGCTATTTTGGTCGATGACCTAGGGCCTAAGGGCGGTTTTCGAAGCCTAAGGTTGTAGGTAGGTTTATACCTTTACAGTGATTGTTAAGAGGGGGAGGTAGAGAGTTTAGTCTGCGTTAGTTATAATACTAATATGGACAAGACTAATGTATAATGTACCTGATTAGAGTAATGGCGCAACCTCTCGGTCAACATTAGCATTGCTATTCAACGAGGTACTGCAGCCACCCTTTTGGTCACTCTGCCCAGGGACCGCAGAAGTACTCCGTGACGAGGGGGGCAAATTTCTTCACTCCTTCAATCTCCAGCCCTGGCTTGGTAGGCGGGTACCTATATACGTGATTTTAGGGGAGGGGGCATTTGGGCCCCTCTGCCCCTCACTTCCGCGGCCGCTGACTATGCCTATGCTGTCGGTGAATCTGTACGTAGGTATACCCAGTAAAATTACAAGATAGAAATAATAGTCTGTTTTAAGTTATAATACTTACCTAACTTCTTATATGTATAATATAAAACAAGACAGTTCAAGATAAACATCAGCATTTGTTTGCGTATATTAATTAAATTAAGTAGGTACCTAGTAGGTCGGTGTCTACCTACAAACTTTTTGTATTTAGTTAAAAAAAGTTATTCATATCTTAACTTGTTTTTGTATGGAAGGATAGATCAACAGTTGCAACCTCAGCTGTGTTAAATCAAACATTGTCTGTCTCCGATTAGGTATCTATAGTAGGTAGCTTGTTAAAAGATAATAATGTTCAAACAAGGATTTATTTAACAGCAGAGGCAAAATATATTACAAGGTTGGTATTATTGAACGCCCCCTAGTGACTTTTAACGATAAAACCAATCTAAGTCTATCATGTTTGTATGTCTTTAAGGGTAGTTACCCTTGAAAACACACGTACACATCGATTGGAAAAAACGCATTACAATCCTATTCGTTTCGGTGATAAATGATAGCAGACAAACGAACAAACAAACATCTTCTTATGGCAAACGCTTTTATCGTCGCGGGTAAAAACTAACAAAGTATCTCGAATGCCAACTATTGCGGTCTAATGCGGACCCGTTTGAGAACCTTCTCATTTTTTTTTCAAGTCGTTTTTAATATGTAGTAGGTAGATAAACTCTACGTGAGAACATAATTTTCCGGACCGATTTTAAACATCGGCGGCAGCAGGTATTCATACTTAGAGCGTTTTGCAGAAACATCTTCTGAAAAAAGCTTCATCTCATTGTAGGTAGAATTACTCATGGTTGGTTGGCAACTTGGCAGGTATCCAAAAAGAATCATAAAGGCGGACAAACCTACTGTATAACATTACTGATCATGATTCTATGGATTTGCCTATCAACTAGGAAATATTTTAGGTACCCAATTAGGGCATGATTTTATCATTGTGTAATAATATTCCTAATAGGAATACAGACATGTATACTGGCTGAGCTTTTAACACAATAAATACAATATAGGTTTTTTTATTTAGTATCGAACGATTTTATTAGACTGTATTACAAACAAATAAATTTCATATCCATAATATTTTAAATAAACCTACAAATAATTAATTAATTACAAGAATCGTATTGCGGTTAGGCGATTCTAACCTACTGATAACTGTGCTAATAAGTACGCTACTGACTAATAGATATACAAAAATAACTATGCTTACTAATTTAACTAGGTATTTGCATTAAATGAATAAGTATAATTGAAGCAATACTGCAGTAGGTATGTATAAGAGAAACTGTCCAATCCATTAAATTTGGAGATATTTGTATGTACTTCATTATAAATCGTAAAAAATGTAGACCTTAATTAGTATTACAAGAAGTCGAAAGTTATTTAATATACAAATTTTGGTATAAAACGTAAATGTCAGAAAAAAATAACAACTAATAACAGTGCACGGTTTTTTATCTTTTCAAATTCTTCTTTCTTTATTTACTAAATGTAACATAACGGATGAACCAAATCGTTACATCTAAAAACTATCTTTGACAACACTCGTCACTACTTGGAGCACAAGTAACAATCACTGAAGGATGGATAAGCCTTGTTCAAGATCTTTGGGTTAAGGCGTAGACAGGTGCCGAATTTGCACATTAAAAAGTAGCTATACAAGTTTCGAATGCAAGGTGCAAAACACACATTTTAGGTTTTTTCTCCCACAAACGATTACTTACTTTTCGAAAATATAAAACAACAGGGCTTTTTATTAAAGTACAATGTGAAAGTCCTAAAAATTTCATCAATACTTATCTGTTAATATCAGAGTTTTTTTGTCGTAAGGGTTATTTTCGAGTTCCTTGGAATATAGTTTTAATGACTGTACGTTATAGGTACGCGTAACTACCTACTATTCTAAATTCTACTCTACGTATTTGGTAAGCAATTATCCCATAGTCAGATGACTAATAGTACCAACCTGAAGGTGATTTATACATAAGGTACGTTCACTATGTTCATTATTATGCTCTATAGGAAACTAAAGTATATCTACACTGCACGTCATTGCCTTAGGCAAATTAATGGAATAATTTTATGGAAACGTTTTGACCCAATAAGCGCACAAATTCCACTTTGAAAAGTTTCCTCTGCGTGAAATTTTGCATGATTAAGCTTACGGGATAAAAGCGGGGAGAATAGCTAGCTGGGCTTCAGTTCTGAAGTATGTCCGCGCGCGACTTCATGGAGCTTACTAGTGCTATACCATTTGGATTTTATAACATATTTCGAAGTAAGTGCCTATTATTTCAAACACAAATCTGCCTTCTTGCACATCAATTTTCGTTCCAACATAAGGTGTAGGAATGAACAACTTTAATAGGGAATTAATTTGTGAATCGTTTGGTCAAAATCTGCACCTAACGTTCTGAAAGTGTAGATTTTATTAAATTGAGCGTTTCAGAACGTTACGTACAGTTTTTGTAAATAATGTAGATAACATGTCTAAGCTGACATGAGGGTGGAAGAAGAAAACATCGGGTTGTGCCGACCTTACGTAATTCCAGGAGCGAGGAGCGAGCACATCAAATTCCATAAGATTCCTCTCCTCTAGATCCGCGCCTCTAGATCTCCTCAAGGTCTAATCAAAATCCGTGCGTGACACTCAATAGAAGAATATGACGTGTTTGGGGTTAAAGGTTGTTTGTTTGTCTGTTACCATGTTCTTGTTTCATGTTTTCTAAAAAATTATATCGATTGTAATCCGTTTTCTTGAAATCGCATAACACAACATTTTGTTGTTAAAATTAACTTTATAACGGGCGGGAGTCCGAGGGTAATGAAAATGTTAATGATTTCCTTAAATGGCTGTGAGGCTAGATTCGTGACTCCACCTTTATCTTTGTATTCGATTGCATAGACAAAGGGTTCATGTTGCTAAGGGGTAGATTGATAAATATATACTTACACACTTTACACGCAAAACGTAGGGTGTTTAGAGTAAAAGGTTAATTTTATTATCATTTTGGTGGTTACAGTTTTTTTTAAATTGTTTTATTCTATAGATAATAATCATATTTTCAAAGTTTTAAGTACACAAGCAAAAAATGCCACAGGAAAACTTGTCTATGTTTTTTTGCTAACTGCTCAAAATTTATTTTAACTAAACCCAACATTTTATGACTTTCGCAAGAACCACTCAAGCACGAAACCCTAAAAAGATCACATGAAATCGAAATGCCTTGTACTTCGTCTTAGAAAGTATGAAGTTTTCTTGATGTATTTGGCCAAGTTTTATTTCGAAGCTGAAAGTAAATATTCTGTTGAATTTCACCGAATTTTTCTTTCAATTACTTTATGTATCAAGGAACTTGTTTGGTAGGTACTTGCATAAACACTATGAGTAGGTAATAGAAACGTTTCAGACATCATATCAAATGATTAAATTTTCGCACTTTATGGGCGTAAAATTTTGTAAATGAGTTGACCTCATAGAGTTCTGTAAGTTTTAGATGTTGTTGAATATTGTCATTACTCATAGATGCTACCTACCGATAGGTAACTATAAAGGTGGGATTTTTGACCTTCCTTATTATTCGTTTTACGCTCGATTCGTTAAGGCTAACACAAAATAGTCGTAAATTGTAACGATGCCCGAAATCAGATCAACACGATCTGAATAATGCCGAAGAAGTTAAATTTCGGTCATAAAAGGATGACTAAAGTTTGACACATCGACGTGATGTACCTAGAGATTAGTAGAGATGAATCAGTTTTATGTCTTCTATCGCCAAACAGTATTTTTATTTTGGGTTGATATTACAGACTTAATATTGTACCTACTTATTGATCACTCTTCAGATCTATGCCACAGAAAAAAACATTGTAGTGAGAGTTAGTATTGAGGGTGCATCCTAAAACTATATAGATGATCCTATCTACTCTTATCGCTCTGGTTTGGCTTAGCGATATGATAAAATATCCTGATGTTTACATAGCTGGATCTAGGTAGGTGAGACCATAGATTGTACCTAAGGTAGTTCGCAAATAAGTTTATTTCGTACGTATCTACTTTTCGTATTCTACGTAAGGATTAGAATAGGAGCGTGAGTTCTGTGAATGAAATATTTTATAATCAAGTGTGATTCATATTCTTCTGCCAAGAGCTTGACGAGTCGAATTCATACAACTACGATATAAATATATACTTATACTTACCTACGTTTTTAATTGTAGAGTATAAATCCGCTGTGGAAGTGTTGTAGAGACGTAGCGATTTCAGCCGCCATATTTAATCTTGACCCAGTTGTTGTATGTAGGGCAACTCGCTTGGGCCGCCCAAACCGCGCCCGCCCTGGCGAATGTGGCTCAGTACATCTACAGTACATATCCGGTTCTCACAAGGTTAATATTCACCAATACTGAAAACTAATAAACTGTAACTGCTAAATTTTAAAGATGACACGCTCTCGTTGAGATGTAAAAATGTATTTAAATTTGTATTTTACCAGATTGAAGTTCTTGGTATAATCTTATGGAATAGGTAAAGTACCTAGATGCCCACCAAAGTCTGCGTCCTCCATAGAATGCCATGATAAACGGGTTGGAGATGCCTCTGGTGATCTGGTGCAACTGTTACAATGTTTACAGTAAATCGTTTACTTAAAACTAATAATAACTTTAAATTGTAATGCCAATGTCATATGTAAAAGGCTTTATTACGCCATCCAGTAGATACCTACTGAATCAATATTTGCAAACTTCTGAAAGAATGTTTGAGTTTGGCTTCTGTGGCGTATTTGAACTAAACCGCTTCGTGATAACCACTGAACAAACTGTACGATACAAAGTGCTTACCTAATCTGTTCTAATTCAATATTTATCGTTAGGATTTTGGTTCTTCATAATGACCACAGTGTAATCCTTATAAACCCTGCTTAATTATTGTCCTTGACTTAAATAATCTACATAAAATACAGTCGAACAGACCTTACTAAACTGTGCTGCGTTTTAAATCAACTTACTCAAAGTATAAGTGCATTTGCTAAATTTAATCGAATATCTAGGTAGGAACTCATCATTTTATGAGAATCAAATGATGGGTTCCTACTTAGTTGTTCGTACCTATAGGTACGAACAACTAAGTAGTCTAAGTAGAACTAAGTAGTTCAGGGGAACATCCAACTAATATTATAAATGTGAAAGTTTGTGAGGATGGATGTTTGTTACTCTTTCACGCAAAAACCACCAAACAGATTTTGATGAAACTTTACAGTAATATAGCTTATACATCAGGATAACACATAGGCTTTTTATCCGGGTACCACGCGAGCGAAACCGTGGGCAGAAGCTAGTAAAAAAAGAAATTTACTTAAATTTTTACCCTTAGAGTTAAGAAATTTTAGTTACCTTTGATAATTTGGGCTTTTGAGCGTAGAGGAGTTCCAGATACTTAACTTCTGCGCATGCGCAGTCCATTATTTGATTACCTATGGTAGGTAGATGCTAATGTTAAAATACAGAACTTATTAAATTAGTAGAATTATTTGAATTATAGTAGAGACTTTAATGTCTCCTGCTCTGGAGTCTAATTTCGGTAACCCTGCATCGCAAATGTCGATTCATTGCATATCCATTTCCGCATGTCGTAGTCGCAGCTGCTGTTGCCGTGATCTATTTCAGACTCTCCTGTTGCGATATTTGGTTTTCCTTCTACATTTTGATTTTGATAACTTCATGTAACTACAACTGTGACTCTCCTCAGAGAGTCTGAAATAACTCAGAAGTTTGAGGGCATGTATTCCGTAGAATTAATTAAAATGAGTATATTTTGTTGGTACTAAGCATTGACACTCTAAACTGAACTACCAAACCATAACATCACAGTTATAATAGGTACCTACCGAATATTCTTTTGCAGGGACTTTGTGTCTTATAAGTAAGCTTAAATGGTGATCTTTCTGAATTGTATTTTCTGACCTTTGATGAAAGTGAGGTACGAGTAGATGTCTTTTGTCTACAGGATCGCATCTGTTTTTGCGCCAATTATTATCTTGATTAGCCGTTGTTTTGAGAATAAAAAGCGTGTTTGGATGATATAAATGCAGTAATTAAAAGTGCCTTGATTCGAAGCAAGGTGACCGCTCACCGAAGTTATCAAAATTAGATCATAGTTGAGCAACAGTAGGATCCACGCATGACGGCCGATGAGGGCACTATCGAACCGTGTCTTATTCTAGTCTCTGATTTTACAGAGAGCCAGATTATCTGAAAAGTTCGAATTAAAACTAGATTGAGATACATTGATATGAGTACGATAATTCAATCATGCATATTTTAATGCACAATCCATTTAGCTCCACGGAACGCATTTGCTTTCGTAACTTTGCACCGTCATAGGTACTGTCTCTAAATATAGGGCAATTCCAGGCCGAGCTATGCGAATGTATGTGGGTCGAACCCGAGCAACCACTAATCCAATGTCCCTTTAGATTCAACATGAATACAAGGAATCACAGATTTGGTTGGGCTTGCGTAATAATGAAGCGCGGCAGACGACTTTATTTTGATCACTAATGAACATTTGAAACACGGAAACCGGTGTCACGAAGAAAAAATAGTGCCTGAAATTCTTCAGCATAACCTAGGTACCTACATAAGAAAAACCTCTGAATCTTCGCAATCAAGAACGCATTAAAGTACCTATTTGTCCTGTCGATGTTTTTAAGCAGGTCGATCTGCTAACTTCTAAAAAATATCAAGCCAAGTACAAGTGATGTGTATTCCAAAATGTAATAAGAACAAAGAGATTACATTACTCTCAGTGATCGTGGAGAGCGTTTCGTCAATTCCCGCGATTATTTTTGTTTACTCTTCAGGAATGTTGACGCACAAATGTTGATGCACATTTTCGCAAAACTCATGCCTGTCGCCACTCCATCCTGCCATACGATTACACTTAGGTTGTTAACCTTGCAGATATTTTGGGACGTTTGATTCAGATCATCATCTGAATCACTTTGATTTATGTATTTTAGAGTTTTTTCAAAACACAAAACGTTGTGATCAAAGCTAAGTAAAAAAAAAACAGAACAAACACGCTCACGTCTGTATTCCCCATGATAGACATCCTAAAATACACACTCAGTGAGTAGATATTTAAAGATACCAAGAAGGATGTAGACAGAGACACGTCCAAACCAAACATTACACTTGGCACATGTCCGCGTTTTGCAAGTAGTAGGCTTCCGCGACAGGTTGCAAGTCCATTGCCACTTTCATAATTGATAATATTACAAATTACGTACCTACCTTATTTTTCGTCAATAAGTTCTTTTGATTTACTATCGAACGCGCACGAGTGGTACTCATGATAGTATGCATGGTGAAAAATAGACGTACAACAAACTGCCCTTGGTGAAGTATTTAACACTATACGATGATTCTTAACACAAACAGCAGTAATAATGATTCTTTATAAGGTGCTGATATGCTCATACAGGATATAATAAGGGGTGCTAATACAATCTGTTAGCATCTACAAGAAAACCCGTAGGAAATAACAAAAGATTAAAAATTACGTTCCTATATACCCAAAGCTAACTTGATATACAATATTGCACTTCAAAAAGTTTCGCTATGCTGAAAAATGATTTCTTATAATTACAGGTGACTATAAAGATTCAAGATGACAGTGGTCACGAATCCAGCGTGCATATCAGACACACCCACGCCAACGGAGTGTACTCCTTCCGAGGAAGAGTTTGATAACGAATATGTCGAGGAGGAAGAGGAACAGATGACGATGTGTCGCGACTACCTACACGAGCCGCCGCCGGACTCATCAGGGCTCTACAACAACGAGCTGAAGAGCGACATCGTCTTCGTGGCCGGCCTCGGCGACGACCAGTGGCGTTTTCCCGGGCACCGCCGCGTGCTCTCCGCCGCCAGCCCCGTCTTCTCCGCCATGTTCAAGGCCAACCCCACGGAGACAATCACCATCGACTACGTGGACCGTCGCGGATTCGAACAACTTCTCCGCTACCTGTACTGCGAGCCCACCGTGCTCAATTCCGTGACCAGCGCACGCTTGACGCTTGACGCGGCCTACAAGTTCCTTTGTCCGTCGCTCGCGGAGCGCTGCGCTCGCCGGTTGGACGCGATGCTGAGCGCGAGCGTGGCGCTCGAGATCCTGCGTGATATGCGCTACATGTGCGCGCAGCTTCCGGGCGCCGCATCTGCGCCGCCTCTTCACATGTTCGGAAATGACCACGCGTCGCGCCTGCTCGCCCAGTGCTCGCAGTGGTGCGACTCGCTCGCACATAACACGCTGCTCATCATCGACCAGGAGGCGGATGCGACCCTCGAGGACGAGCAGTTCAGCGAGCTCACTTATGAAGACTTGGGCCTGATAGTGCGGCGTGAGACGCTGCGTGTGTCTAGCGAAATGGTGATCATTGAAGCGCTGTCCCGGTGGGCGACGGCGATGTGCCAGCGGTACAAGAAGGAGCTGACGTCGGCGAACAAGCGCGTGGCGTTGGGTGATCTGTCTTACTGCCCGCGGTATTTGCTGCTGTCGCCGGACCGCGAGCTGGACGAGGCGTTGGGGAAAGAGTTGTTGGAGCCGATGGAGCGTGCGTTGGTAATAGCACGCGCCCGGGGGCTATCGGCTCCAGTGCCAGTAGGCTCGGCACAAGAGAACCTGCTGCGGCATTGGGCTCGCGAACGTCCACGCACTCCGGCCGCGCTGCCCGTGCACCTCAGCGACCGCACCATGCCAGACCCTGAACCAGAGTTAGAGCCCAGTAAGTTTTGCGGCCGCAAGCGCAAGCCCAAGAAGATCAGACGGCCGGACTTTGCACCAGTCGCCCCTAAGAAGGAAGGTTGCTGCTCGTGCTTCGGCGAGAGCCTCTTGAGGGCTTTCATTTGTTTGTTCGACTGAAGTGATTGTAGGTTGAAATTATTAACTATTTAGTGTGCGAACGCTCGATTGCGACGCGACGGACACTTCACGGAGATGAATGCTTAGGAAATTATTAAAAAATGGCAGTTGTATGCTTAGCATTATATTTTTAAATGAGCGAAGTAGTCGTTTTTGTATTTTGATGCATTTAATGCTTGTTTTATCCGGCAGCTTTTATAATTAAATTTTGGGCAAAGTTAAAAGTAAAAAGATAACTTATATATCTTGTTAGTATATTATTACCACGTACTTTATTATTATCCTGCCAACGTTTCGTTGATAGTACCTATTATACGTGGTAATAATATCCTAAAATGATACCAAACCACAATAATTTCAACTACACAATCTATAAGTTTACAAGAATCATCAATGTTTACATGGATGTATCCTTGCAGTTGAGTGGAGGCTAATGCACCTACGTTTGTTGCTTTAGTATTTTTATCCAAGTGACAAATAGAGTATAAAGACCAGGTTTCATACTTTAAATAATTAAGAACCAACCCAGTTGTTCAAAGTGTTACACACACAAAATATTAGCCTCAAAAGCCCTTAAAAAAACAGGATAGATACCTAAGTAGTAGTATTATGTGATAATCAATTGTCTTTTGTTTAGTATGTTGTTATTAATCTATTTAATGCCTTATTCGTGTTCATGTAATTCATGTAAATCATATTATTCATTTAATTGTTGAACACTTGGATTTGTATCTTTTTAATATATCCTTGCACAAAACTTGGCATATATGTACCTAGCACTTAAATTTAGAATAATTTTGTTGCATTTAGGTACTGTTAGTTGAAAAATAATAGATAAACTTTTAGAGTAATTTTTAATTATTTAAGTATAATACTTTGATAACTAGTCCTATATTAAGTACATAATTAATTTAATGTTAAATGTTAGGTCAAAGTTAATATTGGTGTAGCTAAAGTCATGAACGAAAGTTCATAGAACGAATTTTATATACTTAAATCTTCTAGACGATCAGTGTGCAGTGTACTTATTTACCTATCTTTATATGTGCCATATTGAATATGGTTTGATAAAATATAATGAATTGGTGACTTGAAGAAAGCTTTATCGCTTACGAATTGAGGTTTTCAAGAGAATTGTTCTCATCTTTCGTTTCAAATTCCAATTTTTTTAAGTATAATGAGAATAATTACTAAGTAAATAAAATCGGTGTTTCAAATGAAATAAAGAGAATTGTTGCCTAACCTGCATGCCATGTTGCAATTATGATAAGTAATACTTACCAAATAATAGGTATCTTTATGAGAAACTCAGCTGTAAGCTGTATGATTATCCAAATATGAAGAAATTTGAGAAATTCCATAATGAATATCGACATTTTATTTAACTACCTTTCCTTTCCATACCTACTTCTATATTATTATTTAATTTATAAGAGTAAATATGATAGTGCTGTACCACTATCTTATTTACTCTGAAAACGTAAATATCATAAGTAGACCCACCTATTGACTTGGACATTGTTACATTTTAGAGGAATACAAAATTTCATAAGACCTAAGAAATGTTTGGGAAAGGCCTTTGAACCGATGGGATGTTGATGGATGAAGGTAGCCCAAGCAAGATCGTTCATCATGGCACACTTTGGTGGAGGCCTTTGTCCAGCAATACAATTCTACAGGCTGTTGTTGATAATGATGACGATACTGAAACTATACAGGACTGATGATATTATATAAATCCTACTAATATTATAAACGCGAAAGTTTGTGAGGAAGGATGTTTGTTACTCTTTGAAGCAAAAACTACTGAACGGATTTTGATGAAACTGTATAGTAATATAGCTTATACATCAGAATAATACATAGGCTACTTTTTATCCGGGTACCACGCGGGCGAAGCCGTGGGCAGAGGCTAGTATTATATAAATAAATAATGCTGACCCGAGATAAATATTTGCAGATCTTACAAACATTTGTCCCGCGGCGGGAATCGAACCCGCAACCTGCAAATCAGGCGGGCCTTCGCCCACTGCGCCACAGAGGTCGTTTAAGCTAGCTCCTACTCACGGCTTCGCCCATGTGACACCCGGATATAAAGTACCTAGCCTATATGTTATTCTTGGTAGTTTATGAGAACGAACTACTTATACAGATTTTAGTTTATCCAAATCGGTTCAGCCGTTCAGATTATTAGCTACAAACATCCAAACTATTTCGATGTATATAAGTTTCCTGATCAGAAAGTCTAATTTTTAAGTTGCCTAAATATTAGAAGATAGTAGAATTTTATTTTAAAAAATCGACGGTCTTTTTAGGTTTACTTAAGTCAGTAAGTATTTATTATTCATTTATCAAGCATATCGCCAAAATCATTTTCAAAACTAGATATGAGTCATATTAGATTGAAATATTTCTTTTTCCTCAAAGATAGGGTCTGCAGAACGGAAGGAGCTTTTCTTTGAGTTCAAACTTGTCGCTTCGCTATCAGAAACGGCTGCTTCCATTCTGTCCACTTTATCTAGCATTTGAGCCAACGAGGACTCAGCTACAAGTAGATCTTTGCGCAAAGAGGTAACTGTATCCTGTAGCTCAAGCATAGAGTTGATTTTTGCGTCAATCTTGTTGAACTTTTCAAGAATGGAGTCGCGTGCGTCTTGAGTTTTGTTCACCTGTTTATCTACCCTGGAGGTGATCTCCCAGTGGAGTTCCCTGAACTTTCTGTCGAAGGTGTTGTCCTCTTGGCTGTCTCTACGCTTGCGTTCGCCGGTGTTCGTGGATAGAGTGCGGTACTTGTAGCCAGAACTCCGGGAGGTGTAGCAGCTTTTGTGGAAGATCTCAGACATGTTTGCAGTAAGTAGATGTTTTCAATTTATGGATATTTACATTGTGGTCTCAAAATTTTTGATACTTTGTTAAATATTGCTCACATTGGTGTAAACCAGACAGCGGAAATCGTAGTATGCACAGACAACTAGGATGCTAACGCATGTAGTATGCGATCAGCATCTCTAATAAGTCTGTGTCTCAAAGTATTATATCTGTGATGGAGTACATAAGTCTTTTATGGAGAAAATAACCATTACAACTACGTCGAACCAAAGATCTCAAACGTAGATAGATAGATAGAAAGAAAATGCTTTATTGCACAAGATAAAACAAGTACATAGGTGAACTTAATGCTAATGAGCATTTTCTTTCAGCTAACCTAAATTGTGTAATGAATACCCTGGTACATATAGTAGTCTGTGGTAATGAAGAGTGGGAAACGTATCGGCTAGTTCCTCTATGGCGTTAGCATCCCTAGTAAGTCTGTGCTTGGTATACTTTTCGTATGTACAGACTTATAGCAGTCTGCGATAGATTAATAATCTTATACCTATATCTTCTAGTTTAGTGATTGCCGTCAATTTGTTGGTTAGGTACACAAAATGTAAATCCTTAATTGGCTGTAAGAAAAGTTTTTATTGGTTAAAGTCATCATTCCTTGAGAGCTGTGTGATTTTGTTAAATAAATAAACAAATAAATAGACTTAGTACTAGAAATGCTAACGCACGTATGTACTTATATCAGTAGGTACCTACATGATCTCTACTGTTAATCTAAGAGCAAACAAAAAGTACCACTACCGCTAGCAGTAATTTCATATTATAAAAGGAAGAATTTCATTTATGGTTTTGTTTCTATTCACTCCTCGCTATCAATGAGAGCTACGGGTTCGTAGTTCGTACTACTCGTAGCGCCATCTAAGCTAAATACATTTCAAAACTTATAAACACTGTTTGTAACAAGGCTTCATAGTTCCATATTCAACTACCAGAGAGCAGTGAAAACGCGCATGTAAACATTAACTCTCGCCTGTTTTCGTTCATTGCGTTTGCGATAGATGGCGAAACTAGAAAGAAAAGAGAGAAAATATTGTTTATTCTAACCAAGCAATAATTTAAGTTTAATAGGAAATGTTTAATTTTTCCTTCAGCAACAGCACAGTAGGTACGTAAGTATACACTGTAGCTTTTTCGTCTGAAAAGCTTGAAGTTTCTCTAAAGGGACGTAAGTAGGTAGGTAGTAGGTAACTACTACTCTAATAGCTATTGCAGTAGGCTGTAAAAATGGTAAGACAAGGCGAGCAATGTTCTATTTAAAAGGCTCAGACAATAGAAATGGTAATTTTAAAAGGACCCTTTCATAGACCACTCGAAAACGCCATAAAAACATGGTTAAAAACAATAATTTTGTTTCGTATTCAAAATTGACAATGGCACAGAAAAAACCATGCTTGAAGTTGAAGCCATTATTTTTTTCTTTCTAACAAAGGAACAGCAGGTTGGGTTTGGAACTCTATTATATCGAGATAAATTTATTTTTGATGAAGTGCAAAAGTCGTGGTTCTATGGACTCTCACGACAGTTTTTCGGTAAAATCAGTGATTTGGACACAATGTGGGTACAATCGTCCGTGAAGGGTTTGGCACACATGGGCCCAATATGTCCATTGTGCTTTATATTGGGACTAATGGATGTTGCTGGGAAACTCGACTTTACAACGAGTATCATTTTTTGTAAACTATTTCTATTAATCACAGGATAAATGACGCAGCAGAATTTATTTTTAACGCCTACTAGACGTATTCTATGGTACATACATATTAGACAGGTCAAACCATTGACTTATGTTTGTTTGCCTAACATGCGTAGTAAGTTTTCTCACGGGGTATATGCATTTTCAAAAATATATTGAAACCTAATCTAGGACACCTGAAACTTTGAGGTTACCTGGTGAGATATAATTTTGTTATATAGGGGTGGACTAGAAAATAATTCTCCGAAATTCAACCCTGGAACCCCGGAACATAAGCACAGTAGACAACGATTTAGTCGACTGAAGAGAAGTCAAGAAGTATTTCAGTCCCTCTTTTTCGTCTCACGGAAAGAGAAGCAGAATCATTTTTTGTAGGTATTATCTTCTGTAGACAAAACATTTATGCTGCCTACTGAAGAGTGCAGCGGAATGACGAAAAAAAACTCAACGCGAGCGAAGTCACGGGACGTTTAATTAGTATTAGTATTACCTGTAGATATGACGTCAATCAGTCCGAAAATATTAAATAGCTATTCAGGATTAATCTGCAAATAGCAATTATCCGTGTCTATTTGTCCCCGGCACACCCACTGTCGGGTATTGTCGGTATCAGTCCTGTCGGGTACCGGGAATATATCACAGGTACAATTCTAAATAAAAGCACTCGAGGTGGCATTCAACTCAACATAATAGGAGTAAAGTATTCATGGCGTTTTCAAAAATAAGCGCCACTAACATTGACATTTTGTTCGTCCTTTATTTTTTTAAGATTAGAGTTCCGCGTGCAAATCACAAACCTAAAAGAATTTGTTTCCGATCTGCTTAAAAATTTACGACCGTCTTATCCTGTGCATGGTCCTACCTAATAGAAATCTCTATCAAAGAATGAATGCATCGCAAATGAAGACAATACTAGCTTATACTTTGGTAGTAAAAATCTAATAATATTATTTATATTTGTATAATAATATTTTTTACCTCAACTATCTCGTACGAATTGCTGCAAAAATCAAAGTAAATGCATAAAAATAGTGTTAAAGAAATGTTTAACTCAGTAGCATGAAGTTTACAAATAAAATCTCTACAAAATGCTAATATTTAACTCGGGTACGGTTTAAATATTTACTCGGATACGGAACTCAAGGTACGGTTTCAACTCGCACTTAGCCAGTTTTTTTTTTTCATCGTTCGTTTTCTCATCCTAACGTAGACGTAGTATTCGAAACAGGTTCGGTTGACGCCAACAGGTAACCTTTTTTAGATGCCTTTGAAGAAGGGTCTTTCCCAAATTAAATTTTGGTCACAGGTAGAGATCGGTTACGATTTGCGTAAAACTTCAAGTTTTTTTTATGTGTATTTTTAATGTACTACATAGTTCTAACCTCACATTAGGATTCCTTGTATCATGAGAATCAGAAACCAAGAGTACCTGCGATGGTACCACAACATCCAGACCCGTTAACATTGACGTAATAATCGATATATACATTTTCTCAAAATAAATAAATGTATTACAAAAAAAAACACTCACGAATGTAATCCCCATGAAATAGATCCTCAGAACCATCTTCAGTAATACGTTCTGTGAAGATACCAGGAAGATAGTCAGAGACACATCCGAGTTTTAGAATAATAACGGAATAATAGGCGGTGCCTATCACTCAACTTTTTTCGTGCGTAGGTATTATTTTTCTTTTTTGTTTTTAGTTTAATACTTCAGTACCTTAAGTTTATCTTGAGTAATTATTGGTTGAGCTGTCTATGTCGTAGGTAGGTACGTGTAGGGATACCTTCAGTGTTCACATTTTATGATCCTAATCTGTGGCTATCAGTGAAGACCTATTATTGGCTACCTGTATTTAAGTATATTTAAGGACATTGTGTTATAACTGTTGGTTTTCCAAATAAAATAAATAAATAAATAAAAAATACATTACAAACATTCAAATCGATTTATTTATTTATTTATTTATTTATTTATCAGTTCACAAAGAAAGACTAATAAGAAAATCAAGGGACAAATCACGGTCATTCTCTGTGGTAGTCTTTTTCGCTTCCATAAAAATGTGCAAGAGAGCATGTCCTACGTTAATCTTCCTCCGTGAACATACTATAGGTAGGTATTAAAAATTCGATTTTAATACAGTAAGACCAACTACCAAAAATAAATAGCTACTCAAAACACAAAAAACAAACACGCTTTCTTAAGCGTGTTTGTTTTTTTCAGTCTTCTGTATTTCTTGATGGACATCCTCAGGACACCAAGTAGAGGGTAGTCAGAGACAGGTCCGAACCTTACGTTTAGCATATGCACGCATTTTGAAAACAGTAAGCATTCCATATGACAGGTTACAAGTCGATCGCCACCGCTCAAAACACAAATTTAAAAAATATAATATCTACTATCAACTCTACTAAGTAACCTGGGCTTCTAGACAAGTACCTTGTGCTTAGTTGTTCTCTCACGTTAACGCAAATTTGTCAAGAAAAAAGCAGCAATCAAGTGACATCTCAACAGCTAATGCCATTTCCATATAATTCAATCTTTCCGCTAGCGTTAACGCTAACAGAAAGTATTAGTTGTCTAAGGAGCCTGCTTATGTATTCCAGAGGCTCGGTTCAAAAGGCACGTTTTTCAATCATGTCGTGCGTAGTCCTGCTACCTACTAAACATTCCGAGACAGTAATCCGACACCACTTTGCTTTGGAATAAGAAAAAATGTAAATAATGTTGATGCGAGTCAACTTTTTGTAACGTAGCGCTCGTTCCGCAGAGGCAGAAAGTACTACAGAGCGCATAGTCTTATGTCATACATACATACACATACGAGCTATGGATTTACTCTAGGATTACTGAATAATCCCCGCGTACCAAGCAGGAGGTTCCGGATTTTATTTCCGTTAAGTCGTGTGTGTCCACACTTTAAAAACCAAGTCTTGTGACACTCTGTTTTTTGTTTTTAATTAAAAAATAAAGCCTAACAAAAGCCGAGGCTAAAATTAAGCTTAACACTAAATATATAACTATTAATAAAAAAACTCTTAAAATTACTATCCTACTAATTTAAAGTTATGAGTAAACACTGATTGTCGCTTACCTAACTCATTAAGTAGGTACATAAAAATTATACAGAATTTAGTAATAAAGTTATTATTTAAATGATATTACCTACCTATAGGTACTAACCTTAACTCAATGAATTGTCTATTTTACATGAAATTCTAGGACATCTACAAAATTATTTTTCAGTATAACAGCTCTATCTCTCTACAAGTGCAAGTTCCATTAGGTATGTGCTGTTCATAATTCTGTTTGTATTATGTACCTACATAGAAACACCTACATAGTACCTACATAGTATTTTTCCTCTAAGGTCCGTTCCCTCCGATCTGTTTTATTGGCGTCTGAGTTCTGAGGCCATGTACACTCATAAAAACTTATCTTTTTCGATACATTGTCCGGCAATAGGCGTCGAGATTACGAACTAATAAAAGGATACCAATTTAGAATGCTGTATTTATGGCGCTGCTGGCTGTCTGTGTTTACCAGCGCGTATTATCGCATCGTAACGTATGGCGGAGATGGATTGTTAACATTTTATATGCTTTACAAATGTACCTACAAACTATTTTAATAACCGATATAAAAGTTAATAAAAATAGCTGAAAGTGTTGCAAGAAGAATGAAGAAATGTGATTGATAATGAATTGCTGAGACAAAAAAACTGCAAGAAACGACGACGTAATCGTATTCAAAACAAACGTTAATTCTATTATATTCATCAGCACCATTATATTTGGGTGATTCAGGTTTAGTAAATTAATTTTCTAATTTACTACGCAGAACATTTTTTACTGTGCAATCGTGATGTTAACCCAGGCTAAAATGCTAACTCTGCGTTAAGCAAGGGGGGCTAAGCTTATTTCTACGCCTGTTTTCCTGCTGGGAAAGCGCTATCAAGAAGAAATCTTAGTTTGCGATATGACCAAATAAAATTGTATATAAATAGTATGTTAATTTAAATTCTCAATTAAGTATGATATTATTATTATAGCTACTGTAGGGAAAGCTTTAAATGAGTTTGTGTATTATTAATGTTTGGGTTGCAAGAATCCTTGAATAGGTGTATTATTTTCTTAACTTTACAGTAGAGTCTACACGACAAGCTAAAAGCTTTTCAAATTGTGACAATAGCGTCGGGCAGGTCGCGGTGGCGCCACCAGCATTACTTCACATCAATGGAAATGTCTTCTGATAAACGAATACGCATTTACGGTGTCTTTGTTCTAAGCCATTGCTGCCAAGATTCGAGGAATTCATTCAGAAAAAATAAATGAACCATAGGTCGTATTTCTCGGCGCCTACGCCCCGTGGCCGTGTACCTATGATCTACGTAGAATAACGTAGTTGTTTGGCTTGTATGTTAGCAAGATGATCTACGTGAAATAACGCTTTCAGTTGTAGCTTTCAAGTGGAAGGTGCAGAAAATTATCTGCAAGAAGTAGTTATTTAGCTTTCAACTGAGTTTTGCTAATTACCTGTACGGTAAGCTGACTATACCGTCAGAATTTGTCTAGTCACAATATTGGGATGAGAGTTTTGGTAACCTGAGACTTGATGATGTTTGGGTTTACGATCGAAAGCGATCGCGATAGAGCTACTAGACAGCTGTGAAACGTCAACAACAAGAAGAAAAATCTGTGGTTAGATATGTAAGGTAGGTACCTCGCCCTCGGTATTA
The DNA here is from genome assembly GCA_958496245.1 of Perizoma flavofasciatum. Lineage (NCBI taxonomy): Eukaryota > Metazoa > Arthropoda > Insecta > Lepidoptera > Geometridae > Perizoma > Perizoma flavofasciatum. Next base: position 8,607,723 of record OY292431.1, read on the forward strand.
GCCGTATGCTTTTCATACGTTGTCATTTTTTATATTCTGAAGTATACTGTGACCAAACTGTCATTATTCACTGCAGGTATCAACCTATCTATCTCACTATCGTATTTTTATTAGACTATACATTACAGGTTATGACAAAATACCCGACATAAATTTAGGTATATCCTGGTATTCAGCAAGGTGTATGTAGCGAGCAATGCTTGTTTGATGTTAATTTCTACCGTAGAAGCTCTAATTGGTCGTTTTTCGTCGAGAGACGGGAGCAAAAAGTGTGTTCGTCGCGGAATGTGCCCAGTCACAGCGTAATAAATAGTTTCTAGTCCGGTTGACGTGCCTGGTCATAGCCCAGTCAATAGTCAGTGCTTGTGCCTGGCTATAGATAAGTGAGTAGTAACTACTTCAGTTGAATAACCAGCCGTCTACGTCTGTCGGTCGCCACTACAAGCTATAAACAAAGGCTGTTGCGTAAAAATACGTTTATCTCGTACTAAAGCTGTGGTTTATTTTTCGTGGCACAGCCGGGCAGAGCTGGTGTCTGCATTGGCTCTCCAATGACGGATGCTTACGGCTTTTATCCGGTGAAAAACCTGCCATCTCAGAAAGTCTTACCCTAAAGTACGGCTTATTCGTCCGGTCATGTTTTAAAAGTTATATGGCTTTTCTATAGTCATATAGTTTTGGATTTTTTCACCTGCAAAACATTCTTGCCGAGCCACTATAACGTATTTTGATTAAGTATAGATTTTCTTCCGGCTAATTCGATTTTGTCGTGTCACTACAAATTAAGAACATTGCGTACCGAAGTGTGCATAAATATACGGTTGGTACAGTCGCAAGCAATAATATTATTTTTTTATTAAATTTAATATTACACAGGCTCGTTCGTCCAGTCTCGTTTGAGAAGTGATAAGGCTTTTGTTTACTCTTTTTTTCACTTACAAAACATTTTAGACATTTTAATATTGGTTACGTAATTTTAGAGTTTTCGTTGTCTCAACTTTATGTTTAAGACAGTGTTCAATAAAATAAAATGAAAACAATGAATATAGGTAGTAACGCTTGCGACTGTACTTTTATTTTTTCTCTGATATTCGGAGCTGCGCGCCAAGAATCTCGAAATCATTCAGGCCAGTAAGTGAGAGGAATTCGCCATTCATATCTCTGCCACAATAACAAGTTATTTGTAGATAGGTAGGTAGGTAACTATTTTAGGATAAGAAGTCGTTGCAATTCAATTCAGACAGAAATAAATAAATTTATTTTATTTAAATACGAGCTGGTTTCCGCTGTTTTTTATGCAGTAACGTGAGAAATAAAATATCCAATGTTTAAGTACAACTGGAACCAGTGCACGTTACACGAGTAGTGAACATTTTCTACTAGCCTCTGTCCACGGCTTCACCCGCGTGGGTGGATAAAAAGTAGCCTTTTGTGTTATTCTGATGTATACGCTATATTACTGTAAAGTTTCATGAATATCCGTTCAGTAGTTTTTGCGTGAAAGAGTAACAAACAAAAACCTCACAAATAGCGTTTATAATAGCAGTAGAATAAGGACAAAGACTATTAAACTAAACTGCCAATCCCATTCTCTTTTCGAGAGCTATCTACCTTTTCAAGATTATCCCAACGATTGGCACTCCTAGTTACTTACACGGCCACACAACGCACAAAGGGTTGAGCAGGAAGTACCTATTATCTAATCTGTGGTGAGGGTTCAAGGTGTATTGTACTACGAAAACTACTCTTATTCCGTGTTAAAGCTATTACGACGAAGTGAGAGTACGGCTGCGCTTGCGTCGGTGGGGTGGCCATAAATTCTAACCAGGGCGTAAGGGTAAACATGTTTTTGGGTTGTTTAATCATTCTCTTTTTAGAGTAAGTAATGCAATAAATGATTATTGAGTATATTTTGGCATATTTTGTAGAAAAAGCGGAACGGTTAACTTCTTCGATATGCTTTTTTATAACGCTCATCTTTAAGTCAGATTACACCACAACAACATAACAGCCAACACATAAGCTATAAAAAATGGTCAAGCATGAATTTGTATGGAAACATGAATAGTTCCATTTACATGAAACACACATGCTTCGCTTCAAGGAACTATCGCCAACGTGTGGAGGTAACCGACCACAACGCTGCTACATAGCAGCGAACACACGTACCCCTCCCCGCACTTCGCTTCCTTTCAGTCGGGTTAGTGATCTATCGCTGCCACATCAGGCAGTTGCAGCGAGTACCTAACTTTTCACATCTTTACTCACTGACGAGTTATTCTGAAACGTATGGATACCCTACAAAGCTCTATACAATACGAGCAGGGTCATTATCCTTACTGCTGCGCACTGGCCGGCATAATCCAATATTATCTGTGAATCGGTTATTGTTGCAAGTAGGTACCAGTACCAAGTACCAAGAAACATTTAATTTTATTAAGTGCCGGTACACTTATCACCTGCAGCATAGACTCTGCAGAGCCTCGAAATAGCGTAATCTCTCCCCTTACGTATCTCAAAATTAAATGTGAGACACAAAGAGAGAATGATATTTCGAAGTTACACTGAGGATTTTCAAGGTTATTACCGACTTCAAAAAAAGGAGGAGGTTCTCAATTCAGCTGTATTTTATATTTAAACAACAGCTTGCAATAAAGATCGCTACCTAAGTAATACCACAGTTAGGTATATTTAAAACTTTTCCGCAAGACACTTCCTAATTAAAGGAAAGGATCACAAGACGTGTGTATGTAAATAAGATTAGTTCTATAGGCACCTACCTATAGGGATGCATGTGTAGTATGTGTGTGTTTGTGTGAGTAAATAAGACGGGGCATGTTGTTGCAGATTATGCAAATGAAGTGGCATGACTGCGCCGCGCCGCTACTACCTACCGTTCATATCGCGGACTGAATCATCATTGTATCACAGTATCTCGCTATTTACGAGTTATTACTGGTACCGCCGTATTTTATGATTTTTGTTATAGTTTCCGCTTTCATCTCATAACATCTCAAAGAACCAGAACCTATCTATCAATCCTAGCCAGTAGGAGCCAATGCTCCAATTATGTAAAAAAATAACCTCCTGGTTGCTTTTATGGGTTGGAGGTAAAATTTATATGGACGCATTGTGGTTCCTTTGCTATGTCAAGCGAAGCGATCATATTATACTCGAGATTTAAAATATGCAGTATAATTTAAAACATGCAGTATGGGTATACTTATCAGGCTGCTTATCAAGCGTATTCAAATAAAAAACCGGCGAACTGTGACATGTCTAAAAGCAGTTCTTGCAACTGAATGTTTTACCTCTTACCGCGCATTCAATATATGAATAAACAACATAAACCTCCAAAACACGGAAGCCCTCAGTTCTACGGCCGATAGCTGCCACTCAAACGGGCTCAACACAAGTGTTGACCAATCAACAGAGCACGAGTTTACCAACATAGGTACTAACGAGTGGTTAGGTCTTAATCAAAGCTTTTTGACACATATTTTCATTAAATCTGTCATCATAATTAATGGTTAAATTTGATCGCCCGGACCGTTTATTTTGTTGGTTAACTGAAGCAGTAAGTTGATTTGTATTTCAGAAGATTACAACTGATGAAACTTTAAAGCATTTTTTTTAACAGTTTGGGTCAATAATATTGTAAGGATTTTACACGATAGCCTTTACAAACTCATATCATAAAACGTCTGAATTTAAACACCGATGTGTAACGGGAAAGAGCTGTAAACATTTCGAGCATCCTCTTCTGGTTTGATGGGTTTTTTATTGGCTGCCAGCGGAGTGCAATCATCGAAACTAATTTAACAAACGTAGAAAGTCAGTCTCATCTCCACATTCTTATCCCAAGAGACACAATTTGTACTGTACAAAATAATCTTTTCTTAGACAAATTATAGCTCCTCTAAATATTAGTGGATCGTGTTTGTTTTATGAAATTTATTCTGAGAAACATAAAGGATGTAGCAAGATACTGGGATTCTCAAGAAAAGTACATTTTCTAAGTGTATTTTGGTGAATATGGAAGACCTCACTCATGAAGGACCTCTAAACGGTCAACGAAACGTCAGAAAGAGATTAGTTAAGTACGTGGTTATTAAAAAACAGAAGAATAGGTAGGTACCTAAGTTGTAATAATTTCAATAAATCCAAGTCAGCCGCGGTCGATGTACTTAACTTGGTCCCGCATCGCAAGCGCAGCGTGGTGCACTAGTATTGCTAGACGTGACCTTTTGCATACTAAAAAATATGCTCGCGACTTCAATTCCAGTGACATCCTCAGATCTTTATATACTCCGTTGAAATATGAAACCATGGAACAAAAAGAAAATAGGTTAAATACAAGGCGCAAAGATCTCGAGGCACTTGAGGCCCAAGGTTAAATGTTGCAAAGCATGGCTCACGGTTTCAAGCAGTAAAACTGTTTAACTCATTGCCTATTGACATCAAGGTAATTGATAGTCCTCACATTTTTAAATCAAGACTTACAAAAATATTGTTGTAAAAGTGTTTCTATACCATTAATTGAAAACATTTACAAGTAGATATATACAAAAAATACAGATGAAAAAGCTATTTACATTTATATATACCATTAATTAATTTTTAACATGGTTATAATTTAGACTAAGGAATTTTGATGATACTTTTTTTTACATTTTACTGTTAACATTTTAGCATCATTTTAATTTTCTAATTTTGGGTAATTTTATTTTTTTACCTTGGGCATCAGATTCTGCAGTTGGGTAAAAACAATTTCGAGAAGGAGGCCAATAGGTGGATCCAGGTAGGCTGGGCAGCGTTTGGATAACTACGTGGAGTCTTCTCGTCGTCCATACCGCAATGCTTGAAAACGAAAGTTTCCAATCATAGTATTTAGCATTCCACGTGTCAGGTTTCATGCCAATCGCCGCCGTTTTATTGAAAACTAACCGATGCATGGCACATGCCTTCGAAGTTTTGGTTCTAAGTCATGCTGGTTTCCTTACGATGTTATTCTTTACCGCATGTGTTATTGAGCACATTATTTGTTAGATTAAGAAAAAAATTATGCAAAAGCGGACAGATGCCAAATATAATGTTTGGACGAGTCTCTGAATACCGCCAACTAGGTATCCACACAGACCTGCTTACTGAGTATGGATCAGAGGATGCCCCTCATGGAGATCACAGTCGTAAGCGTGTTTGTTTGTTTTGTTTTGCTACCTACCTAGCCTAAGAGCGATTAAGGCCGCAATATGCAATTCGTATTTTTTTTAAACTATGTTACGTAACAGAAAAATATACAATTAGATTATGTTGTATATTTTTCACAATTTATGTGTAATGAAGACCACCATACGGCTGGTCAGACAAACTAAAAATGCAAAATTTAGCAAGACTATAAACAAAGTATCAATCTTTTTCAGCAGTTCTAAACTCTAAACAAGATGGGCTGTTCTATTTTAAACTGGAATACTTACGCACTTGTTAATAATGGCCGCATGAGACTGGACTGGAGTGCAGCTTCTGTGGTGACCTCGTCAGGTCCCACAGAAGCTGCACAGAAATCAGGACTACTGTGTTGAAATTAACCAATAATTTAGTCTATCGTGTCCTACTAATAAAATTATGGATGGATGTTTGTAGTTAAATCTTCTTAACGAGCGATTCATTTGAAATTTGGATTGATTGGTTCAAGTTTGTGATCTAGAATAACACAGACACGTTTTTACCTGGGTAACATGAAGGGTCAGCCCGCATAGCAGAAATTCACTGAACAATATTTTTACCGTAATTCTGTGACACATGTATTCATGTAATGGTATACACAATGATGATGAAATGGTGTTAGCATAATTTAATGTGTTGAAAATATATCGCCAGGAAAACAAAAAACACTGAATTTCTACAATGTAGGTTAGCATTAAATCAGCTCTGGCACTATCTGCGCCCGCGCCGCGTACTCGTGATAATAATTTTATTGTCAGCAATCATTTGTTTATTGGCGCATAAGCTCCGATTTGCACTACAATCGTTAGCGTGGCTATTTTGAGACGCTCTCTGGTCATTCGTCTGGCCCAGTTTAGCCTTACAAATGTTACTATACGATGGTACAGTCGGCGACTTCACAATTCGAGAACATGTTTTATAAAGTAATCAATAGTGGACGAAACGACTGTAATGACGTCATATTTTCTGATATCACTGTCACACAACAAACTTGCATGATCCAACGCCTGGTTAAATTATGATCGTTTATGACGTTTGAAACTATGATCGTTATGAACATATTTATTTTACTAAAAACCGGCCGCGTGCGTGTCGAGCCACGCGCAGTGTAGGGATCCGTAGTTCCCTAAAACTTATATTTATTTTACTACCTGTTTTACATTGCTAACAAATTGAACTAAGTGATTTTCAATAGAATTTGTTCGAAATTTTCCTTTTTTACTTCTCCAAGTAAATTTTATAAGTTAGTCGACTATTACTCGTTAATATGCAAAACCTACTTAGATCTTATTTGAAAGTGAAGCTTATTATTTCGCAAACGGATTCCTAAATCAATAATTATCCTTAGAGGAGGTACCATTTTTTTAACGATTTTGTCGGCGTTTAAAATGCCAAATTACAGTTTTTTAGTACTAAGAGTCTTCGTGCTAAGCCGGGGACAGACATACTATAAGGGTTCCTTATTGACTACGGAACCCTAAAAATTGAATATTTACATGTAACTACTACGACTTCTACTCGTATTTTATTGTACATTTACATGAGGTGCATGCATATGTGCCAAAATCTCCAGGAAACATTCAAACTCGTATTATGGTTACGTCTATAATAAATTAATAAGGTATGTCACAATCAAAGAAGCATTTCAAGATGGGTCGGATAAAGGTTTTTGAAAATGATATTGCTAGCTACTCGTAGCCCTATGCCTTTCCGAGTATCAAGAAAAGCAAAGTTCTGAGTAGGTATACGAAAACCTTTTTTTTCCTTTACCCACTCAGAAGCAGACTATACCATTTATAGCGTCGAAACTCTAAACAGAAAATTGTTTTTTTAATTGTGTGTTTGTCGTTGACTGTACGGTGATCGTAATTATTGCAACTGAGGCGCCACGCTCATTGTAGCAATGATAAACTTTAACGTTGATTGTATTTCATCGTCACTGTCTGTTAATTAACATCATTATTGATTTTCTTTCCATATGCTAGACCAATTGGTTTAAAAATTATAAGAAACAAGTTATTTAGGGTTCCGTAGTTAACAAGGAACCCTTATAGTTTCGCCAAGTCCGTTCATCTGTCTGTCTGTCTGTCCGCGACTTAGCTTAGAGAACTTTGGCACAGCAAAGTTGTAATTTGAATTGGGTATGGGATGATTGTTTTTTTTTCTAGTGTATCCCATGTTGTGGGAACTTGTTGGATAGGTCGTTCAAAAATATTGCGGATGTGTGAAAACCATTATTCGATCCAGGGATCCTTTTGCGAAATATTAAGCTTTACCAGCCCCCAAAGTGTTATTGGATATGTGAAACTACGGCAGTAGTTAACTTTGTTAAAAATTAAAAGGAAAACTATCACAACTATTGAGCTTTACAAATTAACGAGTAATAGGTAGTCGACCAACTTATAAAATGTACGTGGAGAAGTCAATAGGAAAGTTTCGTACAAATTCCATTGAAAATTACTTAGATGAAGATGTTAGTCGTGTAAAACAGATACTAAATATAAGTTTATGGGCAACTACGGAACCCTACACTGCGCGTGGCCCGTATACAAAAATATAATTTATTATATTTTTCCATCGATAAGGTCCAGTTTCACGGAATTTCGAGTGTGTACTTTACGGAGGCTACCATTGATTTTATTTTCTTGTAGAATCATTTTATAGGTTATTTATAACGATTATCGTAATGTTCCAAAAGATGTTTAGCTACAACAGTTTATTTTTCTTCTGTTGAATTTGAAATGACGCAATCAGAGAGAGACAGAACAGTGTTGTTAATCAAGATTTTAAAAACAAGGGTGTTTTCGTTTTATGTGTTGTATAACTATATGTACATGTATTTACGTCAAAGTAGGAAATGAAAAACTCTCACATTATGTTGTTATTTGCCTACGCTTGTATTATAATATCGGTGCCTACGCTAATTTGCACAAATTCACTCAGAGCGTGGGTAGAGGCACACGCGGCTTCGGCAGTGTGTTGTGACCCATAATAACACACAGAACCTGTTTGTATATTCGCAAGGTGTATGAAAACATATGAAAACCAACAAACAAACACACTCTCGACTTTATTCCTATATACCCAGTAAGATCTTTGACGATACCAAGTAGGGGGTGATCAGAGGCACGTTCAAACATAACATTTGGCACATGCCCGCGTTTTGCACGTAATTAGCATTCCACAAGTCTTAAATTTTTTGGCATGCCGGTTTGTTTTCTAACCATGTTTTCCTTCACCGTCACAAAAACCTGCTAAGCGCACATTAATTGAAAAATATATTGGTGAACGACCGAAATTAGTATGATAAATAATAATTATTAAAAATAATAATAACAACATAAATACCTATGTGCTGTATTAATGTAATAAGCAGCCGCCCCCGGTGCCGGGATAAAAAATCTCTCGTTTAGTTTAAAAGTCGACAAAAGTTCATTCATTTAAATCTGAAGCTGTGGGGTCCCGTGTGTGGAGCCACGTATCGTCCGAAAAACGTGTGAAAGATGCTCTACAAAGCCTAAGTCCTCTTTACATTATGCATTCTACCGCAAGCAAACTGAAAACACATGCGACAAATTGCATAGTAAAGGGATAGATCTCATACTAATCAGAGTGATAGAACGCAAATCTTTGCGATAATGCATGCAGAAGGTTCGATATCGGAAAGAGGATTTTTTTATTTAGCGAGTAATTATCTGCTATTTGTAAGTAATATATAATAATAATAATAACACACAATAATTTATTTTCGGTGTATGTGTATTCATAGGTAGTTCAAGTAGGTATGTATAATATGTAGTTTATTAAAATATAGTGGTATTTTAAGTATATTTCATGACTTTGTACACCTACCAACTTTATCACTTCTCTATCTCTCCTCAAAGGTTTGCTGGAAGAAAACTCTTTTTAGGGTTAAGCTCGCCTTTGTACATGCCTCACCTAATATCTTGTTTAATATTTCTGTTTTATTTCTGTGTACAATAAAGAATTATAAGAATTATAAGAATAATCGACTTACCTGAAAATACCTAAGTCACTATGCAGAAAGCAGCTATTCTTAATACATGTACTAGAACTGTTCGAAAGTTTTTGCAAGAAGACCTTAACATAATCAATTATGTTCACTTGGCTAAGGCTCGTGCTTATCACAAATACCAAAATTTTACATTTCGTGAAATAAAAAAACACTAAATAATAATAATGTCTATATATTTAATACATGTGTGAATATGACATCATAATAATAACAAAAATTAATGCTGAACATTTTCACAGTGCAACATATAGCCCCAAACTAAGCAGAGCTTGTGTTATGGGACCTCTACATGATTGAAATACTACTAATATTAATATTTTTTGAGTATATATACATAATTATTATACATGGAATATACCCAGACCTAAGACAAATATTTGCATATACAAACATTTGTCGCGCGAGGGGAATCGAACCCACATCTTTCTGCGTTTCAGGCGGGCCTTCGCCCACTGCGCCATAGAGGTCGTCTCTGTTCTGTCTACTTTATTATGTGTCTAGATTTTGTAATAAACAATTATGTTGAGAACGTTCGATGTGCCGTAATGGCGCATTTTCCAGCTCCATTACCTTAGAATATTTATCAGTGTTTATGGCAACCTGATTCAAATGACATGATGAATGAATATGAATCATTCTGAATGAATCGCATACTAATCATTCTATTCATCTCGTTCCATTGAAAATGAATGAATGGTTCTAATTCAATATTGAATTTATACGTTTCATGCAATTTGAAACGTAACAACGACATACAAAAAAAACCGCATAAAACAGAAGGAATATTTTTATATGGTTTTTATTATTCTGCCTTCTTACTAAAAAAATTATCAAAAATTACTATCATTATAAAAACAGGCTTTTCTAGCCAGTCATGAACGACACTTTTTTTTTAAATATACCTCGTGCCTATACAGGACAATCATTAGGACTTGTAGAAACTATGTTATTTTTATCAGGGCAATATAATTTTTAACGTTCAATGTTCAATACGTCAATGCTGTTCAAGACGTCAATATCACAGCCAAGTTACCTATGCTTTAGTGATGGTGCTTGAGTGATGTTGAGTTGATGGTAGTTTTACAAAATGCAATACCATGTATAATAAATAAATAATGCTGGACATATTTCACACAGCATCATTTAGCCCCAAACTAAGCAGAGCTTGTATTATGGGAACTACATGACTGATATACTACTTATATACATTTTTTTTGTAAATACATACATATTATACATAGAAAACACCCAGACCCGAGACAAACATTTGCTAATCATACAAATATTTATCCCGCAGCGGGAATCGAACCCGCAACCTTCTGTGTCTCAGGCAGGCGTTCACCCACTGCGCCACAAAGGTTGTCAAATGTATGGTTGAGCTACTCATTATAGCAGCTTCAATTGTGCTCTCCCGCTATCTTGTTAAATTTGTGCCCTAAAAGTATAAAACAAAGGTATTGGTAAGAAAATCCAATGATTGAAAACCATCAATTGGTTCGACAGATTTGCAAGTATACCTTTACGAGAGATGGGGAAACTAACATAGCGTGCCTCTAAACGAGGTGACAGGTATGATTTATCGTTTTATTTACATGTAAATATGTGCAGTTAGTTATTTAGTAATTCCCACGTAAAAGAATGCCAATCGTTCTCAACAATGAGCTTCTCACGCAGATTGCGCTTTGCCGAAGCCTGAACCTCGCGTGAGGCGCCATATGCAGCTTCCCGCTCTTCCCATGGGAATTTGCACCGATTTAGTACTGATCGATGCACAGTGTTACATATAGACCCGTATCCCAGAACTAAATCGAGACTAGTAAAAGTAGGTTATATTCTCATTGAAATCTCTAAAAGCTTATCTTGTCCTCCCTGAATTTATTTAACGTGGCCTCCATACATTTTTGTGTGTGACATTTCTTATAATCGGTCTTAGCTTTCCCCGTGATAAAAAAAATGAGGAGTTTTCAATTAGGCTGTTTTTTTTATGTACAGTAATCAAATATACTTTCTCTTCATTAAAAATATTTCAAAAATATAATGTCCTTAGTTGTATTTCTAATAAATAAATAAATAATGCTGGACATTTTTCAAACAGCATCATCTAGCCCCAAACTAAGCAAAGCTTGTATTATGGGAACTACATGACTGATATACTACTTATATAGTTTTTTTTTCTAAATACATACATATCATACATAGAAAAACACCCAGACCCGAGATAAATATTTGCAGATCTTACAAACATTTGTCCCGTGACAGGAATCGAACCCGCAACCTTCTAATCACACATACATTTAGCGATCACTTAGTAACAGTCTTGTATTTTAAGTACAAATTGTCAATTTCAAAATTAGGTAAAAACAAATAAACATAACATATATAATACAATATAACATACTAGCCTCTGCCCACGCCTTTGCCCGCGTGGTACTCGGGTAGAAAGTAGCCTATATGTTATTCTGATGTATAAGCTATATAACTGTAAAGTTTCATCAAAATCCGTTCTGTAGTTTTTGCGTGAAAAAGTAATAAACATCCATCCTCACAAACTTTCGCATTTATAATAGTAGTAGGATATACGCTGCTTTACTATTAGGCAATCACTGTTGTCCACTACTTCTTGGCTGGCACCGACTTACATTACTATATAGTAAAAAATACTAAAAAGCTGATTATTGTAAATACAAAAGTTAAGTATTTCAAAGTTAAATATAACGGTGAAGGAAAACATCGTGAGGAAACCGGCATGACCAAAAGTTCGAAGTCATGTGCCATCAGACAGTGTCCCAATAAGCGGCGATGGGCTTGTAACTTGTTACATGGAAATCTAACTACTCGAAAAATGCGGGTTATGTGCCAAATATAATTACTTTTTACCCTCCTATGATGGACATAATAATTACTGAATGTACATCATAGGAAATACAATCGAGAACGTGTTTTTTTTATAAATACCGTATTAATTTTCTTTGTTTCATATGAGAAGTAAATTATTGTTTATTGTTTCCACTTTTACTGTAATAATTCTTAAAGACAGTTTGGATTTTTCTTTGCTTTCATTCCGGCCCCGGCATGTACATTTTCATCTATGGAAAATGTGTGAGAAGTAGATCATGGGCGTTAAACTTCGTTTGGTAAACTTGAATTGCGTGTTGTCACCCTGAGACAAGTTGAATAGTAGGTACCTATATCATGAAATTCCAGTCAATTTTACCGTGGTTATACATTCAAACTTAAACGCCGTAACAGTGTAAGAAATACGTATGGTGGGTTAGAACTCTTTCACAGAGTGCTATAGCCACTAAAGCAATTTGATCTTTAACAAGCCTATTATGTAGACACATTAAAACACCCAGCTTAGACCACAATAAAACAAAGCGGTCGGTATTCGCACCACGCCTTGCGCTAACCATAAATAGACGTTGTTTTGTCATCAAATAATACAAAACGAGTCGAGGATTGCAGACGACAAAAAAAGGAATGGCACAAACGCCGCCCGCGCCGCTTGGCTTGCAGCGCGGTGCTTTTATTGCCTCGAGTACAGGAGCTCATAATATATATGCATTTACTTTTAAAATTTCAATGAAAAATCATACACACACGCACGCACTATGAAAAAGCGTAATTCCATCCTACCATTAAAGCGTTTCCAGAAATTGAACGAGCGGAATGCAGCTGGGCAAACCACTTCATTGGGGGACCGTGGGTTTAAATGCGAACCACCTGTTTTGTGATTATTTTCTATCATTGCCAGATTTCATCAACAAAAGGGTTTTCTGAGCATAAACGTCGGTTAATTCCCATTTGTTGCACTTATTAATTTATTTAAGATCAGTAAGCATGGTGATGTTATTATTTTGTATGGAGAAATACATGAGAGTTCATATCATGGTAGGCCAATTTTAAGTAGAATCTACAATTTTAGCAGAGCGGTACAATTTCGCCGTATAATCTTTTTTTTTCAAATAGAAAAAGCCGATTCTAATTTACATGCGATGAACTGTGAGATCGGGTTTCGGAATGCGCCCCGATCGCTACACTGCGCTTCCCACGAACATTTTATATTTTTGTTTCGCTTATCGAAACGAGATCGGATGTAAGTTGATGCAACTGGGCACAGGTTCATAGGTGAATGGAACCACGGGGTATTCTTGTCTATTTCAATTGTTTATTTTTAATGGTTCATAATAAATACTCCAAGCATAGTCATGATGATGTCATTTCTTGGAAATATGCATTCGTTTGAGTTTGATATTATTAATTATAATAGCTTTTGTCTCTACGCTACGAAAAATACCTACATTGAAGTATGATGTGATGACTAATGAAACAAATAGCATTGTTTTGTATTTATGTATACCTAGTGTATACACAAAGTTGAGTATATACTTTGATTTACAGGTACTTAGAACACTATCTGTCAGGATGTTGAATAAGCCCACACAAAGATAGTTACATAACTGAATCAATTACAACATATAAGGCTGGTAACGAGAAAATGCAGAGAAAAAATTAATGCAGTGAATAATTCATATGGTGTGCTCGCAGCTTTACATTGAATGCTTTCAAATCGCTTGAACAATCGAGTGTACACATCGCATGCCTTTTTCAAATATTTCTTTTTCTCATTTCGCCGTTTCCTTTCCTGGCTTAGTGCCACATGTTTTATTGATGGCCAGTTCATTGATATGGCTGGCTCGTTCAGCCGGTGGGTGAGTGGCCACTTATATGAGCCGTAAAAGGCCTAGCCTTGGCCATATGGGGAAGCCGGTGTGGATGCATTCATGCGCGCAGGTCCCAAGGCGCAGATATCAGAACGATTCGAGCGTACCATTATATGAGATTATAAAACAATGCTGAACAGTCAGTACATTCAAAAAACGATTCTGGTAGGCAAGTCATCAGCAGGTGTTCCATAGCTAAATACAGTGTTTTAATAAATGAATGAATGAAACCGCATACTAAGTAAAGTCTGATTTAGATGCCTAGAAAGAGTTCCTCGCTTTTATTTGAATGATATTATGACATTCATCAACAGCCTGTAAAAGTCCACAGCTGCCCCGGTTCTGTAGCGCGCGTGAAATATTTCTAGAGCACCATGCGCAAAAGTGCATCTCTGGAGCGCAGGCTCCGGGACAGCTCCAACACCATTCTGAGGGTATTCTCAGACAGGTTTGACTCAACTTAGCCATTGTTCTATGATCCATTTTAATAAAAAAATATCTTTTTTTATTCTAGCTGCACTGATATTTTAACTTTTTCACATAGTAACTTTGACCATTCCAATTCAATTTATTTGTTTATAAAATATTTTTTTGACATTTTCAATTCTATTTACGTATTTCTATGTTCGCTTGTTGTTTTGTATCCAAATAGTTTAAGTTAGGAATGTGACTAATTTAGAATAAGAAATTTATAACTAACACCACTTTATTATTATGAACCAATGTTGATTAAAATAAATAAATATATAAAATAAAAAATAGTAAAGTTGTTTCATGACGAACGATGTCGTGCAACGTCCATCCATCAACTTCCCACAACCTTTACCTGGGTTGTCACCGGTCCATTGGGGCCTACACTACGTCATCCAGTTATGGCAAGTCAAGATGAACTCAACATAATCATAATGAACAAAAGAATCCTTCTGAAGGATTCTGAATTATCCTGGACGCAAAACATCACCCTAAAGAGGGCCATACTTGCGCGTGCGCATTTAATAAACGCCGGTAGCGCTCAGCAATGCGTCTTACAAGATTTATTTAGGCGTTGTTCGAGGAATGTCATTTCTTACTCACTATAGAAGGTTTAATTTGAAGTCGTTTCGATTTAAGTTTCTAAGAATCTATAAAAATATATGGAGTCAATTAACCAATCTCTAAAACATTTATTGCAAGGTACTAGATACATAATTATTTACGTGGATTTCTATGAAATGACGAGTCCTTTTTTTCCCACACCTGAGCAAAGGCCTCTCCCTTTTCTTTCATATTTTGCACATGCATAATTATCTTATCTATGCCTGGGTAAAGATAAAGTTGAGAAGGTGAGTATTTCCCTGATTTAAGAAGGATTGGCATCAGCATTGGATCGCGAAAAGAGGAAAGGGGATAGGGAGGCCTTTGCCCTGCAGTAAGACGAAGCAGGCTGATAATCCTACTACTATTATAAACGCGAAAGTTTGTGAGGATAGATGTTTGTTACTCTTTCACGCAAAAACTACTGAACGGATTTTGATGAAACTTTACAATAACACAGCTTATACATCAGAGTAACACATAGGCTACTTTTTATCCGAGTACCACGCGGGCGAAGCTGTGGGTAGAAGCTAGTATCTCATAAATAGCTCACCCTAGTATATCCCTTATTTAGTTACGTACACAGGTCATAAACATGGTATTTTATAAACACTGCGTAAAAACCTGCGTCAGTTATTTATTACTAACCTTACATTAGATATTGTTTACATAGAGTCAGTGACTCGCGTCAGTGCGTTGGCAAGTCAAATAAAATTGTTGTTACACACGTCAATAGCGCGATTTAGCGTTGAATGTGACCGACCAAATGGCAATATAAAACAGAAACTTTTAAATGGTCGACAAATAAATAATGCTGGATATTTTTCACACAGCATTATCTAGCCCCAAACTAAGCAGAGCTTGTATTATGGGAACTACATGACTGATATACTACTTACATACTTTTTTGTAAATACATACATATTATACATATAAAACACCCAGACCAGAGATAAATATTTGCAGATCATACAAACATTTGTCCCGCGGCGGAAATCGAACCCGCAACCTTCTGCGAATCAGGCGGGCTTCCGCCCATTACGTCACAGAGGTCGTCTGTCAGACAAAAGTCGAATATCTTTTTTGTGTCGGGTGTAAAGATTTACTGACGTATATTTTTTTATGCTTTGGTACACTAATTACTCCATGGTGCTTAGTACTACTCGAAAGGTTTGTCTATGTTGTGAATATCTCGGTTATGTCAGATAGGTGCCTAATACCAGCCTGAGAAAGTAGTTTTTCCAAAAATATTCACGACGTTGGAGACGTAGGAGTATATGAATAGGTAGCACCATATCCTACTATCCTTACTAATATTATATACGCGAAAATTTGTGAGGATGGATGTTTGTTCCTCTTTCACGCAAAAACTACTGAACGAAATTTGATGAAACTTTACAGTAATATAGCTTATACATCAGAATAACACATAGGTTAATTTTTATTTGGGACCACGCGGGCGAAGCCGTGGGCAGAAGCTAGTAATATTATATACGCGAAAGTTTGTGAGGATGGATGTTTGATACTCTTTCCCGCAACAACTACTGAACGGATTTTGATGAAACGTCACAATAATATAGCTTATACATCAGAATGATACATTGGCTACTTTTTATCTGGGTACGACATTAGCGAATCCGTGGGCAGAGGCTAGTAATACCATAATAAAGTCGATTCAGTAACACTTTTAAAATTACATTCTGTAAGTGGTAAACTCGTTTCCAGCCTAGGGCCAAAGTGGAATGTTATGAAAGTAAACAACCGCCTTTTAACAAGTCATAACTCGGAGCCAGATTCGTGGAAGCTCTAGAGCATTGTTTATTAGTAAACTTGAGCATAGTAGTAGAACACGTAGTTACTATTTATTATTCTGCGGCTCTCAAACGTAGTTACTGCCACCGATACTGTGGTTTTCGATACTTGGAGCCTACACTCTCCTACACTAGACGAGGTAGTATAACCGCACGTGCCAGTCAGCTGATAGAGCGAGAGGCAAGAGGGGGGCACCCTCCCCCTTCTCCACCTTCACCCAACTAGAGCCGGGACGAGGTGGGACAGGAATGTCGATATCGGTAATTTCTCGGGTTTCAATGTCAAGATATTGTTTTAGATTTTATCTTTACTTCATTGTGATTCCGAAGTTTCCATATTGCTATCGATGCGTTGGTAAGTAAATTAACATTTCAATATCTTCCCTCTTCAGTGTGATTTTTTTGTTCGAACATTTTGTGATCATTATGATCGAGCGCGTTGATGTCTTTTTTATGTACCAGTTAGATTAACGGTTCAATCAAATTCCAAGAAATTTGCCCGTTTTTAATAACCGCAGCTTTTTCGATGTGAAGATGTCGTCGGTAAGATATAAAAAGTGAAAGAAAATAATTAATTTAACACACAATTTACACAGAAGAGGCCACAGCCTAGGCACTAAAATGTATAAAAGTATTTAGTGTACTTAGAAGCTCAACCTAATAGTTTAATTTATCTAAAGTGAGCTAGTGTGGCAAACTAATCTAGGTTGGTTAGGGTGGTGATCTTGTATTTTACAGAGTTTCATACATGTAGCAAAGTAATGTACTAATATTATAAATGCGTATGGTTGTTTGTTGTCGATAACGTTCGTATAGCTAAAAGACGCGAGCTAAGCCATGCGCAGAAGCTAGTATGTAATATATTTTCGCATGGCGGCGGGGCAAAATTAAATTATCGATAAGGGCAGGGCATTGCACCGCCCTAACCACGCACGTGTCTCGCGGCCAAGGCTGCATCGTGAAAGCTCTGAACACCCACGCTAACAACACCAGCTCAACTGCCTCCACACAAGCAAAGAGCGTATTGCTTCGTACCTAAAGGTTGCGCGTGTGTGTCAATAAACAGCTTTACAGAACCACAGACTGACGAATCTCGAGAGTATTTTTCACATTTCAATCACACGACGCGATCTCTCAGGTGAGTCAATTCACGATCGCCAAAAAGGACTAAGATTTTTAATTTAATTGCTATGTATTTCTTTGTATTTGTAATCGGTGATCAGGTTGATGGTCCAACTGGGATGTTTTTATCTTTACTGCATAGGGGATAAACCCGTGGGATTACCTATCATACAGCTCAAGTAGTTTTTCCAAAAATCTTTAAAAACTGTTGTTTAATCGATAATATGATCATTGAGGATAATTTTTCAGGTCAATACACTTTTACGCCAGCATAGATGCCTATAGTAGAGCACACTCATGCACATCAGAAGCATTGAGCCAGTATACAACCCCACAGACTAAGGAATCCTCGCTTGGTAGTCTTCTTTATGCTCCCCGACTTTGCAGTGTGAAGCTGTTCCCCCCTTCACACACCTAAGTAGTATGTGTGTCTATAAACAACTACCTTTACCAAACTAATCCACATGACTAGAAATCTTTGAAAATGAAACGTACGCGTATCTTAACACTTTAAGAAAGTTATGGTCCTGATCTCTTGAATGCAGGAAGCTGCACTCCAACTCAGCTAAATGGTGTATACAAACACGAAATTCAAACAACTCGTTAAGATGCTGGTCTGGACCAGCATCTGGAATAGTCACCAGATGCTGGTCCATCTCCCTTCTCAAAGTTTCCTAGATCTGTAACCGGTCACTAAACTGAAGGTACAATTAATCGATAATGTGTACTCAGGATGCACCCGACAATACAACCTTTATAGCAAATTCTCTTTAAATTAAAATCAGTGCCATCGAAGTTGCAGTTTAAGTTAGCGAGTACATAAGAGTTTTTTCCGAGATCGAAGATTCAGTAAACCAGCCTCCGCCGCCGTGTCCTTACGGAGTATAATATGATAAGTCTATGGTACAATGTTTCTTGCCTGTGTGCAGTGGACTTATCAATACAAGCCTGTGTTGCTCCCAGCGCTATAACTTGTTTACTGAGCAAATTCTAAGAATCTCGCTAATGTCCGCGAGTTTATCCAAAAGGATCGCATTTCGTGCACTCTTCCTTGTTGATTTACGAACGCTTTGGGTTATTAAATGCCATAAGAATTTTAAAGCCTTTTTTGCCTCAGTTTTATCCAAGTCGATCAGAGCCGTAACTCAAAAGAGGAACTAACTCTTGAATTTAAACCTTACCTCATGATATCCAAATGCATTAAGAGAATCGTGAATAAGTATCGTACCTAAACCTTTCGTATCATCACCACGGATGCTCTGGCCAAGGCTTTTCAATAGCAAGGTATTTTTTTTTCACAAATAAGCGTTGCTGAAAGATCGTTTATGTAATAGCAGCATCACAAGAGCTTACGCTGCAATTCCCACTAAAAACCAGCAATTTGTTAGTCAAGTAGGTATAACACTGAGAATAAGAAAGTTTAGTAAAACAGGTCTTGGCTTTGTTTTCATCAAATTGTTTATGTTAGCTAGGGAGGTAGAGAAATTATTTCTGCAGGCAACGGTTTTGAGGTACTCTATACTTGGCTTTTCTCCAGAACGTCTCCAATTTTGTCAGAGTTCATTCGCCGAGGTCTTCCAAATATAATCACGCTTCCGTTATATAATTGTTTGATAATCTTCTTTCATCCATCCTTTCTACATGCCAAAACCAACATGCCTACCTTTCTTAACTCTTGCTACTACATCTTCATTCAGAGATACTGCTCTCTTAACACGCTTGTACTTACTATGTATTTCCAAGTTAACACCACACAATACATGCTCCTCAAAGCTTTCATCTCCATTACATTTATTTGACTTTGATGTTTATTCTGCCATAACCAATTTTTACTAAGTACCATACATCAGTGTCAGCACTAACACTCCTTTATGCACGGCTTGTCGTGGCGTTAGGCACTTTCCGGTTGCTCCTAAACGAGAGAAGTTCCTCATTTACTAGATTTCAGCGGTGAAACATGCATCTTAATCAGAAAACATTACATTCATCTTACTTACATTTACTTAAATTCCTTTTCTCACAAACCCTTCATGCATAGTCGTTACCGTTTCTGTAATTCATTTATTTTTATTTCACATTCAATGTCTTTAAAAACTTTAAAAAAGCTGTCCATGAACATATTAAAAAGCGGTGACGCTACATATCCCTATCTAGCACCCTTTTGCTATGCCCTTTTGCCTTTCAAAATCTCGCTTGTGCGTCATAATTTTTCATCGGCTTATTTCACAACTCTTTAGAGCTGTAGCAAACTGTATGCATTCGCTTTAATACAAACAGTTTGTTGTTAACACTTTTACTTATTAATCATCATCAGCCTATATTAGTCCACTGCTGGACATAGGCCTCCCTTAATGAGCGCCATAGCGCCCTGTCTTCAGCTTGCCGCATCCAGCATCTGCCTGCAGTCTTTCGCAGATCGTCATCCCACCTGGCCGGAGGGCGTCCTACACTACTTTTGCCGAGTCGCGGTCTCCACTCAAGAACACGTTTACCCCAGCGGTTATCGGTTCTTCGCGAGATATATGGCCGGCCCACTGCCCCTTCAGCTTGCTAATTCGTTGAGCTATGTCGATAACTTTGGTTCTCTGACGGATGTATTCGTTACGAATCTAATCCTTCAGATAGACTCCGAGCATAGCTCTTTCCATAGCTCGCTGAGCGACTTTGAACTGGTGGACCAGCCCTATCGTGAGTGTCCACGTCTCAGCTCCGTAGGTCATGACGGGTAGGACCCACGGATTGAAAACTTTCGTTTTCAAGCATTACGGTATGGATGACGAGAAGACTCCACGTAGTTTTCCAAACGCTGCCCAGCCTAGCTGGATCCTCCTCTTGGACTCCTTCTCGAAATTGTTTTTACCCAACTGCAGAATCTGCCCAAGGTAAGTTTATTCGGAAACAATTTCGAGAAGGTGGCCATGTACAACCACCGGTCTTGGAACAATGTGGCCATTGATCATGACTTTGGTTTTATCCAAATTCATGCCAAGACCGATACATCGGGAGGCTGAAGCTAGGCCGTTCAGCATCTGGTTCAGCTCCTCTAGCGACTCCGCCATTAAGACTATGTCATCAGCGAATCGCAGGTGTGAGATGTAATCGCCGTTTATGTTAATGCCCCTGCCTTTCCAGTCCAGCATCTTAAACATATTTTCCAACGCGCTCGTGAACAGTTTCGGGGATATGACATCCCCCTGCCTCACTCCTCTGCGCAATTGAATGGGTTTAGACTGCTGGCCCTGTACTTGGACACTCATAGTGGCGGCCTCGTAGAGACATCTCAGCACTCGATATAACGATAGTCTACTTGGCATCGCTGTAAGGATTCCAGAACAGCCTAGGTTTCGACGGAGTCAAAGGCCTTCTCATAGTCCACAAAAGCCAGACACAGGGGCTGATTATACTCGTCGGACTTCTGTATAATCTGCCTCACTGTGTGAATGTGGTCTATGGTGCCATATCCTCCGCGGAACCCAGCCTGTTCCGGTGGCTGGAACTCGTCGAGTCTTCTGGTGAGACGATTTGTGACCACTCGTGAGAACAACTTATAGACGTGGCTCAGGAGTGAGATGGGTCTATAGTTTTTAAGGAGGGAGACTTATTAATATAACAACGAATGTAAGTACCTAAGAGTTCCGACCAATCTACGTGCACATTCACTCGCAAGACGAGAAAGTCTCGTTTTCATGCTTGTGTTAGATAGGTCGTAATGCGTGTAATGTGTGCTTAAATAAATAAATAAGTCATTAGAAAATGCATATAAAATCATGATAACGACCAGTTCAACAAGAGCCCTGATATTTAAATAGGTTTACTATTTGAGGGCTGGAAAGGCATCGCCCGGGGATCTTGGTATGTGGGTGATATGTTGCTCTGATTAGGGCTGTCATTTTTATAAAATACTAGCTTCTTCTCCCATAAAAAGCCGGGTAAAAAGTCGCCTATTTGTTTTTTCTAGTTCATGCAGTGAACTCCTTCCAAGTGTCATTCAAATCAGTAAAGCGGTAACAAATATTTTCAGCAAAAAAAGATACTATGATGATTTTTCTATCTTCAAAGAATCTTTTTTCATGTCAAAATCCGACTTTTATTTGGCTTACCTGGAATTATTTTCAAAGTAACAAAGAAAATCTATTCAAACAAAATACAAACAAAGTTTTTTTCATGAAAACTTTTTCACTTTTATGATCAGAAACAACAAGAAAAACACCTACAATACTCCAATAAACGCTTCTAACAGCCATCCTAAACATCCTCCCTATTACAGCAAAACAATGTACTGCCTGTTGGTACACATTAATTGGCCTACATACCTCGTAAATAGGTTATTGTCAACCCTGCGGGCGCGGGTTTGCCCTTGCTTGCATCTAGGTTACCGGGCCGCCTGCATCCCGCGACGCCGCGACCTGACCTATATTCGACAGGGGATGCAAAATGACTCTTGTTTATACCAACAATTTTTAGAGCCTAGCATAGGAAAACGCAATTGCGGATCCGGGCCAATGAGCGGCTGCCATTTTTATTAATGGAAACCCTTGGATGTATCAATCGGCAGGCCATTTAGTTCGCAGAACCAACAACTAGAGGAAGAAAGGTTCGCGAATGGTGGCCACGAATCAAATGAGACGCAGAGAGGTAGGCCTCTCGGCCGATGGATGGAATTTATACTATAGTTTTTAGGAAGTCGTTTACCTACCTCTAAGGCTCCGTTTTCGACACTATTTAAATCTACAGGCACTATTTTTAATCTATCTACAGGATGAAAAATCTTTCTCTACCTGGTAGAGCTTGTTTAAAAACGGAGAAAAAATAGCTGAAGTTAATATTTGTAATAATGAATTTCCTATTCGGTCGGACCCTAGTTAGAACAAGTTAACCAAAAAGACCAAAACAATAACTAGGCCACGGCTTCACCCGGTACCTGCTCGACAAAAAGTAGCCTATGTGCTATTCTAGGTCACGAACTATACCTGTTTCAAATTACATCCAAATCGGTTAAGCGGTCACAAAGATAATTAGTAACAAACATACAAACTTATAATAGTAGGGGTAGTTATATTAATATTTATTCATGCGTCAGAGAATATAAACGTTCCTACTAGACGAGTGTACCGACTAGTGTACCTAGAGTTCACCTACTCACCTAGTAAACAATTGGAATATTCCAGGAATATTTTATATTTGCCCTAATGACCCAATTTCTGTGTAGATCGTCCCGCATCCCCCGAAGGTGACATCTATTCTATAGACATGCGAAATAGAGGATGTTGTAAGAGCGACGCGAACTGCAAAAAGTTTTTTGAATGGGAATAGAAGAATACAAATTCAATATTTTTTTATGTGTGATGATGTCATCCCATCCAGTCGTAGTGAAAATTGATAACGGGACTCTATGAAAGTGGGGATGATAAAGGTTTGAAAGGTGACTGCGTAAACAAACGATTCCAGGTAGCTGTAATTTTATTTATTTTCTGCATTTATGCGGAGCAGCGCTATTACCATGTGGGTGCTTGACCTGCGCACCGAGTCACCTACCACGTAAGTCTCGACTCTCAAAACAATTTTAATAAATTATAAATCAAAATAAATATTCACACAACGGACACATACATTAGTCCTAACACCACACTAGGATTCCCTGTGTTGTAGGTATCAGGAACAATGAGTACCGTGGTACCAAAAAACTCAGACCGGGAACAAATATCAAACATTTGTCCCACAGCGGGAATCAAACCCGCACCGAGAATCTTCATCAGAGTGAGTGATCGCGACTTTCTTTTGTGCGTAGTGCACGACGCGACGCGGAGTGAGTCAAAACTTAGTCAGTGCCTTCTTCGATAGTGCAGTACGTGAAAATCCCCGTTTTTACAGTTTGAATAGTCAAGTTCACGATAGTTTTTGGGAATAAAAATACAAAGTTTCTTTTTATTCCATATTATGGCTTATCTGATTAATAACACCGAAGATTTTGTAGAAAAATTATGTAAAGATTACGTAAAATACATTGCAGAGTGCGTGATTATCAATATTATTTTCCGTTTATAGAAACTGGACTACTTTATGGGAAGAACATTAAATGTAATGCTTGTGGGTAGAAAATGGACCACACCGATGACAGGTGATGGTGATTAGTGTTAATTAAAAGATTTTATTTTAGAAAAAGTATATAGGGGACAGACTTTGAGAGTTCCTTAGACTCCACTTAAGAGTAAAGTGTACTACTTATTATATTTATCTTCTTTTACCTTCAAGCCTTCGTAGGCGTGTAATGTAGGTACCCTATTAGCGCAACACTCGAAGATGTGGTGGTATGTGCGTGCTTATAACTGAGATCGAAGCTCATCAACCTACGCAACAGACTTCCTATTTAACTCATTTTCTTTGGGGAGGTAAGCGCAGTTACAATGGGGATGTTTGAAACGCAGACGTCTGGCGTCCCACGCTTCGTCCAACTTTAGAAAAATATATCTATCTAACGCTATCTACGAGTATCAAAGTGGCTATATAACTATCTAGGTATCTGTTTGTTGTATGTATGTAAGCTCTTCACTATGAAGTTACATATATTAACCTTAAATTCGGCGGGTGATCGCTCATTAACTCACTTAAAAACAAGGAGAAGGTTCTCAATTGAGGGCAACCGGCATGTTTTTTAATGTTTTTATGTAGGACTTGAATGGTTCATTCTTTGCTATGCAGAGGATGATCCTGGTGGTCCAATGAAAATATTATTTGAATCGGTTGTACCAAAATCTCAAAAACCTACTCGCTTTATCGATAAGTATGTAAGTATTGGATGTTTCGAATTGAAGTGCTCGGCATACTAGTAAATGGAAGAACGCGTGTCAGCATGCACAACATTATTTAGTTGGTAAAGTTTTATTTAAACCTCATTTTATACCATCGTATAGTTGGTCCCTCAAATGGCCGTGTGATTTGTTTCGTGAAACGGACTCTACAACTTTTTAACGAGCGGGCGGATCAAAGGCTAAATGCTAGTCAATAAAATATTTTTTGTGGCTAATTTATGCTCATCTGCACTAAGCTTAGACTAAGACTTAGTCGTGTTTTACAGACATTTTTTTTATAGAGGCTTATACTGAGGCATGTTAAGCGCAGAACCGTAGTTCAAGATTTTTCAAAATCAATTAATGATGTAGGAGTATGTAGTTCGGTAAAAAATTGCGGTCACCACTGTATTATGCACGTCATATGATGTATCCACTTGTCTGTGCGACGTAGCAAGGCATGTAAGGCATCCAATGAGATATACAGAATAAGTATATAATCCTGAAACCAGCGGGATACAATCAGCTTTTTATAAAGATTTACCTATGACGGAAAACAAATTAAAAATCAAGGCGGTTTATGAGCATT
This sequence comes from Perizoma flavofasciatum, assembly GCA_958496245.1. Classification (NCBI taxonomy): domain Eukaryota; kingdom Metazoa; phylum Arthropoda; class Insecta; order Lepidoptera; family Geometridae; genus Perizoma; species Perizoma flavofasciatum. The sequence goes on from OY292431.1 coordinate 8,633,093, forward strand.
ATCAGTACTTGGCAGGTATTTGCTTGTGTAACAAGAGTATTTTGGTTCATTAACTTCTGTGCTCAGAGAAAAGACACTATAGAGTCCGTCTATGTAAAGCTGATACGCAATTATTGATGCTCGTATTTATAACTACTACCTACAAACATTACGTTCACTCGCGGATATTCGTAATCTGAACAAGGGATAAACAGAATATTTAGTCTTGGGAGTGACTCCCAAGAGAAATAGTTCTGTCGAAGACAAAGGAGAAATCAGAAAATCTTAAGAATTTTATAATATCCTAAAATCCTTACGGTCAACACTAAAGTCTTACCCAGCTTTAACTTAAACGAGTTATAACTATCAGCCTCGACTGACTAACGTAAACAAATAAAAACTATTAGCCTCGGCTGGACTAGTCCCGCCGCATTATAAAAATTTAGCGTACATAAGTATTTAAAAATTTGCTAGAGCATACAAATAATCCGAAATTTTCACCAATAAACGTTGTGGCAAACTTCTTTGCTGCATCCAGACTTTCGGGCCCTCTAGTATGTATCTAGGATGACCGTTTAACAAATAAAAGGATTTTCACTTGCAAATACCAGTAATTATTACCAATATGGCAACAGACTATGGACTTGTGATTATCATTTTACTTTTTAAACGTTCGTCAATGATTTACTTTTAGATACATAATAAGGGGGCTGACCGTTTTACGATGTCATCAGTTCTACTTTGCAGTCGCTAGTCTAGAAACTTTTCTCCGCAACTGCGAGTACCTAACCTATGTGTTCATTTGTGAGTCTGCCATTTAGACTATTTCTAAACCCAGACGTACTAAAGTAATGCCAAATAATACGCAGCACGTTGCCGACAGCATGCAAATAATATGCTAAAATAGCAACATGCAAGAAATACACCTTATAACAAAAGCAGCAGGAACTATTTTACAACTTTGTGTACCATTGTACACTTCCTACACTGATATTGTACTGCTTAGATACACGTTGAAATTATTATACCTACCTACCTATCTATCTATTCAAGTTTGTAGCCAAATACTCATTATTAAGTTTACTTAGGCGTAAGGAAAGCCTGTCGTTCTGTGTTATTTTCACCCAAGAAAGTACAAAGCTTGAGTGAAAAGATTCGTTTAACTTTTAAATGATTGATAATGGCCTTGATTCTGTAATACACTAACTAAACTAAATTTAAACTGTTGCTCTCTTTTACTAATAGTGTACGCAAGAAAGAGATGGCAATAATTTAACTGCTGTGTGCTGCTGTCAAATCAGTTAACGTGCCGCTTTACTTCGTGTTTATAGTCAGCATGTTTGAAATCACGACTAAATTTGTATGGAAAACTTAAATCTGACTAATTTGACAGCACTAAAATTGTAGCTATCTCTTTCTTGCTTGCACTATCAGTAAAAGAGAGGACCAGTTTAAATTTAATTTAGTTAGTGTACTACAGAATCGAGGCCAATGACTATTTTTATTCGATTGAACGATTTTATGCACTGCAGTGTGATAGCAGCATTAGTCTTAGCATTAACCTCTTGACCACACTGAGGTAGAGACGCGGTTATAAGGTAAGAAATACTAGGTAGCAATCATGGTTTATTAATTAAGTTGGTTCAATTCCTTATTTTAAATGTTTTTACTTTATAGTTCGTACTTATAGCTAACGTATTTGCTGGAGTATTTTTTCCGGTTGGTAGCTCCATTATTAGTAGGTAGGTACTTATCACAGTTTCCTATGACATAAGCTCTTATTTTAGTTATTTGTGGTTTAGATTGGGTAGTTCGTTTGTAACGAAAATAATATAGAAACCTACTGCGTACAATTGCGTATTCAATAACTAGGAATTAACTATAGGAACAAACTAAATGTGTATATTTTCTCATCCTCTTAACTAAATGAGCAAAGCAAAAACATATTAATAAATCAAATATATTATTTTAAATAAATAAATAATGCTGGACAGTTTCACACAGCATCATCTAGCCCCAAACTAAGCAGAGCTTGCATTATGGGAACTACATGACTGATAAACTACTTACCTAATACTTATATTTTTTTTGTAGATACATGCATATTATACATAGAACACCCAGACAAATATTTGCAGATCATCCAACATTGGTCCCGCAGTGGGAATCGAACCCGCAACCTACTGCGTTTCAGGCGAGGCTTATGGCTCACTGCACCACAGAGGTCGTCATTTTATCTCAAAACTTCAAAAGTATCTCAATTGTAGCCTCCAGGGAAATTTGAAGGGAATTAATTTTCCTCGTTCCCGATTTCTTATTGTTCTGAAAATAATTTCGACTGATTTCTACATTGTATTATCAATGAAACATCACCTTCAAGTATTCGCGCTGGCAGCCAAAGTATTCTATTTCCTGGCACGCGGCGGCCAGTCTGCACTATTTCGGACAGCCTACGCACCGCCGCGCCGCCCGTCTAACTTTTTGTTTGCCTTATAAATTGATGTCATTTGCCGTCTTGATAGACTTATTTTGACGGTGATTTTGAAATTATCTATCCACGAAATTAGTCCCACTCATGTTCCAATGCAAAAATATGTTGCAAAGTTTGAGCTATGTAGTTTGCGTCTTTCAGAAATAATATTTCTTTCTGAATCAAGCAAAATTAACGTAAATTGCGAGCTCGGTATGTGTGGTGTAACTTTGAGTGTTAGAGTGAGGAACAGCGTGTTAAGAGAGCAGTGTGGAGTGAATGAAGATGTAGTAACGAGAGTTGAGATAGGTATGTTGAGATGGTTTGGGCATATAGAAAGGATGGACAAAAGAAAATTAACAAAACAAGTATACAAGCCTAACGTGAATGGGATAGTTGGAAGAGGAAGGCCTCGACGAACATACTCTGACCAAATTAGAGACATTCTAGAAAAAGATCAGGTCAGAAGTACGCTAAACCGCTGAGCTTGTATGAAGCTTCTATTCGATGAGGATGAATGAAGCGAAAGAGGTATGCCAGGATCGTAACAAGTGGAAATCCTTGGTCTTTGCCTACCTCTCCGGGTAACAGACTTGACTATATGTATGTATGCGAGCTCGGTTATATTTTCAAGAAAAATAAACGATTAATTTGTGGTAAATTTCTGCTACACGACGACACTAGACACTAAACATTTGTACAAACCACCACGACACAGTTGCCAGGGGCATAGCAAGCGTAACGTCATGTTTAAAAAAACATATTCTTATACAAACTTTCACCCCCCATTTCCCCACTTAAAATGACAAAATCCGAAAATCCTGAAACACGTTAATATTTATTTATGATGAGTAGCTACAATTTCAATTTTCAAGTTTCTACCATTAAAAAACCGATGCTCCCATACAAACTTTCACCCCTCATTTTCCCCCCCTTAAAATGACAAAATCCAAAAGCCTTGAAACACGTCATTATATATGTAGCCTTCCTTTTCTCCCCTTAAAGTGGAAATTTCCAACAAATATTTATATGTTTACGTAATAAAATAAACCTTTGTTCCAAATTTCAGCTTTCTAGACTTAGTACTCGTAGTTTGGCTGTGCGTTAATAGATCAGACAGTCAGTCAGTCAGGACAAACGATTTTATAAAAATAAATGTAAACACTAAATACTGACTGTTTTTAGACAATCGACATCAGTGTCGACATTTGGAGATCATTATATGCAGCCAGTGTTTTAAATTTTTTTACGGACTCTACCAATATGCAGAACGTACCATTTCAAAAGTCAGGACAGATATAAGATTTCATTTCAAAAGATTCACACGCCCAATTGCCTATAAGTACATAACTGTAAACCTACGAGTAGAGCGGTGGCGTTAACTGAAAGATAACAATAGCACAGTGCTAAAGTACCTACCCACAGCAAACTTATGTTGTAGAGGTAGGTACGGAGAAACCAGAGCTGCAAGTTTTCATAGTAAACACGCTACGGCCGTGTGAAGTCGTATTTTTCTCAGAACTACAAAGCATTGTTTGACTGAAATAATCCTTCGTAGAAACTATTGTTTGAGCTGTGGTTTGAGTTCAGAGTATGCGCATTATAATAGAAAGGAGCTGCATTGACCCTGCGTGCTACCTTAATCAAATCATTAAGGGGGAAAATATATTATACGAATATGAATTACATATAAGAATATTATAACGACTTTACCACGTACTTTACTATTCTCCTCCTGTGGTATAGTTGTAATAATATTCTAAAATGATACGAAATGATATGAAACCATGATAATTTCAATTCCATAATGAATTAGGTACGTATTTTTTAGTTTTATTTGTATATTCGAGTTGATGAGTCGAGTAAAAAGCAAATCATTTTACTCGACTCATTTATCTCTCTTTGTCTGCAATTGAATTACCTCGTCTGTGAGTGCGTTCAATTAGCAAATAACATAGGAACACAAGCACGAATCCTACTACTATTATAAACGTGAAAGTTTGTGAGGATGGATGTTTGTTACACTTTCACGCAAAAAAATACTGAACGTATTTTGATGAAACTTTACAGGAATATAGCTTATACATCAGAATAACACATATGCTACTTTTTACTACTTAAACTACTTTTTTCTTTACCCGGTACTACGCGGGCGAAGCCGTGGACAGAAGCTAGTGGTAAACGCATAAGTTACGTCATGGTTGGCTTCTGAAAATAGACAAGCAGCGACAGAAGTAACTGCACAATATTATTTAACAATCTTCAATACGAATGTAGAAATCTGCAGATATTTGTTTCGTGTTTGGGTGTTGTGGTTCATGGTACTCGTAGTTCCTGATAACCACGATACAGGGAATCCTAGTGTGGGGTCAGGAATATGTATGTGAAAAGTAGCCGAGTTGCTCTTATCATCGACAGTTTTTTCATCGTCCTTCGTTGCAAAATTGGCCTCCACGAAAAAGCTAATTTATTTTAACAGAATGATTTATAGCCTATGCCTACCCTGAAGGTCCATTCTAAATATTGGTGTCTATATAATATTTTTATAGTATATATGTCTTTTGCTAATAATCTCCGTAACGGCTGGACCGATTTCGATTCAATTTGAAACATGTGTAGTTCGTGACCTAGAATAACACACAGACTACTATTTTCGGATACCACGTGAGCGAAGCCATGGGCAGAGGCTAGTTGAAACCTTAAGTCAACAGCCTATAATCAAAATATAGGCTGTTGACTTTAGGTTATAATCAAAGCCTATATCAGCTTATCACAGATTTCCACACTGGATGGTTCACATTCAAGCCATGTTTAAGTCTATAGACCAGCACGATAAAGTCTGTTTTACATTGAAAGCATATTGGTGTGGCACAAGTCTAGCCATACATCAATATGTCGTGACCACGACTAAGAATGCGTCACTCATTACCAGTTATTTTAATTGCATCAAGGAACGCTCAGGCAGGAGAAAGAGTACAGCCGAGATTACTGCATGAGATGTTTCTCTTTGAATATCATTGTGTTCACTTTTTAGTTAGATATGTACAAATGAAATAACGTTTTTGTAATTAATTCGGTTTCTGAATTGTGAAAAGGATTGTTCATATTACTTCTTAACGGTATTCCATTGTTCTTGTTTCCATATAAGTAATTAAGATACAATGCTACTTATACCTTATATTTTTTTACAAACATTAAAACTCTTATTAGGGTTAAGCTCACCTTTGTGCATGTCCTATATGTAAGTATTTTGTCTCTTATGTTTGTGTGTAAAATAAATAATAAAAAACGTTTAGAAATAAATGTTATTTAAGGTAAAAGTAGCAAATTTCCGGTTGTATAAATTTGTGACCATGCGACCTATAGCATTTTTTTAACCGCCAATTGAGTCAAAGATTGATAGGTACATACATCTGTTTTTTCTAGGCTATTCCATAATATCTATTGATAACCCGTGAAAAGGACATCTCTAGGCAATCAATTCCACGTCTACTACATACCGATCACATTATTTGGCAGGCTCGCCAGCCAGACATTTGGCGCATGTCAAATAGACACGGCGACAATAGACAATTAATCGATCCTGGCTTGCGCTTGCGCATCCAATGACATTTGCACACATTATCTCCAAACCATTGATGTTATATTATACGGATGCGTTACATGCCTCGAGGATCAAGCAAATTATGTTTCAGGATCTCTTTTCTATTTTCCCGAATTAATAAATATAAACACCCTACAGTCTCATACATAGTCCAGCCCGCTTAGCATGAGCACTCAAGATAACGTTTTGTCTACGAAAGAGAGGGACAAAATAATTTATGTCTTCTCGGCGGTCTTTTAAACAGGCTGGCCCCACACTAGGATTTCCTGTATCGTGGGTATAAGGAACTACAAGTGCCATGGTACCACAACACCCACATTACATGTACTATGGTACATAGTAATGGATTTACGATGCTAAAACAAAATTTTATAGTCTGTCTGACTATTTAGAGTGGCACGGCGATAGTGTTAAATTTTAATTTGTTTTAGTACGTATTATACCTAAATGTGTTGTTGTTTTTGAATATTTATTTTTTATTAATATGTATATAGTTGTATATCTTTAGATGTAACGATTTGGTTTACCCGTTATGGTCATTTACTTAAGAATTTGAATTAATAAAATTAGGTCACTGGCATCCTACTGGCACGTTTGTTACTCTTTCACGCAAAAACTACTGAACGGTTTTTATGAAACTTTACAGTTATATAGCGTATACATCAGAATAACACATAGGCTACTTTATATCCGAATACCACGCGGGCGAAACCGTAGGCAGAGGCTAGTAGATAATATACCTTATTCATATGTATTGACTTGGCTAGACATTACAATTACGATGTCTGGTTACCACTCGAACCAAAACATTCTGCTGACATTTTTTTGTCAATGTGTCGATATATTGCAATTTTAAACAACGCCTATCAAAAGAAACAGCATCGTTGGTCATCGCAGTTAAAAATAACTTGCTCAAAGTGGGACGCCAATTATTTAAAGAGTATTCACGAACACGTTACATATGAGCTTCATATATGTATAATCTTATGCTATTATTTACCTAAAAGGCTGAAAAACCCGACACAATTTCCCAAACTACTTTAGCACTGTTGCAAAATAATACGAGTAAGCCCTCGTGCACTCAAGACTGCGCCATACTTCTTGTTCTTTATACGAGTCTCGTAATAACGTCCGTAGTAATTTAAGTTGCTAAAATTCCTGCACAAGAAAATGTTTATTTTTAACAAACTTCAAAATAAGGTTGAAGTTCTCAATTGGACTGTATGTTTTTTTTGTATCGTGCGTGTTTGTTCTTATTTTTAATGTAATTTTTTTTAATGGGTAGGGTCATATAAATTTTATGAAAAAAAACACACCTAAGGGTGAAAAAATGGGTGATGAAATTGCATATTAGACTTCCCATTCCGGGATCAATTTTCCGTTATACGAAGTCGGTTTTAAGAAATTTAATGTCGTATAAATTATCTTACAAGTGTCTTTTCAGACTGTTTCAGGAAATTACTTAACATAGATAGTTCTCACTTAATTAGGGTAAAAATGAATTTTTGCTTTTTGAAGATAGAGATCACGGCGCCTTCAATCAAATTCTAAATGTAAACCAAATGCTGATAATTAAGTGACGTATAGATATAAGTAAATATAAAAATCACGATGTACGCCGTAATGTTGATATTTCCAAAGAAGAAAATAGCTGGCTTGCTTAGGAGTTATACTAACTCTATTAATAGGATAAAAACCGACTAAGTAAAATGTTTCTTTGACCAACACAGCTCTAGAAAGCGCAATTATTTGCAATGCAAGCGGACAAAGTCGCGTCAACTTGGGAAAATTTGCTACACATGCTTCGCGTTTTCACAGGTTTTGATGGTGATATTATAAGTAACAGTATCAGTAGCGGTTCCATGGAAGAGTAGACAAACATTATTTCGGCCCTCTCTTTTGACTGACGGAAAAGAGAAACAGCAGCATGGGGTCACCCATAAATAGGTTATGTCTGGAAACTAGGGCAGCTTCACATCCCGGAGGTGTGGAGCTGCAAAATATGCTGAGACAGGACCAGGACCAGGACAGAAGATGACTAAGGCATTCTGTCCAGTACCTACTACAGTAATATATACGGAGGTAACTATATCCTTATAATCAGTGTTATTGTGTATACGTCGAATACATTTATTTTCTTTCTTCTTTCAGTAATTTTTGACTTCCCTGGTTGACGTGGTGGTGACAAAATGGTTGTCTTGGTCTAAGACTGCAGTCTAGATCTATTGTATATAGGTTTCATTAAATAGATTTTGAGATGGTAGAAATAAAATAAGCATTGATAACTTTTCAGTACAGCTAAAGGGGTGTTGCACGGTGGTTTATAAGCAGGTCTTGTAATGTCCGAGCTATGTTCTTAAAGCTGTGGCATCACACAAGCACGCGGGGGACATGCGCCAGCACCTTTCGTGCGCACGACGACGACTTCGACGTCAAGGCGCGACAAGAGTCAGTTGCCTCTAGGAAACGTGCAAGCATATTTAACGCCGCTTTTCAGACCACACAAACCAGGGTTGCTAGACGTTTGAGGTTTCTCGTACGTTGACGAGATTTAGACAAGCCAAAATTATTAAAAAAGTTGAAAATATCCATCCTAAACACACCAAAACCGCTACTTGGTCCAGCTTATAAACCGCTGTCCATAATGCAGCAGTGTTTACATTGTTTGTTTTTATCTCTTTTGCACTTATTGAAACATGTAGATTACGGCACGACAGCCGCTACATTTTCAGTTTCAATGTATTTTACGCATGAGTATTAGCACAGGCATTAGGTAAGGTACAGCAAAATGACTAAATAAACGAATCACATGTAAATAATGTTTTTATCAATATTAACTTATATAACGAGATTACTTATTGAAAGTACGAGATTTGAAAGCCTTGGTACAAGGAAAAATCGTCATCTGGCTAACCCAACACCATTTTAGCCATATTTTTTAAAATTTTACTGATGTAATTCGCTGAATGGTCACCGTCGCCAATTGACATCAGAAACATAAGAAGCATTGCTGATACGTTGCGTAAAGACTCATGTGCAAGTAATTATACCGGTACGAAAATAACGCTTCAAACTATGTTTGTTATAGCATTCATTATATCCATCTTCGACCATAACAAACAATTCAAAGCAAATTCACATGTGTTGAAAGTCGGAGTAATAGTCAAGTTGTAGACCAAACTTGTTTATTTCCTGCGCTTGCGAGCGTAGCCAATCGATCGATGGCCCTACGAAAGAGTTCACCGCGTTTTTAGCTTCCAAGTTTAAACTTACCACTATTTTATCATATTAGGTAATTTATTTTCCCTACGCTTTGAGAGTCATTTCATCCATTAATCAGCCGCACCGAATCATTGCCCTGTTTTCAATATGAAACAAACACCACAATACTTTAGAAATGTATTTTTGTAGTGATGCTTTTCCTGGCTTCGGAGTTCAGAAAACAATTGAACATAATTAACTTACTACGTTTTGGTTTCCTCTGCAATATGACAACAGTTTATTCCGAAGATAATAGCGAAACTGTTAGCAAAGCTACCGTTACAATGGTCTAGCCATTTTTCTTAGGGCCCTTTCTTTTAAGGCTTATCTTAGCAATTCCTTGAACAATGATGGGCGGGATTATGTAGTACTTTTGCCGCTACTGATGTATTTGTTTCGCAAAAATTTATTGCTCTTTTGTAGACTTGAGTGCTTTTGTTGTTAGGGAGCTTAATACGTCGACCACTTGAAGTTGAAATAAGCATGAATAAAGTTATTGAGAAGCTCTCCTCTTTCGAGAATAGGAGAATATTATTCTTGAAGATTTGTTTTGAGTCCGTAATATATAATTATGACTCTACATTTTTTATTTAAATATCTTTAGGAAGATACACAAAACGTAGTTATCTAATTTAAAAAAATTAGCAAGACAGGTAGTGTCTCAAAAGGCTGACTAACCGTTATGTTATTTAAACCAAATCATCTTTCAAGCTTATTCTAACCGGCAACATAAGTATAATGTGTATTAATGAAATGTTTAAAATAATAGGTAGTCGGCCAGAGATTCATCTGATATCACAAGGTATGCAAGATGACGTCAGCGATATAGACTCACAGGACCGGTTTTAGAACTTTTCCACCAGAAAAGTCGTGGGAGTGGGAATACCTGTTGTAGAGAGTAGATGCAATTAAACCGTCTTTAGATCTTGTCGTGGAATGAACATAAAATACTAGTAAACGCAGCTGTACCTTGTGATAGAATAAGGTGAGTGGAAGCTTTCCAGAGTAAATCCTCGTTCGACCACTTCAGGGAAGATGCTAATCAGAGAGCCGAGTAAAATCGATTGATTGATAGCGATTAATAAAGCATGAACGGAGGGGTATTGCTGTTATTGCATCATGGGTACGTGGCGAGGCGGCGCGGGCGGACGGACCGGACGGTTCGGTGGCAACGGCCAGTGCTCACACAAGAATTAATATCCAAGTGTCCGGTTTCAGTCTGGCACGACGAGCGCTCATGTTTCATTTAGTATTTATTTATGTGTCGGCGGAGCGCAGGTTGTATAGGCGATGGCGGCCGGCGGCGTCCGACTCGGGCCCGGAGGGGCATACTTACTACGTGATTAATCCACGTTCCCCCGGGAGCGGGTGCGGGGTACGGGGGCAGAGGTGGCGCGGTCCCCCGCCCGCCCCCAGCGTGGGCCGCGGCCGGGCTCCGTACTCGCCGGGTTTCCTCGTCCCCGCGCCTCACGGCCACTCACTACGCACGGAGCTCCGCGTAGTGCCGCCGCCAGTCGCGCCGCGACCCGCGTCGACGTCGCACCTTCACGTTCAGCTCCGTGTTGAAATCGACCCGTGATATCATTCATGCTAATCTCCGCCCTTTGATTTTCCTGCCGAGTGACCGCAGTGAAAACGTCGCGCGTCACCGCGAGTGCCAAAAGTTGTTGGAAGTCACGCCCGTGTACTTTTCCGTCGGAATCCGAGCGCACCGAACCAGTTCCCGGTGAGGGACGGCGCCTTCTCTTAGATGAGATCTTCGACCGGTGAGAGCTGTTGTGACCCGCGGCCTGCGATGCTCCGCCCGTGACCGTCTCGCGACAGTGCCACGAAACGTAAGGATCCTGTTGAGTCGATTCGGCGGCTCGCGCGTGCACGGGCCGCCTTCCTATTTGCATGGCGCATACGAGTGGATTTTATTTTCGTCTGGGGCGCTATGTGTGCGCAGGGCACGGGTGTGTGCGGGCCTGCGCGTGTGTGCGTCCAGCGAGACGGCTACGACTGCTCCCTGCTGGCCACTTTATTTAGGTTGTCTCTGAGCGTGTCGGCACCTCAGTCAGCAGCCCCACCACCCGCTACCTGTGCCCGGCCATATACATCCATGTTGTCATCCCGTTTAGATATCCAACTCGAGCTGACGAAAGTCTTTTGAACATTCGTCAATATTATCTCCGTTCGGTTGAATGATAGGGTTATTCCCGTTGTCCCCCGAGGGGTGTTTAGCAAACCGCTACCATGAGTTCAAGAGCACTGCTTGGGGATTTGTATTGAAATAAAGTGGAAACACCTACGCGCTGGCATATCTTAAGATCTGCGTCGTGCGGAGTCTGCGCTTGTGCGTGTTGTTACTAGGTACGTTGGCAGCGTTTTGTACAATTCATTGCGCGATGCATGTCAATGATCTCGGAACTATACAGCACGAGGTAGACTCTCGCTGCTATTACATGAAATGGCTTCACGTCAGTCAGTGGCTGCCCTCGGGGCAAAATTCTCAAAAATATTGTAGGGACCTGCAGCAGCAACCTGTTTACAGTTGGAATAATAATAATTGATATTAACAAGTTGGTACCTATGTCGAACATAATATTTACAACATAGGTAGGTTACCTACATAATTATTATGTTGACGTTAATGTAGAGGGATATAGTAAATACCTACTTAACAATAAACAAAAATCCTTGGTACTCTCATGACTTGATCTTAGTTATACCTACTGGTGTGTTAAATCTTACGAACAAAAATCTAATAAAACGATGGTAATGGAAGGAAACAAGTTTTCATGACAAAATCTTGGACCTCTTACGAAAACTAGGCTATACCTAATTATCCGCCATGTTTAATTCATTATGACGTTTTGATAACTAACCTCTTTAGGACATCTCATTTGTCAAAAACATGCACTCTAATCAATGAATAATGTACTCTTAAAAACTTTTCCCCTTTTTTTGCTTTGCTGTAGTCAGCTTAATATATGATAACCTATCAAGATCAGTGTATCAAAATGGATAAATAAGCAACAAGTTGATCAATACAATCGGTCTGTCGCATACTATACCTACAGGAATTACAATTATGATTTAAGTTATAATTAGAACAAGTAGGAAAAGTACGTAATAGGTTTTGTACTGACATGAATTCATGCGGTATGATACACTTTGACCTGAGTGATACTTCCACAATGCACTGTATTATACCAATATTACTATGTTACTATACAGCGTAACCGACACATATTTGCCGAGATAACGATGTCAAACAAATAAATTTATTAAGTACTATACAGTATACGTACATGTAGTAAGTAAATACATAGATTCCTATCTATCTGGTACTCTACTTTAAAATATATAGGTACTTTGAGGCATGTTGAATAATTTAATTGAAATTTAATTTTATACCTACTTAATAATTGGTAAAATAATTATGAGTCGATCTCACTAACTACTTCATTCAAAGTAACTTCTATATTAAACAAATAGGTACATAATAATGTACTATTTTTCTCATTATCAACTCCTTATACTAGTAATAATAATTTATCACCCTCGAAGTTGATAAAAATAATATATCAATGATATAAGTAGGTATATGTATATGTACACCTACTGTAGTTTCAGATGATAATATTTTGCTTTTGTATAGCGAATGCTAGTATCATTGTTTGGGGCACACACGAGCAGTATGGGTCAGTAAATTACATTATTTACTTAGCTTTATCATGAAACTTATACTTACCTATGTAGATATATACGAAGAGATAAATGCTGAATTTCGTAATATTCTTACCTCCAATGTATTTTTAAGCATGAGAAGTTTTCTTGTTTATTTGTGACAAGTGTTGTTTTATAGTTCAAAGTTATGAGGGAAGAATTTCACATTACGAGATAAGTGTTAAATATGAATGTGGATGGAAATAAAAGCAGAATTAGGCCGAAGAAAAGTTGGGTGGTTTGTGTGAAGGATGATATGGTTAAGAGAGGAGTGAGTACTGAGATGACGGCTGATAGAGGTGAGTGGAAGAAGAAATCATGTTGTGCCGACCCCACATAGTGTAGGACATGGCAAAGTTCCGAAAGGTTAAAACTACAATTCTAGACTGTATAAAATGTTCTTCATAATATTTCTAAGAAATAACGTGAAATATAGTGCCATCTAACAAGCTTCAGAAAACTAGCACGGCCTCCACAGATAAAACTGAAAACCTATAATTGTAGAGACGAGAGAACTAATTCCAAAAAGTTTTAACGATACAAAGGCTGTAGTATTGATCTCCTTGTTCTGTCACAAACGAAAACATTGAGAAAGACAACTGCGTACCGTCATCGTATTAAATTGGATACATATATTTTTTCCTATAAATAAGGTAACTTGATATTGTCCTTATTAATAATTTATATACTTCGGACTTTTTGAAAGAGCTTCGTTTCACAAAGTAAAGAGAATATCAGTGTAGCGAACTGATCGTGTTTGATGTCATACAACAGCTATTTTATTGAATACTTTATAAGACGGAAGAGTATGTGTTCAACGCAGATAAAATGTTATATACGAGCGATAATATTTTAACATCCTGTGCAAATCCTGAATATATTATTGAATTTGATTTAGTGTAATTTATGAAGAACACTGAGAATTAATTAATTTACTTACCAAAATCAAGTTATATTGCAGTACCTACATAAATTTAACATGTTGAACTTTTCAAATGAGTTAAAAAGAAAAGACTCATGTTTTGGAGAAAATCTTAAGGTAAAAATGCAGTTGTAGATTCTAGTGTGTGTAGCGTGTAATCGAACACACCTTTGCATAACCAGTGGGTGAGTGTGTGTGCGTTATCAGACATGCAGCTACCGCCTACGTAGCCATCGAGCGCTATCAACATTAGCGATAATGCCACATACCTGCGCCGGTGTGTACCTACTGCATATTTGAGGCTTGAACATGAATGAAAACATTTTATATCACTAGAAGGGTATTCCGTAATGCCCTTTGTCGCTGAACCAGTAAACAATTGATATGATTTTAAATAAAGGAAAATACATTTATTGTGAACTGAATAAATTACTTTACAGCCTTAGAAGATTTAAAATAAAATTTGTAGGAATGTATGTATTTAACAACAACATTAACGTAATATATTTTGCAATCTCGACGCAATTTCATATCAGTCTACACTACAGATAAGATTACTATATCGAGTTCGACGTTTTTCTAAGGAAGTTATATAATAAGCTAAATACAGACTTTTTCGTATATGAGATTTCAATTTCACTTCTCAGGGTCCCTGGAAAGGTAATATGTAATTCGTATGGGAACCAATATTCGTGGCACGGAATTTTTCATTCGGGAGTAAGGAGATTCCATTTTGAAATGTAAGTACATAGCCGAAAAATTGCCTTATCTGTGAGGGTTAGGGACGGCAAACAAAATGGTCAATATATACGAGTAGCATTGTCTTGGTTCATATTGTTTTAAATTTAAAACAACCAGACATAAGCGCCTATCAACAACTGCCTGGTAACTTCTCACGATCAAGCGAGTGTTTCATTTCGATATGTCAACAATAAAAGTCCCGGTTCAGGTTCACTTCACCGTTTCACATTACTACTCTTTGTTATCGAATCGGTTGTAAACATGAACTCTCGAAACCGATATTCTGACTACATATGGCATGAAATATAAACCCTTCGGTAGTTAGGGATCTGTAAATGCGAACAGCATCCATCAAACAAATTCTTTAATACAGCTGTGTTTTTAGGAAGCTCAGATTCCGAAGTGCAGTTATCGGTATGTTTGTAAAGCGTAATATTGCTATTGAAAAAAATGTGGTGAACCTGAGATTAACTTGGAAACTTTTTTGCATAAATAAATAAGAACAAATCGAAAAGATAACGACTATGGAGTATGAAGCTGAAACTTCATACACTGAAACTCTTATACGGAACTCAATGTATCAATGAACCACACTCAGTCTTGGCTTTTTGAAAGAGCATGCTCATCTCAAGGAAAACATTGCCTGGTTTGGGTGTTAAATAACATCGCTGACCTTAATATTGAGCATGAGTTCCATGAACAGTGAATAATGAATGTAAGTTGGCGTATGTATGGACATACATTTTGAATGTATGACACATTAAATTCAAAAGCCTACACTATGTTCATCTGGATAGTGATCGGTGAATAATAATTTGTCCTTGTGTTTATTTACATGTTCAGACAAGTTCTTTTGTTATAACTAGGAACATTTACAATAGATAAGGATCATGTGGTTTGACCTTTGATAAAATGTAGGTAACTAGTTATAACTAATAAAATGTTAAACTTATCAATCATGGAATTTTCAAACCGTTTTAAGTTTAACGACGACGCGACGACAGACATATTCGTTCAACAGCAGAGTTGAATTAATCCCGTTTTACGTATATGAACTGACCTGTTCCAAACCTTAACTAAAATGATGCTACCAATACAACAACATAAATCCTCAGACAATTTGCATTTAAATAATATCCAGCACAAACATACATTGTTGTAAGGTAAACAATGAATATAAAGGGTGTTGTTTGTCAACAAAGCCCTTGCAGTTAGATGTTTATTATAACAGCTAGGTACCTACAGCTTCATCTGCAAATAAGCAATGTACACTGTTAATAGTTCCAACGTTAAAACCAATTTTCAGAAGCGGTTAATATTTAGTTTTATGCCTTACTAGCCTTTGCCCACGGCTTCGCCAGCGTGGTACCCGGATAAAAAGTAGCCATTCTGTTATTTTAAGTAACGAACTATGCCTATTCTACATTCAAATCGGTTCAGCCATTACGAATGTAACCAGCAAGAATCAATAGTTATTTACAATACAGAATGTTACTTTACTTCAATGACATGATTTGAAGTTGTAGTTTTTGTAATATACCAGTACCATGCGGGCGAAGCCGTGGGCAACAAGCAGCAAGCAGCTAGTAATTCATAATGCAAACCTTTGCAACGTATCTACTTAGGTACTCATATCTTTCGACTGTTTGCAGACACTTTGTTTACAGTGACATTTGGGATAAAAGCTAGAATGACTAGGATTAAGCAACCGGTTACATTGAGGCAGTCTAATCAATGGAATGGCCAGTCCATTACATAACAGCTTTCGCGGCTACATTGCAGTCGACTTGCGAAATATACGCATTATGCAAGACATGCGATACGCAAACACGAGAGAATGTACTGCACACAGACTACATGAATTTACTACATATTATGGCGAACAGTAGCCGTTCTTAAATTTCTGATATGTTCAGATTCTCCGTACAGAATAACCTTGTAATATACTCTTAATAAATGGAGCTAGATTAACCAAAGTAACTACATTTTCGCAATCGCACAAATCGCTCTATCAAGTGAATAAACTTGGTAGAGCGCGCTCCGCGATGAAAAGTCACAATACTTTTTTTTTAATAAATTCTAGTTTTTGTATAAATAGTCAACCTTGGTGTAACATTGAATCAATTTTTTGCAATATCCCTAGATCGCCTTGAAATACCTGCAGTTCATCAAATAAAAGCGTAAAATCTAATTCGATGTCAGTATACACATATTTGAATACTTTAATTACTTTTACTTTTCTATATTCATTGAAATCACAAAGATCATATAGAAACATCCACTTATAAAGTAGGTGAATGTAGTACATATTGTAAAGAAAATTTATATGCCGATGCCTCGCGCGCCATCTTGCCTTGATGAATCGGTTCAGCCATTACGAAAATATTTAACAAACAACATATAAGTTATATCTAAACATCCAAACTCACGCAGTTGTAATATTATAGTAGGATAGGATAGCCAACAGATATCAAACTTACGAAATCACTCAATTATTTTTTAATAGAAAATTATTACAGGTTCAATTAACAGGCGTCAGACATGTGCAATCATAACTATCTTATTATGCAAGGTATATAGGTTTGTAACGATACGTTACGACAAGTAATGGATTCAACTACGACCTTAGAAAGGCTTGTTTTGCATAACATGTTGATGTGATATAAATATGTAGGTACTAACTTTGGCCAGTTTTAAACAAGCCAACACATTCGATAGAGACGGCCAGAAAAACTAACATGTATTACTAAAAATAAAATAGCAATAATAGAGAATTATATAATAAAAATAAAATAATTGATTTTTATAAATCAGAGAAAAAATACCAAAATTTACCTATAAGAAAAAACGGTGTTTGAGTTATTATCATGATTATGAAATATAAAGGTAAACATTAGATTAATAGTAAAAAACTAAAAGTTCTGAGATCTGTGTAAAAACTAGATGTTAATTCTACTCTCATTATCATAATAATCCACAGCTCATAGTATCCCACTGGAGGTTTGTGCCTCCTTTTGTGTACGCCATTTCTATCGGTCCTGCGCGAGGCCATAATGTCGATGATAGCTTAATTACCTCTGGACAGTTGGGTCTGGGACTGGATGTGTTGGTACCACGATAGGTACTCGCACTTTATGATACCCTCGGTACACAGACGCATAGTGTGGGGTTAGTTTATAAAAAAAAAAATCAGTTAAACTAATTTAATTTTGAAAGTGCTTACTAAAAAGACCAACCTTATACATAAACGATTTTCACAAAATGGCTATCTTCAAAGACCTCCTAAATAAATATTGTAACAAGTTATCGGTTGCCCTTCTAAGAAATCTAAAAGCTTCAAATCCTAACTTGAAGAGGGTATTGTATTACAAGAAAATAATAATCCTGAGGATGTGACATTTGTCGACCACGAAATTTTGGACTTATTTATGAGAATAAATCAAACCTGGACGTAGAGTCGACGTACTTGTTAACAAAATTACGGTAACTCTTGTCGAAAAATTCAGTTTTCCAATGTTCCAAGCTATTGATTTTGGACTTGATACCAACAATGTAATTGTAAAAGTAAAAAAGTTATGCATGCACCAATGACCTCAAAGAATACCATCTTTCTTTGGGTTTGGCATTGTTAATGGTGGCATTATGGAGCGTTTGCTGCGTATGTTTTACATATTATCGTAGTTATGAATGGGTTTGATTGGACCAGCCTTTGTTCAGAACTTTGTGCTTTATTTAATGAGCCGTAGGTATTAAGAAATGCTCAATATTTGTGGGGCTTCGTTCAATGTTAAACAAGACTACAAGTTAGTTTGTAAGTCTCGTGAACACATAAACAATCGACAACTAGAAGGTACAAATATAAATCAGAGTAATATGATTCCAGCCATATATAATTATGAGTCTAGTATGATTCGCATGTAGTTATATGTTTTTTTAATAGTAGGTAAATACTTTGTTTTCTATATTGACAGATATCATTTATGATTGACCCAATAACATGAGACTCAAAAGCTTCTCGCTGTGAACTCTACCTAGGTAGGTATTTGTATACTAAAATATGAGATAACAGAATGTTTGGTTGATTTTGCGAGGAGCTGTGATACTAGCCTGGCTAAAACAACAATTTGGCAAACAAGAAAAAGTAGTAGGTTTGGCAACGTGTTCTACAAGGTTAGAAAATATTAAAATGACTTCCAATTCAGATCCGAGCTAAATTTATTCCGCTAAGTTGCTGGGCGTCCAAATAGGTGGAAACTTGGCAAGTCTAGTAAAGTAGCTTCGAACTTCACAACAATTCTGCGCGAAACTACAGACTTTGAATAAGTTTGCTCAGCAAGCAATGTGGCTTATAGGCTAGGCTGCCTCGGCTGGGGCGATAGGCGACGGCCTTGCCGCGCCCCTCCTGCCCCTCGCACGTGTACGCTACGGTGACGTCACGCTCACGCACCGCACACGTTCAAGTTCAATGTTGCCTATTAATTTTACCGTGCCTTACCACCAACTAACTCGCCCGTTGACAAGGACGTTCAAACCTTTATGTGGACTGTAAAAGGAAGGAAGTTATTGTTATGCCTGATTTGTAACTCATAGCTGCCTATTGAAGGTTGTCTACTAGAGTTAAAACAGTAGGCAGAGTAGCTCCGTGACGATATTTTATTGTATAAATATCGTTTCCCTGCGAATATTAATTGTATTTATGCTACTGCAAAATCACATGAAAAGTATTTTTTTGCGATTACAAACATACACTTGGAGTCAGAGAATTGACAGTGACGTACATAGATTTATGGACGAATTTTATTACAAGATAAGTTTGTTTTTCAATCCAACTTGTCTTTTCGTTAGAGCAATAAATAAAAAATAATTGCGCGCGACGACAGAGTGTAATTCAATTGCACTTTTTCTATTGACATTGTTCACTGAGGCCAGTTTGCGTTCCAATATCGGCATACATACTTTCAGCATGAAATGAATCTATTTATACTGAAACGTCAATTAATGCTTAAAATGCCATAAAACCGTAAAACCATTTTTTAATGGTAGCAGTAGCTACCACGGACTTAAGACAACTTTACAATACCTATGTGTATGTTGGTGTATCATAAAGTATTCAATTAATGAACGAGCCAGTGCGTTACAAAATGGCGTGCGAGTAAATGAGCCAAGCAACCAAGCAACCACCCAAATAAACAAGGAAAACTGCCAGACACCGGTATTCAATGACAACCGCAGATTATCTTTCCTTCTACAGTGTTGAAGTTTTCATTGAAACGTTTTGAAACACGACATCTTCCTAAGCCCATTGACAGACGTTCTACGAAGCGCGTGCGCAATTATTTCAACAATCGGCCACGCATCACGACGCGTGTCGATCCATTGTCAACTGACAAGTGACGTCATACGCCATATGCGTCGATATCTCCGAAATGTTTGTTTGCCCGCAAGTGAAAACATGCCTTGTTTCTACTTCCTTTAGCGTAACACATTGCTGATGATCGCAATTAAAGCTTCTTATATCTATCAAATGTTGTAGAACAGTGCACGTGAAACAAGTATCAAAATATAATATTTGCTCAGTAACTTGTGAGAAGTGGTAGTGATAGCTAGTGGAAGCCTGTTGTCTCTGTTTAAACGTTGGACCCAGAGCTAAATTGGTTTATTTTAAGCCACGCAATTAGAGATCTTTTTTTATCCTCGAACCAAGTTTATTAGGATATAGTGCGGTAAAGTGCGGTTCTTTTTCCCCATTTCAGTGCTCAAATAAGCAGCCGGAGTGTGGACGTGGCTTTCATATCGAGTAGAGTTTATCGGAGAAATATTTAATTATTAAATATCAGTATCGTAAAAGTAGTCAAGTGTGAGGCGAGTTACATAATAGCAGGTTCGTGTTAAATTTTAAGCGGTCACATCACTAGTTGACGACCTCTGTGGTGCAGAGGGCGCAGGCCCGCCTGAGCCGCATTAGGTTGCGGGTTCGATTCCCGCCGCAAGACAAATGTTTGTATGATCTGCAAATATTTGTCCCGGGTATGGATGTTCTATGTATAATATATATGTATTACAAAAAAATATATAACTTATCAGTCATGTAATTCCCATTATACAAGCTCTGCTTAGAATGGGGCTAGATGATGCTGTGTGAAACTATTCAGCATTATTTATTTATTTAAAGTGTACTAATAAAATAACCAATACCTAATTAATTGAAATGCCGCATTGTTTTGTTTATATTGTAAAAAATCCGTGGATAATTACAAAGGCTAATTATTATTATTAAGTTTTTGAAAATGATACGGTAACAACAGGTTTGCAGATTGAAAATGATCCTAACCTTGTCTCTTGAGGCATTGCTGTTGCGTCGCTCGCCATAAAGATCATCTTGCAGGAGTCACTCCTGCGCTTGTAACACCGGCTACATATTATTTAGAAAGAAAGTCTTTCGGTATTTTTTGATGTCCTGGATGACGCCACCCGGGTTTGAATGTTTCCCCGATATAACGACAGAACCATAATCACGGTACCATAGTCACGGTAGGCTTTGCTGTTATTGGCAGATTCATCGATCTACCCTATTTCTTATTCTTTTACTGCGGATAATCATAGAATAGAATAGAATTTATTTATTTGTCACACACACACACACACACACACACACACAACATACTTACATAATAACAACAAATAAAAAATAATCTAGGTACTAATCTACTATATAAATTAAGAAGATAAAAACATAAAATAATTAGAAGAAAGTGACATACATAGATGTAGACATACTTATATTAAGCAAAGACCTACGGACAATTCTATCAGTCTTTCGCTGCGAGTGTGATCATAATATCATATTAACGGCAATCGCCACAACTTGTGAACATAAATAAACATATATATAGATTCGTTTTTATATCTTCCGAGGTTGGTAAAAATTACAGCTAACTAACTGGTAACTGTAGGTATATTCTCCAATCCACGTCCCCAAAACTATCACAACATAGCTAAGTGGCGTGTTACGGGTCGCTAGATAGCTGAACCCAGGTCGCACAGCAACTGATGTGTTCGAGTTATCAACGCGAAGCTGACTACGTTAAGTTCATATACCAAGTAGATTTTTAGCATTTAATTTTTATCTGATATTAAATTAGTTTCCAGTGCGTTCATTGCTCTTTGTGTGTTGTTTGAAGACATAAATAATCAATAATAATTAAATAACTCAATATTACTGGATATTTTTCACACAGCTTCATCTAGCCCCAAACAAAGCAGAACTTATATTATGGGAACTACATATCTGATATACTAAATATATACTTTTTTTGTAAATAAATACATATTATAGATAGTAACCCGAGACAAAAATTTGTAGATCTTACAAACATTTCTCCCGCGGCGGGAATCGAACCCGCAACCATCTGCGTCTCAGGCGGGCCTTCGCCCACTGCGCGACATGGGTAAAATCTAAACTGTATTTCCATTAAATCCCATTAATGATTATTTTCATTAAATCTCATGGTAACAAAAGATCCGTTGAATTCAACAAGAAAAATAATTTTGAGGTTATAATATTAATTCCCTTGAAATTATATGAATGATGCAACGCAATCCTGAATTGAATCAGTACAATTAATAATAGCGAGGACATAAAAGGAACTATTAAGTTTGCTTGCATTCGACCTTTCTTATTCAAGTTAAAATGTTACCTACTTTCCTCGTACAGTGGACATGAGGAAGTTAGGTTACTTTTGAAAGGTGGGGTAAAAACAAGCATTATTTTTAATTGACCTAATAATAACATTTAAGCAGCCTTCACTGATACACGTGTCGAACCAAGCGAACTTCACAACGAACTCGAGCACAGATAACATTATTTGTTTTCGTTACGAAGCAAGATTGGCTCCGGATAAAAGTGTTTTTAAAAGTTATCAAAACTGAACCCGACCCCTTACATCACCTTATTAAGTTTTTTTTTCGGAAATTACAGGGAACTGTAGTTCCGTATAGCAATATAATAATGAACGCCTAACAGAAACATACATTGTCCCGACGTCGCACTAGGATTCCCGTGTACCGTGGTACCACAACACTAGGAACAAATACCTGCAGAACATGCAAACTTCTTCCCGCAGTGGGAATCTAACCCTCACCTTTTGCGGCACAACTGGCTACTCTGCCGCCGTGAGGTTGCATGCGATGTTATACCGTCTCGTATTAAAACGTATAGCTACGGTCAGTTGGCCACAAAGCCCTAACTGCCTACATTCTGGCGCTATGTTTGGACCGGTGACCCCGTCCCCACTATGTAAATTTAGTTATTATAAGGCTCGAAAATAACCGCCCACGATACTTCGGTAACTACTATCGAAAAACTCTTAAACCACATTTATAAAAGAATAAATGTGAATCAGGTTTGAAATACCTAAGCTAAACGTGTGTTCGATTTGTATCGCCCGTACTTATATGCAAAGTTACTCAATATCAATTCAAACCATGTAGGCGATGTAAAAAAGATTGTATATCTGACAATAATGTTCAAGAAATAACAATATTATATAAAATAATAATAAAATTATCTAAATTATCATTGCTTTCGAGTGATACAGTAATATTTCATCAGGAAGGATGTGGAATCAATGCGTAGAAGTGGTATATTCCCGATTTATATTGTTCGATCCGGATTTATAGGAATGATAAACATCGGTTTTCTATTCGAGTATCGGCGTGTATCAATGGTTGGAGCCAGCCGTAAGTAAGGCTGTTCTGCTTAGCATACAATTGACGGTAATTCCTGCTGGCAAGTTAGTCACGCGGCCGTTCTGAACCATGCTTAGTATGCTCAAGACAATGCTGCTTGCCTACGCGTGTACAATCACGAACCGAATCTAAATGATAAGGATGAGTCTAAACCGAGCAGTGATAACTGTTCTCACGAGGTCGAGACAGTCATATTTGCAAAATATTGCAAAATAGGACACCTTCATTTGTTTTTGTTTGTAATAGACTCTCTCCAATTAGCGATAACTTTCAGATTTGCGCGTCCTAGAAGAGTACTTTCCAACATCGCGTTGGAAAAACAAATTGAACTGTGACAGAATTCAAATCAATATGTATGATGTATAATAGAGCTTATTGTAAATAGAATCCCAAGTGGTTTGGAACGGGACCGCGCCGCCATTGTTTATTTATCATGTGTGGAATGTTAGGCGCGGAGCATGGCCGGCAGTGCTGGGAGTGCCGGCACCGATGCGACGGTCGGGCCAGGGAAAGCACTTGGCGAGTTGGCAGCCTGGCAGGCCATTGTCTACTGTCGAGCCCGATTGATTGATCGCGCATTTATTCTTAGTCGAGCGAAATAGTTGAATATTTGGCAAGTATCTACCGACGCTTTCGTAATGCGGAGTAAAAGCCATTGTAAACTAGATTGGCGCGTAGGTATTAATCTCACGATATTGCCAGATAGATTACACGACATTATCTAAATTGCACATAGGTACATCATTTAGATAGATAGATAACTCTTTATTGCATACACCAGGATAAATAACACTTTACAGAGGATCTTAAAACTAGGTTGTGGTGATACAATGGGCGACCTTATCGCTGAGAGCGATCTCTTCCAGGCAACCTTTGGATGGACTTGAATTAAAAGAATGTGAAGAGAGGTGGTGTAACTGCAATAAAAAAAAAATTACGAAGGTATCAATTTGTCGTTAAATTATCAAGCTTTGATGAGTGCACCGCAATACTACTATTTTAGTAGGTACCTACGCTTCAGTGAACTGAACGAAACCAAACTGGACAAGTCCAGAAAAAAAATAGAGGGCGTGGGAACAATTTCAGACGTGTTTTTAAGAAGTCAATAAACATTATGTTTCACCCACAATGAAGTCGATATTCGTATAATTTAAATAATTGATTGACGGTTAGTAGATTCTTTGCAGTGTAAAACGAACTTGAAATCTTGATCGTTGCGATATAAGACTGTATCATTTTTTTCCTACCAGACACATTAAATGCGTGATATTACAAAAATAATATGATTTAACCTCATATTTGGTCATACAAAATACCAATTCACTTTCTACCAATTAACTGGCCTTTACTTCGTAATATTTAGCATTCAAATTCGATTACATTCATTGACTGATAACTGATTGATAAGATATTACTTGTTTTTCGAAGCCTGACGAGGCATTGCAATATCATTCATAACGGCTTTGCCAATTACGTACACGAACGTCTCGAGTCGTTGTTTGGACAAGAATATGTATATTATCCCACAAGAGAGTTATTTTACACACCATAGGTACTAATTTACGCACAAGGTCCATCAGCTGATTAAAGAGTGTTCGAAACGAATTCGATAATTATTTGGAAATTAATATAATATATCATCCATTTTAGATTAATACCCTAAGGTGTGTACGGATTGATTTAAGAAAATAAGGTTCCTTCTTTTTAATTATGAGAGAAAATTGATTACGTAAGGAAAACCCAATTTAGACATAATCTAATTTTACAGTGTCTGTGAAAGCTAGTCTCAAAGTATCGGAGGCAGTTGTCTGTGAAGCGAGCAAGATTACACGCTCCACTCGCTTCGTTTTAATTTACCGCTGCCTCTATAGGGATCAATGAGAATTTTCAAAGCACAGTATAGAAGGCCTAATCAATCACGGTCGACTTGCCATATCAGGCCACCTGCTCATAATACTTACGTTGTGTAGACAAAAGAAGATAAACGAATGATAAACTGTTTGTGATTGATTATGTGGATATTCAATATTCTTTCCCCATTCATTTGTCGCAGATACGGGGGTTTCACAATGGTGTTTCAAAGGACGAAGTAGATTTTGTAGCAATATATACGTAAACATAAGATAATTTAAATAAAAATATAGTGCTGGAATAGATGTTTAGACTATGGACTTTAATGATATATATATCTATACTATTATATTTTGTTTGTTTGTTTTTTTGTACCGAAACTACTGGACCGATTTTAACCATTTTTTTATCAATAGAAAGCTAAATTATCTATAATTATAATAGAAAGTAACATAGGCTATAATATATTAAAAAAAAATAGAGATCCTTAAAAAAATTGCAATAATGTAACCCAAAGTAGCAAAATGTTGTCTTATAAATTCATTATTTGGCGTACGCTGAGAAAACTATTGATGATACATAAAAATTATGTAGTACATGATTAAATTTCTTATTTATTACCTACAAAAAAGTCCTCGAGGCAATATATCTAACTATCATAGTTAATTCCCAATAGCAGCTTTTGTGTTCTAAAATTTAATCCGGTAGAAACAAAGTTGCGATGAAACTTGATAGGTAGGTACATAGCTATTACTTTTTATCCCGATATTCCTACGAGATCGAAACTTACGCGGGTGAAATCGCGAGGCGCAGCTAGTAGAAAATAGTATAATAGACAGAATATAGTAAGTTTCTGTTATACAAACAAGGTTTGATATAACGGCTGCTAACTTATTTTACTAATTTTAAATCGACTGCAAAGTTAGACGACTGGTCCAGTTATTCCAAAATGGCATAGACGATTTAATTATTCTAAGTTGATTCGGTTTCCTAGAGCTACCTTGTACCATCTAATGCAGAGCCTAAAATACCCATTCTAGCGGCGCAGCGGCGATCGTTACGTGGGCGGACGCTGCCTGACATTCTACCGCATCCGCAAAATTTCACGTTTTGTTTACAGATATCTCTGAATATCTATTAATATTATGCTAAGACACACCTATCCGACTGTAAAATGCTTAAATTGATAGCTTTTCCAATTGAATGGGAAAACGAAGTTGGTGATGCGTTGAAAGTTTTGGAATTGAAAGTTGTGATTGGTAAGAGATTTTGAAAAAACCTCGTAATTATATCTGAATTATGCAATTATCTAAGCTGAATATCAAACATGAATATAAAATTAGGGTTATCATAATATTTCTGGACCAGAATAAGGTGTCTCATTTTATTTTAATAATTTTCAAACAAAGGTGACTCTTACCAATAAATTGGTACTTAACTAGGGAGAGTCACGCGTGGGGGGTGTGTATGTGTGTATACTGTTAGTCCATCCAACCAATTAGAGTTACACTAACATACGTCGATCACGAGCTTGTTATTATGTCTACAATACAGCTGTGGCTTAATTACATTGTATGCATATAGGCCTCACTTGCACTAACAATTTAAATCTCGATAAGCCAAACGACAATGACAAATTTTGTAAAAAAACCGTATGAACCTGACCCCCTACTCGGCAATCTCTACTGAGGATTTACGTACTGAGTCAAAACTTGATGCATGATTATGTTTTAGGTACTTCTTTAATGGGGCACTTAATAGGTAGTTGCTATTTCGTATGCTGCTAAGCTGAACATGGCTGTATTTTTATTCCAAAAACTATCGTGAATTTGATTATTCATATTGTATAAACGGGAAATTTCACGTACCGCACTACCGGTAAAGGCACCGACTAATTTTCGACTCATTCCGAGTGCACTGTAGTGCACGACGCGACGCGGAGAGAGAGCGTCGCGATCACTCAACCCGATGAAGACTCTCGGAATGACTCGAAACTTTGTCGGTGCCTTCACCGATAGTGCGGTACGTGAAAATTCACATTTTTACAATATTAACTGTACTTATTTCCTTTTACTGTCTTTGTCATCTTGTTTAAATCTATGATTCACAAAATAAATTCACTAAATATAAATTTAGTTGTGGATTACAGTTTTATTCGTAATTTAGTTTTAGAGCTGCGTATTCATGGAGATTATTGCCTATCTGAACTTTTTCTACACGTGTATGCACTAATTATCAGAAATTGCTTACACAGCGAGTAACCTGTATTGAAGTAACCGGTCAACGGTCGTCGAACTTGTAATTGCGACAATCAATCGATTTTATAGTACAACGATGTCTTTGAATTACAAATTAGGTGTAAATATAAGCCGGAAACCTTCTTCTGTTTTACGTAAATTCAAGCAATCACACAATAGACACATACACACTATTGTATCTCTTATGGAATAACATTGCACAAGCGAATCATGATAAATTGAGACAAACCAGTATCACTATTATATCGCTTTAATAGCGCATATTAATACGAGGTACTACCTACTTCGAATAAAACACAATGACATGTGTGTGGGTGAAAAATCTCTATATACAGTACCTACATACCAACATTGGTTACCTACCTTAGAATATCATAGTCGCAAGCTGCTATAACTAATCTTTTTATTAATAGAACGTACGATTGACTTTATAATAACATAAGCACATCAAAATTAGGGTTCTATGAAATTACTTTCGTGGTCCTTATAACAACTTAACACAACATATAGGACTCTTTAATCTTAGGACTGCTGGGATTCCAGGTAATATCCGATACAAATCATTAAAGTAGCTATTTTGACGCTTGATCCGTATTCAGAGATATTTTAACCGCTGGCTCATCAGCAAGATGTTTGAACAGTTATTTTAATATGTTCATAAAGCGTAGGAATGTTAATATTTGTTATTTCTACGTCAGGCCCTGACATGTATGTAAATATAAAGATTTTGCGGCAAGCGCGTGGGCGATGTTGTTTGCCTCGGCGGCTGTCCATTGCGAGATCCACTCAATTCAACTATTGTTACACTCCAAATGCTGGGTGACTAATACTACATTGTATTACTTTTATGCTGGTATACGCCAGGATCAGAAATTACATAAATATATGAAACTAGCTTTCCCGCGACTTCGTCCGTGCTGACGAACGTAGATAATATGAGTGCCTTTCGCCCCTAGACCCCCGCTCCCTGCCATACCTCATCCACGCACACCCACTGCCAGTTTATCTAATACCTTCTTGTACACAATATGACGTGGGCTTTCTCCCAGGCAAAATCTTTTAGCGGTTAGTATAGATATACTTTACGTACGGTTACACAGACACGACGTGACGGAATGAATAAGAGCGATCACACAAATTGATTTCATGCGAATTGGAATTATCATGGTTTACTACTAAAGTACTTTTGATGAGATCTGCGTAGTTCAAAGTTACCATTATTCTTGCAATCTATGTAATGTACAAAGTAGCAGAGTTGGACTTCTAGAGTGAAAACTGCCCCTTTAAGAAATTGAAACAAGTGCCCCTTCTTCAAGTTTTAGCTGTTTTGGAGAGGCTTTATAGTGTCAGTGTCTTAAAAACATTATAATATTGGCCATTCACTTTACCGAAATTAAACTGACAACGTATGTTATTACTGCCGTGAACTCTTTTGAAAAGTTCCTACATTAATACAAATTATTGCAGCTGCTCGTCTTCAACAGACAGGCCGTTCCTCAATAGCAATCAAATTACGATTTAATATTATAATCAGCAACACTGCAATGCAATTAACACGTCAGAGTTTTTACCGCAAACGAGTAAAGTGTTGGAAACTCTTTACGTAACCGCGTTGGTCGCGTGACTAGACGTTCATTCAGCCAGCGGAGGACGTTTATAAATCGCAGTTCATGTTGCCAGAAACAATCAGTTGGTATTTAATTTAGGTATGTCTTCTTTTAACCGCGACGCCAGGGGCCTATATGAGTTTAGTGTAAGAGGCTGTTTGTTCGCGTGTGTGTTTGTTTATATGTTACCATTAATCTCAACTTGTGCAATCGAATTGTATGATTTGAATTCATACAATTGTTTTTTCGGGTTTTAACGCCACAAGTCACAAGGGGGCGCTGCAATAGAAAAGACAAGACACTTCAGGGGTTTAAAAAAGTATCCAATGTAGAAGTTAGGTGTGGTAGAGTCTATCGCAAAAGATAAAAATGTAATTTTATCACACAGCTGTCGTAAAGTAAGGGTAATTTATGTTTTTTTTACTTTTTACATAATTTCATAATATGCAATTTTTTATGAACCAAATACATTTCGGAAATGATTTCTCAACGCTTGTTATGTTATTACTGGCTACTAGTGGATGTTTAATGTGAAAAATAATATTGTGACGTCATTTTTATTACATTAGCCAGTGGTCAATATCATAACTCAGCTGCTGGTGTTACGTAACGTCAGTTTGAGTTATTTCACGTATATTTAAGCGGATAAAATAGATAGATGCAGTGAAGCTTTCACCGTTTTGATTATAGGCCATTATCATAATGGGTTTAATGAGCAACAGATTACGTAGTGCAGCTGTATTTGTTTCGTATCAACAAACCTACGGGATTTCAGCTGTGTGCGTAAATTTTGAAGAAATTCTTGATTTTAAATGGGTTTTAAGGTTGAAATTATCAGGTATGGCATCATTGTGTTTGCCTAGGCTAACAAAACGTAGTGAGAAGTGGATTATAATACGTGGTATAGTCTTAATCCTTTCGTACCAAATGGTCTTGTTAGCAAAATGAGCTATCAATCAAAATCTAATTTGTACACGCTTGTAACAGCATAACACACCGTCCAAAGTGAAACTGTAATTTGTTTTGTATAAGCATAAGTGTTTATGCTGTTGATGTTTCAGTATTCAATGAAGAAATACATAAAACACCTAAAACGCAAAACGACCTTTAATCATTCAAAAATCAAAATGTTTCTTATATCAAAATGTTTAAATTATTGAATTCAAATTACGAATAATTACGAAAAATTACCCTGATGGAGACTTGGAATGAGTCAAAACTTAGTCGGTGCCTTCACCGATAGTACATACGGTATGTGGAAAATCCCGTTTTACAATATGAACGACTAATTACCATTTCTTTTTTAAACTTTTTATCCATCCCCTCAAATTTCAATTTTGTTTTAAGGTGCCAAACTGTGTAAGATATTTAATTAATCGATCTAAATAATTTTATTTAGAAATTTCACTAACAACATACCTTTATTAAATTTCATTGGATTTAGCAGGAATATAATCCAGTCCAAGTAAAGTGTTTAATTACTAATCACGCGTAAAACTTTATTTTCGATATTTATCAAGGTGTTAATGGTGGTGGCTTAAATAAAGCCTTTCAAAACTGAAGTACCTAATTAGCAAGGAGTTAGAGCCATCTGGCAGAACTTCATTCATTAAAAAGTTATTAAAATAATCCTCCAGCCGCCGTAGGCATGACGTAGACATTTTTTCGCTCGACATTTCAAATTTAGCTTAAACGGGATGGGTGAATTATCCGGGACAATTGTTATTACCTAAAAGTTGAAGGCAGCAGGTTCAGTATTCCAATATTCCAATCGCTTCTTCGATGGATTATACCTGTTTTGAGATGCTAACTAGAACTAAATATGCAAAACAGACAAAAGCTATGTTTGGATATGCCTCTGACTGGCTACCTCTTACCTTGTCATACCTCTTACGTTAAACGTTACTGACTCAGTATAGATGTGAGATTAATACCATGAAGATTAGTCGTGAGTTTGCTTGTTTTATTTATTATAACTTTGTTTTAAATGTGATATTCAACCTCACGTGCACACATAGTCCAAAAACATAAGTATCATCATCATATAGTATGGTTTGCTTTTAACTGCCAATGGTGTGCAGACGATAATCGTGAAGATATGAAACTCGTAGCTGAAACATCATGAATGCCTGTATCACCTTACCAGACTACAACTATAAATTAACAAGCAAACCATCATTTTAAATGAAAATATACTTGTTTGGTATCCGATACGCGATATTAATATTATTCATTGCCGATAATATCAGTTTTCCCCTCGTGAGGCGACAGGTGAGTGAAACAGGTGCAACCAACGTATTCCTTAGTACCTATTGCATCCTTTGTAATTAATATAGAAACTTATGTAAACAATACATGGTACAGTCAGCAAGAGAGTGGATTACTAAATTGATCATTAAAGTTATGGCAGATATCCAAGTAGTTGGGTAGGTATCTAAAAAGAGTCAACAGAGATATCAATTATGATGTGCAAACAAACACAACATACTAAGCAGAACATATTATAAATAGTAAGTAATACGAATTAATAAATAAAACATAAACAGTAAAGTTGATTAAACAGTAAAGTTAAGTTGATTAAAGGTACAACAAAGGAGGGAACAGAATAAGAAAAGCTATCAAAAGTGACAAACTCAACACGATCATAATATTGTTTAAAAATATCTGTCTATTTCACTGTTGATTACTTCAAGAACTTTCAAAGCGCTGACACGAAAGATACTACATCTTTTTCTGGCTGATATTATTTACTCTAGTATTTTAATAATGATTTAATTCTTTATCTGACGCGATTTATTTAGTAGGTATATTATAACATACCTATCGCATTCCGAAATGCGTGGCTGACTGTACAGTAGCCTCTGGTATGTAATCATTGCAAGATGGACGGAAACCAGACCAGCACGTCAAAATACTATAGACAAAAACTCAACCAACCATTTAAAATGCGTAATTGTATCCTATCCACCACTCACGTGAAGTTTAGCAGGCAACAGTTGTTTTGCATAATTCTATGTGTTGATAATTAAGCGTACCTCAGAGTTGACGAACGACTCATAACTATAAGTAATTACAATACGCGTAAATTTAATAAGAAATAGTTGGTAAAATATTACTAAGTTACATAATTGAAAGCGCTACATCCAGCGCTTTCAAAATGGCCTCCTGAAAACATTCTCCAGTGCAACCTAATTCATAAGGAACACAGAGTTGCATGAAATACTTAAAATCAACACAATAGCTGAACAAATCAAGACTTCTGCTTAAGCGTACCAGGAAAAACTGAAAAGCTACTCACAAAGCCTACTTACAAGAGGCGACTTAAAAGGAAAGATGTCATGCAACTTAATGCATGTGATGGAAACAATGAAGAGTGCCTACTGGAGAAAGAACACAGGAGTGAACTCTGCCCGACACAAAAACCGTTTGTAGGTTTTGTGCTCATAGTTCAAGAACTGATCGCATATAAAACTTAAAAAAATTGCTGATTTTCATTATTTGTACGAAAATTTAAAAAAGGTCTTTAAAAATTAGCCTAGCTAGCACCTCTCCTACAGAGAATGAAAAAATCAAATGCGCAAAACTTTTTTGATTCACTGAAACTCAATCTAGACCGAATCTGATCTTCGCCGCCGGTAGGAAAATTCCAAGTACCTACCTAAACAGAACTCTAACAAAACAGATCCGAGCGAACAAATCAAGCGTGGAGTCAAAATAATCCAGCCATTTGTAAGTTGGGTCTAGCAGGGGTAGGGGAGCCACCTCGACTACCCCGCTGCGGCAGGGTGGTGGTAAGACGCGGCGTGAATGGCGGCGGCAAGGTCAGGGGCGCCGGAAGTGGGTTACGGGCGGCGCCCTATCGACCACCCGCACTCCTCGCCGCCCGGGCCCGCCCGACATGCCAATATAGTAACACCATACCTTTAATATGGTTATACTCGCAGACCTGCCTCTTAATTACATGCCTGTGCGGATCTGTATATTCTGCTCCTTAATTAAACGAAATGGCCATTGACAACGACTCATTTTGACAAGCTTTGCAATGTCCAAAATGTTTAACACTTGAAAAGGGAACACTTCTCGACCAATAAATTTTCAAGTTTTAGAAGACACCCATTTTCAAGTTTTAGAAGACATTGTTAGACCTGGCAAAATTAGTGTCAATGTCTCGTTACCATAGCCATTTTGCTAGCGTAGTTATAAAATTAGTTGAGACATAATTCATTTTCTATTGTGTCTGGAATCCCAGCAGTCTTAAGGTTAAGACGATGTGGGCTGAAATTTGTGAACGTGTATCGTGTGATATCATCATAACTAAGCCAGCCACTGCTGAGCATAGGCATGCTACAATTTCTGCCAAATTTGTGTATCCTTAGCGGACTGCAGTGTCTTTCCCGCTATTAACTTTATGTTTCCGACCCGACATGGGATGGAAAGAGCAGAATACAAAGTGTAGGAACAGATTCCTTTGTGAAAAACAAAAATAGAACCTTTCGTAGTTCTAAATAACTTCAACAACTACTTTTTAAACGATTAGCTACCTGAGTTAATCATTTTATAACTAGAGTTTTAAACTACTTCAAGAAATCTAAATAATACTATCTTAAATTTTTAGGCACAGCCATGTCGTAACTGACATTTAACAAACTGATTGATTCTTGTTTACTGTCACATTTCAAATTTTACGGACTTTATTTCACCACTTTGGATTTTTTTTAAACGTGACAAACGGCTTTGGTCCACTATCACTAGGAATACACTATTTAAACGACCATAGGTACAATTGTCCTGTCCCCAGCGACCACTATTATATAGTAGGTATTCTGCCTTTATATCCAATCTATGCTTAACTAATGAGAATTGCAATGCTTATTAATTTACCGTCTGGTTTCCCTATAGAATTGCGATAGTGTTAAATAATGTATGTCTCTAATGCGCGCGAAGCGCGTCGGCGAGCATTCTAGGATAATTTTGCAAATTTTGGTTAATTAGAAGCGGTTTGGACACGGTTCAACAATACACGGCAGCCATGTTGGCGAATGCGCCGGAGTGGGGCAAACGCTCGTAATGTAAGCTTCCGCGGATTTTGCTCGCGATTTGGCTCGCCATTCATGCGAGGTTTTTTACCTCGCGGCCTTGTTGGACGCGCCTACGCCTCGACGGACGCCGCTACGCTCAGACGCCGCTGTACGTCAAAAACCAAATTAGAACGCTCTAAATAATAAAAATAAATCGCGAAAAATAACTGCAGAAAAGTACATCGCGGTCTTTGCGGCTTTGGAATTTTAAGAAGCGTTTGCATTACTACATTAGTACCTACTCTTAATATTACTTTGTGCTTAATGCACCTGCCGTTGTCATGATCCCGAGAATTTAGAGTTGAGGGTATCCGTAAATAACAGCACTTACGTAACATTAGAGCATGGAGATTGCTTTTGTTAGGTGTATTGGACAGCGGACCGGTTTTTGTTGAAAATAAACCAAAAATAGACAGTTGCGTTGGAGCGAGCTCAGTCGAGAACTAGCTAATTGGCTTGAATTGTTAAAGCCTTAGTCATGATTCCACCATCTCCCATTGTTTTTTGTGACTCACATCGGCAAACAATGTGTAGCGATCTCGTGTTTCCTCATTCGTGAAAAATTACATTTGGATTGTTTCAGTAAATAATTATGTGCTGCTCTACCGTGACGGTAAATATTATTTATCCAGTGAATCGCCGACGACTTCTACCACGTGTAGTTGTTCCATCTTACCGCTCCGAAAAAACCTACCTCTCTATGTGTCGTTTATCATATTTTATCGTATTGTTGTAAAATGCAGCATGAAACTTGGTTATTATCATATTTACAAGTATCGTGAGGACACAATCCAAGAGGGTCTGTGACAAAGTATACTTATAAAGATCATTTAACAAATTATTAACTAAACACTGTTTAGGTAAAGAACTGTTTAATATATTTTCGAGTAAGGTCATAGGTCTAGAAAGCTAGTTCTTGCATAATATTCAGCAACCTATCCAGTTTCAAATCTTTTAGCGCCTTCAACGTGGATTTTGTAATATTTTTTATACCTATAACCTCTGAAGTATTCAGTTCGCGCCATCAGCTGAAAAAACCTATGAGTAATCATTGATTCTGTGGTAAGTAAAGTTAACAGCGTAGGCATAAAGCCTTATTGAGGTCTACACTACACATGTTTTAAAGAATACAAAGTTCAATTCAATGTTATTATGGATTGTTTCGGTATTGACTTTACATTACCTACATTACATTTTTTTAATTACATCTAAAGTTTTGTTGTGTTTAATGTGTCGTATGCAGTTTACTCAGACGAGTGAGGCGCTATCATATGTACGTGCAACTTTTTATGTAGGTGACTTATTCCCGTTTTACGGGTTTCAACTAAATTCAATTCTACATATATAAGGTCTTTTAAAAATACAAATGTATTCAGATGATTGTCATATGCAACTGCCACAGGTCAAAGTAAAACCCCCTCATTGTATATACATACGACATGCCGTCAGCACGGGGCGGCGCAGTGTGAATAGTTTGGTACAGTTCTAACACACGTTAGGCAGACGTTCTATGACGGAGTTAATGCTTTTGTCCACACAGATGCACATATACCCCAAATAGTTGTAGGTACATAGCAAGTTATCCCTTACAATACGAGGCGTATACGCTAACTCAGCATGAGCGTGTTTGCGCAGGTGCGCATACTTTGTTCTTCAAATTATCTCCTTACGAACAAACACGCAGGAATGTCTGCTAGCATACCATAATACTTTTTGGTAAAAAGAAAATATCGACCATGCAGGTAAAACAAAGCTTAGTGCGGTCACAGAACACATATAGTAGGTACTGTGCGGTCAGAACTATGATGGGTGACCACTTTTTGCGTGATATTGATTTCGTTACGCTCGGTCAGATCCGGTAGTACAGAGAGAAAATCTATGTTAAGAAATAAATAAAACCAACTTTTGGCAAGATCTGTTGACGGAACGTCTTGCAAAATACATCCAGCATGTTTCATTCATTTAGCATAATAAAGCTGTATATTTTAGCATGAAATAGCAATATTTTCTCTATAATACAATGAAGTATAAAGACTATAGGAAGCTTATTCTATATTGTCTACAATTATTGTTAGATTACATGTGCATTATTTACATATGGATCTTTTATTACAAATGAAATATCAATACGGAGATACTCATAATTTGAATAACAATAGGACGTTTTATAATAACTTAGCACATAAATACTCAGTATTTCGGTCAGTTTAAACATAGTACTATGTAGGAAAGAAGGGCAAACAAAAGGTTCGGAATACGGCCGATATTGTCGTAAAATAAGAGATTGGAGCCCTAAAAATAGAATAAAACGGTGTTTCTATACGACAGACTACACGAAGCATCATGTGGCTAGCACACTGGATTACAACTTTTATAGTATAGCTACGTGAATAAAATCTATTTATAATGTTGACGTCGCCGCTCTACATTCTTATCTCGATGATACTGGGTCCGCAGATGTTGGATGGCAGGGCTATCTAACTCACCGCAAACGCTAGCGGTGAACCTAATCGCAAAGCAACCAGCCTTTTGATACAATTCAACCAGTGATAATATTGTAACAAGGCAATGTCACGAGGATATAGATCTTTATTGATTGCTCGGTAGATAAACAGTCCTAATAAAAACTGAGCTGAATGTAGGAGTCTATTTAATCTCCAAGATGTCCATTGCAAGATGCTTGCGTGGCTGCCTATGAAAGAACGCTCACACAAAGGCTCATTACACACGGTTTTTCTTGGTTAAAGTTGGCGCCCACGTGGTCAGACAGTGGCCTACAAACGATAAAAATTTGGCCAAATTGTTTTTTTTTTCTGATCATTCATATAGGTAACGGTCGGCATCTTGGCATGAAGAATCATCGTTTGTAGACCATGGTCTGATCACAAGGGCGCCCGGCTTTTAGAAATATACGGTAATTTTTTTTTCCGTTTAGACCCCAACAGAATACCCCGATATTTTTCGTCTTGATAAAAAAGTGCATTGTGCCCTAAAATGCACAATACTCATCGAATTTCAATAACGAAATCTAAAGCTGACTTTTTTTTGTCCACAGCCCGTCCGATGATTTCAGCGAGCCTCCCCGGCGAGGCGCTCGGGCAGCTGGGCGCACTCCCGCTAGGGCACTTGTACCCACCTCCACCGCCTTCAGGCATGACGCCCGAGTTCCTGGCGCCCCCACCGCGGCCGTACGCGCGGTACAATCCAAGGCGACGAGATGTGATGCCCACGCCGCCTGCACCGGCACCTTACCCTACGGTGCCAGCGTATCCATTTCTGCCGCACCCTGCGTCGTATGCTCCGTATATGTACCGGAGGCCGCAACAGCAGCCGACGTACCCCATTCGTCCAAGAGCGTCATCTGGCTTCGTGCCACCAGCACCAGCGCCGCACTCGCCACCGACTGCACCCGTTCCAGTTCCTCCTCCGAGAGAAGTGAGTACCGCCTGAGTACATTGACACCTCTAGGACTGGCAACGCATCAGCAAATCTCTTGGTGCTGCTGATGTCAATAGACGATCGTTACTAACTTTCCATCAGATGTTTTCTTGGTCTTAAACATTAAAAAAACCTGTCTTCGCTTTACGTACTCATAGCGATAACGAACGTGCAATAATTTTTTTGTCAAAGACCTTATCCTAAGCAAAATTTTTTGTGATACAATTCTACCGGTGATTATGTTGGATAACTCGGAGAATAAAACGAGTCCTAATCATAATTGATTTGATTGTAGGTGTCAAAGCAAGATATCCATTACAAGATGCTTGCTTGGATTAAAGAGTTACGTGGTTGTATAAGAACACTTAGGCATATATAATTAAATATAACTTAGATCTCAATGATTGATGCCTTGGGAAGATAGGTCGTTGATGCCATCTACTTCCAGAAACAAGAGGTCATAAAAAACTTATTGATAGAGTAATTTTTCGATTCCAGGAGCCGCCCAGATCTCCAGAGCGAGCCGCGCCTGCCCCATACTTCTGTCGAGGAGCACTGATCCGGCTCGAAGATGGCTCACTCCGCCGCGTGGAAGAGATGAGAACTGAGGACTTCGTGATGAGCGCTGACAGGAATGGGGATATGGCGCTGACACAATGCACTTTGTTGCGGCTAGATGAGCGGGGAGATCGACTTTCACTCACGCTTACTTATGGAAGGAATCGTACTCAGGTGAGGACTTATAATGCTGCAGGGCGAAAATAAGGGGTTTTCCATATAGCCTTCTGGTTGTTATGCCTATTCAACTCAACCTGCGCAGTGTCGGTTTTCACAGATTCCATAAGTGGTTACGTTTCACTCACAGGATGTTTTCTCACGCGGCTGTTCTGTAATGAATTAAATTGCACCTCTAGAGCAATTATATTTTCCGGTTCCAGGTGGAGTTAGACTCGACAGTAGAACATCCGTTCTTCGTATACGGCAGGGGATGGGCGTCTTGCAAGCCCGAGCGCACGCTGGTGCAATACGGACTTCGAGTACAGAGGTTGCAGGTCGGCGACGTGTGCGTGTCGCTTGTGCCTCGGAAGCACAATCAAGCGGCTGCGCCGGCGGGGGCCACTATCCATGAGCCGGTCCACCAACCGGTCCACCAGCCCAGGCCTCCACAACACCCAACTTCAGCCCCTCCACAAACACACCCAGAGAACCTCAGCGTAAAGGAAGACGCGCGGGGAAAGCGCCGGTGGTCCGCCTCGGACGCCGCCGCCGAAGACTGCCCGCCCCTTAAGAAACGTTGAATCAACTCCAGCTAACATCGTTCGTGATCGTGTTGTGATGCCCTCGTTGCAAAGACAGACTTTTGTGTGTTGGACGCAACACCGTAGACTGCAGTGAAGTTTAAAACATCCCCAGTGAATTCAATTGTGAATACGGTATTCAGTTTCTGCGGCGGTCAGCGGTCCACATTACTACGTTTATGATAGTATATTCGGGAACTTTAGGTGCTTTTCTGTAGGGTGCTTCTGTACTTCGTATAGTTACGTCTTTGTAAATATGTAACATAGTTCGTTGAATGTTACTTCGTGGATAGGTAATGTGTCACAAATGTAGCGTAATTTACTAATAGCACAGTACGTTGCTGACAACGTGGGCCACAAGTCAATAATTTCCATAATATAGCAATATACATAAGTACTTCATTCGTGACATAAAGAAAATTGCATGTCTGAAGCAATATGATGCAATCATTACCTTTGAACATGGGTTTTTAATCATATGAGCACAAAATAACAATTTATTATTTTCTACCAGATCTTATAGCAGTTAGATATTGTGATAACGATGAGATTTTTAATCGGCAGTCCACATCGACACGTGGCATGCATGTAAGACAAAACTAAATGGTACAATGAATGTTAGATGTAGGTAGATGTAAGCGGCTGACGTGCGAGTAAGCTTATTTGACTGATTTTCTTCGCGAGTTCCGGGAGAATGGTTGAAGCAGTCATTCGGGACTCATACGTTTCCAACGGTTGTGACTGCAGACATATCCATGACGCGTAGTCGTGAGTTGTGACTCCTGCGACGCGATTCCACGTCGGCCCAACTTCTGTAGGTTTGGTTCTTTCCCACTGAATGTAGACGTGGTTCCACTGCAGTGATGGCAAACTCTTCTGACAAATAATTCAATGTGTAAATTATGATATTTAGGTATACTTGTAAAAATTTAATGTACCTATCATGGTTATCTAGATGTCATCTCTATCGCTTTTTACGTCCATGTGTAATACACATTATAACTTTTTCTATGAGAAGATGTATACATAATAAACATACAGTCTGTGATATTTTGTAGTTATTGGTCAGAGTAGATAATGAAGTATTGCTTGGATAAGGAGAGTATAATGTATGTATTAGGATAGTACGTGCATATTGATAAGAGATTGTATAGTTGTTGTATACTCAAAAGTAACACACCGAAAACTAACTAAAAACAAATTTATAGTAGCATCTGTGATTATATACATATATCGTTAAAAAATAACGACGCATTGCCATATCAAATCAAATAATTTTTGTATCATTAAATGTAAATGCACAGCTACTGTTTTTAGTTGAGGATTCAGTTCTAAATTAATATTACGCATAATTGTTAGATACCTACTCGAACTTGTCAGGTGATATAAATCCGGTGAGTCATGAGCTTGCCGGTCCTTTGTTGTACGAGTGTGTAACCAAAAATTCTAGACAAAGCTGGTCCGCCGCGATCTTCCTGTCTTTCATTAAGTTTGCCATAATTCGCAATAATAGTGACATTAACTTGCCAAACTATGCCGCTGCTATATCAGTGGATACAAAAAGAATAGGTCAGTTAGATAAGTGTGAGTTTGCTTCATTGTACCGTTAATAATACGTGCTTAAA
This sequence comes from Perizoma flavofasciatum, assembly GCA_958496245.1. NCBI lineage: Eukaryota > Metazoa > Arthropoda > Insecta > Lepidoptera > Geometridae > Perizoma > Perizoma flavofasciatum. The sequence continues at coordinate 8,673,684 of OY292431.1, forward strand.
TTAATCATATGTTAGTATCCGAAATCGGCGGCATCCATCGACAATGTTATGGAAAACCTCATCGACGACGGATGGTGTTGTAAAAAGTTTAATAATTTGTTGTATAATGTAATTCTAGTTTTATCGTCTTTATTAATTAATATTCGTAATTGTAATGAAAGATCTCATTTTAATAATCGGTATTTTGTAACAAGGCGCTTTCATTAGATCATGACTAAGCCTACCTCACAAACTTATGACTAGTGTCTCTCGTCGGGCGGCGCTGCGCTGTGAGGCGACGTCTCTCGTGAGCCGGTCGCAAACAAGTCTAAACAAGATCTCAATTTGATGAAAATAAACATTTAAAAAGACTGGGACGCTTTACTGAATGTTGTGGAATAGTAGTATCTTCAAAGATATTACATAAATTATGAGATAGGAGCATTTATTTCGTGGGCGCGTGCTCATTCAGACATTTTAATATAGGAAGCTTCGCTTCCAACTCTGTGGATAATCATTTAGTACAAAATTCGTTACAAAAAGTATTATTTCCCAAAATCAAAATTCATAAAGTATTAATTAATTTCAATAAACGGTGCTATATAAATTGTTTCCGATGAAGTTGTTCAGTTGATTTGATATTATAGGAAAACGGACTGTTGTCCACTTCGCCAATAGTTTTGGCACATCGACGATCTTCCGCGCCTCCTACTCTAAGGAGTCACTTAAACGTATAATCGTTGTCTTTCATTAACACTAAAAACTTGTTACTTTGATACCTATAAAATAGGTAAGTACATTATGTAGAAAGCTCTCTTGTCCTGTATTATCATTGGTCTGAAATTAATACCTAGGTAATCCAGTCCGACAATATAACACAGCAGCTCGACACCAGAGTATTTCAATGTCTATAAGTCAAGACAGTTTTGTGGTTCGCTCACAAAGATCCCTTTTGAACACTAGATGCCAAATATGATTTAAATCTATAAAGCATTATGCGTCGCAATCTGAACTTCCATCGTTCCTTTGTTCACAAAAAATCATAAATCAATCTCTACTGAGTCAATTTCTTTCTATTCCACTAGGAACACTTCTTTCGCAGTTCATGTTATGATTCCTACTGATATTTTTACCTTCATTCAGGTTAATTGGTGCGAGATGTGATGTGATTCAATTCAGGTTGATTGGTTTATTTATGGCCTTACTTCAAAAGATTATTAAACAGTTGATTGATTAATTTAGATAATTAAACACTGCTTAGTCTCTTTCTGATATGTGTGACGTTTAACACATATTTGTTAACAGAAGAAAACAAGGCAATGTTTAGTTAAACAACTGATTAAAATCTTTACCTGCCATCCATGAAATTAGTTTTATGGATGGCAGATATTCAATATCCAATAGCTAATGTACGAAGATATTCTTTGATATTGCCAATTTAAAGGCTTGCACACATGATGGAATTGGTTGTCAAGAAATATTTGAGCATGGGGTCCTCGCAAAAATTCGCTCACAAATTAGATTTATCTTGTACTCGCGAATTGGGCCCCAATTTGGTTGCATCTAAGTTTCCGACTAGCCACATCTCATCATATTGTGTGAAGGCCATCAGGCCAGTAAATGGTTCCATAGTCCGTTTAGCACTAACAAGTTAATTAGTGCCGTCCTGCATCTAGCGACAGTTCCGTAGACTAAATTACAGTAGGTGCTATTTTCATAGGCATATTTTAAAACAGAAAAATAAAGCTGTTCGGTTCGATCATGAAATCATTTGGTCCATTTTTAATCGTATCAAAAATATATTGGTTTATAAAATACATATTTTTAGAAACAAGTATTTTCCGTGATCGTGCAAGGCATTTTATACACGCAATATAAATATTTGTCATTCTTCCTGCCAATTTAAAAAAAAACATTTTTCATAATTTTGCGATAACACTAGAAACAGTTTGAAGAAATACGTGTAGGTAAAGTAAATCACAAGAACTGTTTGAACGAGTCATCTAAATTCCTACGATGTCCGCTTTATTGTCGTCGAAGGAACGAATCACTTAGAAATATTATAAGACGTTGACAGTTGTAGCATTTCGTTTCTTAGCTAATCGGCTTGGCTAGAGAGCTGTTTCAAATGTACCTACGCAAGTAGTAACACGAATGTTGTGTCATGTTATTTATAGATAAACTAATTATAAATTGTTATGTAATTATGACAAATATTGCGAAAACATATGTATATTTTATTGTATAGCGGAATGAATAATTCAGATTTATTGTAAATGGAAAAATGTTATAGATCGAGATCGAGATGTTAAATAAGTTTAACTGTTTGTAAAAAGAAAAGGAAATATGTATAACTGAATATTTGCTACGAAGTTGTTTTATTTTACCAATCTAAATCCGTTTTTACGCCTACCTGAGTAATAAAAAGTTAGTACAGAATACATGTATTCTGATAGAATAGGTAGGGAAACACCAACCAAGTCTATGTGATACTTTGAACCTTTGAATAACAGAACAAAATAAATAGATTCAGTGTTTAGTACCAAAACATTAACTACGGTCAAACTACACTAAACTACAAAAGAAACAAAATTCTACTTTATTTTTTTTATGTTTCAAAAAGCGAATTTCATTTCTCTCTCCAAAAATCTTTGAATCAATGTTTGAATTCTTTCCGCCCACATATCAGAGCTGAAGCACACATAAGCGAATAACTCCTTCTGAAAACCACAACGATATATGGTAGGCCAATGGTTATGGTACCTGCCCCGTCTCAAACATCCACCCCGTATTATAGTGGTACAGCATAATTATTTAGTAGTTTTGGGAACAATTGGAGGAATTTCACGTTCTGTTATCTTTTAGGTAAAGTTTTATTATGTTTAAATATTATACGTTTAATCGTTCAATAAGATTTATACAACACCATTTTATTATTTCACTTCTTTTGTTTTTTAGTTATATTTTAAATATATCTTCATCCACTCCATTTTACTTTGCATTAAGCAGTTACAGTGTACAAAACCGAGTATGATTGTAGTTTCAGAGATAATAGAAACCATGCCATACTTACAAAACTTTATTCCATGTAAAGCAAATAGGTACTAATAAATAGAGCACTGGGTTATCTCAGCAGAAGAACGTTCATATATCGGAGTTGAGATCCAGCAGTACTTTCTCCCCAGGCTTGAAGGCTGGCATGCCGAGGTACGGACAAGTGGCACAGCGGAACGCATCGCCCAGGTAGCACTGGAATTAAAAACACATGCTGGATTATTTGTATGCAAGTTGGATTTGGACACCGGCAAGGCGCGCGGTGTTTCGATTACCGCTACGACAAATATATGCATGTTCTGCAGATATAAATAAATAATGCTGGACATTTTTCACACAGCATCATCTAGCCCCAAAGTAAGCAGAGCTTGTGTTCTGGGACCTACATGACTGATATACTACTAACTAACATTATACATAGAAAACACCCAGACCTGAGACAAATATTTGCAGATCATAGAAACATTTGTACCGCGGCGGGAATCGAACCCGCAACCTTCTGCGTCTCAGGCGGGCCTTCGCCCACTGCGACACAGAGTTCGTAATTGTAACATGCAATCAATAGTTATTGTGATTAATTTGTTTTTCAATTATTTTTTCGATGAATTGACGAACTGATTGAATATTTCATTGATTGATGCCCAACTCAGGCAGAGTTGGGCTTCAATCAACCCTACCATAATAGGCATAAATTTTGCACGCTCTTAAGAACGGTTATCTCTGTACTTTAAGCGCTGTGCACTTAAGTGTGCTACTTAAGTGGCTATACACTGCAACTTCAGTCTGGGCACTCAGTTTTGCGTGATATTTAAGTAGTGCTTAAACAAAAGAATAGTCTAGAAGACATTTTGCCCCGCGAGCGAGTGAGGTTGTAGATATATTGCTCAAAACCCGATTACTGATCAATTTGATGTCCTTATTCAAGGTTTCTATGCACCCACAATTTGCCTTTTAGGCGTCCTGAAGCCCCTGAGCACCTACGGAATCGGCGCCCCCGTCAGAAACAACATACGAACTGCGCTAAGAAATTATTTTCCGATTTTTTTGCAGCGGGAAGACAGCCAACAGACACTTTCATTGTCACACTAGGATTCCCTGTGTCGTGGGTATCAGTAACTATAAATACCATGGTGCCACAACACCCGGAACAAATATCTGCAAAATATGCAAACATTTGTCAAGTGGGAGTTTGCATGAAACAATGACTGAAAGCGGACGATGTCACGGGCGTACCACTAGTTAAGTAATAAAATGTCGTTTCTTACACTTCCACACGAGGATTTGGGTGTATCTTTGACCTCTCCTGCCAACTCCTCGGCCAGTCCGCACGAGCAGTCAGCGCAAGCCTTTCGCTTGCCCGTCGTTGAACACACTGAAAACATTATAACAAAATATTTAACACTCATCTCTATTATGATTTACCCGCTACAGATGGACCTTGTATATGAGGGATCATTCTTCTCCACCCACAACACAACACAACACAATACATTAAATGATGTATTGAGTTTTTTCATAACTTAGTTGGTAAATAAGCACCTGTGTAATAGTATTTTAGGTCAAATAAATCATAGCTTAAGATACTGTTTGTAAAAAGGTTTCACTATTTTGTGTGACTTAAAGAAAGCATCTTTCAAGAAGGTTTTATGCCACAACGGGGCGATGCAATAGAAAGATGATGGAATATTTAAGACAAGTTATAGCTGGATTTCAAACACATTTTTAGATAGTTATTACCCATGTGCCATTGCAAATAAGGTTAAAATCAGCTAGTTTATAAAATGCCAGTATTTGAGGGTTATCTTTCGATTTCTTTGAATATAAACCCTATTTAAAAAAAAACTGAATGATAATACTTCTATTATTATGATAGTATAACTTACAGTTTAAATAAATATGCTGTAGCTTAATGTATAGAAAAACGCCAAATTTTTGCGATATTATTTTGAGGATACAAAGGCAGTATTGAACCTTCTGTATATGACTAACATATTATTATATCATAGCTTTCATCTTGAACATTAGTATACAAAACCATTTATGTATTATTATCTTACAATACAATATTAGACAACTATCGTGTTGGTAGTCTTTATTACCAATTCGTTGTGACTCAGTCAAGGAAGTGATTAACACTATTCTAAAAAGATCAAATTTTTAGGGTACAAAGAACCAGCATGATTAAGTTTAGGGCCATTTAATACTAAATTTTTGTGTTGCAAAAATAAGTCATAATCCTCATTCATAAAGCCCACTTATTCAATGAGTGTTGGTTGAGCTACTGTTGTTTACAACGATGGCATACGACCGACCGACGTCATAGGGCATTGAAACTCGCGACACAAAACCTCAACCAAATTGTCTGTTCACAAGACGGTATTTGTAACAGTTTGGAACACAAAACCTGTAGACTGATTAAAGATAAATCCTTGATAAAATGGCCTTATCTTTTGACTGCTAGGTCATTCATTCATTCATTCATTTGAATTGCTATAAGAGATATTTTTGTTTCCACTTTTTAAAACGAGAAATACTCAACTCTTATAAATGCATGCGGTATAAAGTTACCGCTAAAACTGAGTACTTTTAAGTACTTTGTGATAGTTTTGGGGCTTTAAATTTGATCTAGTTAGGTCCCTGTGTTAGGAAAGTCCCAGTTCCCGACTCCAAGGAAGATTAGGCCATCTGATATTAGTATGAAAGATAGATAAAGAGATATCTATAACTCTACTATGTCATTGCCACTCAATGTTTCAGGGCTTATGTGGGTAATATATATTAGAGAGCCATGTTGGCCTAGTGACTTCAGAACTGCAGGGTGTGGGTTCAAACCTGGTTGTTCACGGATGTTAAACTTAAAATGTATGATTAAAAGTTTATTAACACATGCCAAAACGATTGCTAAGGAAAACATTGTTAGTGGAAAATATTTGTGTTCCAATGTCACATGGAACGCCAACTACTCTGCAAATTGTGAGCATGTTCCCATATAATGTTTGGTAACCTCATAGGTTATGTATTGAGAATAGATCTGAGGATGTCTATCATAGGAATACACAGTTGTGAGCATGTTTGTTTTGTTTTAGACCTTAGTTCCTCTTTAAGCATTATGTAAGCAGCACCATAAATCGAATTGCACAAACCTCTAAGTGCACTCTGGTCTGGCTTCTTCAAATCATCCTCGTCTAGTAACTGGTCATCATCAATGATGTCATCATCATTGGCACCTGTCCAAGCGGATTCTACTGTATCATCTAGTTTCCACACAGCATGCTTGTTAGCATTTCCGTTCAGTTTTAATGATGCTTTGGAGCCAACCTGGATAGAGATATCAATCATCATAATCTTCCTGACTTATCCCACATTATGTGGGGTTGGCACACATATTTTCTTCTTCCACTCTCCTCTATCAGCATTCATCTTAGTACTTACTTCTTTCTTACCTATGTAATCCTTCACACAATTCATCCATATTTTCTTGGGCCAAAATAGATAAAGCCATTTTTTTACTAAGTATTGCAAAGTTTATGTAGAACATTATCTTTCCTTACTTTTGTATGAATATGTACCTCATTTATTACAAGTCTGTTTGCCATTTAATAATGGCCTCCCCTCAAAAAATTCAATATGGACCTGTTTCAGAGCTTGTTAGCTGCGCAAACATCATGTGCAACTATTGTGCTCAACCAGTTCATATATGACCTGGTTAATGACAATGTTTAATATATATTTTACCTAAGAAGGTATAATAGAATAGTCACTTTCGAAAAACAAAGGAAGTTCTAAAAAAAACAGAACATTAAAAGGCTCTCCCTGATCCTTTTGTGTTTTAAACTAAAGGTAAGCTATATTGGTGATTTACTACACAAAAAAACACCCATAACACATGATATTATGTTATTCATAGGCAGTTGAAAAGGGCTATGGAAAATGCAATAAATCAATTTGAAAATATTAATTTTACAAGAAAAAAATCTGCTTTATCAGCTGATTATCATCTTGTTATCACAAGCTTTGCAATTTTTGTCTAGTCCATTGTCTTCCTGCTATTTTCACAACTTCATCCACCCATTGCTTTATGTTATATGTCTCCTTGTTTCCCTCTTTTTTTTGGCCTACCTCTACTCTTATATCCATCCACATTTATAACTTCATCATGTAATTCTTTACTACTCATGACTGGACATTCCCATAATTATCCTAGTATGGGGTTGGGAGAATCTACGGCAACTGTTGGGTGTTATGTTATTAGCTGGCAAAAGTCCAATGCTGGCATAGCACTCCCAAAGTATCAATATTGGGCTTTAGTTACAGAAAATACACAAAAATAGTAGAGCTTACCTCAAACTTAGGCTTCTCAGCAATATAATTCTCAGAATCCTTTGTAACATTCACAAAACCATTCAACTTGAGTGCGGTGTTCAAATCTGCTTCATCTTTCAAAATAAATTTACCACTGGGTTTGAGGAGCTTCACAATAATAGCTAGAAGTTCGTCGCTATGTTGAACTGTGTGTGGTGGAATTAAATTTGATAAAACAACGTCTAAGGACGACTGAGGGCGCGATGCTGAAAGAAAACATTAAATTGGTTGTTGTTTTGTCCAATATTAGCTTGCACAAAACACTGCAGGAAGTCAGTAGATCTTTGACTATGAACTACAAATTATAACTTAGGGATTCAAGAGCTAGGTATGCAGGTACTTACATCCCGTTATCATTCCAGAGTTTTCTAGAAGTACTGAACCTTTTGTGAGGTTTTGGACCTCATCAACAAAATGTTTTAGACTGCTTTGGTCGCTGTTGTTCCATATAATCAACACACTGTCATTATTTTTGATAGAATTCTTCATTTTGCCTAGTTATCACAATTTTTTCTCACTAACCCAGAGTACTTTTTAAGTAAGTCACTATATACGAGGTAGGTTTGACTAAGCAATTATTCTCTCGAAATGAAAAGGCAAACGCTGTCGCTTACAATTCACCAAACAAACCTTCTCAAGTTAAAAAAATATTTACATATCCTACAAAAAGTAAGATGTTATAATCTACTTCAGATCTCTGTCTACGTTATTACGCACCACAGAATAGTTATCTCTAATACGGGGCTTACACACTGTGTGTGTGAGACGTGCCCAGAGGACGTGCCTGACTAGTGATCAGTGTTGCCAGTCGGCTTTTATTAAAAGTTACCTTAAATATTAACAATGATTTTTATTGTAAGGTTATTTTTAACTTACACTAAAAGGTTACAATTATTTTGTGTAAGTTAAAAGTAACCTTTCATATTTTTTTATCTAATAATAAAGTAATTATAGTTGTTAGTCAGGTGTTGGTTGTATTAACTTACAGAAAAAAATATCATTTTGTAATGTGGTAAACATTACATATGTTTACCACATTTATTTTAAGTTGAATTTCACGATATTACTTTATCTAACCCACTATTTATTTCAAATATTTTGTCAACATAAACAAACAGGTCAGAAGTACACTAAACCACCGAGCTTGTATGAAGAATTTGATGAGGATGAATGAAGCGAAAGAGGTATGCCAGGATCGTAGCAAGTGGAAATCCTTGGTCTCTGCCTACCCCTCCGGGAAACAGGCGTGACTATATGTATATGCTAGCTGTACCCGCGACTTCATTCGCGATTGCTATCAATCTTTAAAGTACCTCCTTTCTAACAAAAAAAGAATGAATGATTTCGGACTATGCGTTAATGAATAACAACTAAGTACAAATTTTGAATTTGATCCCCTCTTCCAAGGGAACCGTGCTAAATTTCGGGATCCTATGTGCTAGTACCCTGTAGTATGAACTCAAATCATGCCAAGTTTCATTTGAATTCGTTCAGTAGTTTCGGCGCTATGCGCAGATTCTGACAGACAGACAAAAATAATTTATATTACATTTTTGGCTTCAGTATCGGTTATAGAGTGCCCTCCAAAAAAAATTTTTCAAAATATCTTCAATGTACAGAATTTGACCTGTTACATTATTATTATAATATAGATGGATAGATGTATGTAAATTCCAAAAAAATACTTAGTAACCTTTTGCGTTGTGTAAACTTTAAGTAACCCGACCTAGTTAAAAATCACTTAAATGGTTACAAAAGTAATCTCCTGGCAACGCTGAGAGTGCTCCCCCACCCCTCTACCCCCACAGAAGGATGCTTACACATTGTGATATACTAGTGAAAGAGCGAACAATTTTTAATCTGTGCTACAAGGACTATACCACATACTACTAAAACATATTCGCGGATGCTACTGTAGACCAAAGACAGATTGTTGATGATGTGATGATGACACAATAAATAATAATGAATGGTCTAATAGTGTTAAATGCATCACGTACATGATGACATGCCAATGACTGTACTATATCAATTTTAACACAATGAGTTGACATTTAAATCTTTTTTGTTACTGTATATGTCAGTGCCTATATGAAAAGGTACATGTTTCCATGCGTTAGCACCCGCAGCTCGAAGAAAAAAAATGTAGCTGCTTAGACGACCCGATTGATTGATTGACGTAAGCATCATCCCTCTAGAAAATCTGTGAGTTGGTGACGTTTCCCCTTTCATACTTCTAATAATAAATGTACTGTCAGTCATTAGCATCTCTAGTAAGTACGTGGTCAGATATCGTATTGTGACGCTACAGACTACTAGGATGCTAGAATAACGCTATATCTCTAAGTAGTCTGTGGATACCGCATTGTGTTGTACGATACTAACGCGTAATAGGTCTGTGGCATCAACCAAGTAGATAATGTGGGAGACTGTATTGTACGTCCGTGCAAAGCACAACCATGGAATGCACACCCCTGGAAAGTACAGCCAGTATTACAAACTATTTGGTTTGAATTATCTGGGTGTGCTTTCCATGGTCGTACAATACGCTCCGTACAAACTAAACACATGACGGTATTGCACACCCCTGGAATGTACACCCCGGATTACAAACCAATATTCTCGACGCTCATTGGTCTAGAGTTCGTCATATCTGTGAGCTCTCATTGGTCGATGCGAATAAGTCGCATGACGAGAACAAGCCTCGTTTGCACTGAGCAAGTTCTAATATGTTCAACCAAGAGTTGCCATTGATAAATAATGTAAACAATAAGTTAATGTTGGCCTGAGAAATCCTTCCTAAGCAAATCCGTCTTGGATTGGTTAGGTTATTGGGTTTTTTTTTATTACCACTCAGAAAAGGAGAATTGCTATCCGAACTTTATCCAACAAACTTGGGTTCAAATAAATAAAACCAACCGGTTAGTTCATCTGCAAAAAACCGACATAAATAACTAATCTACTTACTACATCTACATATTTACTAATAGCGTAAAATACTATGGCAACACAGCACTTGCCCCTTGATAGCACTCGCACATAAAAACAGAGCATGAAATTGGTTCGTATTCCATGGCTGTACATTCCAGGGTTGTACAAAACTGGCCGTACAAAGTCAACACGTGTAGGGAATGCACGCCCAGGAATGTACGCCCAGTATTACAAACCAAGTATTTGAAACCAATGGTTTGTAATACTGGCTGTACTTTCCAGGGATGTACTTTCCATGGTTGTGCATTCCATGGACGTACAATACAGGGACTCGATAATGTTCTGTGTTATGAGTTATGAGCAAACATTTTTTAACCTGTGGGTTGTGTTTGTTTACCACATTTTTTTGTTCTATCGATCGGCCTAAAATATTTCAATGTTTTACGAAAGCTTTTTAGCAGGTATCTGGGCTTCTGTAGGAAGCACGCTGGGCAAATTATCTGGAACAGAACGTGTTGTAGTGAGTAGCATTATTCAAGCATTTTGTTGTTGTACTTATAAAATATAAGTAGTAGGTAGGCTTAACGAGTCCCTATATTGTACGTCCATGGAATGCACAACCATGGCAAGTACACCCCTGGAAAGTACAGCCAGTATTACAAACCATTGGTTTCAAATACTTCCGCAGAGCTATTTCTTCACACGAAAAAAGAGCAAACACACGAGGTTAGTCTGGGACAAATGTGTACAGATACTGAGTATGTTCTTAGCCGCTTAATGTGGTACGTGTGCATCTACCGACCGTATCGGGTAACAACTAGATATCTTTATTTTTATTAGGGTGAAAGTTACGTCATATGGGGCGGATTGCTAGTGACCATGGTGGTTGCCAACACGTGGGGCTGCCGACACTACCTGCGCTCGCTAGACGCGGCCGCCAACTCCGTCTCGCCCACTGTTATATCAGCCGCATCTAGTTATGTGCTGTCTGTAAGTAATACACCTACTTAATTTTATCTTGTCAGCTTCGATTTGAAAATGGCAGTATGTTTGTTTTACTATACGTAGTTAACTATACTTAGTAAGTATATATACGTAATAGGCGAGAGAAGCGAGCTGCCTCAACCATCCGTGCCGAGCAGGGCCTTGGACGGTATTTTTTATGGAAACAGTTTTTTCGAGTTTAAGTACTCGAAATCTTACGATTGTACATTGAGGCGATCATTTTTGATGGAAAATATAGACGATCCATTGAGCCCCGCTTAATTTTTTTTTACAAATTTCTTTTTTGAAGGCTGACTACCGTTTTGCAGAGATAAAATATTATCTAGGCATATTGTACAGGAAAATTTCATTTTGAGGAACTACCTACCATTTCACAGGGGGTCATTGGCATTATTATTTTCGACGAGGGATCATCTGTGCGATGGTGGTTCGGAGCTTTGCTGATCACAGTAGGACTGGCTTTGGTGGCCAAGCCGAAGTCTAAGGAGAAACCAGATTAGTTATAGTGAGTTAGTTTTATGAACTTGTCGACACATTACATATAACAAAAATGTACTGTAAGTGCTACTACAATATTAATGACTTTTTAGTTGACGATTTGAAACTTTGACCATTTAATTTTATGAATAATTTACTTCAAAACAAATATAATTTTAAATATTTGCATGTTTCCACTTTTTAAAACGATTTACTACTCGTTTCTACCTAATTTAAAGGTAGAACATAATTAAAACATTTAATATATTTAAGACGTACAACTGTAACCTACATTATGTTGAAGCAAATAAATTAATCTTTATCTTTACTGTATTTTTAGTAACTATAAGTAAAGCCTACGCATCATTCCAGTGTTGTTTAGAACACATAAATTTGCATGAGGTAGGAGTTTATCAATGCAAACGTAGGTCATACCTACGTGCTGTGCTACATGTTCAAACGAGCCACGTACGCGGTACGTAGGTATTGTACTATGTATAATTATAATTAGCCATTAGTTTAGGTACCTACACATAACAATGGCATTAAAGGATCGTTAGCCTACTTGTACCACGACACTCGTGGTGCCTGATACCTACAATACAACCCTAGTGTGGGCTCAGGACTATTTATGTGACAGTTAGTTTAGGTACCTACACATAACAATGGCATTAAAGGATCGTTAGCCTACTTGTACCACGACACTCGTGGTGCCTGATACCTACAATACAACCCTAGTGTGGGCTCAGGACTATTTATGTGACAGTTGTGTGTTTATTCTTGTACCCTATTACTACAGGTAGAAACAGTCTTCTTTTCCTAGTTAAATATTATGTAGATAGTTAAATAGTTTTTTTTCGTAAGATAATTGTAATACTTGCTAAACTTCTGAAATTCATTATAAATGAACTTACTTGATTCGTTGTTTTAAGCCCGTTTACACTAAACTTTGACAGAATTCCTAAGTTAATGCATAGGTACACGATAAATGTTACAAGTTTGTACAGAAAAATAAAAACTGTCACTGACATGTAAGCTCTTTTTACTTGAGTACAAACGGACATTAGTATAATCTATCAAGCTAGGAGCATAGTAATAAAGTTACGAAATTCTGTCTTTCTCTGCGCCCCAACACGTAATGATCCCGCCAGAAATCCCCGCTCATTTATAAAGCAGCATTACGAAGGATTTTCCTCGCAAATTCATTTCATGCGAAGACTGAGAGACGAGTCAGGCAAAGATGAGCTGATATTGTTCCATGGAACAAAGTATTTTTTTAATGCACTACCTCATCACTTTTCCATATAAAAACAAAGATTAGCTGGAAGAAAATGTTATCCAGCATTAAGATCGTCTATGTATAGTACTTTTTAGTTGTGTGATGAAGAATTTTCCTAGTATTATGTTCGTCTATGTATAGTCCTTTTTAGTTGTGTAATGAACTGTTTTTTATTTATCTGTCTTCCTAAAACAAGTGTGAGCAACAAAAATGATTAAGTATCTTACCTAAATAATTTTAATGCAAGGTACCTTGCATTAAAGAAGATTGCATTTAGACCGCCCATTGTACCTACTTTAAGTTTGTTTTTTAGTTTTGTTAAGTTATATATATATTTCCTAAGGTGTACAATAAAGTATTTTCATTCATTTATTGCATGTTAAATAAAGTGACAGGAGCTATAGTGGATTGATATGTTTAGGGAGTTTATTTAATTTGGGGATGATGATTATGTAAATGAGGTACATTTAAAAAAAAACAAGATGGCGCATATTTTCAGCATCCGCAAAAAAGTAAAAAAACGATACCCATACCAAAATAAAATATATTATATCTTTGATATTGAAATGGACCTCATTTCTATAATCTGTATCCCCAAAATAGTCAAATCGGAACCGTATTGACTAAGTTCGTATTCGCCATCTTTAATTTCAAACTAGATGTCAAAAGTTTGAATCTGGAGCAATGGGAAAGTTCCATTCCCATTACATATATTTTTAAATATAAGAAATATCTAGGTAGCTAAATTTGTAACCTACACCTTCCAGCTTTTCAACCTTGTGGCTTATGGAACACAGCTTACTCGCTTAGCTTTGCTCCATAAGCCATAAGCATAAGGTACCTAGTAGGAACTGCTAACGAAAATAATAAAATCTCCCGTGGATTACCTCAATACCAGTGGCACTTCTAATATCTACTAAGTATATCAAAGCAAGATAAACAAAATATTTATTTGTTCCAAAAATTAAGTTAATGGTGGCTTAAAAAATCCTTCCTAGGCAAATCCGTCTTGGATAGGTTAGATTATTAGGTTTTTTTATTACCACTCAGAAAGATAGGATTGCTATCCGAACTTTACCCAAAAAACTTGGGTTCCAAAATAAATAAAACCAACCGGTTAGTTTGTCACGGGAAAGTAAAATTTCCCTTCACTTTACTAGTAGTGCCCTTTCTTTCCTTAGGTACTACCGGTACCTAAGGAAAGAAAGGGGTCCTAGGAGTATAAACGAATCTAAGCAAATAACTTCCTAAAGTTATCAAAAGATATGAAAAAAAATAGTTTAAAGATTTTAGGAGATATAAGGACCCTAAGATAGCGTTCTCGACACGTCTTGGGCCCTGGCTTCTTTTTAATCTTTGGCTAGGATAATCACGATGCTGATATTGATGTTAAGGTCTAGTTGATGAGTCGTCAAAACGCAACGGAGACGTATAAAAACGCACCCTTCTGCACCACTTGCTAATATTTAGGGAGGAGACTCGTTAAATTTTTCGATACCCATTAAGGCAACCTCATATTTGCTCCATAGGAAATTAGTACTCATACAAATTTAATCGGCAATTGTCTTAACAGAGGTTCACATAATTGAACCCAATTACATAAAAACTGTTTACCCAACTCAACGGGGATCCGTACATTTAATTATCGACAAATGTTTTCATCGACCACCCGCGTCCCTACAAGTTTTATAGACGCAATGACGCCCGTCGGTCGCTACCGGCTCAGCAGTTGTGCGCCGTTGGTCACCCGGCACACACGTCCGTCCGCGTGCGTGCCTTTTGGGCACCACTCAACTTACATTACACTCGCTGCAAACAGTCGATAACACAAAGCCGCGGCGAAAAAATCTACACACATCACTGAAATTTCAATCGCGCATTTAAAAGTCTTGTGAAGAAATGGCAACATTTATATAAATTGGCGCACCGGGAGGCGCGTCAACAATGTAGCCATAGTGACGCGATTTGTTGACTTTTGACAGTTAAATGTTGATAAAAATCGAAGCGGATGGACGTGTTTGCGTGTTAATTAATTTTAGATTATGACAATAATTTTGTTTATGTAGCAGTCATAAATACAATAGGGAAAATGGGAAATGGAATGAACAAGGTATGTAACTACCAAATTGTTTTATTTTAATCGGTTTTGAAGTAATGTATTGTATTGCAAGATTTGCAAATTGTGCAAGCGAGGCAAAGCGCGCCGTATTACGTAACTAACGTAGCCGCGTGTAGCGGATCGTAGCTCGTCCGTAGCCAGCGCCGACCGTAGCACTCGTAGCGATCAAAGAAATCGTAGATCTTGAAAAAATCTCGTTTAAAAATATTATTTATTTATTTTACAATAGTCTGCCTACGGTCTCGCCCGCGTGGAACCCGGATTTAAATTCAAATTCAATTAAAGTATTCACGGTCACGATCTGTTCTAAATTTCATCCAAATCGGTCCAGCCCTTACGGAGATTACTAGCAACAAACATTTACAATATTAGTATTAAGTTCGAGTAGATAGTTTCCTATGTGATCATTATATTCATACCATTAAAATTAATTTAAAAAGTGTTTGGTACAGCAACTAATGGAATTCAGCGATTCCGTCCGCGTCAAGATGTTTTTCTATATAATACTAATAATATAATATTAACATATGTAATTTATAAGAAATTAGTAATTTAAATATATATATATATGTGCTAATGTTAAGATTGTAAAATTCGGAGGATGAATAAAAAGCTTATTATTATTATTATTATTATACTATTCTTTATTAAAATATATATGTACGACCTTTACAGAACAAATCGAATTAAAATATTTTATTGCGAATATGCGTATGGGTATACAAATGTTAAATTTATAATGTAGTATCACCATAAACAACTTTCTATTATGCAAATATAGCCTTAAATCTAGCCACTATTCAAGTAAACAAAAAAAAGAATCTTTGATTTTCATATATCAAGCTCTGTAAGTCGGTACGTAATCGTAGTTGTCGTCAATAGAATACACGTAAAAACACCACTTCCACCATTTCCATAAATTATATCAAAGAATAAAGGTGCCTACCAGCCTTAAACACGCAAAGGTTTTTATAAATCGTAGATCTTACTAGTAAAAGACTATTAAGTAGGTTGGGCTTAATATAAAATCGATGTAAGCCTTGGGGACCATTCGTGCAAAAGACAAGCCTTATTAAGAAACCTCTGTGGGTTTATTTTATTCCACTAAGCTTTTATTAGGAGGTAACGGGAGAAGTTAGAAGAACTACGCGTAGTTTTGACGCCAATAACCTCCTTAAAAATCTTATGTTTTATGTAAGACTAGCTGCGCCCCGCTGTTTCACCCGCGTAAGTTTCGAATCCGTGGGAATATCGGGATAAAAAGTAACAGCTATAGGTAACAGCTATGTACCTATAAAGTTTCATCGCAATAGGATCATTAGTTTTTGCGTGAAGAAGTAACAAATATAATTATGTACATACTGATGCGTCTGAGCCGCGCGGGTACCTTACTCATAAACGTAATCCCTCCCGCTCCTCGGCAACGCCTGCTCTATAGAGCAGGGGACGTCGCGGCGGTTCGCGTGTTGCATTTTTATACTCGTGATATCTTTGAAATTAAATGTCCGATTCGAAGAATTAAAAAGTTTTTTACTGCAACATAAATACCCTTGATGATAAAACTATTTATTTGAATAAGAATTAATACTACGATACGAATGTAACCAACTTTTGTTTCTACCGGCGATCTAATTACATTTTAGAACACAAAAGCTGCTATTGTGACTTAACTGTGATAGTAAGATATATTTCCTCGCGGACTTATTTGTAGGTATTTATTTTCAAAAAAAATATAGCATGTTACTTCCTGATAATTTAGCTTTCTATTAGTGAAAAAATGGTTAAAATCGGTCCAGTAGTTTCGGAGCCTATTCTGTACAAACAAACAAACAAACAAATCTTTCCTCTTTATAATATTAGTATAGACTAGCTTCTGCCCACGTACGATGAAACTGTAGGTGATGAAAAGTAGTGTCTCTAAGAAATGCATTTGCTTGACCGTTTTTTCCTCTACGAAAACCCTTTTATTTTAACGGGGTAATATTATAGCATATGCCCATTCTAAATATTTGTGTTAATAGTTTTTGCCAACTAACTGAAACTATATTTCACATACGAGATGATTGAATTCACCGGCCCTTGATCAATAATAATAATGCTGGACATTTTCAGCATCATCTAGCCCCAAACTAAGCAAAGCTTGTATTATGGGAACTACCTATATGACTGATATGCTACTTATATTTTTGTAAAATATTGGCGCCCATTTTTGTAAATACATACATATTATACATAGAGAACCCCCAGACCGGAGATAAATATTTGCAGATACAAACATTTGTCCCGCAGCGGGAATCGAACCCGCAACCTTCTGCGTCTCAGGCGGGCAATCGCCCACTGCTGGTCGATTGATGGCAGCGTGGTCGTTATGGAAATATCTAACATTCCATGGGAGGGCCGTAAAATTGGCATTTGGCCTAAAAACAATAAGTTGGAACATAAAACCACGGTTATAGCGCGATGAAACGAAAGTTATGGTCCTATAGTGTATTAGATAGCGATCGATAGGGCTTAACTTTTTCTAGACCTTAGCTTCTAAGAAAGCTACTGGGTACGTGCCTGTACTGTAGGCACAATTTGTAGCGATGGATGGTATAAACTAACGAATGAAATAAATGAATATTTGTTCCGGGTCTAGGTAATCTGGTAGGTATCACGGTACTCTTACCAAACCACGATAATTTCAATTCTCCGGTAGTCTTAGTCCCTGAGACCAATGCACAGTATGTGTATGGTCAGGACTATGTATGTCTCTTGGCTGTTTATTTTTCACAGACTGAAATAAAAGGCATGTTGATATTTAATTTTATAGTGCTGTCCATCAAGCTTTAAAAAATACAACACAGATATGCTAACATTGGTTAGTGAAATTAAAAAACTTATATTTCTTGATAGTTAAATAGGTTTTCTAGTTGGTACCATTTATTAAGTGGTTACTTCAGTATTGATTTTTGTGATTACTGTAGGTACTGTTTCATAACGACATATTGCAATGGAAAGCTTTAGAGACCGAAATTGCATTTTCAAAGCTTGCGGAGGCTTGCCTTTTGTTACGAGGCCATATTTGTAAAGCCTTTTTTATATATTCGCTAAACGTTTATTCAGTTGAATAGACTTACGAACCAAACAATGTTCCCCAAGCTAAACTTAAGATTTAATCAAAATTAAGCTAAAGGATATTAAATCATAAGTATTTTTTTTGTTTCACGTTGAAACCATTTTTAACCCTCTTACTCGTAGATCTAAATGAACCTTAAAAACTGTTACTACCTAATAACCTACAAACTAAATAAATGAAATAGGGTTATAGTTAATATAACGAATGAAATATGCGGGTAAAAATACAGGCATTACTGGACCGGACCGACCTATCAAAGACAAACAAGTCGAAGGGCGAATTGTTTTCCCCAGTTCCATCGAAGAAAACACCCACACACGCTGTTTACTCAGCAGACGTAATGAAATTCTGACTGAACACAGTCGTGGTTATGAAAGTTTGGTACAGTCGGTGACTAAAGTACTTACAATTAGGTAAGTGTTTGTTTTTAACTCTGAATCTAGCCTACGCCACAGATATTGACGACCTCTGTGGCGCAGTGGGCGAAAGTCCGCCTGGGACGCAGAAGGTTGCGGGTTCAATTCCCGCCACGGGACAAATGTTTGTATCTGCAAATATTTGTCTCAGGTCTGGGTGTTTTCTATGTATATTACTTATGTATGTATTTACAAAAAAAATGTATATAAGTAGTATATCAGTCATGTAGTTCCCATAATACAAGCTCTGCTTAGTTTGGGGCTAGATGATGCTGTGTGAAAATGTCCAGCATTATTTATTTATTTATTTATTTATTATAATACAAGTACCTACGCATAGTGCGTTTGCCATCCATGCAATCGATCTCGCGATGCTGATGACATCATTTTATGTAAGTTCAACTTATAAAGTACTTACACTTAGTAAGTAGGTGTATTGTAGAACATCCCGATCTAATCTCAAGTAGTTTCACTAAATGTACCACAAAATAAGTAAGTAGGTATACCCACTATAATATGTATTATATGTATATAATATAAATGTATTAGATAGGTATGTGTAACGTCCTATGAAGATACAGACGTCTAAAGACCTTTTTTTATAATAACTAACGAATATAATAGAACGATTTTCATTCCGGCTGATACAATCAAAGGAGATTTTCAATTTAGAAATCATCTCATTTATTTATGTGAAAGCGATTCTGTATGCTTGGTTGTATCCATGTCAGAGCCAAAACGTAAAATCCGCTCTTTTACACAACGGCTAGCCGTTTTACGAAACAACCCTATTTTCTAATACGGCGTATTGACGTCTAGCAAGATTGTCATTGCGTTTTATTTGTTGATGGGCGCCAATATTTAACAATATTTCATTCTTTTACATACGGCCTAGGCGTTTTACGAAACAACCCTGTTTTCTGATACGGCGTATTGACGTCCAGCAAGATTGTCATTCCGTTTTATTTGATGATGGGTGCCAATATTTAACAATATTTCATTCTTTTACATACGGCCTAGCCGTTTTACGAAACAACCCTGTTTTCTAATAAGGCGTATAGACGTCCAGCAAGATTGTTATTGCGTTTTATTTGTTAATGGTTGCCAGCCCATGGGCTTGGACGTGGTGGGAAGTAGCCTAATAAAATACCTATAGGTATACCTAATCAATGTTCTTACTTACAAAACAAAACCTAGAAAAAAAAATAACTACGCATTTTATAACTTTAGCATAGATATTTTTTTACTTTACAAAGTATTTTTTGTGAAATTAACTTTGGCATTAATTTTGTCTAATACGCAAATCGTATAGTCCTGACAAGGTGAATATGAGTCACCTAACGCCATTGATCGACCCCAACCACAGTCACGCACATTACTTTCCCCCGCAGGTGACTTTTCACTTTTCTACGTATTTTGTAACAGGAATGATTTTACCTCAGCCCGTTTTACTCTGACGGTTTGATTTGTCTTATTGATCCGCTATCCATTATACCAATATATCGGATTAGCTTTTCCATAAACACATCACCATTGTCTAGGGATATTTAACATAATGATTTTTAGAAATACTATAATAAATTTCTTCAGAAAACTAGGTAGGTATGTAGGTAGGTAATTATTTTTTTATGCAGTTTTAATAATTACAATAAAATACAACTGTTCGATATTATTTTTTTGATAAAACTTATAAAACTTATAAATTCCTTAGGAAAACCTGAAATATTACAACATTTATCAGTATCAATAAATGGGTAAACACGATTTTTTTATTTGCAATGACTTTATAAAATTACTTTTTTACGGTTTAATAATCGGTGCTGCCCTCCCTGACGTTAATAACACATCTGCACTGATTATTCATACTTACAATTAGGATGTCAAAGTCTCGCTGGGGTATGCGGTCTCATAGTTCTTCTTTATTCTTTATTGTACACACAAATAAACAATTACAAAAAGGCAGAATTAAATGACATGTACAAAGGCGAGCTTAACCCTAAAAAGAGTTTTTTTCCAGCAAACCTTGAACTAGAGAGAGGTAATTATAGAGGTAGGAACGTGTACAGAAAGGAAATAATACTTAAACTACAACAATACTACAAAAAATAAATAAACATATAAGTATAAATATACATGTATATATAATAAATATATAGATATTACAAAACAAATACCATACATAATTTAGAGAGACAGATAGTGCTCTTTAACTTTTCTCCTGAAGACAATCACAAATGACATGAGGTAGGGCATTCCAACGCTTAACTGCATAAACAGTAAATGAGTCACTGTAGCGGCTAGACGAGTGAGAGGGAGTTTTAAGGAGAAGGGATTTAGAGGTCCGACACGGCATACCGCGAGGAACCAGAAATTGAAAACGCTCACGGAGATAAGAGGGAGATAGAGGGCTGTAAAGAACCTTATAGAGAAGTGTCAAATCGTGAAGATCACGACGACGAGAATAGGGAGCCATTTGAGTTGGGATCTAAACTCGGATACGTGATCAAACTTGCGCAATCCGAATATAAAACGGATGCACAGGTTTTGTAGACGTTCCAGTTTGTTAAGAAGTTCTTCCGTGGCATCAAGAAAACAGACATCGGCATAGTCAAGAAGGGGTAACATCAAAGTTTGGGCAACAGTGACTGAAACTCAAAATGAACCCTTTTACTGACATCGTTAATATGACCTACCCAAGAAAGCTGACTGTCGAAAATCACACCAAGGTTTTTCGCTTTACTTGAATAAGGAATACTCACGCTGTCATAATAAACAGGAGGGATAGATGATTGATTGATGATATTTAGCATATAGGGACTGCCCAAAATCAAGACTTGAGACTTAGAGGGATTAACAATACCAGTCGCGCGGTATGGAAATGGGCATATCATGCACAGTGATTTTCTAAACCTAGTTGAGCTTTCGCAGATTTTTATCTCATGTTGTGAGCACCTAATATTTCGCAACAATATTTCATTTGGAGACGTGTCGTTGCCGTGCATTTCTCGCAAACTGCCAAGCTAGCTAGAAGGTGCTCATTATTTGGCTTTGTGTCCAACCTTGCAATTGACGCTTCAAGCGGCACATGCTTTTGTGGGTATGATAGGAACCTACGTTGAATACAGCTCTTATACTGCTTGCCTCCATGCATTTATATTATTTCACATTGTGAGTAAATGCGTTTAGTATTTTTGACTAATTTATATATTTTAACTTTAAGCATGTATAAAAAGAATATCTTGAAATTTCGATATTCGACAATATTATTATCTGTTAATAATATTGTCGAATAATATTGTATTAATAGCCTCGACCTACTTGTAAGACATAGTTAATAATAGTTTTTAGCCGACTTTAAGCAAAAGAGGAGACAACTTCCCGTTATTTGAAGTCAGTTTTATTATTTTCTGAATAAAAT
This sequence comes from Perizoma flavofasciatum, assembly GCA_958496245.1. Lineage (NCBI taxonomy): Eukaryota > Metazoa > Arthropoda > Insecta > Lepidoptera > Geometridae > Perizoma > Perizoma flavofasciatum. The sequence goes on from OY292431.1 coordinate 8,695,842, forward strand.
TATAATTATCAGAATTTGGATTAAAGGTCTTTCCGAGTCTGAAGTTTTAAGATTCTAGAATTAGGTAGTTACCTTATAAAGTAGGTACTTAGGTTCTCTCAGTTCTACATTTTTATAACTGTGAACCTCAATTATTATAATTGATTATTCAGATTACAGAATAATACATTTATTGGTAATTCATTTAACACGTCAGTCAAATAAATTCTCACTAATTGTACACAATTAAAAAAACACTTCTCAATAAATAAATTAGGTATAAACATTAAACGTTAACATTAATATAAAATAATATTTATTAATGATACTTACGAACACATTGCATAATAGGTAGTCACACTAGTAGGTCAATAAATATATGCGAAGGTTCGTCTCCTACTGAAACCTTTCTAGTCCGGTACAGCCTGGCTTCCCTGTAAAAACGCTATTTATTTTATAGAACACTTGCCGCTAAAGTTGCGATGCTACTACTTATGAGGTCGAAGCCTGATTGGTGTTTTACCCAATTCCAAAACAAATGTTTATTTGCTTTTTAAGTGTTAACCCTTAAGGGAAATTACAAGAATTATAATATCCCAAAACTTCAACCTCGGCGGGACACTATAATATCTTCGAAAAAATGTGGAATATAAGTAAACTGCGCACATTGATAGACCTCCTTATAAATAAAGCTAGTCAAGACGTGTCCACTGTCCAGACGCACTGTAATAGTCTCGAAGTTTCCTCATGAAATCCGTCAAAACAATTTTCGTTGACAAAAATTGCTTTAAGTTGACACTTGCTATCAAATGCTACTCGTTTAACTCTAGTTAAAAAAGGGGCACAACTTTAGCTCAGTACTTTGAAGACTTATATTAACATAACCAGAGATGAAAATTAAAAAATTAAGGAAATCTCTAAGTGATTTAAGAGACCTCTTCAATGATGCCCCACAAAGGGAGGCTGCAATGAAAAAAAAAACCATCACTGTTTTACATGCATACTTTTTAAAGAGGTGCGCGAAAAAATTGCTCTTATTCTTCTATATTATTTTCTGTTATATATTATTGATTCTCATTATTGGGTAAATAAGACATCTGCATACCATGTTTTATCCCGATACGCTTTAAACTGCGCGGGTAGGGGAACTCCCCTACCCGCGAATTGGAAGACATAACTATGTCTTCCAATTCGCGCTCGCCACTTTTTTCCCAGTTCCATTCACATTGAGCCTACATCCAGCGACTGGCTGCAGCCGTTACCTATCATTGCACCACAATAATTATTTAGTTGCCGCAAAATCCTTTACAGAAATTTAAACAGCAATGAAACCAAGCTCTGTATTGCTTTCTCGACTGGGTAAAAGAAGGCAAGCTTTTCTTCTTCAAAACTTCGTCAGAAAATGTGAGATCTTTGTTAAAACTTTTCTGCTTAAATTTCAGCAGTCAGACATTTCTTAGCATTGTTGGTTGGTATTGAATTTCAGAATTGTTGTACAACAGGATATTTACGTTGAACCTAATGTACGTCTTGTATTATAAGCCGATTTCGTGTTTATTGTTGAGTAAATTTGAATATTGAAGAAGTTTCCGCGACTAAGTGTTCGTTAATATAGTATTTATTAGGAGTAACTGGGATCGTAAAATACGCATTGGGGTTTTACGTTCGTTGGAGACTATTCGCAGCCTTAAGAACGCTTGCAGATTACCTTTTTTTATTTCTTCCTTAAGTTACAAAGTTACTGTTTGCATACAATTTGTATGCAAACCATTTGTATGAAAACAGCATTCCTACCCAAATGGGTAGGGACGCTGTTTTCATACCTGAAATCAAACCAACTGCGAAAGAGCTTTTATGACCTAGAAAATTGACGCGTAAACTTAGGTAAATTTACTCGAGTTTCTAGCTACCTATAGATAATCGAATTCGAAAGGTTATCCTATTACACTTTCACAGGTTCTCTCGGGTCTCTACGTGGGCAACTACCGAGACTCCAAGGACCCTGTGCAGTTAGAAAAGTACAAGATTACCCACATACTGTCCATACACGACGCGGCTAGAAGGCTACACTCCGTGAGTACCTACACTTTAGTTAGTGAGATCTTCGCACTAAGATCGATATTTAATCATTTCCATTTAATTTGAGTACTTATTTTTAACAAAAAATGTATCACGATTGAAAAAAAATGTAAGTGATTACAAATACGATTATTTGAAATCACTTACAATTTTGTTCAGTGGAGTCTTCTTATTAGGAGATCCATTTTAGTGAGATTATATGGCATAAAAAGTTGAGTCTAGGTGGAGACAAAACAATAAGTTATGATAGGGCATGAGCGTTTTATATTGCCTTCGAGTAGGTGCTTTAATCTATACTAATATTATAAAGAGGACATATTTTTTGTTTGTTTGTTTGTTTATAACGAATAGGCTCCGAAACTACTAAACCGATTTAAACCATTTTTTCACTAATAGAAAGCTAAATTATTACAAAATGACATAGGCTATAATTTATTTAAAAAAAAATCTTTAAAAAAATTACAATAATGTAACACAAAGTAGCAAAATTTAAATTTATTATTTGGCATGCGCTGAGAAAACTATTGATTATACATAAAAATGATGTACGACATGATTAAAGTACTCATTATTCCCTACCAAAAAGTCCTCGAGGGTATATAACTAACTGTGATAGTTACGAGTAAGTCACATTTGTAACTTTTGTGTTCTAAAATGTAATTAAATCGCCAGTAGAAACAAAAGTTGGTTACATTCGTTTCGTAGTATTAATTGTTAATCAAATAAATACTTTAATCATCAAGGGTATTTATGTAGCAGTAAAATACTTTTTAATTCATTCGAATCAGACATTTAATTTTGAAGTTATCATGAGTATAAAATCGAAACCTACGCGGGTGAAACCGCGGGGCGCAGCTAGTTTGATATAAATTGAGAGTAAAAATTCCCGGGCTGAGTTGAGACTTTGTCATTTTAGTAATGCCTCCAGTGAATGAAACGGTTTGATAGGTAGAATTAATAACACGTGTGACAAATAAAACAGCCTCAGAAATGTCTTCCTTGTCAATGAATGTTCCATCGATGGTTAGAACTCTTTTATGCTCACGAAAAGAATTGCTTCTTTAATCTGTGCTAGGGCTCACTGAATACTCAAGTTTCTAGGTAGATAGGTAAGTATACAATATTATTAGTATCAAGCCATGTGTTGATTACTTTGCTGACTGCCTGACATTGTTCGGGGATAAATTATATGATGCGCACGTATTTCTGGCGTTTGGAAGTTTTCCGTCTCAGTAACTGATGAAAATAAGCATCGTGGGAAATAGGGCGATCGCGTGAAATGGATGTTTATGCGAAGTTTTATGATTAATTTGCTAATGGACTCATTGTTCAGTAAAGTAACTTTAATAATTGATGGGCGTGCGGTAAAAAAAAACATCTGCAAAAGTTACGTTCAGATAGAAAAGGGCTATAACAAGGTTTTGTCGGTTTAATAAAACCACTTGTAAAAATAGATAGTCTAGTAAAGCAAAAACATATGCCGTAAGATATGTACGAAAGTATTAAAAATATAGAAAAGATATTAAAAATATAGCTTCGTCCATGAGTTGCTACGGTAAGGTATAATTCCCGTTTGTACTACCGCACCGGTCAGTGGTACAAAACACTTTATATCAGAACACAGTAATACTAGAAACTCGGAAGCAGATATAGTATAGTATTGTATCAGTTCATTCTAGAACTCGCACTATGTGCTCTACTAAGTACTACTGTAATAAAATAACTATTGTGTAGAGTACTCGACTTTCTATCCAGAGATTTTCTAAATGATCCCTAGATAGCATACCTAGGCTGTTCGATTATAAACAAAGTATAACAAAGCCGTTTTTAATTAAATTTATATACTTTTAATAAACTACTGAGTATTTGCCTAATAAATAAGTTAATAATAGCAAAATTCATCATAGGTCATTTTACCGCATTGATAATATTAATTACTCCGTCAGAACATCTCGCTTCCTAATTTATTTTTGTCTGTGTTTTTCCCGTGAAACGCAATTTATCAAAATCGGCCCTTCATCTTTATAATCTTGAGAACTCAAATACACGATAAACAAATTGCATATTTTTCTTTAGTACAGTCAGCAACAATATTGAATCAGCCTGTAAATATTTTTAAATGGAAGTGAATTTGTGAAGGTACATTTTAAATTAGCTTTTTGCCGTATTATTCCGGTTTAAAATGTAAATGCATTCTGTAGTTCTGCTTGATTGATTCTTGTTCAGTTTGTACCATATTATAGAAACCTTTATTCATAATTGTGATTTTGTCAATGAAAGTGAGAAAATCCTGTGTTTATAAAAAGGAGTACAGAGTGACATAGTTCCAAAATGAGGTAAAGGGTGAATGCTTCCATTATTCAGAAAGGAACGCCCCACAGGAAAATGAGAAGCGAAAAATAAGTTTTCTTGTGGTGATATTGCGAGGGAATTCTTGTGAGAAACTTTGGTCTGTCTGTAAAAAATAAGGACAGTGGATGACTTTTTTAATAACCTTCATCCCCTTCACCTTACTAAGAACCGTCCAATTATGTATTTGCCTACCTACTGACAAAATATAACGAGAGCAATTTTCTTTGCAGTTTTAACTTGAACATAACAACAAAAGCTTAACTGTGGTCATGAGGTATAGGTCTTTAAAAAATCAAGTTATAAACGCATTCAATTGTTGATTGATTGTTAAAGCCGTTTTCGAAATTCTGTGCGGATAAACGGTGCTCGTTGATAAAAGAGAATGTTCAAAAGTAGAGCTGTAGCAAACCGTATGTATTCGTTACCAAGTAACGCGTACATCGCCTGAAACGAAGTAAAGAAACTTTACTCAAAAAAATATTAAGTCACTCGCATTTGTCAGTCAGTTTGATTCGTTATATAAAGTAGGTCAAGTATTAAAGCGCCTCTCCTACTTCTTTTGCCAATCTGTTTCTAAAAATTATAACATGACGAGAATAGTTCTGTCTGTATTTAAAACTATTCTCGTCATGACGAGACATGACGAGAATAGTTCTGTCTGTATTTAAAACTATTCTCGTCATGACGAGACATGACGAGAATAGTTCTGTCTGTATTTAAAACTATTCTCGTCATGACGAGACATTAATAACATGTTATTAATTTAGAGTAGAGTCTAAATATAACATAATACGTTTAGGTAGTTTTAGGTAGTTTTTTCAAAGTACGAACAAAGGCATACCGTTGATTCCGTACGCATGTCATAAAGCAGAAGCATCGCATCGAGTCGTGTCGTCGCGTACGGTATGACTTTGACTTTGTTCGTACGTACGAACAAAGTCGTACTTGCTTCATGCTAGTGCTTGATTGTATCAAAAGTAACGAGTAACGATATGATAGTACCGAGTGCTGATTGTTTTAGTAACGAACGCATACGGGTACACAATTTCTCGTTACTTTTACAGCTCTATTCAATAGGTTAATATCATTTTACAAATAGCAATGAAAAAGTAGAATAGTAAAAATATATTTATTTGACATTATAAAATGTTACAGATTGTATATGAATCCATAGGCTCTTGAACTAGTATAAACTGTATTTTAGAAGCCAGAATAAGATTCACCATAATTGAATCCAGTAAAACGTAATACTTAAAAATGAATCTGCATAACGTCCGCTCCGCATTCAGTTCAGAGCCACTGCGGCTGATCACAATATAAATGCTAGACAGTAGTAAAAATATGTTGTGTACAGAGAGTTGAGGAGCCGTATATTTATTAGTTTAAATTTTGTGATCCTCGCGTAAATATTAATCAGTTCAACACACTGTTGGTCGATGGACTCCATATAGACGAATATACGCCAACCCCCAATCTTGTAAGAATTTTTATTATAATCTTTATCAAATTCATCCATTTTTGCTTTATTGTCGATTTAATATGCCTGATTACTTCGGTTATACGGTCCTTATATACATATACACTGGGTAAATATACAAGGATCGTATCGTACGTTTATTAGTAGGATGTTACGTAGCGCATTATAGGTCCAAATCGATATGGCCGTTACGGAGATTATTAGCAACAAAAATTAAACCATAAACTTTTTAAATATTATTAAGATTACTGCTTGATATGTAAACAGTGGTCACACGAAATGAGATCTATGAATATTCATCGGTCGCCGGACGGTGCTTTATTATGCAGTCGCATGCCCGCTGGCGTCCAAAGTACTTGTTGATTTGCTTTTTCAACTTAAGCTGAACTTGAGTCTGATGCAGCGGAAAAAAGTAATCTATTTTGATGACGCTATCTGAAGTTGTTTTATGGAAATGCAAAATAAATAGCCAAAACACACGCAAGTTGGTTAATTATCCTGTTAACCAGCTAGATCACACCATCTAGGCTGCAATATATTTTTAACAGAGCAAATGCATTTTCAGCTCACTGAAAAAAAAGATCACTCTTTAAAATAAATAAACAACTTATATGTTGTGGTGCACACAATGAACCTCGGAGTTCAAGCTAAAGTTGTGACATTTTTATTGTTATAAAATATACGAGACTTTTACGCCCCGTTAAAAGTTAAGAGCAGAAGCTTTATTTTACCCGACTAAACAAGCATCGGCATCGTAAAATATAAGTAGTATTTTATTTAAAAAAATATCGAGATTTACTTAGAAGGCTAAATAAATGGACATCTGGCCAGAAATTTGTCTTGTTAAAAAAGACTAGACCTACGAATTGTCACGAACATTGGTTACATTGGCCTCGCTAAATCACGAACTGTGGTCACGCCACGGTCATAGAAAATGGGTATTCGTTTCTTTCCAGCAGCGTTACGTTTTCCCTGAAACCACTATATACTGATACCACACAAGATAATATCAAACAATACGTCACAGAGTAAACTTAGAATATATAATACTAATTATAGATTAGAATTTTCCACTAAATCGCAAGCTATTCGGCGGCCAATACCGCCTTTATCTGCTGCAGTAGGTATGAGTTGACGACATAGGTACTTATCTACTGAAACAAAAGCAGGTCCGAGTACTGAATCACAGTTGTCGAAGATAAAGTAAAGTACTGAATTAAATTGATACCTATATACCACTGTTTCTCAAAGTGGGCAATAACGCCCCCTTGTGGGCGCTGGATGCCTTCAGGGGGGCGTTAGAAAACTCTAGAAGATATTGGGGGCACTAAGCCGGTCTAGAGGGGAAAGCGTAGGTTGAAATGTTTAAAAACTTTGGGGGCGCTAGGATTTTTTTAATTCTCAAATTGGGCGGTGAAAAGAATAAGTTTGAAAACCTGTGCTATATACAAATACCAAGCAGTAAGAACGCACCAGCGTCCTTGTTATGTGTATTGTGCTGAAATAAATCAGATTCTTAGGTTGGTACACATCAATACCCCACAAGCACATTTGTACGTTTCAGCACTTCGTGCGACCTACTTGATGTAGGTACATTTGCGTGCAAATTATACATGTTTTTTTGGCAACAAACCCGTTGAATTTCGGTGTCAGTAGATACAATAGATTCCTATCTATGCATGACAACTCCATTTTCGTTGAAGGCATTAGAAGGTATTGGTTAATAATACTTTTGATTTGATGTTGCTCTGAGTTGATGTGCGCAAATTATGATTGCATTGTCTATAATTAACTGTTAGTAGTAGGTGACCAAACTTTGCTCAAAACTGGGACTTTTAACAAGCTAGATCAGTGTCTTGTCTTGTCTCGTCTCAAAAATGCATCATGTATGTAATCTATGGAATAAGATAATAGTAGGATATCAATTTACTAGATAATGCGCCACAAAACCTCAACACTCCAGTTACCAATAAATAATAAATAAATAATGCTGGACATTTTTCACACAGCATCATCTAGCCCCCAAACTAAGCAGAGCTTGTATTAGGGGAACTACATGACTTATATATACATATGTATTTTTTAAAAACATACATATTATACATAGAAAACACCCAGACCCGAAACAAATATTTGCATATCATACAAACATTTGTCCTGCGGAGGGAATCGTACCCGCAACCTTCTGCGTCTAAGGCGAGCGTTCGCCCATTGCGCCACAGAGGTCGTCAATAGGTACGTGTAGGTACAATTATTTTGCAAATATGAACGTCTAACTTAATATGCTGGGACCTGCATTAATAATATAATACCGTCGAGGCACTGGGGATGGAACTACTCGCGAAATCTCGCCACGTTGTGATCGAGTCGAATAATATATCACGTCATTACGGCGAATCATAATAAAGTAGTTTGAAATTATTGTACAGTCTCTCGTCATGTCGCATAGCAAGTTAAGTAATCTACTTGGGACCCTGTAGGCACCAATATTTTGAAATGCAGCTTTTAAACAAAAGATCAGGCATTTTATGTCGTTCAAAATAACCTCTAGAGTTAAAATTTCAGAGCTAATAATTGACCTCCTCCGTTTTTTTTTCTTATCAGACGCAAAATAATGGATTACATCGTTTCCGCACCTCGAAACCATCAAAAAATTGATAAATCCTCATGATTTTTGAACTTAAAAGTAGCTTGTTCTAAGGAAACAGGACTATTACAGGACATATTTTGTTCTGACCAATATCGGTAGTTCGAACGAAATCTAACAAAAAGGGACAAATCCAATACAAAAACTGATATTCAATAATTTTATCTAACAAAAAGGGACAAGTACACACACTGCCTGTCAAAAAACTCACCAGTCAATCTTAAAACAATACAACTCACTTTCCCTGTGCGTGGCCATTCATTTCTACAAGCTGATCGTGTTTTTGGCCGGCTTGAAAAAAACGTGAAAAGGTACCCTATGTTGACTTTGAAAAAATACTACATCAACATATTCCAAATCCATGAAACAGTGAAGGAACTAGAAGAACCAAATGGATGGCAGTTGTATGACATAAAACAAATGACTGAAATTTTTTGCGACTTAAGAGGCATTCAAAATCTCAAACGCATCAAATTTCAAAAAACATCCCAAAGAACTGGTCGTAAATGCGTGACTGAATGTATGACAACTACAGGGGCGAGCCTATTAAACGCAAGACCTACAGATATCTAGAAAAGAGGAAAATGCCTTGCACGTTTCACACTGAGGGGCTTGCAACTGGGACATGCCATAAAACCTGCAAAGAAGAAGGATGTCGCGAATCTGTTAGAAAAGCAGTTTGGAGTTAATTGGCAAGATTTAGAAGACTTGCGTTGGTATGTAGACTTACTTAAAGAAAACAACCAGCAGCAGAATGTGGAATTAGAAGAGGGTGATAAGGATCGTGACATAGAGTGTATTTGTGATGAGAATGATGCTGAAGCAATCAGAATTTAAAATTTGTAGGTGTAAGGCTAAAATAAAAACCTAATTTAATATAAAAATGTTTTTTTTATCAAGTATCAACAAAAGGGTAGAAATCTAAGTGCCTAGTTGTAAACAAAAGGGGACAAATCCCAAAGTTTTTCAAACAAAAGGGTCATATCCAAGTAGTGATGAACAGATAGGGATATATCCAAAACGGGTTTTTTTCAGAATGGGACAAATCCAAGAAGTGTTTGTTCATCAAAAAGGGATATCTCCAAAACACAAACTGGAATATCCCAGGCTCTATGAATTCAATTTATGTTATTTTTTTATCTAAATTAAAGAGATTAAAGTGCGGTTTATTAATGCTTAAAAAAAAATTCCTAAAACTCAAAGACCTACAAACTACAGAGTTTTTTATTTTGTCAAAAATTTGTGAAACTGGATTTATCCCTTTTTGTTCCTTTGCTCCTCAATTATGCACGTTGCCCTCGCTAATCCTGTGAGGTCATACTGATTTATTTCCCCAGACCGAAGACCTAAATATTGTTTAGTGTGAAAGGTGCATCCATTAGTAGGCTGATCGAATTCTTGTCATGTCGCAAACAACGCTTATTCTATTTAGTTTGGTAGAGCAAACTTGGAATAATGTATTTTGTTTTGTTTTACTGGTAAACTAATAGGCGGGCTAACTTTTATAGCGTATACTGGGTAGATCGTGTTTTTAACAGAGGTTATATACTTAATAAATAAACATTCACACAGCATCATCTAGCCGCAAAAAAGCAGAGCTTGTATTATGGGCACTAAATGACTGATATACTACTTAAATAGGTTTAAGACGTTTATTCCCATAAAAACATAGTCACTTACATGAGAACGTAAATATCATAAAAAAATCAAAACTAAGTCGTTCTAGTAGGTACAAGTTAATATGTAGGCAATAAAATATTACGTAGTTTTTTTAACCCCTCCAACGATTATTTAGGTAAAGTTAATGCTTTTTATTAATAATAAGTCTACGTTGAATGAGTTTATTTTTTTAATTCAGAGTGTATTTTATTTTATGCTGTTCGCCTGCAAAGGTAATAAAATCCTTTTTTAGTAAATACATATTATACACAGAAAACACCCAGACCCGAAACATATCAAATATTTGTCTCGGAATCTGGGTGTTTTCTATATATGTAATATTTATGTATTTACAAAAAAATAATTATATAAGTAGTATATCATATATTTATTTATTTATTTATATCATACAAACATTGATCTCGCGGCGGGAATCGAACCCGCAACCTTCTGCGTCTCAGGTGGGTGTTCGCCCACTGCGCCACAAAGGTCGTCAAGAAAATAACGAATACAGAAGTCGTTAATTTAACGCAATGCAATATTCCTATCCTATGTTTAAATCTTTTCCTTCACCGATTCATCTCAATAATTATTAATCGTCGATTCAACTTACCTATTACCTAACTTACCTTGATCGTCTGAGATTGGATTTAACGCGACTCTCTCACTAATTCACTTAATACAAACTACACAATCTTAACATCGATATTTCTTTCTGGTAAGTCTGTTTTTCCTTAAATTATAATATAGTGGTGCTATATAATTTAAAGAATTCTAAGATGTCCATACAATCTTTTTTCTTTTGTGATTTTCAAACAGTTTGCACTATCATCTTAAATACATTAAATATGTATTTAAGACTACGTTTGGCTTGTGTTTTTTCGGAATTTATTTTTGAATGTATTTTGGTTTTGGTGTAACTATTTTTCGTTTGTTTTTGAAGGTATTTATTTTTCATTGATTCGAAATCATATCGAAGAAAAGCAAAGCAAAAAATGTATGATTAAGTAGTAGTTCCATTCGTAGAGCGCAAAATATCTACTTACAACCATGTACCTACTGAAAGAGAAAAATAAATATCTAGAAATAGGTAAGCTAAGGAAATCAAACCCAAATAGAATTCTCTTCAGGCAGTTCCCAGAAGGAGATTGGTATTTTACAGAACATTTTAAGTCGAAATAAAGAATTCTTTAGTATTTCCAGTAGGGTTCTCTGTTAAATTCGATTAGGAGAGTTGGACGTTCGGTTGCACCCTTGAGGCGATTCTAGATTGAACGCGAATATATTATTCTGTTAATTTGTTTCTAAGTTATGTTAGTAGATGATACGGTTTTAGAATCTTGATATGTAATTGTTTTGATATCGTACAAAGCTTTCCATGCCATATTTTGAGGATGATCTGCTGTTTGTATTTTAGTCCAATTTTTATCCATGCGACTTTCTGCAAAGAGTGAGGTCAGACTATATTAGTAATTGCTCGACACAGATAGATTGAAGTAGAGGCGTAAGTTTAGTGTCAATTAATAATGCACGTGTTTTAGACACAGAATCGGTCCATAAAATAAACAGCTTAGTACGGTCCGACCGTTAACGTTGATTAGGTCATCACCTCGGCAAAAGAGGCTTATCCTTGCATATTTTTTGGGTTCGTTCGATACCAACACTTATTTTTTTGTCACATTAATATGTAGGGGAGACCAAAGAGGGATTACATTATATTGCATATTTCAGTAACAAATAGTCCTACCTTTATTAAACTTGTAACTAAACAAAACCAGTTTTGTGCTTTATGTGCTTGGTGCACATAAAAATAAATAAAAGGTTTCTGGATTCATCTAAAATACTAATAGGTATTAGAATTATGAAATGACTTCCCGCGTGTCAACTCTTCTAGTACCGAGGGTAGTTGGAACAGGTGTGTATTTGAGGAAGCCAATGAAATAAATTTAATTTTGAGCCGGACAGATGAGGGATTATTTATTTTTTTTCCACAAAATCCTTTTTTCTCTTGGGTAAATCAATGCAGCTACGATTTGTTGATGCTATATGAAGAGGCGGCCTCCCGAAAACTCCGTCTCTAAGTCACCTTCTCGGAGGCTAGTTCTTATATTTCGAGACAGCCCATCTTTCACTCGTATTGATGAGGCATTATACAATTATCTAAGAATAACAAAATATACCAACAAGTGCTTTGCATCATGGAGCACATTCTATTCAAGAGGCACGGTATCTGACCGGCAGATACAGGTGCAATCTTCTTCAAAGTAGTGAAATTTTCCGATAAAGTCGGGCATAACGGCTTAATCTACAAGCTCTCCCAACTCGGAGTGCCAGACAGACTCGTGCTCATCTTGCGAGACCATCTCCACAATCGAAACTTCCGTCCACGTTTCCCCAGGCCCATTAGAGCCGGAGTCCCTTAGGGCTCCGACCTCGCTCCCCTCCTGTTCACGTCGAACTAGCCCTTTTCGCGGACAACACAGCTATATACGCATCTGGTAAGAATTCTGATGTTTACATGTAGTCGGATCGGGTACACTCGGATTTTTAGGCTAGTCGGCGGCGACGGCGGTGCACTCTTAAACGGCGGCGGTGCGCTGCTCTCAAACGGTGACAGCGCGCACATCTAATCACGACTCATATCATACCTTTGTTCCCAGGACAAGCACTATCTCTGTATCATGGCTTCCGACTCTCCCGAGCAGAACCTGACGCAGTACTTCAGTTTGTGCAACGACTTTATACATGCAGCAAGATTGAGGGATGGAAACGTGCTCATACATTGGTAAGTCTACTGCCTATTTATAGTACATATTCCCTATCATTATCGCCAGCAAGATCCAAATCTCTAAAAAACACAGAAGTGATTAATTTACTTTAGGCCTTTCAATCCATCTTCTTCCCTTTACTTTTTTGACATCATCTCATTGAAAAGGCTTCGCACGTAAAATCGTATATACTCGTACTAAAAACGGCGGGTAAAGATCTTGAAGTTGTAAATTGACCCATTCCACGAATGGGGTCAGATTATCATGGTCTATCTTAGTTAAATTGGGCCAAACCCCAATACCTACAACCTACCTTCTTATTCAGCCTACAAATTTTCACTCTTAGTATAGTTAGATTAAGTACATAGATTTTTATTAGTTGGGTGAGTTCTACTGATCGCGGATCAAGGATCGCTACGCGCGCGACTGCTGAACTATGAATTCCAGCGTTAGTCAGTATTAAGCGACGATTGTCCGCGATTGCCAACATCAGTGCTAAATCACTGATCTGTTCACGGATCATTGTGGTTCAATAGGACGCCTCTAGAGGGTATCTGCTCGATATATACATACATCCAAGCCAACACCTACTTGCAATTGTCTTGTCTTAGATGAAGAATGCAATGCAATAACTGCTTTATACATTCACACCACAGTGAATGCTGTCTAGATTCACTGTGGCGACATTGCACTTTTATATATTATTTCTGGTAAAAATATGCTAAAGGGAATTTCGACACGAACTTACTATTTTTTGAGGCAAGGGGTTTGTAAAAAGTACTTCGGAAAAAAATAAACTTTGTCACCAAGCATTAACATTTCTGCGAAAACGGTCTAGTTAATTTTGTGAAAAGTTGTGCTCCAAGGCAAATCTCGCCATTTGTTTGAAGTAGTTAAAACTAACTTTGAACAGGTATGTTTCTGAACTAGATTAATTAAGTACAGTCACAGTCACAGTACAGTCAAGTTTGTTTTAAATCCTGCCAAGCGTAGTTCTTTTTACGTTACTTATTGTCCTCTATGACTCCATGTATGAACCATTCTGGCACTCGATTGATAGGGTCGACGACAGGACTGACATTAAAAAGATTGAACATTTATACAGAATATCTATATCGCAGATTTCATAATTTAAAATGTATCTACTCGTAGTTATCGAAAAATATTTTTTGTTTCTTTCTTTTCGGAGGAGGGCGCTAATATTCGTGACACAGTTTCTTAAACTTCTGCCGGTATTTTAGAGTTTTTCTACTTTGTCTCTGGCCCAAATAAGTATATTTAGTTTTTTTTTATACTAGTACCTAAACTAGGTACATGAAACAACAACTGGGACCTTGGAGACCCCAGTTCAGCTCCAATTATAATGACTGATGAATTTGTTAATTAAATTGTATTGTTGTTTGTTTTAAATCCTGCCAAGCGTAGTTCTTTTTACGTTACTTATTGTCCTCTATGACTCCATGTATGAACCATTCTGGCACTCAATTGATAGGGTCGACGACTGGACTGACATTAAAAAGATTGAACATTTATACAGAATATCTATATCGCAGATTTCATAATTTAAAATGTATCTACTCGTAGTTATCGAAAAATATTTTTTGTTTCTTTCTTTTCGGAGGAGGGCGCTAATATTCGCGACACAGTTTCTTAAACTTCTGCCGTTATTTTAGAGTTTTTCTACTTTGTCTCTGGCCCAAATAAGTATATTTAGTTTTTTTTTATACTAGTACCTAAACTAGGTACATGAAACAACAACTGGGACCTTGGAGACCCCAGTTCAGCTCCAATTATAATGACTGATGAATTTGTTAATTAAATTGTATTGTTGTTTGTTTTAAATCCTGCCAAGCGTAGTTCTTTTTACGTTACTTATTGTCCTCTATGACTCCATGTATGAACCATTCTGGCACTCAATTGATAGGGTCGACGACTGGACTGACATTAAAAAGATTGAACATTTATACAGAATATCTATATCGCAGATTTCATAATTTAAAATGTATCTACTCGTAGTTATCGAAAAATATTTTTTGTTTCTTTCTTTTCGGAGGAGGGCGCTAATATTCGCGACACAGTTTCTTAAACTTCTGCCGTTATTTTAGAGTTTTTCTACTTTGTCTCTGGCCCAAATAAGTATATTTAGTTTTTTTTTATACTAGTACCTAAACTAGGTACATGAAACAACAACTGGGACCTTGGAGACCCCAGTTCAGCTCCAATTATAATGACTGATGAATTTGTTAATTATATTGTATTTTCAAAGTTAATGAGATTCTGGAGCTTACGCTGAAGCTCTAGCTATATTGTTTCTCTTATCGTCTTCAACGACGTCAGCTTTATTAACGGTGCGCTGGATAATCTTATCGATGAAATTGATTTCATTACGAACTTGAAAGTAGAAAACTCTGGCCCGTCTGCACTAAACTTAGGCAAAGACTCATGTATTAGTTACATAGATAAACACAGCTTATTTTTAACTTTTTATATTTAATAATTTTGAAATTAACCTTTGTATTCAAATTATAATGAACTTCAATTTTGATAAAAATAGGATCCGTCCGTTCCTTTTTCGATTCCCTTTCTTAGTGCAAACGAAATTTAATCTCTTCACAAAGAATTTCTCAATGTAGGTCATAAAGTATGACCGAGTGTATCTGACACTGATCTGAAAAGAAAATATGGTTTCAGCACTGCCTTTCCGATCTATGTCAAAGATAAACCATGCGTCATTCTCGGTCAAGTGGCAATCAAACCTCACGACCTTACCTTCTCAACCACGAAGACAAAGACTTTGAAAAATGTCTTTGGTATTTTAAAATTGGTCAGCATTAAAATATTATTACGAGCAATTTGTTTGTGAGCTCGCATTGTTGGCATGGTAAAGTGAAATTGTAATTAGTATGGAATTACTGCAATGACGTCAACGATACGGCAGTTCAGTTAAAACAGTGCCAAATGTTTGCATGATAAGTTTGTGTTGAAAAAAATATATATAGATAGATTTTGTATTCGACCCACACAGATACAGCAGAGACAAGTAGAAAAATTACAAGAAAAAACAGTAAAGAACTGTAAAAATAAAAAAGGTGATAAGTGAGTAGAAACAGTAGTATTATTCGTGGGATTTTTGACGACAGTCTATGTTGCAGTGGTATGAATCAAAAAGGTTTATATGAGTGTTGGTTATTGATTATCTACCCTAACATAGTATCTATACTAATATTATAAAGAGGAAAGATTTTTGTTTGTTTGTTTGTACCGAATAGGCTCCGAAACTATTGGCCCGATTTTAACCATTTTTTCACTAATAGAAAGCTAAATTATCAGGAAGTAACATAGGCCATAATTTATTTTCAAAAAAACTAGAGATCCTTAAGAAACTTACAATAATGTAACCCAAAGTAGCAAAATTTTACCTATAAAATTCATTATTTGTCGTGCGTTGAGAAAACTATTGATGATACATAAAAATTATATACTACGTGATTAAAGTACTCATTATTAGCTACAAAAAAGTCCTTGAGGGAATATATCTTACTATCATAGTTAAGTCACAATAGCAGCTTTTTTGTTCTAAAATTTAATTAGATTGCCGGTAGAAACATAAGTTGGTAAAAATAAATAGTTTTATCATAAAGGGTATTTATGTAGTAGTAAAATAGTTTTTAATTCATTCGAATCGGACATTTAATTTCGAAGTTATCACGAGCATAAAATCGAAACTTACGCAGGTAAAACCGCGGGGCGCAGCTAGTCTTTTATAATGATGAAAGAGTTTTGAATGAACATTGGCTTCCATTAGCAAGCGAGTTGAGGATGAAATCCCATAAAACATAGTATTTTAATACTGTTAAGGACCTGTTGAGGTGGTCACTAGCGACCGCCAAGGCATTAAGTATTGAACGATTTGTTTTCTCATAATATGGTGCCACAAAGTGTTATCTATCTATCTATCTAACGATATTATAAGTGTTCACTGAGTGTGCTGATACGCTCTTGCATAATATCTTTGAAGGAGGATTAATTAATATTCCTCTACTTGTGAAATCGATATTGAAATATTTACATAGTGGAGGAAAAGAAACAAATAACTGCTAATTCACCGCTTTCTAGCCGATCTAAGCTTGCATTATTTAGTACCTAAGTAACTAGATAGTCAGTGCTATATTTTTTCTTTTTTTTCCAAGAATAAATATACTTATCAATTTTTTATTAAAAGTATCAACGCGGTATTTTAAGAACAAAAATGGTTTTAATAGTCATCCGTCTCAAGTTACTTTGAAACCCGAGGTGAGTTTTGGCAGATGGCGAGTAGCCGCACTTAAGCCTGTTCCTTGAGAGAAAAATCATATCATTTTGTAACAGCATTCATCTTTTGCCACTTAACGTTAATTACCACGACTCGTACAGTGGTAGTAGGTTTTTAGCATTATGCTGAAGGCATCTTTCGTCACGAGTATCATGCTAAAATGGTAGTTACATTATCATACTAATCTCTCAATCCAATAGCGTGGTAGGGCTGTCACGCACTTGGTAGTAGCGAACATAATAAAGGTATCCTGACGATGTTACGCTTAGCTCTGTCATGTTGATACCAAATTATAGGCAAAACTTCTCGGGTAAAGTCCCATTATTTAATATTATCCATGATCAGCTTGACAAGGGCGCAGGCACTTCGTAACAGAGACACGCCCTTACTGAGTCTCCTAGTGATGCCTCTCTCCACTGAAGGCAAGCGAATAGGCGTTATTTATAAAAATCAGAAACTCTGCCTCTACGTGACCCTAAGATGGCACTTGACAATATTCCCCTCTAATTAGCGTCACGTGATTTATGGCTTACTAGATTTTAGCATCCAGATAAAGGCTACCACGCATTATGTGTCCTTGTCATGGGACTTTGTCGATAGAAAGATAATATCTTTCCGTACCTGGATGCGAGATGCACAGGTCAGAGAAGGCTGGCAAGTGAAAGGGGACCTACATATACCCAGCCGTGGGTCATTTCGGACTAAAAACTTTTTTCTTTGTCGTGTCATCGGTTCTTTCTTGGTCGCCCTGCGTTACGTCAGTGATCTGACCAAGTAGAGGTATGGTAGCCCATTAAAAGAGGGCTATTTACTGATGGTGAAAGAACCAATGTGATGAAAGGATTCAGTCCTACTTACTGATGCTTGTTTCATGCACGTGTCATCGAATTAATGTTTCTAGAACATGCCGATTTCCTCACGATATTTACGGTTTGAGAGCTTTGCACACATCAAATTTTGGCCTGGGAAAAATTCACCAATTGAAATTGGTGTGTGACACCACTTGCTAGGGGCTGATATTATGATGTTTCTTTGTACCAGCCTAGCAGGCATGTCTCGCAGCGTGACCGTAGCGGTCGCATACATAATGTCTGTGACTCCGCTGAACTGGCGCGAGGCTCTGAAGGTGGTGCGCGCGGGCCGGGCGGTCGCCAACCCTAACCTCGGCTTCCAGCGGCAGCTGCAAGACTTCGAGACCTACAAGCTTGTTGAGGTATGACTTTATTACGTTTTGTTTGTAATTTCTTAAAGGCATGTTACTTATATGCCTTTTAAAAATATCTTTATTTATGACATCGGTTAGGTAGTGTTTCAATAAACTCCCTATAAGCTTGTTAAGGTATGAACTTTGTTACTTTTTGTTTGTTATTTCTTAAAGACATATTACTTATATGTCTTTGGCCTTGACGGGCCAGGACAGAGAAGGATGGAGAGGATATAGGAAGGCCTTTGCCCTGCAGTGGAACGACGCAGTTTGAAAATAATAATAATAATTAGCCATTGGTCAGTGTTTTAATAAGCAGAGATGGGACTTCCAAACTACCACGTGAATGGTAACTACTGTATAAAAAGTGGGCATGTGCCGTAATACGAGATCTGAGGATGTCCATCATGAGGAATAAAGTCGTGAGCATGTTCGTTTTTGTTTGTAATTTTGCAAAGAACTCCTTAGAATAAAATATAGCTTTTCGAATTATCAATTTGACGAGGTAATGGCAGGCCATGTAACTGAGAGATCTGACAAACGCAGGAGAATAAAGGTTCCCGGAAATGGCGACAACGAATCGTACAACACAGTGTAGGAAAGGTCCCTACCCGATGAAATCTTAACATTTGTGGGTAGTCGATAGATGGAGGTCATGTACTCTTTGGGGAACCCTATGCCCAGTAGTGGCCTTCTAAAGGCTGTTGATGAAGAAGCTAACTAAAAACAGTATTCCGTAGACCCTCTACGAAATTCGTAGCACTTGCTACGTAAACGTGACGTGTTGTTGACTTGTGTGAGATGCAGTCATATAATATTTTCAGAATGACGCTGATTCGGTTGATACTGCCGCAAAAGAAAGCTAAGAAATTGATAGGCTTCTTTCATTATTTCCTCTCTCTTAAAATGTCTAGGCTAAGAACTTAAAGCTGCTACGCTATATGACAGGACGATTTTAGTTCAGGTTTCGTTAAAGTTTTTTTTCTGCTCTGAATATATTCTCATAATATACATTAGTAGGCAGATACGTCTACATAAACTTTACATGACGTTGACGGAGATAAATGACAAATAAGATCATTATCATAGCGTCGACTCAAAGTTTTGGACGAGGAATTACACTAGTTATGCGATAAACTTTGCAGTGAAAATGTATCCTCGTTCAACTTTGAGTCATTATTAATTTCACGGTATTCTGAAGACAAAACTATTTTTATAAGTTATTCAATAAAATTTAGAAGGTTCTTAATTTCGTGACTACATAAATCATAAAAAAACACTTTGAATGGTGAAGTGAAATATTGATTTTATTTTTTTAATATTATTTGGAGCCAAAACATACGGCAAGGTTGAAAGTTTATAGATACCGTCGCCATAACGAGGGGTATTGCTGATACGATGCCTGCTATTGAGATAAAGTTGAAAAGTCTACCTACCAGTGTGCCAGTTTGTTTTCATCGTTAGTTTTGTAGACTAAATAAGATGATTTATGATGATACTGACCGTGATATATAAATTTAGGAGAGGAGACGGCTCAAGGAACGATATCCATCCCTGGCATTAGCAGACAAGGATATGTCAGAATGTAGAGTCATGCTAGACTCGTACCAAACTATGCTGAACCAACGGACTATTTGTGAAGGAAAGTGCTCAATGGGACGAATGTGTCCAACTGGTGAGTTGGTTTGCGTAAATGGTTGAAACTCTTGAAGAATATGGGTCTAAAATCGATTTCAAAAGGTCAGTTTTAGTTTTGAATAAGCTAATCCTATTTTTTTTTCGCATGAATGAAAACATTGCGAGGAACGGTAATTGCATGGATCTAAAACAGAAATCGTCGTGATGGGGTCCTGGTCAATTTAGTGGTTAGAGATAATTTGGCTTCAAATAATTGAATCAGAGCTTTAGTCTCAGCAGTGAGAAAATGGAAACATTGTCGAGCTGATGAAGATTATCATTGAAGGTAACATAATAATAAGTTTAATTAATCTTGAAAATTTTAATGCATGAAACAAAAAGATTCGCACGGCTCCGGCAGCAAATTGAACCAGCAGGGCCAGCGTGACCAGCGTCCGTCCAACTAGAATAAGAATAAACGATAAGGAAATACCAGCTCACAACGTGGCCTTCATATTAATAGGTAGGTATGATTATCATTATTTTAATTCAAATGATCCTGCACCAAGATGAGTAAGAACCAATCTCAGATCATATTTTTATCGAAAATTAAAGGTTTTCTTTTGAGCTTTGTGCTGAAAAGAGGCCCCTAACAAAAAAACTTGTTTCATTCACAACTTATAGTTAACGCATGTATCCAATTTGGCGCATAACGATGCCAAACCGCGCGTTACTTTGACGCCTTGCAATCTTAGAGCAACAATAATGTCCGCCTATTTAGTAAATGAAAGCATGTTTTAGTGACAGATTTATATGAAAACATGTCAGAAAGACTCGCTTAGGCTTTTGCCTAGTCTAAGCATAGTCTAGATGGACATTAGAACACCAATGTCAATCGATGTAAGAAGCTTTATGTGTGCAACTTTTGAATTAGCATGCTAGAGTGGGGTATTAAAGACAAAGTCAAAAACATCTTATTCTGCGAGTTCACGATCAATCGAAACATTTTGCCATCAAGAAATATTCACGCCGTCTCTAGCCTAAAATAATGAAACATGTCTTCGAAAAAGGGATTATTAAAGAACTTGTATTACTTATCTTACTCTAGCTTTCTGTAAACTCTTTGAATATTCATATAGCACATAAATACGATACTTCACCAGGTGTTTGCCGAACTGGATCGAAGCGACAACCTCGTCAGCGCAAGCCTTCCACTACTTCCACCACCAGCGAGATCAGCGGAATGAGTGGGATGAAGAGATCTCCTTCTACGTTATCCACCGCTTCCACTGCCTCAGGGTACAGGCCACGGTCCTCGCCTGCTGGCCTTTATAGTTATACTGGCGGTAAGATACTATCTGATTGTTCACCGAACGAAAGTCTTGACCCTCGATAAGAATTGACACCATTCCTTTAGATTTTTTAGCTTAAAGCTAACGACGGCCCACCTCTACAATACATATCAGAGTAGGTATCAAAGATTCACCAATAGAGTCACCAGTGGAATTTATTAGTGCTATTTCACTAGTAGAATTAGGACTCGACCCATATTTGGAAAATCCTAAGTGCCTACTGCTAAATAAATGTAAAATTGTAGGTACCTAAATATGGCTAAAATTAACCGCTAAAACTATAATGATATAAAACCCCGAATCATGTTTGTAAAAACTTTAACGCAATAAAAGTTTTAACTGAAAGCATAGATTATCGGGAACGGAATCAATTTAAAGTTTGCTACGTTTAAGCGTTACTACGCGTAATTACATCGAACAGGGTTACGAATTGTATGAAATAGCGTATCATTTTTTTCTGGATATTTTCACACAGCTTCATCTAGCCCCAAAGTAAGCAGAGCTTGTGGCATTGCATGACTCATATACCTTTTTATTAAATAAGTATATAACATATTATACATAGAAAACACCCAGACCTGAGACAAATTATTTGCTGATCATACAATCATTTGTTTCGTTGCGGGAATCGCACCCGCGTCCTTCTGTGTTTCAGGCGGGCGCAATGGGCGAAATCATCAAAAGAAAAAAATAAAAAGGATCCGCCTTATTTGATCCTGTATTTCGTTTACAGCCACGGCACGACCGACCCGGTCGGCGTCAGGAATCAGCTTCACGCGAATCACGGACCCCATCGGCGGCGGCACGGCGGTGGCGGTCGGTGGCTCGGAATACTCCAGACGAAGAGCTGCCTCAGCGCCCGCCACACCTGCACTGTCCCCTGCCGCGACGCCGCCCGGCTCACCGCAACGAGCTCTTCATAGGTTAGAACTATTTTTCACTCGTCGATAACGATATATCATCACCGATATGACTATCCGTAAAATTCCTTCAGGTAACGAATGCCTCTGGTTTCGCACATGTCAATAAGCGACGGTAATGGTTTTCCGTCAGGCAGTATTAAAACCGTCAGGTGATCTATGATACCGGACAGATCACTATAGGTACAAAAGACGAATAGAAGTTGATGGCGGTTTTTTTTTGTAGAATAGCTGCAGTTTTTTATTCAAACCAAAATGTCATGTTTCATACTTAGAGCATTATCTTGAAAATAATGTTTTGTGTCGTATATTGTGCCTATGCTAAGGTGACGGTTTCGATTATTTTGTATGGATATCATGCCGATACCTACAGTCACTGTTTCGACAAGTTTATGACTCATATGACTCATGCGAATATCAATTGGTGCAACGGAACAATATAAAGCATATCACGCAAAGAACCATTATCGTCTCACTTGACACCATTGTTTTTCATATTAAATTTCATCTGTATACAATCGGTCACCAGATGCCAATGATTTAGCGAGAACTACATTTAGGCCACTTGCCTATCTACGCCGTCGGAGCCGATATTTGGTGTTAGTTGTTCAGAGCTACTTATATCCACGCCATGCAACGTACCGACACCGATGGAGAGACCGTGGAGACACAAAGCCGCAGCTCTGAGCATTAATAACCATATAAAATGTAATGGCTTCGACGCGTTTAGATCGGCGTACGTGGCCTCACTTGGGCCTTATATATTTTTCACTTTCATGCATTTCACTGTTTCAATTCACCAATTGATCGTAATTTGTTTTGTTCCAATAGGGGTGGATGCGCTTGGGTCATTCCCACTGTGAAGTGGGACCCCGACACAATGTGACGCCTTCCCAACGTCACGTCACGAGCCATAATCACAACGCACCCCATCACAAGGTTACCATTGTCAATTTTTTTCTGTTTCCACCATTTAACAACGCTTTTTTTAAATCATGAAAGTTTAATTACTGTTGACCGTGTCGGGTCGAGACAATAATTGTGACAATGTGAAAAATATTACTTACTTCGTCGATGTCGACCCCACACGTTCATAACCGAATTTTCCTTCATTTCCTTTCTCTTTTTAGTGCGCTACTACATAGTTAAACCGACCTGCATATAAGACAAAAAAAGGCATCTATTTTCTACAAGATCTGCCATTGCGTCACACTGTAGCTTAAATAATCCTAAAGGTAGATTTTACTTCAAGAAAAGCTTAGAAGTTAAGCTAAGCTACCTTACCAACAATGTAAGCCCACGCACATCTGGTCATAAAACCACAGCCTCGGCTGTAGGATTAGTAAAAAGGTCAGCAAAAATTAGCAGCTTAATCCTAAATAACTGAACTAAGGGAAAAAATAATAAAAAACTTCTAAACTAAAACCCTGACAAATATAAGAGAGGAAAAGTGAGGCGTGGTGAATACTAATAAAAATCTTTCCAGATAAAAATAAGATGATATGGAGGCGGGCAGGGCTGCCCCCAATAGATATTATATTATTTTACCTACCCTGTTCAAAACACATTTTCTTATTATGACAACCAGAAAACTGTTCTAGATTCTGGGAGAAATATATTTTTTCTTGTAGATAAACTGTCGTCGCCTAATCATTGTACCTACCCGATTTTATAGCTCGTTCGTAGTATCACCGGTTCTTTATTGGTAACCCAGCGTTAGGACAGTGAACGAAGGAGGTAGGATTAACTACATGATAAATCTGCCCGTCTTCACTGAACTAGTACTGGCGAGTAGCCGGTTGAGACGCAAGAGGTCCAGGTTCAGTTCCCGCTGCGGGACAAATGTTTGCATGCTCTGAAGATATTTGTTCGGGTTTGGCTGTTGTGGTACTAAAGGGTTCCTCACAACAAAGGGAATCGTAGTATGGGGTCACGGACCGTTGGGTGTGTTTATCAATATATGTATATAAAATCGTTGAATGACACACTGACTGACAATCATATTTAGGCTGTGCCTAAACTGAAAATTCCTAAGAAAATTTTAAGGTTATGTTTTTTTGGATGTGTAGGAGTGCACTAAGAGATGACTTCTCGAAATTCCACAACAACTCAACGCGGACGAAGTCACGGGACTTTATTGTATTGTATTGTTCCACTAGTTGATTTACCTACAACTAGCCACTGCCCACGACTTCGCCCTTGTGGTACCCGGATAAAAAGTAGCCTATATGTTATTCTGTTGTATAAGCTATATTACTGTAGAGTTTCATCAACATACCTTCAGTAGTTTTTGCGTGAAAGTAACAAACATCAATTCTCACAAACTATCGCGTTTGTAATAGTATTAGGGCTAAGACAAAGATTAAGGCTAAAGATACTAAGAACTGCTTCTGTTACTTTTCTTTTCATAAGCCATTTCTTTTTGTGACGGTTTAACCCTAAAACCATGACTGAAGTAATGAGAAGACTGTTTACCGACGATATGAATGGATTCTAGATTTCTGTTTATCCAAACTGCTTCATCTCCATCGGTATAAGTGGGCCAAGTCATACATAGGTTATATCGGGATAGCTAGTTAGTCTATTTCAATCACGATAGACATTCTTATCTTAAAGGATGCGGGATGTCGATGGATGAAGTGATCCAAGATTGTTCGTTATGTCTCTCTTTAGAGGAGCCATAAGTCTAGCAGTGAACTTCTACATGCTGTTGATGATTATGAGACGTTTACGAGTACGTAAATACGAGAAAAGGATGTTTTTCAGGTGAAGAGGGATAGAAAAAATCCCTTTCAAAATACCCCCTTTCAAAATAACTTGATTAAGTAGTAGATATTCGATTAATTTCGAGGCCTTTCCTTTTCTAGAGTTCAACAAAAGAGATGTGGATATACTTTTATTGAACAGATAAGGTTAGAAAGGGATTATAAATAATGGAAAATCGATAATCTATCAGTCATCTAAAATACAAGGATTACTTGGAATCATCCTTTAAAGAAGCTGGTTTTTACCACCAAGCTTAAAAGAACCAGGCCACAACCCTAGGTTAAATATATTTTACAGTTGACTGAATTAAAAGTAATGGTATAGTTTGCTACCTAAATCCTTAGCTGTGACAGAGTCAGCATTCAATTATGAAGATACTCGTAAGTCGGAAACATAATTCTACCGCCTCCGCAACTCGTTGAGCTCAAAATATAAGTCAAGGCTTTTATAAACAGTTTTTTGGAGTATCATCGGCCTTAATGTGCTTTCAGGTGAAAATTTAAAGGAAACCCACAATAGGGGTTGAATTTTATCGTTTTGCGTTTGAACTGCTATTGTTTGGAAGCTTTTGAACGTACAATGGTTTTACAAAAGGAAAGAGTAGGTACTATAGGCCTACGAAGAACAACACGAGTGCTACGAGTTAGTTTTGCAAAAGTGCTACGGCCCAATTTTTTCATTGTTATGCGGTACGGCAAGACATTTTATTTTGTGCAAAATGTGGTACAGATTTTATTTTTGACCGACCAAATGGGTGCATGGTCTACAGATATTTGTCTCGGGTCTGATAATATGTATTTATTTACAAAAAAAAAGTATATAAGTATTATATCAGTCATGTTTTTCCCACACAAGCTATGCTTAGTTTGGGTCTAGTTGGACATTTTGAAAATATTAACTTGGTTCTTCTTCAGGTCCCGAGCAGTGCAACGGTGTTCGTAGCAGGCACCAAACCGTCGTCCAACATCCGCCCAGTTACAGCACAAATCCGACTACGGCCGCTGATATCCGCATTCTAACTTTAAGTGAGCGATTTCGTATGATACATCCGCCATTTTAGCTTTAAGCGAACGATTTTGTGCGCATCGCTTTGGCTTAAAGCCGGAGTTATGCGACTGACGTGTGAAAAGGACTGTATTTTGAATCGAGTGTTGTAAAGGAACGGAATTGTGACATTTTGTAATTCGGAATATGAATACTGCTGTTTGATTAATATTATGCTGTGAATGACGTGGTCAAAGTGGTCCAGCAGTGGATTGGAAGCGTGGAATTAACGATACAGGATATCGTTTTTATATGTGTCTTGTATAAGGCTAGCGACACATGATATATAAGAAACACGCATAAGAAAAGTTACGGCTATGGGAATTAACGCATACCTAACGCATGAATGGTGCTAAACGAGAGATAAGTTCGGGTAAGCTGTACTCAGAACAGTAATTACCGGTAATAATGCGTTAATAAACTTTCTATTGCGTATCGCTATTTGTGAAGTTTGTAAGTAAACGATTTTATGAGATTGTTGAGTGCTTAAAAAACTTATGGAAGTTAAAAACTTGCTTGAAATTTAAATGGTTAAGAATGTAATATAGAAGTATGCCTTTGTCGAGTCAATGCTGCATGATAACTGGGTAATTATATAATAATACATAGCTATATATTTCAATATCAACGAACTACAATTGATTAAAACTTGAAGAACCCTTTCAAGCATATGTCTGACTGTAATTTGTGATTACTGATTAGTCACTCAAATGTCCATGTATTGTTCTAAACAAAGGCGGGACGTGTGAGGTATGAGGGAACGTAATAAATCGAATCGTGGCATTGACAAATGACGTGATATTATGATGTAGTAGCTACGAAATATATGTATATCGAATTCGTGAGTAAATTCGTTATACATATTACTTACAACGTGATGTTACTAATAAGTTACGACCGAGATATTATTCTAAGATACTTAAATATAATAAGCAATCTGGCTGGCACAGATTTGTAAGAGTAGATAGCTCAGATTTTCACTTTTAAGCTAAGCATTTTTTCATGATCTTTCTCTTAGAATAAACTTACCTTTAAATCTGATAAAGCTTATTGGAATTGAGAAGCAAGAAATGAAATATCATATTTATCTTGAACACGATTGAAAATCTAATTAAAAATCCATTCTTCCTACCTACATTCCCTTTGCACGTATTTTAACTCACCTTTTCAACGGCTGCGTGCGTATCATAGTGATGTTTGCTCAAATCTGTAAACGAAATCCGTTCCTGTATCAGCACAATTTTGTTTTAGATAACATTGTAAATGCCATTCAACCCTTTACATTTTATCTCTTTACCGTAGTGACACACCAACCATCGGGAGACAGCCAGGGCCTCTACTCCGTAAAACGATATCGACATTATCGTTACGATACGACAGTGCTCCGAATTATTCGGCCGTACCCTACTCTTAAAAATGTTCGCAATCTTTGTCGTCTGTCGAAAGCATAGACAATATGTATCGAATCTTCGGAACGAATGATAGGAAAATCTAAAGGCTTGGATAATAGACGATTAGCCGAAATCCTTTTGCATGACTGTTTATGACACTTTTTTAGGCAAAGTGATAACAATTATCTATGAAAGTAAAAGAAGTGACAACGTCAAACGTCAAATCAACAAACCCGCCTGTTATTTGAAAACTTTACAAGCAAAAATTCTTGTGACAACTAACCACAGAAGCCGTAATTAAGAAGTTGAAGTTTAAGCAAAAATTCGGCGGGGTGAATATTCAAATTCGTTTATTAAAAAGATACTAGTACACACAGCATTAAAGTTTAAAGCACTATTTTAACAACATTTTTTTTTTATTATTAAAAAAGACAAAAATCATGAAGTTAAAAAAAATACAAGTTTACCTTCAAATAAACTTTTACTAAGTTTATAATTCCCGATGAAATTATAGTCGGGAATTTTGTTCAGATCCAACTGATCCCTCGACACTTTAAAATATCGTTTTTGTAAAGCCTTTTCCTCGCGGATGGCTTCCATGGCAAGCATAAATCTCGCCATTATTCCAAAACAAGAGGCCAATCAAGAGTCCGTTGTGCAGCAGGCCGAGGTCGAATGAAAAGAATGCAGAGAGTCCAGTAGGCAGCAGGGCTCGAAGGTATAAAAGATTCGGAGTCCGGTAAACGAAATAGTGATGATTTCATCAGAAAACACAACAATATAACCCGAAACGATAACGCGCACGATAGCATCAAGGGCATCGTTGATAAGTTCGTCGATTGACATTTGTTTCGTTGTCAAATTCAAATTATCGTATCGTTTTTAGTGATGCCGGAGTAGGGTTACGACATCGATTGTCAAAAGTAATTTCGTTCGTTTCTTCGTTCAAATGATAGTCGAAACGATGTAACGTAGAGTAGGTTTAGCACTATAATTGAAGCGATATATCGTTTATTGATTTGTAGAGTAGACTCCCCGAATAACCCGTAATATCGCTCGGCTTGGTGTGGCACTGCCTTTAAATTTCTATTAGCGTCAAAGTTGTGAACTTTTGCATATCTTTCTCATTCTTATGAGGCTAATTCTCATTTTCCCTAAATAATTACGGGCCACCTGGAACGGAATATTGACAGAAAAAAAGCGTCTCGTAAATTTTAGGTGAAGATAAGAGCGAGCCTGATATATAAAATTGTGATTTAGATGCCTTTAGTGTGATGGCATTCTTAGAGGACTAGCTCGTTTTTTTAATGATTAGTTCTGAAATGCAGACACTGTAGCTTTGTTATTAATACTGTAAATAATTAAGTAAATGATAGGTATTTCTTAATGTTCTTGGAGCATTGTGGAAAAAACAATGGGTTAAGAAAAGCGAAAGAATAGACGAAATGTTGTGGCAGATGCCAATCATGCACTATTTATGCTATTGGCTTTGCCGAAACGAATTCACTGGATATATGCGTCTATCTGTAGCAATGGTCAGGACAGGTTTTTCCATTGATGACCATTCGAGTAGTTTTAGTTGAATGTGGAAATTACACACTAAAACCTGCATAATTACCACATTATTTTTATTATCTATCTTCTCTTGAATATATTTTCTTAAATCTAAGTATTCATCGTTTTGTTAGAAGAACCTTTCAACTTTTAAAGCAATGCTTACGCGAAAATACAATAAAATGTAAGTACGTAAAGACCTCAATCAATGAAATTGATCCATCACAAACGACAATATTTTATGAAATATTTAAGAGCACTATTTTTGTCATGTATTGAAATTATTTGTTAATATTTCATAGAAACATTGTATTTATAGTCCATTTTTAGAAAACTATCGTTGTGCAACATGGAACTGAGATTAAATGTTTATTATTGATTAAGACAGTATTTCGTAACTTGATGCCCATTGTAAACTGGGGTATGTAAGTTTCTATTCTGTAAGACAATTTTCTATTATGTGAGGGCAAGCAAGGGCCACAGGTTTCTGATGGGGCCGTACAGATCTTAACCAGCATTTATGTCAGTATTGTCTTAATTAACCGTTTGCTATCAGTTCTATGAGCCCGTTTTTGTTAAACAAGGAGATATACATTCATGTTATAAAATATCGTGTTGTTTTATGCACCCGTGTAAGGCTTCGTTGAAGATTGGTATGGAAGCAATAATAAAATTGTATAAAGTGAAATAACATTTTATTTGAGTGTGTAACTATTTGATAAAAAATATTTATTGGAATGTTGTTTTATTTTAGTGTGCATGCATGAAAAACTGGAACTGGGAGAGTCTTTTTTATAATTTATGACTACATAACCTCCTAGGATTTAATAGATTGTATTGAGTTGTTTCCTACCGAGACATTTAATAATAAATTAAAACTATCCAATTATTTATTATCATTTATTTATACATAGGTACTTAAAACTCGGGAGCTAAAACATTTCATTTAACCACTAAAATATCTAACGCCACCTTAATGGAACTGCCCAATTTGATATTTCCATTACAAAAATAATTTTATTTCATTACATTGAGGGATAAAAAGCCTTCCTAAAACTATGTTAAAATTGCATTTCGCAAACATTACAAAATGATCAAATTAGAGTTCTATGTTCCCTATGCTTTTATTAAAAAGTCTGATTATACTAAGGCCGATGCCACATCGTGCCAAAAATCCGTTCAACGATCGAACGAGTATAATGACACTGCGACTTACTAAATAAATAGAAACATTAAAATAAATAGATCTGCCAAGATCAACGCACACAGAACGTAAAAAAAACCGTTTGTTTTATCTAAATCTTACTTATTTTAATAGTTGCAGATCTTTTACAATTTGTTTTTAATTGACAAATCTTTGTAGACAGATTGTTTTTTTGCAAAAGTAAATGTTTTTCGAAGTTAGTTTGTGTGTAGGTATTAAAAATTGAAGGCTTTGAGAAATATATTTACAGTTGAATTACGTTAGATAGGTTTATTAAACGCATTAACATAAATCTAGTGTACCTATATAAAATGTTAGGTTCTCATAATATTTGTATGATAATAAAACATTTACACATGAAACAACATATAATGTAATAAATAAATGTAATCTTTACTACTAGTCTCATCTTTACTATAGTTGAGATAGTAGGCAGTCCCACCTAATATCTCAACAATGTTACTACTTTTGTTTGACTTACGGAGCATCCACTGTCTAGAGAAGATGAGTCCACAGAATCGTCTCATCATCATCAAGATAGCAATAAAATAAATAGCATAAAATAAAAGCGATATATTTTAGGTACAATTTTTAAAATTATACGGCAATTAAATTTACTAATGTCATAACTTGTTAGTATTGTAACTGTGGTATTGTAAAAACGTCACAGATAAATCTTTGGCCTGAAGATGATGGCAAAGTTCTTATAAATAGGTAACTATCTATACCATCAAAAAACTATAGGTACTAAACTGTAAGTAAAACTGCTTATAATGCTCATTTAATAAAATCTTTCGCTTAACAGTTTGTTTTATTTAGTATAGACAACGTAGTTACCTACGAAAGTCGTTATAAGCTATTTTATAATTAAAAATATTATATTTTTTACAATCCATTATATTCATCTAGCTACAGTAGCTACCTCATACCGTTGCCGCATGAAAATATTATTATGTAAATGCAATTTTAAATTTTCTATCTAGGTAATTGGTAAAGAATATAATCTATCTATTGAATGTTAGTGAAATATGGTTTTACTTATACTCTTACCAACATAAAGGCATCGATATACTTTCCGGCTATTACGTTAGTTATGCACTCCTGGCTCAGAACACCTACGTGTCACTTAGAATCTTGTTATCATCACATCGCCAAAACAGGACAAAGTTCTTACAATTTCACAAAGCGCTTTCAAGCCAATAGAATTTATATATTTTCGCCATAATTATTCAGTGGTAATATTAGTTTTGGACGGCGAAGCAGAGGTAAGCTCGAATTGGAATTAGCATATTTTAGTTTTAACTATAAAATTATGTACGCTTGCAATAATTTAGGCAGTGTTTTGTCACTTTCATTCAAAGAAGGAGCCTACTTTATTTCGACCAAGTTAAAAATTATAGCCGCGCCGTTTTTTTAAAGGGATTTTTTGCTTGATAACATTTTGTTAGGAAGCAAATTGACACAATTATGTGGACATGTTTTGTATACCTTGATCGAAGCATTCTCTTATCAAGTTATCTATGAAACTACGCAAAGCTACACTTATTTTAACATGATTTCTATTGAGCTACTGCCTATTATAGAGAAAATTAATACTAATTTAGTATGGACCGAAACAACGGGAATCTTGTCTTTTTCATTATTATCTAGGTATGATCAGATGGATGATTCCATCTGGATTAATGGATTGTATACCTGAGTAAACTAAAAGAGTTATATGTGTACCTATAACAATGTTTGAATGTGAAACAGTGTTTGAATGCATTATTGATGAAGGCACAACTATAAATTTTTAGGTGTTTTCAAAGTAAACGTGTTTCTTTTTACAAGGCTACAGTGGTCATAATTCTGAGCACAATAATTTGATCAAATACCTTATTAAATACAAAAATGCACGAATAAAAACTTTTAAACTACCATTCTAAACCTTCCTTTATCCTGTACATTTACCTGGTTTTATAAATAAATGTTTACATTAGTATCTTAAATTTACAACTATACATTTACAATCCTTAGTTAACATAGCCAAAGTCGCCGTGTTAATATCGTAAGTTTAAAAATAATATTTCAAACGCATTGGATTTGGCCGTTTTTTCAATGATTTTTTTTTTCTTGGTTTTGCGTTAAACAATCTTTGGTAGGTATAAACTTAATCGTAATTTGGATTTTAAAAAAATTGTCGTCGTAAATCATAAATATTAGAAGTAATTTATGAAGGCATTAGTAATTGATTTTTTGGTTTGCTCAAATAATTAAATAAATTCCCATATTATGCAATGGACATAACATGTTTCCTATAAGTGGAATTTTACATACAAATAATCTTTATGATACAACGTTCTCGAAAGTTCTTACATTCATTGTCGTCTGCCACCTTTACTATTCAATTTAGGCTCAATTCTCTTATTCTTGATTGATTGAGATTGAAACCTGATCAAAAGTAGATTATATCAAAACTACTGTAAAATAATTAAAGGCCAAATACTGGAACGCTACTCAAGATTTAAGCAGAGTGGGAAAGAGATGGCGCTATATGCAATGTATAAATTTGTCTTATTCTAATCATCTGTAAGTCGCGATTAAACGTTGAGTAGCGTACTCGGCAGTAAGAGTAAATTTACTTTGGAATCGGTCGGAATTTTTGGAAATCATTAAGTTGGATTTGGCTAAACTTACTGATTTGACTGAATTAGTTGGTAGTTGATAATCAGATCCACGTGTGGACGTCTCACTGGAACTCATCGTCAGAGCTAAGCAGCGTGGTCTTCTCGTGGTAGTTGGGCCCTTGGCTGATGGTAGCGACGCGCTGAGGCGGTGGTCGCGCTGCTAAAGCTGCCCCTTCATCCGGCTTCGCGCCTCCGCCACGCATCACTGACACACACACATAGTTTTAAAATCTATCATCCAAGCATCATCGTAAGGTTTTTCTTCTTGATCTGTGGGAACCCAGTTTGACAGTCCCTCAACGTCCTCAACGTCTAATAGTAAATAAAGGACGATTAGAAAATATCAGAAGAACAGTTCTGGAGCCCAATTCGCATTTTTATAACCACAGTCAGAATAAAGTCTCGATGACTTATTAAACTTCCAAATTGGTATTCTACTCAAAAATATTGACAATACTTCCTTAGAAAAAAATAAATTGAGATTAAAAATTGATCAACAGTAGACTGACAGAATATTATATCGAGACTTGTTTATGAAATAATTACGAGAATTGGGCCTCTGATAAATATTTCACAATCAAGTCTCGATATTTTACTGTGTTAGTTTACTCTTATTTAACTTTTAACAGCAATTTCAGTTTGACAAAAGGGTTTTCGTTTATTTTTGAGTAGAATATCGATTAAGACTTTTATCTGATCGAGACTTTACTTTGACTGTTTTTTAAAATAAGTACGAGATAGGGCTTCTGGTTTATACATTTTCAGAAAGCGCCATAAACTTCCCAAATCAACTTGAATAGCGTTTTTACGGCGTTATTTGGCCGTAAGAAAATCAATTTGTGCGGCATGGGACATACGAGTACATTTTTAAGAATGGCTCAACATTGTCAAATTGGCAAGACTGCAATAGATAATAAAAAAAACCTTATTGGTAAGTTTTATTTGAATAGCCGACACCATGTTAAGTTAAAAGTTAAAACTTTTGCTAGGCCGTCCTGCAAATTAGGTACCCGTTTGACTGCACAATTAACACAATTTTCAAAATTGCAAAACGTGCATTTCAGACGTGCCTCTGATAACCCTCTACTTGGTCTACCTATCCTCAAAGATCTACCCACTGGGTTTGTATCTCCGTCATTAGGAATACAGTCGTGAGCGTATTTGTTTGTATATTTTGTTTTTATAAAATGAATGTCGCCAAAACTGACGAAAAGCAGTCGTATTTAGCGTAAGTATTCAAAGTATGAAAAAGATCCGAATTCTACACAATCTGCATACATTTTTAATTGAAAATAAAACAGATAAAACGATTGTCTATGCTTCAGGACGGTTGGCCTAGTTATATAAGCTGTAACCTGTTGTGATTAGGCAAAGGTCCCATGAGTTGCGTGTAAAGCTACGATTCTGAAGGCGTATTCCGAACCATACCTTAAGCGTCTTTCTACTCAAAACTGTGTGGTATTTTATAGTGTAGTTACGGTGTAGTTTTGACACGAAATTCTGTAAGGCTGGCACAGCGCATTTTATTTAGCCAGTCAACCAAAGCAGGGTTTGTTTAAAAATAAAACTTGTGTGGTTTAATTTACTGCACTATTGTATTGAGTGTCACGAGTTATAAATCATCACAACTCTAAATCGGATCAAGATAATTTAATTTTAATCGAATAATAAAATTATTATATATTATTCAGCGAGGGTCGATCCTTAGTTGACACTGGCACATTACTCCTTAGATTAATTTATTAACGTCGAGATATATGCCCAAGAAGTTGTTTTTTTTTCTCATCTCTTCTTGCTTCATAGGAATAACTTTATTATTATTTTTACTATAGGACTAATTTTAATATGCAGTGACAAATTAGCAAACATAACTGTGGAGACTGCATGCTATGATTTAAAATCTATCAACATTCAAACATTACGATGGCATGCACGCAAATAATGTTAAAAAGCAAAATATAATAAAATCTTACCTTTTCTTTGGACAAGTCCTTAACTTGTATACCTAGTTCTGATTAAATGAAAGATAATTTAGAATGAAAGTAAATCATTTATTAGTATAAGGCAAAAAACAGGGTGTTTGAAAATATACTGTCCGGTGTTTTATAAGTTGAACTGACAAATACAAACTTAAATCTAAACTAACAATCACTAGAGTAATTACTCGTTTTTTTTCGTATTTATATATTTCCTTATTTTTTATAAATTACTTAGATAATAGTATTATGAACAATTAACTATGATAAAGGGTGGCTATTTCCAGGTTGCTATGTCACAAAATTGAATTATTTATAACATTTCTTACAAAACGCATATTAATTACAAAGCATGATTGATTTATTACGGTAAGTTTTATTTACTATTCATTAATGGAAAATGCCGCTCTTTGGTTTGTAAAAGTGCAATTTTCCGAAGAATTGTCTATAGTAGACAATTTTGAAGCAACCTGGTTTAAAGCACAACAAGAAAATGTCATAAAAACGCAATCGGCGCCTCTACATGTTACTTTCGACTAGTGAATTCGACTGTCGAAACCAAAAATCTGTATCAACTTCATACATTTGTCTGACTTTTAAATCCGAAATAAATTTGTCACAAACAACTTGTTGAGCGCCCCCTATTTACTCATAATACGCGCCGTTAATTTTCGTGAAGATAACTAGCAAATAACTAAAGGATTTCATCCTGTAACCGCGTATGAAAATTAACAAAAAAATACAAAATAAAAAGAAATAAAATCACAGAAATAAAACATTTACACACTTACAGAACAACGGAAACTAAAGGCTTAGTACAAAATATTAACTAACTATGGTAATGAATAGTCCGAATTTAAGATTTAAGGGTTACACCACACAACATCATTTTCAAGACTTGCTAAAACTTTCACAGCAAAAATACTGTAACCAAGAAAAGAAAACATATGTAGTGTCACTCCTAAAAAAAAGAATATAAGAATACTAGTAAATACCGTTTGGAAATGGCAACGTTGAAATATGCCTTTGAAACCTGGCAACTACAAAAAATTCGTTATGCGTTTCGGACTAGCCAAATACCTCGATAAAATACTAAACACTAAGTTATTATTAAAAATATTTTAATAGGGGCGCGTTCTTGAAACCGAGCACCAGTAATCAATCATAAGATTGTTTTATAAGTATCTGCAATCACTTATCTTTACAAGGCACGGTAGCTTATTATTAAAGCTATATTTTAAATTAGGAAATAGGGCATTTAATATTTATGGGAACTAACTCATTCAAATCTGTCAAAATATAAACAATGCTTAAAGTATTCTCATCGGTTTAAACACTGTTTAGATTAAGCAGCGTTCATGAGTACGGGCCCTTAGTATTTAAATATAGATTTTTGAACATGAGGTTAGGACATGCTCGGTGAATTTTAATGTATGTATAACACGGACAGAAATGCAGTCATGCAGAGCACAGCTATGGCAGATTATAGTTTCTCATAAGGCAGTTGGGATGTGACATCTGAAAGTAAATAAAAACCAAAAAAATAAGACAAGCCTGTCCATCTGCACTAAGCTCAGTCAGTAGCGTCGATGCTCTTTTACGCCAACTAAACTTAATGTTATCTATCGTTCTCTTTTACAAAAGAAACTAATGAAAGAAATAGTCAAATTAGTCAATTAGATTTAAGTCTTCCATACAAATTTTGCCGTGATTTCAAAACATCAGAGAAGAAGAGCGACACGGAAACTAATTTGACAGGAGTTAAATTCTTGCCATCTCTAAACTAATTTGGCAGGAGTTAAATTCTAGCCATCTCTAAACTAATTTGGCAGGAGTTAAATTCTTGCCATCTCTTGCGTGCACGATCAGTAAAAGAGAGCGACAGTTTAAATTAAGTTTAGTTGGTGTAGAGAATCGGCGCCAATGACTTAGAAATTATCTCAAAACACATATTTGAGTAAGCTTAGTGTAGACAGGCACTTAGTCTACATAAAGGGTTTGAAAAATAAACTTTACATGGCCGAAATAATATGCAAATATACTTTTACAATGAGACTCATATAACATCAAGCGAATTAAAGAAGTACCAACTTATTATGCCAACATTCAAGTAAATGTATATTATATGACTGGATCACAATCCTCATGCCAATAGACATTTATGTCGAAAGAGATTTTTAATACATGGGTTCGATCAACAAGGTCAGTTGATTGAAAAGTCTTACCCTCTTATTCATAACTTTGGCAAGTCGATAATTCTAACCCTGCCCTTTTCTAACAATAAAAAAAGGATAGAGGCAGACCACTTTTATCACGCTGTTAAAGTTATGGAATTGAAATTATCATGGTATGGTATCATTTAAGAATATTATTACGACTATACGTCAACAAAACGCCAGCAGGAGAATAGAAAAGTACGTGGTATAGTCGTAATAATATTCTAAAAAGTTATGGAGTAATTAATTAAAATAATAATGTATAGTTATGATTAATTAATTAATAAGACGATTAGCGTCCAAATTGTATGCCTCTTTCGACATTTTCGACACCTAATTTTAACAGTAACGAGCAAAACTAAATTACTTCTGTCTTTGACTTCTAATGCTATATTTTTCATTCACTCAACGTCTATACAACACATGTACATTGATACATTGATTTAAATGAGATCAAGCTTGGATGGCGTCATGCAACGAGTCATCAGTATTGAACTCACCTGAGCTATCTGAACAGTTCAACCACGATAAACACTACCTCTTTCATTGAAGACTGCGCATCACATGTATATTTAGAATAAACTGGCAATAAAATGCGATCAGGCTCGGATGGCGTCATGCAACGTGTCATCACTATTAATAAATAAATAATGCTGAACATTATTGATCATTATAATTGTGCGTATTGAACTCACCGGAGCTATCTGAACAGTTCAATCTCGATAAACACATTCCTAACATATTCATAAGTACATTAAGAGTAAACCGGCAAATAAAATGCAATCAGGCTCGGATGGTATCATGCAACTATACCAATTTATTGTCACTTACCAGAGCTGTACTGGGTGTATTGCTGGTATTGAGGGTGGAAGTTGTGGAACGCGTCTGTCATAATGTCCTTGGGGTTCATTGTCTCCTGAAAATTGAAATAAAACCGTTTCAATTTGTCATAAAAATTAAATATAATGGTGAGCGAAGTGGGTCGCTTAATTTCGAGATATGAGCCAGGAGTTGCCTACTCAAAGGCGCGTGAACTATTCAAAAAACTAACGTTAATTTGATTATACATATTGTAAAAACGGGAATTTTCACGTACCTTACTTAGTCGGTGAAGGCACCGACTAAGTTTCGACACATTTCGAGAGAGATCAGGGTGAGTGGTCGCGACATTCTCCCTTATGAAGACTCTCGGAATGAGTCGAAACCAGTCGCTGAAAACTGGTAGTACGATACGTGAAAATTCCCGTTTATACAATATCAAAATCAACCAACTAAAATGTTAGGAGCAACTGGCGTGACGAGTGAAGAGAACATTTCAAATTTAAATTGTGTAAACCGCATAGGGTTAAACAAATAGTGCACAAGGTTTTTTTATTAAAACGTTTACAGTACTACGATAAAAGTTATGCGCTTCTGAATCCTCCATCCATCTTCGGAAATGTGAAACGGGGGCGTTTAAAGCTTTATGCTTACAAACTGTACTGCAAACGAAGGTGCGTTCGAGTACAATTTGAAAGTGCATAGAGATTGCAATGTCCCCAATTCCGAACGTAGACGAAGTTTTCCGAAGCGCCTTTGTCGTAATACTGCATTTGCTTTGGCTCTTGATTATTTTTTTGTGTCGGCGTGCAAACACACTAAAGATTGATAGATAGATAAACTCTTTATTGCACACCAAAGGAAAATACAAAAAAAACACGGGCTTTCATAATCACATCCTTATGTGACAGAGGGCAGTCTTACCGCTAAAAGCGATCTCTTCCTGACAACCTTTGGAGGGACAGGATAAAATTGAATCAAAAGACGGCGGTGTACGGCTATATACTGAGAACACGCCCCACCGAAATCCAGATCGCTAATCATCACCGAATCAACGATGATGGCCTATCAACCCAGCTGATCTAACACTGATGCCGATGGCGGATGATGGTGTACCTTAAGGCTGCTGGAGATGGACTGCATGGTGACGGAGCGGTGCGGGTCGCGGTGCGCGTGCGCATACACCGCGGCCGGGAACGCGTAGCGCAGCGCCACCGCCGCCGCCAGCATCTCGATGCAGATCAGGAAGTTCTGGTAGCCGGCGGAGACGGTACCCGCAGTCGTCGGCACGCCGTTAGCGTCCGTGATGGGCGATATCACCTCCGCCTTCTCCAGGATGGCCAGGGCAACTCCTGCACGGATCAACCTCATTGCATTAGCCGTGCTTACATGACAAGGGCACTTGACAACCTACGTGGCGCGACGGCCGAGAAACCGGTTCAGATGCAAGAGGTGCGGGTGCGATTCCCGCTGTGGGACAATTTAATTTATTGGAATCAATACCATTCTGAAATCACTGTGCTTGGGGGCTAAACAAATACCACTTTCTGTTGACGTTAACGCCTGCGGAAAGATAAAATTGTATGGAAATGACATTTGCTGCGGAAATGTCACGTGACATTTCCATACAATTTTATCTTTCCGCAGGCGTTAATGTCAACAGAAAGTGGTATTTGTCTAGCCCCCTTGTCTGTTTTAACGGCTCTGAATAACTGACCAGGGTGTCTAGACAAATACCTCTATCTTAGTTTTCGTTTCACGCTATCGCATATTTGTCAAGAAAAACTTGACAGAAGTCACGTGACATTTCCACAGCTAATGTAATTCCCATACAATTCAATCTTTCCGCATGCGTTAACACCAACAGAAAGTAGTATTTGTTTAGATACCCTGATTTATTATTTCGC
Source organism: Perizoma flavofasciatum (assembly GCA_958496245.1). Lineage (NCBI taxonomy): Eukaryota > Metazoa > Arthropoda > Insecta > Lepidoptera > Geometridae > Perizoma > Perizoma flavofasciatum. The sequence goes on from OY292431.1 coordinate 8,735,751, forward strand.
TATCTTTTGACGTTATTGACAAAACCAAGTGTACTGTGAAGTTCCTACGGTGAATTAAGGGGTTATCCCCGCTGTCCCCCGATTCAAACTTTTGTCATCAATTTGGGGATGCTGCTTATGGAAATGAGATTCATTTTGAAAGCAAGGATTTTTTTTTAGTTTTTGAGTATGAGTAAATTTGCATGTTTTGCAGTATGGTATAATCATTATGGTACTCGTAGTTCCTGATACCCACGACACAGGGCGTGTTTGTTTGTTTGTTTAAACGTGTGCTTTGAATTTTTTGAAGTTAAAACGAAGAAGAGAGATTAAAAAACCGTGATATTAATCTTGTTGAATATTATGTAACCTAAGTGAGAAAAAAAACTTGTTATTTACCAAAGTAATAGTGTTTATATTGTGTGGTGGTACGCAACCCTTAGTCCGAAGGCACTTGGCCGTGGCGATCCACATTGATAATTTTATATATTATCTATGATAATATGTATGTATTTACAAAATATATATAAATATATAATACTTTGTGAACTTCCCATAACACAAGCTCTACTTACTTTGGGGCTGGATGATTCTGTGTGAAAATGTCCAGCATTATTATTATTTTTGATGCGAACTTTGACAACCTTTTCCCGCAAGTTGAACCCCACCACCACCGCCACTGCCACCGCGCCAATTCGCGCGAACCATTTACATACGACATTATTCAAATTGACCTGATACTACGTATCAGTCACATACCTTGCCAGAAGGACAGGAAGATGACAGATTTGACGGTGAAGAACTTGAGCACGGGATCGAACGGCTTCAGCATCTCCCGAGTTGCGCCGAGAAACAGGAAGAGACCGTACAGAGCCAAGCTCACGGAGAAGTTGTATACGATCGTGATGTACAGGTAACCGCCGTTCGGGCTCCAGTCGCCGTCGTGGTAGTGACCTGCAGACTGAAGAAGCGAAAAAAAACATTATAAAATAAAAATTGATTATTTTAAACTACAGGGGGCCTAACCATCAAGTCTTATTGCGATCCAATCCAGGCGAAGGTGCCAAAGCCCGCTTTGCGATTGTCGATTATAATTAAAACGCCATAGCTTCCTCAACTGCAAAGCAGGATTTTACATTTTTGCCTGAATTAAATCGCAATAAGACTTGATGGTTAGTTCCCAGAGCTCATATAGAACACAGTCATAATTAAAACAATAATTAAAAATAAATGTCCAATGAGAATTACATACAAAACAAGGAATTATTTTATTATTCTACGAATGATTAGTCAACCGATTCGTCTATTCTTTGTTTTAAAATGTTCACAATAGTCTGAATTAAATTTTAATAGAAAGACATATTTTTTTAAATTGTCCGTTATATTAAAAAAAAAATTGTTTCTCCCATACGAACTGATTGTCGAACGTAGTGGTAAGTTCTGGATTTATGTTTCCTATCTGTCACATTCAATGTCAGAACAACATCTGCCGGTCCAGCAAGTACATAATATAACGTAGCACCCAACCAAACATACATAATGTCGGTTGGGTGTTATATTATGTATACAAACGTCAACTTATAAACTTTTGAAAAGTTTGTGAATTATACTGATTCCTCGCAACCAAGCCTAGAAGAATTAGGCAACAAACCGCTTGCTTTTTTTTCACAATCTTTCATTCGGCTGTGGTAAAAAGATCTTCATCCGCTATAGTCTTCTAAACTACGTGAACTTTTTAATTTTCAAGTGAACTATGTTGATTCCTCGCAAACAATCCTAGAAGAATCAGGCAACAAACTTTGCTTGCTTTTCTATGATCTTTCATTCAGCTTTAGTGTGTAAAATGACACCTCCATCTATAGTTTCAATTCTGCTGATAACTTACCTGAAGGAATATAATGATAAAGGCGCAGAGGGGTTTCACGAGACAGAACTGTAGGGTGGCCTGCTTGCAGAAACGCAGGAAGCCGATAGTGTAGGTGGCCCCGGCGAGGCAGCACGTGCCGTTCACGCAGGAGGCCCGCACGGGCCGGCCGCGCAACTCCGACATTATGTTACCCTCACCGCCGAGGTACTCGTAGCACAACGAGAGGAAGCTATAGATCACGAACGCTGGAAAGAGTTTCAAAGTATGAATAGAATCGATTTTCATCATCAATCGAATCGAATTATCATAGAGACAAAAATCCTACTAATATTATAAACGCGAAAGTTTGTGAGGATGGATGTTTGTTACTCTTTTACGCAAAAACTACTGAACGCATTTTGATGAAACTTTGCAGTAATATAGCTTATACATATTATTCAAAGTATGAATAGAATCGATTTTCATCATCACTCATCAATCGAATCGAAGTATCATAGAGACAAAAATCCTACTAATATTATAAACGCGAAAGTTTGTGAGGATGGATGTTTGTTACTATTTCACGCAAAAACTACTGAACGTATTTTGATGAAACTTTGCAGTAATATAGCTTATACATCAGAATAACACATAGGTTACTTTTTATCAGGGTACTATGCGGGCTAGGCCGTGGGCAGAAGCTAATATTATGTATAGTTAAAATTTTATGCATTTATATGCAAAAATTTAAACCATAAAAAATCTGTTCCCGTTCTGGGTGTTCTATGTATTATATATATGTATTTACAAAAAAAAATGTATATAAGTAGTTTATCAGTCGTGTAGTTCCCATAATACAATCTCTGCTTAGTTTGGGGTTAGATGATGCTGTGTGAAACGGTCCACTATTATTTATTTATTATATATTTATATATTATTATTAATTTTTACTAGGTACTTTGTTTTTTATTTATTAACTACCTATTTATAAATATTTTTTTATAACTACCTGCACACATTCCTAATTAATAAAGTATTATCACACCCCCGGCCATTATTACAATCTCATTAAATATTCTATATCCAAAGGTTGTCTGGAAGGGAGCGATTCTTAGCGATAATTTGTTTAGTTGTATTTAGTTTCTTATGATGTATAATAAAGTATTTTCATCAATTCATCCATACATCGTTCGATCGTTCTCGATGAGAGAGTGGCCAACTCTGCTGTCGAAGTTATTAAGGCCGCCTGCTAGCCTCCGACATGGCTTTACGTCTGTAATGCCGAGAACGACGTCTTAACGTGTCCTCAGAAGCACGAAGCGCTCATTATAAACAAAAACTAACTAACTATTTTTGCTAACAAAAATAAAAAACCAGAACCTAAAAAAAACTTATGACTAGTAGATCCGTGAGAATACCATGTGGCGTTAGTCAGACGGAAGTCTAAACATTATTTGCCAGTTTTCGCATGGTACCAACGATCCAACGTAACAGGTTACAGGCTTTCGTCGCTTATTGTGAAACGAACCTGTATGACACATGCCATCCCTTTCAATGTTTGTTTCCAGGACATGCTGGGTTTCTAACCATGTTTTCCTTCGCCTTTGAGCACGCGTAACATAAATTACCCAAATTAAACTGAGTTACGATTAAAATTAATAATATTTAGTGGAACCAAATGAAATGAACGCACATTTGATTGCAACATTCTAGTTTGCGAAGGTTAGCAAACGAGGCTTCTTTGGTTTCAAAGTTTCGACCAACGATCACGTTCATTTTACGTAACCAAATTGCATAGATTTGAAGCAATGCGTAATCAATTTAGTATTCTGAATCTGACAAAGTTGTCCTATTTTAAAGTTTAGTGGTTGTCGATAAACACCTATCGCTCGTATCGTAATGCTAATACGCAAGACTCTTGGGCATGTCTGTGATAACGCCCTACTTAGTATCCTCAAAAAACGATGCATTGAGTATGTATCTAAGTATGTCCATCATGTGAATATAGTCGTGAGCGTGTTTTTTCTTTTGTTTTGTATTCCAAAAATTCTAATCATTGAGGAAATATGTGAACCTTTTATTATATTTTCCTCGTTTGTTATAAGGACAGAGTAACTCAACTGTATGCTTCTGTAAATTGAAATATTTTTGACTGGTATCTAGCAGAACCGACAACCGCTGACAAATGGCGACCACTAATCAGATTAAACTTTTTTTTAAACACATATTCATAGTCCTAACTCCACATTAAGATTTCCTGTATCATGGGTATATTACCGTGGTACGACAACTTCCAGACCCGTAGCAAATATCTACAGAACATGCAAACATTTATTCCGCTGCATGAATCAAACCCGCACCTCTTGCGTCACAGTGGGCTCCTTGCCTGCTGCGCCATCGAAGTCATAACATCGTAAAGGTCGTGGAAAGTCGGTACATGATGGTGGTTCAAGACGGTTCGGTTCTGTAAAGTACTCTTTGAGGGAACATATACCATGTTCACTTCTTTCGAATGTTGATCTTGATAATGATTGGTGTTATCACATTCTACTACTTATAAATCATAAATGCAAAAGTTTGAATGTTTGTTGCTTATTATCTTCGAAACGGCTGAACTGATCTAGATTTAAGAATAAATAACACATCCTCATAGCTCCTTTTAATCCAGATGCCACGCGAGCGAAGCCGCGGGCAGAGGCTAGTTAAAAGTGACTTCTTTCTTTAAATAAAAGCGGCTACTTGAATACGATCATTAAACATACAGAAAAGATCAAGCCTTGATTCTAAAATACCACGTTCATAACATTTTCAATGTCAACTCGTAACAATAACCAGTTTCGACTTTCATTTTGTATTTTGTGAAGAGACCTTACATATAGCTGCTTGTATTCTTAAAGGAACACTTAAGTGGCCGTTTCTAGTCTCTATTGATGCGATACATCTATAAACTGAGTATACTCAGACATGAGTAAGCAACGCTCAACAGTAATTATCTACTTAATAATTATTGGTGTGCAATTCATCAATATTTTAGTCTGGAATAACCCACAGCTGGGTATAGGCCACTTATCAGCTACTCAGGAGTCCCTTGCATCATCATCGTTTTAGGCTGGAATAAGCCACAGCTGTGTATAGGCCACCTTTCATCTACTTCAGACTCCTCTACCCTGTGCATCTCGCATTCAAGTGCCCTGGCACTTTGACAACATCGTGGAACCACAGCGTCGGACGACCAGGATTTCGGCCTCAAAATCCTTTTCGGTTTTTCGGATTCGGATTTTCTCCTCAGCAACCACTCGGTTAGGATTGTGGAGATGGAGGAAATCCCGCCATATATTTACACTAGCAAAATGGGAACCAGACAATGGCACTTACATTGGCAGGCTTAGCAATGTCTAAAACATGTAAAACTAGAGAATGGGAAAGTTTAGATTGCGAAAATGTCCTCGTTATAGATTAAGTTTTGGCAGGTGTCCTACCGAACTGCCATTCTCTAGTTTTACATGTTTTAGACATAGGTCTTTAATATGCGAACAAACTACAAAATTCTTCAGTCAAGAAAGGCACGTCTGGATGGTGGAACTTTAAATGGACTCAAAGGCTATACTTTATAACAACGAACTGTGTGTGTTTGTTCACGCCCACTCCCAACGGAGTGACATACACAGCATGTTATCAACAACACCTACATGATAAAACAAAAGTTCCGACGGAAAGGAAAAAGAATTCCATGCGGACGAAGTCGCACGCAATTTTATGCGCCACGGAATAAGATATAGTACGATCACAATTACTTTGCTATGTGGTCGCTAGACTTCTACTACTTAATGGAAAATCAATTAGCAATTGGAGCAGCCACCACTTCTAATTAGAATAAAACCGAATCTGACCTCATTGGCGAATCTGATGGATGAATATAAAAACGTATAGATTTCTCAAACTGCGAACGAAAACACTAACTAGTGCTGTGGACATTTCTATCCTTTAGCTCTTGGTATGTGCCACCAAGATGGTTTCAACGCTAGGTAGAACACAGATATATTTAAAACCGACTGTACAATAGATAGATTTCTGTACCACTCCTAAAATATGTTTTTATACAAACGTTTTCATTTCATTAACCAGTTTTAGGAACATTTAGGGGGAATAATCTGGTCATACAAAGGCTGTACCCACCTGCATGCTATTTTTGCAGTAGCTACAAGTAAAGATGGCAATAATAACACGATGAGCAAGCGTGCATGATGAGCCCAGCCCACCCACACCCAATTATATGAAAGCGGTTTGCTACACAGAAACACACGGAGCACTTTGCTGAGTAAAGATATCTTATGTATCACGGTCTTAGGCCAGGAGCCATTAGGATACGCCGCTCTCCTCCTGCCCTCACATAGTCGTCTGATCGCCAATATCATAAAATACCGCCTACCCGATTAGACCAATCTAAAGAACCTAGTATGTAATTGGGTTTACCTTCGTAGCAATCCCGCACAGTGAAGAAGTACACATAGTACGAGTCTCCGTTGAAGAATAGAAGAGATATCCAGCTGTAGCAGCCGTAAATAGGCACGATGAATAGGATGCGCACTATCCAACGCTGCTCCGACGGGTTGGTGTACCAGCGAAGGTGTTGGTAGATCTGTAATGGAAAGACATCATTGTGGTTTAGACGTGGTGTACCTAATACATGGGCGTTCAAACCTAGTGGCAGAGTTTTGCAGATCCCTGACATAGCTTGAGGACATTTTTCCTCAATCGAAACCAAAAATAAAGTCGGAAAAAGACTGTAGTTTCTTGAGATTGGCAAAGAGTTCTCCAATTGTAGATTCTTACTCTACTACATAATGTCCCTTGACATTCATTTTGATCTTCAGATATTGACACGAAATCCTCAAGATTTCCAAAACCCTCTGAATTGTCTTTTCGCGAGATTTGTAACAAGTATTTTGTACTTTACAAATACCAAAACATTTATTTACCAAATATACCTATAAAAAATTCAACAAAAACTATGCTTGCTGTTGGTCCCAGACTAGGTCGAGTCTGTATCGCGGGTTACAGATAAAGCGATTTCTATAAAACTAACACAAAACAGGACAAAACTACAAATGAGAAAAGAAAAAACATACCTCTATACAATGTAAAACTGAAAAACAATCGTACTTATTTCCACCATCGTTACAATTTACAGCGCGCATCGTTGCATACAAAAGTTTTTTTAAACTATACATTGGAAGCTAATTACCCATTTATAATAATAGTAAATGGTGTTCACTAAACCGCCTAGCCTGTATGAAGAATGTGATGAGGATGAATGAAGCGAAAGAGGTATGCCAGGATCGTAGCAAGTGGAAATCCTTGGTCTCTGCTTACCCCTCCGGGAAACGGGCGTGAATATATGTATGTATGTAAATGGTGTTTTTATCGGTTCCGTGCAGCTTATTCATTCCAATACTTTTTCTTCAGTAAAAAAACCACTGCTGGCACTAATAGCAGAATACACGTAGAAATCCCCAATAATTATCGTGCAAGATAATAGCTGTCTAATTAATATTCATACTCTGATACTCCGGTATGAAATACGAAGTTTATTATCATAATTGCACACGAAGTTTAGACGCACACCCTTCAAAACTACGCAACCTAGTTCAAATGTGTTCAATATGAACTCAATGTGGTTTTGTTTCATAAACCTTTATAGGTTCGGTTAAATTAGAAAGTAACTGCCAATTTTACTAATATCTCAAGAATTATATAGGTTCGTTTTCTTATAAACTAAGATGATATCACCTGGGTAAACCGAAATATTTACCACTATTCTGATTATAATGTATACCTCTTTTGCTCGTTCGTTCATCGCATCACCGGTTCTTCCTGGTCAGCCTGAGTTAGGTCAGTGACCAGGTCGAGGAACGGTGGCCCTGAAAAGGCCTCTTTCGCTGGCACGATGATCTGTTGATTGTTATTTTAGAACCGTTTCATCGCCAATCTGCTCAATTGTTTAATAATAATTGATGTGCAGTTTCAAGTCAATGAAGACAAATAACATCACAATATACAGGTCACTCCGAGAATTACAACAACAATTTGCCCTGATAAAAACTGACTGCAACTTGTTACTGCTAAATTAATAAGTCATAGCATATCACCAACTGTAACTTCATCAAGAACAAAATGTATTCTATTCGTAAAGTGTAACAACACTCAAGATCAGGCAAAATTATCTACAAATCATTAAACTTTAATCCTCTCATCGGGAATCGCCCTTTTCACAAAGAGGTCGTCAATGTATTCCAGACAAGCATGATAATGGCCATAGCATATTCTAGAATATAGACTAGTTTTAAATTCCATTTTGAAACAGTCAAAAAGGTCGTCAGTCTGATCGAACGGAAATAAATAATCAGGTCAGAAACCGGATTTCATATGGCGATAAAATATTATATTATTCTCTACTTGCCAATCTTGGATGTTGCTTTAACTGACCGTGGCGTAACGGCTCGATGGAAATTTGTCGCTCCGAATTTGTTAATTTCTTAGGTACTAATTTGTCAGCTTGTTTTGTAGGGAGTTTTTTTTTTGGGATGTATAAAAACCGACTTCCAATAACGGGAAGTCTTTCAAAATTTTTTTCACTCTTAGGGGTGGTATTTTTCATACAATTTAATGGGACCAATCTTGAAGTATACGTACCCTACCCATTAAAAAGAGTCATTAAAATCGGTGACTGCCCACAAACTTTAATATGTCCATCAGTACAGTACAGCACACTTTGGGAGAGGTAGCGGCTTTCCAGCAGTGGACTACTTATGCTAATTGATATAGCTTAACATCTACCAGTCTTGAAACTTTATTCATATGTGATAGTTGCTTCTTCGATTGATTTAAGCCCGATATAGTTCTAGTTTAAAAGCTATAAGCTATTCAGCAGTATCGTGTTTGGCCTAAATAGCTTTTCAAACAATAGCTCTATGTTACTCGGAAGCTGTAGGAAGGCACTTGATGCAGTTCGTTGCCTAGACACTAGGCATTACGCCGCTTCCACACAACGCTGTACCAACAGGTCCACAGCTCAAAAAAAAAACAAGACATGATCGTAAATTTTTTGTTATTTTACTTTGAAGTTTCATTGTGTAAACCAGATTTCGGAGTTTATAAGCCGGTCATACGGCTTCAACATAACTAACTAAACGTTGCATAGAGGGGCTCTGTTTTAAATTCCACATTTCCACTAGATATTAACCGACCTAAGGGTTGATAGCAACGTTCGGATAACACGGCCAATAGACAACAAGCGCTTTATCATGCGTTTAATCAGTCAATCAATCAGCAGGCCAAATTCATGGCTGTAGTTTTGACACTGTCTTAATGTGCGACCGGCATAATCCAAGCATGATTATGTTGATATCAACGCACAGGTAAAAAACGTTCACTCAATTTCATGACTGCGGCAGCAGACCAATTTCATGACTGCGTTCTTGACACTGGCTTTGTGTACGACCGGCATTATACAAAAGAGCAATACACTGAGCAACAGATATAAAGCCATCGACACTTTCTATCATTTAAACTGGTTGTCATTGTTTTCGAAACAATACGTTTTCTTGTAAACTTGTGAGCCCCTATGCAACCTGTATAATCACAGATGGGTTAATAGATACTACGTCTGCAGGCCACAGGTTGAGCAATAGTTTGAACGTAAAGACCCGTCAGTCGTAAAACGCCATTATTCATAGTAGATTCATTAAGTGATATCGATAAGTAGAGTAGCGATTACGACCCGCAAGCGATAACAGCAGTTCGCACAAAGACAATAGATTTGTTAATAGTAAAATTTCATTCGAGCATTCACTTATCAGAAGAAAACTTTGGATGCGAATGCTTTTATACGGAATTTAATGAATACCTATCGTTGTGCAGATGTTAAGAGTGGATGGATGGAAAAATGGAGAACCAAGATAGCAAGAATACTTTTACAAGTTATTTGTCCCAAATGCATTAACGCTTCAAATTTTTTTTACCTTTCATAAGTAACAAATTCATGCGTAATGATGTTATTAGCATAGTAAAATTAAATTAATAATTAAAAATAAAATTTATATCGAAACCATAGTCAATTCGTCATTGACTGGAGGTGCTTTGAACATTTTAAAAAAGCCATATTTCGTCAATTTTTAAATGTTATTTGGCAACAACAGTACATCAGGTGTACAAAGCGGTTACCGTCGCCTATTTACAACTGCTAAATCAGGAGTACTGATGCCGTTACCTGCCCTGTAGGATTTAAAGAGTTATACAGCTAATTTGACCAGAGTTGTAAAACTTTTGACTTTACTTCTTTCGCAAGCAAACTGTATAAAATGGCACCGCAAAGATTAAGTTTCTTCGGTATAACAGTGAGCTCATGACTCACTAACACGAATCAGGAAATAATATTGCGCGCGAATATCCGCATAAATCATTCAAAACTTTATAATCCTTGAACATTAGAGCCTCTTTCGTATAGTATAATCATGCTTGGTGCAGAGAAAGCTATAAGAATGACCCACCCGCTAAGGTTATTCCGTAAAATAGGTAAAAGTTTTAGGTACTTGGAAGTGACACTACGAGTATCAAGAGTTTAACAAAAGCCAGAATCTACGATTAGTAAATTGCTTGGGTCGCATGTTCTCGATTAGGAATAATGATGCTGCCTTCGTAATACGCAAAAGATGGCGATCTCCACGATCTGTCAAATACCACTGGTAACTGTAGTTTCTAATCTACCAACGTGACTTTTCGTACTTCCTCAAAGCATATCGGTTGGAAGAACTGTTGCCTGTCGCAATAGTTCTTCCAACTGCACTAGTACAGCGAAAATGTCTAATGTTTATTGGAGCGACCGCAGACTTCAAACGAATTGTGTTTCTATATGAAACTATTAACTTATTCTACGGTTAAATTGTAGTGGTCGCACGGTAATTGAGGCCTGACTAGTAACTTTTCGCTAACGTTAGGTTCGATGCTACTAAAATAGGTATTATAACGGAATAAAACCAACTATTGTGGTACAAATATACGCTAGTCTATTTTAAACAGTATTTTTGAATACAATAAAAGCGCTAGCCGATGGTAAATATGAAAAAAACATATTTTTATGTTATAAGCATGTGTTTTCTAAGAGGCCAGTTTAATTTCTGATAATAATTCACTTATATCTTCATCGCACTACGTCAAATAACTTCGACCAGGAGATTAAACCATAAAACCTTTGAATAAAATTACCTGTGTCGTGGAAGACACTTTCCAAGAAGCGTATGATTAACTATGTAGATACTTTTTGAAGTAAACGAGGTGTCGTTGTGAATTCGTTATTATTCCTATTAGAGCCTGACTTCAGACTTTCATATATCTTATCTCGAATAACTTCGACAAATGTAGATTATAGCTTTACTTTAGTATTTGTAAAGGTAACCCCAAATGAGTCATGAAATGAGTAATCAGTGACTGACTAAAATGAAGTAATGTTTTTTTTTATCAAATGTTCCTTTAAGAAGTGTTCCAGTTTCAACATCAATGATTAAATACCAGACAGTTTGTGTAGTCCTTGAATAAAGCACTGAATGTAAAATCATGCTAGCATAATAAACTTTTCTAATCAAAGACACATAAAAACGAGATCATGAATGCAAATAAAGGCTTACGCTTTAGAACCATTCCAACAAAAGATACTATAAAAATGTAAAGGAAATAACAACATTGCCAGTGGTATTAAGAATAGTAGTTAGGAGCACGCAGGTTTTTGAATATTCACACCTGTTAAATGCTTGAAGTGAGAAGCACCTACACCTCGTATCACCAAAATGAATCACCAACGAAATCTATACCCAAACATAGACTTGTCACTTGTTGACTACTGTCAACAAATGTATTGAACAGCAAGTTTACTGTGGTTTCGAACAGTGGCTAAACACGGATTCCCCAGCATTGTCTTAGGTTAGAGAATGCTGAGACACTGAATTGTATATTGCTCACGACATAGCCGAAAAGTCGTTGGCAAAACGGGCGTCGCTCGTACTGTGCGGTTTCGTTGAGTAAAGGATTTAAATAAATTCACCTTCTAATTCCAGAGATCTTCTAGTTCTTATAAACTAGGTGCATTTATTTTAAGCATTAGAAACGTTGCCATATGACGACGATTCTAATGCTAGATTTAAATGATCTCTGTGATTTTAATAAATAAATACCAATTTACTGTGGTTTTCATAGAAACATAACATAACATAAAAAAAAAAAATTATGTTACTAACTTTTTTTATGTTACTAGACAAACATGCATACGGCCCACCTGATAGAAAGCGGTTACCATCGCGGTTACCATCGCCTTTTGACATCTGCAACACTTGACGCGTTGCTGATGCGTTGCCTGCTCAGACGGACTCTTTTTATTTTTATTTTTTGACGCGGGTAATGTTATAGTTTAGCGGAAACACCTCAGAAGGCAGCTCATTCCACAGTTTACATGTGCGAAGTGTCTCCTGCGTTCTGGTAAGTTGGGGTCGTCGAATATTCTAACGGATTGCATTGTCACCGCATTTTTTCAGGGCATTACGATTCAGTTTCAGGTTTTATCTGGAAAACGAGTCATAGAGCTGAGGGTTAGGACACATACCTGTTGGCAAGTAATAAAAAGCGCCGTCCAGACGAATATGCCGGCGATGACCTGAGCGGCGGTGGACTGAAGGAACATCGGCTCCTGCAGCGGCTTGAATATGTCGTGAACGATCTCAGACATTGGCTGGGCCGTCACATTAATCGTGTCTGTACTCATCCTGAAACAAGGCATAAAAATAGGCCGTTACCAATAATATTAATGACTAGCAAACTGCAAGCGACTGGCTCCGAGTCTTACTCATGTTGTACGGAACCGGCCGCACTGTGCGCTTGCAACCTCGCGGCTGGCCTGGTGTTCAGCAAAGTGACCGAATGTGCGGTCTGTTTGAAAAATGTGTAAAGAGACAGAAAGCTAGATGCCAAGCGTCTCGCTACTCGGCTATGAAGCCACCATGTTAAGTAGCAAGCCGTCTGACAAAGTGCAGTGCGGCAAACTAAGCCACTCAAGATGCCTAGCTGCCAAGCCGCCTGCAGTTCTGCCACATGTATCACGGGCGCGGTCTACCTGGTAACATTTCGCCACTTCTTGGGTAACAAAGGCGTTGGCGATTTTTACGAGGGACAGTGAAGGATGGGCGCAAAAGACAAGTATAGATGAAAGAATCTGGGAGAGATCTTTACCCAGCAATGAGACACATGTTAGTGAAAAAAAAAAAATCTTCTTTCTCGAATTAAGTCTGCTATATTAATCGAAAGTCATTCTCTATACTGTTTGGGATCTGTATCAATGAAATCATTAAATTGCAGATACTTAATTCAATAATAAAATAATAACTTTGAAAAATACCCAAGAAATTCATGAATGATTTAAACTTCAAACTGTTTACCTACCATATTAGCATGATGTAGATGTAGGTACTTTCTACAACTTTCCTTTTCATCTAAATTTTCATACTAAGTTTTTGTAATATGATTTTACATAGTAATACGATAGGTAGGTATGTACCTACCTATCGTATTACTAAAACCTCGTTAGAGTCCCACTCCAGGCAATGGTCTTAGTTATTTGATAACAATTTTAAAATGGTCATCATAACAAAATAGTGTTTATAATTGAAATGTAAACTATGCTGATTATAGATAAGTATTGAATGCAAGGCCCCTAACAATGCAACATGAAAACAATAACAATTAGAACTCAGGGGCATTCTTTCTACTAGACATGTTCCACAGATTATTAGAACCTAGGTCAATTTACGGATTTTACTCACATCATGAATATTTTTTTGTTAGAAAGGTTTTACAGCTTCAAAGTAGATTAAATTAAAATATATCTCAGGATAAAGATAAGTAACCAGTTAAGAAAGATTACACCTTAAATGCAACAATTAAATGCATTTTGTACTTATATAATTATGAGTTGTACTCAGGTTTTTAGAGTTCCACCGAAAGGGTGCCACAGGGACTCTATGCGCCATCTTTGTATGCCACTTTTTTAACCATAATATTTTGCCAGTTGACACACTGTGGCAGAAGCCAAATCATGGCAAACTATAAATAATCAACAGGTCAAAACACAAGGGTTTCCCATAAAAAAAACAATAAATACAAGTAGTTCGTTATTAATCAAATAATCTGTGCACTTAATTTGAGCTGGTCTTACCACAGATACCTAATCAATTAAAGGATGCACTAAGAAGACTAGCATCAGATTTAATTTATTAGGAAGATATTATACATTCCAGATTGTTACAAACAGTTAGAATCATAACAGTTATGAAAACCATAGATCAAATTGTGTCATGGTTCATTGAAGTTGTACAAAAGACTCTGTTATGGGCAATTTGTTAGGAATTAATGATGGTAACTGGATTCTGAGGCTGTATTAAAGTGAGTTGGGATTTGTTGTAGGTACATTAATATTATGGAAATTAGATAACTGTACAACATTAGGTAGGTACACCTAATGTTGTACATTTATTACAACAATTGTTGTAATAAATGTACAACGAAGGGCTCTAGAAACTGACAGGTAAATCCAGATCACAATAATAGCAGAACTTTGAGCCAAACCAACACAAGTCAAAAGAATTGACATTTCAGCCATCAGTCACTCTGTTAAAGCCTTATAGATACTTAAAAAGTGATATTGCATATTTTAGGTAATTGTTTAATCTTTCAGGCCAAATCATTTCAATATAGATAAATAAAGATAATATTTTTAAAGATAAAGATATTATTTTCCACTTAAAGATAGTAGGAAAGACAGAATTTAAAATTTTATGATATTTTTGGCATTGTCTAAAAAATACTTAAAGCACTTTGTGAATTATTATTATCGAATCTATACAGAGGCTGAAACTATGAGGTTAAAGAACATAGCTTAACATGTTGTCTGCAATTTTTAAATTGAGTAGATACCTAGCCTTAACCTTAGGACTGCTGGGATTTGAGATGACCAGATTTGTGTTCCATTCTAAAATAATACCCGAGCATAACTTAACTTTTTTAGAATGAAACTTTCTACTTGTAGATATTTATCAGCCTTCATTTTAGAAAACAACATTCTTATTATTAGAAACTGAACAAAGTCAAGATAAAAATTGTTAGCTGAACTCACTGTTTGCACCTTTTAGAATACCCAGAGGATCTCAACTGAAGTTAAAAAGTTAGGACAATTTACAATATAAAATTCGAGTAGAACCATACCCTGGAGTACCCAGGGTATGGTTCTAGGGTTAAGCATGCCAAGGGTTAAGAAATTATTATTAAATTGGACTTGCTTATGTATCTCCAAATTGGAAAATAAATATAAATACCTAGTCTAGACTAGAGCTATGAAAATTAAATAACCATGAGATTTTTTTTACCTAATTGTTTTTGATGTCACAGCTCATGTAACAGCTGATTCAACAAACACTGAACAAGATAGTTCATTATCATTAATTATAACCCTTGTGAAACATTTTGCAAAGGCATTGTAGAAAGAGGTCCAAGCATGAATGATTTACAATAAGTGATATTAGCAAATGTATTCGAAGCAATCAGATTAAAAAGATTTCCAGCTATGCATATGCCATTGGCTGAGTTTCGGCTACCTGTATAGTATCTATAATGTAATTAACAAGAATAGTTTGAAGTCAAACCTCTGCCTGTTAAGCATGAGCATCCAAGACAATGATTTGTCTACAAAAGAGAGGGAGAAAATATTTTTTGTTTTCTTGGAGGTAAAACCGTTGTCTTGGGTCTTCATGCTAAGTAGGCTGATTGTGCAATTTAAAAGAAAGCAGAAAGATACCAATACAGAGATGGGGGGATAACAACAGAATGGCTGAAAGTTTATGGTGTACAAATAGCAGAACTCTAGAGGTGTAGGTATCATTTCAATGTGTATTTTTAATTCAACAAGTTTTCTGTGGTTTATAAATCAATGTTTTGGTATATATTACTTTTAACCGTGGGTTTAAACCTTGAAGTACTGGAAGGTCTTGCAAATTGAAAATTATTTTTATAAACAGATATATTCAACTGATCTTGATGATGCATAACTTAAGGGTCCAATTATAAAAGTATTTTATTTAGCTGAAGACTTAACTATACACAAAATAACAAGGAAATCGTAACTTAGAGGTCACACGTATTTAGTGACATTTTCTTGTTTGCTAACTTTTGTTATCGAGTGAAGGGACGCAGTGACGCAAACCAATTGAGAAATTTATCGAAGCCTCATTATACATAAATACGCAGGTTTAGCCCGCAAATGTGTGTACAATTACCTGATTGTGAATAGATGTTACACGTCCCTGTTCTTGTGTTTTCCTTTTGTTAGCAGATGTCATTCGTAATCAACACTGCGCATAATGTACACAGAATTCACTGATTTGTTCACAGTTGTCTAAATAAATCGCACAACACACTGTTTCACTAGAAAACTAATTTCTCTTAATTATTTCCTTAGCTTGCTTATCTCGTCTCGTCTCGATATTTTCCTTTCGTGATTTGATTTCTTTTTTCTTTTGGTTTTGTGAAACATGAATGAACAACGAACGAACCATCGACCGACGGACGACACGGATAACACGGATTGTCACAGATAACACAAAAAGTGTTTAATCTGTGACACATTAAACAAATGAATGACAGAATATACGTTTAGTTCGTTCTTTGAGAAGTTTCACTTCCGTTGCCAAAAATCCAATCCTACTATTTGTATCGTGAAAGTTTGTGAGGATGGATGTTTGTTACTGTTTCACGCAAAAACTACTGTACGGATTTTGATGAAACTACAGTATATAGCTTATACATCAGAATAACATATGGCTACTTTTGATCCACACCACGCGGGTGAAGCCGAGGGTATGGTGATAAGTACTAGTAGCTAGCTAGCAAAAATAGCTAAAGCATAGTATTATAATATCTGTGGCATTTTTTTTTATAAAAAAGTAGGTAGTCATAGACTTATTATTATGTAAAAAATCGATGTTATGTCATAGATTTATTATTATATAATTTATCAATATTGATAGTACTTAACCACTAGTATTATTATATCTATTCCACAACGTTGCGTTTTTTAATCTAAAAGGGCAAAAAAACCTAAGATTTATTATAGGGATGCAGAAACAGACTTATATGGAGGCTAACTTTTAAAAAACAACGTTACGTATATACAAAAATAAACATCTGAGTTTATACCTATTAATATTTTATTAAATTATACTTTGGCACCCCTTGGAAGCTCCGAAGAAGCAGCACAAGAATTTCTTTAGAAAGAAGATCTTGAGTATATCATAATCAGTCATTAAGTTTTGAATTTCCATGTTCACCTCGGCTTAGCTTTTGGTAGACTGATACCTACTGAAAACAAATGAAGTATAGCAATGTCACGTCGTAAATATTGAAGTTTTGCTAATCGGAATTTGACAAGTACATACCGCCTTCATAATGAGATCCCATACAAAGGGCCTTTTTACCTTGGATACCTACGGTATTATAATTATCATAGTGGCACTTCGTTATAATATTATGTGCCTTGGATAAGTAGATATAACCATAAAGACCCGGTCAAACTGACGCAGTACATTCACCCAAACTTAAACAACCATTTTCCTTTGATCGCCTTGGTCAACGCGTCGTCAGTTTGACCATTTAAAGAGCTTAGGGGAACTAGCCTAAGCCTGCAACAGATAAAATAAATCATATAATATTTCTTCTCGATACCCTTTAAAGGTTTTCTAGAGGATAAAGTAAGAAAAATACCTTCACTTTATTTTAATCTGTAGCGATTTCAAAATCAATCTTTGTCTATGAAGGGAAACCAGAGACAATCAACAAAATAGAATGAAATGAAAATGTCCGTCGCGCAATCGCTGAAAAGAAAGATGTTCCAATCCAATTTATAGAGTGACTGCTGTGTTTTAATCGTAGTTTGCAATGAAAAATTAGCATTAGTATTTATTTTATTCCTAGAAGTATAAAAAATATAGAAATCATGATTGTCCAAGAGCCAACACAGGTAAGATTGCAATGCTTTGCGAGTTCTCAAGGTATTCGTCAAGGGCCGTTTCAATAATTCATTCAAATTCACACAGGTTATCGTTTGGGATTGCCTCAACAATTATGAGTACGACAACGCTATATTTCTGGCCGAAAGATTACACGCTGAAGGTAAATATTGCACCATTTACTAGAACCAATAATAATTACTCAAACAGAAGTATTTCGCACCTGCATTCGTGCAATTATTGATTTTTACGCAACTATTTACGTTGATAAGTGTTAATTGGTATCTGTTGTGTACAAATTCCGTATTATGACGCTGTTAATTCTTAAATTGATGTATATATTTTTTCAGTTGCATCGGAAGAGACAGCATTTCTTTTGGGAACTTGTTACTACAGAGCTGGACGGGTGAATGAGGCACACCATTTACTACACAAATTATCATTGTCATTACCACAAGCTAGATTTCTCCTAGCTAAATGTTCTACTGAGTTAAAATCGTAAGTAATTATTATGACTGTATTCATTAAACAGTGATTGTATCTTGCAAGTTGTTATGATGTTGCAATGTCGTTTTCAGGTACCAGGATGCTGAAGTAGCACTGGGATCAAATTTGGATATTGTTGCATCTGAATTTGGTGAACAAGCACCTTATGCATTACAGCTACTTGCCAAAATTTATAATATTACTGAGCGTCGGAGTAAAGCAGCTGAAGCACATCGGAAAGCACTGTCACTGAATCCATTCATGTGGAAATCATTTACACAACTCTGCAATATGGGTGAGAAAGTGGACCCCCATCAAGTTTTCCAAATGAACAACTCGGAATTTCCATTTGGTGTTACAACATTTGTGAATATAGTCAGCAACTCGGAGAATATATCATTTGTTCATAATAATATTACGAATAATACTAGCATCATTGCCAACAACACAAGTATAATTACTAATGTGACCCCCAACAATGTTGCAACTCGAACACCTATGACAATGTCTACCAGCATCACACCAGAAACGCAAGCTCCTGTGAAAAGAATGCATAGTGTATTCAGTGGCATGGCACCTATTCCATTTTCACCATCTTTTGGCATGTTACCGATGGAAGAATCACCTGTACTGTACACACCAACTCTTACTGACTCAAATGAACAGAAAGCCATACCTAAGATAGTGAATTCCATAAGAACCCAAATGGGACAACTGAAAGATGCTGTGTTCAGTCCAGCCCCAAGATGCACCCTTGGGCCTGCCCCGAGAAGATCATCAAGACTATTTAGCAATAATAATAGTAGTTACTCTGTAAAAGAAAACAATAAGTCCCCTAGTAGAAAGTTTGTAGCACCTAAAAGTCCGTCAAGAAAAAGTAAACAGCGCACAGCCAAGAATATTAAGTCAAACAGCACAGTTGAAGCAAATGAACGAAATAAAAGTATGGAAACTCTCACACCTACATTACCTCCTAAAGCTTCTAATGGTGTGGCACTACTAAACTTGATGCGTGATTTAGGTGAGGCCTATAAAGCACTGGCATTCTTAGACTGTAAAACTGCTATCAAATTATTTCAAAACATGCCTCTGAAACAGCTAAACTCACCTTGGGTACAGACAATGATTGCCAAAGCACACTATGAATTGGCTCAGTATGAGGCGGCTGCAAAAATATTTGCAGAAATTAGAAAACAATACCCAAACCGTACAGAGGCAATGGATATTTACAGCACATGCCTTTGGCACTTGCAGCGGGAAGCACAGCTATCGGCGCTATCTCAAGAGTTAGTAGAACTAGACAGAACCAATCCCATTGCTTGGCTAGCAGCTGGGAATTGCTTTTCTCTACATAAAGAAAGGGAAACTGCATTGAAGTTTTTCAAACGAGCTGTACAAATCGACCCAGAAGGATCGTACGCACATGCACTGCTAGGTCATGAGTATGCAGTTGCTGAGGAGACAGATAAAGCTTTAACAGAGTTTAGAACTTCTGTAAGCATCGACCAACGGAACTACGTCGGTTGGTTCGGTATCGCAACCGTTTACGCGCGGCAAGAGCGGTGGAAAGCGTCTGAGGTGCATGTACGTCGCGCACTTTCGATACACCCCAACTCTGCAGTGCTGAGGTGCCAACTGGGGCTGGCACAAGCTGCCTTGGGCAAGATGGACAGAGCCCTGGCTACGTTAGAAAGAGCAGTGGCTTTAGATACAGAAAATCCCTTGTGTCGTTTCCACCGCGCGTCGGTGCTATTACGTGCTGGACGGCCGCAAGACGCATTATCAGATCTTCACCATCTAAAAGACATAGCTCCAAGAGAATCATTAGTGTACTATCTACTTGGTAAAGTTCATAATAAATTAGGGAATTCACACCTTGCTCTGATGCACTTCAGCTGGGCCACTGACTTAGACCCAAAAGGCACCGGAGGACATATAAAGGAAGGATTTGACCATTCAAAACAGGAAGATCCACCAGAGAGATCAACCTAGTATTTGGTATAGTGTATGATTGTACCTACAATTGCCTGTCATCTGCTGTTGGCAGAGCAGTCAAAGACTTGACTGATCTATGTATATAACGCTCTCACTTGTCAGACTCCAATTCACATCAAAATCTTCCAAATAATAGCTTTATGGAGTTTGATGGGTCAAGGTGGCATTTACTCGCTCTAGTAATGTAATGAGAGCGTGTTGTGGAAGTGTTTATATAGAGTAAGATGTGGATATTCCTAAATATTGTATTTTTAGTGAAATGTAATATTATTATCTTGTATAGGTAGTCACTTTTAGAATTGAATGAGAGCTAATTTTTAAAGAGAATGCTTTGAGAGTTGAAACATTACGAGGCTTGATCTCAGTGGATGGTATCATAAAATTATAATCCAATAAAATAAATTTGACTATGACATTTAAAATCATTGATTAGAATATTTACAAGTTCTTGATAATTATGTATCTAGTGTGGATTTTACAAACAAACCTTTCTGAAGTTAGGCATCTTTATAGAGAAGATAAATTGTATATTCGGGGCCGCTGGCGGTAATTAAGTTGACATCAATGAATCATGTCAGGATTATTTATTCTGTCTACTGAATTATACCTAATCCTCATAAATGCACATAATTATTTTAATTTTGACGAAATTCTCGCTTTGAATGTTGTAAAAGATATCACAATAAAAATAAAACAAACCAATAAAGTAAACTTCAATTTTTTTCTCCTTTAGACCATTAGAGCCTAGATTTGTGTGAATGTAAATAACAAAATAACTGATATAGCACTGTTTGTCACTTCAAATCACCAATGAACTGGTAGCCTAATTATGTATGAGCGTATTAAAATAAAAAAAACTGATATAATGTTAGCATATTGTTTTATTGGGAGGAATAGGACAGAAATTTCTCTTAGACTAGGTATTCTTATGATAGTGTTATGCAAACTTTTGTAGTATTGCATCAAGAGCTTTTTTGACAGTGGGGTCGTTTAGTAGTTTGTTTTGTCCTTGGGAGGTGGGCAGGCTGGGCGCGGGTGCGATTACCGGGGCGGGCTCAGAAACTACTTTCTTGTCGTTCAAAATGGTGAGTATTCTCTGTTGGAGATCGGTTTGAGCCTTGTTCTGTATGAGTGGTTCTCCTAGTTCCAGTTTCACTTGCTGCTCTCTGCGCTCCTGTAAAAAACAACAAAAATACTTTCTTTACACCAGCTGGTCCAGTACCTAAGTAGATACTTTTCAAACAGGATGTCTAGGATATGTGTGGATAGGCACCACAAGCACTCTTATGTTATGAGTGCCGTAATTAGTACAATATATTGTTGAATACAGGTTTGACGGTAATAGTGGAAAAGTCGTAATACATGTATCGGGCACATGTTTCAAATATGCGAGCAGCATGTTGCGATACAAATGTGCTCTATTGCCCTCTGAACTTTGGCTGACCCTCTGCATTCCTGTTTGTCGGCCTTATTTTCATATAGTTTGTATGAAACTTGAATGGAATGGGGCGGCAAGACGTTGTTTCTGTGTGGTTAACACTTTAAAATGCATTCAGCGGCCATACAGCATGCTAGAATTTAGCTAAATTAGGTTCTAAAGGGCTATATGTTAATAAACGTGACACCGTTGACCCTCTAGACATGTTGGGTCAGTAAGGTCATTCAAACTGAAATAAACAAAATAACCGACCTGCAAATACTCAATGACTTTGTCATACTGTAGCACAGTCAGCGTGCGTCCGTCGGCCAGCTGTCCGAGCAGCGCGCAGAGCGCCTCGCGGCCGGACGACCCTCCGCGCTGTACCTCTTGGAAGTTCCTCGATAGGAGCTGCAGGGCGTCCTCTAGGGGCATGTTCCTGTGTTCTAAAATAATACTGAAACCTTAAGTTATAACGAAAATAATCATAACAAACTTACTTTTTTCTTTAAATTTTTAACCGACTTCAAAAGAAGGAGATTATCTCTTTTTTTTTCTCGTGATATCTTTGCCAATTGTTAACTGATTTTGATGATACTTTGGTTGTATAGAGAATGATCTCGAAGTAGTCCCATAAAAGTTTTAATCGTGAGGGATTGCTAATTTTCCAGTAAATCATCATCTTATGGTCTTCGCGACTATTTTACCTTTGTTTTTTATTCCAAAGCAAACGCGATAAAGACCCGTAAAAAACTGATAATTATGTTAACTAATCGCCAAATTTTGGAAAAAGCATAAAGCCCACCGTAATCTATGATTACCCTGGTACCACGCGGGCAAAGCTAGTCTACACTAAAATTACAAAGAAGTAAAGTTTGGATGTAGGAGGTTAATCCCTGAAACTACTCATCCAATTTCAAAAACCTTTCTCCAATATTTAGAATGGACCTACAGGGTGGGCATAGCCTATAAAAAGAAATTTTCGTAGATAATATATAGAACTAGCTGCGCCCCGCGGTTTCACTCGCCAAAGATTCGATTTTATACTCGTGATAACTTTGAAATTAAATGTCCGATTCGAATGAATTAAAAAGTATTTTACTGCTACATTAATACCCTTGATGATAAAACTATTTATTTGAATAAGCATTAATATTACGATACGGATGTAACCAACTTTGTTTCTACCGGCGATCTAATTAAATTTTAGAACACAAAAGCTACTATTGTGACTTAACTATGATAGTTAGATATATTCCCTCCAGGACTTTTTTGTAGGTAACAATGAGTATTGAATGAATGAAAATTTTTATGAGTATTTTAATCATGTAGTACATCATTTTTATATATCATCAATCGTTTTTTCAGCGCACGCCAAATAATTAATTTTATAGGCAAAATTACTACTTTGGGTTACATTATTGCAATTTTCTTAAGGATCTCTATTTTTTGAAAATAAATTATAGCCTATGTTACTTCCTGATAATTTAACTTAATATTAGTGAAAAAATGGTTAAAATCGTTCCAGTAGTTTCGGAGCCTATTCGTTATATCGCCTATTCGTTTGTCATAAATATTTTATGACAAATTCTGTGTGAAAAAATGGGAAACGTATCATAATTGAACTTTTTTACAACTACCCGTTATATGGTGTGAAGTCGGTTTTTTTTCCAGAAAAAAATATTGGTTTAAAAAACAAATAAAGTACCTTGCGGCAGTCCATGCAGTATGGTTAATGTCAAAGATCTGTGCTCCTGGTTCTGTGGCATGACTAGAATGGCGTAGAGACAGCCTCGGGACGCAATGTTGCCCAACACTTTACCAATCGGCACGTCTTCCATTGGGAATAGCAGATCGACCACGATCCCCAGGCGTTTCAGGCGGCCTTCGATGAACTCTGCATATTCGCTGTAACACATAGAACAAGTTTTTATGATATCCCAAAAGTATCAATCTCGACGGGACTCGCCGCTTGGTACGCGGGTGTTATACTAGCTAAACTTAGGCGTGGACTCCTCTTTGGGGGAGGACTACGTCCAGCAATTGACTTCGTCAGGCTTTTTATTATTTATTTATTACAGAATCCAACGGTGATAGAGTGTAATTACAAATAAATAATAAAATATTATAATATAATAAGACTAATGATAGATTTCTACGTTTGAGTTTTGACAATGAAAGATATGTTGGGACCCACATTTTTGATAGATTCTTTATAAAATAATAGGTATGACAAGATATGCATGAAAGCGAGTACTGACGTAGCAGGGGTGCGTGTGTATGTGTGTG
Organism: Perizoma flavofasciatum; assembly: GCA_958496245.1. Taxonomy (NCBI): domain Eukaryota; kingdom Metazoa; phylum Arthropoda; class Insecta; order Lepidoptera; family Geometridae; genus Perizoma; species Perizoma flavofasciatum. Next base: position 8,759,860 of record OY292431.1, read on the forward strand.
TAGACCTAATCAACTTTTGTGGTATTGAAAGAAAGAGAAAGAAAAACATTAATTCAGCATGACTTAAAAAAACAACAAATTTTGGAACAAAGTTAGGATGATGGGATAAGTTATGAAAAATCCTACTACTATTATAAACGCTTAAGTTTGTGAGGATGGATGTTTGTTACTCTTTCACGCAAAAACTACTGAACGGATTTTGATAAAACTTTACAGTAATATAGCTTTTACATCAGAATAACACATATACTACTTTTTATCCAGGTACCACGCGAGCGAAGCCGTGGGCAGAGGCTAGTAATAATAATAACTATAGTAGTGTCAGTGAACGGACTGATAGCGAAGAGCCTCGATCAACACCTTAAGAGAGTTTTGCTAGGCTGCTGGATCAAGGGTCAGATTCAGAAGGCGGTGCTCCTGGACACGGCGCGCATCGTCAGGAGGTTCCTCTCTCTGCCCCGCGGTTTGTGGTTCTCCGTTTTTATATGTTTTTTACTACAATGTTTTGATATTGACTTTGAAACGAAAATTTTATTTTAGCGAGATTACCTCTTTTGACAATTTCTGTGGCGCAGTGGGCGAAGGCCTGCCTGAGACGTAGAAGGTTGCGGGTTCGATTCCCGCTGCGGGACAAATGTTTGTATGATTACCAAATGTTTGTCTCGATTCTGGGTGTTTTCTATGTATGTGTATGTTTTCATATTATAATATGTATGTATTTACAAAAAAAAGTAGGTATATAAGTATTATATCATTCATGTTGTTCCCATAATACAAGCTCTGCTTAGTTTGGGGCTAGATGATGCTGTGTGCAAAAATGTCCAGCTTTATTTATTTATAAATGAAGTGTCATAATAATAAAAATATTGTTGTTTTGAGTTTAATGTAGATAAGTATATAAGTAAACAAGAAGGTGTAGGTATGTTCGCTGTTATAGCTTACGTGAGTCCTTTCGACACCACTATAATTTCGCAGTCGTTTCTCTCTGGTACGGGAAGCGCTCGCGGATACTCTGGTTGCGTGAAGCGTTCGTAACCACCTCTCTCTGGCCAATCTGCACCTGAAAAAAAAACAACTTAACTAGGGCACGGGGTTGTTTGTCTGTTAGTAGAATCATCTGTTACCCATTCATTCACGACAGGAGCCTGTATATGCTTTATGAGGTTGTTTACCTGTTTTTTTGTACAACTAACAATGAATAAAACCCTATTGAATTCGACTTACAAATAAATAGCGACAATACTGCTCACCAGTGTGCAAGCGGTTACCGTAACATATTCCCTTACAACACCAGAGGGTAAGCGCACGTTGCGAACCCTGAGACATAACGGGTCAAGTGTTATGTGTCTATAATTTTACCGGGACCCGTACCCTTCAAACTGGAGCGCAGGTATAATGTAGTACCCCTGGTCTCAGGATGACCAAGAAATAGCCGGGGCCAAAAGGAATAAGAGTCACATTGACGACCTCTGTGGCGCAGTGGGCGAATACCTGCCTGAGACGCAGGTTGCGAGTTCGATTCTTGCCGCGGTACAAATATTTGTATGATCTGCAAATATTTGTCTCGGATCTAGATGATTTCTATGTATACTATGTATTTAAGTATTATATCAGTTATTTAGTTCCCATAACACAAGTTCTGCTTACTTTGGGGCTAGATGATGCTGTGTGAAAATGTCCAACATTACTTATTTATTGCTTGCTCTCCTAAATCTCCTGAATGCTCTATCTGTCTCTCTAAATTATGTATGGTGTATATTTCATAGTATCTATATATATTAGCATGGTATATATATTTATATATGTTTAGTTATTTTTTGTAGTTTTAAGTAACTAAAGTATTTTCCTGGTTCATTATTTTCTTCTGTAACGATCCTACCTCTATAATTACCTCTCTGTAGCTCAAGGTTTGCTGGAAGAAAACTCTTTTTAGGGTTAAGCTCGCCTATGTACATGTCATTTAATTCTGCCTTTTTGTAAGTGTTTATTTGTGTACAATTAAGAATAAAAAAAAAAGAAATGCTAGTGCATCTCACCTCTAGCTCCGACTGGCGATCGTTCCCGGTAGGCGCCGCGGCCTCTGCCCCTCCCACGCCCTCTGATCATCCCGCGTCCGTTGCGAGGCCCTCCGCGCGCCCTCCCAACTCCATCGTCCTTCCAGCCGTACCCTTCATCATAATCCTCTTCAGCGTAATCTGCGAAAAGCGAATTGTTATTCTACTGGTCTTACTTCCCAGCGTAAGCGTAGCGGGTAGCGGCGCAGAGGGTGAGCCGGCTGAGGCAAGAGATGCGGGTTCGATTCCCGCTGTTGGTAAGTTCTGCAGATACTTGTTCCGGGTCAGGGCATTGTGGCACCACGGTGCTCTTTATGCCTGATATCCACGACACAGAGAATCGGAGGGGTCAGAACTATTTAATATCCGTAACACTGGTACGACCTCGCACGGCTGCTAAAGTACGCTAAATTGTATAAAATATTTTAAAGTGCCAAGATTTTTCATATTGTAAAAACGGGAATTTTCACGTACTGCACTATCGGTGAAGGCACCGACTAAGTTTCGACTCATTCCGAGAGTCTTCATCAGGGTGAGTGGTTGCGACTTTCTCCTTCCGCGTCGCGCCGTGCACATTATTCATATATATTCATATTGTAAAATTCCCGTTTTTACAATATGAATAGTCAAGTTCACGATAGTTTTTGGAATAAAATTGCCAAGATTTTATTGAAACGAAAATTGTCTTTAATAACAAAAAAAAATGTGTCAGGTATAAAAAAGTTCGCGAATTTATTTTGTTTTTTTTGGTGTCTTATTTTTTTTAAATTGTTCTGTAAAGTTCTAATACACAATTAAGAGTTTATCTATCTATCTACCATCCGAGATAGGACTATTATCATGTTCATGGAAAGGGGCACAGCCCGCTTAGCATAAGCACACACAAAGTTTTGTCTACGAAATAAAAGTCAAAAATTATTTATGTCGCCTATTCTATCAAACAAAAGAGAGGGACAAAATATTTTTTGTCTTCTCGGCGGTAGACAAAACCGTTGTCTTGGGTCACCATGCTATGCAGGCAGGTGAAAAACAGGTACGCCATACCTACTAGTGCTAGTCAAAAAACAAGCTTATAAGTAATTAATTGCTACAAACATTTTGTTCATGCATTAATTTCAATACTAGGATACATTATTTTAAGTATAATAATGTAGTCTAATGGGCCGGTCATATCTCGCGAAGAACCGATAACCGCTGGGGTAAACGTGTTCTTGAGTGGAGACCGCGACTCGGCAAACGTAGTGTAGGACGCCCTCCGGCCAGGTGGGATGACGATCTGCGAAAGACTGCAGGCAGATGCTAGATGCGGCCAGCTGAAGACAGGGCGCTATGCCGCTCATTAGGGGAGGCCTATGTCCAGCAGTGGACTAATATAGGCTGATGATGATGATGATGATGAATGTAGTCTAGTCAAGCTGCACTAGAATGCAACATAAAAACATTTGCATTTACAGTAACAAACTCACCGACATATCAGCTTATTGGCATCCTACTACTCCTACGAGTAATAAGTGTGACAGTCTGGTATGGATGTTTCATAACATCATCATCAGCTTGGCCTGTAGAAGTCATAGGCCTCCCCGGAGTGCCATGACGAATTGTCTTGGGCCATCTCCATTCACCTATCACTTTTTCTTCTTCTTTTAAATGTTTTTGTGTTTTACATTGTACTCCCTAGTGTATCATTCAATAGGTCTCAAAAATATAATTTCCAAAACCATTTTCAATTTTAAGATCTCCTCTTCTAGAAAATTATAAAGCTTAAGCAAAGTTAGTCCCTCTCCCTCTGCTTACCTTGAGTCCTCGAAGTATAAAATAAAGTTAAGCAAGTAGCGTTTTATAGGAACTGCTATACCAATGAAAATTTGTGTAAAGAATTTCCGTTGATAATTTTAGGAGTTACGAGGCAACTTTGGGACTCTAACATAGTGAGTACGTGAGTAGGACACGTCTTGGGCACTTTATTGACTTCCCTTCTGTTAACAAAACGATATTTTTATTGTTTATGTTAAGCCTGCTGGGTAACCCAGAACAGCTGTCAAAAAGCACTTATGATTGATAAACGATTTGGTTCACAACGAGCATCCTATCATACTAATATTATAAATACGAAAGTTTGGTTGTTAGGGTGTATGTTACTAAATACCAGCTGAATTTTAGAACAGGTGTAGATCGTGGCTTTAACATATAGGCTTTTTAACCGTGTATCACACGAGCGCGAGGATAGAGGCTAGTGATTTAAAAGGCTAGCTCAACCAAAGCCTTCAATGTCCATGCATTGCACTACTCATTCTAGAATGAGGTATAAATTGTTGCTTATAATAATTCTACAGACATTATAATACTGTACTATAACACATACGCTTTTTTTACTCTTTACCGGGTACCACGCGAGCGCAGCCGGGGGCAGAAGCTAGTGCGATCTAAAGCCTAGCTCAACCAAAGCTTTCGACGTCCATGCAATGCACTACTCATTCTAGAATGATGAGTAGTCCTTACTCTTATCACCGATATAATTTCCAAAACTGTCATATTCGTCATCACCATCAAGAAGGGGCAGGTTGTCGCTAAGGGCCACCGCTGGGGGTACGTCCGGCTGGATAGACACCACTTCTGTTTCACGCCTGAAAAAACATTGTTTAATAAGCCCTTATTGGAGGAACACATCGAGATAAAAGTGTCAATATGACCCCCCGAGGGGGGTCATATTGACACTTTTTTTTTTTTATGTCAACACAACAGTGTATTAGCATTGGTGTCGGAAAAGCGGACAATCGTCGCTTTAGTATTGATCAAAAGTTGACCCGTGTCGGTTGGCGCCGTCCGTGCGTGCGTCTCGTTACTTTGCGTCGAAAAATACCGTGACCACGTCTAACATGTCCTATTGCTCTATTAAATTATGTGGGAAAATACCTGAGTACAAAACGGATGGAATAAACTTTCATCTGTACACTAAAAAACTTTTATTTACGAAATTATTTTACTAGATCATTTGCATGGGTGAGCACCCAAGTTAATGGTTTTGTTGACGGAAGGGAAAGATAAAATATATCTGTCTCTTTTTACCCGCGACGACAGGAGCCCGTATATGCTTTTGCCATAGGAGGTTGTTTGAAATAAATGGTAACAACCATTTATTTCTGAAATAGCTCATCCAATTGGAATGCGGTTTGTGCATTCAATTTATATCGTCGAGGATGGTTGTTAGATAAGTTTCACAAGTCACTAGGGGGCGTTATGATAGATAATAGAAAACACGTCTGGGGTTTTAAAATTATGGAAAAATTTACTTGTTGTTGATGGTAAGCAGGCACAGAATAGTTTTTTTAAGCTTCTCTTCTGTCAACAAAATGGTTGTGGTGCTCACATACTAAACCTGCTGAAAAGCTAGATTTGACTAGATAACTCAACATTGGAAATGTTATAATAATTATTACTCATCATCAAAAACCGTTTAGATATTACTAGCAGAACAGATTTTAGTTTTCCCATAGAGATTTCATCTTCCCACTACACCTTTTAGAAGTAAAATTTTAGCATACTCTTTTTTTGTATACCTCTACTTATGACTCAATACTCAATACTCAATACATTTATTGCTTTCACATGGTAGGTACATAGATGGTGTTTATAGGTAGGTATCTCACATGAACCCTGTCTACGGGTAAGATAGGTAGGCAGGCCGAGGTTTTGCGTAAACAAACTAGGTATTAATATCTACAGTAAATAAAGTTAAGTCTCTCAAATGAACTTTGTATTAGGGTACGGCGGCAGACCGAGGTTTTATTTTCATTGTAGGTAGTCAAAGTAGGTACTTTAGGAGATGGTGCATTATTTTGTTAGTAGTCAATTCAGATTTAATGTCAGTTTTCAATTTCATTTTATTATTTACAATGTTAAATTAATTTACTGCTAAGCTTGTTCTAGATAATCGTCAATATTATAATAGCATCTGTCAATTAGAAAAGATTTAAGTTTTTTTATAAATAGTGTATGTTTTTGTATGTGTTTTAGTTGTGTCGGAAGTTAATTATAAATTTTAATTGACATAATGTATGGGCCGTCGCTATGCATCTTTAGTTGTGATTGCGGTCATATGATTTTATTCCTACCTGGTCTTAAAGCGTATCTTCGAGGAAGTTCATCTAGTTTTGTATACAAATTGGGATTATTCCTAACAAATTTGCACATCTCTAAAATGTAGATAGACGGCGAAGTTAAAATCTTAAGGTTTTTAAAACAAGGCTTGCAGCTAACTCTTTTCTTAATATTTGCTAGGATACGGACACACTTTTTCTGTAGGATAAACAGGTTTTGTGCATCCGTGCTATTGCCCCATGACTTAGGCTGTATGTTGATTGTCAGCCACTCTTCCATGTAACACCTGTTACAAAATATGAAAAATGTTGTTTGTAGACTAATGTTGTATTAATCAATGGAATTGAGCACATAAAATTACTGTTTTCTTTCATGGACATTGAAAAATTGACAAGGTGCACCCATTACATGGACTGACCCTATTACAAATTACAGCAAAAATTTCACAGATCAGAATTATGGTGTGTTTTAACTTCACTTCACCTCAAAGTTTGTATGGTATGCAGCTTCTAGATAATCTATATTCTAATAATCCTTTTTTTCCTATTCACTCACAAAACATCTGAAATACAGTGCCAAGGAATCTAAGCTTCAGGAATCTAGCTTGGCCACAAAAAAAAGGAAACCTTTATTTGTTACTTACTTCACAGTGTTTGTCTGAGCTGTTTTCACTGAAATAATCTTTCCTAGGAAAGAACTTCCAGCTGCCTTGTTGATAGCCGCCTGGGCGCTCGCCTCTTCTTCAAATTGCACAAACCCGAACATCCTGTTCAGAGCAATACCCATGATCTTTCCATAAGGTTTGAAATGATCATACAAATCATCGGCAGTCGTTTTGTCAGGTATTCCTCCTACATAGATACGGAGATAAGACGTAGACGGGTCTTTCATAGCATTTCTATCAAGGGGTAGATTATCTGCAAACAAATAAACACATTTTAATAATTCCAAACAAATAGTCAGTAATTATAAACTTGTTACTTACCAGCCATGGTGTTGTTTTCTACGAGTTGTATTCAGAACGATAAATTAATTTATTATGTATTCAACGTAATAGAGGTTTTGTTTTTCGTAGAAATATTCATATAAAAATCAAATTAAAAGGACGCGAAACCAAACATTCGGACAATCCGGACGGGAGACCGTATTGTACGTCCATGCAAAGCACAACCATGGAATGCATACCCCTGGAAAGTACAGCCAGTATTACAAACCATTTGGTTTTAATTATCTGGGTGTGCTTTCCATGGTCGTACAATACGCTCCGTACAAACTAAACACATGACGGTATTGCACACCCCTGGAATGTATACCCCGGATTACAAACCAATATTCTCGACGCTCATTGGTCGAGAGTTCGTCATATCCGTAAGCTCTGATTGGTCGATGCGATTAAGTCGCATGACGAGAACGAGCCTCGTTTGCACTGAGCAAGTTCTAATATGTTCTACCAAGAGTTGCCATTGATAAATAATGCAAACAATAAGTTAATGTTGGCCTGAGAAATTCTTCCTAAGCAAATCCGTCTTGGATTGGTTAGGTTATTAGGTTTTTTTTTATTACCACTCAGAAAAGGAGGATTGCTATCCGAACTTTATCCAACAAACTTGGGTTCAAATAAATAAAACCAACCGGTTAGTTTATCTGCAAAAAACCGACATAAATAACTAATCTACTTACTACATCTACATTAATTTACTAATAGCGTAAAATACTATGGCAACACAGCACTTGCCCCTTGATAGCACTCGCACATGAAAACAGAGCATGAAATTGGTTTGTATTTCATGGCTGTACATTCCAGGGTTGTACAAAACTGGCCGTACAAGGTCAACACGTGTAGGGAATGCATGCCCAGGAATGTACGCCCAGTATTACAAACCAAGTATTTGAAACCAATGGTTTGTAATACTGGCTGTACTTTCTAGGGGTGTACTTTCCATGGTTGTGTATTCCATGGACGTACAATACAGGGACTCAATCGGACAACAGACTAGGAGTGAATCGGACTGACTGATTGATTGATTGATTTGGTAGTATCCACAGATTATTTTTTTTTGCTCTAGCTAGCTGTAGTAGTATCTCTAAACTAATCTGTGATTGATTTGATTCGTTCTTTCGGGCCACAGACTAGGTAGAGATACTAATGTACGGTTTGAGCCTTTTGCGCACAAAGTATCTCTAGTCTCTAGTAAGTCTGTGTTTGAAAAAACGGCAACTGTTACGACTTAACAGTCGTCTCCTTTTGGTAGTCGGGTAAAATGTGCGAAACATTAGAGTTATTCAAATAATCAATATTGATATCGTTTTAGTGTATTTTTTACTAATGCGCCAAAACGATACCAATAACCCTGTTGGTAAGCGGTTATCGTATCCAATGGACGTTTATTTTTAGCTGCTTGTAAAACCTCATCATATCAGTCCGGTAAATCACTAACTAAATGTGGTACCGTATTAAATCTCTTTGTAAGCTAAACTGTCAGTCATTGTTGGTTGTCATTTGTCATTGTCGTGAACTGATGCCAACTTAGGTACTCTAAAGCTAGATTTAGCTTTTTTTTGGTGTCAGGCAGCTACAATTTTATGAAACTTGTAGCTAAAATTCTTTAGCAACTTTTCATATTGATGCAAATAAATTTGATCGAGAGTTCGTAGTAGATCACCAGGCCTAAAAAAACTAAACATGGCACTCTATACCATATATGCTAATACCATATGAGCTAATACCATAGATGCTCTATCTATGATATAGTCGGCGTCCGGAAACAGTCTAAAGAAGAACTTGAAAGATTGGGTACTGTTAAAAAATACTCGAAAACAATGAAAAACACTTCATTGTTTTGAGGTTCAGCTCAACCATCGACATCTTCCTCTTCAACTATTAGAATAGATTAGTTTACTTATTTACATTATTGTAGGTACATTTTAATAATAATAAATAATCTGCTCATTCTTAATACTCTCGTGTTTGATTAATAAAATAAAATAATTATTGCTAAAGTATGCCATTTTATTGTTACATAATAAGAAATGCTTAGCTATTACCAATTTTTTTTGGGCAAATTAAGTAACTTTTTGCAAGATATCTAGTTACTGGCTAAAGGCAGTTGTCAACACTGTTGTCGTGAGGCGGGATCTAGGCGATTTTTTTTAGCGAACAATTTTATTTAGGTTAGACAGAAAACGTTTTTGAATTTTGAAGAAAATTACACAGATTTCTGCCTGAAACTTATCTGATGCAAACAACAAACAAAAGTATTACAAATACAAAAAAAATATAATCATTGCTCATAATAACTTGTCACACTCGTCGTGCTGTTTTTTTTATGAACGTACATCGCTCATTTCTTTTCATGTAAGTAAAAGGTTGAATAACGCTAGATTTATTCTAATTAAAAGAAAGTGCCGCCAGAAATAGACCTGTATAAAAACTGTAGTTAGTCAAATCATAGTTATTAATATGTTTTAATTGAAATGATAAACAAGGAGCATTATGAATAACCTAGCTGTCTAAACGCAGATTCCACATGACGTATGGGAAAAATAGTATTTAGTTTTATTAGCAGAAAGTATCTTACTTAAGAGTAGACTAGAAACTAGGTTGCTGTAAAGCAGATTCTAATAAATCATATCATTTGTTTTAGGTGAATGAATTATTGTGAAAATGATATGACCATAAGAAGGATCTTTTCAAAAGCTTATAAGACTTACAAGCAAGGCCTTGATGATGCATTCAATCGCAAGAATCTGTTTTACACCAATATTACACTATCAGTAGGGATAGCATCATTTGGGGATCTGATTGAACAGAATTATGAACTTTATAAAGGAGAGATAGATAGTATTGACTATCCCCGCACTGCCCATATGGGATTCTCTGGGTTTACCACTGGTATCATATGCCACCACTGGTATAATGTTCTGGACAAAATTATCATTGGGCGAACACTCGATATGGTTGTGAAGAAACTCCTATTGGACCAGTTCATTTGTTCCCCGATAATTATATTATCCTTCTTTGGTACTGTGGCAATATTTGAAGAGCATCCTTTAGAAAACTTCACTGATGAAGTTAAAGATAAGTTTTGGACACTTTATAAAGCGGAATGGGTGGTGTGGCCTCCTGCTCAGATAATCAATTTCTACTTCTTGCCAACTAGATTTAGAGTTGTTTATGACAACACTATATCCTTGGGCTATGATATTTATACTTCTCAAGTGAAACATGCCAAGCCACCTAAGGCTCCCATAGAGGCTGACAAAGATGGATCTGACCCCTCATGATATCCAGCACATTTTATACTATTGTTTTTCTCTTTAAGTTTTATTTATGTGATTTTTTAGTTATATTCTAATATATATTTTTTTCGAATTTTAAGTTTTGTTTACATCATAATAGCGTCTGCCCATAGCTTCACCCATGAATAAATAACAGTTGATGTGTTATTCTAGGTCATTATACATAGATACTCAAAATTTCATCTGAATTGGTTCAACATGAAGTTTATTAGCAATATCATCTGTTATTCATATTATTCATCTTTACATACATTCGGAATAATAATATTAGGAGGAAGGATAAGTCAACTTTATTCTTTAAATTACAGTTTAATATTTTTATTTTCAGACCAAATAAAAGCAAAATGCAAGCTCTGGGTATCACATGGAGAAAGCTAGCAACAAATGTCCGCAGTTCCGGTCCAGTAACAGGTCTCAAACGAGTGGTGAAGGTTGCATTCAGTGACAAGTACCTTCTCTACACAAACATAACTCTATCCATCAGCCTATCATCATTAGGTGATATTTTAGAACAGAACTATGAGATATATACAGGAGACCAGGAAAAATATGAGGCTAGAAGAACAATGCACATGGCATTCTCTGGAGCGTCAGTTGGTGTACTCTGCCACTACTGGTACAAAATCCTAGATAAGTTTATTATTGGAAAGACATTAGATATGGTGACAAAGAAGCTTATTCTTGACCAATTTATATTTTCACCTATTATGATTATCACATTCTTTGGAAGTGTAGCATTGTTTGAAGAGGATCCATATGAGAATTTTAAGGAAGAGGTAAGAGACAAGTTTATTACTCTTTATCGAGCAGAATGGATGGTGTGGCCTCCCGCACAGATTATAAACTTTTACTTCCTACCTACAAAATACAGAGTGCTATATGACAACACTATATCATTGGGATATGATATTTATACATCTCAAGTCAAGCATAATAAAGGACAGAAAAGCACACCAGAAAAATCTAAAGAAATAGAAAAGAAAGGATCTTGACACAGACAAAAATCTTTAGGGCAAAAAATTCTTAATAGCTTAGGTTTATCATAGCAACATAACTAGTTGAGTCTTATGTACAAACTACATAACTATAGTTACTAACAGATCAAATCTGTATCATTATTCCTCAAAGAGCTCAGCTGTGATAAAGTGTATTAGTCCGTTACTAGTTGTGCTATTTAATGTGTTATATTGACAATGTACAAAAATGATTTACATTTTACAAGTAAAATAAAAAAATACTTAATTTATTTTATATACGATTTCTATTTATTTATATCGCCATACAATAGATAGATAGATAGATAACTCTTTATTGTACACCACTTAATATTATGCTTACAAATTCAAACGGAGCAAATTACAAGCTAATCGCGGGAGTACAATGGGCGGTCTTATCACTTAAAGCGATCTCTTCCAGACAACCTTTGGATGGACAGGAATTTACGTGAACGATACAGGACGGTGGTGTATAGACAATACAGAAATACAAAGTGATGAATAATTAGATAAAACATATACTTATACATACATACATGAATACATATACCTACATAAATAATCTATATGATGCAACTCATCAGCATTAAGATAAGGACAAATAGTGACTGTGCAATAGCTTTTTGAAGATAGGAAGGGATTTGGCAGTTCTGATATTGAGGGGGAGAGCATTCCATAGGCGGATAGCTTGTACAGTAAAAGAATAATCATAGAAGGAAGAAGTGTGCACAGGAGATTTAAGTTGCAAGGTCTCAGAGGAGCGCATTAAACGAGAGTTGGATAGATGAAGATATTCAAAGCGCTCCTTGAGATAGTGAGGAGAAGAAGGGTTAAATAAGATACTGTACAAGAGTGAGAGTAGGTGAGCATTTCTGCGTAGGCGAATTGACAACCACTTGAGCTTTGTGCGGAATTCGGAAACGTGGTCATATTTTCGTAAGCCGTAAATAAACCTAATACTAAAATTTTGAAGGCGCTCAAGCTTATCAAGTTGTTTCTCAGTAAGATCAGGATAGCAGGCATCGGCGTAATCGAGAATAGGGAGTAAGAGGGATTGTGCCAGCGTAACTTTGGTGCATGTCGGAAGAAAATTCCTGAGCCTCCTAAGTGAGGCAGCTGATGCGAACATCTTACGACTCAACTCGGCAAGATGAGGTCCCCAAGACAAATGCTCATCCACTAGCACACCTAAGTTCTTCACAGTGTTATTAACAGATATAGAAACACCATCGAACACAATTGAAGGAAGCACTGACCAATCAATTTTAGCAACCATCCTGGAGCTGCCTACAACGATAGCTTGTGTTTTCTGTGGATTTACTTTTAGACCGTATGATTTACTCCACTCAAGAACCCTCGCCAAGTCATCATTGATGGTTTCTAAACCTTCATTCAAGTTATCAACTGGAACCTGTGTATAAATCTGGAGGTCATCTGCATAAAGGTGGTAGGAAGAAGAGAGCGTATCAGAAATTGTATTTATGAAAGTAGCAAAAAGAAGTGGAGATAGAACGCCGCCCTGAGGTACACCAGCAGTCAAATCACACCACGATGACAAGTTTTCATCAATACGGGTACACTGCCGGCGTCCAAACAGATAACTGTGAAACCAGCCAATAGCCGTCGGAGATATGTTTAGAGAGCGAAGGACTGCCAGAAGAATGTCAAAGTCGACATTGTTGAAAGCGTTGCTAAAGTCTAGCAATAACAGCACAGTCACAAGTCCATTGTCCATACCCAGACGGATGTCATCGGTTATCTTGGTCAAGGCCGTCGTGGTGCTATGACCACGGCGAAACCCGGATTGGAGAGGATTCATGAGGCAGTTCCTAGTAAGAAATGTGCTCAACTGAGTATATACTAGGCGTTCCAGAACTTTAGAAAGGAAAGGAAGGATGGATATGGGGCGGAAGTCGGAGAACGTGGAAGGATTGAACTTTTTGGGTAAAGGAATTATCTGGGCATTTTTCCAGACAGAAGGAAAAGTCTCACTGGAAATAGAAAAGTTAAGGATGTGGGTAAGGACGTATAAGATCTCGTCAAGTATAGGCATAAGCATATTGCGACTAATGCTGTCACTGCCGACCGCATTGGATGATATGGATGCTACGCTTCTCTTAACATCACGATCGCTAAATTGACTAAAAAGAAAAGGACTGAAATTTAAGGGTGGTATATCAGAAGCGAGCTGATTAATAGTGTTAGACTTAGCTAATCCATCAGTCTTGGAAAAAGAAGAGAAATGTTGATTTAATAGATCAATGTCTAAATCTTTGGGAATATTGTCCAGTCGCGACTTTCCAACCCCTAAAGTTCTCAGAAACTTCCAAACTTTGGAAGGATCATCGTTATCAACAGATTCGTGAATGTGTCGGCGTTGTGCGTCCCTACACACCTTATTGCAGATATTCCGGCGCTCAATGTATTTTAGATAGTTTTCATCAGTTGGACGACACTTATATTTAAACTTAGCTACATTCTTCTTATGCATGACGGATTTTATTTCTGTTGTCAGCCATGGTGCCGGAAGTTGTTTTATTTTGACATTTCTTAAGGGAGCGTGCTTGTCATACAGATTTAAAATGTTATCATTAAAAAAAGTGAGCTTGTCGTCGATATGACTTGCGTTTATCATATCAGACCAATCTATCAGGATCGCGTCTTCACGCAGACTCTCCAAGTTGATACTACCAAAGTTACGCTGTTGAATGACTTTAGGTTTTACTTTCGGAGGACGGATTTTATAAGAAAGGAAAAGTAAATCATGATATGAAAAGGCGTCCGCCGAACATTGACCATGTCTAACAACATTGTTAGTGGATGATACAAGTATCAAGTCCAGAAGGGAGGGAATACAATTGGGAAAATGGTGTGTTGCACTAAGTGGCAGAAAAGATAGATTCTTTGATTTAATAACAGTCTCAAAACATTTGGTACGATAGTCACCTTTAAGGAGGCACGTATTGAAATCACCCAAAATGATAGTGTGATTGACAGTAGGAGTGAAATCTTCTAAAAGTTTCTCAAAAGATGAAAAGAAATTTATTTTAGAGGAAGGGCAGTAGTAGACTCCGAGTAGTACCTTGGTATGCGAGAGGGAAACCTCTACGAATAGGTGTTCACCTTCACTGTGTTGCGGGGGCTGGGGAGACATGCTGATCACAGAGTAAGGGATGTGGGCACGTAGATATATAGCAACGCCTCCGCCAACTCTCCCGATGCGGTCATTACGAATAAGAATAAAGCCCGGCAGTGAATAAGACGTAGAGGGTAGACAGGGCTTTAACCAAGTCTCGGAGACCAATACTGCATGAATATTTTGATTATTGAACGATGCCAGCATATCCGAGAAGTGGGCAGGAATACTCTGGGCATTGAAATGGACAACATTGAAGTTTTTAGGGACACCAGACAAATGAGACTCAAGAGACTCGGAGAGAGTAGGTATACTACTGAAGCTATCATCGCTGCTCAAATCATTAGAAGAGGAAAATGATTGAAAAAGCTCATTCTCACAATCACTATTAGAAATAGACATAATTGCACAATTAAAATATAAAACAATATACGATACCTAACAAAATATATTATAATAAACCTACAAATAATTTAATTATTAACCTACCGACTAGGTACAAAACGTACCTACCTAATTTAAATACAAAGTTCTGTCCTACTTTATAATAGTCCACCTGCCAGTTGTGTGTGATGAGATTGACACAATGGAAAAACCAAACTTGCTTGGTTAAAGTCATTAAAGATAAAATAAAATGTTCTAATATAAAGTACTACATAGCGGAAAAAAAAAACTAAGAACTAAACCATTACCAATCCGTCCGATGCAAAAATTAAACAGGAATTTTAGCGAGAACTTGCCCTAACCGAAGATCTTGAAATATGTTAAGCTATACATTATTAACTAAAATGACATTAACATAACGAACGAATGACATATTGACAGAAAAATGAAGTTTGCGAATTGTGAAGTAACTTGTTTGTTTTTTGGTGAATTTACAAAAGCCATAATCAAGAAGTGAAGTGAAGAAATAAAAACTTACCGAAAACGAAATAAATAATCGGACGGACGGTACAACAGGACAACACTCGACTCAACTACCTACTACTTTTTAGTCGCAGCTGTACGCTTAACCTTCGGTGCCGGCGGCGGCGGCAATGCCGCTACTACTGTCTCCTTCGCCGCAGCAAGCGGCTTTGAAGAAGCCACAGGCGGCTTGGAAGAGGACGCCGCTGCCATCGATTCAGGCTGTGACTGCCCTGCAATCGCGTTGAGGTCTCCCAGCCAGTTGATGCGATGCCTTTCGCCCTCAGGCCCGACGACGTAAACATTGCCTTCGCGGGTCCAGCACTTTGTCACACCAAAACGCTGTCTTGCCTTCATAAAAACTTCATGACGGGTCTTGGTGAGGAACTCTGACAAAGTGATGCCGGAGCTCTTCAGATTAGCCTTAGCAGACCAGACCTTGTCCCGGACAGCTACATCTCTCAGCTTGAAGAGAATGGGCCGAGGCCGATTCGATGAAGAGCGCCCCATTCTATGACAACGACTTATGTCATCCCTAGAGAGCTGTGTTTTGAGCTTACTTGTGATTACCTTTACAACGGCTGTTTCAGTATCCTCCTTTTGCTCTTCAGGAACTCCATGGATCAGCAAGATCTTACGCCTTCCACGCATCTCAAGCTGATCAATTGACCGAGCAGTCAGTTCAATTTGGTTTTGGAGGGCTCTCAAGGCATTCATCGTGAATTCCTTGAAGCTTGCGAACTCAGCAGCCAACGTAGTGATGTTTGGTGACTGTGGTGTGGTGTTCCTTTGCAATTCACCTTCAAAGTACTCCATGCGAGCCTTCAGATCCCCAATCATATCCTGGACTGAAGAGTGCCATTCAATGGTGTCCATATTAGTTAGTGACCAAAGTGAGGTTATCCAAATTGATGTAAGTGAGATATCTTTGTGATTGTTTGGTAAATATGTGAGATAACACTTGGTGGCAGGCGAAATATATCAATGTACCATATGATACATTAATTTACTATGTAAGTACACTTTTACTTTGTTTTAAAAAAAATAAGAATATTATAAATCAAAAGGAGATGTGTGTTTATTGACTACCCACGCCCAAAAAAAAAGGTACAATAAATAAATAAATAATACTTGTAATTTGAAAAAATTACCCTTCTTAATTTGAATATACTTTGAATTGAAAGCTGGAAATACCAAGTGTATTTCCAGTATACACTATTATATACTATTTCGGAATCTCAATGAAGTAGTTAATTTATTTACTAGTTGTTTGCTCAGATGACCCTGCATTTTTTTACACCACAGGAGGTTAAACTTTTGGAAAAAATGAGCAAATTACATTTTTTTGATAAATGTCTTTCTAAAAAAACTGTTCCTCTGGTACAGTCAACAAAAATGGTAGTTAGCATTTGATAGCACATTTATCCAAGAATGCTTTAACAAAAACTGGTTGGTAAAATTCCTTGATTTGTGATCTTGGGGTCGAAAAGAATGGACAATGGCAAACAAATTTGAAACCATCAAAAATATTTTATAACTTGAAAACTGTGAGATTTTTACTGTAATTTTTTTGTTTCCTGAACAGTTATGATGCCTCCCACCCGGAGGTAAAGCGTTGGCTAATCATTACGCCACACCCTGTATAACAGCGTAGTCGGAGCGCATCGACAAAATAGCACAATCCACTTACTAGCGTGTCAGTTTTAGCAGCTCCTGTATTTTTGCTAACAGTAGATTAGGTTCGTAATATTTTATGAAATTATAAGGTTACTAGGTAACGTCTATTTTTGATTCAGAAACGGATCTTCAACTCTTCTCACTAGTATGTGGATCTTTGGTTTTATAGTGCATTGTATTTTTGAACATTTTTCCAAACAATACCTAACGTAACAATAGGTACCTCTATTTAGGGGTCAGAAATGGATCTTCAACCTGCGAATTCCTTTTGCTAGCCCTAAGGTTATTGATTACTCCTCGTACAACAGAATCTTCGTAGATTCTATCCGGCCACGACACGGATCTTCTGTTCGGTCTTAGCTCTGCAATGACTGGCAGATTGCTTGCTCTTGGTGTCCCTCTGTGCGACGTGAAAGATCTTCTCTTGTTTTCTTTCATGCCTAGTAGAGAAGTCAGCAGTTTGTCTAGTATTGCGATGTCGTTTGTTTTTGGTTTGGCAGGAAGCGGCGAAGATGCGCCAGAATCTATTAGGCTGGATTGCTTTGGTGTAGAGGATTTTGGCTGAAATCCAATAGTTCGGATCACCTGTAAAAGTATAGCTGTTGGAAACATGTTCTACTGGCATTATATATTTTGAGTACACCTCTCACTTGCTTACTGTGGTTCTCCTCGATTTATGTTTTAAAATACCTAAGTACCTAACAGCTTGCGTGTGATGTAGTTTAAATTATACGTTTTTTAACAATAAACGTCTATGTGCCTGCAACCTGTCATGTTTAACTATTATGCACAACGTGGATGTGTGCCAAATAATACATACTAATGATTGGACTTTCCTCTGACGTCTACTTGTGTAGGTACGTACTAGATCTAAAAATACCCCTAATGGGTTAATCCCTATGAGCATCTAATGTCTAATGAATAGCGGCGTGTTGATTTTTACAAATGTAGGTCACTTAACATAATTTGTCCCGTCTGGTAATATGACCCTGAAATACATCGTCCCATTCTGTTGAAATGTAATTATCGGACACAGGTAGGGGTGTGAAGGTCAACCTCTGATCGCCCCAACACGACACGTTACCTAATCGCATCACATAGAGATTATTGGAAACTGGGGCCCTGCTGATCCAGTTTTATCGGCGGTCCCTGGTGATTTTGTTATGCAAAATAGATTATTTGTTATGCAAAAAGATTAATTTCTTTCTTTATTCAATTAATTATCAAATCATTTTCAAATAGTCTTTTCCTCAAAGGTATCGCAGTCAAATACTCTGCTACTGGTTTTGTTTATGCACTAGGATAGAATCAGTAAAACCCTCATGGCGTTAAAGCCGTTACCTCATCAGCATTATGACTTTGGTAGCTCATTCTTTTGACTTTCCTGTAAGTTTCATCATCCAACGCTTCTTGAATTGCTGACTCCAATTTATCTTTGATTTCCTCATCGTTTTCTTGATTGAGGTCTTCCATGACTAACCTGAAAGATTAGTCCATAAGTTACGGTAACTGCTTACCAACAGGTGGGCCGTAAGCTTGTTTGCCACTTTAGTTGTATATAAAAAATCGAGAATAAATGTGACACGAGCTTAAAAAAAAAAATATCGTGAGGAAACTGGCATGTCTAGAACGAAAAACTTGAACCATGTCATCATCAGTTAGCGCTTCAATAGCCACATCGTAGGCTATGCTTATCAACTAGGTAGTAAGTACTAGTAGTTCTATGCAAAACGTGGCATGTGCCAAATTGAATGTTTGGACTCGCTTCTGTTTACTCCAACTTGGTATCCTCACGGATCTGCGTACCTACGAAGGAACTTCAACGTGAGGAATACAGTCGTGCGCACGTTTTTTTTTCTTAAATATAGTTTCTTTCTATGTTTCTACTCTTCGAAAATTGGAATTGCCGACTAGCTCATACGAAAAATGAAACTTAACGATTACCCTAGTTAGACGGACGATTCTTTTGTGGTGATTTCAGAAGTGTATATTATAAAAAGTTTTGTGTTAAAAGCGAACGTTATTTTTGATTTTACGGCCTTCTTGGGACTTGTTTTTGTATTAAGTATAATCAGCGAGATTTCTTGAATTTAATCAAACCCACGTTCTCATTGGTCTTCGTCAAAATCGCTTACTCATGTCTCTCGTCTTCTTCTGCTTTCTGCAAGTTAGCTCTATTGCTCTCCCGGGCCACCTTAATGTCCTGTTCCCAGAATCTCCTTAAATCCGGGCTGGAAGTGTACGGAGCGGCTACCTCCTTAATTTTCAGGAATATTATGGCCGTAATAAAAATGCAGATAACGTTTACTATCGTCAAACAGCAGCTTACAATACCTGGAATATGCATGTCTCAATTAGTCTAATTTTACTAAAAAAGTGGTACCTTTACTAACTACGCTCCAGATCTTGAGCCTAATGTTTAGTATGAGTATTTTCTAGTGTGTAACTAGAGATTAAAATCTCATTCTATGGTGTTGTGTAATTTATGAAGTTCACTTCATACCATTTTTGATTTGACCGTGATTTAAAATTATTATTAATTAAGGTTTTGTTGCCTTCTTAAAGCTTGTTAATATTCTTACGAAATAAATAGGTCAACCAAAACGTTATTTATACTTACCATTGATAGCAAATTCAATAGGTAAGTAGTCGTGGTACAGCGGCTGGTATGATGTATTGCCGAAGTAGGGCTCGCCCTTAATATGCGGTATTTTTACTCCCGGATACAGTAGCCATATGCACGCCAGCGCCCAGAATAAACCCTGAATGAAACACATGCGCAATAGTTTCTCCGCACTTAAGTATATGCACATGTAATGCACGTGCATCTACAATGTTCACGTATTAGTAATTGCTAGTAAGTGTTTAGATTCAATTAGCAGTCCGATAATTATTTCATGAAATTGTCAACAAGAAATTACAAGACAACACTTACACAGTTCACAACCGGTGGCAACAAAGAAGCAGAGATGGCGATACCAATCAGAGGACCGGCACTGCCCTGAAGCAATGCTAATGCAACACCAGTTCCAGAAGTCAACGCCCAGAGAACACCCATCCAAAGAGATCTTACGTTTCCTCTGCGAACAAAACGTTTACACGGATCTGAATTTATTAGATAGTTATTACAAAGTAGGTAATAAAATTTTACCGTGATTTCATTTCCTCAGTAGGCCAATCGCCAAAACCCCAAGGCATCTCTGTTGTTCCCAAAATAAGGCCAAAGATAAATCCAAAAACGAGAGAAAAGAACATGCCAGCTACTAGGCTCTCAAAGCCACTTCTGACGAGGGTTCTGTCAGATATAATGGTTCCGAATGTAATGGACATGACAGGACCCATTAGCGGTGATACCAACATAGCAGCTACTATGTTTGACGCATTGTTTTCTACCAGACCCAGAGCAGCAAGAGAACTGAAAGGAGAGGCAAAATGGTTATTAAACGTCGTCGTACGTCTTAATTTCTAACGTATTCAGTATTTAAGCTTAGACTGAATACTTACTCAGCAGTTATAATAAGCGTGAGATAGTCAAAAGATAGTTCTCCACCACCCCTTACTCCATCAACAACTTGTTTGACCGTCAGTTTAGATCTGATGGACTCTACAAAGTTACGCCATTTCTTCGCATTTTCGTTTTTGTGCCTGAGTAAAGTATCATCATTACATTATTGTTCGGGTTGTAAAAATATCTTGAGAATGATAATTCTCAAGTTTCTATTTTAATGAGAAAAATCAACTTACAATAGATTTTCATCATCAGAATCGTCATTATCAACCGCTGAATGCACCACGTTACAAGGAAGCACGCTAAAATAAAGTGTTTTTGGTTTTAAATGCGTGTTACAAACGAGCTCTTACTTTGTATGTAGGTGTAAGTAGGTACTTTACCTGACTATGGACTTGCATCGTATGCCAATCCCGAGCTGCGTAAGGCAGTGCAGCATAGTCTCACATTCGTCTCCAGTGGGCAATGGAAACATAACTTCAAAGTAACTACCCACCTTGTCAGGCAACCAAACTACATGTTCCACGTGAAGTTTGCTCAGCAATTCCTGCAGAATCTGCAGAACAATCCAAAGATTAATTTGGGAGTTAGTCAGAAGAATTAAAACACCATATAACTTCGATTTCTGGTTTTTTTT
The DNA here is from genome assembly GCA_958496245.1 of Perizoma flavofasciatum. Lineage (NCBI taxonomy): Eukaryota > Metazoa > Arthropoda > Insecta > Lepidoptera > Geometridae > Perizoma > Perizoma flavofasciatum. Next base: position 8,781,170 of record OY292431.1, read on the forward strand.
AAAATCTAGTTTGTTCGGTAACTTATCGTCGTAATAAATCTATTGGCAGGTAGTACTTACGCTTTCCATTGTGAAGAATTCATTATCTTCCGTTATGTTCTCCATCCTTAGATCGAAGGCGGCATTGTAATAATTCTGCGTCAAATGTATAGGAATACTCGTACTCCTTGCATTCTTATCCCTCAACTCGACTGCTAGGCGTATCGGCTTATAATCTTCATCTTCTATAGGAATTAGCTCTTTTGCTTTTCCGAATTTCAGGATATGTTCATAATTGCTGGATGGAATACAAATGACGAAAATCACCCCGGAAGGCATATCACTGTGGCTCGGTACAAATGAGAATGGCTTTGAAACCGTATGAATGTCATACACAGTGATTAACGTTTAAGTACGACCTTATTAAACTAGCACTAATGATGCTAAAGCCACCATGATAATACCAAGAGTAGGTATAGGCTGAACATGAACAATGAACGATTTACAGAGAAATACATAATGTGTAACACCCTAAGGCACAGAAGGCACTAGCCACTAAATCCGTTCTCGTAAGTATGGGTATACCATTATGTATATTTCGTGCATTTCACGAAGATGCGCTCCACCACAGACGCAATTATATTGACAGTCGTAGCAATGTAGTATATAGCTTCTAAAGCTTGAAAAGGGTAACTTCTCATAATGATATTCCTCTAGTAAGTAAAGTATTAGTTCGTGCCACGAACACAGGGTGTCAGAACATGTATTACCAACCTAAAAGTGATGATGCTGCCCATGAAAGTAAAAAATAATTTTAATTTCCAAAATTAGATTTTCTGGGAAAAAAATTTAAACAGTATTTTCGACTGTATGCCAACCCTAAAAATACTATTTAACGAACAAGCTGTTTAAAATGGGAAATCATACAGCTGATTTTTTAACCCAGTGTTTTTTATTTCGAAAAGTTATAGAACAAAGTTGTTGAACTGACCCTTGTTCATTCGTGTCTGTTGGAAGTCTAGTTAGCCTCATAAGGTTGCATAAGCAGAGGTTTAACGCCCAGTCTAAAGTGAGCCTAACTTACGTAACAACGGATAGTATACTATTTCCACCATATTCCTTCCATTTCGCTAGGTAGGTACTAGGTACACCCTGATTGTGTTTGGCTTCAGGGATAATGCCGTAAAGTTGTTAATTAAAAACATTTATCTTTGTCGAACAAGACTCAAGAACAAGACAAGTTGAGTAGATAATCTCAAAAAGTTTGGAAAGATCAGAGTTCTTGCAAAGAATTTCCAGATTATTATGTACCTAAGTACATAATAATGGAAATATTACTAAAACTTGAAAAATACTGGTATCTTCTTGCGAGGTGTGTACTTAGATATTCGAATGGCGAACTTGGATGGTCGCTGGTCAGGGAATGATACCTCTGGTGTCATTCCCTGACCAGCCATTAGTAATCGAAGCATCTATCGGTTACGGTAATCGATTACCAACAGGAAAACCGTATGCTTGTTTGCTACTTTAGTTGCATAATAATTTATTAGTCAAAATGTAAAAAAAATACTTCAAATATCAATTGCAATCCCAAGTTTACGGTTTCTATCCTGTAGGTACTCCATCATCAGATCCTCACGTGCTTGAGCTTACGTTATTTTGTTTACGCGGGATGACTCTTTCAATGACAATAAAACTTTTATGGGATCACCTCTGGATTCTCTACAACAAAATAATCATCAAATCCGGTTCATAACTGGCGAAGATAACAAGTAACAAACACTCATAATAATAAAAAAACGACAGCCGAATTGAGAACCTCTTCCTTTTTTAAAGCTTCTTTTATTAAACTTGTATAAAAAAAGTTACATTTCTGAAAACTAATAATTTATTTTGTTATAGGTATCTATCAGAGCCTATTATACTCCATATCTATTTATCATAAGGTTTATAAATAAATACATAATGGTGTAAAGGTAGGTATTACATAACAAGCTATTTGTGGGTATTAGGTACCTATGTACTCGTATGACAGTTGTCACAGTCGGTAGGTACCTAGAGCATACAATTTCTTTTTGCATCTACTGTAATACTAAGAGATGGTTCTAAAGTAGGCTGATATTCTTGAGGATCTTTATTCTCGTACCCCAAATTGTGGAAGCATAAGTCTGGAGAATCAGTTGTTCTTTCCAAATTGTTTGATTCTATTGAAGTATTAACAATGTTTTGTGATTCATTTTTGTCTTTGGAGTCCAATGGATTGTAAATTTCTTCTTTTCTGTGAAAGCGAAACAGTTTTTAGGTTTACGTACCTGCCTCAAAAGTAAAAAACCGATTCCCGTCTGTCTGTCTGTCAAGAGCCTTTTTCTCAAGTTGAAGTCTACAAAAATCAAGCTTCTAAATCAACGCAAAAAAATACGCCCATTTATGCGACACATTTTCAAAACCTATAGGGGTTTTGATTTATTTGCGGGTATCAAGCTCAATATTTAGCTCAATACCTAGAACGTTTTTTTTGTGCTAGACAAACCCTATTCGAAAAACTTACTGAACATTCTTAAGACAATCTTCAAGACTTTGAGCTTTCATCCTCTGTAATACATGTGGTCTCCTGAAGGTCACCGTATCACTCTGAACCTGGGGATCGTAGACACTTTTCGTTTCCGAAGAATCGTTTGACCATTTACTGCAATACAAATGTTGGATCTCGTAAAATGTCGCACCAAATTAATAGGCACCATTTAGTGCGAACAGATCTTCAGTTTGAGAGTCCTTTTATAGCTGAGGGACCGTTTATTAGATTGAAATCTGTTTTGCCGTTATCTATATCAAATCAAATATAATTGGATTTCGCTCTACCTTTGATGTTATTTGATGATTGACAAATGAATGACAATAATCTGCACCATTTGGTGCTTAGAATGATTGACAAAAAAAAAGCGTTAAAAAAAAGCTTGACGTGTGATTAAGTTTCTACAGCCATATAGTAGAACTAGCCTCTTCCCAAGGCTTCGCCCGCGTGGTACCCGCGTATATCGTGTATCACGGGTATCGTGGTACCCCCCTAAAAGTAGCCTGTGTTATTCTTGGTTGCGCTTGTTCTCGTGGAGATTGATTGAAAAGCCAAGAGTTGAATTTATCACTGTTTATTCCAGTTAAGCTTGCACGTTAAAAGGGTTACTACACTACATATCTTTGCGAGGTGTTAGGTCGATGATAGGGCGGGACACAATCCTATGCCAAAGATTAAATTAAAACCAATCCAAAGCTTCTGCCCACGGCTTCGCCTGCGTGGTACCCGGATAAAAGTAGCCTATGTGTTATTCTGATGTATAAGCTACATTACTGGGAAATTTCATCAATATCCGTTCAGTAGTTTTTGCGTGAAAGAGTAACAAACATCCATCCTCACATGTATATCCTTATAACTAACATATGAAAAAAATGCTAGGCTCCACGATAAATGAATCCTGAAATTTATCGTGAAATGAATCCATTTCACGATAAATGAAATACCTGTATATTTCCCAAGCGGTCGTGTTGTGCTCATTTTTAGAAGTCTGCAATCGATTAGTTCTCCACCAGGTAATATCCCTTTGTTCTAGTGGGCACACCCTTTTTACCTAAAAGTTGAAAGGTTAAACTTCAAACAAACATGTCTCAATGAATCTCTGTCATTTCATTTCGATACGACATTTTAATGGACAAAGCCACGAAGCTAAAATATAATTTTCATTTAGTACAATCCACGTATCAGGTTTATTGGTTCATTCCGATACGTAGACCATTGGACCATGCATTTAAAGGGAATGCACTATTTTTGCTCACGTGGGATTCAATACAGCAACAAAAAAACACGTTCACTATTGTAAATCCAATGATAGTCATTCTCAGATCTATAGCCTGTAAGTAGATTCGTGAGGTTACCAACGGTAGTCAGAGGCACGTCCAAACATCATATTTGTCACATGCCTACGTAGTTAGCTTCCGCGACAGGTCTCTAGCCCATCGTCGTTTATTGGAGCACTAACCAATAGCACATGCCCGTGAATTTTAGGTTATAGGGCATGCCAGTTTTCTCAAGATGTTTTCCATCAGCGTTTAATGCACGTTGTTCAATACTTGTGGAAAAATGCACGACTTCGTCAGCTTCGAACTCCGACCTTCGGATCGGAAATCTCGTTACCACCCAATAGGCGGCCACTCCTAGCATTATAACACAAGCTAATTTCTGCAAAATTTTAAAACCCCTACAACGTGTTTTCCATTGCCTATCTTAAAACCATCCTTGATGTTATACAAATCTTTTGAAAAACCCGGCATATATGGCTCTTGCTGTCCTGTAGGAAGTTTATTTTAGCAAAATAATAAAAGGTGTTTTCCGTCGTACAGTGCCCCCTAGTTTTTTTTTTGCGATTTAACCTATCCAAGTTTCGGAGATGAATAATAACAAACAAACAATTTCTTATTGTCTCACACGTCCCTCCTTTGTTTAGAACAATATATGGACATTTGAGTGGTCAAGGCAAACACATTATACGGGCTCCTTACGTCGTGAGTTCAAATACAGTCTTTGTGAGATGTGGGAGACATAAGCACCTTAAACTCCCAAACAATTGATAATGGAAAAAAAGTCGTAGATAAGTGTTTCCTTTCAAGTTATTAGTTAGTTACTCATTTTTATAGTTAACCCTGTAAAATATTCCCATTACCATTTTGTGAGTGTAATAATGGGTTACATAGGTGGAATTGGTGCTGAAGGCCGATAATCACGAGACTTATTTCTTGCAAACGTATTATCTAATGAACTCTGAAGTGTTACAGTGGTAGGCAATTATGACGATAACTGGCACTAATTCTCGTGCCAATAGAGAATTAGGTATATAAGTTCCTAGACATTTCTATGCATGTTCGACTTGTCGAAATACTACCAACCTTGTACACTGTAACTCCAGCAATGAATATACACAAGATGTTGATCAGTGTGAGGCAAAGTGACCTTGTGCCAAGCACTGCTAGTTCCGAAGGCTGCCCTACTCGCCAGGTCATATCGTTCGGCGATATCAACCGGTATATAGACATAGCCCATAGCAGGCCCTGGAAAATAAATATAAAATTTATTTGTATTTATTTCTTTAATAATCCTGCACAATGGAGTGCTGGGAGGACTTGATGCTAAAGCATTCTCTACCAGTCATCCTGGGCGTGCAGAAAGATGGTGTGTGTCCAGCTTTAGATAATTAAGTACGTAAGTAAGGTGCACTACAAAATATATCTTACAGCTGAAAATATATATTTATTGACTTTTAAAAGTCCCCGACGCACAAAGATGTTTGTAATTAAGAAAGTCCTAGAGAGCCGAAAATATTGACCAATCATCATCATTTTCATCGTCTACAGTCTATAGAAGTCCACTGCTGCACATAGGCTTCGTCCAAAAAGCGTCATGATGAACGATCTTGGGCTACCTCTAAGCACAGACTTTACGCAAACTATAAAACTTTTTTTCTGCTATATTTTTTCTTTCGTAAACTATGTCGCGTCGTCCTGTTTGTGGATTGCAGATGTAGAATAAAATTTAAATCAAGAGAAGCCAAACCCCCTTCAAAGTGATTCGTTAATACCGATACATCCCAGTCCACACAGTTGTACATAGGCACCTTCCGCCTCCAGGTCTTTAAAAAATGAATCATTTTCTTTCTTCATCATGAATAAAAAAAAGCTTATAAAAAATGCTTTGAAAGCACCGAAAATCAGCGCAACTTTTGCCAAGCTAAGGTTAGCGATTCGTCCGTGTGTCATTACATCGTAACCCGCACAAATAAGTGAGAAAAAAAAAAAAAAAAAATTGTATTTTCAGCCAGCGTCCATAGTATGCTCATCATCTTATTCAACGTAATATATTCTAAATAATGTTTTACGTTTTGCACATACATAATTAAATTAAACACTTTTAAACGGATTAATCGCGTTGTTTTATTTTTATTGTTAATCCTTGCTTTTCGTGATCTGTTTAAGAATGAGTTATTTAATTAAATATTTATGTAACATAAAAAAAAATAGGTACTATATTTCAAAAAATTCATAAATAATGCTGGACATTTTTCACAGGGCATCATCTATCTCCAAATTAAGCAGAGCTGGTTTTAAGGGAACTACGTGACTGATAATTATACTACTTATATACATTTTTTTTGTAAATACATACATAATTTTACATAAACGAATAATATATACAAATATATCCGTGGCGTGTAGTAAGTTTAAAAATATTTTTACTAACAGCATTCACAGCAGGTGGAAGCAATGACGCAGATATAGCGACCCCTACAAGAGAGGCCGTATAGTCTCCCAACACAGCCAGCGCCACCCCGGCACCACTCGGTATAGCGATCAGCATGCCAACCCACAGCGATCGAAATTCACACCTGAACACGAAAACAAACTAACGGGATTAAGGTCTACCCACGTCAGGATTAGGATGGGAACAAAACAATTCAATTATTGCCCGTTGCTCTGTCTACATATTCCTAAGATGGGAGGATGACCTCTGTAAATGTCTGTTTACAGAGGTCATCCTTTAGAGGTTAACTACAAAATGCACTGTTTTTGTAACACATAGTCGTGACCCTACACTAGGATTCTCTGTGTATATCCAGGAACTATGAGTACCATGGTAAGACAACACCCAGACCTGGGGTCTAGACAAATACCACTTTCTGTTGGTGTTAATGCCTGCAGAAAGACTGTACCCTGGTACATATAGTAGTCTGTGGACTGAATTGTATGGAAATGACATTAGCTGTGGATATGTCACGTGACAGCTGCCAAGTTTTACCTTGACAAATTTGCGTTAGTGTGAAAGGAAAACTAAGCGTGAGCTATTTGTCGAGCCATCCTAGCACAAAATATGAGTTATAATAATTATTATTTATGTATTTATATGCCTTTGTAAATGTCACTACAAAATGCAATAAACGCGCTAGGATTCACTGTTTGTGTTGTGGGTATCCAGGAACTATGAGTACCATGCTACCACAGCACCCAGACCTGGCACAAAATATGAGTTATAATAATTATTATCTAAATAAATAGATAAATGTATCTATTTATTCAGATAACTTGATCCATAATTTGTTAAAATTACAAACAATTAGATAATGTCATCATTTATTAATGTCCCGATTCAATAGACTTTCTGTGAGACTAGTTATTACGTAATACTTAGGTATATAACGTTCGTTGGTACCTACTCGTATGTATTTGTAAATTCATTTTAGTTGTTGTGTTTTATATTCGCTCATTGCTCTATCCTGTCTAAGGCTCAATGTTATTGAAATAGAAATACGTAGGAGGCTCCTTACCTACCGCCTACGATATTTGCTTGAAACTTGTATGTACTATCGTAGTTGCTCGACATAGCTACGCCCCTACTTAAGCTATCATTTCGATTGAATTTGTAAGACTGAGTAGGTAATCAATATTTCAAAACGGATTTAATCTCGATAGACGTAGATCACTAACGAGATCGAAATCAATCATGATAGCTTCGCTCGCGAATTACCTGGATAAAAAGTAGACCATGTGTTATTCTAGGCTTCGAACTATACCTGTTTAAAATGTCATCTAAATCGGCTTAGCCTTTATGGAGATATTTAGCAACAAACATCCAAGCTTTCGCATTTATAATATTCATTTGAATAATTCTTGTTTTTTTTTCCACAACTTTCTTGTTAACTTTGTTTTCTTGTTTTTTGTCAACAATCACGGACATTTTGAAAGTTCTTGATTCACGTTGATTTTATGAAGTTTTGAAAATGCCTATGTGACGGGTTATATAAGTAGGTACCTATTTAAGCATTATCTTGTAGTACATAAATTACAAATGAAAAACGAATGTCAGCGTTTCAAGCACCTATTTACAAGAAATATTTCGTCAAACGACGTAACAAATTAAGTTCTACACGTGCATAGTTTTATTTCCATACTAGCTATGTCACCCACCGCGTCGCATCGTTTGCCCGCTCTATTATTTCTTTTGCTCGGCTCCTAAGGGTCATAGCATGATACTTTTGTAGCGCATCAGGCTTGTTTGCGGAGCTGCGGCGGCGCGTACGGAAGGCTTTCATGCGATAAATCGTATAAGACGCTCCCCTACTCCAGCGCGCGCTAGGCAGTTACTGCATCCTGCAGATGATTGTGGCAGGAGCATACTGTCCTATCCAAAACAGGTGGAAGCGCATCATAATGGGATGCATTTAATTTAATTTGAGTATATAATTTCTTCTTCTTGTAATTTCTTTTTGTTTTTTCTTGTGTATTTTGTTAATGGTGTTAACGGATTATGTTAACCTTCCTCAATTGGGCTATCAAATCCATATTTTTTTTCCAATCCGTCTAATAGTTCCAGAGATTAGCGCGTTCAAACAAAAAAAAAACAAACACACTCTTCTGTTTGTTTTTTTTTTGCTTTATTATTAGTATAGATAGATGGAAGCTTCCGAATATAACTGGCTGGATTTGATAGAGAAAGAACGATAATTACCTGGACATCATCTCGCTAGTAGGCCAGTCATTCATAATACCGTACTGGCCGTCCACTGCACAGATAGCTAGGCCGAAGATAAAGCCAATGACCAGACTCATGAATAATCCAAGTAGTTCGTGTGTCACACCGATCATCTGTAGCGATCTGTCTCGAACGGCTGTGCCTAACGTCCCTGCAGTTATTGGGCCCTGGAATTTAAATACATAAAATGACCAAACGAGGGAAAGACAAAAGGTGGCTTCCCACTGTCTGTGATTTTACGGAATACCCCACACAAGCCCGCACCGGCGTACCATGGGAAGAGGCTCGTCCGTGGTAAACGCAGACGTGACCGTAGTGGTGCGTGGACTCATCCGTGGACCGGGGCGAATCGTAGGATTAGAATTTAAAGTCCAGAATAATTTTCCAAAGTTATCATTGGAAACCCATCGAAACAATTTTTGCTAGTAGGTAGGTATCCATACTAAATGCTTATCAAACTTTGTTTCATTCTAAGGACACAAGGAAAAAAAATCGGGCCACTCGCAGGGTAGGGTTCCGTAGTTGCCCATAAATTTATATTTACCACTTGACCCTAGCAAAATTAGCACTTTAAAGCTTAATATTAATATTTCGCGGATGGATCAGACTCCCCTGAGTCCCTGAGTAGGCTACCCTAAAAATGTTCTACCCTAAGAATAGTCTAATTCAGAGATCTGTTAAATGCTCTTTCATTCATTTTATTTTTGTTGTTAAGAAAACTGGTAAGTAATTACACAAAATTTTAGCTCATTAGGTACGCCTTAAACTGTAGGACAAATCAAGGTGTGGCGAACACCAGAACGGAACCCATATGGTTCCATTTTTCACCATTTGGCTTCGGAACCTATTTATGAAATCACTCAACATTTGAAAATGGATTGTAACTTTTCAGTAGAAATAAATTTAACACAGTTATGTCCTTTAAGAAGTATAAATAATTTATTGCAAATGCTACAAAACGTCTATTCATTTCAATATTTTTCATCTCAAACGTGACCGCGTTTGTGCGGGTTCTTTTCCAGAATTTGTCAACGTGATTGAAATTTGGAACAGTTCACGTGAAGCCTTAGTTTTCATTACCCACGTTTATCCCCTTTGTGTTACCGAACAAGGGTTGAAAATATAATTGCTTTAAACTTCAACCAATTTACAATTTCCAACTTTTACAGGTCAGGCTGTCATTTCCAAGGACACGTTTTGTGAGTTCGACCGTTACGTAAAAACTTCCTCGAAAATAAATTGCGTAACAGAAATGTTACAGGCAGGAATGTTTTACCTATACAATAATAATATGGTAGCGTTCTGAAACTTTTTTCCTTTTCCTTTTCACACCCACTCTTTAAAATACTAACGACTAAAAAAAGAAGAGTACATTTATATGAGACCTAATGTGTCTCATTAGGTACTCGGAAACCGGCATGCCCTAGATTCTAGGGCCTAGAACAAAAGTTCGAAGGCATGTGCCATCGGTTTGTGTTTCAATAAGCGGCGATGACCTTGCAAACAGTCACGTGGATTGCTAACTACTATGCAAAACGTAGCCATGTGTCAAATAAAACGAACCCTAACTAAGTAGAGATCTGAGGATGATTGTATTGTTTTTCTTCGTACCATTAGAGGAGATATCAGCATGCTAGCAACGAGAACAACCGTCGAATTCTCCACTAATCCGATACTGGCAACCAAAGCAGCCACCAGGAGCAAGAAACACCAGTCGAAGGTCACAGCTGCATCAGCCTTCACTGCGTGCAGGACTTGCGCCAAGTTGGTGCGCGCTCGGACGGACGAAGAGAACCGAGACCACGGACCGGTTTTGGAGTCACTGTTGAACAAAATGCTGGTGAGAAAAAGTTTAATTTAGGTTCTATTAGAGTACATATTATTTAGCTTGCAAGTCTTACAGTGCTGGGTGAATTGAGGCTCATTAGAGCGGTGTGAAATAATTCGCGAAATCTTGATGCGAATATGAAAAAAGGATCAAAACTCATACGTTTTTTAGCAGGGCTTTTGGGATAACTATCATCGTCTTCAAAACAAAACATAAAGAGTGATCGTTAAATCTTCCGATTGGAATAGATGGACATTAACTTTCAAATTCCTCTTGTACTGTTATTGGATTTCAAGTTAAAATTGATTCCGATACAGTTTAATTGATCGAAGCATCCGTTATCACAAAGGCTCCCTGCTCCTAATTAAAGTAGGCATGTAGGGTTGTACAGTAGGCATTGAAATGATTGCTACTTTTAGTACATTTCCATTCGATATGTTGAATTTCGCTGTGATTTTTAACAGACAGTGTGGAGAAAAGCACGTGTGACGTATGAAAACTTATTTCATATGATTTTTCACATACTACTCATGAAATTTTCCATGCCTACTGTAAAGTCGTACGGCGCAGAGACCTCTACGTTCTAAAAAATATTTTGGTGTGAGAATGTCCAATGAAAGACCGAACGGTCCTAGCTAGTTTGTGAGGTTTCTAATGCTTGCCGCAGTTCCCACGGAACTTGGCACTAATAGGATCTTTCAGTAGGAAGTTCTTGTTTCATAAAATTGATCTGGCTTCTTTAACACATACAATTCTGGATCAATCCGGTTCGGTGGTCACGTTTCCCTCTCAAAAGTAAAGTGTAGAGTTTGAGATATCGATGTACTTAGGTACTTGTGAAGAGCTTTTGAGTGGGAAGTGGACAAGGGAAGTCTTTGTTTATGTTATCTAGATAAGGAAATGCTACTGTAGTATTGTTATAAGAAACGGTAATATCACATAGTAGCTGGTTATTACCAGTTCCATAGGCAATCTAAGTTGGTAGTACCTACTCTGCAATATCTACCTACATTAAGAAATACATAAACAAAATTACATATCGCTCTGCTAAAATAATAAGTTTTCTAACGAGTTCATTTTCAATGCTGTACAGCTTACAATTTCAATGTTGCAGTTTCTATCAGATGATGATTTGAAAGGTTGAGAAATATAGAAATACTGCTGGATCTCCCCCAAAATACCCTTGACGAACGATCTTAAGTCACCACCATCAACCAACTTTCTGCAATATTTAGTATGTTTTCAGATCCATAATTACAGTACTGTAGGTACATCATATTTTTCTGTGCACTTATAAAACTCGCAAGAATATTACATATATTTCAACAGAATTGCTTCACTCTGATTGCACTCAGTGCTTACTTGCCTAACCATAAATTGTAGGTAATTGTACCATGGAGGTAATTTTCACTGATGTTAGTTATTACTTTTGAAACTTGAGATTTTCCTCTTCCGGTGTCAGATGTTCATTAGATCCATAGAAGAGCGTGCAAGGCACCACGCTCAAGGAAGATTGGTGCCGCGATCCGATCCCAAACGTTCTGAGAACTTGGAGCAGTTCTTCACAAACGCCTCCTGACTCCAGTGAAAAGGTCACCTGAAAGATTCGCCAGAATTTAGTGCCTCATGTTTACACCACTTTTTGCACCCTATCATTAAAAGCTAATCACGAGAAGTATCTTTTCTCAACAAATCAAATTATTTCAAGGAGATAAAAGCAATCTCAACAATTTATGCATAATTATGTTGTTTTTTTAGGATTCGCCGTGGGCGAAGGCCCGCCTGAGCCGCAGAAGGTTGCGGGTTCGATTCCCGCCGCGGGGCAAATATTTGTATCTGCAAATATTTGTCTCGGGATCTGGGTGTTTTCTATGTATGATATGTATGTATTAACAAATAAAATATGTATATAAGTAGTATATCAGTCATGTAGTTCCCAAGCTCTGCTTACTAACACAAGCTCTGCTTACTTTGGGGCTAAATGATGCTGTGTGAAAAATGTCCGGCATTATTTATTTATTTAAATATTTATGATACTTTTAAAGATGAAAAGGTCTTTTTAGAACATTAAGGCTGGTATATTGTCTTCTTCATCACCTATTGTGTGGTATATTAGAATGGTCGGGACAAAATGTAGCTCTGTAATGCTTATGACTGATTTCTATCTGTATAATAAGTGGACTTTAATGGACAACTGCACAATGGCTAGTGGAAATTATGTTATTAAAGAAATGAAAGTAGTTTTTGCACTAAAAACACCAATATAGTCTTGTGCAATTGATGTAGCCTGGAAAAAGATGACACGCTGGGCTTTGCGCTCCTGAAAGGAAAGTTCGTGAAATATGTCGTTTCCATGTAAAAATACATGAATTTCAACGCTAGACTGCCCATACCAGTGCTTCAGTTAGCTAAAGCATATACTTAGTTGTATTTAAGTAGAAGCCGCAGGTTCGATTCCGCCTCGATCCATTTGGTTTATTAGCTTTTATGCACTTTGGAATATTCAACAGTCTAATGCCCGCCGTAGGTTTTTAGCAGAACAGATTTCTGTGAAAAATCATTGAATTAAAACTCTCCGTTACGTTTACGTTACGTTAATTTTCAATGGAAAAAAATATCATTAAACACGATTTAGTTTCTGCCTGAGCTTAGAGTAGATAGATGGGCATAATTTTCCGTAATAGTTACCTGCCAGAATTTGTTGTTTTTCGTAGAACACCATGTGGCGTTTTTCACATCCAATCGATTCACCACATCCGACAGTATCTAGAAGAAATGGCAACAAAAGTACACATCGAATACAATAACTGTCAAGATTGTAAAAGCATTCACGACCTCACTCACATCTCAACTCTGCCAAAGGCTTAATAGAGAACTCGTTAAGACACTCTTAGTACCTACCTATAGTTATTTCATAGAGGTAGTCACTAACTGTCATTCCCAATAAGTATATGTTTGATCAGACAGTCCCCAAATTCCAAATTACATTAGCAAAGTGGCTATGGAACCGAAACAATATCACGTTTTTCTAGTTTAGCATCAAAGTTTGGGAAATTTCAGCCAGTCAAAGAGTCGTTTTTCATTGCCTTTTTAGTTGTGTAATTAGGAGGCTGTCGGCTGATCCAAGATCTGTTACCATAGCATCATCGTCATTTTTAGATTTGAGAATAAATTTTGCCATGGTTATTGATCTCGAATCGAAGTTAATTCTCATAATTAAGGATGACAATAACTTGACGCTACTAAAATTAAAATTGCTATACTCTTTACAAGTAGATAGTAAAGTTCGTACTGAATTCAATCAATCGATGTTGAAATATCTATTGAAATGCATTGTTCTGATTAATTGAAAACGAAAGAGCGATAACAATGTTATGAAGTGATAGCATTAACCATTGCTAATTATTACATTTTCACAAGAAGACTATATTAGCCAAAATATTGTTATTAAAAAAACAAAACACACATTTTGTTTGTTTGTATCGGTGTTTTATGAGATATAAGTACGAGTAAAGTTACGGAGCAAGCATCATAAAACCGTAATTTAAGGTATAATAAAAAGGGTAGGTATTTTTTCCATCTTAGATTTGCAGTAACGGTAAGTTATTTTAAACCGCAATAGAAAAGAGTTCAGAAAAAAAGTGTTTTAGTACAAAAAATCTGGTATGATGGAAAGGCCACTTTCACAATACTGGTCTTTCAGTCATGATCCTTTTCAGATTCATTATACCTTGACCTGCACCCTAATTACACTATAAAATGGTTATAGGAACGAGACAATACTACTTATTTTACCGGGATAAAAAATGTCCAAACTTCTAAAACCAACTTGATATTTTAAAGAAATAACTTGATATTTTCCATTGCTAAGGCTGGCAAAATGAATCGTTGCCGTTGCCATTTTGTTAGTGTACTTACACGAACACACTAACACACTAACACAGTGCGACCAAGAAAGAACCAGTGATATAACGAGCGAGGGCGAAATATTTAATTTATCTGTATCATCTTAGAGCTCACTATATTTTAACACTTACAGTCTCAAGCGGGGTATCCCAATGAAAAGCGCCAAGGACGTCGATGCCTCGCACCGGTCGGGTTATTTTCAGTTTATTTCTCTTGGAGTTCAGCACTTGTTTAATCTCTTCCCAAGGCGATTTTAAACTCTCCCCATTATCTGCCTCGGCATCCGCATTCAGCGTGATCTCACTCTTGGATCTGTATAAACCACTTTTATCGAGATAATCTAATTTGGATATTGGGATATGTACATCTCCTTTAGAATGCCCTAATACTTTGTTCCGAAAAATGCACGAGTCGTTTTTGTGTAGGAATACTTCATGATCCTTTTGTGGCACGTTTATAATGAACAATACTCCTGTCATGTTGACAAGATATTTTATTTAAAAAATATAATAATTAGTCTCTGCGCACGCGACGACTATCAGACTACAATGGAATGATTGCCACTGCACTTTATCGCTTGGTCTATGATATTATTCAACAATTCTTGACGAAATGTCGTTGTTGTCGCGGAAGACCACGAAACAATTGACTTCCGTTTTATATTTTGCAAGTATCTTTGTCCGATATTCGTTGTAAAATGTGGAAATCTTTTGTTTTACTGATTTTTTGGGTCAATGCTTTTTCATTTGGTTGTCTACTTCAAAAATTGCCGTTCTGTTTGTATGCTCATTTTTAACTCGTTAAGTAGGTGCCTCACTATACTTTGTTACGAATAAGTATTTGGAATCAACCTGATTATCTCTAAGAGCCCTAGGAATAATACGATGACAATAAAATAGAAAAATAGAATCGGCGTAATGTCTTTTATTCTTTAATCTGTGTGTGCGTCGCGGTTTATCGTTATAAATATTTTTTAATCTGAAGACAAAATGTGGCTGGTTGCGGCAAGAGCCATTGTGTCTAGACGGTAGGCTTTAGTCAACCAGGAAAACTTATAAATAAGGGCAACGCTGGTTAGACCCCTAATAATTTGGCTAGATTAAAAAATAAATAAATAATGCTGGACGTTTTTCACACAGCACAAACTAAGAGGAGATTGTATTATTTATTTAGATTGTTATTTTTCTTAACTTTTATCTTTGCGTTGAATTTCGCAAACAGTAAAACGGTAAGACAAACAACACGGTCACGTGATCCCACCAGCTGCTCCTATAAAAAGAGCATCAGGATTGGATATTGACTAGCTTCACGTGTTCAGCTTCATCTCGACACAAGTATCCCCTCAGTAACCGTTCTAGGATAAAATAAAACTCATAGCGCGCAGCCGTGGTGGGGCGGGGGAAAGCCAGGCGGCGCAGGGCGGCCGGCCCGCCCGCCTTACAGTCGCGGCGCAGCCTGCCGCTCGCGCGATCCACGCGCCTTCCCTCGCGACGCGATCAATACCACAAAAGACAACAAACTCGTTGCAAATCCCAAGTAAAACTACCGCATTTTAACCTTAAATCTAAATTCTAGTGCATATCTCACCATTCGTATTTCAGCCCTAACTGCCAAAACCAACACCATAAAACATGACCATCTTCAGAAACACATGATCACCATCTATGTAAGCTGTTCTTGGTCTTCATGAATTCCCATGAGGACTACGTTTTCGCAAACATACGTAGGTACCCAAGTTAAAATCACGTTACGTAAATGGGAAACGCTGGCTTCGAAATCGATAATTTATTAGATTGAAACGTGAACATAATCTTTTCCAGTTTTAATAGTAAATGCTCATAAAAACTTTATAAGATTTTGCTTGGACATTATTATCACCCCCGCATTTGACTTACCAGACCATTTCAATCAATATCACTCATAAAATCTAAGTTGAACGCGTCCCCAATTTTCGGCGTCCCCTTCCGAACCATGCTCGTATTATGATTCCTAAAACCCTTCTCAATGAATATTGAGAGAATGTTGTCACAGGACAACATTTACATTACATAACTTCTTACTTGTGACGTAAGTACCATTCATACTTTACCTATAAAGCTTCAACTTTACTGACACAAAATCTAATTTAAATCTCTTAACATAGGTACTGTCAATCTTTTGAAAAATTACGTCAACTTTTTTCCGTTTTCTACCTGCCGACGTATGCCAGCCGTGACCTTAAACTTTGTACACGTAATCCTTGGCTCTACGCTAGAGAAAATATTGCCAAACTGTCTTGATAGAGACTTGCATGATTTCATAAATATTTATGTTATTCATCTTGCATTGTGTAACTGTAGGTATAATCAGCTGTTCGGTCGGCATGGATTCGAACAGAAGAGTAAAAATATGAAAGGCGCAGGCGTTCGAACATAATGGTATATCTGACTTCAGTTCAAATGTCGAAGTATAACCTTGCCAGTGATCTAGAAAAGCTTTCAGATTGCTCTTTTCAGCTGACTTTCATTCATTGTACATAAATAAATCTAAAACAAAACAATTACAATGTTTTTTTGGATTCTATCTCTATTGAAGAAACAGTGCATAGTTGGTTAGGAGATTCTCGTAAATATCTATTAATACCTACGTAACTTTGGTATTACGCTTTATTACCTAAGCATTTGGGTTAATGTTAGTTGTCGGACAAACAGGCTGATCAATAAATACCGCTGTAGGGTAGATTTTAGTTTCGGTCCAGATAAAGAGATACTTAATACTAATTAGCTTGTACTTAGCAGCAGACATAATGAAGAGTTTCTCCCGTTGCTATAGCAAAAAATGTCTTTTTTATACAATTTCTAGTCAGATCTAGCGTTTTTAACTACTCAAAAAAAACAAACTAAACTTTACCTACTAAACCTAGTTTACTCAAATTATAATGAACGAGACTTTCTCATTTCTGGATTAAGAATAAAGTACGTACCTACCTAATAAATGAAGAATTGTCTTCGAAGTGTATAGAGGTATACTATCGACTGCAATATAGCTAATTTCTCGCCGAAACTTGATTTATTAAGATCGACAGAGGCAATGTGAGCCATGAGAAACGTAGCGTAAAATTAACAGTTACATGTAGGTTTTCTACATATGTTGAGTATAGCGTCAGCATAATTTGATAATATTTTGAATTGATAGTTAATCGTAGTTAGAGATTTCCAAAATATGTTTCAGACAATTGAAAGTGAAACTTAAAATCATGATTTTTATGGTAGCCCGTGGCTGTAGTAAATATGACTTATTCTTGCTGAAGCTCTTCAGACGACCGCAATATACCAAGTACGTACAGCGATAAAGGTCACAAGAGTTAAAATATTTTAGTCGCAAAAACGTTAATTAAAAGCGCTTCTTTTTCAGATTTTTATCAACCTCGGTTTCACTCTTTGCAAAAATACGAGCAGTGCGAGAAAGCTGAATGCAAAGAAGTAATCAGTTTAAAAACAAAGAATCCCGACTGCAGTTTCTTAAGCGTGGTTCTATAGGTAATTTTAATAATCCTTCAAAATTAAAATTTAATACAAATGACCCTTCGTATTAG
Organism: Perizoma flavofasciatum; assembly: GCA_958496245.1. NCBI lineage: Eukaryota > Metazoa > Arthropoda > Insecta > Lepidoptera > Geometridae > Perizoma > Perizoma flavofasciatum. The sequence continues at coordinate 8,799,026 of OY292431.1, forward strand.
TATATCCTCTGTACAATAGTATTTTTTAATATTTTATATATTTTATGTGACTCTCGTGATCAAGACGAATCCATTGAAACCTCATTTTTTTGAAATCTATCAAGCCATTTAAGGTACAGAATGAGCTAAAGGATTTTTGGTTCATCGGATATCGAATATGGTGGCTGATTATTTCTTGATATTATATATCAAGACGACCCGGAGGGAGAGCGTCGCGATCATTCAACTTAATGAAGGCTTTCGGAATGAGTCGAAACTTAGTCGGTGCCTTCAATAGTAGTGGCCGCACTAACACGAAAATACAAATTTTACAATTGTGAATGATATAGATATCCCATAATTTTACGCTACGTTTCTCATGACTCACATATAAAAACCAGTTTTCACATATAAAATATCTACGGAGGCAGTAAACGCAATATATTAGTATCAGCGCACCGCTATTAGTATAATGTGGTTTCCCCGGATGATTTGTTAAGGACATTGCACCCCGACCCTGGAGATTAATGGAAGTAGGTACCTATGGTGCTCTACGTATATACGTATATATTCAACTACGTATATATTCTCTACGTATAGTATATTCAATGGCGTTTGTGTTAAAATCAGCTTTTTAAAATTGGTCGTCTAAGGCCTGCATTCCAGAACGAATTTCGATTTTTCGAACTGAATCTAGACGACAGTTTTCAACGGAAGTGTACAAAATCATACCTTTACCACTCAAGTTTTTTTCTTAAATACGAGATTATTATTAAGATCTAACGACCGACGTTCGCAGGCGTAAATATTATAGTTAATAACTTAATTTGAAAATGTGAAGGATGATGATTCTAACATGGTCAATATGGCACTTAAAATGTCAATCTTACTATCCTACTAATATTATAAACGCGAAAGTTTGTGTGTATGGATGTTTGTGACTCTTTCACGCAAAAAATACTAAACGGATTTTGATGAAACTTTACAGTAATATAGCTTATACATCAGAATAACACATAGGCTAGTTTTTATCCGGGTAACACGCGGGTGAAGCCGTGAGCAGAAGCTAGTCTCCTATAATATAAGGCTGTGTAAAATACCAGCCTTCAATGATGAAGAATGTCTATGAATGAGTAAAGGGTATTTCTGCGTGATGATCAATGTTACCCAATATTATTGTCATCGGACATGATATATTGCATGTCTATTCATTATTCGGTGTTGTTATGCCGCACAGACCTAATGTGACACATTTATAACCATACGATACGATGCTTATAGTAAATGTTATGATAAAATTGGACTACGAAATTAAATACAAGCCTGCAAACATTATTTGGTATACAGGTTGTCCAAGAACATGTATACCAATTCCAAAGGGGATGAAGAAAGAGAGCAAATTTACCTAAAAGTTAGGTCAATTTATAAAAAAACAATATAAAGATAATTATTTATTAATAATTTTATAACATTTAATTAATTATTAGTTTTGTGTTTAATTTTATTTAGATAAGTTACGTATTCATTAAGATTTGGTAAATACTAATAATAAATTAATTTGGTCCTAAAAATCGATGTGCTTTTTTAGTACCATAATTTTTTTCAAGGAAATATTTTTCTATAATATGCTGTTCAAAATTTTGGCTAAAAGAAGTAACAGACAAACAACCTCATACCATAAACATTGCGGTAAAACCATGGTAAAACAAATAAAAAAATGTGACGCATCAAACAAAATTCAGTGTAACAATGCAAGCTGAACGCGTAGGAAATTGAAAACTGCGTCAGATAAATCCAGTTAATACCAATTTAAACATCGTTTCCTATGTATAGCATTACGTGTTATTATTCGATTTTTGATGCTTATACTGACATTACCGCTTTGTAGCGTGACTACCTAGTCCTCTACGAAGCGTAGAGACCCTGCTACGAAATCGTACCAAAATAGTTACTAAATCTTCTATTGGACCACCAAATAAATAATAAATTTTCATTAATTACGATTAAAAAAGACTGATTGAAAATATATGAAGTTATCAGAAGCGATATTGTTATTTGTGCCATCGGGCACAAAGCCAAAGTCAAAGTCAAAAGGTTTTTGTTCATTGACACAAGGATCATATAGAATCATATATCATATAGATCATATTACCTTGGTTATCCTTGCTTTATCCTACTTTACGTCGGACAAAAATGTATTTCAGTACATTGAAGAAAAATCCAATCCAACATTTTTCGCTACAATTAACATTTTGTTCTGGAATGTCAGCAGAATACTGAAAAGATAAATACTTTTTCAGTATTCTACGTCGCATGTCTGTGACTGCATTGGCCGTGAACTTCATATATCTACCTACCTACAACATTATCTACTAACGATTTGTAGATACATCAACCGATAGCCTGAGGGTATAGAATTTCTGAAATAGCCTTCAATTACTATGTACGCGTATTTTTTTAGTTGTATGATACCGATCACAGCAAAAAATCACCCAAAATTCAAAGTTTGCTGATTTAGACATGCCTTACTTTTTACCTATAAGCTTGGTGGCAAATGGGTCTAACTAATATTTGATCAGCTTATGGCTCCGAAAAAAGAGCCATAATTATCTTCTTTCGAAAAAAAAAACTACAAATAAAGGTTCATTGTAGCTGACTATGAGTGGCAACAAACGGACAAGGTGCGGTAACTCGGTCAAGGAAATAAGCGTAATTCACTGGGACTTTCCGATACTTTCTTCAGTTGTTTGCTGACGAAACCGAAACAGATACAGAGTACTTGGTTCCGCGCTTCAATTGAAAAACGTTTTTCGATATTATTTTACTGCCTATGATTGGCAGCTACAGATGGCCAAAGAAAATATGGATGCGTAAAGGATGACATGGTAACCATGGAGTGAGTACTGAGATGACGGCTGATAGAGAAGAGTGGAAGAAGAAAACGTGTTGTGCAAGGACAAGAAGATGATGATAGTTGGCAACTACAGATATAATGCTACGTGGTTGTAACTAACTACCTTAGGTTATCCAGTAGATAGATAAACTAGACGGATTCAGTTAAATCAGTTATATCTTGAAACTTAAGTTTGACCTTAATATTCCTACTTCATAGCACATTTACTTTATGGTGCATCCTCACTTCATATGCGTAGCTAAATATCGGCAGCAAATAATACTATTTTAGTATTCCATCGTTTCATTTTAGGACCAATGCCAGCCAACATGAAGTTATGAGTATGGAGTCGATGTCAGTTGAAGTCAATAGCCTCACAACTGGCGCCTTAGCCTCACAACTGGCGCCTAGCTGTCGCGATTATTTGAGCCTTTGGCAAGGTAGTCTAAAACTAACTCGAACTGAACTCATCATCGTCGTCGGCCGGCAAAGTCCACTGCTGTAGGCTTCTCTAAAGAATGTCACAAACCGTCTAATATCTTCCTACGATCCGAAATGTCATCAGTCCATCAAAGTGAGCAAGCAGCTTACTTTATTTCCGCTGCCCCCTTTCGGTGCCAGAATACGGACACATTTAAAATAGCCCTCCTACAATAGAGTAGACCTGTTCGATGCACGATGTCAACTCAGCTCTATGATGTCTTTAATTCACTTTTTAGACTTTTTAGCGCTTATACTAATCCAATCTATGCATTTGAGCACCCTTTGGTGTTGTTACTAAATCTACTCATTCAGAAGGCTTATGGAGGCCTTCGTATCTATTTAATAAGTCTGTGTATAAATATCTTGTGGAGTCCTAGAAGTCAATTAGCATTTATATCCTTGAGGGTAGCTGGCGCCGGATTGTCGCGTTCCACAAGCTTACATTATAATAATTGAGCTTTCAAGCCGTTTTGTACGTGAACAAACTTGAATGATATCTTTGGACGTGTCTGTGTATTCGTGGAGACATTTTTGAAGCTAATAGCTTCTATAACTCTCGGGAAAATAAGGACACTTTACTAGCAAGGTACATATGGAAGGTGTCTATGCTTTTCAATTTCTTTTGAGACAGTTTCTACTCTTGCTAGTGAACATTTCAAAGACGTTTGTATTCATTGAAATTAGAAGGATTATAAACACAGTGAATTTAAAATTCCTTAGTGAATTTTACGCCGATTAATGCCTCGCGACTAAGCCTAGAAAAGGCAAAAAAAAAGATTTGCTTGCTTTTTTAATGATACTTAATTAAGCTTTATTAGGGTACCAATCAAACAGTAATGTAAGGGCCAATTCTCATCATTTTTTTCTGGTGTTCAAAATCATTCTGTTTGCATTGCATTGAAATGGTCAAAACTAAAATCCGACGTCATAAATCAAATAGGCAGTTAATAACATGAAGCTCGGCCTTGTTCTCTTCTCATCGAGTAGTACCTACCTGCCTACTTGATTTAATGTTATTTTGTTTATGCACAATTTTATGCGCATTTATCAGCATTGCGAATGGTAAGATTTTGCACGGAGTTATGGAAAGTGAAGTGGCACGTGTCCAGTGCGCTATTGGGACTGAAAACTGATGGAAGCTGTCTAGTACAATTAGTGTATATACTACGTGTTTTAAATAGATGTGTCTGAGGTGACAGTGGCAGTGATAATGACGTCGCTGAAGCACGGAGTCAATTTGAGTCGACGGGCGTGTAGGCGGACTCTCTTGCTGGCTGCAATCCTGTCGGTTGCGAGTTCCAGTCCCATCGAGGTGAGTCATCCATAAGCCTACAGATATTATAATACTTTAATAATAATGATAAACGATCAGTTGATGGAGTAAAGTTAGGTACCTACTCCCATATACGTAACAGGATCGGCAATATAACTAGACCATCTAATTAATCTTTGTTTTTATAAAACATTGAGTGAATTTTAATGAAAATAAAATCTGTATTTATTATCTGAAAACATAGTCAAAGGTTATCGTAGATACCTACCTACTTATTCTGTTGTAATAGTATTTGGTGTAATAAGGTATTTTATATACTTTCCTTGAGAGTCTCGTTATCTTGCCACAGCCTGTGCCAAAATCACCATTGTTGAGAAACTTAAACTTATCACCCCCAAATTATAATGGCCTGAAATCAGGTTGGCCGTAAAGGTGCATAACTGCACAGATGCCGACTACCAGTAACCAAGTCCTACTAAATATTATGAGTGAGACCAATTAGACCAATTTAGAGACCAATACGAACTACAACAGACGCAATAAAAATAAATTATTACTACCTTCCTCGAACCTTCAAACATTTGGTAAGAGTCCTTATTTTAGACTGATTAGAATATACAATGAAATACCCGAAACTTTAAAAGCAGAACAAAAAGATAAACTGTTCATAGCTAAACTTAAAAATCTGTTGATAAAAAAATGCTATTACTCCGTTGAAGAGTTTATTGTAGACAAACTTTGACTTTTTCTCCTTCCGATGTTTCATGTGACTGACCTACCTATGCATCTACCTTAGTATAAGTATATTTGACTTGGCCTCACCTAACTAGTTTTGATTGATTGGACATTTCTATTTAATTTAATTTATAATACCAAACCAATACAGATAATTTGAAATTTTATTTGCTAATTATGTATTTCATTGTTGACTAGATTGTGATTGAATTTGATTGCCTATGTTTTTATAAGTGATTTTTATGATTTCTTCAACCTATTAAATTATATTTCATTCTTAATAACAGATTTAAAAAAAAAAACAGTTAATTATTAACATACACAATCGAACTCAAAGTTGCAGCGCCCTAACGGGGTTCATGTACCTACCTACTTTCTTATGTATTGTTTAAACACCTATACTAAACTGTGTACATGACAGCAATAAAATAAATATGAAAAAATATGAATATGAGTGAGAAAGTTGTTAATAATCTCCGTTACGGTGGAACACTTTTTATCCGAGTACCGGGCGGGCGAAGCCGAAGGCAGAGCCTTGTTAGCAAATAAAAACTCCATACGATAAGTACATATACACCTACTTGTAAACATAACTTGAGTAGGTACCTATGATGAAACATTTTATATTAAGCAAAAGAATTAAATTATTCATAACATCTGTACGGTGCTATTTGACGCGCCGTACAAGGTTATCGCGTGAGCTCGCTTAATCTTGACCTTATGATAAGGGTTTTTTTAGAAATACTTATTTAAACGCAGGTATGTGCCAAATATAATGTTTGGACGTGCCTCTGACTACTCCCTAAATGGTATTCTCAAAGATCTACAAACTGAGTATGTATCTGAGGATGTCCATCGGGGGAATACAATCGTGTGCGTGTTTTTTTATGCCTGTCTGCATTAACGCTAAGCAAAGACTTAAGCCATGACTCAGACTTAGCGGCAGTTTTTTATGAAAAAATGATAGTAAAGGAAGGCGGTGGCAATAATCATATTATTATACACAGTACTTGTGTGGGGGGCCCACACTGATGCATGCGAACTTTCACAACCTCTTGGGCGCAAGGTGCCCGCGACACCGCGCTAATTTAAATAGGCCTCTAAACATGCCAAGTCTTTGACTAAGCTTACTGCAGACTCCTCACTATTCCTACCTAATCACTTCATAGCCTGCCCTTTTCTAACAATAAAAAAACTTTTATCTAATAGATAAGTGATTATTTAATATATATAATTTTATGAACATTTTAGGTAGGTACAAGAATTACCTACAGGCCATAGGAGTACTGCCCCAATCGCTTAGCTAAGATCATTGGATGGGTTAAATAGCCTAGAGTGTTTTTTTTAAATAACGGGCAATAAACAAAGTTCCTAACTATTGATCATTTAAGTTTAGTTTTATGGTATAAAGGTTTTTATATTTCAATCTACTCTGTACAGCCCGGATAGCTCAGCCGGTAGAGCATTGGACTTTTAATCCAAGGGTCCAGGGTTCAAGTCCCTGTTCGGGCGGACTGCTTTTTGCATTTTCATTTTTTATTTACTTGTACGATCTCTTGGATTTTTGCATCTATTAGCGATTATTAGTTTCCTTTTAATATTTTGTTTCTGGGTAATTAATGATTAATCAAATACATCGTTTCCAAAATTGTGGCAAAATCAGTGCCTATTTGAAATTTATTGCCGGTCATCGTGGTAATATTGCTTAGAAAAATATCCAGCGCTCAACATTATGTAACGAAACAAATTAAATATGTAGGGCTTTAGTTAGGGTGATGATAGGAAATGGAATTTTAGGAAAACATCAACATAATGGAGAGGCGAGGTGCTTTTCTTTAGGCACCTTTTTAGGCGCTTTCTAGTTACGTCTTATTTTTATTTGAATACTAGCAAGCCAATAATTTTAACAGACTGCTGATCTTCCAAGAGATCTCGAAACGTCAGCTAGGCGAAAAAAATTAAAAAGCTGATTTTATTATCAAAGTAATGTTCTAATTTGTTGTTTAATCCAAAATAAGTACAGATTTGGCTGATCATTTATTGATGATACAAGCATAAATTACTAGGACGTAAGTAAATCTAGACGTGATTCAAGGAAAAATACAGTTAGCAAAAAGGTACCTAAGCCACATGTCTATTGCATGAAAAACTAAGGTTTAGTAGACGCTTGTCTGTGCCCTTGTCATAAACGAATTCGAAAAAAATTTCGAATGCTTCATCATCGTGTGAAGCTAAACTTCTATGTTGTTTCTAACCAGTGACACTATTTATGATATTGCTTTCACCAGACGAAATATCGAATTAATTGAGTAAAAAAATAAACGATTTTTGAGAGAATTCAATTGAATAAATTCTACTGACCGTGTATAAACTATTTTCCGAAATGCTAGAATGTGGTGGAACTAACAGCTCTGAAGAGGCTAGGCAACTTTGAGGGTCGCTCGACCTTGGCCACAGGCTTTGTCTCGCAAGTCGAGGCCTTCACAGCAAAATGATCTTCAATAATACTTGGGGTTAGCATCTGAATACCATTGTGATACTTTTGCATAATTTTTCTTTAAATTTTAAAATTGAAACCCACTTAAAAGCTACCGAAATCGAAATTACTTATTTACCGGTACCTAATTATTCGACTCAATTTAGAACAAGGAGTGATTTGATGCTAAAATTAGATAAATTGTCTGAAAAGATTAGTACCTACCTAATGCTTCGTAGCTTAATCTCCCTCAAGCAGCGAAACCTTATTTATACATAAGCCTGATTTAATTTGGATTAAAAGGCCACTTACGTGAAAAACTTTAGGAAATAAGCCTGCGTAGGAATGAAATTATTGTGAATAGCGCAAATAGGTGAAATAAGAATTTCCTGAACAACACTCATGTCGTTCATGTCTGTTTTTGTCATGATGGCGAAAAAAACAGTGTGTTAATAAGAAAAAGTGTGAGGCTCCTATTATTTGTAGTAAACTGATAGAAAAATGGCTTGTATGAGTTCCAATCTACATAATGAAATTATTTATTAGGTAGTTTCTTACTAAACCAAGAGAGGTACCACCTTTTAAACTGACTAAACGACTAAAGAAGACTATAAATTTACTAGCTGCGCCGATTCCGTGGGAATATCGGGATAAAAAGTTACAGCTATAGGTAACAGCTATGTACTCGTATCTATAGCTGCTACTTTTTATCCCGTATTATACGGTTCGCGTGTTGCATTTTTATACTCGTGATAACTTCGAAATTAAATGTCCGATTCGAATGAATTCAAAAGTATTTTACTGCTACATAAATACCCTTGATGATAAAACTATTTATTTGAATAAGAATTAATACTACGATACGAATGTAACCAACTTTTGTTTCTACCGACGATCTAATTAAATCAACTATGATAATAAGATACATTCCCTCGAAGACTGTTGTAGGTAATAATGAGTACTTTAATCATGTAGTAGATATTTTTTATGTATCATCAATAGTCTTCAGCGCACACCAAATAATGAAAAAAGAATTTTATAAGCAAAATTTTGCTACTTTGGGTTACATTATTGCAATTTTCAAAAAGATCTCTATTTAAAAAAAATAAATTATAGCTTATGTTACTTCCTGATAATTTAGCTTTCTATTGGTGAAAAATGGTTAAAATCGGTCCAGTAGTTTCGGAGCCTATTCGGTACAAACAAACAAACAAAACAAAAGTATAGATTACAAAACAGATAGAAAAACAATATAGCCATGTGAATTAGACGAATTGGAAACATGCGCTATTAGTAACGGGAATACTTCATTTATTACACTCAGCAGCTCGTTACCCGTCCAACTAATTTTTCCATGTTTTCTTAAACCTGAAAACTTACTCACAAAAAGACATATTACAATGTCACTTACTCGTGAAAAAAGTTTACATAGGAGTAGGTACTAAAAGTATAGGTCATTCTAAGGTAGGTGGTATAAGTTGGTTTTTGGTTTAAGAATCTCACAACTGTGATCATCAGATATAGATTTGTCACTTTAGAAAGATGGGTGGTTAATTGTGCCACTGTTTAATGTACTTCTAACTACTTCTCAGCAATCTTCATGATAGCATGATAGATTGAGAACTTTTTAGTTGCATATAGCTTGGTTCTATTATTGGTTTTATGCTGCGCAGTTTGATCCATATATTTGAGTAGGTAAACAAATGTATAGAAAGGGGTCTAGACACAGCATTGCACCTGTCAATGTATGACCTTTCACTTGATTTATCGTTATTTTTTAATGATCTTTTTGTGTGACCATCCATATCTGATGGTTCTAATGCATTGTCGATAAACTACATAAACTATTTTTTACGTTGTCACTTCGTAGTACATTCTACTCGTAGTTATACAACTAGGTATAGGCTACGCGCAAACCCGTAGCAACGAATTTCATTGATTTAATCTGAGCTATTTGCCCAATTTCGTATGAGGTATATTTATGCGTGACACACATTCTGGGCCACGTTTTGTCTTTGAATAACAATATGCGACAGGCGGGTAAAATGAAAGTACTTGAAGTAAAGTTTATTTTGGGCAAAGCTATAAACAGCAATAGGTACAACTGATTAATTAGCATCATAGATAAAAAAATTATGCGAAAGCCAGCAAGATTTTTAGAAAAATAACAAATAAACGAAAACAGCAAATGAAATTCTGAAACAAAAGACAATTGAAGTAATTATTTTTTTCACATTAAACATTCATTATGTAGCCAGTAACTTGTTATACATATGATTATGTCAAGCTTTTTTCGATCGAAGAAGCGTTCCTTTAACGAAGAAGTTTTTAAGAACCTGCTGTGAATAAGTAGGAACATCTCTTTTGCAATTTTTATTTCAAACATGTCAAAATAAATAAACGATTTTGTGTGTAGGTACATTTATTCATACAAGTAGATATATACAAAAAATACAGATGAAACAGTTAGCCATCTAAAGACCGTTGCAAACGATCTATAGATAGCTCAACTGATCCAGATCACTACCAGACGGAAGTGTTTCCAAAATACTGGCCGCATTGCCACGCTGAATGGCAATGCTAATGCGTAGATTTTTTGATATTGATAGATTTTTTTGAAATAAGTCCATGAGTGTAGTAACAACCGTCGGCTTGGAATACATCTTATTAAGTAGGTAGGTTATCTTTAAAGACCAAAAATACCTAACGTTCTACCAATGGTGTACTTACCCATACTAAAAGCATATTTTTTTCCAGAGCACCACAAAAACAACTCCGTCCATAACTGTTGATGGCGTCTCCACATACCCTGGCATGGACTTCGGGCCCATGGGGCCAGCTCGGTCCACGGTTGGAGAACCTCCCGGCAGCCAGCTGCAACAACAACAGACCTCGGATATACCAGCCACCGTGAAACCCCACAATTCAGAGAGAAAGCTGGTCATAGCTGCTTTCGAGTTCCATAGAGTGGAGACGCCTTTTCTCATCGGTCTGTGGATATTTTTCGCTAGCTTGGCGAAGATAGGTAAGTTTGGGTTCGCCTATTATACTTTCTCCTGCAGGAAAATGTACAAAAGTAATATATCAGTCATGCTTTGTGAATAATGTACAGCATTATTTATTTATTTTATTTATTAATCAAAATTTGGGCCACCTTGTGGGCCTTTGAAGTAGCGATACGCCCTTTCTTCTTAGATTGTGTCAATAATAGACAAATAAAATACTGCTGGAAGAAGTTGGTTGGACTGGTGAAGTGCCTACAATTTACTAAAACTAAAACTTTATCTAGACCAAAACTTTTCGAATAACATGAAACCTCTGGAAGTAGGTTTCATGTTATTGAGCTCTTTGTTAAAATGCATTACACTTGTGGTTCATTGTATTATAGGCACACACGTGCCGACGGAAATAGATTCCGTAGGTGGAACACTTATAATGGATCCTGAGAGTAGAGCAAGGTATAGAGTATAAAGCGAATCTAAAAGCAGAGCACCACTATCTAGTACCTACAAATACCAAGAGGTTCGAACAACTACCATGAGTACTCTAAACATGAGTAGGTACTTAAGTAAAGTACCTACTCATGTTTAGAGTAGATTATTTGCAATTATATTTGGCAAGAATTATATTTTTTCTCATATGCGAAAACATATTAATGGTAAATAGTATCTTAAGAAGTTGTCTATTTAGTCATAAATACAGTTTGTTTTCCGAATAACTCTACTTAAATAAAAACTGAGGGCCTTACAAAGATTGTAAACAGTATCTTGTATTTTTCTGTTGAATTTGATGAAATGATATCAGAAAGAGATAAAGCCGTGTTTAGTCAAGTTAATCATCTGTTTAATAATCTTCATAAATAAGATCGCTGCACCACAAACAGCATATCGCGAGATCTCAGTTTGAAGTGATTTACTAGGCATTTCACGGAACTACTGAAAATCTTAGAGATCTTTTCTGCTCTTATCTATGGACAGGAAAATAATTTTCGATTCGATCAGCACTCATTCAACCGATACCACATTCATAAACCAGTGAACTACCAATCAAAATTACCCATTGGGTATTTACCACGAGATATTTTTATAGCGTCAACAGCACCTCTCTCTCATGCACCAATCATATTGTGTAAAATACCACTTGTCGAAATAAAACAATTTCGTAAGTACTATCCTCGTCCTACTTTTGTTGTTTAGGAAAGGTGCTCCACAGTCCCCTGGAGCAATAAAAACTGAAGAAGAGCTTACGTTATTTGCATGATTCTATAGCCAGCTAGATTCTTGAGACTTAAATTTTTAGAGAAGTTAAATGTTGGTTTAAAATTCAGGAAGGTGATTTGAAGTTTTCGTAAAATTTTCATGAAAATTAGATTTTGTAATAAATGTCACAATTGCAGCTAAACTATTAGGTCTACGTTATTAAGCTAATAGAAATGTTGAATGTTGAGCAGTCTAATATTTTATTTAATTTCAATCACAAGGTAATCTTGTGATTGAATTTAATTCGGTACCGACTTTTGTTGTACAACAAAAGTCGGACGAAAGCAGTAAAAATAAATTATGTGGATTTCTCCTATTATTTCTACTCTGGCCCTAAATTTTTCTGTTACGCCGCTGACAATATTGTTGCTTTTTGTAAGAGATAACTTTCCCTAAATTGTATCTGAATATCTTAGTTTCCGTTTTGTTTTATTCGAAAGAAAACTGTTTACGTATTTGTATCCACAAAAATAAGCAAACACCTACTCAACGTAAACAGCTCTTTATTCTATTGTCTCTGATAAGGAAAGCAGAAAAGATTAGGGGTGAAAAAATACAAACCACGAAAAAGCGACATTACGCTTATTTTGATTTAGCAAAAAAAAAAAAGATGTTTGCTTCAGTCTAAATAAACGATATCAGGATAAGCCAGATATCGTTCAGGTAATATCGTTCAGCCAGGTATCTGTATTGTACGTGCTATTTACCTACGTAATTAAATATCGCGGCAGTCAACGAGCATTCAATTGAGAGGTAAGTTCTACTGCTTCCGAGAATCGGCAGTGAGTGACCCAGATTCTGAAAATCTTTGCCAAGCTTCTCAGTACTTGACATTTCGATAATAAACTCAAAGCTCGTGTTCTTTACTGGAATGTAAACTAAATATGAAAGGAAAAGCATAGGCAGAGCCACAAAAATCTTTTGTAATAAAATAAAATTCACAATACAAATAACTACTTCATACATAAATTAGTTTTTGGTCGTCTTGGAAGTGGTTGAAACATGGCTACTTGTCTTAGACCTCCTTCCTCGCTTGGCAAGGAACATTTTCTTGTACCTTCCTTTCAAAAAGCTCCTCCGCGACTTCACAGGAAATGTACTGTCCCGATACCGTGCCACGTCCGATTTGCTTAAGGCTTTGTGCCTTTCCGATGTCAAAGAAGGAGTCTTATCTGATTTAACAAACGCCGTCACATATCGCTGACTTAAATTGAAACCCGTGCATCGATTTCTTGAAGAACGGCGCCCGTGAGAAGGGCACTGGGAATCGACCTCCATTGTCATAATCGAATCGGTTGAAATAGATTCGAATACTTTGGGGTTCGTAAATTTATCCTCGCATCTTAAAGTATGTACAGCTGTGTAATAGTTTCCGGTCTTAACGTCGGCAACCTCGAACGATGCACTTGACGTTTTAGATTGTACCATCGAATCCTTTGGCGAGTAGGCCTTATTCTGAAATTGGCAGCCGACGTCTCTTATGAATACAATTGCATCGGTACTCACGCTTCCTCTAACCATGTGAGATGACTTGCACTGGCAATCTGAACATTCATACTGGCACGACTTGTTTGATCTACAAGAGCAGCACGGGCTTGTACAAATTTTTGCTGGAGTCATGGTCGCCATTAGTGCTGGCTTATGGTTTACAGCATACGCAGATGTTTGGTATCCGTTTATGAATTCACAAGCGTTTTGAACGCGAGTTATCGTATTATAGTGACGATCTAAGTTGTTCTCCAAGGAGTCATGTTGACACACTGGAATGTATTTGCATTGCAAAGTGTGGATACATTCTGGGTTCTCCTCATCAACATTTTGACAAGGCTCGTCGTAGTGAATGCTTTTGGAAAATGGAACACAAAGAGGCAAATTAACGCAACGAGGCCGATGTAAGCACGGTGGGATATATTCACAATTATTTCGTAAGACATTTGCTCTTTGACATGAAGGCACCACAGTACACGGTGGATGGTGTCGACATGCTTTAGTGATCTTGATTATTCGCGGTGTGGTTTTCGGGGATGTACGTCTTTTGCTTTGTGAGTTCACGAAAACTTCCTCGGTGGGTAATATCTGGCAAACGGGCACCATTTCACATCGCGGTTCGTGATTGCAGACTTCACTATCATCAACTGTTTTATATCTATTACCTTTTGATGATGTGCTGCAGTTATATGTAGGCGTTATTTCTTGGCTACGATAAAGTGAAGAATTATCAAATTTCAAACTTTCGTCTTCTTCGTTATTGCTGAAAACCTCGACCCTTTCTTTACATTTTGGACAAATCAATTTATGTAACTTCTTTTGTGGCCTACTTCTGCCTTTGGGGAAGGATTTATCCATAAGATTATTATCAGCAAGGATTGGAATGTCTTCCTTTTCAGCTACTTGAATAACCGGTTCATTTTGAGGGTTTACGATTTCAGTATTTTCAGATAGTTTCGTATTAGTAAGTTTATCTTCTCTTGGTGCTTCGTGTGTTTTCTTTTTTTTGTCGAATCCTATTTTGGTGGTACTAGTAATTTGATCAGCTACTGTCAAACATTTACTATTCCTTGCCAGTTCAGTCAACGATTTCTCATCTGTACAAGGACAAGCATATGAGAATAGTTGGCATGGGCATGGGTCTTCTATGCGCTTGCCTCGTTCCTTCTTTTTAATCTTGGTTTCTTCTGCTATAGGTTTTGTATATTCTGTACGATACTTTGCATAAGACCAAAACTTTTGGTGGTTGTTAGTTATATCAATGTTATAATATTGGTTCTTTCGACAATGTTTTCCGTAGTCTCTGAGAAATATTTCTGAAGAAAGAATATCGTTTTGGGGAAAGTTCTTATTCGCTTTTCTTGTATTAATTTCCATACTATCTTTTGCTAGTAATTTTGGGTGAATTTGTGTTGCACATTCTTGAACGATAGCGTCTGATTTTCCTTTGAATCCATTTTTGTTCATTGGCAGTTTCATAACTTTTAAAATATTAGCATTAGATAAACTCACCTCGGTGAGGCAATGAAATGAGTGTCTTTTAGCGATATCGTCTAAATCGCAGAATATTGTACTTGTTGATCAAACTATTGACTTGTAGCTCAAGTTTTTATTCAAACCGTGGTACCTTTCAGATGTCACATAATGGGTTTCATTTATTAATAAAGAGTTCTTCAGTATAGATTTTCTGTCAGATTCTGTAATTGTCTCTCCAGTTACAGATTGCGCTTTATTGCTTTTCTTAGGATTTCGATACAAAACGTTATTGAAAGGCGTGGATCCGAATATATCGGAAATTCCTGTGTACGACTTGGTATGAGGTAACATTTCGTTTTTACCTTTCATCTTTACAGTTTCTGTGAAGACCTTTTATAACGAGTGAACGTGTTCACGTGAACTATATTTATTTATCTACGTTACTAGTAAATTTTATGTAAGGTTAGAATATTTTGCTATTTTTATGTTTACTTACATCAATGACATTTTTGATTTTGCCACCAATTCTCTATCAAAACTGACATTCCTTTAAAGAAGAACGCAAACATAATTTATTCTCGTTGGCAGAGCGTTTTATAACTAGGTAGGTACCAAAAAAATACAACTGTAAAAATATATTTTTTTTAAGAAGGAACCTTGAAAATTTATTCGTAATAGCATGAAAATTGGTGATTCAGTTCATTGTTTCAGTTCAGTTGGTTTTGATGTATTTCACACACACAATTGCATAAAAATTATAAATTGAAATTCTAATATATTTTAGTTATACAGCAAACATTCTGCAAAAAAAACTGAAAATTCAAGTACCAGACTTATAACTCTTCTTTAGTTCTTATTTCGTTTTTAAAATATGTTGTTCATTTTGTTGCAGGTTTCCACATGACTCCGAAATTATCCAAGATGTTCCCGGAGTCGTGCTTGCTTATCTTCGTGGGGGTGTTAATTGGAGCTTTACTCCTGAGCACGCACAGCGTCCACGTCCAACCGCTGACTCCTGACACCTTCTTCTTGTACATGCTGCCTCCAATTATTCTGGATGCAGGATACTTCATGCCGAATAGATTGTTCTTCGATCACCTTGGCACGATCTTACTGTTTGCTGTTGTGGGGACTGTGTTCAATACCCTAACCATTGGTGAGTTAAAAAACTGTCTGCAACAAGCTAAGGCAAGACCAAGTGTCTTATAGTCATTTTCTGTCACTTAAGGGCATACACTGAAACACTACTCAATATTTAAGTATTTTTGGAAAGAGATAACGCTACACTTTGTAAAGCTGTCAATAACTCATCAACCTAGTCGTACAGACAGTCAAAAGTCTAGAATGGAAACGCTCAGTATGCCACTGTCACCCATCCAAGTGTTAACTGAACGTTCCTAAACCTAATATTTAGAAGTGAAGTGAAGTATCTTTAATTTAACACGTAGCACTGTTTAACCTTTGTAGCAATTTTGAAGATTTTATGTATTAATAGACAGCTACGTAACTCGCTGATTGCTTTCGCAAGTTAATAAACAGCTTTTATCGTAATAATATCTGAAGTGTCTTTAATTCACTTCAAAACAAAGGGAAGGTCAAGACAGTGTACCTGAGTATATACCACCTCCAGCAATCTCGTAAATGAACGACGGAGAAGGTAAAGGTGTTGGCCTAGTTAGATTAACCTGAGATAACTTACTATATATAATTTTGGAGAGATCTTTAGATTAGGTGATGTCTGTAGAACCACTCTTATGAGAAACACTTTATGTAGGTATATTCAATCTTGTAGCTATGCAATTCTTGACTGTTTCTGTGACACATCATATTTTATTTTTTATATATATTATTGCTTTGGAGGGTTTCGTTAGTAGAAAAGAAAAATAATACAAGAAGGAACTACTGATAATACTACTAAGTAATTATTTTTCATGACGCGTCATCAAAATTAACGTTTGAAATCTGGGCAGTTTTTATTAGGACTATTATACTCACAAAAGTAAGCGTAGCGTTGTACGTGTCTCGTCTATTACATGTTTTTTACCGTCCTACCTTTAAAATACAGATGTGTGTCCATGATGGGTGCGTGACAGGTGTTCATCATGATCATCATCATCATCATCCACACCCACTACTGGGTAGGCCTCTCTCAGTTGTGCCATCAGCCACGATTCAATGCTATTCTAAGCCATCCACAGCCAAACATGTGGTCATGACGACTTCTCTGACGTCGTTATCACATGCATTTTTACCACTAAAGTAAAAATTTAATACATATTCACAAGCATATCGGTAGGTAAGCGTTCATCCTAATCTATGGATGCTTGCTTGCAATAGACAAATGCATTACTCGTGCGTTGCCGATCCTGAGACATAATGGTGAAAAGTGCTTGTAATTTCACCGGCACCCCAAAAATCTGAACAATGCATTGTCCGGCAATGCGAATATTATTACTTTCGGCAGAGGTATAGTGGAAGTACTTCCCGGACGAGCTTTTTCAATGAGCTGTACTACTCTTGTATTTCTCTTTCCATTTATATAATTACTAGCTTCTGCCCACGACTTCGCCCACGTGGTACCCGGATAAAAAGTAGCCTATGTGTTATTCTGATGTATAAGCTATATTACTGTAAAGTTTCATCAACACCCAAAAACTTTCACGTTTATAATATTAGTAGGATTTCTCATTTTATTTTTATTTTGTTTTTCTTCTTCTTTGTATTCTTATTCTTCTTTTATTTTGCTTCTAAGCGATAAGATCGCCCTTTGCACACTCTTAAGAATAAGATTTTGTTTATTCTGTTATTCGTTTATGTTGTACAATAAAGTATTATCATTAATTCATGAATTCTCACAGGTGCATCTTTATGGGCCTGTGGACAGACTGGTATGTTTGGCTGCACCACTCCTCTGCTGGATATGTTGCTGTTCAGCGCGCTGATCTCCGCCGTGGACCCGGTGGCAGTGCTGGCGGTCTTCGAGGAGATACACGTGGACGAGATACTGTATATTGTTGTGTTCGGAGAGTCACTGCTGAATGACGCTGTCACAGTCGTGCTCTACCACATGTTTGAGGCCTACACGTTAGTATCAAGAATATCTCAAACTAGCTTCTGCCTACGGCTTCGCCCGCGTGGAAGATAAAAAGTAGCCGATGAAAAGTAGCTCTTACCGCTAAGAAAGCATTCGTAAAAAACGCATTCTTTTGGCCGTTTCTTGTCGACTTACGTTGCAAAAATACCAGCATATGTCCATCCTAAAGGTTCATCCTAAATACGTGTATTGGTGAAAATTGAAATTGTATGACTTGTTTAGGAGATTACCACCGAAACCCGAACTTAGAAACATTACCTTTTAAAAATATGATTATATTATGTTATTTATATAAGTGTAGATTATCTAGTAAGACGAGAATTGACTATATAGAAGTTGCCAGTCAGTTTATCCCTTCGTTCATAAAATCCTAAATAAAATGTTGGAAACGTCTCAGCTTTTCCTCTGAACAACAATGAAAATAGATGACCTCAATTTTGTCTGTAAACAAAGCTGACAAAAACTCGAAGGAAAGATTTTGAATTTATTGAGCTGTAGGTATAGTACCTGCTTACTATGTAGATTGTGAGGCATATAATCTTATCAACTACAACGAAACAGTACAGAATAGTTAACTACATAGAATCGTTGCAATCGCTTTCATACAAATTCACGCCCGACCACTTTCTGACGCTGTTGTCATGTAACTGTGGTGGTTATCATATGGTCTGTCTGACCACACCCTTACTAGTAACGTACACCCTTACTAGTAACAACGTGTACAAATGAGAAACGCAGACAATCAATTCTGATCAAGAATAAGTCATAACAAATGAACTTTTTCAATTATTAATATTTCCTACAGAGAAATGGGGCCATCCAATTTGGTATACACGGATTTCCTGGCGGGACTAGCCTCTTTCCTCGTGGTGGCATTTGGCGGGACTTGCATAGGCGTCGTGTGGGGCTTTGCTACCGGCCTCGTCACCAGGTTCACCAACGAAGTCAGGGTCATTGAGCCAATTTTTATCTTCGTGATGGCGTACCTCGCATACCTGAACGCAGAAATGTTCCATATGAGCGGGATACTGGCGTAAGTCTCTGATATTTTAACATATCATCACCAACTGTCTCAGAAGATTTTTCTGAGACAGTTGGTGAAAGTCGGTTCATGTCTCTATCTCGAAATGTCCCCTTGTTAAATGTTTCCCATTCCCAAATATTCTTTGAGAGACAGCTCAAAATATGCCTCAATAGACTGTGACTGCATCAGCCGCTATGAACAGTTCATCTGTGTGTGCATATTATGCTTCCTCTCTAAATGCAGTGAACCGGTGAACGTTTGTGAATGAAATCAACCAATGAATAGAATGCAAACGAAGCTACAGAAATAGGATAAATAATGGGGACAGACGGGCTTTTGTGCTGCCTTCTCCTGCAGACGTGTTTAACCAATCGTTTTGCGTCGACGATTGGAGCAAAAAAGACTTTTAGCTGTTGATTTGTCTGAACTACGTCTTATTTAAAACTGACTTTATGAAGACCGTACTGGGTAGGTTTTAGTTAACATGTTGGAGTTATTTATTTTCCTGTATTTTTAATTATTGAATACTATTTTCGTACAAACAATATAATAGGCTTCCTAGTCTGTAGGACTTCATGTTAATAGCATGCTTTACCTATCATGCCGCGGCTTCCTAGTCTGTATGACTTCATGTTAATATCATGCTTTACCTATCATCCCGCGCGAAAAAAGCGTTGAGAGGTTTCGTTTGTAGAAACAATACCACGATAAATGATCGTGATTTACTTCCATATACCAACTTCCTGCATCATATTAGTTGCAGATTTTTGTAGACATTTTGTACCGGAATTAAACTTTCACTTCTGGTATGTCAATCGGCTATCCGCCCACACAGCACAAAAGCTGTCGAAGATAATTATATAAACATCCAATAGGCACATACAATGATTCCCTGTGCCCAGATAGATGTATTTCACTCATAAATTGCAATATTGTTTTTCTTCAGGATAACCTTCTGTGGTATTACAATGAAGAACTACGTGGAAGCTAATATCTCCCACAAATCCCACACCACTATCAAGTACACCATGAAAATGCTGTCCTCGTCTTCAGAAACAATCATCTTCATGTTCCTCGGAGTGGCCACTGTGAATAATAACCACGATTGGAACACGTGGTTTGTGTTGTTGACCATTTTGTTCTGTTCCGTGTTTAGAATAATAGGTGAGTTATAATATTTTCAACGCAACTATCACAGCCAGTTTTAGATCCACAGCCAAATTGATCAAAACATGCCGTAACTGCAATGCTTTGATAAATTCAATTAAATTGTTTTAAAGGTCGGCTTTACATTTAAAGTCGAAAGTGCGGGTCTAGTCAGTTTAAATTTTAAGGTCAAGTTCAGAAGTCAAGTCAAGTCCTTGGCTGATGATGAGGAATGTACTTTGTATTTACGGTGCCTTCTATACTAGAAATAAAATAAAATATTGTGAGTAATCAGACTTGTCGTAGAACTTCGTAGGCTTTCAGTAGCACCTAAATTTCTTAGAAAATTTAAAGTTTTTTTGGCTGTTTAACCTCTCTCGGTTATAATCCCAGCAGTAGAACTTTACGGCAATGTAGAACAGGTGATCACAGGGATTTTGTTACTCTCTACAAAGTATTAATCGCTTTAGGAAGTTTTATATTCATTATTCTTGTCAATCTAACATGTCTTTTGTTACAGGAGTGTACATATTCAGCGCTGTAGCTAATAAGTTTCGTCTGCACAAACTTAATAGAGTTGAAAAGTTCGTTATGTCTTATGGAGGTAAGTTATTTTAAGACCAGGTGGATCTTTCAGATCCTGCAACCAACCCGTTCGCTAAATTTGAAATGTCTTTTGTTACGTAGAAAACTATAACATTGCGACGGAAAATAAGATTTGAATCAGCTTCTTAGAAATGAGTGAATAGGAATTCAAGTGTGAATAGAAACAGAACCAAAAGTGAAACTATAAATCCTATTGATATTATAAATTCAAAAATTGAATGTTTGTCGCTGATAATCTCCGTATTGACGACTAAACCGATCTAGATGAAATTTGGAGTAGGTTATAGTTTGTTACCTAGAATAACACAAAGGCTACTTTTTATTTGGGTATCACATGCGCACAGAAACAACATAAATATGCATTTATTTGGTGGTGGTGATAAAATAAAAAAGTGGAAATTATTTGAGGGATTTCATTTTCTGTTTAGCCTCTTATCACTATTGGATTACGTATTCCTTTGCAACGTACTTCGATTGGTAATTAGCATGTTTGTGTTTGAAAAAAAGGGAACAACAATAAAAAATATATTATTGCCATATCTTATCTTATATACATACCTTTCACAAGACTCTTAAAAAGTTTCAAAAAACGCAAAACTATTCCATTTTAAACATTCATAAAGCTTTTTGCTGATCGTTCATCCAACCTAACTTTGCACGTTTAACTTTTGAAATTCTTTACAAAAAGTTTAGAGTAAAAATAAGAGAGTAGCTACTTAGTATAAGCTATCATAAGTAGCTGATCGACTTAAGTTTCAAAAATCAAACTTTCTAAGCGTTTCACCGTAATCACCCTGGTTTAGGCGAGAATAGTCGCAAGGTTCAAGTCCTCGTGTTTGGTACATTTTTATTAACTTAACTTATTAGTCGTAAGACCTACTTACCAAGACGATACTAAAGTGGATTTAGTGCATAGCTATACTTTTATACTTCAGTTGCTCAGCTACTTTTGATGAAGTGTGCAATTTAGTTTAGCATTTTGTATTGCGAAGTATGCAGACGGTTCGACCCTTTCGATAGCAATATGCTGAGCAGTGAAGCGTATATTGAACTCATGCCAATCGTTTTGATCTCCGTTTTGGAATAATGATTCCACCGGTCGCTGCCTTGTTTTACAAAACTCAATTTATATTTTGAAAAATATCTACTGTTGGTTGATTTATCTTTGTTTTTATAACCAATGTTGGGTGGCTCTTTAGTACGCCTTTCTTTCCGACCTGCAAGTCCCATCCACTGATTCCCAGCTACGCCGACGATGCCATACACCCATCGGTCTACCCCTTAACCGATGAACATTTCTTGATCACTCTTTTGCGAAAGCCTTCGTTTACCTTCCATCGTCACATCTAGCCAAGTGTCCTAACTATGAACTATTGACAGAAATAAATCGTCTTTGTAGGTTTGCGAGGCGCAGTAGCCTTCGCGTTGGTGCTACTAATAGACCCCGAGATAGTGAAACTGCAGCCGATGTTCGTCACCACAACCATAGCGGTGATATACTTTACGGTGTTCATCCAGGGAATCACAATCAAACCGCTTGTGAAGATGTTGAATGTAAAGACTGCTGAGAAGAGGAAACCAACTATGAATGAGAGGATTCATGAAAGGGTAAGTTTCGAAAAATAACTCATTTCTTTATAAGATGACATTCAACTTGTGAATCGATGATGGTGAATAACCTTGTTAGGTCCTAAGATTCATTGTTGTGTATATAAAAGTCAAAATTCATTTATTCAATAAAATCACAAGGATCACTTTGAAACGTCGGTTTTTATCTACTGTCTGTTCCTCCGCGACCAAGCCAGGAAAGAAAGGCAAGAAAACAAAGCTGGTTATTCTTTTTAATGATCCTTTTACAAAACAATAGGTTCGAGTTGGAGCATTTTCAATCCCAAGAGTTTTTGTCATCTAAATAATCAGATATTTTATGGTTTTTGTTTAATTGCGTTTTTAAATTAATATTATGTCGAAGGAATAATAAAAGAAATAATAATATCTGAAGGAAATATAAAAACTAAAAAGAAATTGGTACAAATTTGTAGTACCTACTTCCGCTGTAACTATTTTCATGCAAATAAACATCTACCATTTGAAAAGGGAAGATCCCTTCTGAAGTGAATCACTACCTAGTTACCTGAATCTATATTCGTATCATGTCTTTATGTTGTGAACGAAACTCGATTACATGATTACGATAGTTACAATATAGATAAAACTAACAACTTTTACCCATATTGTAAACCCTCACGTGATCATTTTAATGATTGTTCAAGTTTAATGATTTATCAATTATTTTCAGTGCATGGACCATTTAATGGCAGGCATAGAAGATATTTTAGGTAGACATGGTAATCACCACATAAGGGACAAATTCAAGAGATTCGATAATCGTTTTATAAGACCGTTCTTACTAAGAAATTATTCGGTAAGTCTAACTGACTTCATAAATTGATGATTTTAAAGACATATTTATAAGTAAGCTGATATTTCAGGGTCAAGAACCAAAAATTCTGGAGACTTATTCAAAGCTAGCGATGAAGGACGCCATAGAATACATGCAAAGAAATGCTTCTACCATAGGGAATATATCAGGTGCCGAATCCATGTCCGCGATATTCAAAAACTACACAAATACCAACTTCAATGGAAGGTAAGCTCTTTCAGTGTTTTTTTTTCCAAAATGTTATGATATATTTTGTGATCTTAGCTTGATTTGACAGTTCCAGCCAACTAGATTCGTCGTGGAATATTGATATGCAAGAACTGGAGTATAATCCTTCGAAAAAGGACCTTACTGATGCGAAAATACATCATCTACTGGCTGAGGAGTTGTGCAAGCCTTTTAGACGAGTAAGTTCTATTACGTTACATATCGATGTTCGATTTTGTTGAAATTCGTTGAATAAAACCCACCTGGTTTGAAATTGCATGACAGATAAGTCGGTAAATAAGTACGAGTACCTACTACTCCAATCATAACACTATTTTCTAGATGTTCATACCTATCTACATATCAACATGCTTATTTACTTGCAAAAATCTTGAGACAATATTCCAGGTTCATCCTGAAATGTGTAAACGGTTTTTTAAACAATGTTTAGTAGACAATGCACTTATTTTCAAAATATATTACATTGCTAAATGTATTACGAGTAGACCACCATGTACCTATAGTATAGAGGTAGTATAAAGTTGAAACGAAGTAATCCCGTTTGAGCACCTAAACACGCATGCAAAATAACATAACGAAATATTTAAGAATTAAATTAATTTCGAATCAGACTGGCTAACATATCGAATTGATAGGCGTATTCGTTGCAGCACCGTCGGCTCAGCTACAGTCGCCACGCTGTGAACGAAAAAGATCTTGGAATACAAGTAAACTACAAAACTCACATGAACATACGGCGAAGAGTCGGTGACAGAAAACATCATCACAAGCGTAGTAAACGAGGGAAGCAGGTAAAGATACATTTTACAGAAAACCAATCTTAGGTCGTGTGTAACGGAAAGTAATTTCTTTTTTCTATTTCAGGATGGCAAAAATGTCACCTTCCCTGAATTCCAGCAAAATGGTTCGGCTAAACAGTTCACGCACGGTAAAATAAAGTATTATAGATTAGGTACTTATTTATTTTTTTACTACAATCACGAGTGTTGATCGCATGCACGTGTGGGTATCTATTTATTTAAATTTTCTTTTAAAAATTTTCTGTGACCATTTTTTTAAATTTTATTTGCAGGCACTACTGCTTTATTTCCATTAGGTTATCGAGTTTGACATAAATGTGCAACTTAATTTTTTAGCACATTTTTTGATTTCATCGCCTAAATGTTTTATGTGTACCACACAGTATTTAGTACAGCGTAAATAAACTAAACAAGATAAATAAACGTTGAGTTGAACTAGATAATCATGCACAAATGGAATTGAGTCTTGTTTCAATGGAGTGAGGCTTGTGATTGGTTCCGCAGACTACATAGACGAAGTGTTGCAAGAGGATGGAGACGAACGGGAACCGCGGCGCGATGGTGACGATGGCGGTATTACATTTACAGCCAAAACCCCACGTAGGTATTCTGCATGAAACTCCCGTAGTTACTCCCACGTTTGGATTTGGATGTCAATGACACTATCATACATTGGGTTACCTTATCTCTAACAATCGTTAACCCTAGGGTACTGAAATAAATATTAACAGTAATAATACCTTCTACCTGAAATGTAATTATATCCAATGTCGATTTAGCTAAAATGTATCGTCGGATCGAAATATTACTAAAATCTCACAATTACCTATAATATATCCTGCTTATATTTCTGTTGACCATGTTGGACTATTTATTTGGCTTTTATCAGTAGGTACCGTAGCTCCGTTAGAGATTTTCGTCCCTTTTTAACAATATTGCAGAACATAATTTACTAGTACATGGATGGTTTTTGGATTTGACGCTCATACGTAGTAGCGTTTTGATCCCTAAGGTCCATTAAATAGGTAGATAGTATATAGGTTATTGTAGTTCCTAGTTTTCTTATATCTGTTTTTGTCTTAACTACCTTAGTAGGTACTTACTAGGAGAAATAACAGAGTAAATGAAGTAAAGTAAAGTTGTTTTTCTTCATTTATATTGTTTTTTTTTTGAGAATCTGGACCTCAAACATACTACACAGTTGTTTGTCTGCTCAACATTGTTACTCATTTATTGTTTTTGTGTGCGCACATAAGTTATGTTCCTAACCAGATCAAAACTGTATTTTAGATATTGTATTTTTTTAATGTTTGTAACGTGTAATGTGTGCTTAAATAAATAAATGTAAATGGTCGGCAGATAATTTTTTATTCAAATAATGTTCTGAACTATGCTTTATTTACGATACATTTTTATTAGTATTTATTTCAGTACCAATTAATGTCTATAATTATTATAATACTTTACGTAGGTATTTTCTCTTTTCACCAAAAACTTCAACTCCAAACGGCACTATATTTAATGTTGTTAACTTTATGTAACCTTACCCCATACGCACTTACTTATTTATCAAAATTAACCGAAAACTATCGAGGATTTATTTGGAAATTGGTATTATTACAATATTATTTGCTGGGTCCAGAAGTATTCCTACTGAAATGGCTACCTACTGTGAGAATGTGCTGAAACGTAATTTGGCGTGGCATGTAAACAGTTTCTCTATATTGTAACCTACTTGTAATTTGTATCTTTACTTTCTCTTCTACTTCGTTTTTAGTCAAATATTATTTTGCACATAAAAGTTTGGCTTTGAGACTTAGGTAATGCTGGATTCTGTAAACATAATTGATTCCGCGTTCGTTGTCTTGGCATTGGCCTTATTCGAACAAACCATAAATTTGCTGATACAAACTAACCACTAGGTATATCCTCTATAATTCCTGGCTCCTTTTATCGCTTGTTGATTTATCATTTATGTTTGAACCTTGTTTTCTTCCCTTCTGGCTATCTCCATGTGGCACCAACTAACCGATTACTGGCGATGCTTTATCAGCTGGATACAAAGAAGTCAGTCCAACGTCCTCGCATAAAGAGAATAGTAGTTCACTTTTAAACCAACTGGCTAATCTGCCCGGATTTAATCCGTTGAAAGCGAGGATTGTAAAGCAATACGCTAAAACGCCAGAAGAAATACTTCCGACAGCTGTTGAGAAATCTTTACCGTGGAGAAGGGACAGATCCACGTATAACTTTGGTATGTGTTTTTCTGGCATCAGCGTCTTAAACAACAGTAGAAATTATTCGGCATCTGGTGATCAATATTTCAATTCAATATTAACGTAATGAAATTTTGTATACATAATTAGGTTGATTAGCACTTAACTAATGCACTATCAACACACATGTGCATATCAAAATACTGATCACTGGAAAAAAATGCATGATAGTCTCAAAATAATGTATATTTTGTTGAATGCAGTCGCTTATCCACTATGCTTTTCCCTATTACGACGTTGAAATTACAGGGCGCTAAATAGGTAGGTAACTACCTATTTCTCTCTACGCTATCTACGTCTTCACCTCAGAGTTAACTGTTTCGTGACATTCTGCTAGTACATGCAATCAACAAGCATACTATTAATGTTTTTATACCTTTTATAAATACGTAACTTCATTCATAGAGCCTTTTTAAATATATTTTTATCCATTTACCGTATTATCTGCATGCATGTTAGTCTGTAAATAACATGGGATCAACGTAAGTATTTACCCGCAGGTAAGATATCATTATCTATTTAAATAGCTTATTATATATCATCAATAATAGGTACTTCAGGATTTCTAATACCACCATTATTAAAATTCGTTTAGATATCTGAAATCCCGTCGTGGTTTTGACAGCATGATTTACATATTTGGAAGTTAAATTTTGGTGCTGTGAGTGTCTATATAAAATTCAATTCTTTTTGTATTTCAGTCCCCAATGAGGATATTCTTGAAGAAGACGAGAAGAGAATGTCAGATGACAATGGTAAGAAATATAAAACGTGGGGCTGTGAATTCGGAGCAGCAAGTACGAGAGTGCGGAACGCTTTAACTCACCAATTGTAACGTGACAAAATTACGTGATTTGTGTATGCTATTGGTCCAGCCAGACCAATAGCCTCGCGAGATTCAAACGCCCTCACAGTACGCCGTCAGTCGCTTCTAATTTTCAGTCAGAATACTGAAATGTTGATATACTGAATGTTTGTAGCTTTTTTTTATTCTAAAACGACACCTTTTTCGGTGAAATTTGGAAAAGGTTTAGTTTGTATTCTAGAATAACATATCCTTGTATGTACCTACAACACGGGCGTAGCCATAAACAGAAGCTAGATTTGAAGTAATACAATTATTGAAGGGCTTTGACTTTAAGACACTTTATTCGAGCTGTTCCTTTGTGCACAGACTATAGTAGACCATTGCCACAGATATTATATTACAAGTACAATTGCAGTAATATATTTCTTGTTGCTTTTCCTATTTAATGTAATTTATGCATTGTGTTTATGTACGTTGTTTTCTTTTACTATAATCTCAAATTTTATGGAGTTTTCCGCGTTTGTAAGGTCATCCTTCCTAGGCCCTTTTGATCAGCGCTGCTTTTCACTACCTACTATGCGCAGCAGCACTAAATAAAATAATAAATAAATAAATAATGCTGGACAATCCACACAGCATCATCTAGCCCCAAGCTAAGCAGAGCTTGTGTTATGGGTACTAGATGACTGATATACTTAATACAATACATTACATAGATAGATATTTTTTTATTATACATAGAAAATACCCAGAACACCCGGAACAAATATTTGCAGATCGTACAAACATTTGCCCCAGGGCGGGAATCGAACCCGCAACCTCCTGTGTCGCAGGCGGACCTTCGCCCACCGCACCACATCGGTCGTCTCACTAAGCTGAGACAAGACCTGTTTGGCCCACACGGCACCGATGGAACTAAAAAGCACAAAAAATCTGTCTCTGTGTTTTTGTAAAAATCTTACCTATTTAAAAGTGGCTATTTTATTTATTTATTTTGTACCTGTCCTTTCTGTGGTTTGTTGTTGTCGAATAAACCATTATTATTATAATATATCA
This sequence comes from Perizoma flavofasciatum, assembly GCA_958496245.1. NCBI lineage: Eukaryota > Metazoa > Arthropoda > Insecta > Lepidoptera > Geometridae > Perizoma > Perizoma flavofasciatum. The sequence goes on from OY292431.1 coordinate 8,827,569, forward strand.
AATAGAAAAACATCCTTTTGCCCAACTCACCCCATTCCAGATACATACATGATAGCGGCTGAGCACGCCCGCGTGGCTACCCCCACTGCAACTGAGACCATGTTGCCATGGAAACGGGAGGAAGCGGAAGGGTCCGGTGCTCTCAAACAGTCGGAGTTCCCCGCTTGGGCCTCCAATAAAGAGTACTTGGCTTATAACTCGCCGTCTGCCACTTTCTTAGGTATGTTGAAGATATGATAACACGTCATTATTGATGTTGCTGTGATATTGTGCGAGTCAATGGATACAGTAGTTTTATCTCTTCGGTCGCATTGATTTTTATTAGCTAGTAATTTCAAGATTTAATCATGGTAGAGCAAAAAAATACAATAATAATCTAGTTAACTCCTTCCTGAAATTGTTTAAAAACGAATATACGATGGTACATATATAAAACACCAAACAGACACTGACATACTTAGTCCTGACCCCACACTACGATACCCTTTAGTGAAGGTATCAGAAACATTTGTCCCGCAACGGGAATCGAAGCACATCACTTGCGTCGAATCCGGCCACTCGCCCTCCGCGCCGTAGAGGTCGTCAGCACGTAGATTCGTAAGGATACCAAGCAAGGGGTCTTCAGAGCAAAGTCGAATAATTGATAAAGATAAAAGATAAAAATATTTTATTTTGTGTCACATAAAGGTACACATACGAGTTGTTTTGCGCTAGAAGTAAGCCCATTCCCGCTCATTGAAATACCAAGCTATGGCACACGTCTTAGAATTGTTGGTACCGTTGGTACCTTAGAATTGAGCATACCGGTTCCCTCGCGGTATTGTCATCCGTTTTGAGCATGTGGCGCACATTTCATTCGAGTGGAAAAATCCATTGGTACACGGCCGTGTTCGAACCTATGACCTTAGATCGGAAGTACTGCAGTGCCCACTTGGCCAACACAGCACTTCCAGATGGATGTGTCATATTTCGTGAGTGACACTAACTGTACCAACTCAGTGTTGGTACAGTTAGTTTGGAATCTTATAATCGTTTGCATTTAAGTCGCAGTGATGGTTATAACCTAGTAATTTCAAGTTTTAATAATGATAGAGTAAAAATATTAACCTTGTTAGCACTATATTTTAATTTGCACCTTTAACAACTTTTCTATGCGCGTTCGGCTTTGTGGCTATAAATTTATAGAAGTAGACAATGCACTTAGCACGAAACCGAAGATACGCCACTGCAGAACACTGAACTTTGCTGGATGAAAACAGATCTATTTTAGTACCTAACTCATAAAAAGCTTGTATACGCGCCATGTAATTTTGTGACTATATTAATATGCGATAAAAATGCTCACAGGGAACATTTTAATGATGCGCGAAGATGTATGCTAACTGCTTCACAGCCGCAAAGTTACGTGACGTTACCTTATTCTTCCTTACCTACTTTATTATGTATACGTGGTGTAATAATTCCTCCTGCATGACCAAATAATCTGTAAACGTTTCTCATTTGTATTTTCTCTCCCCCTCCCTGCTTCCTTGCAACACACACCACTGCTGATGATACAGGTGGTATAGAGAAGCCAAAACATCCGAAATCTATCATAGGTCTCTTCCGAAGAGAGAGCTCTGGGTCCGGGCAAGGCCCTTCTGAAGCTGTGGGGTCGGACTCTGAAGGGACCAAAGATCCGAAAGCAGAAACCTCCAAAGAAGCACAAGTGGTCGGTGCTACGATCAGACATGCGCCGAACATGCTTTCGAAGCGAAGCACTAGTCTTGGGGGTCCGTCTGTGCTGCTGATGGAGGATGTAGCCCATTCGGACCCGCTAGGGGCTTCGACGCGACCGGCCAGTATTATGCAGGGGCCCCATCGGGGGCAGTGTAGACGAGGGTCGATGTTGGAGCTTACAGGGTGAGTATTTTACAAACTTTCGTAATCAGTTAACATAATTACCTATGAGTTTCTTACGGGTCTTTATCGCGTTTACCTTTTTTATGATTTTACTCCTTTGACGACATTTTTTTGGGAGGCCGAGACATATGACCATCAGTTTACGTCTATCGGCTAATGATGGTGGCGATAATATTACATAAGTAACAATCCATGTAGCTGTCTTGTCAGAATGTATTAACGAGATCTGAAAGAAACATCGTATGCGCACGCTTTGATGTTTTATAAACGTGCTGCGAGTAGGTCTACGTAACTTGGTCTTGTTATCATTACGAGTTTTTCATCATATACAGTGGTGGTCATATAATTAGAAACACCAACCCTGTCTTCTATTTTCATTACAAATTAACATCATAACTAATTCAACGTGCCATAGAGGGCTTCTACGTATTTATATGGATGTATCAGTTCTTTTAAAGTATTACAATACGAGTTTAGTAATAACAAACAACAATTTTGATATAAAAATATAACATTTTAATAAAAAGTCTATTAAAATACATGGACTAAAGTGGACAACTAATTAGAAACAAAAAAAAACAACAATATAAACATTAACTAAGTGAACAAAACCACATTTAATTTGATTAATACTATGAATTCTACATCCAAAACCGATTAGTACTGTTAGTACTTGGTAGGGTACCCTCTGTTTTCGATTACAGCTTTACAACGACGTGGCATTGATTCTATCAGTTTTTCACACGTTTCCAAAGGAATACATCTCTAAGCTTCTACAAATGCGTCGTAAAGTTGGTTGATAACCAACCAATCATATTGGTGATATGCTCATCCGACAATGTTTTCTTCACAGTGTGCCACAAATTCTCTATCGGATTTAAATCCGGACTATTAGCAGGCCACTCTAACACTGTCACCAATTGTTGTCTGAGAAACGCTTTAACGCTGTTTGCTGTATGCTTTGGATCATTATCGTGCTGAAAAATCCAATTCACTGGCAAATCATCTGAATATGGGATCATTGTCTCCTCCAAGATTTTTTTGTATTGAAACTGATCCATCAGCTCTTCAATCTTTCTCACGGGACCAACTCCGTATCCGGAAAAGCATCCCCATACTTTAACATTTCCACCGCCGTGCTTAACTGTTTTTATAGTGTACTTGTTATTCAAAGCCTCGTTGATTGGTCGCCGTACGTATCGTTTTCCGTCGGAATTTACCAAATTTACTTTAGTTTCATCTGAAAACAAAACTTTTCTCCATTGATGAATAGTCCAACTGGCATATTTTCTAGCGAAGGCTAGACGATTTTCTCTGTGTCGCCTGGTGAGAAGTGGCACTTTCCTAGCAAGTCTTCCATACAAATTTCCTTCAACCAACCGCCTACGGCCTAGTCTTGCGGACACGTTTCGAGGGTCGTCTTGTGAAAATACTTCTTTTCGTATAACATTAGAACCTTCAAATGGATCTGTCTTAGCCAAACGAATCATAAGCCTGTCTTCTTGAACGGTGGTCTTCCTTGGCCGAACTTTTCTAGGCACCTTATCGGATGTTCCATGTTTTTTGTGATGTGCAATGGCGTTAAATACCATCTTTACGGAACACTCTAAATGATCGGCGATCTGTGATGAGAAACAAGAGCTGTGATGCAGCAACAAGATAATTTTTCTTGTTGCTGCATCACAGCTCTTGTTTTTACCCATTTTTAATAATTAAATCTGACAAAAGGTAACAAATCCGAATGAGTAAGAAAAGGCGGCAAAATGCATAATGCGGTGACATTCCGAAAGGTGAATTTTAGTTTTAAAATTCAATTTTAGAACCTAGTCATACTTTGTTTCTAATTAGTTGTCCGACTGCCAGTACTAAGAATATTGATAGATACTTTTTTTTTTTTTTTTTTTTAATTATTGTATTGGTTGTCTGAATGTTATTGCTTATTATTATCTCAGAGATATAAATGTACATTGTGATTTCGTAAATTAAACTATTACCTCCAATTAATTGAATTAATAATGTTGGTTACATTAAAAGACTACCAAGTGTCTAAGTGTTTCTAATTATATGACCACCACTGTATATAACTAGGTAGTCTATAACCTAGCCTCCTACAAAATTTTTATCTACATTTTTTTAAGGAATTAAAAATTAATTAATTAGAAATAGAACTACTTAAAAAAAACAGAATGATTTTAGAGATTGTTTGACTGGTAGCAGTGTTAAAGCAGGGTAAGCAGTAATTTTGGGTCCACGAATTACTGGTATAAAATTTCCCTCTCGTTTTTCAGCTCATTATCCCGAGACGCGATCACAGAAGAGAAATGCAGTATGTCTCTGCCTGAAAGCGAGCGAATGGGCGTAAGACGCCTACCCCTCGGCCAGCAGAGCCTGCCCCGTGAGCCTTTCATCCGACAACTCACCATGGCCTCAACTCTTCTCACCAGCTCATCATCAGACGACTCATCAGATGAGAACACCTGAGAAATCCCACGTGGTAACGACAGGTTACCACTTCTTAAATACAAAACACTAAAGTGATTTCAGAGCTGTGAAAATTGTGGTTTAGACTAGATGCTATGAATCGCGGTAGTTTAGCTAAGTAAATGGACAAAGATTTTTCTCAATACGCACAGTGCTAATCAATGGTGCATTTACACGATATTAGTGGCCGTGCAGTAGAACAGTATAGAAATTGAGGGGCCCATTTCTTAAAAAATACATGATACCAATGTGTAACTAAGGTAAGGCTAATTTTCCCGTTGTTAAATACCTAACAACGTTAACATGACGATAAACTCGTAATTTGTTACTTATTTTGTAAGATATTGGCCCCCAGGACGTGAATAACAATACAAATATTAGTGTGGCAGTATCGTGTAGGCAAACTTACTTTATATTGTCTGTTGTTATTTCGAAATCCGGTGACAGTGTAGCGTAGACTCAACGTAGCCTCGGATAGAGTTCTCTCTCCCTTTTATTTCTCAAATGTTAGACAGAGAGAGTGAATATCTACTATATCGTTTCTGTTCCGGCTTTTTAAATAACAGCCATGCTTTCGACTGTGGTGTATCTTCCATACATTGAGAAGTCACTGAAATTAGATTGTTATATTAGAAAATTTAAAAATCTTGTAAATAATTGAATTTAATTAATATGTGTGTGTATAGGTTCATTGGGTGACAACTATTTTTAGCATTTTTCTCAGGTTGATTCGATAATATTTTTTTAAAATTCTTTTGCGATTACAGGATGTCTGATAGAGAATTATATTATCATTAAATACTCCTAGCATATTGTTTGGATGTAGATATTGAATGAATCACGACTGCTAAACCAGATGCAGAAGTATTAACTAAATTACCAGTACCTAAGTAGGTATTATGGCATAAACGACTTTTAAGACAAAAATTAAGCGACTACAAAAGCAAAAACTATTTCAAGTACCAAATGAACTTATACCTACACACAAATAAAAACGTTATAGTGAATTATTAACTAAATAGCCAAACAAAAATAGGCCATAAAACTTTGAAACTTTGAGTGTATTTTTGTATGATGTTTGTAAATGAATACATGTGTGTGTAAGAACTGAAAATAATCTTTGTATGAGGTACTTGTAATATACGTTCAATTAGATATAGAATTTCCGTACTATACGAAGTGATAAAAACATGTCCAAGTCGAGGGGAAAAGGAAGAAATTGCCTTTGAGTATCACGCTCACGCAGAATAATTTTAATTATTATTATTATCTAACTAAATACTAATAGGTATATCACTTGACTTTCTAAAAATTAATAACTACAAATTTAAGGAAATAAGCCCCCAAACATATTCTTATAGTGGCACTCCTTGAGACAATCAACTTGCAGATTAACGAGAATACAATAATAGAAACCTAAGTGTGATTTAAGGTAAAAGTAGGTTATTATAATATTTTATATCGCTTGACAAGGTTCTCAATTTATTAGTTACCACATTCCTCAAACATCTTAAATCGTGGTCACAACTTTGTTTTCATAAATAGCCATTTTGAGAATAACCTTGCAGTTGGGTAATTCGACATTTTGTAGAATTGCCATTTTGAGAATTGGTCCTTATTAAGACAAAATACTATTTTGAGAATATGTGTCATTTTTAGTGCATTGTCGCTACAAAAATCTTAGGCAAATTGACTCCTAGAACTTAGTTTTTGACCTAATATAAAACAATAGTTTATTTATTTACATTATAATTACTTTGATACGCTGTTATGTAATTTGTACCTACAGCAAAACAGAAAGTGGTGGATCCCTAGTAGATCAGCATAATTATGTCACTATATCAAAACAGTCTATTTTCTGTCTAGAAATACGATTATTAACTTGGTAGGGTAGGTAGTTAGAAATGAGTAGGTGTAAGGTAAATACCTAACAGAAAAATGTAAAATCTTTTCGTAACTAGGTACAACATAATGCACGAAGTAGGAACCCAATTAGGCTTTTTGAAACTATGGCGTTCCCAGTTTCGCTAAATTCGGGTAAATCTGAAAACTGAAAATAATGAGAACACTATAAATATTGCAGCAGGCTTAGTTAACAAAACTGGGTGTGTCAATTGAATACTTAAATAAAAATAGTGCCTAGAAATATTATGATAAATAAAACATTCGTTATACATTTGTAATTGCTCAGTTTATAATTCTGATTGTTTTTTGATATTAGGGTACCTAGGTACTTAGCTAAGGTCTTTGTACCTACCTACCTACGATATCGGATGGATATGGGATTGTAGGTACTTAAGTAAGTAGGTAGATGCCAGTCATCTACCTACTTCAAAAATTGCAACCTTTGATTATATAATCAAAGCTTGAAATATGATATTTTGTTAAGTTGAAAAAAATAAATGAGCTCTTGGCAAGTTGTAAGTGATTTTATTGATATCGTTAATATCTTGTAAAACTAAAGTTGTAATGCCTGGCAAATAGAAAGAGCCGGCAAAGTTGTGACGTAACTATCAGCAGTTACGTCACAACTTTGCCGGCTTTCAGGGTGTAAACCAGCCTAAAACTTAGTACCTATCTACTTAGTTGCAGGTAAAAAAATAGTTTTATTATTTACGTTAAGTAGATAGGTAGGTACCTATAATTACTTTGATTTGTATATTGTTTTGTATCTACCTACAACAATAGAAAGTGATGGATCTCTAGAAGATTAGAATAATTATGTCCGCTATATCAAAACAGTTGATTTTTTTAGGGTTCCGTACAGATGTACGAGGGTAAAATGGCAAAAATAACAAAAATCAACTGTAAAAATGGAATCCTCATAGGATCACTACGTTGTCCGTCTGTCTGTCTGCCAATACCCTTTTTCTCAGGAACGCGTGGAGGTATCAAGTTGAAATTAATATCAATTACGTAGGTCTACGGTCCCTTAGAGCTCTAAAAAAATCAAGCTTCTAAATCTAAGTCAACGCAAAAAAGGCAATTTTTGCGACATAATTCGATACTCACAAATAAATCAAAACCTATAGTTCATAGTTTATAGTTCATAGTTAATTTATGAATAACAAATAAGTTACAAGTCAAATAAACATTATAGTGGTAATGAACATTTAAAAAATAAATAAATAACATTATACTTTGAAAGTACACTCTCATAAAAAGTCAAAAATACACCCATTAAAAAAATATCAAATAAAAATATAATATAAAAATATATATAGGCACAGATATTATAATACAAGCTACTTCCCGTTGACCTAGGATCATGAAATATGGCAAGAAGCAAGGTCTCACAAGCACAAGTAGGTAAAGGAAAAATCTCAAAATCGTTAATTTATAGTTTTATCAAAAAAATGCGACTACAAACTTACATTTTCAGTTGGAGAATTATCCGTGACGTATATTAATGTATGGGAGAACATTTTTTTCAACAACTTAACTGTTGTTTAAAAAAATGTTCTTTGTCTTATCTTTCAATCCGACTTAGCTTTTCGTTATTGCAATGTTTCTGCTTTCATAGTTTATTCAGTAATGTGACGACCTCTGTGGCGCAGCGGGCGAAGGCCCGCCTGAGACGCAGAAGGTTGCGGGTTCGATTCCCGCCGCGGGACAGATGTTTGTATGATCTGCAATTATTTGTCTCGGGTCTGGTTGTTTTCTATAAGTATAAAATATGTATGTATTTACAAAAAAAAGTATATCAGTCATGTAGTTATGCTATGCTTACTTAGGGGCTAGATGACATTGTGTGAAAAAATGCAGCATTTTTAATATTATTCCTCTTTATTTATTTAAAATCTCAGGCTTATGCCTGAAGCCTTTACAGGCAGTAGTGAAGCCTAAGAGGCCTTTTGTACATTACAATAAATATGTACAACATAATGTACGTAGTAGGAACCCATTAGGCTTTTTGAACCAGCAGCGGAATTCCGATCCGCACTTAGGTACCTGCCTATAACTTGGATTGGTAAAGTTTCGCTTAAAATTCAGGTAGGTACCTAACTCTGAAAACAAAAGTAATATCAACACTTTATAAACCTCTTTATATTCGGTTGGCCATCGTGACTCCAATGATCTTCCCCTACTAACTCGGGATGTTTGCTACGATCGATGTTGTACGACTACTAGGAAGGAAGTGAAGTAGGTAAGTACCTATCTAAGTGTTTAGTGTATATGTACCTAACTACCTACAGCTAGAAAAAACTACCTGTGTATATATGTACTATGGTAACTACCTATTATCTCGAGTTGAAAACAAAATATTAAAACCGCGCACCTTTAAGTACGGCGGTAAATATGTAGATAGAAGGGCCTTTTTCATGATGAACCATATTTACCACCTACCACGAAAATGCATCAACCATCAAGGTGAAATTCCTATCGCGAATTGATTGCAATTGCACTAGTGCCATCTAGCGCAAAGGTAAGGCGGTAGTGTCATTTTCAACCTAATTGTTACTAGGAAGCGCATGAAAATAAAACAAAAGAAAAACACAATCGACTATTTCGAAAATCGATTACTCGACTTAAATAACATAAATGTCATATAATTACTGGCAACTGGCAGATACAATCTCCCGACCAAACAGGAAAGTGTCAAGACTGCCAGCTTATTGTAATTTCCCGATATATGGGTAACCAGTCTCTCCAGTGATGTTTTGAGTTTGATATTCATAGCATTTCTGCAACTTTAAATGCGTAATTGGTTTAGAAAATTTGAAAATGTGGATAATGTTTGTTTGGACGAAAGTATGATGATAACACTTGGAATTCATTTACGTAAAAAACTTTAAAAAAATTGAGTCTTTTACCTTCAAAATCTATAAAACGGGTTCCCAGGTATTTATGGTACAAAAATATCCCAATGATGAATATGTGGATTTTGTTATCGTTAGGTGTCTTTTTACATCTGTTATAATTTTCCTTCTTCAATCATTTCAATGAATTTTTATCGAGTGGCAATTGTTTCTCCGGCAGAGCGGCGGCTGCTCAGGAGATAATCTTCATGTTACTAATTTTGTACCTAATAGGTTTCACTAGAGGACTAGGACAACCTAAAAATTAAATATCAATATGCTTTGTGATGTTTCGGGTGCCTACTTGGATAAAACCAAATAGGTATCTAAAACTTTTATGCAATTACCCTGATTTTGCTTTAGTTTCAATTTCATAATTTGCCATGAGATTTTGCTTAGGTAAACCTTAATCCAGTGATGATGGTGATGTCAGTACAGTAACAATAATTTTATTTTGTTACATTCAAGTTTGGAAAAAGGTAATTAGAAACATACTGGGCAAGCAGTAAACTGTTTTTGTAGTTTCCACAGATTAGAAATAGTGTAGATAAGCCAGAACAATTATAACTAGTTTCATTTGCTAGTTGTTTAAAGTTTTATAGAGCGCATGCAATATAAATCTTTAGAGAAACAGAGATTTATGAACCTTTTTGCTCAAAAAAATTAAATCACTCTTATAAATATTGAAATCCTAAAGAACTCAGTAATTCAAAAGACAACATTTAATTCACACATCATTTTATATATCGTGATCTATTATAATCAACGGTTACAAATATTTTTTGATGTTAGTGACGACCTCTGTGGCACAGTGGATGAAGGCCCGCCTGAGACGCAGAAGGTTTCAGGTCCGATTCCCGCTGCTCGACACATGTGTGTATGATCTGCAAATATTTGTCTCAGATCTGGGTGGTTTCTATGCATAATAATCTATATATTAAAAAAAAGGATATAAATATCAATCATTTAGTTCCCAAAATATAAGCTCTGCTAAATGATGGTGTGTGAAAAATGTCCAGCATTATTTATTTTATTATTTATTTTGCACTGTGTTACAAAGGCAGTAGAAACAGTTCCAAGTTTTGTAGGTACGCAATACTCATGCGTACCTACGAAACTTGAAAATGCAAACTTTTCTGATTATTATCTGTCTCTTTTTGATGTAGATATTGCATCAATCGTCTCGCTCACTCTCAATCTACATCTTTTCATGGTTCAGTCAATCCTAAAAAACCGTAGTTTCAATGATTTAAAGATGTAGTACTTATCAATCACTCCTGAGTTTTTTTCTATAACTAATGTATATTTATATTTTTTTTTATAATAAAAAAATAGGGAAAACAGTCCTGAGTTACTCATGTTTACATTTTAGTTTAATCCAAGGTCCTCTATGGTTTTGTATGCGTTATCTAGCATCGTAGTAGTCTGTGGGCACTGATGCCAACTCAGCAACTTTATAGCTAGATTTAGCAATTTTTTGGTGCCAGGCAGCTACAACTTTACGAAACTTGAAGCACATTTTTTAGCTACTTTTTCTAGCAACTTTTCACATGACGTGAATACATTTATCGAGAGTTTGTAGTAGGTCACCAGGCCTAGACAACTAAAGGTGGCACTCTGTCTTAGAGCTAATACCATAGATGCTCTATATTTATTTATTTATTTATTAACTCTTTATTGCACATTTTATAAAAAGTGAACAATATGCGGACTTAATGCTAAATCATTTTCTACCAGCCAACCCAATTTGTAGTGATTGACGGTAAGCGTGCTACAAATTTTCACAAATTTTAAATACAATATTATTTTATATTATCCAATTATATTTACTTAATATACACTTGGGTGCAAAAAAATCGCACATATGCAGCATTTTGACTCTGAGCTTTTTTATTTTATTTTAACTTTACAACAACCACTAAATTAAAATTCACACGTAGGCTTTTAAGTGACACTTAAGAAGTGGTAATTAACCTCTAAAAACAATACAATAGAAACAATACAATAGCATACCCCGAAATCGCTCGTTCCAGGTAGAAACGCTGGCACTACTTGTGCAGGTATAAAATGGTGCGTTTTAAGGGTAATGAACACATTCGCACAAAAATGTTTAGCTTGAACAGTCTTCTATCGATTACGTCTCAACCCATAATTAAAAATGAGTACCACGCCAGAAGTAGCCGCTCAAGTGGTTGCACTACTTCAAGCAGGGAAGAACCAAATTGAAGTGGCAAGACTACTGAATTTAAGCCGGTTCTCTGTTCGTCGAGTATGGCAGAGGTATCAAGAGACTGGCGGCTTCAAAGGCGCCAAGGATCTGGCTGACCTCGTGCCACAACACGGCGTGATGACCGTTTTATTGTGACGACTGCATTGCGCAATCGTCGTTTGAATGCAGTTCAACTGGGACAGCGTCTCCAAGAAGCGCGGGAAGTCGAAGTCAGTCGGTGGACAGTAAGAAGACGACTTTGGGAAGGGAATCTGACTGCGCACAGGCCAGCAAAAGGACCGAAACTGAACCCAGTCCACCGACAAGCCCGTTTTCAGTTCGCTCGAGAGCATTTGGAATGGAACGAAGACCAATGGAGGTCGGCCTGTTCTCTGACGTGTGCAGGATGTACTTACATGGCAACAATGGAAGAGAAAGAGTCTATAGAAGGCCAGGCGAGCGATTTCAACAATGCTGCGTCGAAGAAAGAGTCTCCTGCGGCGGCGGATTATGCATGTTCTGAGGAGGCATATCACTGGGGGCAAAGACTGATCTTGTCTTCATCTCCGGAGCGAATCCTGGCCGCCGATCAAGGGGACTCACTTCTCAAAGGTACATTGAGGAGGTAGTTGAGGACCACGTTGTACCTTTTGCGGGATACATCAGCGAAAACTTCATCTTCATGCTAAATAATGCGAGACCGCATACGGCTCGTATTGTGTACCAGTACCTTGAAGAGGTTGCTGTCCCTGTCATGGAGTGGCCAGCTCGCAGCCCGGACCTTAATCCGATCGAACATAGTTATGGGACGAGCTAAAAAGGAGAGTTCGGGCCAGAGAGTCTGCCCCGACGAATCTCCAGGAGCTGCAACAGGATTGCCTGTTGCAGCTCCTGGAGATTGAGCAAAGGAAGGAGCAAAGGAATGGAAGGCCATACCGCAAGACTTTGTAAAAACTTTAGTTAAATCATTGAAAAGTCGGATGGAAGCAGTTATTCTGGCTAGGGGAGGGAATACAACTTATTATTAAAAATGTTTTATGCTGATTTTCATGTTTCAATTCAAATTTAAACTCTTAATTTTCTTGCTAATTTTCGTAATTTAAAACAGTTACTTTGACATTTACCCCAAAACTCAATAAGTAGACACTGTATAAGGTCAAATAAGGTACCACTGGATAGGTTTTGAGATACACTTTAACTTTGGATACCAAAAGATAAAAAAAATAAAGTACTTTTTTTGTTTTTTGAAAATTTTATGAAAATTCATCAATGTGCGATTTTTTTGCACCCAAGTGTATATAATTATATATTTATAGGCACGTATACTTATAGATATAAATAATAGTTTAAAGGTAGGGTATAGGTAGGATATATTTGATATGGTTGGCGGCCGGGAACAGAAATTCTCCATTTCATTAATAACATTCTAACCGTAATTACTACCTGTATTCTGCCTTGTCTTGACGAATGAGTTTGATAACTCTAAGCTTAATCCTCTGCATCAGAGACTCTCAGGAAAAGTGGTCAATGCTATAATTGTATTTTGCCTAAAGAAGTACTTCAAATTAAATTAAACGTTATTCCAAATAGAAAATAACATAACAGTAAAAACTAAAGTAGTTATTTCTATCACCTTATAAACGGAACTTGGTAATACCTACTTTACTGAATGAATTTGAAATTGGCCAAGAAACTAACTTATATCTACTTCTTTACTTTTGTACTTACAAACTAAACAAATAAAATACTTACAGATATATAATAAAATAATTGTAATTATTAACAATAATTTAGACACACTTCCATACAAAGCAGTGTATCAGCACATACACTGCTATGCCTCAGGGTGTAACTTTAAAAGTTGGTTTAGATGAGCTTGAGTACGACAGATGGGCGACTGTTGTCGTGCGAGGGTGCGCGGAGGGACTGGCACGAACAGTAGAACTTGCCTACAAAAAGCACTCGAAATCAATTAAAAACACTGAACCTCAACCATCGACATCTTCTTCAAGTATTTGAATTGGTTAGGTTAGGATTTTTACATTATTGTACATTTTAATAATAATAAATAATAAGCTCATTTTTAATACTCTTGTGTTTGATTTAATAAATCAATGATTGTTATAATATTTTATATAAGCATTTTATCGGTACCTACTAAGAAATTATTAGCTACTCCTAGCAACTTTTCGCAAGATATCTAGCTACTAGCTAAAGGCAGCAGCTGGCGACACTGTCTGTGGGTTCTGTGGTGCTCGGCTCGCTCGTTGTGTGATTTGGAGTTTCGTTATTATGTTTTCATCCAATTTTCTAAGAAAAAACAAAAAATAAAAAGCTAATACTAAACCACAGTTATAAACGAATAAGAAAACTGTTTTCAAACAACGGGAATGTACGAGCGCGTGTGTTGTTTATAAAATTGTCGATGTGTTTACCATGGTGTGGCAAGTGTATCAATACGAGAATGAAACCTAGTTTTGTCTTGTAAACTTGAACAGCGGTAAGTGTTATGAAAATTAAAAATATATTACCATCCACAGAATCTTGTACTACAGATTGTTTTGTAGTTTTACGATTTCAACCTATCAGCTAAGTGATTCATTCCAGTTGCATGCCTTTCTAAACCGCCTGTTTGTTTATAGAATTGTTTCCGCTTTTACCTTTGATCAAATTGATCAAGAAACTACTTACGTTGTCTTTCCACAACAGATCCTATGTAAATAGTAATAGTAGCTTCATGTAGGTAGGTATTTAATGTTAAAAAATGAATTGACACTAGATTTATCTTATCTTTTTGAATATCAAGTATATAGTGTACCTATCGATTCCTTCATTTGTACCTACAACTTGATTTCTTGATTAATTTTATGAACCAAAACAATATGTTATCCTACCTTTTGTTTCCTAAAAAAGTGGAAAACTGTTCTAATGGAGCTACATACCTCGTGTGTTCATAAGTTTTGAGACGAACTTATTTAATTAATTTAAAAAGAAAGTAATTCATGCAACCTTTTTTAAACTTTTAAAATTTTAAATTTCGAATGTTTTGAATCAGAAAAAATATACATTTGAATATTTGTTTCATTCTCCGTGAAAATGGCGCCAACAAAAGATTTGCGTGCGACTGTAATTTCACTGTTTCAAGCAGGAAAAAAACCAATGCAAGTTTTTAGTGAAATCCAAAGTTTGGGATGTAGTCGGAACTTTGTGTATTATACCATAAAGAGGTACAAGGAGACCGGCTCTTTAGAAGACCGTGGAAGATGTGGCCGCCCGCGGTCTGTAAGGACGCCCGCCAACATCAAAGTAATCAGAGAGCGAATTCGTCGCAACCCTTGCCGGACTCAAAAGAAATTAGCTCTGCAGACCAACATTTCGCGAATATCGGTGAACAGGATACTTAAATATGATCTTAAACTAAAGGCCTACAGTCGAAGGAAAGTGCATTATTTAAACGAGCGTCTTCGTAAATTGCGACTGGAACGATGTCGGAACCTATTGAAGAGACACGATCCAAAAAATATCCTGTTTACCGATGAAAAGATCTTCACGGTGGAAGAAAAGTTTAACCGGCAGAACAATAAGGTTTACGCCAGAAGTTCAAAGGACGTCCAGCCATCTGTACGCAATGTCCAGCGCACTCATCACCCAGCAAGTGTGATGGTTTGGTGGGGTGTTTCCTACGAGGGGGTCACTTCGCTTCATTTTTGCCAGCAAGGCGTCAAGGTGAAGGCACAGAATTACCAAACCGACATATTGGAAGCGGTGGTTAAACCTTTAAATGATACGCTATTCGCTGGAAAATACTGGGTTTTCCAACAGGACTCTGCTCCCTTCCATAAAGCTAAGACTACCCAACGTTGGCTGGAGGCCAATTTGCCAGGCTTCATTCGGAGCGAAGATTGGCCCTCGTCAAGCCCTGACTTGAATCCTTTGGATTATTCTTTATGGACGGAATTGGAGCTGAGGGCATGCAGAAAGTCTCACCCAAACCTGGATTCTCTCAAGCGAGCCCTTATTAAAGAATCGAAACGGATTCCCATTGAAAAGATTCGTGCCGCCATAGATGAATGGCGCACGCGTTTGAAGGCCTGCATTGAATGCAAAGGCGGCCATTTTGAATGATTTATTTTTAAATACAGATCTAGATGTCAGTAGTTTTAATTTTAATATCCAATAAATGAATACTCAACTTAGCTCCAAAAATATTTTAGTTTTACTGTGTCTCAAGACTTATGAACACACGAGGTAAATTACTATTATACCATTCAAATTACACCAATTTATTGCAAGAACAAAAATTCCTTTTTTTTATATTTATATGCCACACACAGATTCCATTAAATCAAACTATTTTTTTGTAGCTGTGTTGCCTCCAGAATACTAAGTAAACAAACTAACTCTTAGAATATTTTTCTAGCAAAAAGTCATTGAACGTTAAAGGGGCGTAAACTGTTCAACCAGGTCCATCTCCATTTTCAACAGTTCTACTTGAGATTAAAAGAGAAGGGAGTAACCACAATTTTATATTATTTATTTATTTGGGGGAAAGCATGGGAAGTCTGTTCACTGCAAGCCTGTTTTCTATTTATTTATCAAATTAAAATAAAATATAATTTTTCTTTGCATTTGTACATACATCCCTTTTTCAAATCATATTTTTGAAATGATCTATCTTCCTAACAAAAATATAATCCTCACTACTGAAAACTACAGGAAGAAGCAAGCTTATCTCATAGTATTACACAAACAATTATATTATTTCTGATAAGATAATGACCAAGTGGAATTCACAATGCCTGAGTAAAATAAATCTATCATATCATAGGTATTTTTTATAGTCATTGAATCCTAATAGTTTCTTGCTAATGGTTGACAGAAAAAAAAACCCACTTTTGCATCTTGCATATTCGATTAAAGAAATATAACCAATATATTAAAAATAAACCTTTGGTACTTTTTTTTTCAGTCAGAAGTTGGCGCAGCTAGCATTTATTTGTATTTTGAATAATTAAATACAGTGAGGCATTAAGTATTGATTTGCAGGGTATTTAAAAACCTCAAAAGCTACAAGAATTTCTATGTTAATTACAGGTTTACTCAGATGGCAAGTTAGCTAGGCCCTATGAGGCAGGACCTAATAATCTCAGTACCAATTAAATTTGAATAGAAAACTATATTTGTTCCAGATCGTAGCTAAAATGGAGCATTCTGATTTGGTGTCAGAGATGGCTCAAGTGGAGCACCTCACCACACAGGAGCGGCTGCATCTGGCACGAAGGTATTTTGATTCTCACTATTACATAACTGACTAATTACCCCTGTTTTTTAATTTTATTTTCCGCCACCTTAGTGTCAATTCTGTATGAATTAATGAAAATACTTTATTGTATACCACAAGAAAAATATATACAAATTAACAAAACTTAAAGTATAATGACTGGTCTTATCACTTAGAAGCAATGTCTTTCAGACCTCCTGGAAGGTTGTCCTGGTTGTCTAGAAGAGATTGCTTTTAAGCGATAAGACCACCCACTGTACTTTTAGTTATATCAAGTTTTTTTTATTTTGGTATCTTGTGGTGTACGATAAAGTAGTTTCATTAATTTATTAATTCCTGTGTATGCTCAGGGATATTGAAACAATGGTAGCCAATGTTTTTCTTTGATATTTCAAGGAGTTGTGCAGAAGGGGACTGAAGTTAGGGTCAGGTTAGGTAGAACGCATATAACTATGCACAAGACACCCGATGCAATATATGCATATCAGTGCACATATTGTTTCCGTCACTTTAAATTAGAATTAAGGGCCTGTTTTAGGGTTAGAAGGGACCTAGCCTGTTTATGTTCATTAAAATAGGTCTAGACAACGTGAAAATAAAACGCAACAATCATTTTTATGATTGCCTTTCCTTATGGTACTGGTACAAATTATACCTTAACTACATAACTCGGATGTTATCTCAGTTGTATTGTGTATCAAAGTTGTTGGATGGTTCACCTTCATGCCTATTATATGTTTCAAGGACAGAGATTTCTGTGAGAACCTAATACTCTGGTAAACCCTCTTTCGCTGCGGCTTACGCTAAAAAAGATATAGATATATCTATAATATTTTTCTTCCACCACATATCAAAAGCGTCGTAAATGGCGTTTGCGAAAAATTTATAGAGTTCCGAAAAAATTCGAAACACTTGACGTTTCGTCATATCCTCTGTCCACCTTCTCCGATTCTCCCTCAGTTTTAAGCGTATTCAGTGATTGGGGTTACCAGCCGTTTTTTTTTAACCCAAAAACTGAAATAAGATCTTGAAATTAAAACTTCTTCGTCCTCCCCCAGTAAGCACACGGTAACGTGTTTTTTTTTCGTGTGATATCATGGAACATCTCTTAAAAACCATCTTTAAGGCAACTTCGGGTCCCTCACATAGCGTCTCCTTCGACACGTCATGGGCAATTTTGTTTATCTAGTGTTATTTTAATGCAAACATGCCTAAGTCCCACAAGATGGGAAGCGGTAGGTAACCGTTGCCTTTTGCAAGTGTAACACCAGAGGCATTGCTGATGTGTTTCCTGCCATAAAGTCCAAGCTAAATAAGCCCGTAATGTTGGTGACATTACGGACACTATTTATGGACCCTTCAACCCAGTGAGCATTACCACAATGCTTGCTTGGATGAACTCATTCAAAAATCTAGCTCTATAGATACCAAAGCAAATTTAGATTAAAGTTGCTAACTACCTAATGGGGTTTGTTTAGTCTCTGTTTTTTTCTTTAATTCTATTTCGCTCACAGCTAGCTTGGTGTCATGCTTCATAGCATTTTCGTATGCCTGTAAAGCGCACTTAGCGCGCGCTGGGTAAAAACCTTCTTTTGCGGTCCTGTGACATCGCTTCGACATTTGACTTCGGGGACCAAGAATGTAACAGTGACTAAAAATATAGTGTTTTTTGTTATTTCCGTAGCCTGCCTTGAGAAAACTAAGTGATAGGAAAGACAAATAAAATAACTATTACTATCACCTACGTAAGTGGCGTCAATGATAGATTATTGTGTACTGAATGTAATATAATCCGGTATTCTTTATCAATACAGATGTCAGTCAGAGATAATGCTTGATGTATTGAAGGAGTTCGGCTGATAGTTACTCGTGTTTTTGTACAGATTAGAAAATACTGTGGAATGCACGCGGCTCCGCTTTGGCCTCGATTTAACAGGGTGATTAAGTTATAGGTTCAAACTTTATCGTTATCTCTCATTAACCAAACACCATTTTGGGGCAGTGTGGCAGTGATATTCGAATTGACCAATAAGCCTTAAATGTCCGGTCCGGGCTTATGTTTTATCTAAAGAGGTTGGAAACTAAAAATATGATGAGTGTTGTCTAAAAGCCAGTCACTCAATTTTATATATTTACTAGCCTTTGACCATAGTTTCGCCGGCGCGGTAGGTAGTAGGTATATGTCTTACTAGCCGATGCCCGCGGTTTTACTCGCGTAGGATAGATATTGATAGGTGCGTCAAAAATAATTGCATGCCTTGCACCCTTAAGGTTTTTTAAAATATTCTGATACGTATTCAGTTTCATGTATTTTAAGTTTCCAAACTAAGTTTTCAGCAAATCGCACCACGCATTACATTTCTTAAACAAACTTAACACACCATTCTAACCCCTTTGAGGGGTAGTTTAAAAAATATTTTTTCATTTGTACTGAATAATATTTATGCCGAGTTTCAAACAAATTGGACCACTCGTTAAAAAGTTCCTATACAAACTTGGACAGCATCTACAACCCCTTAGAGGGGTAGTTCGGGGAGATAACTATATTAGTATTTTATAATTTGGATTTAAAAATACTTACGTGAAGATTCAAGACTGTAAGTTCAAGGAATACCATTTTTTCATACAAAGGTTTTCAGCCCTTTCTTAGTGCACCCCTACACCATAAGAGGAATATACCCTTCAAATTTCATGCTTCTAGGCCTTATGGTTAAGGCTGTGCGTTGATTCACCTCTTGGACTTTGACACCCCTTACATCGCCTATGAGGGGTGGGGTATTTTGGGGAAATAATTATATAAGACTTTTCTCATTTGGAATAAAGAATATTTGTGTAGTTTCAAAATTGTTAGTTCAAGGAATACGATTTTTCATACAAAGGTTTTCAGCCCTTTTCACACCTTTAGGGGTAGAATTTTCCAAATTCCTCTCTTATTACACCCCTACACCATAAGAGGAATATACCCTCCAAGTTTCATGCTTCTAGGACTTATGGTTTAGGCTGTGCGTTGGTCCACCCATCAGTAACGGAACAGTTTTATATATATTGATTCTAGGTCACGTGCAATACCTCATCCAAATTTCATCCAGATCGGTCCAGCCGTTGCGGAGATTATTAGCAACTAACACTTAAACTTCCAAACTTTGACGTTTATAATATTAAGGATTGTCTACTTGGTATCTTGTGCCCAATAGGCTAACACGACTCCGTTTTAAATTTTGAAAATTAATTTAATATTATATAATTGATTTAAAATACTGCTGAATACCACTAAATAAGCACACACTAATAAGTACACGTCAGCAAGATCGACATAAAATAGTGGGGATAAGCCGTATTTTCAATAAAAAAAAACTGTTTCTCCAGTCAGTCGGACTAAACAGAGAGACTTGGATGCTCCCCTGCTACTGCAGCAGGTGAGATTGTAAGTCAAATGAAGCTTTGGCCTCGTTATAACATAAATTACCTCGACCTCTATGTATGGGTATGGGTATGTCTTATTTCGAAATTGTACCTATTCACTCGTGTCTTATTTGCAACAAGAAGTGGCCGTGGAGGGTCCTGTCTAGGAATGAAAACAACATTAAATTTGAAAGTGTCTCTATGGCCCTGCAGTCCATTTTCTTCGTAATTACCCGTATTTCCGAACAGATTAGCTTGTTAGGTACTTAATGATGATAAGCCAGCGTCGTGTCGTCAAAAACGTGTTTTTGATTCAGATTCCTTTTGAGTTTATCTTGACTATAAGAATTGTTTTAAATTTTGTCTTTAAAAAAAATTAAAAGAGTCTTTCAGCTGGCAACACATCGGCAATGCTGATGTTGCAAATGTGATGGTAACCGCTTTCCATTAGGTGCGCCGTATGCGTGTTTGCCTCTATATGACATATAAAAAAAAATCTCTATATGTTATACAATCCGTGCTATGGACAATCCTAATACTATTATAAACGCGAAAGTTTGTGAGGATGGATGTTTGTTACTCTTTCACGCAAAAACTACTGAACGGATTTTGATGAAACTTTACAGTATAGCTTAAAATAATACATAGGCTACTTTTTATCCGGGTACCACGCGGACGAAGCCGTGGGCAGAAGCTAGTAAATTATAATATAAAAAAAAGCGAATCCCATATTTTCAGTAATACGAGTTCTGTCCTTCGCTGTTCATCTCTTCTTCGCTGACTACCTCCATTATGGCTGGCAAAGGTAGTCCAGCCTCCATTATGTCATTATAACAAAACCTAGCAAGTATTGTCACCTAAATGAGACTTAGATCCGTTATGTCTTAGGCAACGTGCGAGCGATACATCTGGTGTTACAAGCGTCCATAGGTTACGGTAACCGCTTACCAACAGGTGGGCCGAAAGCTTGTTTGCCACTTTAGTTGTAAAATAACAAAGTCCGGATATTTCAGTCATTTATTTATTTATTTAAATAAGGGACGCCAACAGCTTAGGTTGGTTAAAACAACAGTTTAAAAAAACATAAAAATGTTTTTTTCTGCAGGAAACAATTATTCCCTCAAATCGATTGCAGTATAATCCATAAATCTATTTTTACACTGTTGATGGCTCTGTTTAACATACGGTCTTGGCACATGTCTGTATAAGCTGGTTGATAATGTGCGATTGTGTCAACAAGATTACAGCTAGAGTACACAAACTGTTTGATCTTCCAAATATAGGTAATCCTGACCACCAGGGGAATGTTACTAGCTACTTTCAAATTGAATAACATCTACAGTCAGGTACAAAGTCGTGAACCCACTTTAGGACCCACTTTTTTACCTAAAACAAGTGATTAGTTGCAGGTCCTGCAATTTATTAACCACACCGATATCTTATTAGACATTTAATGCTGTCAAAGGCATGCATCATCTTATGGTGCGTATAATAAGTTTCACTTATTCTTAATTTTTCCTTCAACACTGCTAGACGTCTTTCTGATCTCTTGAGTGTCCGTTCGTGAGGAACTCAGTTCAATCACAGATATCTAAGAATTCGAAATTTCTGCTTATATTCTGGTACTACACAAAGTGCCGAAGCGGACCCATGACCCTCATGCGACATTTTCGGCGAAGGCTGCAGGACATGTCCTTTCACTTAAATTATAACAGATTATTATTTAATAAAGAATTTTGCATTTAAATTCTGCATTGGCTTGGGACTCCTTTCTTTTAACAGGTACAAGAGTTCAAGAGCCTTTTTAATTATTACGAGTAACTTGGATTGGACTTATGAAACTTTGAGCCGGTGAAACCTTGTTTTCACTTTTTATGATTGCATGACAGTTTGCAACTAAATACAGTACACACTCGGAATTGAGCGTGTCATATAAAATATATTGCTTAATTTACATCCATTAACTTACATCTATCTATTGCAACTAGCGTTCACGGCCACAAGTTGAAGACGAGATTAGTAATGAATTTGATTATTTTGAGAATTGAATTCGTGATTACTTCGTTCTCTCTTTATACTAACACTGACCTAGAAGAAAAACAAATGTTGCAATAATGAAATATGTAATAAAGTGAATGTCGTTTTAAACATTATTTTACTATACAAATTAAGTATCTGATTAAAGCAAACGTGATAAACAGGGGAAAAGAGGGAATATCCTGAAACGGACTCGTTGACGTGATCGATACGACACTTCGATTAATCAAATTAAAGTTTTACAAAAACAACCTTATGTTTTATTTTCGAAGAAAGTCTGCGAACAAAATGCAAGTAGAAATTGTTCTGATTACGTTGGAATGACGAAGAAACTGAAACCAATTAGTTAAAAGGCCTTTCCTTTGGGCAAACTACAGTTCGTATGCTTAGCTGGTATAGAGATTCGCGCTGCCTCTATTTTGTGTTAGTTGTGTTCACGCCTCATTAAATGCATACACAGGTGTCACTTGAGATACCTTAGTAATTAGCTAGCTCAAATGGAAGTAGTATATAATGCGTATAGTTAGCTGCCATATAGCACGCTTTGGGAGGTCAGGCTTTTTGCTACGCGCTTATGAACTTCGAGATATATAGTCTTATGCGCGTTTTCCTTACGTAAAACCACAACTCAGATCTCCCTTTCATGAAATCCTACTACTATTATAAACGTGAAAGTTTGTGAGGATGGATGTTTGTTACTCTTTCACGCAAAAACTACTGGACGTGTTTTGATGAAATTTTACAGTAATATATATAGCTTATACATCAGATTAACACACACCCACAGCCGTGGGCAGAAGCTAGTAAAGTCTAATTCTACATGATTACCTAAGTAAAACGTAGTCAATACCCGGCACGGTGTTCGTATGTGGATCTTATGACGATCAACAATCAATTGGTTATTATAATCAAGGCAGTACCCATCAATTCAGATCAATTTGAGAGCAAGTGCTGAAACTGAAAATGCTTTGCTGTTTTACCGGTTCTTTCTTGGTGACGCTTCGTTGGGTGCCCTGACCATTAAATGCGATGACCCTGAAAAGAGCCTATTGACCAATGATGGAAAGATTCTGTAGGCTTCGCAGAGTCTCTTTTCATGTGTTTATACCTATATTCTATTCGACTGAAGTAGGTACTTATAGGTTAAATTAGGTACCTACGTAAGATATGTAGGTAAGGGATAAATGTTTGAAAACATATAATATCTTTATCTCAAAGCTATTACAAGTATATAAATCCTTGTGTGAATCAAGATTAATGTGATAAATGCGAGTCCTCAGCCTTACCCTGACTGAGGTAATGCGAGCGTGTTGCATTCGTAATAACAATAATATCACACCGGAGTAATAGTATCACATAAATGTTGTAGTAATTCAAGATATTACATGCGAGCATGACGTAAAGTCATGATCTCACCGAGGTACTCTACCTTGCTTTTATATACTTTAACATTGTCACTTATAATAACGCACCTTTAATCAACATCTGTTATCATAGGACACCCGTCGTCGCTACTCATAACAGCTATACCTAACCTTAGTATTCATGCAATTTCAATAATGTATTTAGTGACAGGGATGGGGCTGTCTGCATTTATACATAAACACACTTTCTTCATTGCTCCTTTGATTAGCTGCGACGGTAACGCAGCTGTTGTGATGCCGTTTTTGATAATCGTTTTGTATCAAGATAGGGTTTAGGCCATACGTTACTAAGGGGGCTGCGATGCGTGATGGATGGGAGGGGTTTTTATATTATATAAATACTAGCCTTTGCCCACGGCTTCACCCGCGTGATGCGCGTATTCCTTATGTTTTTCTATGTCACGAACTATACCTGTTTAAAATTTCATACAAATCGGTCCAACACACATGTAAACTTTGACATTATAATTTTATAAGACTAGCCTCTTCTGCCCACGACTTCGCCCGCGTGGTAACCAGATAAAAGTAGTCTATTTGTTATTCTGATGTATAAACTGTATTACTATAAAGTTTCATCAAAATCCGTTCAGTAGTATTTGCGTAAAAGAGTAACAAACATCCATCCTCACAAACTTTCACCTTTATAATAATCGTAGGATAAGATAGGATAGGATATAAGAGACGATAATATTTAATTTCAGATAACTTGATCCATGTGTTAGTATAAGACTAAGGTTATGATAGGCATAAAAAATACAATACATGATACACACACATTCTCACTGAAAATGCGAGCGTTCGGGTGATCATAGAATAATAATGGTGATGCTGATGATAAATTGGGATAGTATAGGATTAATTTGTTGTCGGTGGAATCAAAAACATAAGGAGAT
This sequence comes from Perizoma flavofasciatum, assembly GCA_958496245.1. NCBI lineage: Eukaryota > Metazoa > Arthropoda > Insecta > Lepidoptera > Geometridae > Perizoma > Perizoma flavofasciatum. The sequence goes on from OY292431.1 coordinate 8,851,997, forward strand.
TGGATGACCCATGATGACATACGATTTCGATAACCTTGATTAATAAAAAATATCTCCTTGAACTCTCAATTCGTCTCAGTCATGTACTTTTTGCTGTTAAATATTGTGACTATATCGTCATCTACTCATCTACCCGTCACGTAAGGAGCCCGTTGCGTTTGCCGTAATGTAACGTAAGACCTATAATTCCAATACCAAATCAATTAGGATGTGTCATGCGCCTCATGTGCTTATAATATTAGTTTGGTAAACAGTTTCACGTGCTTACAATCAAACAGAGATATAGTAAAGCCAGCATCAGTGTATGGCGGCGGTATTTATCTGGACCTGTGAAGAAAAAAAAACAATTGAGTGTTAGTAGTGCGTGATAACTTGATAAGTTTATAACTTGTAATGTCAATGTGTGAAGAAGACGACCTGGTTGTTTTACGTGACGAACTGTCTAGGTCAGGGTCATTTTTTACTATGAGATGCTAGGTTCCGTCCTTTTCTACTAGTGTTGTTTCTGATAAAGGATATCTTTTTCATCTTGTTTTGGACCACTTTGTCACTGAGGTCAAGACTGTGACATACTTTCCTTAACGAATTCCTGCTCAGTGCTAAGTTATATTCAAATTACATTTAAAATTTTACGCTTCAAAGCCTTGCCAGGGATTCCAGACATTTTATATCATAAAATCAATTGTGTGTCGACCTGTGCGCAGGCAAGGCATAAACTAAACGATTAAGGGGCTAACCGATTTCTATCAGGATGTATATTGGGAATCCTAAAACCAGCAGTAAGAATTGTTATTTCCTTATTTCCAGACGTCGGATGCAGCAGCTGAAACTATGGCAGCAGAGGGAAAAAGAATGGGCGCGGTCACGGGCGAAGCGGGAGAAAAGCAACAAGCGGAATATATTTTTCAATGATAGCGTCATGTTGCTTGAAGCCGCGGCAAGGAACGATATTGATGAAGGTACACAAATTAGGAAATATTACTCACAGGCACAAATTCTCTAGTACAGAAACTAAACTTAATTTAATTAAACTGTCGCTCTCTTTTACTGATAGTCCATGCAAGAAAGAGCAGGGAAGAATTCTACTCCTGTCAAATTTTGGTGCATTCACCGATAGTGCAGGACGTGAAAATTCCCGTTTTTACAATATGAACCTGTCAAATTAGTTTACGTGTCGCTCATCTTAGTGTTTATAGTCAGCATGTTTTGAAATCACGACTGAACTTTAAGGAAAACTTAAATCTGACTAATTTGACAGCAATAAAATTATTTATATCCCTTTATTTTCTTACTGTTACTAAAAGAGAGCGGTAGATAAAAATAAGTTTAGTTGATGCACAAGAGAATCACGCCACTGTATGCGCTAGGTATTTCACGCGTGGCATTCTTTGGGAAAGGCATAGTAGTGGACTCCGTCAGGCCGATGATGGTGATTTTGACGTTTTTATGAACATTCTTTATACCTCAATCCAGAACAACTATCAACAATAATCAGCATCCTCCATATTATCTTGTTGAAGACTGGTTCTGAAGCTAACTTCTTATTAGACAAGACTAATCACTGCCGATATGCATCAACGGACGTTGCCAATTTGTAAAAACAGTTAATAAGTAAACTGATCAAGTTTTCCATTAAATAAAAACTAAGACACTTCATCCAATTGATAAAAAAATAGATAAAGAAAATCGGGCTAAATAGCTCGCTTGGCACCAAATTTGAACATTTGAACTGATACACCCCATCCAACTATGATAACTCCTTTACAGTGAAGGCTGTCCGTTTATAGAATAACTGCCTGTGACCATCAGACGTGCGAAATCACTACCTATTCGACCAGTGCTCGCTAACTAGCGATAAGACCGCCCATAGTGCAACATTGTTATGACAATGTTGCACTATGGGTGGTTTGTAGTACTTACCTCAGTTAAAGTATTATTTGGTGTGCTTTAAAGTATCTTCTATCTTTTTAACATTCCAGTGCGGCGCCTCTTAGCCCGAGGTGTGACTCCCGACGCGACGAACGAAGATGGCCTCACAGCACTGCACCAATGCTGCATCGATAACAACGAAGCCATGATGAGGCTTCTACTCGACCACGGTGCGAATGTGAATGCTGAAGACAGCGAGAAGTGGACGCCTCTCCACGCGGCCGCCACTTGTGGGAACCTCAACCTAGTGCGGATACTGATACAAAGAGGTACTAAAACGTTTTTTTCTGCCACATCCCACTACTACTATAAATGCGAAAGTTTATGAGGACAGATAGATGTTTGTTACTCTTTCACGCAAAAACCACTGAACGTATTTTTAATGAAACTTTACAGTAATGTAGCTTATAAATCAGAATAACACATAGTTTACTTTTTATCCGGGTACCACGCGGGTGAAGCCGTGTGCAGAGGCTAGTAAATGATAACTGAAACTTCGCTATGCAAAATCTAATCTTCATGAAAATTTAACTGTGTATACTAATAATTAATGCTAATATGTATTACTAATAGAACTCGATTACTGCGGGTGTTTTAGAATAAACGGGATGTTTATTGAGATATAGGGGCAAAGAGAGTGAAATAAAATGTAGAACGGAGAGTATTTTTAATATTCGACATAAGAAGGTTCAAAATATTGTGAGGAAATTGGCATGCATGCCAATGGTGTTTCGACAAATACCACTTTCTGTTTGCGTCAACGCCTACGAAAAGATGGAATTGTATGGAAATGACATTAGCTGTGGAAAAGTCACGTGACTGTTAAAGTTTTTCCTTCACAAATTTGTGTTAGCGTCAAAGAAAAACTAAGCGTGAGGTATTTATAGAACCCCTGGAACGAAAATTCGAGGGCCATCGGTCGGAACAATATCCAATCAGCGGCTATGGTCTTGCAACCTGTCACGTGCAATTCTAACTACTGTGAAAAGCCTGGACGTGTATCGAATATTGTGTTTGAACTTACATCTGGCTACCTCTATCCAGCGGCCGCGAAAGCGGGGAGCAGAGTGGGCCAAAAGCCCCCCCTAAAATCACATAGGTACCCGCCTACCAAGCCAGGGCTGGGGATTGAAGGGATGACCAAAGAAATTTCCCCCCCCCCTCACGGAGTACTTCCACAGTCCCTGCCCCTACCACCCCTCTTGAATCCTGTTTTTCATACCTCAGGTGCCAATCTACTAGCGGTGAACGGCGACGGCAACATGCCGTACGACATATGCGAGGAGGAGCGAACATTAGACGCGATCGAAAGCGAAATGGCGGCGCGGGGCGTCACGCAGCGGCTCATAGACGAGACGCGAGCCGCCACAGAGATGGCCATGCTGCGGGACATAGCGGACATGCTCCACGGAGGAATGGACCTGGACGAGCCGAGGGATACACAGGGGGCCACGTTGGTGAGATCACACACATCCAAAATGGAACTCGTCATCTTGCTGCCCTAGCCTATAAGGACAGGAAGATGATGAGTTCCATGATGATGAACATGTTTTATACTTCCACTCCTTTGTCAACCGTGAGCATTCTTGGTGGCTTCCGACGGTCCACCACGGACGGTGGTTTCACAGATTACAGATGACGGTTCTTGCCGATTTCTTCACAATGTTTTCGTTTGCCGTTCTGGGCACGTTTTAATGCGCATATTTTTTTTTTGAGTAGAAAATCCATTTAGGCATAACTAAGATCGTTTTTCGAATAATTCTAAGACTACTTGCGAATCTGTGCAGGGGGGTCCAGACAAATACCACTTTCTATATTTCTAGAATCTTTGCGGAAAGATTGAATTGTATGAAAATGACATTAGCTGTGGAAATGTCACGTGACAGCCAGGTTTTACTTTGACAAATTTGCATTAGCGTGAAAGGCAAAGTAAGGAGGTATTTGTCTAGACTCCTTGTAAATTTATATGGATGATATTTTGTCTCGGTGCTCGGAACACAGTGTTTAATCACACTGTTTAGTAACCAAGCGCATCATCTGTTTCAGTTGCACATAGCGTCAGCGAATGGATACATCAAGGTTGTGGAATACCTATTAGAGCATCGAGCGTCCACCGATGTCGTAGATCATGATATGTGGCAGCCTGTCCACGCGGCTGCTTGTTGGGGGCATGTGAGTGAACAAACGGGGCATGTCTCCACATGTCACAAAACAAACCGACATTTCTGACATGTCTCCTATGGTTCAGTGACGCTACCGAACAAACGCACTATCAAGATTTTATATCCCAAAAATTCAACCTCGGCGGGACTCGAATTCGCGTTATACCAACTAAGCCACGATCGTTACCAGCCTGGTATCCCTTAAGTGTGGATTAACACTTTAAAAACCAAATGACCAAACGCTGACGACGATCTGATGAATGACGTTCTCAACGCTTCCCTATGGGTATTGACTGATGACACCGCGCGTGCGTACTGCAATTCAAAAATTTATTCATTTGACCGAAAAGATCCATAAATTTAGTCAGAGTTTACTCAATTCTACTTATATTAGCCCAGGTGTGGTAAAATAGAAAAACTTGCAATATCAGACATATTGCTGTTTAATTTTGTAGGCGCTTTTAAAAACTCTTATACGATTTTTTTGTTTCAGTTGGAGGTATTAGAGTTATTAGTACAATATGGAGCAGATCTCAATGTGAGGAATAAGCACGATGAAACACCTGCAGGTAAGTAAACCACCTAATCTGATAAGGAATTTAAAGGAAGTTAAAATTTGAACATTTCACTTCTATGCATTTTTTTTCTCAACTTGGGAATTTGTGACAATCAATAGTTAAAATGGTAATGGTTCTATTATGGGTACTGTTATTGGTTCTTTTTTGATCTCCGGTTAAGGAGGATCAAGATCTCGGATCCGAATCTCACCGGTAGGAGTCTCGTCGTATTGTGAATAGATTTTTTTTTTATGGTGAGAATGAGGAGTTTTGGCCGAAAGGTCAAGTTCAGGAGGTTCATTGGCCGCCTGTTACGAGACACCACGCAACAATAATTTACAAAGTTTTGTTGTATATTTTTATGTATAGTACATAAGGTATTTATAAATATAGGTCTTGGTAATTATATTTTGTATGTGCACATATTGCCTGAAATAAACGATATCATTATTATTGCAACAATGACGTTATCTGAATCCGTTCCTGGTTCTGAACAGATATCTGCGAGGAAGGTGAGATGCGCGTCCGGATCGGTCGACTGGCGGCCGAGCAGGAGGAGCACAGGCGTCGGGCGGCGCTGTCGGCCGGCGAGCGGCTGCGCACCGCGCGGAGATCCTCATCCACCGCCAGCACTAGCAGGTACCACAACACACCAACTATCGGATCGGTCGACTGGCGGCCGAGCAGGAGGAGCACAGGCGCCGGGCGGCGCTGTCGGCCGGCGAGCGGCTGCGCACCGCGCGGAGATCCTCATCCACCGCCAGCACTAGCAGGTACCACAACACACCAACTATCGGATCGGTCGACTGGCGGCCGAGCAGGAGGAGCACAGGCGCCGGGCGGCGCTGTCGGCCGGCGAGCGGCTGCGCACCGCGCGGAGATCCTCATCCACCGCCAGCACTAGCAGGTACCACAACACACCAACTATCGGATCGGTCGACTGGCGGCCGAGCAGGAGGAGCACAGGCGCCGGGCGGCGCTGTCGGCCGGCGAGCGGCTGCGCACCGCGCGGAGATCCTCATCCACCGCCAGCACTAGCAGGTACCACAACACACCAACTATCGGATCGGTCGACTGGCGGCCGAGCAGGAGGAGCACAGGCGCCGGGCGGCGCTGTCGGCCGGCGAGCGGCTGCGCACCGCGCGGAGATCCTCATCCACCGCCAGCACTAGCAGGTACCACAAAACACCAACTATCGGATCGGTCGACTGGCGGCCGAGCAGGAGGAGCACAGGCGCCGGGCGGCGCTGTCGGCCGGCGAGCGGCTGCGCACCGCGCGGAGATCCTCATCCACCGCCAGCACTAGCAGGTACCACAACACACCAACTATCGGATCGGTCGACTGGCGGCCGAGCAGGAGGAGCACAGGCGCCGGGCGGCGCTGTCGGCCGGCGAGCGGCTGCGCACCGCGCGGAGATCCTCATCCACCGCCAGCACTAGCAGGTACCACAACACACCAACTATCGGATCGGTCGACTGGCGGCCGAGCAGGAGGAGCACAGGCGCCGGGCGGCGCTGTCGGCCGGCGAGCGGCTGCGCACCGCGCGGAGATCCTCATCCACCGCCAGCACTAGCAGGTACCACAACACACCAACTATCGGATCGGTCGACTGGCGGCCGAGCAGGAGGAGCACAGGCGCCGGGCGGCGCTGTCGGCCGGCGAGCAGCTGCGCACCGCGCGGAGATCCTCATCCACCGCCAGCACTACCAGGTACCACAACACACCAACTATCGGATCGGTCGACTGGCGGCCGAGCAGGAGGAGCACAGGCGCCGGGCGGCGCTGTCGGCCGGCGAGCAGCTGCGCACCGCGCGGAGATCCTCATCCACCGCCAGCACTAGCAGGTACCACAACACACCAACTATCGGATCGGTCGACTGGCGGCCGAGCAGGAGGAGCACAGGCGCCGGGCGGCGCTGTCGGCCGGCGAGCAGCTGCGCACCGCGCGGAGATCCTCATCCACCGCCAGCACTAGCAGATACCGCAACACACCAACTATCTATGTTTGTTTGTATCAACGGCTGGATCGATATGGCTATTTTTGGTTTTAAAATGTTCGTAATAATCCGCATTAGGTTTTTATGGCCTAATGCGATAAAGCTCTGTCTTTTGCTACCTCTCATCATAAACGATTGTAGTCACACCACTGAGTCAGAGTGCCGACCGAACTGTCGACCTTCATTAAGGAAGATCTGTGGCCTAAAAGAATCGTCTATCGACGTTTCCGTGGTCGATCGCCGAACCAGCTGCGCCCACGTCACAGTCACTACGTCCTAGATAAATACGTTTTTGTTTATCTCAAGTATATGTATTTTAGTTTTAAAGGTATCATATGGGCCCTGTATTTGTATGTGTACACTGTTTTGTACCGTTTCACCTGAAACAAATGAATTACTATTATTATATAAACAGTAAAATTTATGATGGTATACGTTACATGAACACTATAGTTATAATTTTTGTTTTAACCATTCTGTGCATCTGTGCACTATCAACACATCTTTTTCCACAAGACACAAATTTTATTTGAGGGAGCATGCTTTTTGGCATTGAGTTCGCCTGAGTATGTACTACTATTTTGTGCAATTAATAATTTTCTATCTATCTCTCTATGGTAATTGATGAATAACAATGTGATTTGTTAGCAGAGTGCGTTCGGTGCGGAGAACGTCTCTTCGGGAGAAGCAACTCACGGCGAAGGCGGACGTCAGAGGCGAGGCGAGACTCCGGGAGACCTTTGACTCGGCGGTCGATGATGAAATGCAGGTTAGTAGTATTATTTGCCACTTATGCCATCCTGAACTATAAGAGCCGACTAAGTCGTACGATTATAATTAAATAATAAAAATAAATAAAAAGAGCTTTATTTTTCCTATAAACTACACTAATGAAATGCTTATCATACATTTTTTTTTAATACTATAAAATATAGTTAAAATACAGGTTTAAGTAGGTATGGTATATAATAACTTAGTTTACCTATTTAATTCTATTATTATGGACTACATCTCTAACGTATGAACCGCCTGCACCGCCGGCGGTAAAAGCCTCCCCCAGCTTATTACACTCTCCTCGGTCTCTTGCCTTTCCAGGCCGTAGGTTTCCGGCCACTTTAGTATAATAAATAATAATCATTTAATGGGTTCCTAAAAATCTTTTGAGGGTCCTTTATCCCTTTTGATTTGAAGTCCCATATCAGGATATATAAGTATTCAAAGAAGCTAAAGTTGCGTCTTCTCTGAGACGTCATCAAGTCTTTAAAATAGAATTTTTCTTCAATTACCTGTGCACTTACCCCCGCCGCAATAGTTTTAATTCTGAAACGCTAGCTATAACGGCCGGCAAGTAATAATGATCCACTCTCAGTCAGTAGCCAATTAAAACGCATGGGCCGCATATTTCACAGAATGCAATAAACCTATTACACTAACTAAAAGAATCGTCAATCATTATAATGAACGTAAATATCGTGCGCGCAATTGAAACACATACGCAACTTAACATTCAACTTTCGCACTATTATTATAAGGAGAATAACTGCATAACGATGTCTTGCATACAAAAAATATTACGGATGCTTACCGTGAAAGGGAAATATGTCATTACTGTGACATGCGACGGTGTTGAAAGTTGTAAAATGCATTTCGTAGGCTAGATTCATAAATCGATGCCTGATCATGGCTAATGCAGGCTATAGTCTACTATAGCCTCAGATAGGATGTTTTCCTGGCTTGTTTTCATGGTTTTGAGCACGTAAGCGCGCATACATTTTTCGAGTATAAAATGCTATTGGTAGGTGAGTATAAAGATTTATTGGTCTACGACAAGGTTCGAACCTACAGACTACTCTTATTAGACTACTTTTGGGTTTTAGGATTTTATTCATTTAAATCAAAAATATCCTTTTGAATATAAATCTCAAAATCACCTTGATTTGTCTAGCAATAGCGACGCGTTCTGCAAACAGGTATGTTTCGACTTATCTTTGGCTCTGTGCAATGTAGCGGAGGTACATGAGTGTATTGCTAAAATACTCAAAAGATTTTATCGAAATAAATGAAGTAAACACAATTGTGGTTGCAAATAATTAACCTATATGATTTTATAACAGTAACAAGATTACAATCCATTTCAAAATATGAATCTCCAGTAACACAGATAGATAATTATAGTATCCACAAATAAAAGCGTTAATGGTCATAAAACAAATGTTTTTTTGTGTTAACAAACCCATTTAAATACTTTTGATTTGTGGATGAAGTGTTCTTACGCGGGCGATTAAATTGAGCAACATATAGCAATTTTAACGTAACAACAGACTGCCTTACTCATAAAAAAATGTCTAAAGATGAACAATGCTTAAAGTGGTGCCAAGAGATGTGCGGCAACCTCGAGACAGATCACCTGCCCGATGGTCGGCCGACATTGTGAGGGCAGTAGGCGAGCAGAGCATCTGACTGCCAGAAGACCGCCAGGAGAGGTGTGATAGAGAAGATGCCTTTACTCAGCGGTGGGTGTTACCGGCTGATGAGATAGATATAATTATAATCTATGGCTATTTGAAGGGAAATCAGAAGATTTTTATAACATCCCAAAAATTCAACCTCGGCGGGACTAGCTAGATGTTCCCTCTGTTGTGACTCAGGTCTCAAACACTATTATGTTGCTTTTGATATGTGGATGAATTTCGAGGTTATCTCAGTGCGATCTGCAGTTTTAGTTGCATAACCTGTTCTAGTACAACTTGCAAAAACGCATTGAACTGAGTATATAATTATGATCTATACTAGAATATTTAGTATTCTTGATGATGAATACCTAGGAATTATATTATAACACCATATGGCTTCTAATTTTGATATTTTAGTTTAGCTTTTTTTACAATCGCATAACAGAACCGACAACCACTAGAACGCATAATCGTCAGCCTTTATAGTCAGCGTGTTCCGGTTCGCGGACGTGTAGGATGGACATGTCCGCGTTAATGGTACTGACACACACCACCTCAGTTAATGGTACTGACATTGTTATATTGTGCAAGAAGTTTCAAGATCGTTCGACGTGATCTCTTAGAAGAGAAATCCACTGCAGGACACATACCGGCAGTGTACTTCTAGAATTATACAAAGTCAAAGCCAATAAGTTTTCATTCATTGAAATCACAAGGATCGTATAAAAACCATAACGTAATCGTAACATACGTGTAAATTAAAATGATAGCATTGAAATTATCGTGGTTTGGTATCATTTTAGGATATAATATAAATTATTACATGTTTTAAGCCAGGAGGGGGAATAGTAAAGTACGTCGTATACTTAAACGTAATAATATCTTAAATTATGAATAACGTCTATTTACGCCGATTTAACGCGCGCAACCAAGCCTAAGTAGAGTCAGACACGGGTTTTATTTTTTCATGTTGCGGAAAAGTATGCATACAAACCCTGCAACAAATTTTAGTTTTGACTTATGCAAATATTACAAAAAAAAAAACACTTTTTGCAATAAATAAAAATTATGTAAATAAAGGTAGATTTATTAGTAAAATGTCGAGTAAGCCAAATTTTAAATCGTTTTAAATGCCTATTTTATCTCTTCTACATGTTTATAAAAGAGATTTTATAAACAAATTTTATTCTTTTCTTATTCTGGCACTTATTTTCTATAAGATATTTGTTTACGACTGTACTGAATATAGTTAGGTTTGTATAAAACAAAAAGTGGGCGTGGACGGTCCCTTCTAGAAATGAAAAAAATATTAACTTTAAAAGTATCTCCAGGGACTGGCAGTCCATTTTATTCGGAGTCCCTAACGGTAATGACCTAAAGATTTGTGATATGAGATTTAACAGTGATAAACGTGTATTCTAATAACTTGAATGCTGTAAGACGAAACATGATATTTCTTGAGATGAAACCACACCCAGCCCACGAAGGCCATGCCTTGTTTACGTTGCTTTGCATTGTTTATATGCACCGAGGATTGGCATTTATATTTGAGCGGTTCAGTGCTTCGAAGGGTACATTAAGCCGACGGTTTATGCTATGACAGTTGTGAAGCCAAGTCCAAGAGGGTGGCCTAAAAACATCAGGGTTAACCACAATGAGAACCAATGCAATAATTGAATTATAAGTTTTACGGGTCTTTATCGCGTTAACCTTTTTTATTATTTTCCCGACGTTTCGACTGTATTGCAACAGCCGTGGTCACGGGATGACAAAGACCCGAAAAACTTATGATTATGTTATCTAATCGCGAAAGTATGAAAAGTACTAAATCAATAATTGTTTCAAAAACATGATATTGTTTCTGTAAGAAAAAAAAAACTATTTGTAAACACGGACCTCGGGAAAATCACATCAATAACGAGAACACCGTAGAATCACTATAGTCTAATAGCTAGTGAAGATTTACTCATAGTGCTGAAAGTGAAATAAGTGGAACTGATAAATAATGCAGCAGGATTAAAGAGGTCACGGCTCAATTTTGACAATTAGATTCTAAGTTCTCGTACTTAATTTCAACAAGGAACACTTTTCGGATGGTTGCCCATTAGGAACTTAATTGATGTCACTTTCGCACTGTGTCCAGTCGGACAGTAAAGTCAATCGAGTGCAAAAAGTTAACCTCTACGTTGGTCAAAATAATGTACTTTTCGGGTCTTTACCGCGTTTACCTTTTTTTAATCATCGTTTCGGCTTCAGTATGCCAATCGCAAGAAACTCACCACTAGCTCCTGTGCACCCACTGTGGGTCAGTTGCGCCACATACCACCTGCTAATACGAACGTAAAACCGCTTATTATTGCTTCCCGACTAATTGGCCACCAATTAAGCACTGTTCCACCGAGAGCCGTGGCAAGAACTGGTCTACATACCGGTACGGTTATCTTTATCACAGATTTTCAATGAGAAATTCTATAATCAGAAAATATCATATTCTTCTACTAAGCAAACCAATAAAGGTCGGAACGACAACAGATATCTCGTTTAATGAATTTTATTCCCAAAAGAAATTACATATTTCACATAATGAGACAACAAGAACATTTATTTGTACAAGTTGGTATATACAAAATTACAAATGAAACCGCTAGCTATCTAAAGACCGTAACAAACGATCCATTGATAGGCCAATAGGTCTGATCCAAAAATTAAAAGAAAACTTAGGTAAGTAAAATAAAATTAGTATAAGCATGCAGAACATTGATATTTCTTAAAAATACTAATATTATCAATGCGAAAGTTTGCATGTTTGTCGCTAATAATCTCCGTAACGGCTGAACCGATTTGGATGAAATCTGGAACAGGTATTTCATGATCTAGAATGTTATATAAGCTACTTTTAATCGTGGCATCACGCGAGCGAAACCGTGGGTATAGGTAAGTTTCCTCTAAATATAGAGATAGAACACTTTATTAAGTGCTATTTAAAACTAAAGATCTAATTAGCTAGAGTCGAGTTTCTAAGGCATACAAAATAATTATTATGACAAACCAAACATTGCCATCTAGTAAGGTTCAAGGAAACAGCCCGGCCTGCCAGATAAAAAATAAACCTCTCATTAGCGGAAAAGTATGTAGTTTCGCGGATATAGTGAACCATTATTATATAACCCTAAATTATGTTTAACGAAACTTCCATTTTTACTGACAATTCGGTTTGGTTATTTTTTTTTTACCAAAAACTCGTAATTTAGACCGCTCAATGCTCGATATTTCGTAGGAATCACCTGTCACTGTTTATCTCATTCATCTGTTTTGCAAATTGAAATTCATATCTCTCATTTTTGCCTAATTTGCCGGCAACTTTCTCTACTTTCGACGAGACAGCTCGGTGTTAATTAGACGGACTTGTATAATTAATTTCAAACATTAATTACGTGCACTGTTTGCCTATCCATGTTTCTATGATTCCATTTTGTGTAATAGTCATAACTCCTAATATTATGTTATAAACTAGTTACCGTCGCCGACTTCACTTTTCTTAATAAAATAACACATACAATTCGGTTCAGCTATTACGAACATCCAAACTTCCATAGGTACGTTGTTATCTACTAGCTTCTGCCCACAGCTCCGCCCGTGTGGTATCTGGATAAAAGTGGCCTATGTGCTATTCTAGGTCACGAACTATATCTATTTCGAATTTGATTTTAATCGGTTCAGTCGTTCTTAGCAACAAACAAAAACATCGAAACTTTTGCATTTATAATATTCGTAGCTTATGATTGTATAATGCTACTTAGTTAGTTTTTTCAGGCCATATTATGTTTCCTCCTGGTAGGATTCAGGCCTAGGTTGTAGGTATTCTCGACATAGGAGATCATTATTTTCTTGTCGTTATCCCACATTAAGTGAGTATCGGCACTGTTAGGAGTAAGGAAATGATTAAATTATATTGCGGGAACTCGGTGGATGGAGGCGGCCAAGATCGTTCGTTATGGCACTCTTTTGTGGGAAGCTTATCTACAATATTGGACCTCTACGGGCTTTTGATTATGAAGAAAGTTAAAGCAATGTGCTATAGTATTGAGATGACATAAGTTATCGTCCAACTCCAACGTACTTTTCTTAAGCTTCTCAGCGTTTTCGTTAATATCTCGATAATTATACTAAACAATTCTCATAGATTTTTTAGGTTCTCTGATATGTGATTGTTTTTGTTCGAAGTGATGTTTTTTTTCATTGTTTTTCTAGGAATTGTTTGTGTAAGCGTAGTTTTGAATTGTTACAAATGTTATGCCTCTTTCACATGCATGTACACAATTACCTTGTAAGTACATCATCTTCTCAATTAGTATTTTTCTAACCGAATAGCGTGATGCTTTATGTGCCGTAAAAAGGTAATAATAATAGCTTTCAGATACGAAACTCCTTTATAAAATCACTGCGCCAACAAAACGGGATTTTCGCGTCACAGCGCCATGTCAGGGCGGCATGACACTAAAATTCAAATAGTTTCAATCTAGAGCAGGAGTTTCACTTCTATCAGATAGGGCAGACGCCTTGTAGTGGCGCAAGCACATAATGCATCCATTCTAGAGCAATACCACTATGTTTTAATCTGTACAGCTGCTGTTTGCGGCTAGGTGTTATTCTGTTCGGTTACCGTAGCTACTACGCATTACTCTGCGGTGATGTGCACTAGAGCGGGTGCACTCTCTTCGTAATTGCACGTTTCTAAACGTTGTATTGTTTTATATTCTGAAATCATTACCGCAATAATAGCATGGTTATGTCTCTGGATGGTAATGGATCATGTCACCTGTCGACTTCGTCCTCCATGCTCTATTGGTTCAAAGAGTATTCAAATATTGCGTGTATAATATGATGTTGACTTCTAACATAATACTTAATTTTGTTTTTATGAAATGCATTAAAAGGGGACATATTTCTGCTATCACGTTTATGGATTTGTGTGATCTGTAGCTTTTAGATCGTGTTTTAGGGTTCAATGCCCAAAGGGTGTTGACGGGATCCTATTACTAAGCAAAATATAAATAAAAAAATAGTCTTCCGTCTAGTTGTCTTCGCAGGGCTGTATCTTTTTATATAGCCAGTTAAAGTTTTCACAGAATATGTTACTATGTCTCCATGGACTCTCGTGGCCATATAATACAAATTTCAAGAAGGCAAACCCCAGGGGTTATCATTGTATTGGGACCCCTTTTTGGGACTTTTAATGTAAAAATCTGAATAGATTCCAAGCCAGACCGCGCTCTTGAAAACATTGGACAAAAGACGTATGTTTTTGCCTAATTAAAAAAAAATGTTCATTGTTACAAATCTAAGGCTACGCTCAAAATATGGCTTCTTTTGATGTTGAACAATAACCATGCTCCTTCGCTAAACACTTCACTGATCAAAACCTTCAGACCTTCGTTTACACAATAATGTCGCTATCGACATACTATTGTCGATTTAGTACCTTACAATTATGTTGCTTGGTCAATGTTTGCTGGACTGAAAAGAAAGGAAGCCTCTTGCCCAGCCACCTCCTGTAGTTGTTGGAACTTCGATTAGAGCGGTGGTCATCTCGTTCCGCTGTGCACATTGATTCACTATGTTTCCCGTGATTTCCCTCGAGCGGTTCGACTCACGCGTACTCCATATGGTCAGCGATCGGACACAAACGCGACCACTCACTTTGATGTTTAAAATCTTCTCTAGATAATGCATTTTGACATATTCCTTTTTGAAATCTTCCTATATCGCGACTTATTAAAGTAGATTTTTTTTGGGTTCCTTTTTATGGTGACCAGACGCATAATTTTGGACCTCCAAGTGTGTGCGTTCATAGTGTTACCTAGTGAATTGACGTTTAGTTTTTAGGACGTCTTTGTGGATTGTGGACCTATGTTCTCGGATTGTTAGTGATATGAAGTGTGCAGACAATGTCTTTGGATATAATGTTTTTGACTCACGATAATTTGCGTAGAATGCGCAAGGAGCCGCAGGTTTTAGGCCTAAGATATAGGGTACGTAGATATGTTATTTTTAAAACTAATTTAAAAATCGAAACTGTAATCAGAACTGAGACCAATCTGTAAAACGGATATTTGTTCTGGATGTTGTGGTATCATGGTACTCGTAGTTTCTGATATCTACGACACAAAAAATCCTAGTGTGAGGTCAAGACTATGTATGTTTATGTTGGGTCTGTTGGATGTGAAATAAAACCAAAAAACCCTGTCTAGGCGGTTTATTAGAAAAATATATTTGGAAATTAATTTCTTTAGATTTTTGTGAAACATTGTCATTTAAATCTTGTGACTGGTTTTTCAATGCTTACCCATAATAATAATTATATCATTGGTTTGCTGCAATGAAAGTAAAAACTACTGTGAATGGCATAACTCACTTTGAGTTTTTTTTTCCTAGATCAATTTTTCTTTTGATAAAATTTTGGGCTCGTCTTGGCTTTAATTGATAATGTTATGCTACTTTTTGCTCATTGAATATGTAGAAATTTCCATCTATCAAATATGTGCGCATTGCTAATATAATGTTGGCGGATAACATCGTAAGGAAATCTGCATGTCCTTGAATCTATAACTCAGAAGATATGTGACTTATGCAAGTGTATGATTCAAGCCCCTACGAGGCGCAAATGAGTAAATCACCATGATTCCACTTAGTCAGTTGAGAATATAATTGACTTTGATTACTTGGTTCGAGCATGATTCCCGTTGTAACATAATCCTTCTCCTTTTCCAGGGTCTCTCAAACGGTGTGGAAAATGATCAGAACAGCGCGAACCTTCCAGCTTCAGAGCTGCCTCACAAGCGGCTCTCAACCAGCTCAACCACCTCCAACCAAAGCTACGACTCGAACGTCGAGTACGCGGTGCCCAAGAACACCTACAGCCAACGCAACAACCGAATGAGTGACGTCACAGAAACCGACAACCACACCACGTATCAACCGAAAATAACCAACCCCCTGTTCGGTGTAAACGCCGCGTCTCACTATGCGCCCGGCTCTATACACACAAACCACGAGGCGGTGAACGAACAATCGAAGCACTATGATAGAAGAGATTTCCCGAACGGGGTGCGGAAAGCTCCCGAAGGTCAAGATGATGACGGTTACAAAACAGAGGACGCGATAGACGGTAGGAAAGAGATGATTGTGAACCCGAACCAGATCGCAATCGCTGAGACCGGCACCGCTACCTACACCACAGACAATAATGGTAAAATCAATGTTCATGTCACCGTCATGATTAACGCAGGTAATTATATGCATCCTTATTTCATTCGCACAATACGTATCGAGCACAATAACATAATGTAAAGGTAATCCTAACAGTTTTGCACAGTGAAGTTAAGGGTGAGCGGTTTGCGGAATTGAATCTCGAGGATGCATATGAGGCAAGCAGTCTCTGGTTGTAGTTAGTTGCATGCGTGGTTACGTGTTCCTATTCTGTGTACTAAGGCTTGGTGTCCACTAAACTGTAATGAAATTAAATAATTTATGAATAACTCACGTTAAAGGTCGCGTTAGGTATGAGCGTAACTTATTAACATTGTCACAAATTAATCATTTATATTATGATTTACAATTTTCGCTTTCGCGTAACGAGTTCTTTGAGGTCGTATAATACGTGTTCGAGTAACCACTTTTTTAATCTTAGTTTAAACGTCCCAGTGGTAGGTAATGATAGGAGCTGATTTATATTTGCACCAACGAATTTTTGGTTCAACAACTCTTTTGAGGATACTGGAACATTGCTGTGATACATCCGAAGTCCTGAACTGCTATTTAAATGAGTTGGGCTGGTGGGGGTCGGTCTAAGAGGTGCACAATACGCGGGACGACAGTGCAGATCTTGTTTTCCCCACTTAGGAATTAGAACTCTTAGAAAATAGCAAATAGATATGGTACATACTTAAATGAAAAAAAGTTAAGGCGTTATCGCTTAAAGCAAATTTACAGAAAATCTAATGAGTTTTAATCTGTTCCATTAAAAACTGTTACAAATAGTTGCACAATGCGTAAGTAACGACTTAGGCTAGCAATATTTTGATTAAATCGGCCATTAACTCTCTGCTTTAGTGGATATCGTTCCTTATTAGGGTGGATGTAGTTTGTGTTTTGTAGTAACCGTTGTTTTTCTTTTTATGAATGTCCGTTCTATTAAAATACTTTTTTACTTTACTTTCAATTCACACACAAAACCACAATCATTTTTCGACTTCCTTTCCGTAAATGTTTTGTTTTGGTTATAGTTTGCATGCTAATTAATGAGAATAATTTCACAAGCCACAGCTAATCAGAACAGATTATGCTTTTAAAAAAAAAATTGCGCCAGTAGCATGATCAAAATAGACAACGGTTTCGTTGACGGACAGACAAAAATATTATCTGTCTCCTCTTTTGTCTGACGGAAAGAAGAAACAGATATAGTTTGTCATCTTTTCCTTAGACAAAACCATAGTCGTGCTCAAACTAAGCATGCTGGTATCGATACCAACAACATAGTTGCATTTTATTAGTTACTACATATACTCAAGCATACTTTTCACGCAATTTCAGGCACATTGGCGGACTTAAAGAAGCAGCGCTCACAAATCCGAACCAACGGCAGTCCAGTTGAAAACAGCCTAGCCTCCACAAACAACCATAGCCTGAATTCAATACCCGAAACAAAGGACATGCCCGTACAATTGAACCCCCTCAGCCTATCGCCGAGTTCCGGGACTGTGCCGCGGTTCTCGGGGAACACGAGTGACGTGATCGGAGATACAAGGTCCCACAGGTGCTGTATTATTATGTAGAGACTGTTCAAGGAGCGTGCACAACGCTGGTGTTATGTGATTGTGAAGCGTACAAGTCTGATTGTCATTCCAAAAGAATTTAGAACAGCTGTCGGAAGAATTATTTGGCTGCTTCGGGGAGCGGAGCGGTTGCAGCAGCGTTTCCTAAACAAAAATAATGGCGACTAAAGATGCAACGGATATTCGTTTACTATCCGGTATCCGGTCTATCCGGCCAGTTATGTATAAACCGGAAGCCTAATACCGACTAAATACCAATGACAAAAAAACAATTTAATTTCAAAATTATTTAACTTTGTAATAAAATAAGAGTTGGGACCTTTTAGAGTGGAAAATAGAAAATTGTGATAAACCCCAGTTTTTCAGCATTTATTGGCATATTGTCGTAGATACGTTTTCTTAGACGATGCGTTTCATAGAAGATCTTCTCGCTGTATATGCACGGAAAAAAAGCGTGAAAAAGTGCGAATACTTGATTCTTGGACCGGATATCTGGTTATAAGTATCTGGGCCAAACAACTATCCGTTGCATCTCTAGTTACTACGTATGGAGTGCGCCGAAAATCCAGTCTACGGCCATAGAGATGTGCTTAATCTAATCTCTATTGGTCGTTTTTTATCGTATTCACCTTGCCGATAGAATTGCCATTATTGCTCACAAAAACCAGGGCTTGCCAATGGCTGGGTATAAGTGTGATAGTTTTAAGAGCTCAACGGTTATTTATAGATAAGAATATGGTCGCTAATATTTTATTACGTGTTATTAGTGAATCCTATTGAAATTATTATTGTATAAGTATTTTAGACCTTGCCTTGTATTTCATAAACATTCCAATAATTATTGTATATCAAAAAAAGTATTTAATATACCCTATGTGATCGTGTATACAAATTCCATACTTATAGGGTTAGAAAAAAAATATTAGACTTAAAATTGCATAATATACATATATCTTACAAAATAATAGTGATCAAATGCAATCAAAAATGTCGTAGGCATCAAACAGCTTGTGTGTGCCTCAACTATATCCTTATAATATAGTATGTGATAATTGTTAAAAATACTATTTATAAAATTGGATTTACTATAAATTATTTATAATTATTAAAATCCTTTATTCTATTCTTTACGTTCTATACTAAAGTAATATGAATATAAATTTATTTTACTTGATGGTAGCTAAGAGTGTCCGTGTTAATACAAACATTTCAGCGATAATCCTTGGGTATGAACCAAGGTACTTTATTCTAATTAAAGTTGTTTAAAATTGCATTGTAAAGTATAATAAATATAATTAAATGCGGTTTTATAATTAAAAAGTTTTCATTCGGATTCGGATTCTTGATAAAAGTTGAGAAGTGTTATTATGTAGGTATATATTTCAATAACCTATATTTATATTGAAAGTCTGTCTTATTTCCTATCCAGACGGTATTATGGCACTGTGGAAGCCATTTATTGTTTTCGGCACCCACCAGTACTACTACAATTCTACATGGGTCAAAGTATTGAAACCCCCAACAAAACCCCATATTTACAATTAATTTAAAATATGCATATGTACTTAAGAATATTTTCCTTATTTTTAGTAACTTAAGCGGTAGCCTATGTTATCTGAAATAGAAAAACAGCTAAAATGCATCGAATGTACATTACCATAGACAAGTTGAGTGCCCTTCTTGCTTGCTAGTATTTAATACTCAATTTGTGCCAATTATTTTAAATACGTTACATTTATAAAGCACAACTACTTTTTACATATTTTATTGATGCTTTCGCTGTACGTAAATATGTAATTCGACTTGCATTCAATCATTAATTTAATGTGGAACTCTCCAAAATTTCCCCTAAAACTATAGCGTAAAAATAACAAGATTATACTATAGTCCACTTGAGTAACGTATACATGAGCATGACATAATGCATAATATATATTTTCGTCGTGTAAACAAATAAGAAGTAACGGTTTGTTTTTGTAAAATATGATTACCAAGAAGAATGTGGGAAAAGCCTTTGGATAAAAATAATATAGTCTTGAATTGTATTTAATGTTGTCATGTATACGGATTCCAGTGTTCATCGTCTGTGGTATACTTTTTAGAAAGTCGTTGTCGACATTCCAATCGTGTGTTACTTTTTGAATTTTATATACTTAATACTAGGAGCTTTTTTGGAATTGTATTTAATCATTTAGAAATCCGTAGTTCCCATCCATTAGCAATTCATTCGTCCATATCTTAGTCATTAGAGTAGCTTTAGATTTATATATTGGTACTTAAAAAGTACCTAAATAATTGTAGATTATTTCATAAATGTCATGAATAGTATCAATAAATCAAAGAATCACGAAGCAATATTTGAAAGGCCTTATAGATAAATTATATCAATTGAAAAGTTTTATATTTATGTAAACAGTATTATTTGAAGAAAGCATTTTACAGGCGGCATTTGTGATACAAATTATTTTAATATTTATGATAACAAGCATTTCCTAAAATTAAAATACTTCTATATGATAAAACGAAATTCAATTTAATTCGTTCGCTTGTAGGTGTTCATTGACAAACTTGTCTGTATCTACGAGGCCGCCTATTCCCGCTTCGGGTCTTATGTCTAGCAGTAGTAAAATACGGCTGTATTACTAAATGCAAGCGTCGTTTGTCAATCTATGCCTGTTGGTTGTGATAAGCGAGTGGAAATTTTATTTAGCGACAACGTTCTGTCCTAAACCTAATAGCGCACGAGTCTTAGAAAATGATGTGTGTACCCTTAAGTTCGTTTGGAACGTAGACGTGCCATTTCTTTTTATGACTCAACCAGTTTTTTATCATTTTACGATTGATTCTAGTGCTGAAATCTGTGTTCAATGTGTGTGTTCAAGCCAGCAATCTTGTAACTACAATACTTGTCATCTCTTTTGATCCATTGCTGGCTAAGGGCCGCTGACAGGTTAGATTTGGCCACAATTTACATCCAGAACCTAATCATCCCAAAAAGAACTGACCTGCTTAAATGATCTTGAAAACACTTTTTGGTTATCTTATAAAATGATACGTTCCTAAAACTGTGATAAAATACCGCGTTGAGTTGTTACACAAGATTCAGGGGGCTAGCATGGACCGCTCTTTTACTTCGCCTCAAAGATGCTCGGTACTATCAATTCTTTATATTTTATTATGCTAGCCTCTGACACGTTTATGGTCCGATATAAGCAGGTGTGTCGAATAAAATAAAGACAAAAGCCTGTCAAAATCATTCGAGGCGTTACGTCGTATGTGATACGATGAAACGCCTCGAACAGATTTTGTCACTGTCCTTAATTTTTGCTATCGGTACTGTGCTTATGTCAAAATCAGAGATGCAACGGTTTTCCGTTTCACTTTTGGTATTAGGCCTATCTGGTCATTTTAGCATCTGACGGATACTGTTTAATAGCCGCATACAATCTACAACCATCCGGTAGTTGTATTAGTAAAATATATTTACATTTTTTTCTGAATAAAATATCGCTTGCACTAAATCCATTCTTTACCAGCAAAAAAGGCGCAAATTAATAAAGATTGCGTCGTGACGAGTTGAATATTAAATTATTGTAGACGAGTTTTTCGCGCCCTTCGTCCACTCAGAACCCCGCACCGTGCACATTACAACTTGAAAACGCACGCGAGCACCCCTTTTCTGCACCAGATATACAGATGCCGGATATCTGGCGCGTCTGTTATCCGATATCTGGCCTTCAGCCAGAATACTATCCGTTGCATCTCTAGTCAACATCATAACGTAGCTCTTGCCTTTATCATTAGCACTGGCATTCCAAACACTATAAAATTTTATTGCGTCTCGACCAGATTTGTGCTTGAGCATACCAAGGGTAAAAAACTGCGAATACCGTGGTACTACAATAATATAGATTGTACATGAATAACTGAAACAGTAGCGGATAGTAATCATTTTAATCAATATCTTGCCTCGTTAAACTAAAAGCTGTGTTTTTATTATGATGTAAATTTTTGTAGATAAATATTGTAAGTTATGTCGAAGGAAAGTGTTAGTTATGAAAGGTTGTACAGGCAGCTGGGTATCCTATTTATGTGTAATCAACCCGTAAAATAATATACAGTAGATTAACTAGTTACTCGAGTTAAGTGTTCACTAGACCCGCAAGATCTAGTCGAAAAAATATTCGAGGAAACTGCTTTGGTTGGCTTCAAGAGTAGGCAATTAATATCTAAGTTCAGGTATTTTTGCAATACGATTTGGGCGTGAATAGTGGACGCTTGCTCAATAAGTAACGTCACCTATATTAGTGTCAAATAAATGTGTTCTTATCAGAATTATATCACGCATATTTGCATTTGGTAGCGATTTTGGGATATCTTTATAAAGTTGTAGTATTTTTGTCTATTTCTATTGAAATTGGTTGTCTATATCCATCTTGCTCTTCCTGGTATTTTAATGTTGATGCAGAAGTAGAAAAAAGCTATATTTGAATTAAACTAATCTATTTTATCTTGCCTTGTCTTGGACCACAGTAGATATTTCCTAATGTTAAACGTAGATTACGTAGATCTCAAATTACAACGCTGTAACTCGGGAGCATGTGGGTAAATGACCACAAAAACGTATTTATTTTCATTTACGGCGACATGTTTCTAATTTACCGTAGATCTTTTGAAAATTGATTACTTAAAATAATACTTGCATATCTATTTTACACGTGTCCTACTATAATTAAGAAACAAAAATTTACTTATTAGAAAGTAATTTAGGTAATTTTTTGGGTTAAGTCAGGTTGTGTCAGACCCAACCGAAGGTGAATATTGTTGTGCCCTATCGTGCCCTGCTATGAATATGCC
Source organism: Perizoma flavofasciatum (assembly GCA_958496245.1). NCBI lineage: Eukaryota > Metazoa > Arthropoda > Insecta > Lepidoptera > Geometridae > Perizoma > Perizoma flavofasciatum. Next base: position 8,874,787 of record OY292431.1, read on the forward strand.
AAGAATAATTTTGTGCAGACTATGGGGCCGGTAGTGGTTTTTTTTCTTTGGTCTCCTATTTATTCCGTGGTCACGTCATTTCACGCCTGCTGTCCATACATAACGACGGAATAATGACAGATTATTCCGTCGTTATGTATGTACTGGTAATAAATAGGTGATATTTCAACATTATTGCCAGAGTCTACCAAAGCGCTCTTTTACACTTCCAAAATCAGACACTGGAATCGCCTGCAAATTAGCCGATTTGACACTATTTGGCTGTTTTTCTCATTTTTTGTTTTGGGTGGCTACTGGCTCTTATGTTATACATGTCTTCACTGACAACTTCTAACTATATAGGACCTATTGAGATGGAATATTATATTATACTAAATTATGAATCAAAACTGTTCACTATTTTCATAGGACTCCTGCGCAATCAATGCAGGGCATCGTATTCTATGGATATCCAATAAATCATGTTGGATTCGTTGATTGTTGTGGATTATTCATATTGTAAAAACGGGAATTTTCACTTACTGGGCGCCGTGCACGGCGCGACGCGGAAGGAGAAAGTCGCAACCACTCACCCTGATGAAGACTCTCGGAATGAGTCGAAACTTAGTCGGTGCCTTCACCGATAGTGCAGTACGTGAAAATTCCCGTTTTTACAATATGAATAGTCAAGTTCACGATAGTTTTTGGAATAAAGTTGTGGATTATCTTGTTCAAATTTTGTGACGTTATTTGTAGGTTATGTAACAGAAAGCCAATAGGTATTTAGGCTATCACCAATCAATACTAGGGAACAATATACTATGTTAACAAAGCTACTGTTTTTTCAATGGGTACAATTTACATTTATATTTTAAGAGTACTTACTTAATGCAAGTCCTTTCGTTGTTGTAAATTTTAAGTTTGTTATTTTTTTCTGCAGGTAAATAAAGTTATGTCCTTGAAACGATATTGTGAAATTTACTTAATCGTTAAAAATATAATAAATCGTTTGTTTCAAGCATTTGTGTCTTTTATTTGTGAACACTTGTTTTGCCATATACCTGTCGTCTAATAAAAAGTTACTACTGTGAAGTTTGCTTTGTATCGTGTCAACTTCATAGACAGTCTGAAATTTTTATAAAAATGTTAAAAACCATGTTTAGAATGCACCAAAGTGATAAAAAAAGAGAATTGATATTGTCCTGTCCAGATGATCTGAAGAAATATGAAAAACTGGTGAGTAAGATATTACATTTTTAGAGACCCGTTCAGAATGGTGGTTTAGTGTTTAAACGAGTAGGTGAATCGTTATGTATTTAGTTGTATGTAGATACATAGCTATGGTACAGAACATTGTGTGATACCTTGAACGTAAAATAGTGACTAATTAACCGATTTAAAATGAAAAGCAATGATTCTATTGTGATTTGATTGTGTTTATAGGTTCATAGTTATCAACTAAATAAGTACGTTCACAATATTATATAAAGCTTGTTAGGTTTTGAACAGTTATTAAGTAGCTTCCTATATTTGTGCTTGCATAGTTTGTTAGCACAAAATAATATAGTTGTGATTACTTACCTACTGAGGAAAACTAGAGGCATTCCATTGTAGAAGCCTCGACACATAATAGGTACCATGGATCCGGTAGCTAGTATTATAATATCTGTGCCAGTACCATTAATATGATAATCTGCAACTTTAAGCTTCAAAAATAAATTGAATCTAGACTAGCGTTATTTTATGACACTACCTATATAGCTTCCACGGCTTCACCCGTGTGATAACCGGGTAAAAAGTTGCCTAGATCGCAAACTACCTAGGTAGGTATATCTTCCAATAATTGCATCCAAATCAGTGCAGCCGTTTCGATGATTAATAACAACAGACAAATATACTTTCGCATTTACTAATTAATAGTAGTATCTCTTTTTTTATACATATTTGTTTGTAAAATATATGCTTAAGTTGCGACTAGTTTCTTCTAGAATACCTACGAAATTTAAAGATCTTCCTGCGTTTCTTCGAGCCTCTAGCTCCAAATATCCCACAGAATCTGGAGGTGATATTGAAATTTGAATCAGGAAACGGCAAGTGGGTTAAATCGGCACATTTTGCGTAGTATTTTTATCTTATCGATTCGTTAACCGCGTGCCGGCAAGCCTTCAACGCATCAGACGGCGTGCGACCGTCGGCACGGGCAAGGTTACGTCATGGATTGAATAATGGACGCAGATACGAAATTCATTTATATATTCCCTATAAACTTCCACTATGCCGCTGGTCAGCAACTGTGTGTCGCGTCTGACAGTACTAGCATGTCTTACCATTCATTCGATGAAGAGAATCTACATAACATCATCTATTACTACAGTTTCGGTTTTGTTGATTTTTCGACGTCAGGTATGAATGAAATAGCTACGTGGATGCATAGTTGCTAGTTCGTTAGGAAGCCCTTCTTAACTTATATAACGAGTTTCGCTTCTATGAGGTGTTTATTTTGCTTCTATTCTGCGTCACAACATCACAATCTGTGTCACGTAACACGCATGCCCACATTGCGCTGTCTCATTACTTTACGATTTCTCTACACGTGGAGCTACAATATATCCTAATGCTAACTAGGATAATGTACCATGGTAAAATATAATCTTGTTTGATTTGTTATACTATCCATCTGAATACAGTCGCATGTCCATCGATGGAAGTAATACGTAGCGGCATGGCCGGGGCGATATGAATTAAGTCAAGCAAACTGCGGATCTTTCTTTCTTCGGCAGTGTTCGCCGGACCGCCAAGCCAAGCCGACGCGTCGCGGCCTCACTCCTCAGCCTTCTGCGATCTAAAACACGCGGAAACAAAATTAGAAGACCACCAAGAAATAACCACACAAATCTAAGATCCTTCGTGTATGCTGCAGTTCGTACGGCAACTTTGCAAGATGAAACCACCGGTTAACGTGAGTTTTTGTTCTTATTATCATGTAATTGGTCTTAAACAGAGTTTTTGTGAAGGGGCTGCTTCCATACCTGCTTTTAATTGTCTCTGATGCACCTTGTATAGCGGTCAAGTTCGTATCGGCAATTTATGGATGTTAAAAGAATAACTGTATGTGAAACATTTTAATTTTTTTGTGTAAGCTTATCTAGAGGGCCAAACTCTACTAATATAAAATTGACTTTTTTGTTTGAATAAAGAAATTAAATAAATATTTCATTAAGGTCAGAATTCCTGTAATTTCATGTTTCGATAGGTATTGCCAAAATGACATCCCAAAACTAGCACATTGTTTGAAAGCAATTACTTATTGGAGTTCAGTTTTTTTAAATCCATAAATTGTTTAATGAACCTCTCATCACTCAGTTATTCACATCGTCCATCAAGTTTTTTTTGTTGGTGGTTTTGGTCTCCGTTGAGTTGCTCTATATTTTTTGCAATTAATTTACCCTTTAATGGTTCTTTTTTGTCTGGGAAGTGTTACTTACTATTTTATCAAAGTTAACGTGCATTTTATTACTACAGCTATTACAAACTATATTAATTAATTCAACATTTTAGCAAATGTTCAATTATTTTCTTTTAGAATTTTCTTCCTCTATATTATTAAAAAGAAACTACCTGTTCTATCACTAACGGGTACCTACAAAGACTTCGACAGATGGCTCAGTGTTTCAGAAATACTAACTTACCTATGAGCAAATTGTGCTTCACATAAACAATCTACCTACGACGGATTTCGGACGGTCTTTAAATATTTTCATCATTTTATACATAGCAGTCATAACTGCGAACTGTAGATAATTTTATCGTCATTTTTATAGGGGGGTTTTAATATTTTTGTAATTATTTTTATTCATCATTGTTAACATTTACAGCCCTTTAAAGCATGTTGCGTAACTTGCCTAGTTATGCAACGCTCTTAAAAGATCACCTAGGAACAAACTTTCTGTCAGGTCACCATTTTGATGGATGACAGACTGGTACCGGTACCTAGTGGAATATTAATTTATCTATTTTTATAATATTTCAAAAATTTAATAAATATGTTACGTTTCAAACAAATCGCAAACTTTGATGTGAAACCGAAACCATAGTTAGGTACTAGCTCATACGAAAGATCAATCCTCATCAACCGAAGCACAACTTCTTCGACCGCGTAGACCTTTGTATGTGCCAACAGACTTGCTCATTCAGTAATCAACTCGTCCCAGCCCGACACTGTTTTTAAGGTTCCAAAGCCAAATGGCGAAAACGGAACCCATAAGTTTCGTCATGTCCGTGTGTCACATCTTAATTTCTCGCTCAGTTTAAAGCGTATCGAAGTAGAATTTGGTATTTTAAAACCAAATATTTTTTTCATTTTCACTTATTGTCTCTTTTTCTCTGTGTCCCGTTTCGTCAATGTCTAAGGACCTGCGTCCGCGCGGTGGCGGACATGGCAGGTGGTAGTGGCGATCAGATACTAAAAACGACTTGGTAAACGATATGCTCTGCTCGAAGAACCTTCATTTGAATAGAATGAGTCTGTGTATGACGTGACCTCTCAGTATCGTTTTTGCTAACAATGTAATCGTTATCCTCAATAGGGATGTCGTCGATTTTGTAAGTCGAAAATAGCTGAAGGTCATTATGGTCAGTTACTGCTATTGTGATGTCCATCCATAAGATTTATATAGATTACTGTGCAAATTGGTCTGGAGTTAGACATTACAGTTGCATTCTAGTTGCATGCATACGCAGTGTCTAGTCTAGTCTTTATGGGCCTTGGTGTAACAACTTTTATTTTACAGCTTTCCAAAATTCGGCGTAAAAATAAAATGTTACCGACATTTTATTCTCCTTTTTTACGTTTTAAACTTTATCATTGCTATGGGTAGAATGACCCCCTTTTGGTATAGTATATACCTGATCTGGGACACCCTATAGTTCAATCTTAACATATATTATAAATGCGAAAGTGTGGATTTTATTTTTAATACGCAGGCTATTGTTAATAATAACGGCTGATACAGAAAATTTATTAGTAAACTAATAAATTTATTGTTATGTGTTTATTTTGTAATAATTAGAAAATTTATTACAAAATAAACACGTTCATGGCTGTAATCCCTATGATGGAGATCTCCAGATCCATAGTCAGTACGCAGATCTGTGAGGGTGTTAAGTAGGGGTAGACAGTGACAAGTCCAAACATTATATTTGGTTCATGTCCACGTTTTTCATAGTGCTTAGAATTCCACGTGACAGGTTGCAAGCCTTTTGAGCACGTGTTTTAATTAAAAAAATAAATTATACCAGTGATATATTGTAATTAATATTTTATCACCTAATCCATCTGAACTGGAGATTGACTTTATACATTGATTCAATCCTACTTATCCTACTACTATTATAAACATGAAAGTTTGTGAGGATGGATGTTTGTTACACTTTCACGCAAAAACTACAGAACGGATGTTGATGAAACTTTACAGTAATATAGCTTATACATCAGAATATTACATAGGCTACTTTTTATCCGGGTAGCAGGCGAAGCCGTGGGCAGAGCCTAGCACCTAATACAATAAAAAGGTAAATTTTGTTTGTTACCTTGTTTTTACGTAATCTCTAGAAAACTGAACCGATTCTAAATGATCTTCCACTAATAGAAAGCTACACTTATCCCTGATTGGTATAGGCTATTTTATTATGATAAACATGAGTTTTTAGTTCGATATATCAATACTTTTGTAAATTGAAGAAAAGAGTCGAAAGAAAAAGCGCAGATATATCCGCGTGCGATGAAGAAATGGTTGGATATACTGAAAATAAATTACCAAAGAAATAGTAGTCGATTTAAAACAGCTTAGCTTTGTATATTTAAACCTTTGTAAAGTTTTCTACACGGCATTAGTAAAATATTAAATGGTTGTTTGGAAGAAATCGCTGGCAGCGATAGGACTGATTGTTGTTTTTTCTTCACATTGCGTCCTCAATGTCCTCTTGACAACCTCTGTGGCACAGTGGGCGAAGGCCTGCCTGAAACACAGAAGGTTGCGGGTTCGATTCCCGCCGCGGGACAAATGTTTGTATGATCTGCAAATATTTGTATCTTATCTGGGTGTTTCCTATCTTTAATATGTATGAAAAAATTACTATACGTACGTACCTAGTATATCAGTCATGTAGTTCCTATAACACAAGCTCTGCTTACTTTGTGGCATCTAGCCACAGAGCAGAGATGCTGTGTGAAAAAAAAATTCCAGCATTATTCATTTATTAATTATCAATGAAGTGATTGTTCATTTATTTATTAGTGATAACATTTGTCTATTCTATTACGATATAGTTTACAAACGCGTAGTTGGTTAGGGGTCCCGATAAGGGCACACAGTAGATCTACAGGATCAAAGTAATTGCCAATGACCTTTGGCTACTGATAACTTTTAAATAGATAGGGCTCTGCTTCAAAGGCCTAGAATGACCCCCTTCTGTTTTATTTGTCTTGTCTAAGTACCGTCGCACAAAAAAGTATTTATTTAAACGGAGAAGGAAAAAATCAAAACCGGTAAGGCGTGTGCCATCTTCATCAACTTGAAAATGTAGAGCAAATGGAAGTGATGATATTTAGTATTTGGAGCTCTATGACCTCTGTTAACTGATAACGTTCAGTCAGACAGACCTCTCCTATATCTCTAATAAGCTTAGATAGAATGACTCTCTGTGGAACAGAAAAGGCTGAGTAGTTTCTTCAAAGGAGCCACTAAAGGAACTACTGAGAACAAACGCTGTTTTGTTATGTATGATTGACGTTTATGATGGTTAAGCCAGTCATTTGAATTTAAAGTCATCTCATCGTGCCTTGTATGATATTTGATAACGTTTATGCATACGTCACAAAGATAATTATAAATACCTATATAAAGTCACGAGCACCAAAATAGAGATAGGTAGATAGAAGATAGAAAATACTTCGCACACCAAGTTATATTTCAGCTTAAATAAGTACTACAAATAATATTGTACAATGGGCGGTATAATAACGGATCTCTACCAGACAACCTTTGGATGGAACAGACTGTACGAAAGATTACAAGGGGTTTAAATGGTATAAATCGTTTTTTTTAGAATATTATTACGACTATACATACTCGGTGCGTAGATCTTTAAGGATAAGTGTTGAGGGTAGCCAGAGACACGTATAGCTATTAAATTAGGCACGTGCCCGCGCTTTATTAGTAGTTTCTCTACGTGACAGGTCACCCATCCCATCCTTGGATGCTTATTGCTTGGCTGCATAAGCGAAGCCCATTGTCGCTTATTGCAGCCAAGATTGTTTGCAATAATCAGCAATATTACTCAGGTAATAGTAATATTACTATTCGCTAAGCCAAAAAAAAACATATTTCTACGACGTGAGGCTCAACTAAAAACAACGCAATGGGTCGTTTTCGTTCCGACGCGGTGTCTTTGTAAGGGCGTTCGATAAGATCTTTTTTTATTTGTTAACGATGATCATATTTATTAGCCTTTACCCTCATTTTACGACGACTTTTGTAGCTCAAAGATCAGGGTGGTTTTTATGAGAGTCATTGCCTTTATATTTAACAATTTATGTTATCAGTTTGATAGCGTATTGGCGTCTAATGAGCTGACTTTGTGTGATAATCTTTCACGTATAAATTGTTTTGAACGTTGATAAAATATGTCGTAGCTTTAGTATAAGAGTCCTACCCGCTTAGCACGAACGTTTTGTCTACGAAAGAGAAGAAACAAACTATTTCTGTTGCCTGTTCTGTCAAACAAAAGAGATGGACAACATTTTTTTTGTCTTTTCGGCGGTAGACAAAAGCTTTGTTTTGGGTCTTCATGGTGAGCAGGCAGGGAGCACTATTTCCGATATCCGATGTAGCCGGTATATAATATACATTCAATAAAGTCAAACTTGCGGACGTCGTCCATTGATGCATAAGACTTATAGTTTTCCCCCGCTGTTAAACTTGATTTTTTATTCGACTGTGCAAAGTAAAGGAGGGTTAATTTTGGGAGTAGCTCGAAAGCGAATGAACCCGTCTTTGTTCTAACATGGGACTCCGGTCATATAGGTACTTCTTGATGTAAACGGGTTAACAAACCAGATTGTTTAAAAAAAACTTTTTGTTACAGAGTGCCCTCCTCCACGATGTGGACATCCCTACAAAGAAGGCCACCTTCGGAATGGGATGCTTCTGGTCGAACGATTCTCTCTTCGGTGCGACTCCTGGCGTGGTGAGGACGCGCGTTGGATACTCCGGCGGCACCACGAAGAATCCAGCTTATAGAAACCTGTACGTAAAAGTCATATTTAATGCTCATGTCAATTGGATACGGTTTAATTATTTATATGAAAGCCGCGTTGGCCTAGTGGGCGGTATACCGACTTCCGATCTGGAGGTTGTGAATTTGAACCCGGTCGTGTACCAATGGATTTAAATACTCGTTTTAAATGTATGTGTGCTCAAAATGGTGTAAGAAAACATCCTAAGGAAACTGGCATGTCCTAGAAACAAATATGTTAAGGAATGTGCCAATAGTTATTGCTCATCGGTGATAGGCTTGCAATCTGTCACGTGGAATGCTAACTACTTGAAAAACGTGGACATGTGCCAATTGTTATGTTTAGACTTGCCTCTGGCTACCCCCGCTTTGTATCCTCAAAGATCTACTCAATGAGTATGCCCATCATGGGTAGTATGGTCGTGATCATCCTTTAGATGTATTAGCGAGCAATGAGAAAGGATTTTCAAAAATTCCACCTCTATAGAGTGCAGTGGAACGTAAAGTGGATGAAGTCGCGGGACATTCTACTAGTATTCCATACGATATTATTCATGTGATATTTATACTCATCTCAGTCTCGTCTCTGTATAAAAATAAGTAAAAGTTTATATTCAGCATAGCTAGGTACAACTTGTATAGAATTACCGATACCTCTAGATGAAAATATAACAGGAAATGTAAGAGCATACAATAGTTGTGTGCTGTATCACTTGTTGTTTCTTGGTCCTATTTTAACTTTCGTCAAGTCATAGTTAGGGTTTGGGAAGTCTCGACAGTCTCAAAGTCCCGGGATACGAGACAACCTACGATCAAAGTCCCGGGACGTCCCGGGACTTCGAGACTTAACTGAATAAAATTAGAACTTAATTCATTTTTGGCGAGATATATTAATAAAAAAAGCCATTTTAGTAAAAATCAACATTTGAAAATAAAATCAAATCCTCACATTTAATCCTATATTCCTATAACGTTATAATTATAGTCTAAACAATTCATATGTTTAGTTCTTATAATCACAGATTCAGTTTTTGGCAGTACCTAAAAATATAAAACCTACTAAGTTATCATTATCTAGTGTCTTGTCATTGGTCATAATTTTCATAATGACAGATTCATTTGAATTCATTGACGACCTCTGTGGCGCAACGGACAAAGGCCCTGAGACGCAGAAGGTTGCAGTTTTGGTTCTCGCGAAACAAATGTTTGTATGAACTGCAAAGATTTGTCTACTTATATTTATTTTTATTTACAAAAATAAATATAAGTAGTTTATCAGTCATGTAGTTCCCATAACACAAGATCTGCTTACTCTGGGGCTAGATGATGCTGTGTGAAAATGTATTTGTTTGTTTGGTAATAAAATCTTCTAAATATAAAATGTACTTACAATTAGGAATCATACTCAATCTTATTAATAATTAAAAATCATCACCTAGTCTCTATTCAGAAGTCATACAAGTAATATAATGAACTAGCAATCAGACTTCTTTGCTGATTTAATAAAATAGGCTTTTAAACGACAATCCGTTTCTGATTTTTGTACTAATGCCACCGGACATTAAGTTATATAGTAGTAGTATCAAGTATAATCAAGTATAGTCAATTATATCTTAAGCTAATAGCGCTTTCAATTACAGAGTGCTGGAACAACGGGAAGCTAATAAAGTTTATTATGACCTTTTTTCGTGTCTTGAGTACCGGAACCACGAGACAACAAAATTTACAAAAAGTCCGAGACACGAGACGTCCCGGGACCCAAAGCCTAGTAATGGCCTTTGCACTTTCCCTATAACTGCACCTGTTATTTTCGCGATACGCTCACGACACGCAAGATAATCGCCAGTTTGATTATATTAAGCCTGTTTTATTAAAGTCATCTAGACTATACAGAATTGACTTATTATTGAACTTTCATCCTTAAATAGCATTTTATCAGTTGCTAGTAATCTTATCAGAGATTTGAAATTCCAGAGGTGAGGCGGTTATATATTTGCTTCTTTAAATGTCAAGGTAATTTTTTTATAGAACTGCCTGGGTTGTGTAGAGATATACATAAAAGCATTTTTTGTTAGTTTTCTCGAAATCTTACGATATGATTCTAAAATAAATAAAATGATGGTGGTCATCATCTAGCCCCAAACAAAGCAGAGCTTGTGTTATGGGAACTACATGACTGATACACTATTTATATATAAATTTTGTAATACATACATTTTATACATAGAAACACATTTGACACCTACTAACTATACCGTTTAACAAAAATCTACATAACTATGCATATTTTATGTATATCGAAATTAACTGGATGATTTCTAACAACAAAACTATCCAACTATAAAAGAAAATGTACTTTTCTTGAGATTCTCATTTTGCCACACCCTGAGGGCGTCAGGGAAAATATCCAGCTATAGAATAGAAATCCTATTGGCTGGTAAAAATCCGGTTCGAGCAAAGCCTATTAGTAGTTATTGCCAGTGTTAATATTATTACTCTGTCTAATACATGCGTACCTTGTACAAATTCAAGTCATCTTTGCAAAGTCATGGCTTACATAATGACAATGATTGAATTGAAAAATATTGCGCAGATTGGACACACGTGGACTTATTATTGCATAATATTGCTCAGTTATTATGAGTTCAGATACAGATTGCGGGTGCAGTGGCTGATTCGGCCAAGGATCTCAAGTTGATACGCAGTTGTTTGATGATATTGAAAAGCAATAACAAATGTATTGGATATTTTTGGTAAAGCTCCAGTGTAAGTCTTACTAAAGTTATCTTTATCATCAGACTGTAAAAGTCCACTGCTGGATATAGGCATCCCTTAAAGAGTCAATGTATTCAGCTCCCTACATCCACAGTATATTTGGGTCAATTTGGTGGGGGACTTACTACACTGTGTCATTCCGTTCGGGATCACCATTCAAGAACTTTCTTCCCCAGGATAGGCCTCGGTTATTTTAGCGGTTACACTAGCGTTAACATGGAAGTCTCTGCAGAGCTTACTTATTTGAGCCTTCTGGTGTTGAGACTATGTCTGTGGGGAACCAGAGCCTGCGAAAGAAAGTTCTTAAATAGCATCCACGGACCGGATGACACATAGTAGGAAGGGCCCCTACCAAATGGTGCGTAGGCATCTTGAAATTTGTGAAAAATCGGTGGATGAAGGTAGCTCATGGCACTCTTTGGGAGATGCCTATGGGAATGCCAGTAGAGTTCTACAATCTGATGATGATGAGGATAATACTGGGGCTCTACCAAAAATATCTAATTGAATTGTTATTGTTTTTAAAAATCATCAAACAACGTCTGTTCGAGAAATATTTTGTTTTATTTTGACACTGCGTCTACTAACTCAGCCAAGGTCGCCCACGCTACGCGTTCAAGGGCAAGGTGTGCGGCCAAACTATGATTTCTTTGCTACGAATTTACATACCTACCTATCTAATACCGTGTTATTCATGAGGTAGATATAAATAACGGAAGGAAGGATTCCGTGTTGACCTGAATTACGTGTACGAAACAAGATTTGTATGCAAATGCGTTTGTTACTATGCGAATCAAGATTTAGGTGTATTAATTGAGTTTAATATTCAAAATTTAGGTTAAGTATTCACTACCAACAGTTTTAAAGTCGTAGGAGGCGCTATTATTAACGTTTTCGTGAGAGCAAAAAACTCAAAAACATCCTAGGTATTAGGTACCTACTTTGTATCCGCGATGGAAAGAGCCGGTTTATTTGGGTTATTTCTTCAAAACTGCTCAATCAATTGAAATATGGTCTATCCAAAGGTTTTAACGAAAATAAGATAGGTATTATTAGGGTTATTTATCGTCACACGTCAATTCGTTGGAAAACATGATGGAATACACGGAATTTAAATCTTGTTCCATTGTTAATTTACTTTCAATTGATCTTGGTGGCGAAGTTAATGATTCTGTAGCCTATCTCATGAATCTAATTGAATCGAACGCATTGTATCTAATGTTAACTATTGTATCTTTCAGTGGCGACCATACTGAAGTGATTGAGCTGGATTTTGACCCTAAGACGGTGACCTACGAAGACCTGTTGGACATATTTTGGGCCAACCATGAGTACGGACTAACTACCAAGCTAAAAAGACAGGTGAGTCTTGACTTCTGAATGCAACCTTAACCTCAACACGGTGAAGAAAAATATCAGTGCATCCTACTACATGGCCCTAAACAAAACTACTAAGATATCACACTGATAGATCTACTGTCATTTTTTTACTGTGTTGTTCACCAAGTACCTACTATTTTGTAAATTTTGTTATTACGGGAAATTCACATGTAATGAGAGCATTTATTTATAGAAACAATCAGTATATTTATGACTAGCCTCCGCCCACGGCTTCGCCTGCGTGGTACCTGGATAAAAAGTAACCTATGTGTTATTCTGATGTATAAGCTATATTACTGTAAAGTTTCATCAAAATCCGTTCAGTAGTTTTTGCGTGAAAGGATAACAAACATCCATCATCACAAACTTTCGCGTTTATAGTAGTAGTAGGATTATAATTGAATTCCAAGCACACACGTTATATGAAATAACGCTGCATAGTTACTACCTACTTGTACAAAAAATATACAAATTAAAACAGTTTAATCATCCAAAGACCGTTACAAATCTATAGGTAACAATTAATTAGGGATCCATTAAATTTTAATGCGAACTAGCGGGACTCAAAAACGCTTGACCTCTAGTGTCGTGTTAAGAGGCAGACAGCTGCTGAATTAGCATATATAAAAAGCCGTACTTTCGAACGGAAGATAATTGGATGAAAGCGCAGCAGCATACGTAAGACGGTGACGATTACCACACCGCACTGGCAAAAATAATGCGCAAATCACACGTGTTTTCAAACAACTAAAAAAGCACACAAGCGTACTACCCACCTGCTGGTAAGCGGTTACTGTAACCTTTGGACGTTTGCAACACCAGAGGTAGGTATCTCTCGCGCGTTGCCGACCAAGAGACATGTCTAACGGGTCTCTCATTTGTGGCATATTCTGTTTCTCTTTTATACATTCTCTCTCAAACGATTAGTGTTTTGAAAATGCAGTTTGATCACTAGGATTCTTTATCAATATTTGTTGGCTAATATTACATATTTTCGCGAGTGCTATTTTGGAGGTAACTTTGCCATTTTTTTTTTATCAGGAATTGACGGACATTTTTTATCACGGAAAGATCGTGTTTCGGAAACGACAAAATTCTTAGTAATATAATGAATTATAGCTCTTGTTTTTTCTACTGCTACAATGTAAAACGAATTTGTTAAAAAAAAGGTATTTTCGCTTCAGCCTAATAGGCCGTTTTCGCTATAGTTCCACAATAGTTGTGTTTTTTTAATTTATTTACCTATTTTTTACCGCACTATAATACTAAATAATAGTTGACTTGTTTAAGGTATTTAAGTATTCAAGTATAAAACCCACTTACTTATTCCTTTATTATGTTTTTTCGGACTATGTTCTCCAACTTGATCAAAGTGACATTGACTTTGACGTTGACATTGATAAAGTACGAACATCTAATAAAATTTGTGAAGGTCTAGGTCTAATAGACAGACATCCTTAGTTCGTCCTTCGCGTCCGTACACTTATGAAATCTCTGTATTTACTAGTTACCCATTTATTTGCTCAAATTTTACTCCTAAGCCAAATCTCGGTAGAATGCTGACCCTGACTTAGTTGGCATTTTATAAGATGGCTTTTATGATTACTCGTTATGCATATGCAACCCTTAAGGCCTGGTTGAACTGACGAGGAGGCGATCAAAGGGAAATGGTTGGGTTGTCATGTGATTGTCAAATTTGACAATCTGTGGCGCAGTGGGTGAAGGCCCACCTGAGACGCAGAAGGTTGCGGATTTGATTCCCGCCGCGGGACAAATGTTTGTAGAATCTGCAAATATTTGTCTCGGGTCTATTGCATAATATGTACTTAAGTATTAACAAAAAACGTACATATATAAGTAGTATATCAGTAATGTAGTTCCCATGATATATTCGTCCCAGGTCTGGGTGTTTTCTATGTATAATAAAGTAATTTGCAATAGACTTGAGCATCATCTCACAAAATTAAACTTTTTATATGAGCATCAGTACGGTTTTAGACCGGTTTTAATACATTATAAGCTATAATAGATCTTTTAACAAACATTAAAAAAGAAAAAGAAAGAAAGAAAGAAAGAATATTTTTATTTGAACCCAAAAACACAAACAGAGTAAAAAACTGGGAAAGATTTAGCTTATAGAAAATGTGTTGCTTGTGGTCAAAATAGGTCCCTGTCTCAGCTTGATGCAGCATCGTTTTAGTACGTTGCTGAGCTGTTTTCAGACAGGGCCTTTTGTGTTTTTAAAACCGATATAGACGAAAAAAAATCTGTTAAGGTATATTTATTGATTTAAAAAAGGCATTTGACACAGTAAGCCACGAAATTCTTATAAATAAACTAAATGACTTAGGTATCACAGGGACAGCTTTAAAAATCTTTAAATCATACTTGAGAAATAGACATCAAATTGTAAAAATGAGTAGCCATCAAAGTGATCTGCAAAGAATTGAATGTGGTATTCCCCAAGGATCGGTTTTAGGCCCATTACTTTTCCTTATTTACGTAAACAACATATGTAAAATAGGGTTAACAGGACATAATTACATTATACACCAACGATACTTGCCTGTTTTACTTAGAGAAAAACTTGCCCGTTTTGATAAATGAATCACAAACCGACTTACTTAAATAAAATATCTGGTGTCAAAGTAACTTGCTAACAATAAACACAAAAAAACCTCATACATGATACTTTCAACGAAAAACAAAAAATCCACCATATCCACCACTAACTATGAATAATACAACAATCCATCGATCCCATCAAGAAAAATATCTAGGTCTGCATTTAGATGATAAGCTATGCTGGAAGCCACATATCACGCACGTAAGGTCCAAACTTTCTGCACTTACAGAAGCACTACGAAAATCTGTAGGATGCATACCACGAAAAGTACGCATGACCATCTATAATATGTATGTATTTACAAAAAAAAGGAATATAAGTTGTATGTCAGTCATGTAGTCTAATGCTGTGTGAAAAATTAACAGCTTTATTTATTTATTTATTTAAAGTTTGCGGGAATGTATTGAAAGCCACCGTCAGTTTGACCGGGCCCTTATTGCGTTATCCGGTTCGCGTAGGAAGGCCCACCACACAATGAACCGATTATATCTAAAGATAGATTGATCTATTCTTTATTTTACACCAAAGAAAAAACAAACAACGGAATTTGAAGTTAACAAAAGGCACAATGAGCGGTCTTATCTCTAAAAACAATCTCTTCCTGACAACCGTTGGAAGGAAAGGATCAGGAATTATAGATAAATATTAAGTACAATGGGCGGTCTTATCGCTAAAAGCGATCTCTTCCAGACAATCTTTGTATAGATAGGATAAATCAGGAATTTTAGGTAAATAATAGGTACAATGTGCAGTCTTATCGCTAATCTCTTCCTGACAGCCTAGAAGGACATGATAAATCAATTCAAAAATGGTTTCGGGAAGTCGATTGATTTTGGCTTAAGATTGTCGTGGCGGCTTAGAGGAAGGCCTGTGTTTTACAGTGGACAATTAGAGGCTGTTTATGATGATGATGAATCCTACTAATATTTCAAACGTGACAGTTTGTGAGGATGGATGTTTCTTACTCTTTCATGTAAAAACTACTGAACGGATTTTTATGACACTTACAGTACTATAGCTTATACACCAGAATAACACATGGGCTACTATTTATACCGGGTACCGCACGGGTGAAGCCGTGGCCAGAAGCTGGTAAACCATATTGATTGATTGATGTTTCCAATTCCAGTACCAATCAATGATTCTGTACCACGACGAGGAGCAGCGTGCGGTGGCGGAGGCTTCCCACAAAGCGATGCAGATCCGATGCAACGACAACCTACGCACTGAAATAGCACCCGCCGGCACTTTCTACCCCGCTGAGGAGTAAGTGTTTCGCTGTACCATTTACCAGCTCTCAGAATAAAATAAATAAAACAGATAAACACCCAACAGACAGATAGTCCTGTCTCCACATAAGGATTCCCTGTGTCGTAGGCATCTAGAACTACGAGTACTGTGGTACCACAACCGGAACAAATATCTGCAGTGAAAGAAAAGAAAGAAAGAAGAAAGAAAATATTTTTATTTGCCTTAAAAACAACTACACAAATTTTATGCTACCTGCTAAATATTTATAGAGGTATATACATTTTCTTAATTGTGTGCGTAGCAGAGTCTGAGGCAAATATGGCCTCCACTCAGCGTTGTGCTGGATAAACACTATGGGTGTCTACCCAGCGCTGGTTTTCAGTGGAGTCCAATGGCAAGCCAACGTCACGACCGCCGAGGGTGGTACACTTAAAACGAAAAAGATAGAAAAAAAAAAACAAAATAAATACATACAAAAATTTAAAAATAGAAAATACAACATAAACCATAAACATACATTCTCTATCTATCTATCTGTGTAAGTTAAATTAAGCAAAAGGAATAATTAAATCTTAAAAATCATAGTTTTATTTATTAAAACTAAGGCTGACGCCTCGTCTGCTGGTGGTGAGTGCAGTGGCTCGGCAAGATCATAATTAAATATTGGTCATACTGTCTACCTACTTTAACGTTATTAAATAACAGATCTATCATTATCTTTTAAACCTTCGTCCTCCTTCTGGGCTAAAAAGAGGAACCGTTTTAATTTTAATTTAAAAGTGTGTATATTTTGTATATCTCTTATGGGTGGAGGAATATTATTCCAGCATTTTGATGCTGCATAACGGAAACTACCCCTGAACGCTGCAGAAGAACTATGGGGCGTTGCCAGAATAGGACAACAGTTTCTCCTCGTTCCTTCCTTCTTAAACCAAATAAGTTTGTCATACAGATAGGAGGGTGCGCCGAACTTAATGACACCAAAAAGAAGAGTGGCTAGGTGGAGATTCCGGCGTGCCTTCATTCTAAGGATGTAGTGTTGGTTCAGGGAAGGAGTAACATGCTCCCGAGGTGGTACAGCAAAGCAAAACCTGGCGCAAGCATTTTGGACTCTCTGGATAAGGCGATGAGTACGTTTTAAAAGACGGGGGCCGAAAACTGTGTCAGTGTAGTTAAATTTTGACAAAACTAGGGATTCTATTAGCTGGATCCGAAGATCTTCGCTCAAATGTGATCTAATTTTATATAAAACTTTAAGTCGATAGAAACAGTTTTGAACTGAATCCGTTATGTGCTTTTCAAATCTGAGGTTGGAATCAATAAGTAGCCCTAAATTTCGTGCCTCATAAACGCGATCAATAGGCTCACCCATAAGAGAAATATAAATGTACTGCGGTAGTTGCAAAAGTTTATGTTTCGAACCGAAAATAAGATATTTAGTTTTTAATGGGTTAAGAATAAGACTGTTTTGTTTCGACCATGTAACAATATTAGTAAGATCTGCTGTTAAATGACTGATTGCGGTATCTATGTCATTGGGTTTGAACGAAATATATATTTGCACATCATCCGCGTATATATGATATTGACAGTATTTCAGACAATTGGTGATATCTGCACAGTACAGGGTGAAAAGAATTGGTCCCAGTATGGATCCTTGTGGTACTCCTCTGAGGACAGGTGCTATCTGTGAAACTGTTGAGGATCCATTACTATTTTTAAGCTCTACGTACTGAAAACGGTTGCTCAGATAACTATTGAACCAGTTTTGAGCAGCTTGATCAAATCCATAGTAGCTCAGCTTAGACATTAGTAGTGCATGCAAACATTTGTCCCGCAACGGGAATCGAACCTCTTGCGTAGCAGCTAACTACTCATCCGCGGCGCCACCTAGGTTGTCGATTAGTAGGAATTGCAAGTTAAAATTAGTATCTATCTATAAAAAAATATGAATGGTGGATTTTCTATGTGCCTACAAATGTGTGTCTGGGTACGTTTTGTTCCTAGGTATTTGTGTTGTGTTAGATTAAGTTGCTTTATATTCTCTGTTTTTTCTGTTATTTTACTTTTGTTTTTTTAGTAGATAGGTAAGTAAATTATGTTAACAGGTAAGCACACTCGTGCTAAGATATATATTTAAGTTGATACGTACTTATAAGTAGGTACTTAAAAGTATTGTTTTCTCATATCATTAAACCGAAATAGGCTGGCAACAGGCAGGCCGATGACATCTCAAAGACTGCGTTTTGGTATTCTTTGGAGGAGGCATATTCAATTCACTTCAATATTTTGAATATATGAAACAAATAAAATATAATATTGTCCATATTAAAGATAACTTAAACTAAATTAAAACTAAGTATATAATTATGCAAAGGTGGAAGGTACATAAAGCCATTTTATTTGGTTACTCTTTCACGCAAAAACTACTGAACGGATTTTAATAAAACTTAACAGTAATATAGCTTAGACATTAGAATAACACAAAGGCTACTTTTTATCCGGGTACCACGCGGGCGAATCCGTGGGCAAAAGCTAGTAGAATATAAAAGTAAACAGATTATTGTTATCGTTCTACAACTCTTTGTTGTATTGTAGGTATTTTAGGTATGGATTAATGTGTTTAAAATGAACTTATCTTTATGGGTGAATATTATACTTTGTCATGCAACATTCTTGTCGGTTTGAAAAGCTATTATTCAAGATGCCTGTTAATATGTTTGCTAGTTTGTGTGGTTAAAATCTTGCTAACAGAGTGGGATCTAGTAGTCTGTCAAGTAAGGTTTTAGGATACTACTGATATAAATCAATTTATTCAGTTGTATGCGAAACCTGTTTGTAACTTACTAAGATTTTGTTCATGCATCAAGTGTTTGAGAATCTAAACCATAAAATTCCATTTGTAAATTGCTAATATTTTTGAACGAACTGATTTGGATGGAATTTGTAGTATAGATTGGTAGTTCTTGGCCTAGAATAACACATTGTTATTAATGCGATGGGCGAAGCCGTGTCGGTAGGATCTAGGGTATTATGTTGATTAAAAAAAAAACATTCAACCCACTATCAAGCTGTTCACGGCCTTACGGAAAATAAAAGTACGGCCTAAACCATAGGTCCTATAAGCGTATCTTATAATGTGAAAATATTTTCCCAAATTAATTCACAAGAGGGCGCAGAGGAAAGATGTGAAACTCAACGCGTACAAATCTGTAGACATTCAACTACTATAGCTATAAATAAATATAATTCGCAATAATCAGGTCATGGTCCGTTTAAATGTTCTTCTACAGTACTACGATGAAAGTTATGCACTTCGGAAATCTTCGTCTATCTTCGGAAATGGGAAACTAGCAGGCTGTTTAAAACTCTGTGTACCTATTTCCAAATTAATTAATAAACAGCCAATATACATGGTCCCGACCCTACTCTAGGATTCCCTGTATCGTGGTCATCAGGAACTACGAGTATCGTGGTACCACAACACTCACTCGTGGTACCCGGAACGAATATCTGCAGAACATGAAAATATTTGTCCCGAAGCGGGAATTGAACCCGCACCTCTTGAGTCGCAGCCGGCCAATCGCCCGCAGCGCCACTGAGATTGTCAATTGTATTGCACGTGCTAGCAATATAATTTGTTTCATATTTATTCAGTTCATAGAGCTTTAGAGATTTTGTATAACGCGTAAGAACGCACTTACAAAATGATGTTTGCATTATTATGTTATGGTTTAAGAATATACATAAATAAAAAATAATGCAGGACATTTTCACACAGCATCATGGGGCTAAACCCAAACTAAGCAGAGCTTGTATTATGGGAACTACATGACTGATATACTACTTATATAATTTTTTTTTTAAATACATACTTAGAAAGAAACATACACATATTAATGTATACCTAGTATGTATTATAAAGTTGGTTAGGTTATTATTATTATTTTATATTATTTTGAAACTAAGTTTTTTTCTGTTTTTCGTTTCGTTTTGTTTTATGTTGAGTATCTGTTTTGTATGTTTATTATTATTTTGTGTTTAATGCGGAAAAATAAATAGATTTTCTTATTTTCTTTCTTTAAACGCCTCTAGTTTCCTATTTCCGAAGATAGACGAAGATTTCCGAAGCGCGTCACTTTTATCATAGTACTGTACATTGGTGACATTCTCATTTGAATTCCATACGCACTTAGCATTCTATCGATTGCTTAACTCAAGGATTTAAGTTATTGTGAGCATATCCTTATCATACTTACTCATAATCGATGTTTTTATGCATTCTTGTACCCAAAGAAGGCCAGCGGAACCTCATTGCTTAACCTATACAACCGTCTCAATGAAATAACGCAAAACCTGAAAATAGTTTGATCAAAATCGAAAATAGATTCGTTGCATAGGAACTTTAACGGGTAGATTATAAAAAAAATATATAAAAAAAAATAAAAAAAAAATATCCTTGACGCAGCTTGCACGTTAGGTACTGATAAGATTCGAAAAGTTTTAAAGCAATCAGAACTTTTCGCTATAACATAAATACGAATAAATTATTGATATACTCGTATGTATCAATTTATTATCTTAAAAATCACTTGGGGTGTCTGAACTTTGCGTGCGCCGTTCGTATGTTACAAGGTTTTTTTTTTCAAAAGTAATATGTCGCCATAAGGGTTTTAACCATGACAAATAATAAAAAATGGACATGTCAAAATCTCTTACAAACGCGGGTATGTGCCAAACACTTTGACTTGCCTCTGACTACCCTCTACTTGGTCACATCAAGGATCTACGCACTGTGTATGTATCTGAGGATATCCACCGTAGGAAAGCAGTCGTTAAATATATTTTTTTTTGACAAAACAGGGTGTAATCCGATGTCAAGAACATTATTAAAAAAATATTGCTATTTACCAAATAATTCGTATTTATGTTGTATGGTGTTACGAAAACCTTAGTGCGCGAGTATAAATATAGTCGCGGCTTTTTTTAAATCATACTCTGAATATATTTATATAAATAGCACTTAAAGCAGACACTTAAAAGTTCAATTGCATTGATTGACCACACGCCGTTGAATCCCCGGCGCCAATTCTGTCGGTCACAGGCCAAGTTTCTGTTCAATTGACCAATTGAAATAAATACCTTCTTAAATATAAGACGCCTTAACTTTTTTGGTATCAAGACATCGGGTAGATCAAGATCGAGGCAAGTGGAAAGGGTTGGAAGAGACCTTTAGTTGCAAGTGGGCATACATATCTAGTTAGAAACAACTATATAAAAAAAAACTGGACATTCTTTCATACAGCATCATCTAGCCTTAAAGTAAGTAGAGCTTGTGTTATGGGAACTAGATGACTGTTATACCACTTATATTTTTGTTGCTGTAAATACATTCATAAAATATGGCATAGAAAACAACCAGACCCGACACAACTATTGGCAGATCATACCAACATTTGTCCCGCGACGGGAATCGAACCAGCCACCTTCTGTATCTCAGGAGGACCTATGCCCACTGCGCCGCGAATAGGTTGTCAAAACCTCTAGGTATTATAATATCTGCGCCTCTCACTAATGCCTGTAAAGTTTCCAGCCTCGGCCACGAAACTATCTGTTTCGATTATAAGTATTGAGAGTGCTTTCAGTATTTTATCGTTGGCCGTGGCCGTGGCCGAGGCTGGAAACTTTACAGGCATTAGTGAAGCCGAAGCTAACACTAAGTGGTATTTTTGTACAATATACTCGAATAAAAAACGGCTCTAACTAAACTAAAATTCAGATCGTATCATTATTATTATTAAACAGAACTTATTTATTTCAGCTACCATCAAAAATACCGTCTCCAAGGCCACAAGGACCTTTGCCGCAGCCTCGGACTCGATTCCACCAAGCTACAGAGCTCCCATCTCGCGGCTCGTCTCAACGGCTACTTAGTAGGCGTCGGGGGAATGAATCAGTTCGAACAAGAAGTGGCTAAGCTCGGACTTAGCGAGAAGCAAGCTGAGTATGTGAGGCGAGAGATTGAGGTCAATGAGGGGGGCGGTCTGGCTTGCTAGCGTGGCCTCAACATGCTACTCGTAGTTAAGAAATTGGTAGCTTTCGGATCCTTAAAAGTACTTCCCATTTTCATCAACTAACAGATGCTTTATCAACCGACTTAAAAAAGGAGAGGGTTCTCAATTCGTCGCAAGCTGAGTATGTGAGGTGAGAGATTGAGGTCAATGAGGGGGACGGTCTGGCTTGCTAGCGTGGCCTCAACATGCTACTCGTAGTTAAGAAATTGGTAGCTTTCGGATCCCTAAAAGTACCCCCCATTCTCATCAACTAACAGATGCATTATCAACCGACTTTAAAAAGGAGAGGGTTCTCGATTCGTCTGTATTTTTTTGTGTATGTTACGCGATATCTTTTTAACCTATTGTAAACCTATTTTAATGATATTTTTTTAATGGGTAGTAACAATGAGTTTCACTCTACCAACTTACTCAATGTTGCCAAGTATTAAAAGCATTTGTGTTGTTCACCAGTTAATGTCAATGTTGTCGATACTCACTCCTCGAGGCAAGTTTAAGATGATGATGGCAACGTATGGACATGCGCTTTGAGATACGGAACTTCCAGGCAGGTTTTTACCAAAACTGACAGTTTGAAATCTAAGGGGCTCGTAAGATTTGGCGTCCCGCATCGACAAACTTTCTGTTTGATCAGTGGCAAGTCTATTTAGATCTTCAAAGCCACACAGATGGCGCAGTAAAGTTTCTAATTTCTCGACTGTCAAAATGTGACGTGACTGTCGAAATTGTTGCTTCAAATTATTTACGAGACACAGCGTGTCACACGGTGTTATAAAGTAAACTTCATGAAACGAGCCTCGCCTGCCTACAGTTAAAAACAACCCTTGTTAGTTGGTGAGAATGAGCATGACTTCAGTTAAGAATATTTGTTAAACCACCGTTCATTTTCGTCTAAACGGTGTGGTACCATATCCCTAACTTTGCTCCCAAAGCCACTTAGAATTAAAAATGCTATCGTATATTTTAAAATACTGAACGATCTAAAGAAAAAAAAGAAAAGTTATTTAAATATTGAATTCTACGCAGTAGAAGAAATGTCTGTGATGAGAGTAAAAATGTTTGTGCACACGATTACAATTACTACAGCGGAGCATTTTAAATGTAATTATATATTTTTTAAATTTTTAAGACCGTTTAGCATATTTACAATTTACGTTATGTATTGCAAAATAAGAACAGCATTCAAAAGTATTTTATAGTAGATTACCTACGTTGGACATTATATCTCGTGACTAATTTAGTTTTTATAGTTTTATTTAAGTAATCTTATGTTAGGTAATTGCTTTGTTGTAAAACACAATACATTCATATATTAATATTATTTTACTAATCTTCGTTTTATTTATTCCACTAAAATCTTGATGACATAATTTTAAGATCATATTGCTAAATCGCTTACAAAATCAAATATTTTTATAATTATTGTCAAAATATGTACTTATGTAGGTACGTTTGAACATACATAGAAGTTAGGCAAACAAATATATCCATATATAAAATAAAATAAAATAACTGCAAAGAAATCGCACTTGTGAGGTGAAGCTGTATTGAAAATCAGTTTTACCGGTTTAGGATGCCATCTATCGGGAAGGAGGCGAAAAGTCAGTACAGTAGGTAACTAATATATTGCAGTTTTCACCTATTTCTTGATAGATGGCGCTGTAAATAACCATATCGGTCTCACAACTACTACTAGCCGATAGGTGGCGTTGAAGTCATGACCACATAATTATTAGTACTTGCAGTATGTTTCACCAACTTGAAGATTGGTTCTCATGCCGCACTAAGCTAAGACTTTATAATGAAAGAAAGAAAATGTTTTTTCGTCACACAATTTACACAGATAACAAATAACAAAGGTAGACTTATAAAATAGGTATGTTTGTATTTTTATAAATACCCAGTCCCGGAACAATTATCTGCAGAACATATAAGTATATTTTTTTGCAGTGGGAATCAAACCCGCACATCTTGCGTCAAAACCGACTAGCCCACCAAGCCCTCGAGGTCGTCAAATAGTACGAACTAGAGTAGCAAACTAATATTTGATAAGTAATTAACTCACCCACAAAAACTAATACTATTATTTATTCTGTACTTATGTAGGCAGGAAGGCAGGTGTAGGAATTATACTAAGTATATCTGTGACTAAGTGTAGGTTTTGAGCACGTGTTTATACATTTATAGAGGATAAATCCATTAATGAACGACCGGGTTCGAACCCATAACCTCCGGGGTATCACCCACTAGTTCAGCACTGCCTAAATTTAGTTCTGAAGAATAAGACATGCCTAGAAGCAGATGATCATTAGTGGCGGTAAACAAACAGTCATCCTAAACATTCCTCCCACTCTCAAGTAAAACGTGACTCTGAGCTTATCACACAAATGAAACAATGAATACAAAGCGATTGCATGGGAATTCCTATTGATTAGTTCGGTATGCACTGCACATCAGCCATACCCATACCACACTGCGATACGATGATATACGACTTACCTATCTGGGAATATAAAATGTAAAATGGAGAATAATAGGCGCTATTAATACTATATCATTATATTCGCCATTATACCAATGTTTGTTACTCTTTCACACAAAAACTACTTATATGATGAAACTTTACAGTAATATAGCTTATACATCAGAATGACACATAGGCTACTTTTTATCCGGGTAGGTACAACGCGGGCGAAGCCGTGGACAGAGGCTAGTATATTATAATGGCGCCGAATCTCTAGTACAACTAAACTCAATTTAAACTGTCGCTTCTTTTACTGATGTGCACGCAAGAAAGAGATGGCAAGAATTTGAATCCTGTCAAATTAGTTTACGTGTCGCTCTCCTTCGTGTTTAAGCAGCATGTTTTGAAATCACGACTAATCTTGTATGGAATCTGACTAATTGACAGCACTAAAATTGTTGCTATACCTGTTCAAAATCTTTACAAGGCCTCAAGTTCCATAAAAACCACGGAAATTTCCTACTTATGGGTCGTATCAAAACCTTAAAAAGCATCATCTCATCTCACTTAATAACTAGTAATTCCCCTATTTCCCTGACTGGATTACCAAAACCAGCAAATAAATAGACAGATAGCTTCGTCAGTAAAGATTTATAAGCGCTATCAGACTGGTGATCTAATTTTGTTTGTCCTTGTCTCAAAGATGCGGATTAAAAGAATTATGATGATCCAGTGTACAGACAAACAGACTTAAGTTAGTATGTACGTCACTAATGACATTATGATAAATATAGAGCCTAAGCTCTAGATTTGACACTAGCGACAAAAATCGTGGACAATATTAAAATGTTGCCATAACGTTTGTCTTCACTTCAATAGCCACTCAATATTTCAATAGACAACTAACTATACGCTAGGTACGCATCAATCTACGAACAGTGCGCGTGCACCGAGCGTGCACCGGAAAAGGCAGTTGTTCTGATAAATCAGCCATTTTAGAGCACGTCATGAGTTTTATTATGTTTGCCCCCCTACAATTTGCGCCTTTATTCTGTACCAACTCTACATAAACACAATTGCGAGGGGCCACCAATGTAATCCAATGCAAAAACAAGTTTAAAGAGTAGCATTTTTGAAATCAAAACCTTGATTGGACACCAATTAAAGCCTCACGGGCTTAAATTAATGTCCAAAAATATCTACTGGACTTTTGTGTCGAAATTATACA
The DNA here is from genome assembly GCA_958496245.1 of Perizoma flavofasciatum. Classification (NCBI taxonomy): domain Eukaryota; kingdom Metazoa; phylum Arthropoda; class Insecta; order Lepidoptera; family Geometridae; genus Perizoma; species Perizoma flavofasciatum. Next base: position 8,900,859 of record OY292431.1, read on the forward strand.
AGTGCAACTGATATTTGCTGGCTTTTTGTGCTATCGGAAAACCAACAATTATATATAAGTACGTGGTTACGTAGTTGAAAGTTTCTAAATTCAATCAGATTCGCATCGAACGTCAATGGAGAGGACGGAAATCCCGTTGTCCTCTACATTTGAACCGAAAGTCAATTTGTGAAATGATCATTGAGAGTCCAGGCCATCCACGTTCCAGCGGGTACTTACTTAGTGCACTCAGTGCGAGGGTCCGGACAGGTCTGGATGGGTTCAAATCGGTTGACCCGTTGCGACCTTGTGAGTGCAAGTTTGCTTAAAAATATTAGTATAAATATAAATTTATAAAAAATAAGACAGTGTTTCACATAGGTTTCACATTTATTTGCAATAGGATATAGGAAAGGCAAGAACCATCGAGGAGATCTGCTCAATGGTAAAAATTTTAGAATCCTAGATAAGTAGGTGCCTACTCCGTATCTGATGTCTTTTGGCGGTAATTGTGACAAAAGTTTTTGAGGGAGCTTTTCCGTAGGACAATTTGAACAAGATACTTTCCTCAAACTTTTGGCCTACTACCTAAGCTAAGCATTGCAAATGCTAACCAAAGACGCTAATCCTTATATGACTTGACGCTATGTAGGTTAGTTTATAAGTTTTTTTAAATTAAAATCATTCTAAGTTAATAGGTACGATATTACAGGCACTGATTATTAATACATATTATAGGTAGATTAGTAAGTATGCTAGTTACGAAGCGAAGAAACGGGCTCGTAAATGCACTTACTTTCATGAGAAGTTTTCCTTGCATTGTAGCATTTTGTGTTTCCCGTTCCTTGTAGAATATGTTGACGAGCAAGTACGTAAGCACCTAAATATTGATATAGAAATATTTAAGATTATTCCATACAAAGTAACTAAAATCTATCATTTTGTTTTCACATCTACTGATCATGGGGATTTTAGTTGTGAGCGTGTTTGTTTTATTTTTGTACCGTCACTTTTTGGATAGCTTTAGGTATAAGTCAAAGTCAAAGTCAAAATTCATTTATTAATTAAAACCACAAGGATTACTTTGAAACGTCGGTTTTTATCTACTGCCTGTTCATCGGCGACCAAGCCAGGAAAGAAAGGCAAGAAAACAAGGCTGGTTATTCTTTTTAATGATCCTTTTACAAAACAATAGGTTCGAGTTTTCAATCCCAAGAGTTTTTGTTATCTAAATAATCAGATCAGATCAGAGCCTACAAGTGGCAACAGCGAGTTTATCGTTATTTCTAGTATTAAAATTGTAATAGTCGCTTTTATCTTATGTTTTGGTAATAGTTTTAAACCCTGTATGGAAATAACAAATATGGTAGGTAATTCAGGAATAGGTAATAGTCCCACTTTTGACTAGTAGGTAGGTACTTAATTAAAATGTTTCACAACTTAATTAAAGCAGCTACCAATTTTTAATCACGTGAGTAGGACTATATACTAAATTCAATTTCGTTGATTCTCTAATTCCCACGAGCGTTTATGTAAACTGAGACTGAGATTAACAAATTCCAATTCATTTCCTGCGAACGACTACATACCTACTCTGTTTAATTTAATTGGTTGATTTTGCACAACAGGCGATCTTTAGGTAATATATGTAGTTTATTAAATGAATAAGTTGTTCCAAATATTACAGATGATCCACATACTCGTACCTCAGGCAGGATGAAGAAGAAAGTGATTTTGTTTCAAGAATAAAGCTGTCAGACTACCGTTCGCCTCCTGAACCTTTCGGCACAAGTCAATTATGTTATGGTAGAGTCAACTATTTATAGAGTCCTGTTATGTATAGGCTTTTGAGCTTCAAGTTGTGTTTAGTTCTGAGGAAAATCTAAAAACATGTAAGTATAGGCTTCAAGCTGCCTGCTTCTGCCTGTCACGTTTTCCGAAGGCTGTGGAAGATGACATCAGTTTTGCGATGTTCACTTCTGACTCAGCTGTTAAGAATAATCCTTCTTATTCGAATAGCTATCTGCCTTGGTAAATAACCTACGAGTACCCATTTTCACACACAAATTTCTCGTAAGTGTTACATATCCCATAGTTAGTGCAAAAAAAGTGTTTTGAAAAACATGTAAATGGATATAATTTTTGAAACTATCATGGTTATTTGTACTCAAGTATATATTCCCGCCGCGGGACAAATGTTTGTATGATCTGCAAATATTTATTTCGGATCTGGGTGTTTTGTATGTATAATATTTTTGTATTTATAAAGAAAAATGTATATAAGTAATTTATCAGTCATTATGTAGTTCCCATAATATAAGCTCTACTTAGTTTGGGGCTAGAGATGCAGTGTGAAAAATTCCAGCATTATTTATTTATTTTCTGAACATAGTTTTAACTTTTTTGAATGTTTCCCAATATCATTATTCTGTGTTGAATTTTGTTGAAACACAGTGCTAAAACACAGCTTTGTTCAAAATCTTTGGTGCTAACCGTGTTTCGTCAAAATTCACGTTCCAAATCTATAATCTCCTTATGGTAGAGTGGGTAAGAGAAGGTATTTGTATAAAAATAGATTGCGCGGTCCATTGGTCCTGCTAACTAGAAGGAACTGGTAGGTAGATATTTAACCTTTTCAGGATAGGATGAATCATTATCAAGTGCTACCTACTGGAAACTTATTGGAAATGAATCGAGCATGACACAACAATAATATAAACTCGGGTCTTCATATCGAACAGAGTTTGCAGGTATGAGCGTTTCGTTGAAAAATATCTTTTTAAAACGATATTACTGCGTATATAAAGAGAAGGTATTCAATACCCAATTACTTAGTACCTAATGGAGCTCACAAATCGTTGGTTGGTTGACAAGTCAAGATTAATTAATTAGTTCTTGATGGTCAAAAAGTGTCTAGTGATGAATGAATGAAAATATTTTATTGTACACCTTAAATAAATAACATAATAACAAAATATTATTCTAAAGAAAGTACAATGGGCGGTCTTATAGCTTAGACTGTTATGGCGTGGCATGGGATGCTCCAGAAAAGGGGTAAGGTATTTTTGGACTTGATACCACAATATGATCAACTACTGACAATGCTGGTCATTTTTCACACAGCATCATCTAGCCCAAAGCTAAGCAGAGCTTGTATTATGGGAACTACGTGACTAATATATTAATTACCTATATGTATACTTTTTTGTAAATACATACATATTATACAAAGAAAACACCCAGACCAAAAAGTAATGTAAATATTTGCCTTGCTCTTGTTTATATCTTTTTAATATTTTATTTTTCTTTGTTGTTTGCAAGCAATAACTTAGGCACACACTATTTATACTATACTGATACTACTACATGATTAGTGACATATACATCCTACCTACTGTGGTATCGCTAAGTGCAGGCGCACTCACCGCACTAAATCGACCAAGATCACCCTTGCTTGGCCTGCCTTTATTCGGCAGACGAAACGTCAGAACACGTTTGTTTCAACCAACACGCCATGACATCATCTACAGAATTCAAAGCACTAATAAATAGGCAGTACATAACAAACAAGATATGTTTTTAAACCTGTTTTAAATGAATAATCGTAAATTTTGTATAATGGGTCTGTTATTGAATTTGCAATGAAAAGCTGTGTTATTGGCCGGGCAACGCAACGTGATAATTAGATTTTTAACCAACTTCAACTAAAGGAGGGGGTTCATAATTCGGCCTTTTTTTATTTGGTAACCTATTTTGACGATTCTTTTGTTGTTGTATAATATAATGCTCCTTAAAAAATAATTCTGGAATTTGTATGGGACCACCATACAAACTCCAGAATTATTTTTTATTCCTGAAGTAATGCTATTCTCCCCGTAAAACTAAAAAAAAAACAGTTTTGTAATCAATTCATTTTCTGCGTCAAAAAATGTAAACACATGAATAAAGGTTTGGTGGGTGAAGATAGCTCAAGGCCGTTTTCCTTGGCACTCTTTCATAAAGCTTTCCAGTAGTGAACTTCTTCAGTCTGATGATGATGACAGATATAGAAACCTACTTAGATCTTTGTTTGTTAGGTTCGATGACTGGTTCCGATGGAATCATCTGATTAGTAGGTACACACTGCAATTACCATAGTGGTAAACAGGGCTGTTTACGGCGGAAACGGCGCAGTTCACACTATGTTAATTTATTTGTTGTCTCTGCTTGAAAAGCCGTGTTGGCCTAGTGGGCGGTATCCCGACTATCAATCCCATAGTCGCCTGAAACACAGGATTACCTACTTAGCTATATTTATTTATTTAGTGCACTTATGTTTCGTATAATTAAGTAGGAACGAATTTCTTTGAATACCTATTTTTATTTTTAAACCGTTCGTAAGTTCGAACCCGGTCGTGCACCAATAGATTTTTACACTCGAAAAAATATGTGCGCGATAATAATACGTGAAGGAGAACATCGTGAGGAAACCAGAATCAAACATTCGAAGGCATGTACCATCAGATAGTGTTCCAATAATCGGCGATGGGCTTGCAATCTGTCACACGGAATGTTAACTAAGTACTTTAAAAACGCGGGCATAATTGTACCAAATTTAATGTTTGGACTACCTCTACTTTTTACCTTCAAAGTAACCTTCAAAGTACCTCACTGAGTATCTCAGGATGTCCGTCATGGTGAATACAGTCGTGAGCGTGTTTGTTTTTTGTTTTTTTTTTCAATGGTTGAAGAAAACTAATGCCCGTCTTTACTAGGTTAAGCAATGACTGAAGGACATCTTTTCAAGTTTTCATATAATCTTTGCCTAGCTTAGTATAGACGGCCGTAATAGTTAGTTTACATGAGCTTCGTACTTGTCATTAGTACAAAGCTGCTTAGCGACAAGTGAGATGTAACCGTACATACGTTAGTATTAACAGAAAGGTATTACATAATATCTGTGGTATTACTAACATGACATTCGAACGAAATGGATCACTTCACATATGACTTATCACATAACTCGACAAGTGCTTGCTAAATTGTGGTAAGAGTAGTCAAATAGGATCGGCTTTTATTCACTTGCACTTGGCGGTTTCGCTAATACTAAGCATTTATACTTGTCTGATCAGCATTTTTACAAGCAAGGTGTTAGTGTGATACGTCCTAAGCATTAGCTACAATTTAACCTATTCATAGTAACCTAATTCATGATGTGAACATTCATAAGTAGGTATGTAAGTAAAATACTTGCCTGTTTCTAGCACCCTTCCAAATATCTACCATGTAAGTTTGTTGTATTTTGATTGTAACGTGTACTGTATGTTTCCAAGGTAACGAATGAGTATGAGTAAGAAGCTCGTGTAAACTATCCCACTAATATTATAAACGTGAAAGTTTGTGAGGGTGGATGTTTGTTACTCTTTCTCGCAAAAACTACTGAACGAATTTTGATGAAACTTCACAGTAATATAGCTTACAAATAGGCTACTTTATATCCGGGTATCACGCGGGCGAATCCGGGTGCAAAAGCTAGTAAGATGTATAAGACTTTTGTAGTGGGTACACAGACCAACTAGATTTTATCAGAGAATTTTCCTTTGAGGTTCACTTAGTTATTTCGCTGTCTCGATGTAGACACAATAAGCACAATGAGGTGTGTGACCCTGTGACAGGAAAGGATGAGATCATCTGAAGATGTGAACAAAAGCACAGTATATAATAGTGCATTATTTCTAGATTGAGGTTCAAAGGTCGCCAGTAACGTACCCAATGCTCTATTTCTAGCTGATACGTGCTTTACATTGTACGTAATCCCTCAGCACCCTGAGTATAATTTTTTTCTAAAACGTGTTAGTTTTGAGTATTTTAACGAAGCACTACGGTGTGCGGTGAGACTAGTTTTCTATGGTTATTGCAAGAACCAGTTATTTCTCGTCATTTTCTAACATATTTATAGATTCCCCGGAATAAACATTGAGTGGGGTAGTCATGAAGTTATAAATAATGCAGCAGGGATAGATGCCAGCTTATTAATCAGTTTTTTTGCAAGTAGACACTACATATTTGCTTCAATTTCTTAAATTTTATTTTTTATTGTAATTAAGGTTAGTTTCTTCTTATCTCTTCTTCTTCTCGCTTTCAAATATATTTTTTATTTGAGACGAAAGCAAACAATTTGGGGTAGAGCCAGCAGTCCTTAGGAAGCCTCTTATTTAGTAATGTTTATATGTCGGATCGCGGTATCAACATATACATCATGGCGTATATATCGCCAAAAGGATGAAACTTCAAATTTGAATTAAAGATTTTGAAATCCTCTAAAGCGAAAACACGATTTGTTGAAAAAAACTTGATAGAAAAAATACGAAAAAGCTTACACCAACATTGGTTTGTTTTGCAATCGCGATAGAAGCTTAGCTATGAATTAATATTCAACTGCAAAGATCTGGCGTCTACACGGAAGGGATCCATAAATAGCTTACAAGTGCTAGTTAATGTATCTTTTAATAATTCCTACATCGCATTGGCTCAAAGCGGAAGATCATTGACCGACCCTTGAAAGCGACCTTATACTTTCATCGTTCATGGACATATTAAGAATGAATTTTTATTTGTTCCTGGACTACCAATTCGTATGGTGAGTTGTTTATTTTCGAGTCTATAAAGGTCAGTCTGTCAACCCGTGGTCCTTAGTTGTTTTATATGTAGTCTGAGATAGATCTACAATTTGAATAATTAAAGTTAAAGCTCTGTCCGCTCGTCGTGTGCTGTACCGTTTCCAATAAATTAGTTCTGAACGTTATTATTTTGGATAAAACTTATCCTAAAGCTTAGCCAAAAATGTAAAACCATTGTGCTATTAGTTAGCGCTCCTAGCAGGGTGCGGCTATGAGCTTGCGACGACCTAGGTATCATGTCGTGGAATACATACACTGATAACATAGGTACCTTACTACCGAGCCAAATATAGGTACCTACATAATGATTCGATTTTCCTTTGACCCTCTTGGTATGGTATCACCCTCGTCTTGGTAGATATGTGAGAAAAGACATGAATCTCAGCGTTTTTTTATAATAGCTATGTTCAGGTCATTTCTAGACACTAGATACTCAAAAAAGTACGTTCTACATGTTAACTAATAATTACCTAACCTATCAGCATTGTAGTTGCACCATAGGACTGTAAAATTTATATTAACTGAAACCGATTTTCATGATAGAATTCCTAAATAACCTGCACCGAAGCTGACATGACATCCATTGTTCACTTTTATTAAAAACTAGCTTCAGCCCACGGCTTCGCTTGCGTGTAAACAGGATAAAAAGTAGTAAGATTTTTAACGATAAAAAAAAACGTATTTGTAGCTTAAATATTATGTAACGCTGACTTTTGTAATGTCTACTGATGATAATATTTCTGTAGGTAACACATTATTTTCACGTTTATCCAACCAATTAGTCAGCGCACGCGGATAAAGCAATGTTTTTCTTCAGTCTTGCTTGACTTACTAATATTGAAATTTCGAACTGAAGCCTAATTTTATCAGTACAAACAATCGAACGAATTTTACCTCTTTAAACATGTAGATGTAGGGTTCTAATGGCTTTCCCCGGGCAATTCCATTATAATTTATACATTCGAACCGAAGTGGAGTTCATGTAGGTATGATACCTATTGATATCTGCAAAACTACTGCATTATGAAATGTATCAAGAAAACTTCCGATGGTGCTTTCGTATTTCATAATGGGTTAACAGAATGGAACCAATATGTCCGTTTTACCTACCCGTAACTAATGGAAATCACACCAGAAGTTGCACTGTGTAGGGTACATTTCAAAAATATTCAGCTATTGAAACTTAAAATAGACAATTTGAACCAACCAGCTGCTACCTAAATATTCATAAAGAGGATGCAGGTAGGTAGATGCTTGGGGATCCAAACGCTTTTGAAAACTAACACAACAGCTGCTGGAGCACAATAGGTGGTATTTACCTTACTTTTCTCTTTGTTATTGATAGGGACTTACAACTTCAATCCAAAAAAATGTCCTTTGTTTAGATAGGTAACGATGTAGAATTACATTATCACAAACATCGCATAACCAAGAAACAAAGAGTAGGCAGTTGTATAGGTGACTCCAACAGCGGATACCACTGAGTCATCTTTCGTCATTCGACGTGAGCCTGTAACTTAGTAGGTAGATACCAAGTTTATATTGGTTATGCTGTGGCGGTACTGTAGTGGAATTCTCAGGGCCATCAGTAGTGTAGTGTGCGTGCAACAGCGTTTGAGAGCGGAGTGCGGTCGAACCGAACCGAAGCAAGTTATCAGAAATCACCGTACACTTTTATAAACGTGCTATTTTCGCTGATAGTTGGCGTTTTTTCCCAGTAAAAACAAGCAAGTTGAAGTGATTTACATGATTCTGAATTGCAAAGTGACGGATGAGTGAAGTATCGTTTTCGAAGTTAATGTGGAAGCGAGAGACTGCGGACGCGGGCGCAATGGAGAACTGTGTGAAATTGTACACATGGATCAACCATACTGTGCTAATGCTGCTGTTTCAAATATTCTGGAAAGTGAGCCAGATATCGGACTATTTCAAGGGAAAGTGAGTGTTACATTGTTTATACCTACCCATTATTATGTACAAGGCGACGAAGGTAACTTCTTCGTAGCGTCGATTATTTTCGTAGCCTAGCTTACCTAGGTACCTACGAGTCTTGATTTTGTTTTTGACTTTTAAATAAAGATCTTCAATCCTGCCTTAGCATAAATACCTACCTACATTGGAGACTAAGATACCTACATAATTAGTATTAATACCTGTTGCTGTGGATTCGTCTATCTTATTAGGTAACTCACTCATCCGAATGCACATAATCATCAATTTTATTTTTTAAGTTTGTAGGTATAGTTGCCTAAAATATCCTCTTACTTTCAAAGTCGCAAACCATTGGATATAGGTACATACCTACCTACCTAGTATTATAATATCTGTGTCATTGGTAGATAATGCCATTTTTGCTTAAGTTTAACATAGATAGGTACCTTAAGTAATGACCGCATGCAACGGATCATTCTCACAAACGCCAAATCTATTCTCCAAAAAAAATCCACAGGTACGCGGGTTCCCAAACAAATCCATGTCATTTTTAATGAAAAAAATAAGTATTTTTCTTTTCTAGCCAATGCCACGAGTTTAAGGTTCTTATTAGGTTGGAAGGTACCATTAACAGACTATATTTTTCTTCCAAAAAATATAAGTAGTCTTAGAAAACAACATTTAAAATGATGGCAATAGGCCAATAGCATAAATACCTACCTACATTGGAGACTACGATACCTACATAATTAGTATAATATTTACTAGGTATAACTTATCACTATTTGTTAACTAGTTACCTAAATGCATTCCAATTGCTAAGTACCTAGTACGTAGGTAGGTACGATCCTAATAACACAATTAGGTATGTAACCTCGGTAGGTACCTACCTACCTATTTAATTAGTTTTAGCACAGATACCTATTATAATACAAGTAGTTTCAGTCAGTCTTACTCTTATAACAAGATTGCTAGCTCTTGAATAGGTACCTACCTATTGTTGTTCTGTGATTGCTAGCATTTTTCTTTAAAGACAAAATTATATCAACCTACATCTACTACAAGATACCTACCTAGGTACTGTTCTGTAAAATTGAGTGTTCGGATACCTACCTAGGCAGGTAGGTATCTACCTAATCATCATAGGTACCTACCTATTACGCAAACTGCAATAAAATTATCTACGATATGAGTAATACCTATTTCCTTCCCTTTATGTAGCACGTAGGTAGGTAGGTATTTCCCTACAACATGAGTTAATTAGGTTATTTAGAATTTACGTATTAAATACCTACCAATCGTGTAAGTCATTAGTCATTCATTAAGAAGGTTATACCTACCTATCTATTGATACAAATGACCTTTGTTAATTTCTTGGTCCCTGTCTATGACTTAATAATGGATTAGGTATAGGTAGATATGTAACACAAAATAATAATATATGTTCTTAAATAGGTAATTAGATGTACACATTGCTTTGTTTATGTTTAGTTATGAAGACTCATATAACTCATTTTTCCAAAGTACGATCAGATGGGCATAATAAACTGTTGTAGGAGCAGTCAGAAAACCTACTTCAGGATTATGGATTTCAAGATACATTATCAAATCATTGAACAGAACCTAATCACTTCACGAACCTCAATGATAACGATTATTCAGCTACCAGTTCATTCACATTTCCAATTATGTAAGTGGCTCTGTCTACTGTAAGGCGATGCCCTAGAACGGGGCTAGACTTTATTGTTATGCTCAATTCGACACAAAAACCGTAAATTCGTATCGTACCAGCCAGCCGTAGAGGTCATTTCTACACCTAGAAATCTCTCGAAAGTAACTAGCCAGGGGTTCTAGACAAATACCACTTTCTGTTGTCGTTAACGCCTGCGGAAAGATTAATTTGTATGGAAATGACATTAGCTGTGGAAATGTCACGTGACAGCTGCCAAGTTTTACCTTTAGCGTGAAAGGAAAAGTAAGCGTGAGGTATTTGTCTAGACTCCCGGGACTGGTCTTTTTGCTTCTTGGAATCTAGTTTATGTAATACGTAATTTAAAAAAGTACTGCAAAACAACTGTTAGGTATATATGGAGATTCAAAAGAGTTGGTCCAAAATTTACAGGATTTTATTAGAATTTATGCTAATTCTAAAACAAGAAATCGTTAATTTCGATGAGGAATTTACGAAAAAAATCTCTTGTTCTTGTTCTCTTATCTTGTTTTGTGAAATATCTTTCCTGAAAACTTTATTGCGTTAGCCGAATTGATTCACTAAAACTAAGTTACAAATGAACCCTGTTTCTTAAGAAAGGTTAAATATTTCGCACAAAAACAGGTTCAAAGCACTACGAGTCCCAAAAGCTGTTTATAATCATAGAACATACGTATGGATGATGGGTTACATGCTATTATATATTACACTGTTTAGCTTTAATCACCGTTTGTAGGAAGGGAGAACCGAAAATTCTAGACAGCTTTGAGGTTTTTTTTACTATTCATCATTAGCCATCCCTAAGTAGTTTGTAGTAATATTTCTTGAATGGTTGTGTTGTGTTTCAACTTTCATCATTGTTTGAAAATCCATTGATCCCATCATACTGAATTAAGACAATGTTTATACATTTCTTCAGCTACAACATCCTGAGCTGCAGACCAAAACAATGACATACCATCCTTAGGTAGGTACTTGCAGTAAATATTGTACGATGTAAATGCAAAAGTCATAGGTTCCAAGTACTACAAATCCCGGAACCTTGACTTGAAGAGCATTTGTGCAAGTCTTGTACGAAATTAAACATTAACTTGAGAACAGGGCTCACTTGTAAGCTAGTTTTAGTGAAGGTTCTGCTAGCGCAACTGAACTTTTATAGAAGATACTTTACAAAGCGGAAATTAACTTTTTGAGAAAACGCCTTCGAAATCCATGTTCTTTTTTTGAGTTCCTATATTTGTAGGTTACTAATAATACGCTCAATATTAAAATACTCAATAATACCGCTTAGATACTTTGATTTTTTATTGTACATAACACCATTTTACAAAACCATATACAAAAACAAAAAACAACGGGTGGTCTTATCGCTGAAAGCGATTGCAGACAACCCCTAGGATGGTGAGAACTATGTAAAATAGTGGACGGTGTTATTGCCTAGGTACAGGACCGCATTTTAAAACTACCTATGTATATCCACTTGGAAACTAGCCGTAGTCGTAGACAACATATTTTTATCATGCTCGTTAATTTTATAAACATGCACTCGCTTACCACTGACCGTGACATGGATTCGTCCAGTCTGATAAAAAAATAATTCTTTGCAATTTGCGACGACTATCGATTCCATAATTTAAATCAAAAGCCTTTGTTTCATCATTAAATCATTATCATAATTTTATAGTCATAAAAAAACTAAATCTTTGCGTGTTTGACTGAATAGGGACCTATACCTACCTACCGAAGCATAGAAGGCCGTAAGTCTTGAGAACTGAAACTTATAACTCTTGATTGACGCCAAAAAGCGGGCAGTATGTGCCAAAATATATTGTATGGACTTGCCCCTGAGTACCTTACGGATCTGCGTACGTGAGTATTTATCTAAGGATGTTCATCATGGGTAATATATAATCGTGTTATTTTATTGTCTTTTGTCAAAATGTTTATATAGGTATATTATATCGGTTATTGTTCCGTAGCTCTTAATGTTTGAACTTGGCTTTCAGTACCGCTTACGAGGTTTACTAACGGATCTGCGTACGTGATTATAGATCTGAGGACATCTATTTTGGAGAATCAGTCTTTAGCATATTTTAAATTCACTTTTGTAAATCTCTATGGGTAGGATACGTTGGTGTGCGTCTCATTACACTAGCCAAATTATGAAATTCAATGTAGTTCCGTACCACAAAGATCCATAGAAAATACAAATTCTATTGAATTAAGTGCACAGCTAAACTACAGACAGATATTATAATTCTATACAGACTAAACATTGGTAGTATAAACATAATTACCTACCGACCTATAATGATAATACTGATCAATTGTCTATTACAATGTAGGTGCCTTCTTTCTAAACCAAACAGATTTTTTATAAGCAATATGGAAAAAACTCGAAACGAGGTGCTAATAAATAAATAAATAATGCTGGTCATTTTTTACACAGCATCATCTAGCCCCAAACTAAGCAGCGCTTGTATTATGGGAAATAAAGGCCTGTTAAACTAATTATACTTTTTTTTGTAAATAAATACATAATTCACCCAGACCCGGGACAAATATTTGCGGGTCATACAACCATTTATCCCGTAGCGGGAATCGAACCCGCAACCTTCTGCGTCTTAGGTGGGCTTTCGCCCACTGCGCCACAGAGGTCGTCAAATCTAATCTTAGGTATAACATTTCAAAATATCTCAGGAAAAACCTACAAATACTAGATATTATATATTGTAAAAACGGGAATTTTAACGTACTGCACTATCCGACGCGGAGGGAGAGCGTCGCGATCACTTACCCTGATGAAGACTCTCGGAATGAGTCGAAACTTAGTCGGTTTCTTCACCGATAGTGCGGTACCTGATTTTTATACAATATGAATGATTAAATTCACGATAGTTGTTGGAATAAAATAAAATATATTTTTACGCGCAGCCATCCCATAACTGTCATACAACGGAAAAACTAATTTGTGTTCGCTGTCTTATAAATTATAACAAGATGGAACGAGTGTAGGTACTGGCGAGATAATATAAACATACTGGGATTATGAAGATCATTATTCATTATTGGCAGTGGTTTTTATGGATGATGGATGAAATGGACCAGATGCCAAAAGATAGTATGAGAATCGTCCAAAGTACAAAGTAGAGATTGACCCGCCGATGAATGCGTGATTGTACATCTATTTGACGAGTACAAAGTCTATCTAAAAATATCGCCAAGGAGCGAAAAAACACGTACAGATGATTAGATTTTTCATTGACATGTGTTTGTCTGTAGTTTCTGTGTGTACACACAATCCTATCCTACTAATATTATAAACGCGAAAGTTTGTGAGGATGGATGTTTGTTCCTCTTTCACGCAAAAACTACTGAACGGATTTAATGTAACTAAGGTAATATAGCTTATACATCAGAATAACACATAGACTACTTTTTATCCGGGTACTACGCGGGCTAAGCCGTGGACAGAAGCTAGTAAAGAATAAGCAAAATAACTCGCTCATCCTCAGACATATACTTAGTGAGTAAATCTTTGGTGATACCAATTAGGGGGTGTTCAGAGGCACGTCCAAACATTATATTTGGCACATGCCCACATTTTGCAAGTACACTAGAGTACTAACCGATGGAACATGACTTCGATTTATTCCAGGGCATGCCGGTTACCACATGGTGTTTTCCGTCACGAGTTAATGCGCACTTAAAGTTTTCTAATGGAAAAATCCATTGGTGCTCCATCGGGTCGAACCCACAATCTTCACTTTGGAAGTCGAGGTAGCTAGACCAACACGATTCTAAAGAATAAGCCTCGTAACCATAGGCGTGCCGGTAGGATTATTTTTAGAGAGGTGAATTTCGGGAATACTTGAATAATTTGCGAAGAACTGGCTATTGAATTAGACACTTTCAGTTTGTATTCAAAATATATAGATAGAGATAAATAGATACATAAACTCTATTGCACACCAAAGTAAAATACAAAACACAGGAATTCATAAACATAAAAGGTACAACGGGTGGTCTTATCGCTAAAAGCGATCTCTTCCAGACAACCTTTGGATGGACAGCATGAAATATATAAATCTTATGTCATACTTATTTCCTTTGTAGGTATTTTCTTAAATGATAGAGTTGCACCTTGCACCCTCCTCCAGGCGCCCATGAATCTAATAAATGTATGTATCAAACTATAATGGCTTAAGATATACCAATTAAGATATACTATTTAAGATAAACCTATCGCATCTCTGACATCAGCTTCATTACTTACTTACCAGCGCTTTGCCCCTCTCAGAACATAATAACTGCCTAATTAATTTTGTTTACTAGATCTATAATGATTAAAAATTGAATAGGTACTTACTTAATTATGTTTAAAGGGATAAAAGTATTTATGACTTATGAGAAATACGCTGATATCGGGGAAAACAAATTAGCAATAAAGAAATACTTTATATTCTAACTCCATGTTCAGAACACAATGTTATATTTTAATTATATAAAGTTTCAAGTAGGTATCAAGTTTGCACGCTATAAAAGTAGGACACACCATATTTTTTTTTATATCTTGTATTGCACCCATTTTTGTTGATAAAAATATTTCTATTACATCCTCAGATTCATACTGATGTACCTCTAGATCCGAGGATCCAAATAGGGGGTAGTTTGGAAGGGACAGAAAATGTCACAATATGTTAAAAGTGTTAGAAATGTTAGGCAAAGGTAAGGTAAGGATGGACAGGAAAAGTCTCATCTCGAAATAGACCCTAGTTGGAGGTCGCGGGCTGAGTCGAATCAGCTGAGTTGATGAATTAATTAATTAAAATACTTTACAGTACGTACACCGTATAAAAATACAACTTAACAAAACTACAAAGCTCAAAGTACAATGGGTGGGTTTATCGCTTAAAAGCAATCTCTTCCAGACAACCTTTGCATGGAGAGGATTTAATGAGATTGTAAGAATGATCGGATAAAAGAGTTGATAATTTTGGGATAATTTTTATATATAATCTTGAGATTATATATAAATATTTTAGTGTAAAAAAATACGAATCATATAAACAATGTAGCATTATGGTAACAAACTGTAAGACGATCGTCCCTTATGAAAAACCCAAACTACGATTTATTCGGTTCTAGGGCATGCCGCTGCAGATATATACACCAAATAGGTAATAAAAACTGAATAAATTAATTAAAAATGTCCAGTACTAGCAATTCGATCATTCTAGTATAGATAATTGGACAAACGAAGTCTGATGACTCAGTCATTATCATTGTCTAGAATCATTCGATGCTCACCTCTCACCCGGACGGTTAGCTTGATAGTAATGTGGGCAAAACATAATGTTATCAATAACTGGACAAAACAGCAACTTACTATTATATCTATTTACAGAAACATCATACAGAATTAGCTTCTGTATTACATAATTTTCGCTGGAGCAAGTGCAAAATGCATATCTTATAGTAAAAGCTATCAATCTAGGATAACTATTTTTAGATAAAGAATAAGGAAAATAAGTTTTAATTTAGCTCTTAGTGTCGATCATAAAACGAAGCAAAATTACTATTACTCATGGGCTCTTGATGAACATCTTCAAATACATACTCAGTATACATACATAACAAAATTTAGCATTTATAATATACTAGCTTCTGCTCACGGCTTGACCCGTGGGGTACTCGGATAAAAAGTAGCCTATGTGTTATTCTGATGTGTAAGCTATATTACTGTGAAGTTTCATTAGAATCCGTTCAGTAGTTTTTGCGTGAAAGAGGAACAAACATCCTCACAAACTTTCACGTTTATAATTTTAGTAGAAAGTAGGATTTGTACGTATGTATCTAAGTATATATTTGGATGTATGTATTTAACTAAGAATTATTTGTATTTATGTATTTTATTTAATAAAATTTTCTCATATTTTGGTAATCAGTCAAACGCACTACCGCCCAACTCTTCATTACACAAAGGTTAGCTGGAAGAAAATGCTAATTAGCATTAAGTTCGCCTATGTACTTGTTTTATCTTGTGCAATAAAGAATTTTCTATCTATCTATCTATTCAGTGCGTTAATCTTTGAGGATACCAAACAAGTAGAGAGTAGTCAAAGGTATGCCCAAACACATACATTGGCACATGCCTGCTTTTTGCAAGTAGTTAGCATTCCACGTGACAGATTGCAAGCCCATTGCCACTTGTAGGAGCTTTATTGGCTGGGCGGATAGATTACCAACAAAGAAGTGAAACAGAAACACGCAAGTTCAAGTTCATAATAACTAATAATAGACCTATAGTAGGCAAATATAAGGTATCTAGCTTCTGCCCACGGCTTCGCCCTCGTGGTACCCGGATAAAAATAGCCTATGTGTTATTCTAATGTATAAGCTATAATATACTTATTACTATAAAGTTTCATCAAAATCCGTTAAGTAGTTTTTGCGTGAAAGAGTAACAAACATCCGTTCTCACAATCTTTCGCGTTTATAATATTAATTAGATAGGATTTTCGCGAATTTTGAGTCGATATCCAACTACTGGAAATACGTGAATAATAAATAATTCCATAAAAAATAATGCTGGTAATTTTTTCACACAACGTCATCTAGCCCCAAATTAAGCATAGATTGTACTATGGCTTGTAAATGACTGATATACTTTTTTTTGTATATACTTACTTAGTGCATATAGAAAACACCCAGATCCGAGACAAATATTTTCAGGTCATAAAATTTGTCCCGCGGCGATAATCGAACCCGCAACCTTCTGGGTCTCAGGCGGGCCTTCGCCCACTGCGCCACAGAGGTCGTGCATTGATCTTACTTCATTGTATACCTACCTACATACTCCTACAGTGCTACCAAACCACGTTAATTTCAATTCTATAGCACTTATTTGAGGGTAAGCTCTAATACCTATCGCACAGAATATTCTCCTTACCCTCTTCCTTGGTATCTTAAAAAATCTACGCACTGAGTATGGACCTGAGGATGTCCATCATGCAGTCATACAATCGTGAGCGTATTTGTTAGTTTTCTATTCGCTCAGATACTATCCGATTTTTTGTCTTGGCACGTCTTTGTTGTGAGCAATTTACATTTATTTATACACCAGTGGCTAGAAATAGCATCAGTACGCAAATCTGCGCAGTCATGTGAGAAGAGGATATTAATTCAGTATCTTTATAGCTATTTCACGTCTGTAGTTTATAAGCAGTGTCGTTAAAAGTAAAATACTACTGGCATAAAAGCCCGTTTTCACTAAACATTGACTGGTCTCCATCCAAGTGTTGTCTGAAAGATCGCTAATATAATAAGACTGCCCACTGTAATTGAATGAGAATAGGTTTTTTATTTAGTTTTTTTTTAATTCTTATATTCTATTTCCTACTCATATTATAAACGCGAAAGTTTGAGAGGTTATGTTTGTTACTCTTTCACGCAAAAACTACTGAACGGATTTTGATGAAACTTTACAGTAATATAGCTTATACATCAGAATAATACATAGGCTACTCTTTATCCGGATACCACGCGGGCGAAGCCGTAAACAAAAGCTAGTATATTATAAACGTGAAAGTTTGTGAGGATGGATATTTGTTACTCTTTCACGCAAAAACTACTGAACGGATTTTGATGAAACTTTACAGTAATATAGCTTATACATCAGAATAACACATAAGCTACTTTTATCCGGGTACCACGCGGGCGAAGCCGTGGGCAGAAGCTAGTAATATATAAAAGGAACGCTGAAAAATGCAGAAGTAAAAACTGTATCGCATCTTCCAGCGCCCGTCCGTATGACATAGGAACAAAAAATAACACGATGCCCGTCTGCACCAAAGTCAGAAAGCTTAAGCACATGCTTTGGTGCAAACGAGAACAAGATAACCATAAATAATCATATTATTTGTTTACGGTGTATAATAAAGTACGTCGTATTTTCATTCATTCATTTATTCATTCATTGACAGCTCCTTAGATAATGGATAATGACAAGTTCCTCTAGAAAAACCGACGGAAAAAAAACTCAAAAGTCCACCAAAAGATGGAGTATACGTTACAGAGAAACACCGTTTATGCAAATCGGGTACTTGCCTACCTATCCATCATCGATCGATACTACTGGTGAATTAAACTGCTAGGGTAGCTCCACGAATAGGTATTGAGCTGATTAAATAGCACACAGCCAAAGCTTTTAAATCCATACGAAAAATAAGATGCTTGTTGAAGCTCTACTTGATTATATATGTAGTTATTTGGTGTTTGGCCGGGGTGGACTTTTTGGTATATTATAGAATCTACTTGATTATTAAGCATTATTAACTTCAAATAACTATAATTATACCCTAACTATAATTCTTAATAGTAAAGAGAGACGCGTAACCTGGATATTGTATTAGCATTGCCATTCAGCGTGGCAATGCAGCCAGCATTTTGGTAACGTCTGGTAGTAATCAGGACCAGTTGATATATATATCGTTTGCAACGGTCTTTTGAGACCTAGCTCAAAAGACCGTATTATCTGTATATGTTTATCTGTATTTTTATATATATAGCCTTTCTTTACATAGTAGTTTGAATAAAAAAAATACTTGGCAGGTAGAAACGAACGAATATCAACTTACAAATGGCCTTCTTAATTTATACAGAAGTTAGTCTCTCAATACCTTCAGTCCCTTGGGTCTCCCAGTATAAACAATCAGTTTGGT
Source organism: Perizoma flavofasciatum (assembly GCA_958496245.1). NCBI lineage: Eukaryota > Metazoa > Arthropoda > Insecta > Lepidoptera > Geometridae > Perizoma > Perizoma flavofasciatum. The sequence goes on from OY292431.1 coordinate 8,919,863, forward strand.
TTTCTGGTGGCTGAACACCAGAAAACCAATTTAAAAATTCTTCTTCTCTTATAGAAATTCTTGCACTATCTCGTGTCACGTCTCGTTTTCATTACCCAGTGTATTAAAGAAGATGAAGAGATTACCAGGTTTATATGAGCTAAAGCCGGCGTGGGTGGCCTCAAAAAACATTCAAAATAATCGAGTAGGAAGTCTTTATTCTTTTGTTTTGAGTGCATGTAAAAAGTTTTTTGTTTTATTTTGTATTTACTAATGACACTGATGTACGTTATTTAGATAACTACCAATTTGATGGTCTTTGTTTAGCATCATAATGATTTTTTGTTTTGATTTTTTTTCAGTAGTTATATATAGGGGATGGAATACGTTTTATTTGACGCGAGCCACCGCATAGTAACAGAAGAAATGATAAAGAACAATATAATAAGTTTAACGGGTCTTTATTGCTTTGACTTAAAAGCTCGTTCATATTGTAAAAACGGGAATTTTCACGTACCGCACTATCGGTGAAGGCACCGACTAAGTTTCGAATCATTCCGAGAGTCTTCTTCAGGGAACTCCGCGTCGCGTCGTGCACTGCACTGTCGTGAAATTCCCAATATAAATAGTAAAGTTCACGATAGTTTTCTAAAAGCTCGTTTTTGCTTTAAGTTAAACTTATAATTATGTTACATAATCGCAAAGTTTGAAAAAAGATGTTTTGAGAATTTTTTTTTAATTATAAGCCAAATTACGTTTCATACGTAAGGTTATGAAAAATAAATAATTCATGAAATACTAAAAAAGAAATACTAAGTACCTAGGAGATACTTTCGGTGTCCCAACTCAAAAATAAAAAATGTGATGAGATCCAAAGCGATTGCATCAGATTCGTAATTTCTATTTTTAAACCGATACCTTAATGCCGATGTAAACAAAAATCAGCCGAGATTCCAAGCAAATATTTTATCATATGATTAGAAATGTCTGGCTGTTGCCCTCATTTACCGATGATATCAGTGTTAACTCTAAGTATTATTTAATGAAGATATGCACAGAAAATTCCTCAATAGACTTTTGGATGAAGACGCTATATTCCGAGCTCTGACGTCTATTTGATAGTTTTTCTCCACACGTGATTCAACAACACTTTATTAGGTATTTGTTTTAGAGGTGTATCTGTTTGTTTTAAGCTTACAATATAAGGTTTCGTGTGTTTCATCATTTTGCATCACAAAGCACTACTGGAAATAATTTTCCAGACGTTACGTAAACGTTTGTTTGAAGAATGTGATGAGGTTGAATGAAGCGAAAGAGGTATGTCAGGACGTAGCAAGTGGAAATTCGTAGTTTCTGCTTACCCCTCTGAGAAACAGGCGTGAATTTATGTTTGTATGCGTAATTACGTACATACGTACTATGTAATGATCTGGAAAATAATTATTCATATTAAGCAGCTGACATAAGTTTTGACAATAATAAACAAAACTATATACAGAATATAAAACTAGGAAAAGAAGAATATTACAATATAGGTTCGTATCAACCAAGGTAAATCCTCTCGATTGCTCTCGATTGCTCCACTTAATATAAGATATGTTATGGAGGTTTGAAGCATGTACCCTGCCGTAACACAGTTAAATCTAGCACGGAGGGTACGGTTTTGTAACTACATACTTATTTTAATAATAACCTGTAGTAATTTATAAAAAAATAAAGACCAGAGCAATCATAATATACTAGTAATGTCTCTAGTTTATAAGTTACTCACTGTATTAGTTAAGTTGCAAAGAATTTAGTTTCATCTGAAATTGAAATAAATTATCTTTATCTTTATCTTTATCTTTAAATACATTAGTTTCATACTCCCTAGCTTACTTAGTTAGTTCTATGGGTGCAGGTATAATTTCGTAACTGTTGACTCGATCCTAAATAAATTTCCTTTTCTTTATTCTTTCTTTACAAATTAAGCATAATTTATAAGACATAAAATATAAAAAACACTCCACTTCAACACTTCATATAACGGGAAATCGATTAAAAGTCCAATATGCAATTTCATCACCCATTGTTTTTTCATAAAATTTTGATGAGAATACTCTTCTTTTTATGAAGAGTATACTCTTCATAAAAAAAAGAATCATTAAAATCGGTTTACAATTGGCGAAGATATCGCGTAACATAGGTGTGTACACACAAAAAAAATATAGAAGCAAATAAGGAAACTACTTTTTTGAAGTCGGTTGTTAGTAATTAAATTACGATATTCGCGATACCTACGCTTGCAGTCCCAAGTTTACGGTTTCTATCCTGCGGGTACTATAATAGCATCATTTTCTCACGTGCGCACGTTATTTTGCGTAATCTTTTTAATAAAATAAAAAACAAAAGAAAAGTCGCACACAAAAATGTTTCGGCTAGTCGTGATTCCATGAGATGATGATGTTTCTTTTAAGTTTTACCGGGAAAATAGCCATCCCTAAGGAATAAAACTTTTATGGGACCACCTCGGGAATATTCGCTATACAACAACAAACAGAATTATCAAAATAGGTTAACAAATGGCGAAGATATCAGGTAACAAACGCACACGATAAAAAAAAACTTACAGCCGAATTGAGAATCTCCTCTTTTTTTATGTCGGTTAAAAAACCTACGTATAGAACATGTATCAAGGCGATCTCAACCCAAACGAGAGTTTTATTCTTGTGCAAGACCTGTCTATTGAAACTATAAAGTCAAGTTTCTTCTCTCGACCTTACTATTTACCAGTTATATACTTCCTTATTTACAATCCGCAAGGTCTGAGAGTTTTATGTTTAATGTAACATTGGCCGTGCAATTACAACAATGTAATTTTATCAGCTTATCAAAACCTACTCTGATGAAGTGGAATGTTTACAATTGTAACTAACTCAATCAATCTTACCCCAGATCTTACTACTTACTACAAGAAATCAAGATTGCTATAACAACCTTCTTATAACAATAAATCTTACTAATATTATAAATGTTTGTGAGGATGGATGTTTGCTACTCTTTCACGCAAAAACTACTGAATGGATTTTGATGAAACTTTACAGTAATATAGCTTCCTAGCTTCTGCCCACGGCTTCGCTCGCGTGATACCCATATAAAAAGTAGCCTATGTGATATTCTGATGTATAAACTATATTACTGTAAAGTTTCATCAAAATCCGTTCAGTAGTTTTTGCGTGAAAGAGTAACAAACATCCATCCTCAAAAACTTTCGCATTTATAATAGTAGTAGGATACATCAGAATAACACATAGGTTACTTTTTATCCGGGTATCGCGCGGGCGAAGCCGTGGGCAGAAGCTAGTCTCTCATAATTAATCAGTATCTTCAGTCAAGTGTTGAATGTTGATTGGATCGATTTCCTTTGTGTTTTTTCTTGATAATGAGCGGGCTTGACAACCGCTGGGGATTGAAGGTCCTGGTTTATTTATACCAGACGACGTACTTAGGCTTGCTACCCGATGGATTGGAAAGTCTATGGATGGAGGAGGTGGTCGTCATGACGGGGTATTAAACCAGTAGACTTCAACAGGCTGTTCCCCTTAAAACATATTTCCCCTTGATCATAGAAATATATTTTTTTCTCTTGACAAAACGAAATGAAGACCTTCAACCTTCAACCAATAACAGACTCTTTACCTTTTTACCCGACTGTCCAAAAGGAGGTCAATGTTTTTCGGGTGTATGTTTGCATGTTTTTCTGTTCCTTTGGCGCTCGCTGTAGCCTAAATGTCATTGGATTCGCCTTGATCACGGGACTAACATAGAATATGTAAAGTGTCAAGAAATTGAAAATGGCGACTACAAACCGCCGGTTTGTGTTATTCTGATGTATAAGCTATATTATTGTAAAGTTTCATCAAAATCTGTTCAGTAGTTTTTGCGTAAAAGAGTAACAAACATGCATCCTCAAACTTTCGCGTTTATAATACACTCGCGAGCAGCTGAATCGACTCAACCCTTCAAAATTTACGAAGTGTTTTTTTTCAAAAATGGCTGAAATAATGAGCATTCTTTTACTTTTAAAAGTTTAATCTTTATGCTTCAAAATGATACCATTATTGTAAAAATCTACCCACTACTTTTTAAATTAATCGGGTTTGAATGGAAAGTCAATGAAAGTTAATAAGAGTAAATATAGGGTTGATCAAAATTAAAATAAAACGGAAAATGTATGTTTAAAAATCAAGATTTATTATCTTAATACTTGGTGTTGCCTCCCCTAGCTTTGATAACAGCTCGAAGGCGGTTTCTCATCGAACTGATAAGTTTTTTGATCAGTTCTTGAGGAAGCCTTCCCCACTCCTCTTCCAGCGCTATCTTTAGCTCTTCGATGCTTGTAGGCGCCGGATTTCTGGCTCGTACCCTCCGTTTGAGTTCGTCCCATAGATGCTCTATGGGATTGAGGTCAGGACTTATTGCTGGCCAGTCCATGGTCCGTATACCAACTTCATCCAAGAACTGACGAGTGATTCGTGCTGTATGACACCGGGCATTGTCATGCATTAACAGGAAGCCGTCGTCGATGAAACCTTCATAAGGCAAGCCATGGTCGAGAAGAATATCTTCCACATATCGCGCAGCAGTCAGACCGCCTCCTCGGCCTCCACCAGGGATGAAAACGAGCTCCGTTTTTCCTTCCAGCGAAATGCCCGCCCACATCATACAGGAACCACCGCCGTAGGCTACTGCCTACTGGTTTCGGCAAAACAACACTGCGCAAACCGCTCGCCTGGACGCCTGTAGACCCGAGCTCTCCTGTCACTGCCATGTAGACACACTCTGCACTCGTCAGTGAATAGGACTGACCGCCATTGCTCAGCACTCCAATCAATGTGTTCGCGAGCAAATTCAAGGCGCGCTTGGCGGTGAGCTGTGGTCAATTTTGGGCCTCTGGCAGGCCGTCTTGGAATGAGGTTCACTTCTCTCAATCGTCTTCTGACCGTCCATTGACTGATAGATATTCCTCGAACTTCTCTGAGCTGCTGCTGGACAGATGATGATTTCTGAGACTTGTCGAAACAATAAAACGGTCGTCTCTCTCAGAAGTAAGCCTACGCCGACTGGTGTCTGGCCTCCTAGAGTAAGAACCAGTCTCTTGGAATCTTCTGTACACCCTCGACACAGCAGATTGGCTCAGGTTTAGTCGACGAGCGACTTCTCGCTGGCTAAGGTTCTGTTGCAGCAAAGCAACAACTTGAGCGGCTTCTTCTGATGATGTATCCATAGTAATTTTAAATCAGCGATCGTAACTTGCGTAGGTGTGTTTAGGTTCACGTTTGGTAAGCGACTGATAAGCATGCATTGCTTGCAGGGTGTTTTATAGGAGGTTGCAACTACCGCGTCGAGCGCATTTTTTATGCATTCACGAATATAACGATATTAAAAAAAAATAACTGTACGAATTTAAATGATTGGTGTTATTATAAAGCCTAAACATCAAGCTACAAAACAAATTAAAAATTAAATACATTACTCAAGTCATTTTCGAAAAAAGTTACATTTTGTACTTTTTGTAGGGGTGAGTCGATTCAGCTGCTCGCGAGTTTAGTAATATAGCTTATACATCAGAATAACACATAGGCTACTTTTTATCCAGGTACAACGCGGGCGAAGTCGTGGGCAGAAGCTAGTAAACTATAAAATAAATAATGAATTTCTTATTTTTACAGATCTATCTATTTTAGGGTGTGCAATAACGTTCTGAAATTTGTATGGAACAAATATTCCCTAGTACCGATTCGCTCAAAAGTTGGTTACTTTAACCTAGTATTATAATATCTGTGCTTTGACGTAAATAATGCAATACATATTTAATTTTTTTCAAAATTACCCTTAGGGAGTGTGCAATATTACTTAGGTCGTAAAGTTGGTATCTATTCATTTTTTATTCCCTGTTTCGATTCACTCACAACATGTTAAAAAATAAACCTTACCTTAAGCAAACGACGATAGTTGTAGTAGCCTGTTCAATCAAGACATTATTGTCTTATTAGACATTATTGTAGTATTTATATACTACTAACATAGATATTATAATACCGTCCTATCAAAACTTTCGCGATCAGTATGAAAGATCAATCGCGCAGGGATAAGTAAACTTAGTATAATAAACGCGAAAGTTTTTGAAGATGGTTGGATATTTGTTACTATTTCACACAAAAACTACTAAACTGATTTTGATGAAACTTTACTGTAATGTACTTAGCTTTATATTAGCTTAATGTTTTTTTCTTTTACTAATTTAAGCATACACGAAAAAAATCATTAGTGTTATGATGATTACTTGAATAATTCAAATTTATTAATTTGGTTTGTCCTCAATAAAGTTAGGTACAATGTTGTTGGTTTCTCTTTTGAGAACGAGGAAGTTACAATTTAATTTGTTTTATCTATTAGGTACGTCATTGTACTAATTTTATGGTTTATGTAAAGTGAGTGTACCATAGGGTACATTTATAGAAAATTAACACATCAATGTTGTGTTTAGGTAACTACCTATGAACTTGTTGGCGATTCAATATTTATTTTGGTTATGTAGTTAAACTACTGCACTTTATTTCTAAAATATACATATTAGTATGGGTACCTAGATCCCTATTTATTTAATATTTTTATCGTCACTAATGCCTAGTTATCGGAATATTATACCTTTATCACAAGTTCCCACAAATCCATTCATGCTTAGCATAATTGAAGATTATCTTTAAAAATAGGTACTTATTAGCTATGTTTACAACCCCCTTCAAAACAAATAAGCTGACAAAGCTCTGAATTAGTCTTCTTTTATTCCAGGTCTATCGAAGAATCAAGCAACATTCCGTTCCCACCGCTCACAAAGCAATCGAAAACCCGGCGGCACATTAGATCCATGTCTGACGTCCAATGCAGTACCCCGTACAGGCTGCCGTACAGATCGAAGATCAATCACACCCTTACCTACGACTCAGATACCAGAGCTAGGCGAATCAGGGCATACAACATCGAAAGACAATCCGACTCATCCGACTCAGATTGTTCCTACTTCGAAGCAAGGAAACAGAGGAGCATAGAACACAATATTCTCAAACACACGGACTCTATGAGAATATTATAGGGGAAAAGATTTTGATAGAGAGTGGAGCTTTGCAAACTGTTTTGTTGGACTTTCTAGGACGACAGGTTCTATGCCAGAAAGACTACCAACATAATTAAACGGGCTACAAAAACCTGATAAGACACGTTCTGATTCTAAAAAGACACGTTTTGTACAAAATGGTGGCAATTGTGTTGGTTGATCGACAAAAATCGAGCAAAATGGCTCTTTGATGACGGTGGCTAGTACGATGTGCACTTAGCATAGGTAACTTATTATGAGTCACTTAGGTCTAGTGACAGATTTCTATGAAAAAATGTCTGCCCGAAAGTTAGGTGTAGACGGGCATTATTTTCTTATGTCATAGGCATCCAAAGTCTTACCGTAAATCACAAATTCGTACCAGTTTTGTTTTGTTTATAGAACCTTCTATCACGCATAAAAATAAGCTTGAAAATTATTCATAAAGTCCGTTGGAACAAGTTGTTTCAAAATTTTAGTGACACATGTTTTTTTTCAACGTCAAACCCTTAGGTATATTTCAAATCAATTTAATCCAAATTATTTACGTAGGAACCATAATATGAAAGTGGTACGAACGCGTGTAATAAGGTTATATCGTATTAAGTTGATAGATAGGTAGATTTTATGATATAAATCACGTTGGTTCATTTCATATGACGTCATTTTACACAAATTTTTAATTTGTTTTAGGATTGAAAAATATTTGTAAGGACACCCTTCACGTACACGAACAATAAGTTCTAAGAAGGTTAAGGTTGGCTAAGTTCTGATTAACTCGATGACTTCTGTGTTTATAGATATACCGACACGACATTATTTAAAGGGCATGATTCATTTAATTCTGGTCGTTCGTTCTTATAGTCAGTCATACTTTTTGTGTTGTTCTATAATCCTGATCTAAAGTAGAGCATAGATTTATTCCTTTAAGACGATTTCATCGGCTTCCTAAAATCTAGTATTATACCTAATATCTGTGCTAAAATGTTCGACGCTCAAAATGTAAAATTCCTATAGGTAATACCTAATATTGTCTTGCTTCCTGTTTTGCAAGGATTCCTAAAATGTTGAATTTCCATTGCTAAAACGGTATGTTTGATTCAGCTTGAGATATTTTGTTTTGTACCTAATACGGGCCTCATTGTAATAGGACGCTGCTAACAGATCTTAATAAATAAGGCGTTGAAATATTATGTACCTACTAGTATACTTTTAACCTCAATGAAAATAGATAGGTAGGTAGGTAGGTATAATACCTAGTATTTTTTTTATACAATCAAATTACATTATTTTGAATGGTGCTTTATCATAATTTATGATCAAAAGAAAATAGATCCAGATATAGGCCAAGGAAGTTAAGTCCTATTTAGACCCGACGTGATTAAAATTTAAGTGATTTCCTCGAGACTGTGATGAACTAGGTAAATAGATTAAATTTATGAATGTACCTAGCTTGTAAAATAATTAAACTAAGGTAGTACCTATCTATTAGGAAGGTGTGTTTTTTCTCGAAATGAATAATATTATTATAGGTGAAATGACTGTGAATTGATTAAATTTTTGAACGTTCTCATGGTAACTTACTCATGGTGATTATTATTTCCATTATTATTTTTATTTCCATAGAATAGAGCGGCAAAAACCTTATCGTGTCGCACTATGTGTCGTCTGACAACCTCTGTGGCGCAGTGGACGAAAACCCGTCTGAGACGCATAAGGTTGCGGGTTCGATTCCCGCCGCGGGACAAATGTTTGTATGATCTACAAATATTTGTCTCGGGTCTGGGTGTTTTCTATGTATAATATGTATGTATTTACAAAAAAAAAGTATATAATTAATATATCAGTCATTTAGTTCCCATAATACAAGCTCTGCTTAGTTTGGAGCTAGATGATGCTGTGTGGAAAATGTCCAGCATGTCTAGCATTACTATTATTTACATCGTGAATTTAACAGATTCGTGCCTACCTAGCTAGGCAACAGTTTCCATAAAAAACTAAATGAGATTTCATGCAGTAGGTAGGTTTACTTTTATGTTAACTAATTGCTACCTATACATGATATGATAACCGTTTTTTTTAATTAATGACAACATTGAGATCTTATTGACCATGGTGTTTTATTTTTAAACCTCAACAGAGTAAGTTTGGTAGAGAAAGTGTCGTTCACAGAATTATTAATAATACCTAAGTCTACCTACGTTGCTCACTTTGGCCACTGCTCTAATAATATCTAATACAGTAATGCAAAAATTGAAAAGATCTAGAGGATCAGAAATGTATCGAGTACAGGCAGTATGTTTGTTATTAAATAATTATATCTGCGTAGAGTCAAAATGGGATAAATACAAGTATCCCATTCAAAATGGAATGGGATACTTGTTCTGATGTTATAATAACCTAATATTGTACTTATCACGAAATAAAAATATTAAAATGTTCTGTTTCTATACTATACCTAACTTGAACCGCATAAGATTTGAAAGCTTTTATTGCCATCTAGTGGAGAGTAGCGAAACCTTTGTTGAGCCATTTTATTACGCTCCGTTACCTACGTGAAGTATACTATCTAGCGATTTTGTGATAAAACTTACACCATCGTCACTTCACTTCACTTCTTGATTATGGCTTTTGTAACTATTTGTCACAATTCTGCCAAATCATCGTCACTAAATGGTTTGTTTATTAGTTTTGGTTGATATCATTGTGACAGTGACATTGACGTTAAGGCGAAATATTGGCCCCATTTTAACTCCAATCTCGTATTGGAGAAAATAACACATCAAACGGACGCTGGTAGATTTGTGATAATTAGTACCCCTTATTCAGTCACTAGGTGACGAACGTTTGACGTTTGACAATAAATTAGAAGAACATCTGGAGTTTACTTTCGTCGTCAACTATGAGTGACCAGCATGCTATTGATGGTAGTGGCGTCAGCATTGCTGATGACACACTTTCTTAAAACCACCTGGTCCGTCATATATGTATTTACAAAAAAAATATGTATAGTAGAATATCAGTCATGTAGTTCCCATAACACAAGCTATCGTTACTTTGGGGCTAGATGATGCTGTATGAAAAATGTCAAGCATTATTTATTTATTTATTGTAATTTAGCCTTTTACAATAAATAATAAGCCTTAAGCCTTTTTTTTAAAAAAAAAACACATTTTATTGAAATACAGATCAAACAGCTAGGATATCTAAAGACCGTTGTAAACGATTTATAGATAGGTATCTATTTATTTGCAATAAAAAAAATCCCTTCTTACTTTTCCAGTTTCATTATAAACTCGTCTATGGACGCGTGAACGCATCGTCTCTTCGCGTCAGTTTATCCGTCTACGATTTCAACTAGTTGTGAACCGTCGATGCGTTTATTCAACATAAACGGTTAATTCAACTGCGTGAACGTAGACGGTTCATACCGTCTACGTTCACGCATCGTCTTGTCGCGTTGCCCGTTGATATGAACGTCGTAGAATCTCAGTTTAGCCGTCTACGATTTCAACTCATTGAATGAGTGACAGTAGACCGTCGATGCGTAGATTCAACGTGAACAGTTGATTCTACTAGTTCGTTTATTCAACGCCCATCGCTATTACTTACCCGTGTTGAGCTAGTACTAGGTGCAGTAGATTGTACATAAGGCCTCGTTTTGTACTAGTCGTGGAAAACGATGCCACTGACCAAACAATCTTTGGCTTTGTTTTCATGAGCGAGTGCTGTGTTGCAATAATACGCGTTTGTATAAATATCAGTATAGTAGTTAGTTTTGTTGGTTTTCACAGGTAAAATAACTGGTTAATTTAATTTAAACCCAAGTTTGATGGGTAAAGACCAAATAGCAAGGAATACTGGGTGACTGCTGAACGTAGGTACATTCCAGGGTCGTGTCGTACATTTCCATTATGGTGTCGAACTTGTACGGCGTGCAATGTATGTACGACCATGGAAAACACACTCAGATAATACTCTGTCAATGGTCATGCTTTTGTAGAGTCGTTTTCTGTAGTCGTAGGTACGTACAATACGCCCGACTCTCTTTGACGTCTTTGCAATGACTTTGATTCCGTATAGTGTAATTTTATAAATATTTTAAATGTTTCCCTAATTTTTTGTAAAAAAAATTATCAAGTTATTATTAAGTTACTACGGTAAAAAAAAAAAATTAAATGGCACATGCTGAAAATGCAACGAGAAAAAATGACTTTGAAGTGTGTGTCGACCGTAGTGTCGGTCGACTATGTCGCAAGTAGTCATGACATGAGTACTTGCACACTGTTTGAAAACGAGGATCGTGCGAGGGGCTCAGTTTTACAACTGAGCAAGCACACTGTGGTACCACAATTGCGACGAGGCAGCGAGGCAGTTTCTGAACGTAGTTAATTGAGGCAGTCTTGGGAACATAGTGTGCACTGTGTGGTAATGGAGTGGAGTGCGAGGCGCATTGTGCGAGACAACACGATCTTTCCTCGCGGCTAGGCTCGCGCCTCTCGCCTAGCACGATTGTGCAACTGTGTTGGTGTGCAAGTGTGCTAGCTCGTACAAACGAAAAGAGTGAGGCCTCGTTTCGAGAAAGTGTGTAGCTACAAAAGAAAAGTTGTGCCACACGTGCTGAGGACCCACCGCTAGTCGGTGATCTTGTTTGTTGTTGTTGTCTTACTGTGTTGTGTTCCGGAGATTTGAATTTCAGAAATTAGTCTGATTGTTTTAATTGCCTTGAAATAGCAGCGAGTGAGGAAAATTTGTTACGTTTAGATACAGTTTACGGTCTGCACTGCAGTCCTACTGCTAATGCTGGTACATATAGTAGTCTGTGGCTAATGCTGGCAGACCCAGTTAGGTACAAATAACAGCAAAATGAAGTTGTGGATGTTCTTGTTGTTTTCTATCCCAACAATATTTGCAGGTCCTACTCCTATTGTTTTGTGGCATGGAATGGGTAAGTAATTAATTTGAAACCCAATTTATGGGGATTGTTAAATGTTCCTTGGTCTTTTTACCTACCTAAATATTGCTTGGATAATTAATTACTAGATAATACCTCCTACTTATATACTTATCTCATTTGAACTGCTTATTTTGAAGTTTTTTTTTTATAGCCAAGACCAACCTATACTAATCGATGGTTTCAATTTTACATTCTAAATTGTTTTTAAAAAACGCACTTCAGCCACCAGCAATTTAAAGGCAACCAATTCAAGTCTAATGTACATAATTCAACTAAAATAGATTAGACATTGAATAAAAACTAGCCCCCATGTTCATTTATATTGTAACGCATGAAGTTATATAAACCAATTGAATTTAGTATAAATTTCTTCTGAGTAGGTAGTTGCCTAATATTTGCATGACAAATTTTGTCCAGTACTGTACTCGACTAAATTAAATTGGTTTACTACGGTGATACCTACAAAAGTAGCATAAGAACCAATATGTATTCAAGCAAATTAAGTTTTCATTTATTCAAATCTAGCAGATTTTGATAAACATATATTTGTTTTTTTTAGATAAAGTAGAATTACCTATAGAATAGAATGTGTTTATTTGCTGGAACATATTATGTACAATAAGGTCTTAACCGAACTTTTTTTAGAAACAATACTTGACAGGTTAAAATAATTTTAACAAGTGCATTAATGTTCTTCCTTGCAAATGTTTATGAATCCACATAATTAATATATTATAGAGAATAAAAAATTAAATAACTTTTTAAAAACAAGCTTATTCATATTATTTTCAGCAAATCCTTTCATTTGATAGGTACCCACATCACAGGGTGCATAGAAAATTGGTCCGCCATCTATTGAAGCATGCCATATTGGATTTAGAATGATGTCACTTATATAACCATCCATTGTCATCCAAACCAAAATTTTAGCTCAATCGGTTGGGGATAATTCATTTAAAATTCAGTTGCAAGATTTGAATCATAACTAATAAGGCTGGTTAATCATTTTTACCTACCTACTATTATAAATGCGAAAGTTTGTGAGGATGGATTTTTGTTACTCTTTCATGCAAAAACTACTGAACTGATTTTGATGAAACTTCACAGTAATATAGCTTATTCCTCAGATTAACACATTTTATTTGAATACCACGCAGGCCAAGCCTTGGGCACAAGCTAGTATTATATAAGATATTATTCAACCACAATCCTAAGCATATTCTGATGTTCTCTAGGTGATACATGCTGCGTCGCCTTCAGTCTTGGAGCATTCAAATTATTTTTGGAACGGACCATACCCGGAGTCTATGTTTATTCTCTAAGGATCGGCAACTCGACTGTGCAAGACTTGGAAAATGGCTATTTCATGTCCCCGAATAAACAGATTGAGTATGTGTGCGACAAACTGGCTCAGAACCCTTACTTAAAAGAAGGTTTCAATGCTATAGGGTTCTCACAAGGATCCCAGTTCCTGTAAGTATTACTTACTAACATCTCAAATACCATGTTGTTAAACTTTTTTTTTTAATAAATCGTCATAATAATAATAATCAACAAAACACAAACCAACAAACACATACAAAGTCCTCACCCTACACTAGGATTCCCTGTGTCGTGGGTATCAGGAACTACGAGTACTGTGGAGCCACAACACTCAGACCTGGGGGGCTAGACAAATACCTCACGCTTACTTTTCCTATCACGCTAATGCAAATTTGTCAAGGTAAAACTTGGCAGCTGTCACATGATATTTCCACAGCGAATGTCATTCCCATACAAATTAATCTTTCCGCAGTCGTTAACGACAACAGAAAGTGATATTTGTCTAGACCGGCTGGAACATATATGTGACTTTTGGGCCTTAAACAAAAAATCAGCAGAACTTGCAAACATTTGTCCCGCAGTGGGAATCGAACCCACATCTTTTGCGAGCTAACAAAGTCGTCGCATGTAGCTATGACAATGAAATGAAAACCTTCCTTAATAAGCAACAATAATCCTTCAAGTTATCTTATTCATAATACCTCGACCCCACGGTCGAGGCTATTGTGATTATACCCACGTATTTCCACACTAGGATTTCCTTAATCTTCGTGTCCATGTATGTATGACGACCTCGATGGCGCAGCGGGCGCGTAGCCGGCTGCGACGTATTACGGGTTCGATTTCCGCTGTGGGACAAATGTTTGCATGCTTTGTAGATATTTGTTTGGGTGTTGTTGTATCGCGGTACCGTAGTAAAGTTCTTTATACCCACGAATCAGGGAATCGTGGGATCAGGACTACGCATGTGTCCGTTGGGTGTTACCCGTTACGTAGGGAGCCCGTATATGCGTTTGCTATAAGAGGTTGTTTGTATGTTTGTCTGTGCGCATTTATCTTCGAAATGGTTTTATTTAATTGAAATGCGGTTTTATGCAATTGATTTGTATGACTTTAAGGATGTCTTAAATTAGTTTTATTGACACAAGTGGCGCTGTTAAAGGTAAAAGAAAACAAGGGTTTTTGACGTTTTGCAAAAAAACACTTGTTTGAAGTATTTTAATGCCACTAGTCTCTAGAAATAAGAATGTTTTTATGGAAAGAAACAAGGGAAAACTACCCGTAATATGTATAAAAAAAAAATCTTTCTCCTATTCAAACTGATCTTGGTTGTCGAATGTAATGGTTACTTCCTCTATGGTTTTCGAATTGACGTTTCGTATCTGTCACTTCCAAGGACTACTAGGATCACAGATTATTATTTTTTTGAGTACGATGCTAACGCATGCACAACGTCTGTCGGCTCAGCAGTTGTTAATAAATAATTGCTTGTTATTGTAGTCGAGCAGTTGTCCAGAGATGCGGGCACACGTTGCCTCCGGTAAAGAATCTGATCTCGCTGGGAGGGCAGCATCAAGGCGTGTACGGGCTTCCACACTGCGGCGCCTTGCAGCATCAGAGCTGCGACTACGTACGGAAACTCCTCAACCACGCTGCTTACATCAAGTACGTTAAGAGCGTTTATTCCTCTCGGCTACATACAAACTCACAAATTAACCCTCACATACACCAATACAAACATTCACGCAACCACATGACATCCTTCGGTAGCACCACAATACAATACTTATATGCACAGATATTATGTATAATAATTATATACCTAAGTAGTGGCTATGCACGCGTGGTGTCGGGTTTTAATAAAAAACGATACTCCCAAACAAAAATATTCACTCCCCATTTCCCCTCCTTAAAATGTGAAAATCCAAAAACCCTGAAACATTCACTATTTATTTATGATGAGTAGCTACAATTCCATTTTTCAAGTTCATACATTAAAAAAAACGATACTCCCATACAAACTTTCATCCCCCTTTCTCATCTTTAAAATGCGAAAATCCAAAAAATCTAAGACGTCATTTTATTGATGCTCAGTAGTTTTAATAAAATTTTCATGGTTTACTTTAAAGAACAAAGACTTTCAAAAAAAGTTGTTACTCCCCCCACCCCTTAAAATTTTCGAAAATTCTTTTACGATATACGTTATAAAATAAATCTTATGCTTACACCTACGTTATAAAATAAATCTATGTTCCAAATCTTAGCGTACCTACAAATACCTCACGCTTAGTTTTCCTTTCACGCTAACGCAAATTTGTCAAGGTGAAACTTGACAGCAGTCACGTGACATCTCCACAACTTATGCCATTTCCATACAATTCAATCATTCCGCAGTATTTGTGTAGACACCCTGTCTGTTTAACTCTATGATATATCTATATTTATATACGAAGAAATGAGACTTTCGCTTGAGAGAAATAAATTTACACACTGGTTTTGCTTTTAAATGGGCATTTCGCTATCTTCTCTCACAGAAACAGACTGACTGTAATCATTTGAGGTCTTGAGCTTTCGATAACTCTAGCCAGACCTTTATTCTGATAATAGAAGATTGCTTTCAACTTGAATGGTCGTATGATCTGTAAATATTTGTATCTGGTCTGGGTATTTTCTATGCATAATATGTACATATTTACAAAAAAATATATATAAATATCGGTCATGTAGTTCCCATAAGCTCTGCGAACTCTAGGTATGGTCATATTACGAGAAGAATGTTAAATATGAATGTGGATGGAAATAAAAGCAGAGGTAGGCCAAAGAAAAGATGGATAGATTGTGTGAAGAATGACATGGTTAAGAAAGGATTGAGTACTGAGATGACGGCTGATAGAGGAGAGTGGATGAAGAAAACATGTTGTGCCGACCCCACGTAATGTGGGATAAGGACAAGAAGATGATGAGTTCCCATAAGCTCTGCTTACAGGTCTGTGAAAATGTTCAGCATTACACTTTAAATTAAGTTTAGTATCGCTTGGCGCTCCGACTTGTCTATCAGGCTTGCCTGGAACCTTTACTGGCATTAGTGGAGCCGAAACTAACACTAAGAGGCCTTTCTGTAAAATACATTGTTTTAAATAAACAAAACGTAACCTTTTGGATGGCAACTGATAGAAACTATTGGAAATATAGTTAATAATGAACTAGGCTATTGCAGGAGTATATGCTTATGGATTGGTTGCTGGGCTATGTAGGATGAAACGGCACCAGTCAATTCTGACTAAAATTCAAATAAAATCATAGGCAGGTGATGACTTGCTGTCCATTAAACGAGCCCCGTAAGTGCCGAGTGTCAGGAGTCTCTGTCGAACCCAGGGAGTAATGGGGCTCCGCGGTGTCGCCACGCACTGAACACTAGCCACAAGTGCGCCCTGCGGGATTATTACTAACTGAATCAACTGTTAAATCTTCATAAGTGCGGCTAAATAAGTCTGTAATTATTTTGTTTTTTTCAGATGGGTGCAGGAGGCGTTAGTTCAAGCGACCTACTGGCACGACCCACTCGACGAGGCTACCTATAAAACGAACAGCGAATTCTTATCGGACATTAACAACGAAGTCTCCATCAACCAGACGTACTTGGACAACTTGAGCAAACTAGACAAGTTCATACTGGTCAAGTTCAACAATGATACGATAGTGCAGCCGAGGGAGACTGAGTGGTTCGGGTTCTATGCACCGGGGCAGGCGAAGAAGATGATCACGTTGCACGAGTCACGTCTTTATATCGAGGTACGGTACTTATCTGTCTTTAAATTATAATAGCGTCCATTCTCTTTTACACCAACTGAACTTAGTTTAAACTGTCGCTCTCTTTTACTAAGAGTAACATAAGAAAGAGGTAGGTAGCAACAATTTAAGTGCTGTCAAATTAGTCTGTAACTTGTATGCAAAACTTAAATTAGTTAAGTTTTGCATACATGTTTACTAATACTAAGTATATCAAAGCAAGATAAAAGAAAATATTTATTTGTGAAAAATCCGTCTTAGATAGGTTAGATTATTCGGTGTTTTTATTACCACTCAGAAAAAAAGGATTGCTATCCGAACTTTCCAAAAAAACTTGGGTTCAAATTCAAGGGTTAGTTTATCTGCAAAAATCAGACTTAAATAACTAATGTAGAGAAATATTATTAATAATATTATAAAATAATATTTCCCGTGAAACTACTGTCAACAGTGTCGTGTTACTTTTACCCGTAGCACTAACAATAGTCGCACGGGAAAGTAAAATTGCCCTTAACCCTACTAGTAGTGCCAAGCGGGTAGTGCCTAAGAAAAGAAAGATGGTTCATCCATATATGCGTATTCTGCGCTCTTAAATCTTCAATTTCTTTGGTTTCAGGACCGACTTGGACTGAAGAAAATGGAAAAGGCTGGAAATCTCATCTTCCTATCATCAGATACGGACCACCTCCGTTTCTCGGACGTATGGTTTATAGACAACATCGTAAACCCCTATCTTAATCAGACCAGTTCTAATTAAGATCAAGATACCAGTAATTTGTACGCTTATGAGATTGATTTGAAACGGTGAGACTTTTATACCAAAGGTTTATTAATTTGAAATTCTATTGTGATGGTTTCTATACGAAGATAGAGAGGCCTCAGTGATAAATGATTATGCGGATATTTCTGGAAATATGTCAAGAATCTCATAGATTTTAAAATAGCAATAGTACTGCTTTTTGAGTGCCCCAGAATAAGATGTATTATTCAAAAAAGGGGCATTCTTTACCAACCAGTTTGTTCTACGATTTTGGAATTCGTAAAAATCTTCTGTTTTTGGTACAATTATAAGAAATCGATTGTTTAAAGATACCATTTATTTTAAGAAGCCTTTCTGTCAAAACCCCTTTTCGGAATATATTCGTAATCTGCGGCACTTTGTATAATACTTAGTCGTTTAAAATCCCCGGGCCTGGCTGTGGAACGTGGAAAGCTCAAATATATAAAATCAAATGAGCTATTTCGGATGTAGAAACTAGTTCTATGTAGGAATAACTTATATTTATTATGAACTACATAATATAATCAGCTTAGTATATGCGGTGGAGTACTTTAGTACTAAGAATAATAATAAGTCACGTGTTTTTGAACGCAAAGAGTAAACACAATAACTTAGTGATAATAAGAATAAAATTAATTATTTAATTATAATTTTCGTTTTTTATTTTATGTTCATCCTGTTTTTGTGCTAATGGCCATTCAAATACGTAAGTGTTTGTTCAAAGTCATATCAAACAAAGCAGATTTTCTGTCTGAATAGTGTTTACAACAAAGTTAACTGCTTGGAACGGGAATGAGAATAAAATGTACGTTTAAATAAAAATAAATAATTATTTATTATCCAAAAAGATTACAAACCAATACATAAAGTATAAAAAATGACGATTATTATTTGTTATATGGTTTATTCCACACCACGGAATATTATAAATTCATGTGATAGAATTTATAATATTCCAAAAATTAAACCCCAGCGGTTCTCGCGCGACCTCACGCTTGGTCTTAACAAAGCCACGAGATTTTTTGGGATATTATTAAATCTTGTTCATATTTTTGTTTATTTTAGCAAATTATTGGCGAAATATCAACCACATTAATCAAACAACTAGCGGTTTAAGTCGAAATACGCTTGATAGAGGCAAATGGTATTGACAGTTTTTTTATAATCGTTATTAGTTTCACCTGTTTGTCCTATTGCTGGGTTATACATTTTTATTAAAAACGTGGACAACTCTAAACAGCCGCATACATTACTCAATAAGGCTTTCAAGGTCTCCCTGCTTGTCCCTTACAGCGTCTATCTTGACTAGCGCGCTGGCCACGTACACCCTGACACAGCGGTTGTGGTCTGAACTGCGCTTGATGTAGGGAGCCGTGGCGCTCCGCAGCTTGTGCAGCGGGAACTTAACTATGCACTGGAGCATGCAGCGCTCCGCTATCTTAAAACTAAATGAAACAAAAAAATACTAAAGTAGGTACTTTTTGAAATGGCCACCCACCCATGATAAATATAATCTTAGAGTTTACAAGTGGAAGGTAAATGAAACTTCAAAAAAAGTGTTTGCAGTGCTCGTCTATCCTACTAATATTATGAACGCGAAAGTTTGTGAGGATGCATGTTTGTTATTCTTTCTCGCAAAAACTACTAAACGGATTTTAACTAACTTAACAGTAATATAGCTTACACATCAGAATTACACATAAGCTACTTTTTATCCCGGTACCACGCGGGCGAAACCGTGGGCAGAAGCTAGTTCATTCATAAAGTGGTGTTCTTACACAAGTAGAAACTGGTAACCAAATGGCAATGCGGCAAAAATGGCAAAAATGCCTTCGTATTAATCTACAATTTGAATCGCAACTAAAAATATTGTGAACTAACTCGTAAGGGTTCATGCAATCCATCCGTATGACCTTGTACCCTTGATCGAGAGCTTGCTCCTTGCTCTTATCGGCCAGCATCGTGGCCAATCCCTGTCTTCTGTATTCCGGTAACACTGCTAGCATTTTGATCTGGAGAGTGAGTGCACAAAATACAAATAAAGAATGCTCTATTTTCAAAATTAGTATGTGCCTAAATCGCAAGTTACAAGTTTGACCATGAGTATTAGTACTTATTACAATAATAATTATTACAATCCCATTAAATCCTCTGCATCCAAAGGTTCTCTGGAAGAGATCGCTTCTAATATTTGCAGACCGTGTAAACATTTGTCCCGCAGAGTATTGAACACGCACCTAAGCAATAAGCCTTTTTGAATGTACCTTTTTTTTCTATTTATTTATAGGGTTTGTTCTTAATAGAACATGTCACCTTGAAAGGTATACAAAAAATAATAATAATAATATTAATATAAAAATGTTCTAACAATGAACTTAATCAACCAGATAAGCACTAGGTAAGAAATCAAATTATGAAGCCAATTTAAACCTAATCACGTTCTTTGATGGCTTGGTAATAAAGCCTCCCAGCTTCATCTGATCGAGGATGAGCTAGGAAAGTATTACAGCCTCCTACCTGCCAGAATGTAGGATCCTCATCGAATAACTGCTGACGAAGACTCACGTTCCGAACATGCAATGTGCATGAGAATATGAAAAAAGTCCTAAATTTTACCACATTTCTCACAATTAGGTGAAGTATTTTTTTTCATTAGGTAACCGAATTTATTTAAAGGTATGTGACCAGCTCGAAGTCTAAAAGCAAGTATTATATCTTTTCTGTTCATACCACACTGGTCGAACCCCGGGAAGCGAAGAAGTGTAGGTTGAACTGTTTTATATCAAATCCCTTTCGTTAGTGATCTCTCGTCAAAGTCTTCCGACCATAGATTATACTATTAAATACCTTCACACTAAATTGTAACATATAACTTTAACCTTGCAATACCAGAGATACCTATCACTCACGCGTTGCCTCCCTGAGATATCAATATGAAAGATCTCATGTGTCTGTTATTTCACCGGCGACCATACTGCATGCCGGCAGAAATAGGCATGGTGGTAGCACTTCCCCTTTCACAGAAGCTCTACTACTCGTAACAGTTAGTTTATATTATTTGTAAAGGAAAAACGTGACGATGTCGCTCGTCTACGACTGTTATTGGACAAGCTACGCGTCCGTTGGGCTATCGTATGTCGTACTAACCTCAAATACTTTCTGCTGCTTGTAAATTTCCCAGAGATTCGGTGTCTCTTGTAACTTTGCGATGAAGTAGAGGAAGTCCTTCGTGTTTGGGTCCTGAAAAAGATAGTTAATGAAGTGCAGAAGTAAAAAAATCCGTTTTTAAAGTTATGAAGGTAAATTTGAATCAAGATAGGCAAGATCAAAAAGATTTGATCATTGATGGTGTAATATTATTCCCGAAAACTTACTTGTTCATACCACGATTCTCAATTTATTTGCGTCGAAAAATGCGAAAACATAAATTTGACTATTTATGGACATTTTAATTTTTAAACTTTTAAATTTAACATTTCGCAAAATTGATATTTCGGTTTATTTGAGCTCAACATAACCTGCTTCATAGCACCTAGAATTAGCAGGAAATTGTCTAAACCCTAGTGTAATACAAAAGCGTAATTTAGACATCAGGACGCATAAAAAAGCAGCATAAAATAAAGCGACTTTGTTATAAGGGATAGAGAAGGGATGGCTCTCAGTTTTCGGGAGTAGTCATAATACACCAGTATTCTTTATCTTTAATTCCAATAGGTATCTACCTGCCGATAAAATGCGTAATTCCTCAGGTTCCTAGGATCGACGGGACTGCATGCAAAGCTAACGCAGATTCCAGCTATTGCCCCGTCATCCGTCTTCGCGAATAGAGAATTGCCTGAAAAAATTATCTCTTAGTCTCATTAAGTTAATTTATGGGATAAGCCATTCCACTTTTCCCTACCAGTGGGGCGCCTTGGTGGGGCAAAGTGGAATAATTCGACAAAACCTTTATCTTAACTAAAAACTGTTTTACTTTGAATGCAGCAAAGACTCGAATCAAAGGGGATAGCGGGAATAACCCGAAATGTCAGGGCCTGGACAGAGTTGAATCACAGTTTGTAACTATTTTTGGACAATAATTTAAGAATAGTATGATTTTGAGCACGAATTACGGCATCCTAAACTAACGAATAAATAACAGACCGTATTAAGCGTTTCTTTTATAGGATTCCTATTGTAACATTTCGATGGATTTCTGCCTTTGTTGGTCGAATTAGGCTTTCCTTATTTTGTTATCGAAGGTCTAGCAAATGCTAGAATTTTGCAAACCCTACTAACTGCCAACTAATCCTTACGCCCATCAGCTTGATCAGACAAAAACCAAGACATGCTTTAGTGGTAGATTTCTATGAAAAATAAATCAGTAAGAGACGCTAGGCTTAGACTAAGTCTTAGCCTAAGCTTAGCGCAAATGTACCTAAGAGTCGATAACTATAAAGAGGGAATGCGAACCTTGTTTCAAAACATTGACGAGATATTCGTCAAGGGCTCGATCGTTGGAAAGATCTATCTTCCTAGATTTTACCAGAACATGTTCGCTGAGGTAATATTTCTTGATGATGTCCACGGCATCTTTGTGGTCCTCGCTCTTCACTTGTTTTAACGTGAAGTGGTCAGGCTGCGAGACAGATATTTATATTCAACTTGGTTATGGGTAATAGCCATAACCAAGTTGAATTAAAATTTTAAAATTAAAATTAAATCGTTAAAGTAGTGGTCGATCCGGTGCAATGCGAGGGAGACCGTATTGTACGACCATGCAAAGCACAACCATGGAATGCACACCCCTGGAAAGTACAGCCAGTATTACAAACCATTTGGTTTGAATTATCTGGGTGTGCTTTCCATGGTCGTACAATACGCTCCGTACAAACTAAACACATGACGGTATTGCACACCCCTGGAATGTACACCCCGGATTACAAACCAATATTCTCGACGCTCATTGGTCGAGAGTTCGTCATATCCGTGAGCTCTCATTGGTCGATGCGAATAAGTCGCATGACGAGAACGAGCCTCGTTTGCACTGAGCAAGTTATAATATGTTCAACTAAGGGTTGCCATTGATAAATAATGTAAACAATAAGTTAATGTTGGCCTTAGAAATCCTTCCTAAGCAAATCCGTCTTGGATTGGTTAGGTTATTAGGTTTTTTTTATTACCACTCAGAAAAGGAGGATTGTTATCCGAACTTTATCTAACAAACTTGGGTTCAAATAAATAAAACCAACCGGTTAGTTCATCTGCAAAAAACCGACATAAATAACTTATCTACTTACTACATCTGCATTAATTTATTAATAGCGTAAAATACTATGGCAACACAGCACTTGCCCCTTGATAGCACTCGCACATGAAAACAGAGCATGAAATTGGTTCGTATTCCATGGCTGTACATTCCAGGGTAGTACAAAACTGGCCGTACAAGGTCAACGTACGTGTAGGGAATGCACGCCCAGGAATGTACGCCCAGTATTACAAACCAAGTATTTGAAACCAATGGTTTGTAATACTGGCTGTACTCTCCAGGGGTGTACTTTCCATGGTTGTGCATTCCATGGACGTACAATACAGGGACTCCAATGCGATACCTACGGTATTGTGTTCGCAGTCAAAGTAGGTACCAAAGGTAGGTACATCTAACAAGATAGTCTGTTATGTAGTTACCAAATTAGAATATCTTGGACTGCGATGTATAGCAGGATTTTTGGTATATGAATAGTGTAAATTTGAATGGGTGGGACAGATTACCTACCTTACACAGAGGTACATCTAGATTTCTATCTGAAAGAGCAGGTACCTTGTCTTGGTGAATCAAATCTTTTATTCCAAACACACTGTGACAATTTTGCAACCGCGTTACTGACAAATACTTTGGCAAGGCTCTGAATATAAATCTGGTAACTGAAATCAACATTTTCACGATAATTTCGCAAGCCAGCGTTCAAAAGAATAATAAAATGATTTTGTTTTGACTTCCTTCATCTTCCGCAAACATTACATTGACATGCATGATAGAAAAAAATAGAAATAGTTTGTACACTTTTTGAATTAAGACTCTGTGGTAGACCCAAAGAGTATTTTAATAAGTCTATTCTCCTCTACGAACCATGTAGACACTTGCTACGAAATTAAAAAAATGTTACGTTCAGCTCGCTCATAATTAATTCAGTACCTACGTAGCGTAATAAAATAATCAATTTAATCAATAATTCGTTTTAATCAGAATCGTAAACTATGTGATAGGCTCATAAAAATATAAACTCAATAACAAACGGGCATGTAACCACGAAGAAAAACGATGAGACATGTGGATAATAACTCTAACAATGTGTAAGTTACTTAGTACCTACATTTTACCAAAGTATTAATAACAACTTCTAAGTACCAAACCGCATATGGACCGATTACATTGAAAGCCCATTCACTATCTTTGAGAATAAGACCCCGATTCCATGGTGTAGGAATTTTTAATTATGTAGGTATTGTAGGTGCTCAAACTGCAACCACAAAATGTATTTTCAGTGTATCTGCTCTCACAAAACTGTTCGGGAATAAACTTAATCGACCTACCAGACTCTGCAGAATCGGACTACAACTTTAGAGAATTCATCAAACGTCGAGACATGAACTCCAAACCGCTTATTAAAACTACCACAATGCAATCCACAAAGCATTGGCTATTCAGACAAAGTGAGACCGTCAGCGAAGCCGCAGGGCAGTATGAAGACGAAAAGGACATGAACATAAAGAATAAAATCACGACACTCGTCCAACAAACACTGCACGACACTGAGAGAAAAATTAAATCTATTCAGCACTTAAAAGAGGCGAATCGAGAGGCGCCTCCTTACAGAGTCGGCTTCATTCTAAGCATGGTGAAAAAGGCAAGGGAGGTTCTCAATGAGCTATTCAACGTAGCGATAAAGCATAGAGATTCGTGGAAAGCGCTGGAACAGCTGAAGATCTTCGAGTTGATCGTCCATACGAACGTGGACACAACTAATCTGGTGAGGCAGTTGGTCGAAATTCACATTCAACATTTGAACGCCACTTCCCCTAGTGAATCCTCGAAAGACAAGAAAAGAGTTGTTTTGCTCAAATAAGTTAATATGTAGTTATTTATAAAATTCTTCGTGAGAAAAATATAAAAAAGCCTTGTATCTGATCTTTTACCCAGAAAAATTCAAGAGGAAAAGCGAAAATATTTCAAATCAGAACATTACCTACACATTCATATCACCTGCCATTCTTTCATCACGTAAAAAATGCGCATCCACACTCACGGTCGCAACAGCACATTGTCTACTATCTTAAATAATGAGGAGGCTTCCATCTTTTCTAGCCTGGGGCAGTCTAAAATCGAGACGCGAAAATACTCTTCACCATGGCTTTGCGGGGCTTCGGTTTTTATCATTAAAAATTTTTCGCTATAAATTTCAGAAGGATTAATAATTAAAAAGATTTGCATATATCATCGGGAACTCATACAAGTACATATCTACATACACATACAAAAAACATACATACAGTACCGGTTTTTCAAACTTGACTCGGAGATCTAGCTCGCTTCACTCCCTTAATTCATTAACAAAGCCTGATTAGATAGTATGCCAAACATAGTAAATTAAAATTCTAAATTCAGTCCTACGGAGATTTTTGCAGCGCATCGCCGTTTCGTCGTAGCCACGCTTAGCAAATCGACGCCCCTTCCGCGATTTAAAAATGAAAATATAAAAATGCACTCGTATGGATCTAACATCTATGACTCTACATTGTTGAATAGTCGTAAAAAATCGCGTCTCGACTGAAGTTCCTCTAGGTTCTGCCTGTAATTATTTCGCGGTAGGCACACCTGCTTGATGAGGTCGCGTGGTAGTGCATTAGTTGATGACGTCATGCCTCGGAGATGACACGTGATAGGTGACATGCAGAGGGTTGCTTGTTCTGATGAATCTTCTCTCATAGTTCGTCCATGATGCAAAATATAATTTCAAAATAAATCATAGATTATTTTAGTTCTTTCATGGCAAAATATCTTATGACATCGGCGTTGTTTTTTTAATCGTACCCTTTGTTGTCGTAACTTACGCTCACTGAAGTAATTCGTGTTTATAAAGGTATGATAAATTATGTTTTCACACCACCTGCTCCACAATGTCCAAATATATATATTGTCATGAAAACCAAACATAAAGCTTAAAGTAACTCATTATAGCCCTAGAGCCGAGCCAGGTAATAATGTTGTATTGAATTTCACTAACCTTACTAATATTATAAACGTGAAATTTTGTGAGGATGGATGTTTGTTACTCTTTCACACAAAAAATACTGAACGGATTCTGATGAAACTTTACAGTAATATGTAGCTTATACATTGAAATAACACATAAACTACTTTTTATCCGGATACCACGCGGGCGAAGCTTACTATAATTTGGAAACTCGATATTCTGAAAACTTAATTTAAAAAAACAACATCCACTGGCATGAATGCGAAACTCTGTGCTGGTACTGATACTAGCAGCCATTCCAAAGATTACGAATATACGTATTTTGAGTGATGAAAGTATGAAGTGTGTACGACTAAAGTATCAAACATCCGCTTTTTCTTTTAATCTACACTAATATTATGAAGAGGTAAAGTTTATATGTTTGGATGTAGGAGGTAATCTCCGAAACTACATACTCATCTGATTTCAACAATTATTTCACTAATATTTAGAATGGACCTGCAGGGTGGTCCATTCTGCCTCCTGCAGGGTGGTATGCAGTATATTATCCCGTAAAAAAAAAACTTTTCGTGGAGACCAATTTTGCAACGTAAATTGACGAAAAAACGGTCGTGCGAATTCTTACGAACGCTGCCAAAGTAATCGACTACTTTTTATGTTTTCTCGGGGATAAAGCTGTCTACGTCTTGATTGGGCGAATTTGAAACCTAAACCTTCGCTACACTCAGGGTACTAGTACAAACTCTCTCGCTTCACTCAGGATTCAACTCTAGAACCTTTCGTTACGCTCGGGATTGCACCCTTTGTGAATAATCTACCACTGTTACGCAAAGTCATTGCGTCACGTTTTTGGTTGTAAAAATAACATACAAGTTTTCAATCTATGCAAATGTTGTAAACATGTGACACACAAATCGACAAACGTAACGGACTTCCAATTCCCAAAAACAACTGCGCTCAAAACAAAGGAGGACAATGGAAAAATGGCAGAACTTTTTTGGCATAATGAACAATAGAGTGTAGGTAAATGTGAAACACGTATTATTTTGGACACAGGGCTGCATAAATGTAACTAAAGGACAGACTGCAAAAACGCGCATTAAAGACAACACACACCTTAGACAAACCACTATAAGGTTTATTAGGTGTATCTACTTCGCATAACCATGTAAACTTTATTATAATCAATAAAAAACTTTTTAAAGTACTTTCTAAGAGCTATTATACCTACCTCCTTGTCTGAACCGGTTGACAGTTGATGATGATTTTAACCCCAAAAACATTATTTGGTCGAATCGTACTCAAAAATTTTATGACTGATAACCAAACAACCATAGTTAGGCAAGATTTTGAAATAGGCGATAAATTATCATCCAAGGCAGGGATTGCATTCACGATCCCTCTTCCTGTAACGGGGTGCAATACTACTGTCCCACTGAACCGAACTGCAAGTAGTAGAGAATAGTTGAGTTTAGTCGAGTAACAGAGCTCAAAAGTGTTGAGTTTACAAAACAATTATTCTTCAGATTTTTTTCAAAGACGTGACTCTTTGGAAATCTGACAACCCTATACAAAAGCAACCCGTTCCACCCATACTCCAAAAAGAAGTCGCTACAACTGTGATTGCTAAATTGAACATTGTTTCGGCAGTTGCTTTAAAAATATGAACAATACCTGGTGTCCGGTCGCAGCCACTAGTGATGTGCCTGATCCCAGTTGAGCCTTGTACTCCTAGAGCCTTGTACTTCAATATCCTACTACTAGGTATTATAAATGCGAAAGTTTGTTAAGATGGATGTTTATTACTCATTCACGCAAAAACTACTGAACGGATTTTGACGGAACTTTACATCAGAATAACACATAGGCTACTTTTTACCCGAGTACTACGCGGGCGAAGCCGTGGGCAGAAGCTAGTAATACATAAATAAACACCTAACAGTCACATACAAAGTCCGGACCCTACACTAGGATTCCCTGTATCGCGGGAATCAGGAACTACGAATACCATGTTATCATATTGTAAAAACGGGAATTTCATGCGACTTTCTCCCTCCGTGGGAGTCGCGATCACTCACCCTGATGAAGACTCTCGGAATGAGTCGAAACTTAGTCGGTGCCTTCACCGATAATGCAGTACGTGAAAATTCCCGTTTTTACAATATGAATAATTAAGTTCATGACATTTTTGGAATAGAAAAACATGGTATCACTACACCCAGACCCGGAACAATCTGCAGAATATGCAAACATTATTCCTTCAGCAAATTTCAAACCCGCGCTGTCTCCACCGACTACTCACCCGCCGCGCCACTGAGGTCGACAAAACAGTTTTGTTGATCGAAGGTACTGGCGTTAACTTTCCAGAGGAATTTGGTACCAAAAGTTAAACAATAATCGTCGTTCAACAAACGTTTCGTTTTTTTTTGTACATATTGAATCTTTCTCAATATATTCGCTGGGGGCGCTTATCCGATTTTCAGAGAATAAAAACATAATTATCTTGATTCGTTCGCACAGTTTGCTGGAATGTCAATGGTAGAACCTCTAGGAGGTGCAAATCAATGTTCGGCCACAGGAAATCCTGATAGACGGCACGTTTTTGTACGATAAAATCAAATAAAACTATATCGTTGCAGTAAAATGATTATCCTCTCATTTACCGTTCAAAATAACTATTAAATTATTTTATTTATAACTAACTGGGCGACTGGTAGAAGCGACGCGTGACCAGAGAGCTGGCTCTTAACTGGGTCAACGCATTGGCATTGCTATTCAGCGTGGCAATGCGGTTAGTATTTTAGGAAAGCTTCCGTCTGGTAGTGATCTGGATCAGTTGAGCTATCTATAGATCGTTTGCAACGGTCTTTATATAGGTAGCTGTTTCATCTGTATTTTTTGTATATATAAAAAAAGTTAATAAATAACATCCCCCAGACACATAACCTTACTTTTAGTTCTTAAAATATATCAGGTTTTTGTGTGGAGAGCTTCATGAACATTTTGAAAAAAATACCATCATTATCATCGTCGTCGGCATAGCTTTTCCAGAAGCTATTGCAAGCTCTAGAGGCGCATCATTCAGGCAGGCAGAGAGGAGGACGCTGTTTGCCTAAATTTTCTAGTTATAACGTGACTAAACAATTTTGATAATATAACTTTAATTACTTTCACCTCAGCCTCTGCCCACGGCTTCGCCAGCGTGGCACCCGGATAAAAAGTTGCCTATTCTGGGTCAAATATGTAAGATAGATAGATAAATCATATATTTGTAACAACTTATTTATTAAGTATATAACTAATATGGCAGAACTGCTGATGTGGTAAATAGCCACAAATTGGGATGGGACTCAGCATAAAAAGCCGCAGATCTGGTGAAGGTAAGTAGCTGATCTTTAGTCCTATCCCAATATCAGTAGCAGGTAGCTTCGATATAAAACAAATAGTCAATAACAGAAATCAAAATGTTTATTAGCAACAGAAGCTGTGCTATATTGTGAACAGCTATTTGTCACCAAAAGTATCTAGAGGTACTTATTTGGCGTTGTACATATCATTAGGCGAATATTCTGTTACAGTAGGCTTCATAAATTAGTTACCCACTAACATGAGATGATGAATGGATTATTATATAACAACAAAAAACTTCAATTCTTATAAAAATAATCAAAATCAACATCATGTAGAGTCCACTACTGGTCATAGACATCCTAAGGCTGCGTATCCAGAGATATGCGAAGAAGCTGAGCGGTGTGCCAGGAAAAAAACTCCCAATAGTATCACAACATTTTCCTAGCCTTGCTCTAAAAAGCAAGAAATTTGTACAAAGTACGCGAGCGAGGAATGTGTGCGACTACCAGTCAATAGACGATTTATCTAAGAGGCAGACCTGTTGTGTACGGAAAATAGACATGAATCAGTGGAAAAATAAGTTGGAAATTTTACATTTAACAATGTGAGATGAAAAAATGGAGGTACAAGATACAGAACTGATTTCTATTTTAAATTTTAGTCATAGAAGCACAGATACGTTATCATATTCAATATCATCGATAAAATGGAGAGGTTTTATTACTTTATTTATTGAAAAAGAGCCTTTTTTGAACGTTATGTAGGTACGTTATGTATCCTCGCACCGTTCAGCTACACACCGTTCTACAGCTTCGCTACGCATCTTCATATTGTTAAGTTTCTTCTTAACTTCCTAAGAGTGCCATGACGAACAATCTTGTGCCAAGTCTATCCATGGACGCGCAACCCTTAAAACTTCATCGGTATATAGGTGAAGACCTTACAATGCGTCAACCGGTTCATGATCGCCATCTGAGAACCTTACATCTATAGCGGTTGTCAGTTCTACTAGCTAAATGACCTGCTCGTTGTCAGATAACCTCCTTGCCGATGGCAATATAGCGGAATACGGAACGAACATTGCCGTTTTGCATACATCTCGGTGGAAAATAGCAAGTATCAAAATATGCTAGTCTCAGTTCACTGTCCAAGCGACTTGGTCAGTTTCTTTCATCCGGCGAATTCGCAACTAATTGTGGCATTAAACAATAGAACCTCTTAGCAACAAGTAACACCAGCTTTATAAGTATGAAAGGCCATTGTTCATACACAAAATGTTACTTTTTCGTCTGTCCGACTGCCCACTTCGGACAATGCATTCAAAATACTGTGTTTGGGAGAATGTGCTAAGTACGAGATGATCATTGTACATTTTGTTCTTTTAAAAATGAGGAACAGCCTATACAGGATGTGGCAAGATAATGCAACTTTCAAGGAAAAACACCTTTTCTGTTTTACTTTATTAGTTAGATCGTTTTGTTCTTAAGAAAAAAACGATGGATACTGATTTGAAAAACGGTGCTTACGCAAACAATCAAAAAACTTAATTATTGCTTATTATTAAATTATCATTTATTTTATAGTCTTCACAAAAAATCTTACCTTTTTTCTTAGGAATTGGTCGAGATCAGGATACAAAAATAGCCCTAGCTCCTAAACTATAAAAACATAGAACATACATGGGGGTGATTCAAGTCGGCCACGCACGGGGTCTCCCATTGCCCTGCTTCTTTTGGCTCATAGTGCCTTAATCACCCTTTCTTTCCATGTGAGTTTCATTATCTTGCCACACCCTGTATTATGCTGTGGTTGTTATTAAACGAGTAAAATTGGCTTCTTTAATCGTCCCGATTTTTTGTTGTTCTTATTGAACTTTTTTATATAAGTAATTGCAATTTTGGAGGGACTGTTTTTTTTTGTATGAGTTTCTAGTTTTTTCATCTGTTTTTGATCCATTAAGACCATCAAGATTCCATTGGCAATAAATTATATGGCAGTGTCCTTTAAAAAAAACACACTAATGGCTGTAATCCCATGATGGACATCCTCAAAGCTATACCCGCAGTAGATCCGTGATGGTACCAGTAAGAGGAGAGTCAGATACTAATATATTTTCGAAAAAACCGGACAAGTGCGAGTCGGACTCGCCCATCGAGGGTTCCGTACAAATTTATAGGTACATATTATAAAAAGTTCAGGAATCGAGTCTCGCAGTTATTTCCGAGCTTTTCCCGAAATCCACTTTTCAAAACCACGAGCAATTCCAAATGTATAGTTTTCAGATTTTTCCCTTGTACTTGTATAAGATATATAAGACGATATTACTTGCCAAATTTTTCTAGGAAAGTACCCTATAAATTTTGATTCTCTTGAGAGTGTCGAAATATACGTTTTTCGGGGCATGAATGGCCGTATCTTTATTTACGTTATCTTAGAAGTTTGTTTTTTTCACGGCATTCCCGAGATAAAGGGTATTGACAGACAGACAGACAGACGGACAACTGATCCTATAAGGGTTCCGTTTTTTCCTTTTGAGGTACTAAACCCTAAAAAGAGTTTATTCATAAGTGCTACCTACGTACATGAACGTAGTTGTACAAAAGGTGTTTGTTGCTTGGATTTCATTATAAACTATGTATATCATAATATATATAGTTTAGAACAACAAAACAAGATATAAAACAATTTCAATCATCGAAAAGCAGATTTTAATTAATTAAATTCATTTCAATGCTAAAACATCACTTACCTTTCAATGTTTCGCAGACAAAGCTCAAAGTGTATTATTTTATAGACAAATCGAAACAGTACAAAATTATCTGCCTACATATTATAAGAATATCCATCTATAACAGTCCCAATAACCAACCGATAGAGTAGAAATTGGTTTGATGAATTATTTGAGATGTGCCATTGTGTTATAAGGAGAGAGTATAATAGGGGATGGATGGGGCGTGTCCGTGGCTCGTCGCAAATATAATCAAGAACTGAATTTGCAATGGAGAAGATGGATTTATTTTAATCATAAATTTTAAATTAAGTCTTTCCGCTACGAAAGTGCTACGAGCTATCATATCGTAGGTATAATAGAGTTACCTACTCACGTACTTAATTTAGAGGGAGCAGCCGCATTACCGGGCGGCGGCTAGGTTGCTAGATGACAAGACAGCCAGGCTAGGTGGCTTACGATGCTCTGAATATCCTCAAGCTTCAAGTGGGCCTCGGGAGGGCGGCGGTACATCGTGGCATGTGCCGCCTTTAGCACCGCGAGGATGCTGGGGGTGGTTTCCAACTGCCCCCGGGACGTGCGAAGGGCGTTATGCGAGGGGGCATCGATGCGTTCCTTTGGAGATCCCAGAGCCCCTTGACATGCATCGAGGCCGGCCACCGGGGGGGTTTTAGTGAGTCCACGAGTCCGTGAACCTATCGCACCCTCAATGTGGTAGGGTATCTGCTAGCAGATTTCCCACTCGTCATAAAAAAAAAGTGGTTTTTGAGTGAAAGAGTAACAAACATCCATCCTCACAAACTTTCGCTTTTATAATAGTAGTAGGATATAGATGAAACAGCTAGCATTCTAAGGACCGTTGCAAACGATCTATAAATAGCACAGCTGATCCGAACACTACCAGGTGGATAAGATTTGATATCGAAAGTCCTACTCCACCCCACCGTTGTTCACTAATCAACACGGTACGGAACACAGCGCTTTATCACAATGCCGCTATTACATTTACTTAATAATTGCCGCCACCGCCCCCTCTCGGCATTCAGATGAGATCATAGGTATATAGGTACCTAACTTTGTATCGATGAGTTTTAACGTTGTTTGTATCGGCGGCATCAGTCTACTAAACTCTATTTTTACAAGCTTTTATTTAACTTGCAATGTAAGTATGTTAGTTTGTTTGTTTAGGTCAAATCTTACAAGCTGAATTAGAACCACTTTCTCTTATCCTACGTAGTTGAATTTTTGCATGTTGGTTCAGTTCCGATGACAATGCATTTTTATAGTAAGAATGACCTGAATCTAGAATTCGCTCCAGTTATAGGAACTCTTCAACGGTCAACAGAACAGACACGAAATTTTGTGTACGCATTTTATTATGATAGCTGGTATAAAGTTTTACCATGACATGATTCTCATTGTGCTCTCATTTGCACTCAGGGTCAAAAGCTTGTTTTTAAAAAAGTTTTGTTGTCAGTGTTATCTGGAAGAAACTGTTTTAAGCGATAAAGCCTAAGATTTTTGTAAAATTGTAACTGGTGTATTGCAATAGTTTATCTATCAATCTAAATGAGAAACAAGATTTTATGATGTAGGTAAGTAATTAATACGAGTATGATATTTTGGCGGCAGAAATAAATTCGGTGCATGAAGGGTTAATAGAGACAAAACAGAAAGTGAGAATACTCCAATAAATACCTCCTTGATTATTTCTCTTTTATAAAAAAAAACATAATAAATACGCACATGACTGTATTCTCGTCCTCAAATGTATACTCAATACCAAGTAGAGGGTAGTCAGAGGCACGTTTAAACATTTGAAATATGCCCACGTTTTGCAAGCCGCTTATTGGAACCGATGGCCGATGGCTCATGCCTTCGCATTTTTGGTTATAGGGCATGCCAGTTTCCTCACGATGTTTTCCTCTCCGAAACCACCAATAACTTGTACGGAAGATACTGGAGGAGTTTTTCATGAGGGTTTGTTTCTAATCACCTACCCCTGGATGCATTTTACCTGGTACAAAGCGAAATTAAATGATTATTGACTGTGAAGTCTTTGACATCTAAGTAATGTAACTAGGAAATCCTATTTAAATTACATCTAAACTCTTATTACAAAACATCAAATGCCTAACTGACTTAACAAAGCAACCAGTTGGACCACCGGAGCCTTTAATCAGCCTTTAGTGAATTGCGGGCCACGGTCTGTGGTTTCCACGTAACCTGTTTAGGCTTGAGTTCACCAACAAAATAAACGGATGGTCAAGTCTAATTATTGATAATGATGACAGATTTCTGTGAACAGCAAACAGCAGTCAAAAAGCTTTGATGCTTAGGTCCTGCTTGCTTAGGCGGCGACGGCGGCTATCAAAGGAAAATTACTGTCAAATGGTTGTCAAAGTCCGTATGAATGTTCTGATCACTATTGCCACTGCAGCAGTTTGAAAGGCTTTTCACAGAAATTTTCTTTCAGCTAGCCTATAGTTACAAGAAGGTATAGTATTATAACATCTGTCATTTGGGTAGTTTATTACCTTAGTTCACCACAGATATTAAAATACCTACTAGGTGTTCACTAAAAAGGACCTTAAGAAA
This sequence comes from Perizoma flavofasciatum, assembly GCA_958496245.1. Lineage (NCBI taxonomy): Eukaryota > Metazoa > Arthropoda > Insecta > Lepidoptera > Geometridae > Perizoma > Perizoma flavofasciatum. Next base: position 8,954,738 of record OY292431.1, read on the forward strand.
GTAAGAAAAATAATAATGTAGTTTATTTTACACAGCATCGTTGTCTTTTACAAATAAAAAATAAATAAAATAGTAGACAAGGGAAGATATATTTTTGTGCGAATTAGTCCTATCTGTGCCGCGTGGGCCAATCAGACCCTGTCTCCGCTTAGTGCTGCTCCGCATAGTAGTGAGAAGTGAACTATTATTTCCTAGTAGGGTTATTCCACTTAACCTATTCTAAAAGTAAAACTACACTAAAATGTCGCCTTATATCCCCTTGGTGTTATTACCTAGGTATACATTAGTGACATTTTACGTAAAGTTCACTACCATCCGAGAAATGAGACACGTGTACGAGAAGTACTGAATAATTTATTTCCTTTTTTCTCTATGCCCTTTTCTGGGCGACCATACCTTAACCTGACCTGTGCCCTTATCTTAACTTCAAAGCTATTACGAGGCGCTTCAAAATGATGATCAGTGATCGTTAAGTATTATTGGTGGAATTTGACAGGACATTTCAAATTTCATCAAGTCCATACCAAGTTTTTAATGTCAAATTGAGGAAGATGGCGATTATCATGAAGTGGTAGACAATAAGGCTGCAGATAGATAACTGCCCTTACGGGTAAGTTACCCATGAAAGAACTGGTACACCTAACTTGACGAAACGGAAGAAGACGGGAAATTCCCAATAAATTATCTAATATTTAAATTATCGTGGTTTGGTATTATTTTAGGATATTATAAAGACTCTACCACGCACTTACTATTCCCGTCTCACGACCGTGCTCGCGTGTTCGCGGACGTAAACTGGCGAGTTTATGGTAATGGCGATGTATTTACACTTACGAAATAAAAACTTGCCACCATTCCCCGTAAGTTGATCACCACCCACCGTACCCGCAACTGCTCCAATTTGCGCGAGTCTTTACTCAAAAATGAACTGGCAGTCCATATCTACACTAATAATATTATAAAGAGGTAAAGTTTATAAGTTTGTAAGTTCGGACGTAGGAAGTCATCTCCGAAACAACTCATGCGATAAAAAAAACTCACTGATATTTAGAACAGACCTTCAGGGTGCAAAGGACATAAGCTATATATTATTCCGTTAAAATGCGTGGGCAAAGCCGTGTGCAGTAGTTATAAACGATGAGCTACATATGTTTAATTAAAAAGCATCGAAATACGACTCGACTACACTATTTTCAATACGATCAACATATAAAAATAGTGATCATTAAACTTTTTTTTAATATAAATTTTAGTAGTTGCTATTATTTTCAAAAGATTGGAATGTAACGAAATGACGGCATCATTCTACCTCTATACAGAGTCAAACGAGTCCCTTTTATCATTTGCACCACTCAAAAATAGCTACGTCCAAATGTGATTCACTAAGGGCTTATCTACGATCACAAACGGCACATTTACTATAGTGTTAAAAGGGTTTAATTACGTAAAATGTGCTCGTTTTGATAAGCTTATCATTTCAGTTTTATCTGATTGATATATTCAATCTGTGAATGAAATTGCGGTTCTGTGTAACAATTTATTAAAATAGATACAATTCATTAATTCACATACATATAGGTACACATATACAGGATATACCAGAATATGTAGGTACAGTATTCCTAAGGGGAATGTACCTACACTTTACACAATCGACATTATAAATCATTTATTTAGAGAAAACAACTTTTGTCCTACAACTTTTGGAATTTGGCTATTGTCATTGGAGAAAGAGGCGTTTTAAATCATCTGTTATAGGTATATTCAATCAATCTTCTATATTAGGTGAATAAACTGATTAAAAAAATCATGTTTACATTACGCATAAAGTCCAAGAAACCGCTGATTAAACAATTCAGATAATCGTCTTTTCAGGAAAACCTGAATGGAGAAAATCCCTATCAGGTTGGTATGCATGATCTGGGACATCCTGTATATACCTAAGTACGGATCAACCATATAAAAGTAAAGTAATATGAACGTTGGATCACTGAAACACGTGTACGAAATTACCCGGATCAAACGGGATACGGTTAGACTGAGGTCCACCAGATGCAGTTTTTTCAGACGTTTTCGTTTCTGCTCGTCCGTAAACGAAATGAAATGGGATTCCGGTGGACGGTATTTAGAAACGGGAATAGGAGATTGGGAGGAATTACTCTCTGACATACAGCCGCGGTCGTTAATTTGAGGAATCCTTACCGACATTAGTAGATTTTTGTAGGTTATGATTTCATTTTTTTTTACTTAATTTGATAAGCTGATTGAAATCAAATGTCTTTGAAGGTGACAAATATATTTGGCTGGTCGAGCCAAATATTTTGGACCCTCCTTTCAAGCATCGAAAAAGATGCTGGTAAAAGCATGCTTATACTTCGTTTACTGTTCAAATTATGTGTCAGAAAAAGACCTATGAGCAAAAAAAAATAGATCATTCATATTAATAAAACGTGCTTTCATCGATGGTACGTACTTACTAAATTAGGTACCTAGGTCAAAATTTCCGTTTTACAATGTTAAAGTCGAAAAAAGTGATTTTGGTAAAACATCAACATATAAAATAGCAGTCGCCAGAAATGCTGGTGAAATAGCATTTCTCATCTACATATTTCGTTTATTTATCACATGAGCAAAGTCCCAGTATTCACCAACAAAGAAGCCACTGAAACAAGTAATTAATAAACACAAAAAACTGAACCCCTTTTGTGTCTCCCAGCGAATATCCCCGGTATTGTGCTCTTTAACAAACTGCATTCAAAATTAAAAATTTTCATTTGTCGTCCTCCCCGAGCCTGCTTCCTCGGGAAATCTGATTCTTCGTGCAGCTCACTCACTTATACCATTTTTACACAGACAAACAAGCTTACATCATTATCATCAATAACAGCCTCTAGAAGTCCACAGCTGGACATGTACGTCTTACCAAAAGAGTGCTACGACAAACGATCTTGGGCTATTCTCAGTCTTCCTATATTCCTGCAAACTGGTTGAAATGACCTCCTGAAATGTATTTTCTTTGATAAAAAAATGAGTTTGTGTATTTATTTAAGTGTATCTAGTGGGGGACCTTCCTACACAACGTCGTCTGGTTTGTGTTCGCCATTCGATAACCTTTCTTCCCTAGCGGTTGTCGATTCTGCGAGCTATACCTACCCATAACTTTGCTGCTTCAACTTGCTAATTCTAAGAATTTTGTCGGTGACGTAAGTTATACTACTGATTTTCTGACTGACTTTATCTCGTAGTGGAACTTCGAGCATAGCACTCTCCATAGCCCGCTGTGAAACCTTGAGTTAGCGATTAACTCTCAGTGCCATTATGTCATCACTGGCTACACCCACTGATAGAAGTACAACAAGCATCAGCCCATGAGATTATTAATGATGCCGTTGCATAATATGATATCTGCAATACCAGGAGAGAATGGCTGATGCGTTGCTTGCCATAGAAACAAAGTTGAAAAGTCTCATGTGCCTGTTATTTCACCAGATTCTCCCTTCCCAATGAAACACGGCAAAACGAGCATTACTGCTTGGCAGCAGAAACAAATATGATGGTAGTATTTCCACGGATAACTTCATTTATAAGTTCACAAGTTCACCGGAGTAATAAACTACTAGGTTATACTAGAGTTGATTTATTTTGAATTTTATTACGAATTAACAGTTGTCCACTCTCCACACATTTACACTTTAATTTTTGGCTTGCATCTTTCTTTAAGACAAGAGGTGTCATTGCTGGCGTGGTCTGCATACACATAAATTAAATATCGGCGTGCACCGCAACGAATGAATTAAGATTTTCATCGATGCTTGCTTTAGAAAACAGAAATTATTGAAAGTCGAAAGAGGCAAGTTGAAGATGAAAGCACATATTATTATGTGTAGACACACTTTTTAAACTCTGTGTGCAGGTTCACAGCCATGGTAAGGCTTTAAAAATTAACCAACTGTCTTTCAAAGCGGCTGTGTCGGGATCACTTTTGATTATATTCCCTCCACCGCAACGTAATTGGTATATTTTGTTGAGCAACAATAGCTGCACATTCATTTCATTTTGATGTATTGTAATTTTCTTTTCTTCCACATAAAGCAAGATTATATGTTATAAACCTATCTAATAAAGAAGAAAGACTATTATGAGTACCCAATTGGAGATACCACTAATTGACAATACCTAAAGATCATTGCCCATAATGTTGAAATTATCAAAATATCACAATTCTTTACCTGTTTAGATAAATTGTTATTTTCCAACGTAAACAAATAGGAAAAACCAGAGGATATCTATATTTCTAATATATATTTTTGTGCTTCAACAGTGCGGAAAACCTGTGCCTTTTATAAATCCTGCCTATCGTTATAGCTAACAAGAGTGCTAAAATAAACACTCCGTAAAAAAAGACAATGATAAAAACCAACAGCGCATTTCTCGCTTCCACATAAACACCTCATCCAAATGGTACTCCAATCTTTTAGAGGAATTACCTGGTACCCGTAACGGTAACATAGCGTCATGTAGTGGTGGTATTCCGTGACGTCATCAACTAATGCATGAAGGTGTGGAAGACGCAAGAAAAGTTGAAGTAGATCAAGAAGAATTGGAAGTGACAAGTATACGTATGTAACTTATAATCCTATCCTACTAATAATAGGAATGCAAAAGTTTGCATGTATATTGTTAATAATCTTCGCAACAGTTAAACAGTAAAATGTATGAAACATGGAATAAGTAAATTTCGTGTCCTAGAATAACAATATATAGACTACTTTTCTTCGGAACTTTTGATCACTTTATCGGCTCGATAACTTTTGTTTCTTATATTAAAAAAAATAAAAGAATATAATAAAAACATTATGCAAAGGTAAGATTTTACAAAACACGCAGGGGCAAAGAGGAAGATTTTTGTGCTAATTAGTCACATCTGTACCGTGTGGGCCAAACAGGTCCTGTCTCAGCTTAGTTTTGCTCTGCACAGTAGTGAGAAGCAATCAAAGGGGAGCTAATATTAAACAGTTGGGGTGTATGCTTATTTGCCACTTTAGTTTTATAAAAAAACCAAGTCAAGAGTACCCTAAGCTAACAAGCTTTTATAAGGAATGTAATGAGGATGAATAATCCAGGATCGTAGTAAGTAAAGATCCGTGGTCTTTGAAGGCAAATACAAAATGTTCTCTAAAAATTTGGTCTTAAAAGAGCAGTTTCTAAGCTAAGTACTCTACTCATTCTAAGATATTACCTAGTAGAATTTTAAAGCATCTTTACCTCCACGTATCGGGTGCAAGACTGATTACTACTCCGGCTCGTGTACATAACAGCAAGTAATTTTCTAGCACACACTTTCTATGCCTTCTTTTTGATAATCACCTATTATATTCCAGTCAAAAAACCGACCAATATGATGATAACATGTAAAACCTGTAGAATAATACACAAGTATAGTTTATTAAGGTTTTTAGGAAAACTTCATATCCGTGTCAGATATTACATTTTAATGAATATCATATTAAATATATGTTTTTTTTATATATATATCGGCATATTAAATACCGATATATATATAAAAAAAAATAGAAATATGAATATGATCAGAGGAAAGCAATTTATAATAAAAGAACCTTCTCAAAAAAATCATAACATCATGAAAGAACAATCTGAATACCATCGGAAACCGAAATGAATGGAATATATTAAGTAAATGGGTATCTTTTGTGTTTGGGATAATATTTTAACCGTTTGTTCCCAGTTCGTATTCATTTGCCTCCCATACCGAGGGCTATGAAATTATATGGAGCAAACAATCTACGTGCGGGGAGAGAGAAATTCAAAGTTTAGTAGATTATTAATAAAAATCACGGTCTTTATGTTTGTTTATTTATTTTATAAACGGATCTTTATCGTGCCTACCTTTTATAATTTTTGCGGCGTTTCTGTGTTGCAGTTTAAAACTATATTTTTTTTAAAAAGAATGTGATATTTTCTATTGCTATTTCGTAGAGCAAGCGAGACCCAGGCGAGAAAGTATGGCGAGAACGGATTTAACACTGGATTTTTCAGAGAACACAGTTCAAAGTTTTCTTTATTGCACTGTTACTATCAACACTTTTTGCTTTTTCCACTTGTATTAATTTAAATTATATGTAAATTGATCGACGATAATCGGCATAGTGTCCTTTTGTTTAATAATAATCATCAATATATCATAGGTTGATAATTGGTGATACGATTGGAGGAGTAGGGAAACAGAGGGAATAAATATTTAATCATCAATATCATACCTGCTTGAAAGTTGATTATGAATTACAGAAGATTAAGGAATACTTAAGGTATGAATAATTTGGTTCTTTAGGCTAAAACATCGTCATCGTCAAAAACCACATTTCGATCTTCTAACAAAAATATGACTTGATATTTTTTTTGTATGAAATGTTCAAGCAAAAGTTTGAGCACCGGTGGCGCACTGAATGCGCACTCGGTAAAAATTACAAAATGAAAATTGCGGCCCGGCGCCGCTGAATACATTAATATCGAATATTGAATATCCTATAAAAATATCGAATTGAATGAAATATTACGTGAATGTATCGAATTGGATTCCCGGATAAAGGAAGCTCGATGGAAATCATTGGAAATCCCGAGAGCTTTGTGAAAATGAGATGTTTCAATCTGGCTTCAACTGAGAAACTGGCGAATGATATATATATCGCTGATTCCTCGCGACCGAGCCTAGAAAAATTTGGCACCAAACCCTGACTGGTTTTTGTTCCTTGATCCCGCATTCAATTTCAGTGTGATTCCAATCCAAAACCAGGTGGACTCATTCACCGAGAATTTGTAAATATAGCAAAGCAAAGAAGGAACTAAAATGTAAAAAAATATCAACTATTAATATAAAAAATATCAATATGTTTGAAAGTACTTTACATACAAACATATTTAACCCTTATAAGATATTACGACTATACCACGTAAGTACCTACTTTACTATTCTCCTGCTGACATTTCGTTGACCGTTTAGAGATCCTTTCTCATAGTAAAGTACGTTAAGGCTCAGTAATTATCTAAGGGCCCGCTCAAACTGAAGCAGTGGCGGCGGCGGTAGAGGTGGCGGTAGCGGTGGCTACCGCGAACTTTGATGAGTTGAAACTCTTCAAAGTTCGCGTGATTGTATTGATAGCCACCCGCCGCGTCAGTTTTATAGAGTCCTCAGTGTGTCATGTTTATAAATATAAACTTTTAATGAATGTTTAACTGAGAGAATTACACATTAAACAATCCTACTAATAAACGCGAAACTTTGTGAGGATGTTTGTTACTCTTCACGCAAATACTACTAAACGGATTTTGATAGAACTTTATAGTAATACAGCTTATACATCAGAATAACACATAGGCTACTTTTTATTCGGGTACCACGCGGGCGAAGCCGTGAGCAGAAGCTAGTTATGAATATTCCCAAGTCATCACAATCTAGCCTTATAACTTCAGTAAAATTATACCTACATAAATAGTTTGATCTTAGTTTTGTGCCATCCAAAATATGTTCCTTCATACGTATAAATTATGGATAGACGCCCTCATCGAACAAAGCCCAGTCAATCTAATAAAGGACAAAAGAGGCTTTCAACAATCTCTACATTTTAATCCACAAAATCACCCTAAACCAATCACCATCATCGGAAAGTTGATTAAAATAATACACCGCCCGTATAACAGCAGCAAATCTGATGGTTCCGTAGGCAAAAGAGTGCAATCACATTACGAGTGAACCCTAAATTTTAATCTGCGGTACAATGGCGCAATCGTTGATTGCTGCGCGCATATGCATAGTCTTTGGGGATCGCTTAGCGTATACTGCAGTGTAAATTAACGGTGCGCGAATACGTATGGTTACTATTACAGATTATTGCTTTGTTATTATGACCTTCAAACTAATACGTACTAGCCATTCGCCAATGCTAAATAATAATAATAATGCCAAGGCTTAGCTAGCCAGCTAAGCCTAGACTAGCTTATGCATGCTACATAGGCCTTGTGGGTTCTAACATAATGACTTGATGACTTAATGATCGAAATTAGGACACAAGGATAGTCCTAGTTTCTGAACTATACAAAATCGTTGAAAATACATGGAAGTGCTTCAGGTCGACTACGGAGTCCCCATCACTCTTTTCCTTTTGGACCATTCTGCCTAAATCACTCAGTTTAGCACGAGACAAGTAATTATGTTATGTTTAAAATATTGGGTATCTTAGGACTTAAACAAATCACCACCAGAGGCGGAGGAATAATCCGCAATGAGAATCATGAATATTTTGTCCCGCAGTGTAGCCACGCTCTGCATTCGCTAGGGACGAATTGTTTTCGTATTAATAGCATGTCGAGAGGTGTGCACAAAGGGAACCCTTCACTTGTAAACGCGCTGTTTATGGCCATTTAATCATCTTGAATCGGGCGACAGTGCACTGCCTAGAAACTAACCTGTGATTTTGTAGGTATTTTACAAGAAACATTAAAGTTTTTAAAATAATAAAAAAATATCCTGATAAAAAATAACCAATTTTAGTGTCATGCAAATTAATTTTATCATGTTATAAATTCAAAATGTTTCGTTTTTGGATAATGTACAAATGGTTTTATATTAGTTCGTTTCCAAATTTTTTTTCATAGTTTTTCTTTACTTTTCTTATGTTGTGCCGATCTAGAAATATCATAGAGGAAGGTATCTACCTTCTTCCATGTACACTGTCTCTATTATATTTGATGCTATTTTTATTAATTGCAGGTAAGCTAGTTTCGTGTAGGTAACTAAGCTAAGTTCTTTAAGGCAATATTAAAATTGAAATTTATCGCAGAGGCGGGTTGTGGATAGCATTCTGCCTCTACACTTAGAGTGTGCTATTACATTGTTTATGTAAGTTGTCGCGATAATTTGGATAGTTTTAAAGGTGGTGAGGTGTTTACCTTTATTAGGTAAATTAAAATCCATGCTTAAATTCAGGCAACCCAAAACAGTTGAAAAAGTGATTAGCCAACAACATTGTTAGGATTCTGTATGTAGGGGGGCTAGGTATTTTATTGAATTTTAATTAACTCAATGAATTGAATTACCATAGCAGCCGAACCTTCTAATGACGCCCTCAAGTAATGGAATTTGTTAATTTCATCTATGCTATCATTGTTGTCAATTAAACTTGAGAAAGTGTCATGAAACTCCAACCAACTTTCGTAGGAACCTCCAAATTTCGGCAACTGAATAGTGGGCAAATTAAGAAGCTTCTGATTAGAACGTGAACCTAATGCACTTTCTACCTTTTCGTGATCCTTCATGAAGGTTTCTAACATTCCTTGAGCATCGGCAAGTAACCGATAATACTGTCTTTCAAATTCAGTTCGTTCACCTATTTGTAAGTCATTGCTATCATAACTACACTCGATTTTTAACTGTACCTCATCGTATTGTTCATATAAAGATTCGATCTTACCGATACGCAATTATAACTCCCTGACGTCCAAAGAACTGAGCGAGGATGCCTTCAAAGTTGACAAACGAGTCGCAAACGCAGTGATGCGACCTTTAATACTTCCACGCTTTTTAATTAGCTCTTTTTCGTCTTTATCGGTCATTCTGGGAGCCTGGTACGGTCAACCTGGAATTGATACAGGTAATACGTTTACTTAGGTACTTAGGACTATTCGCAAAGTACTGAGAAACTACTGATGGAACAACATCGAGATTACCTACTCTCAAATACTTACGATGTATAGTTATGGTGAATTTAGCGTATTTATTATTTAAACTGACAAAACAAAGTGAATACTTCTAAGCCAGATTTTATGTTTGCAACACAATGAATTTACACGGAAAATTAGTAACAAGTTAACAAAAAAAAACTACTACGTGGACAGCGTGAAAGTAACTACCTAAATTTAACAATGATGAACCTAGTGAGGATGTTCAAAAACACTAATGATAAATTGGTTGAATTTAATGTTAATCAAATTAGCTCAACTTAATCACTGGCATACATACATTAAGATTTAATTAACTGAGTAACCAAAATTTATCTCGAATGCACTTACAAAGGAACAACGGTAGGCGTCTGACCGCTATTTTACAAAAATTACAAGATTACATATAAGAAGTAGATCAAATGTTACTAACCTTTTTATAACGTCGAACTATACCTAATTATACCTGATTAGAGTGTTGGGTTCAAAATAAACTTCACTTTTTCCACTTTTTAACAATTTTCACAGCTGGACTTTGAACTCGATCGACCACTCTTTGTGACGCGCAATTTCGTTGCATTTATTTGCGCTCCACAGCTTCAAATATGCTGGAAACTTCTTTCCCAAATGAAATATCGGCTGGTAATTATATCCGGCGTAGATCCAGGGGCTAGGTATATTTGGTAATAATAAATTCGACTGATACGTGTATTCACGAAAGACAGGAAGAATGAAGAAGAAAAACATGTAGGTAGGCACGAGAAATTAAACAAAAGGTGGCGCGAAGATTTAAATCCTAAACACTGTAAGTAAATAAACAGGTTAGTGTTCCACAAAAGACAAGAAACTGAAATTGGATTTTTTTCATCAAATAGCATCAAAATAAAACAACATTTTGCTCATCCAAATCCATTCCGTCGTCCGCATTGAAAATTGGCCACAAACGTTTTCAAGTCCCAGCTTCCGCATCGCAAACTGATTTACGCTGCCGTTATTACGTTCAGGTGCGACGAGCGGTGTAGTTTTGTTTCATCAGGAAATACAGGGACGAATTGAAATCATGAGTTTTAATCACTGTTTTATATGAGCGGTAAACTGCTACGATTATCCATGGACACATGGAATTGAACAAGCGTCGCCTCGTCGTCGTAATGTCAATAACACATGTTTGCAGTAGGTCACACTTTGAACAGTCGGTCGGGCAGTACATTAAGCATAACATTACTTCTGTTAGACATGCGAATTTATTTCACTTTTACGAAATATTTTGTTTTTTAGTAATGTTATTAATAGTGCTGTTGCAATTAATTCGCCGTTTCTCATGTCTGTACTGAATATTATCAACAGTGTGGATTATTGTTAGTCCTACTACAATAATAAACGCGAAAGTTTGTTACTCTTTCACGCAAAAACTCTTGAACGGATTTTGATGAACTTTTGATGAAAAAAACGAACTTTCGATAAATTACTATATACTTGTACTGTATAAGCAGCGATTAATATTTAAAGCGATTTCGCAATTCTGAAAAAAGTTCGTAGAATTTAGTATTTTCTTAATCCGTACCGCAACCTTTACCGTCCCCACCACCCGCTTCCTCCATCCACTGCTCTACAGTACAGTTTCGTCGCGTCTGAAAATTAATTCCTCTACATAATCAGAACTTCCGTGCGCCGCCCCCACTCTATGCATAGCTTCACTCGCGAAAGGATTCCAAATTGTTTATTTTAAATTGGAAATCGGTATTATATCATTCAGCATGCATAACTTTTAGATCAATTGGTATTGGAACCCCCCAAAACCAAAGATTTTAGACTCCATAGTGCTAGAACTCAAACATTATAAAAGTTTTATGGTAAGTGAGTTACGTGTCATGGTCAGTTACAATTTCAAATATCGTATTATCTCACGCTTAGAGAAATGAAAAACAAGAGAGTATATTTCAAAATATTTGGTGACATCTAGTAGTACAGCTATTCAGTAGCTGACTCTTTTCTGTTAACAAAAATCGACTGATTGAAACTGATTGGAACAAAGTTTCGTAATGGCCTCACTGATAAAGTTTAATCTTGGAAGGAATTCTCTAGACTCTTGTCTCTAGATTCTAGTGAGTAGCTAGCTAATATTAGTATTGTACTATATATAAATCAAAGATCCTACGCACTGAGTATGTATCTGAGGATGTACATCATAGTACAGTCGTGAGCGTGTTTGTTTTGTTTTGCTTATAAATCAAAATATAATTACAATGTAAGCTTAAGAATTTGGCACTTGCAAAGCAAAAATAGTTATTTTGAACGGGAATCAAACCAAAACCTTCAACCAGGTGTACACAAAACTGCACCCAGAACTATCGAAGCCCTTGTTTACAAAAGACAAAAAGGCTCAACGTCATAATTAAAAAAATCTCTGCCTGCAAAGCCTCCCCTTTCTTTGCAGGCACGAGATTTTATAGTGGTGTGAAGCAAGACGGATGGGGCGCCACAGAGGGCTTCGCAAAGACAATGTCTCGCTTTGGTGGACTCGCAGCTTAATCATAAATATATCAACCGGAGACTAAGCAGAGAACACACTAGGTTTTGTAGAGGTGTTTCATAGGAATGAAAGAATATTCAAAAAACCTTTGCGGTAGCATTTTCGAAACGGCTCTTTGTGTAATTAGCACTTGTTTTGTATTAAATGATAAGTGTACTTATTAGCTTTTAGCTAAAAACCTAGATATATGATTTAGTAGGTGAAACGGTATTAGCCATATCATCTTACCTTAATTATCTGAAAAATGAGTGGGGCTGAGTGGATTATGATACCCATGTTTTAATACTTACAATTTTATTGAATAATTTGACACATCTAACCTCCATAGCTCTTCATGGCCCACTAACTTTTATTTACCACTAACTTTAACTTTTATTACCGGTGTAGCTTACTCGTGCTACGAAGGCTTCTACGAGCCGTAGCATAAAAAACGCTATTGTTATTGAGTTTGTGAGGATGTTTATTCAATCTGTTGTAGGCGTCCGTGAACACCACGCCAAGGAGCTAGAAGGAGCCGTGTGAGTGTATGAAAGTTAAAAGGGGTGTTAAAACAAAACGGATGAGTTTGGACAAAGGAAGGAAGCGACGCGCTCGCGTATTACGCCTTTTGATATCGCGAATTGTAAGCAATGAGAATACCTAACATATTTTGATTAATATGGAATGCTTATGTAGATTCGTAAGGGTCTTTTGTCTTTGGAAGGGGTGCTGTGACAGTACCTGGGAGTAATTTTAATTTCAAAGGCTTTTGACGAGTACTCCTCTATGCATTATATAAAAGTTAGTTTGAGATACATGCTACAAATCTTACTACTATTATAAACGTGAAAGTTTGTGAGGATGGATGTTTGTTACTCTTTCACGCAAAAACCTACTGAACGTATTTTGATGAAACTTTACAGTAATATAGCTTAAACGTCAGAATAACACATAGGCTACTTTTTATCCGGGAACTACGCGGATGAAGCCGTAGGCAGAAGCTAGTAAGAGATACTTTTGTAAAATCAAATACGATCCAACATATTCGAAATTCGATAGTACAGGTTGCATGAAATACGAACCCCAGTGGATATAGAGGTAAGCGCAATTTTTGCCTTAAATTGGCAATGAATAAGAATTTTTTGCTATTATTTCGATATTCAAAAACTACGAGATATTTTAATTTAATTAATCATTAAAAATTTAAAATTAATGAAGATCGGATCAACTATTTAAGAGTTATCGTCGGACCCAACACATACATAAAATGCTGATTCGTCCCAGTTGCTCGCTTCGTTTACTCGATCAATACCAATTCTTCTTTTTGCAGTTGCATATGAAACATAACCAATGATTTCTTCCATCACAAATCATCCAAAATGTTACACATATTTTCTCTCAGATCTGGTATTTATCAACCCCCAACTAACCCAACTTTACCGCAATTTGATTTCAATATCAATAGGTACCTGAATTTCGAATACACTAATCCCTGATTAAGTCCTACTGTCAATGATGTAGAGTACGACATCTAATCAACGGTATAGAGTACTTCATTTAATCAACGGTACAGAGTCATATAATCAACGGTTACACACTAATTAGTCCGACGTGCGGACACCATTGTCCCGGCGCTGTAAACACTGTTAACTCGGCTATAGGGTTCTCACTAACATGTAACATTTTCACTATTATTTTCGTAACTCCATTTCCAAATACGATTTCTCACAAGTAAATGAAACTTCAAAATGTTTGATTCATTTCGGATTTTGGGTTAAATTAAATGGGTGTTTCATTTGTAAAGCAAACTTTATTTCAATACGCCTAAAATTGAGGGTGAATTTGACACTCGGACAGATGGATAGATGGTCAAAACATAGGTAGGATCCGCTTTTGTTATTTAGCTTTGGAGGAAGTAAAATTGACGATGTTTATCTGCGTCGATATACTGGTAACTTTGACTGTGATATACTGGTAATAGGTTTGTCAATATTTTTAGTAGGTATGGGTAAATAAATAAATTTAATTAGGTTTTAAAAATGCTAGTAGGTAGAACTTGTGTGAATAACTTTACTTAATGAAAACGGTGCGGCTATTTATTTTTTCTCAACTATTACAAAAAGTTTCAGAGCGCGTTGAAGTCTTTTTCAAGAAAAAAAACTACGTAATATCTCAAACGTGTTCCATTCATAAAATTTGTATGAGGCATTGCACTATAATTGTAATTTAACTAATTGTTTGTATTGAGATCAACTAATGTAAATTACTTTGAATATTAGTTTTGAACTTGTGCTTATGATATCATAATAAAATTTACAATAAAGTTTCTAAGGAGATCAACACAGTTTTAATAGATTCATAATCTGAAATAAATGAATTGAAAATTGAAAATAGGCATAGTAAAATATGAAAAGTTAAAAGTTTGATTAAACTAATAATGATGGGGCAGGCAACCCTATTGACAGCGTAGGGGAGGCAGGGCCCATTGGTTTGCGCCTCGTTTATAAATGCTATTTTAACGCGGAAAAAAAGATTAATTAACTAATTGAGGCTGTTGGACCGAGTGCAGTTTTAAGCTTTTTCAGACGACTAATTACGGAGATTGCTGAATATGACATGGAGAGTGTAGAGGGGCCTTTTGGAATCAGGTGATTAGTTGAGTTTTCTAATCAGACATTTCACTTGCTTCCAAGATTAATTGTTGTATGATAAGTATTTATTGGTAAGTTATTTACATTTTCTTACTAATCATAGTTTTCGGTATTCGGTGAAAGAAAATAACGTGTGGAAACCGACATGCCAAAGAATAAAAAAAACGATAATATAAGCCATTGTTACTTTAAGCAAGTTATGTTCAAATAAATAAATTATTATTATTATTATTGGTCAGTGTTCTACTAAGTAACGATAGGCTTGCGACCTGTCACGTGGAATGCTTAGTACCTACTTTGCGAAACGCGGACATGGATGAAAATCTGAAATAAATGAATGAATAAAAATTATACTCCTCACTACTTTGACTCTAGTAGTACAATAACTGGCCATCGTTACACCGCAACGGCTGTAAGGTATTATTTCCCCTTTTAATAAAATCTGGGGAAAAATATATTTGTAACTGCTAATTGATACCTAATACGCTTTCGGATTGGACGGGGTATTTGTTCTATACTATACTAGCTGTCAGAGACATGTCAAAGCATCACATTTGACACGTGATGCATGTCTCTGACTAGCCCCTACCTGGTATCAATCCTCACAGATCTGCGTACTGGGTATGAATGATGATCTCCATCATGGCGATTACAGTCGTAAGCGTGTTTGTTTGTTTTTGCTTTCATAGTTCTTAAATAACAAAGAAAACCACAAATTTACACTAAAATGAAAATATTAATTATAAAAAAGACTTGTTATGTTGGACAGAGTTTTTGTTATGTATTGTGTTTGGTAATATAGTGGAAGGATGATGGTAGATCGTGTCTAGTTAAATGGTGATACAACTATTAAGTAATATTTACTATAAGAAGGTTTACCGTTTTTCTGCCCAAATAATTATTATAGAGGTATTTATTTTCAACCCTTTTTTACGGTTTGTTGCTGAACTGTATCAAACCGTAAAAAAGCTGTTTTATAATGAGTGGGTAGTATTTCCGCATTTATATATACGCTTATTTCAGCTGTATTATTTCAAAATACAAGTTTATAATAAAAATAAACTCTCTGAAGCGTAATTAATTCCCAGTGAAACTACAAGCGAACTCAGCAACATCGTAAGTTAAACAATATGGCTCGAATGTTTAATTAGCGCATTGCAGGCTGTAGCAGGGGATAGGGGGGAAAGGGAGGGGAGGTGTTATTCATTAAAATGTTTGCGGAAACTCGTTTAGCGCGTTGCGGTGGGCGGGCGGCATCGGCCCGCCTCAGTAGACGCAGGGCTGTGGAAAAGGGAAGTAATGCTAACTGATTGATTTTCTTTTTCACACAGCATCATCTAGTCCCAAACTAAACAGAACTAATATATACTAAATATATATTGTAAATTCATTCATATTATATAAAGAAAACACCCAGACCCGAAACAAATATTTGCAGATCATACAAACATTTGTAACACGGCGGGAATCGAATCTGCAACCTTCTGCGTCTCAGACGGGCCTTCGCCCACTGTGGCACATAGGTCGTCCCCAGTGAATTTATTACTGTGAGAATTAAGTAAAGCGCGTCGCGTCAAGTGGTACCTATAAATTATTTGTTGTTTGAAAAAAACGTAGGCTGTAAATATGATACTTAATGACCACCAGAGTACCGCAGAGTACAATTTGATCATTGATCAGTATGCTGACGATGTATTCTATCGTGCGTTGTGATTCTGTTCAAAGTGTTCGAATACCAACATGTCTGAGCTATTGGAAAAAGTTATCAGTTTGATCCGTTCAATCCATGACAGTGGTGGTAGCCATGAGCGCCGGCAGCAGAGTGCAAGGGGGTGCACTTGCGCCCCCCTGTCAGGAAAGGAAATAAATAGAAAAAAAATCATTTGTTACTGGAAAAAAGGATTAAGTTAGTGTTTAAATAAAAACTGAAGGCGTTGCTGTCCAAATTTGTTCATCACCTTGTCGATAAATTCAGTATCCATCTCTACTCTTTTCCTGTGAACTCTGAGCATGCACAGACCGCTTAGCCTCGCGTCTCCCATCCTTGAGCGATTCCACGTTTTGACACCTCGTAACGTGCTAAATATACGTTCATTACATTACACATTGACATAACATTTATCTACATAATATACATGTATAAGTCTATATTTTATCTTAGTTAATAGTATAATGTGCAGATATAGCTCCCTGCAAGTAATCCTGTCGGCGCCCATGGTGTTAGCTGTGGTGCTCGCAAAAGACTCGGTCAAACTGACGTGGTTGCGGTGAAAAGTTCTCAAGTGGTTGTCAAAGTTCGCCTCAATGTACTTATGCCACCACCACCACCGTCACTGTCGCCGTGAACACCAATAAGAGTGGACTAAGGCCCGCAGCAGGAATCGACTTGCAGGAAAAAAGGGTGTTAAAATTAACAAACGCGTAAATTTGTATCCCTCCGTACATAGACTGCTGCACGTAAGTATATGGCTGCCACCGCCACAGCAACTTTGACATCTTTTTTTGGTGTCATTGCTGCGTCCTGTCTAAATTCACGTCAGTCTGGACCCCTCCATATAAGTTCTAACTGCTGTATCTGCTTTCTATCGCGACTACCATTGCGTCAATTTTTGTGATCCTAATAGTCATAATAGTATTTTATTTAATAATTAGAGGTCAAATTAAAAAAAATACAAAAGTGATTATTACAATATACAAAAATACACTACCTACTTAAAGTAGGTAGGTAGGCTCCAATTATTCAATTATAATATAATGCAATAAAAATACAAATTATCTGATTTTCTTTGACTGTTTATTTGTTTTGGCGATACATTCATCCTGGGGTTTAGACAAATACCTCACGCTTAGTTTTCCTTTCACGCAAACACAAATTTGTCAAGGAAAAACTTGACCGTAGTCACGTGGCATTTCAACAGCTAATGTCATTCCCATACAATTCAATCTTTCCGCAGGCGTTAACGTCTGGACCCCGATGGTTCCCATCAGATAATAGATCGCCCCCATGAAAGCTGGTTCAAAGAATCAGTCTGGGCTGACGTCTACGGTTTGTTCAAACTAGGACTTTCAATCTGCGTCTACTGTGTCGATCAGTAACTTTTATATTTTGCTTCGTTTATATTTTGAAACTATGATTAGAACATTATATTTTTACTAAAAACGGGATATTTATAATGATGTTTCCAGATATTTCGGCACAGTTGCATGTACCATGATCACAGGAGTAACCGAGTTAATAAGGTTATTTAGTTTAATAAGATTATTTTAGAACGTTCAATCCAACGCGTAATCTGGCTGATCACCACTGTGCATGCCATCTTTTCGTTTGGAATACTATACTTTAGCGGCAACCCTATGCAAGAATGAGCGAAATGGGGATGCGATGGGTGGAAACGTTCATTTACTCACCGAGATCGCAGCTTCCGTTATCTGCAACCCACTTAGCGGGTTTAATTTGCGCTTTAAAGCACAACTCATTAATTATGATTATATTTTAAACGCTTTCCATCTGTATTATCAGATCAAAAAAAGGTTGTATCAATCACTGTTTTAAAAAATGAAATAGGGTTTTCGGGATGAAAAAATGACCAAACTAGGTCCCATATCTAAAAAAAGCTGTGAACTATTGAACTAGCTCTACCTAGCTCATTATCAGGAAGAAGTACAGGCAAACAGAAAATAGTTTATTGGACACTCACTTAATGAACTCCTTACTTTGAGCAGTTTTATTATTGAGTTGAGATCTCTTTCACTTAGATTAACATCATGTTTTTAAAGAGAATACATAGTCAAAATGCCAATTTATTTTTTACAATAAAGAAATGCTGTTATAAAAGTACCTCGAATTTCGCAAAAATAGAAAAAATATTCCTACCTTAATGTAAGCTAGGTTTTCTTCCAGTTTTTCCTAAAGAATATGCGAGGTAAGTACCTCCCGATACCTCATTAACGGCTCCTGAGCAACGCTAACAGCATTTATACAAAATTTATATTTACGAAAACGCCATAACTTAATCTACATATATTGAGTACCCCTGTATCCTACCCGGTGATTGGTCAAATTTTACAACCCCTAGCTTGCTCCTCCAATCAAGAGCAGGCATGGTAGTGTCTAGGGGTGGAGCTAGGGGGGTTATCATGACGACATTTTCGAAACTCAAACAGTTTTGAACCGATCATCTTGGATTCAACACTCATGAAACTTAGTTGAGTTTGCACCCGCGAAAAGTTTGAGACAAGTTTAGTTTGGTGTTAAAATACTTTCAAACTTAATTATAAGATTTCAATCAGTGCCAGAGACACCGTTTTACTTACAAAATCAATAAAAATGAGCGAAAACAAATGAAAACTTCCATCGAAAGTTGACCGAAAAGTTACGTTGGAGTTTTCCAATATGGCAGGGCCGTACCTATCACCTCTGCCAGGAGATCTACTTACAGAGTACATGTTTGGACGTCGTCGTCAGCGTCGTAACAGAACCACATTCACTCCTCAGCAGCTTAGTGAGCTGGAGTCACTGTTCCAGAAGACACATTACCCTGACGTGTTTCTGAGAGAGGAAGTCGCGCTCAGGATCAGTCTGTCTGAAGCTAGAGTGCAAGTAAGTTTTTGGTTTTTATTATAATTAACAGATCTACTATTAGACAGTCTATCTACTTTGTCTACAGATTTTATTAGTGTGTGACACACACTAATAGGTATACCTTAGTTTATGTGACCTCAGATAACTGACAGACCAACAACATTTTGTATACGAAATGTCGTTGTTCCAAATCATTCCAACCATTCGATTCTGAAAGGAATCAAAAGGAGTGTGGGTTAAAAATATCTTGGCTTAACATAATTTTATGTAGTTTAAAGTAACGTTCTATAGTTAGGTAGGTACTTTTTTCTTTTTAATTATTATAGATTCGGTTATTATAACTTGTACTTTAAAATAAATTAAAACTCATTATCAGTAAGTTGTGAAAATAAATAAAAGAAATGACTTTTTAGCAATTTATCAGTTCATTCGATTTCACATCAAATTAAGATAGAAATTAGCATTATTTAAGTAGGCTTACTAAAATCCATTCAATAGACAAGTTATGGAAAAATAAAAGTTGGTAGGTAACCTAACATATTTAAAACGGAAAACTAACTTCGGTTGATTACAAAGTTATCTAGATAGAAATGTCATACCCGAATTAGGTTGGGTATCAATTAAAGCGTGAAAGCTTCAGATCTTGAATTTCAACGATTGAAGTTTATTTCAAGCTTGATAATTCAATCACTATTATACTTTGGCCCTTGGCCTTGCTTTTTTGGAAACGAAATGAAAAGTAACCCATACGTACATAGTTCAAAACTATAATAGATATCCAAAAATGTCGTTTCTTGGCATTGAAAAAGTAAAACTAGGTCTTGATTTTACACATCTCTACTCTCATCATTAATCATTATCATATTTTCTGATCAGCTCGGTTTAACGTTGTGGCTACCGAATTATGCACTTAAATATTTTTGTACTTAGAACGGAAATTTATTACAAAAAAATCACCAAACCGATTACCAGTCATCATGATAAAGGTGTTCCATTCTTTATATCTACCATTTTGGCTCAAATCCCTGATTACCATGAGAATTGTAGATTTTTATGTTCTGTACCTAACCCACGAGAGTAAAAAATCAAAGTTTACATTTCTTGTATACAAGAAATACATCTTGTATTCAATTAGTTTTTTATGGTGCGCGTATAGCGCACCATTTGATGCTGCCCTACGTAGATTGGAAGAGAGCTACGTTTGGAGTTTCAATTGCGTAATCTCCTGACTCCTCAATTTAGGCTATGTATTTTTTATGTGTGTACTTACGTCGAGTCTTTATCGGGCGACGACACGGGCAAAAGCCGTTGGGTCGCGAACGAGAAAAAAAATCCGTTCGCTTGATTGGGCTTTAGCCTATATAATCGAAGGACAACAATCCGATTGCTTCCTGATGGTGAAAGTATTAAAACTCATCAGTTTTAATACGTTACCAGCATACGAAGCAACCGCATTTCAAGCACCATCAGGGCCCATCGGCACCGAAAAAAAAAATCGGATTTTATTTTTTTCTAAACATCTGAAATATTATCTACCTACGTACTTTCGAGTCGGGTAGACATGAAGATTGGTCGAACGATCAAGTTGAGAAACTTTATGGAGATTTATAACCTCGTGACGTTTAGTGCTTTATTTAGAACAATTTATGAACATCTGAGTAGATTTTTCTTTAAATGGAAAGATCTCAGTGTCGTCCCATGAAAGTTAATTACTTGTATAAGGTGTTTAGTATTTTTTCATATTCTGTTGATCACTAGTAATAGAGTTGACTGGAAGAATTACTCTTGACAGGTTTGGTTTCAAAACCGAAGAGCGAAATGGCGCAAGCAAGCACGTCTGCAACTACTGCAAGACGCTTGGAGGATGCGTTGCCTTGGTCTTGGCTCACCTCCACTGCCTATGCCAGGTATGGGTCATGTAACTATGTAGGTATATTGTATATTATATGTTTATTGCGTATATTATCGTAAACTAGCTTCTGCTTACGGCTTCGCCCGCGTGGTTCCCGGATAAAAAGTAGCCTATGTATTATTCTGATGTATAAGCTGTATTACTGTAAAAAATCATCAAAATCCGTTCAGTAGTTGTTGCGTGAAAGAGTAACAAACATCCATCCTCATAGACTTTCGCGTTTATAATAGTAGTAGGATTCATAGTATATGATACACCAATTAAACCCCTTGTAAACTTTCTTACAGTCCGTTCCATCCAAAGGTTGGGCGGTCTTATCGCTATTTAGCGGTAAGACCGCCCATTGTAAGACATTGTCAAAGTTTGTAGTACATAACTAAGTGATGTGTTATTTGGTGTGCAATAAAGTATTTTCTATTCTACTCTATTCTATGTGTTGAATTTGAAACAGATAAAATGATATTGCCGCACTACAAGGTTCTAGGCATCAAGGCAGCTATTGGCGTTTTGCTATGATACCTAACATGTGGGCGCACTGTCTTTATGATCCTTGTGATTTCAATGAATAAAAATCTATTAATTTTGACTTTGACTTCAGCAGCTAGGCGTATAGGTTAGCTAACTAAGGTTACATGGTGGCTGCACTGTAAACGAGTTTTTTGCTTGAGTCTAACGCACTAAATTCAAAAATTAGGCACTTTTTTTCAATATTATAATATAAAATTGAAAAAAAAAATGTTTCTGTTTAATTTTTTATCTTTCTAGAAACTTACTATGAGGTATCAATATAAAGCTGTCAAAATTTAGTGCAATGGACATAAGGTTCACTAAGGTGCGGCAGCTTGGCGTCTTTCAAGATAAAAACGAGGAAACCGGCAGCATATTTAATTTAGTTCGCTTCACTACACGGTGGTAGCGAGTCACGGGGCTACAAGCGCGCAGAGCGGTCTGTCCCGTCCATTCAAATACGTTGGTGTTATCTTGGGGAAGTTTCTAAAAGCGAAGTAAGTCGCTTGCAGTCTGACCGCGGCCTTTAGAAGTGTATACCTAGTTATTGGTTAATTTAATATGTATGTCTTCTCTACCTACGCTCGGTAGGTTTTGGTGAAGATTTTGGTGCTAAAATATTTAGCAGCGCAAGATTAACTTTTTTAGGTGTGATTTACAGCCCAATCTTCGTAATTGTTTTACAATAAAGCTTCCATAAAGTATTATCCGCCTACTTTTGGTCGGCTTTCGTTTGCCATAAGAGGTTGAGTGTTTGTTTGTATGTTTTTCTGTTATAATTTATCTTCGCAACGGCTTATCCGACTGTAATGCGGTTTTTTGCAATGCAGATCACTAGAGGGCGCTGCAATAGACGATGAAAAAGAGACGAGATCATAAAATTTTGCAAAAAAAAAAAAAAAAAAAACTTCTCTATGGAATGATTGTTGAATTGGTTTTGAGTCGAATATCGATTCTGGCATTCTACGTTTTTTAAAATAAAAGAATTGGTTTTTCAAGTTTTCAGGGGATTTCCCATGTCCCATGTCCCTAGCTGGACCAATTCATAATAATATTACTACGTACAGAATGGCTACTTACAACCACACCACCCGCCCTACAACAGCACCAACTACGTACACAACCTTGCATGTGGGGTTACGGACGCGATTGTTTCATATTCATTTCATCGAGATTGGCCGGGTGAGCCTAAAGCTAAGTTATAGGTACCTATTTCCATATGTATACCTATATATTTTTTATTTCAGGACATGGCAAACCTGACTCTTCACCCGAAGCTCCAGACTCGCCTGGCAGAGATTCACCCGAACCAGTTAATGCATTGGAGCACCGAGAAATGAAATCTCCTCGTCAAGATCCATACCTGCACACTCCGAATCCGAACATGCCTGAAAATATGACACCTATTCCACCACAATCTCATGATATGGCACCTCCAATGCCATATGCTGATGATGGCAGAATGATGCAGCAGCCTTTTCAGTTTTCATCAATGTTAATGCCACCGCAGCAAATTGACGAGCAGATACCAACAGATTTGAGGGTCATGGCTCCAAAGAACCCATGTCCATGTGGAACTAAACTGGATGAGCCACATAATTTGGCTTGTCGTCCGCAAACTCGTGATGTTAAGGAGAACGAAGAAAGTGATAGCGATACGGAGATAGATTTGACTTCGCATTCGTCTAAAGACGATGATCTGAGGGAGTCAGAAAGACTGGCCAATAGGATAGCTACAAGCATCTTCAGAAGTGATACAGTACTACACGATTTGGTGCCGAATGATCTCAGCCTTGGCGCTTTTAAGAGTAGTGATAGAAACGTGAATAGAAATAATGTGTCGATGTAGGCAACTGTTTTTTATGTAGTAGAGCTTCTAGTCAATGGTTGTTAACATGATATTAGTATCGCGTAGCGTAGAATGTGTAGATATAGTAATTTGATATTGTATAGAACCTGAAGTATAAGTAATAATTATTCTGTAGACACCATATTCTCGTAATTATTTAAATTATCACATAACCTGCTTCTATTGTATGCTTTGGGCTTGACCACTAAAATAAAAATCTTAAAAATAAAGTAATTAATTTCGGTATTAAATAGCATCTTTATTAGAACCTAAATTTACTTTTAAAAAATGTCATTTGAATACTAAAATACTAGGCACTTAAAACTATCTGAACTTATCTCTAAAGTATGGGTAAGCAGAAATCACAGTTCAGACTATAAAAATTATTTAAATTATTTGTAAACATTAAAAACTAAATAATATTCAGTCAAAACAGGGTACTATTTAAATAGGTATTAATTATCTCCTTACAGCCAAACGATTCTGTGACTATGCCAAAGCATTTGGTTAACTACTCTTGTCGAAAACTTAGACATTTCAATCACAGGCATGTTTTACTGATGTTTCTTCATTATTTTGTAATTTATGACAATGTAAAATTTAAGCCCAAATTGCTCTTGTCAACAACAACACATTACCCTGAAAATTATTTGGAGTAATTCAAGGACTGAATTTTGGACCCACACTGTTAACAGTGTAAACAAATTGTCTGTGTTGTTAAGATACTAATTATAGATATTTTATTTAACAAATTACTTTATCTTGGATCCCTTCAAATGACTTTTCTGTTTTTAAACTTATTTTCCTGTGATATGTTTTGATTCTAGTTCAAATTCTGGCCACAAAACTATTTTCATGTATCCATTCACCGACCCAACGCAAAATGACCAAGAAAGAACCGGTAACACGACGAAGAAGCTCGAAGTCTTATTATGTCGCCTTCTGGCAAAGTGTGATGAATAGTATCTTGAATCTACAGAGGAAATTGTATTTATCCACTCAGATGTAGATGCTGGGAAACGTGATACCACACCATAGGCCCATTTCGCTGCTGAACTACATATAGACGTAATAGCCTATAGAGGCTGTTTTTAAGAGTCTCCTGAACAAGCTGGGTTCCGCAAAAACTTTAGACCACAATTACACATTTCGGCAGATCATACAGAAGGCCGAAAAGTATAATTGACTGCTGTGTCTAGCACAGCAGTCAATTATACTTTCTAGTTTTTGTTTTTATGTCTAGTTTTTTTGTGGACTACGAGAAAGCCTTCGATTCAGTCGAGACCGGTCAAGTCTGGGTGTTATCAACTTAGATTGGACACTTCGGTGCTTATAGACATCTTCCATCATGTTGGGAGCACCAAGCAGGAGACATGGCGTCAGGGCGCAACCCTCGCTTGATCAAACGGTCTCTCATCCTCTGTAACCTTGGTTCTGCTGTGTAGACGCTGGTGATGGGGTCTGACCATAGACGCTCAGCCACAGCCGCTGCCCGGGGCCATACTCTTGTATCTGTGGAGGAAAGTGGCAATGAATGGTTTTCTTTTATCTGTGGCAGACTGGGCTAGTTCCCTGAAGTCTTAAAAGTAAAACAAAATAAAGCCACATTATTCACGGCCTCGATAACGCAGCGGGTTGAAACGCAGCATTTGAAATCCAGTTACCTGATTTGTTACGATTTGTTTGCATGTTCTGCAGTTATTGGTTTCGGGTCTGGATATTGTGGTACCATTATATTCGTAGTTCCTGTTGTCTATGAAATATGGAATTTTAATATGGGGTCAGGATTATTTCTGTTAGGTGGAAAATGTAAGAAACTCACCTAAAACTTGCTCGTCGATGTATTCGCTCCACATAGCTACTTCTCCTCCGAGCATTCCATTTTCCTTCGGCAGCATATGCGCATACATCTTCCTCCAGTTGGAGTAAGTAGTGGAACCCCAGAAGCCGTGGTCCAAATACCAGATGTCTTTAGGAACTGATACGGTCTGGTAGCCGAGACGTAGGAGCTGGGTTAGTAGGGGACTTATCACTGGCTCCCAAACTTCAATTATGTATCTGGGAGCAAGAAAAGTGAAATATATATAGCAAGCATTGCCATTCAGCGAGGCAATGCAGACGATATTTTGGGGTCGCTCCCGTCTGTTAGGCTATTTTTCACAACGATCTGTAGATGACTCAGCTGTTTCATTTGTGTATGATATATAGGTTGATAGGTACTCTTACCCAAGTAGTTATTTTCTGTTTTAATTACCTACCTATATAGTAACATACTAAAAAAAATATGGACCACCTCAGGTATTTACTCAGTACGCATATCCGTGAGCACACCAAATACCTACGTTCTTGCACAAAGTCTCAAAATGTAAAAACTAACCCATCGCAGCTCCCTTGTAAATTAATTGGGATTCGTCGATAGTGGTTTAGTAGGCAATAGAGTTTGTAAAGTAGTGACCTAACTTGCAAACTTATTCCTATTACTTTCTACATATACGCCTACCTCTCTGGACTTAAGTATTTCTGTATCCTATGCGCCTGCGTGAGCTCTGAAGACCAGATCATGACCGGCTGCTGCGTCCCGCCCAGTTCAGTGACCTCTCCATCCCACACCTCGAGCGATTTCTCGTGAAACTCCCCCCAGAGTTTGATGAACCCTTCGGGGCTTGATGTGTCAAATCCTTTTAGTTCCATGTAGTTCGTGATCTCTTCGCTGGAATTCCAACAGGCGAAAAATACCTGGAAAGTTGTGCATACTGTTAATAAAATCAAAGACTTTTTGACTTGAGCTTATTGAAAATGTTTCAAAACATATACGTAAGCTAGAGGGGAGCCTGCATTTAAAAATGCTGCTTATTTTGCAGATTATGCTTGGTTATTTAAGTGAGATGGTCTAAATTTACAGGATGATGAAAGTCTTCGTGACTTATCTGAATCACCGCCTACGCATACATGCTCTACGATTTTTAGACAACTTTAGAGCCATTACAGTTGTGCGAAATTCAATAATATTTACTAAGAAACAGGGTTGACTTGTAAACGCACACAAATTTTTCAAGTGATAATTCGATTGTTATCAGAAGCCGAGGTACCACCTACTAGCCCAACACAAATCAGCAAATTCGATTAAAAACAGTGGTTATATTTATAATTTTTAAATTTACGACTGTTTCTGATTGCTAAAGTCATTAATCAGGTCCTTACCTCATCGCCTCCCACATGCAGTAAAGCAGGTTTAGGCAGGAGTTCAGCTATGTCGCGGTATAGATCCTTCAGAACGCGGTACACGGCAGGGTTGGCCGGATTCAGTTGCCCACAAGGCGGTTGGATGCAATTCTTCCTCCACGTCTTGTCGTTCACGCATACTGCTAGGTCTCCAAGACCGTAGTCCTGAATCATATCAAAAACTAAATATTAAATAAATGGTTCAGAGTAGTTACTTGCAGAAGTTGTACGGCCTTTAAAAGTTGTCTATGAGGCGCAAAGGACCTCACATGGATAGGAAAAAGAACAGTTCCTTAATTCGAGATAGCGAAATAGTGAATTTAACGGATTTGTTACCAAATTACAAACTTTTTAAAATTGCTTGTGCCCGTTTGCACTAAAGCTAAAAGCGTTTAAGCATAAACTGAGGCATGTTTGACGACCTCTGTGGCGCAGTGGATGAAAGGCCTGCCTGAGACGCAGAAGGTTGCGGGTTCGATTCCCGCTGCGGGACAAATGTTTGTGAGATCTACAAATATTTACATATATTTAAAAAAAAAATTATATAAGTAGTATATCAGTCATGTAGTTCCCATAATACAAGTTTTGCTTAGTTTGGGGCTAGACAATGCTGTGTGAAAATGTCCAGCATTATGTCTTAGTGAGAGTTTTTCTCAGGCATAGACTTTGACAATGTTGAATGCAAAGGGACCTAAGTATGTGAAAATGAAGTATTATAGTTTTGTAGGAACAACATTTTAAAATTTGCTATTTTAAAAGATCAACTACCATATTTTTATTATATGTAAATATATGTCAACATTCACCAGGCAATGGAAATTAATAATATTATATCAGCGACAGAAAATTGTTTTGTAAATGTCATGTCATTCGTTCATTCAGGGTATCAAAGTACTTTACAAACCCTACGCGTAACTCACCATTCCCCACTGCCATCCGTTGCCAGCGTGCGCGGGCGCATCGATTTCAATCATCATGCGAACACCGCGGATTTGGGCGTATCTCACTAGAGCTCTCACTTCTTCTGTGGAGTAGATCTCATTCGGAGAATACGCTCCGTACCTGAAATAAAACACTAACTTTCACAGGAATATAAGCCAAAATATGTATACTGCTGGACAATGGCCTTAATCTTGTAATCTGCGGTACTCAACTGGACTCCAACGGAAAGCCACGAGAATCCGTCAAGTACCAATGTCATATTCATTTTTGCTGCAGCCATTCCATTGATCTTCCTCTTTATAACCTTCAGGAGGATGAAATATCGCTACGTGTCTATGAAAAGGCCTCTATGCTTATAGACGGGGTACTCTTGGAGTTGGTTCCTGAGATGATGCGAGGACTAACCTGGTAAACTGTGGCACTCGACTGGACTCCAGAGGAAAGCTATGAGAATCCGTCACATGCCAATGGAACACGTTCATTTTCGTCGCAGCCATCCCATTAATCGTCCTCTTTATATCCTTCATGGGGATGAAATGTCTCGACGTGTCTAAGACGAGGCCTCTATGCTTGTAGACGGGGTGGTCCCGGATCTTGGCCCCCGAGACGAGACGTAAGCCACATTGCGTCTGGTCTGAGAAGTCGGGCCTGTCTGCTGCGGCCAACTGGGTAAATGTTTCAAGTGCGTGGCGAGCACCGTAGACTGTTTCGGCTGCTATGCGTACTTGAACTTCCCCTTCTGTAATTGAAATGCTAGGTGATAAGTAATGGGAACTTCTGGAATATATCAGTGAAAAAATCGATTACCTAACAAACATTTTCGCACCCAACTCTGGTCCAACTGCCAATGTTCGATTGAGCCACGAAGAAGACATATTGCCCACGGTTCAACTGATACTAATTTTGCTAAATATTAATATGACCCTTGGTAAAACTACACTGCCAGCGTTTGTAAGTAATTTGATCCAAATGCAATGAAGGTACCTAGTTAGATATTTGCATTTGCACGATCAAAGGTAGCCTATTCATCTAACCCCGACTCGTGTATTCCTTCATCTAATGTAGCAGCGCCTCCTAATGATGTGATGATGTGGCTATAAAACTTATTTCAAAACCTTCTTTGGTATCCAGGTAAACGCAGAAAGGTCTCTGCGAAAGAAAGAGCAGGTTACAGTACGCATACTGAATTGTACCTTTAGTTTGCAGATCAAGCATGTACTGCTCGTCAGTGCTCCAGTCTAGCGTTGTAAGACTAGATTTCACAGATATATACACAACTATGGGCGTCTCCACTACATCGGTCACGTTTCCATCGCATTCTGCGTGGAGGTTCGGCCCCACGAGTCGAGACATCTCGACGAGGAGCTCCCTGGCTTCTGCTGGAACATCGATCAGATCGAATCTGGAAATTGAAGAAAGAAATAAAATAGTTTATTTAACGCATAATTTACAAAGAAGAGACAACAGTAACATAGCCTACATCGAAGCACTAAATAAGTACTTATATTACTATCACTACACGTACTACCTGCCTAATAGTTGTGTTCGTGGGTATTAGCTAGTGCGTATGAAATAACAATCTATATACATATATATAAAATAAATAATCTATAAAATATATATTGAAAAGGATAACGACTGGTGCGACACCTCTTGCCACATAGTTGAGTTATGTTACATCACTTATCATCGAAGAGCAAAAAGCAATAAACTGCTGATAAATAGCAGTATCGTATAAATATATGTAACGTATCTGATCCATCTGATCCATTTGTCCGGGGTCCTAGAACCAACAGTTATTGTCGGGAGCATGTTGTGGGTATGGCGCTCGAATACTCGTCGAAAGGCGCGAAGAAGAAGAAGAAGAAGAAGAAGAAGAAGAAGAAGAAGAAGAAGAAGAAGAAGTAGAAGAAGAAGAAGAAGAAGAAGAAGAAGAAGAAGAAGAAGAAGAAGAAGAAGAAGAAGAAGAAGAAGAAGAAGAAGAAGAAGAAGAAGAAGAAGAAGAAGAAGAAGAAGAAGACTCGTACAACGCAATCTGAACTAAATATAATAACTCCTGACAACAACTGTTGGTTCTAGGACCCCGGCCAAGTGGATCACATGGATCAGATTCAGGGAAGATCTTCCCTTTTTAAATATTTAATATTTATAATGTTATATATTTTTTAATATACAACATTTTTGTTTGATAAAGGCCTTAACATTTTAGTATTAACCTAGATCCTATTCACTCTTTACTGGCCACACATCAGGCCCTGGAGTCTGAACTCTATTCCGAGGTCGTCAAAATTAAACATTTTGAGCTCTAACTAGTTTCCAGTCGCAACAACAGTAGCTCCGGAACAGTCGCTCCGATTTCGATGCGGTTTTTGCGGAAAGCTGGTTGCGAGATGGTTCGCTATGTTTGGTGGAAATCGGTGCAGCAATTTTGGTTAATTCGTTTCCAGAATTATCAGCTCTCAACAATTAGTTTGAATGAAACCCAAGCATCGGTACTGCTCGAACTTGGTTTGAGCTCAAAACGAATAGTACATTCGACAGAAGTCCTGACTCCAGGATCTGATAATGACCAGCAAACGATGAACAGGACACAGAGTACTACTGAGTGCTGAAGCTAGAACTTTAACCTTAAGGTCAAATATCTATGACGAAAGTTATGACGAAATTTCGTTTATAGCACTAACAGATTCCAGGGTTTGATAATGACCAGCATAGGATTAACAGTATCTAAAGTGCAACGAGGGCTGATTTCAATGTGACCATTAATAGTCTTATAGAAACATTATATTGCTAATTTGTCGTATCGTATTCCGTGAGCAAGAGAAGAATCTTAGCGAAAAGGCGAATGTGTCAGACTTAAAAGGAGATATACGATATATAACTGCTGCAATAAAACTTAAATATTTACACGATAATCGTGCTCAGATAGGTATTAAAAAGTCAAATTAATCATAAGTATTTTATCGTTTGTTTGAAAGTTGCGTAAGTTATTATCGCTCGTAAAATAGACTTATTACTGCGTATTCCTTGGTATGTAGTATCTAATTCCCATTTGCATTCCGAAATCAGATTATGAAGATGGTTTTTATAAGTTTTATATGCATGCATGCAAAACTATGTAGTTTGTTGTGATAAACATCAGCGGTTGAAACAATACGTATTTGTAAATTGTAGGTACTCGTAAAATGACTCTTACATTACTTACATATCTACATATATTTTTTGTGTTTAGTCATTTAAGTTATTTCTATTAATCCTAAGTTAACCTGGAAGAGATAAAAAGTTTAAAATTTTTAATACGCGCTAATTACCTAGGTACTACTGTTTTTTGTCGAACTGTCGACGTTCTGTAAGTTGTTTTTACTTAAACATATTTTCAATTTTAAATCATTTTAAACCGTTTAGTTTCAATTGTCAGATCACGAAGGTCAAACAAGGATCGTAGGTTGAGGTACCGTTAGCCTGTAAGTAAGTAGGTAGGTAAGAACTTACAAAAGCATGGCTGGTCGTTCACCCCGGTTCAAAATTATGGCAAATATTAGCTCATTTCATTTTGTACTTATTATGGGTCATCGACCTTGTATTGAATCCCACGCTATAAATAAAGTTTGTAGGTACCCCACATGGTTTTCATGTCATAACAGCTGATAGTTATTCGCAAAAGAATAAAATTTTCTTACTCTACTGTTCAGTACATCTTGTTTGTATAACCAGCGCGCAGCGTCGGAATGAGACCATATTATGCGTTTTCCATAAGAGATAGTTTGTTTATTTGTGCTTATTGTATGTATGTTTGTCTATTATCATTGATTCAGAAGCGGCTTGTCTGATTGAACTGTGTTTATTTGCAATAGATTTGTATCCTTGAAGTCATCAAGTCATATAAATCGATGAGATAGATTTTATCGCCTAAGTCATTATGACTACGGGGTACATTGGTAAAGTTGAGCTACGGGATTAAATATATACTCCTATACAGATGCATGTTATGTTTTATATAACTTTTTGTTTGGATTAATAAATAGGTACTGGCTCTATGATGATTTGAATGGTTTAATGTGAGTGTGAACATCAGAACATTTAAATGTAATGTAAGGTCCTTACATTTTCGACGATGTGTTCGACGAATGTTCAGTATGTCGCTGTATTCACTGAAATGTCGAATCTAAACTTGTGCTTTTGCTTAAAAACCAAAAGAAATTCGCAAGTAATTTACTTACTTCCACCGTCTGTTAAGTGGGTGTAAGCTGTTGGTGTTTAAACAGGCAAAAAAAATTTGGGGTAAAATAAAAAAGCAACTTCAAATAACGGGAAGTTGATAAAAAGTCCAATATGAAATTTCATAAATTTTCAGGGGTATTTTTTAAAAGAGAAAAAGAGGATCATTTAAATCATATCACAATAAGCGAAGATATCGCGTAACATTTACACAAAAAAAACATCACACGAGATATAAAGACCTATTCCTTTTTTGAAGTCGGTTGAAAAACGAGTATTATGCCCAATGTTTGGTTTGTGAGCAGCTCAATCTTACAAGTAAATGCTATTTTTTATAGTTATAATTATACTTCATTAGGTATAGGACTAAACCAATGCGATAGGTAAGACTTGCTTGCTATTTAAATGTTAAATTATGTGACATCGAGCCGTTTAATGAACTTTATGGTGGCGTAGGTAGATAGGTAGGTACTTAATGTTTTGTAGCAGAAACATGTCCCATCTAATATTAGATGGCACTGTGTTTGTGTTGGACAGCTCCCAGAATGAAAGTATCTTTGTTCTTTTTAAATGCCTTTCGAAAATGCATACTGAATGTTCTCTAGGAGTTATGAAATATACAGCTTCTGGGTATGGCTTGACTTGCGCGGTATACGAAAAAAAGTAGCCCATTTTGCTATTCCAGGTCGAGATCTACAGTAATGTGATTCCAAACGGTTCAGCCGTTACGAAGATTATCAGTAACAAACATCCATACTTTCGTATTTATAATTATTAGAAAGAAATCAATTAAATTCCTCCTACGTCTACAAAACGAAGAAGGCTGAATAGGATAGTAGATTCCTACCTAGCAAACTGGATTAGGTTAGGTTTAAATAACTGTGTATCATTTTGATGATACACAGGAAAGTTAGTATGAGCAAGCGTAGACATCCTACATCCTACGAACGATGGATATAACGATAAAACGTTGATTACGGTGCGGTGATGAAATAAATAGTAAAACTTCCAAATAAAGTCTCCGTATTAGAAAACGGAAATAAAATTAGAGCATCAATAATCAATCAAACAGCAACTTTTCTCAAAACCCTTAAGAGTACTCTAACATAAACTCCTATCCTATTAATAGTCACTAGTAGTAGATCGCAGGTGTCTCCCGTCCGTCTGTCTATTCTTGGCCTCCATGTGATACTTGCGTCATGCACTAGTACCTAGGTACTCGAGAAACGTAGCGTTCCTCGTCATTCTTGACAGTTTTATAAAGAAACTCTCATGTTTATCGAGTGTTTTACTGTATGACGATCGTGATAGAAAGCGAGTAAGTTCGTATGAGTGAGTGGCCAATTAAGGTTTCCTGAAGGTTAACGTGCCATTCCACTAAAATTATTGAAAACTTTTAAGTGCCACCGGTCATCCAATTGGTGACACAATTGGTGACTTAGCTGATCAGGTAAGCTATACCGTGAGTGCTTCTTATAGAACGAGTCAGCAGTTGAGTAAAAACATCACGGAAAAAGTAAAGAGGAGTAGGTCACGAGAAAGAAGAGCGAAGTAGTGGTCGCACTAGCTTACCTACTACTTACCTACACGGGCATAAATATATCGCAGTTGTCTCAAATTGGGTTCTAAACTAAATAGTTTGTGTAACACCTCAGGTGTCTGAACACCTAGAGAAACTCTTCAGCGTAGCTTTTCATCAGACAACTGACATATCGAAAGGGCCAAGCAGTGAACAGACTTCACCAAAGAGTTTTTACGATCCTCAGCAACGAAAGAGGTATTCTTAAAAGTTACAGTAAATATTGAATTTCATCTGCAAATACCAACTGCCTGCAAAACTTACCCGTACTACAAAAGCTAGGTTGATGGGTGTTATCGATTGATGGTGGATGGTGGCGTTTGAGGGAGTATAGCTTATTGCTCAGCTGTCGATTACTACGAGCTGTTTCATAAATGATGAAGGAAACTAACACGTATAAAAAATTTAGTCATAATAGAAACATGTGAATACAAAATTTGTATTACATTTTTTTTTTTTTTTATTATTTTACATTCTTAACAAGAATGTAAAATTCCCACGTTTTTAGTATCAGACAATACTAAGCAGTCTTGATTTATAAACCGAGGTTGAATTCAGATGGCAAGATTGTAAGACAATGACTCCCGACTCCTTTATTATATCAACAATTAATTGTAGCGCCCCCTTGTGACATGTGACAATAAAACCTATTTAAAACATTACTTGAAATCATACAAGACGATTACAAAAATCATCAGTAGAGCCGTCTGAATGAATAAATAATAATAGGCAATCACACTAATAAGCGATCACCCTACAGTCATGATACCGTATAAACTACACTTTGTACCTAGCATAAAGATTATTTTCAAAAAGTATTAGGTTATTTACAGTCACGTACCTACGTGATTATCTTCTGTACTTATTTTCTGTACTTACTGAACACAAAATGATAAAGCTATTTTGTGTTTTAATAAAAAGTCAAGATGCGTTTTTATAAACTGAAAAAAAAAATAGGTTGTCTCATGCATGACTGATAGCAAAATTTATGTTTGTAAAAACATAAATTTTGCTATGCAGCACGGCAATTATTTTTCTTCTGATACAAATTACTTCACAATGGAATTGCATTGCCAGTCATAATAATTGTGTAGGATAGGGTAGATATAAGTACTATAGTGTATATAGTTATAGTTTTAATATAATATTTAATATAATGATCATAGCAAACGACTGGCACACGTAGAATGATGTCTGTACTGTACCAACTCTATTATAGAAACAACTATTTTTTACAGCAGGTAGCCAGTTGTTTTACCCTTGCTCATAATTTAAACGTTCTTGTCATCACTTATTTTTTATCGTGTCCAGACAGATTATTGCTTTTAACGCAAGTTTACCACTATTTCAACTAATTCCCTTCTCTATAAAACTTGATACGACTGGACTAATATGGTAGTAGGATATTGTTTGACAAAGAACGTGAAATCAGTTATGCAATCTCTACAATCTCCACAGTTTCCCAATATTATAAATTGCAGTCTCTCAATTTAATTTTTTTAATTTTATAGACGCTCAAAATACATAAAGCCTGAGATTTTTTGGATTCATAATGAAATCTGAGCAAAACACGCACAGCTTATAACGTATTTTGTTGAGTAAGACAGTTATCAGGACAAATTGTGAAGATAACGTGTGAGATGAGGAGCACAATGAAAACTGTGGGTCGTAGTAGGTCACGGTTAATTTATCTAAGCGACTGAAGAACATAATGGAGGCTTTGTCGAATAACACAATACCTAGCGTTAGTAAATCTCAGACAAAGATCACTTCGCCAAAAGTCAAAGTTAAAGTTTATTTATTTACTAGCTTCTGCCCACGGCTTCGCCCGCGTAAAGTAGCCTATGTGTTATTCTGATGTATAAGCTATATTACTGTAAAGTTTCATCAAAATCCGTTCAGTAGTTTTTGCATAAAAGAGGAATATATTAATATTATAAACTTTCACGTTTATAATATTAATAAAGTAGGATTTAAATCACAAGGATCATTTTGAAAAGTCAATTTTACTGCCTATTCCACTGTGACCAAGCCAGGAAAGGAAGGCAAGAAATAAAGCTGTCAACTATTTTTAATTATCTTTATTGTTTTAATAAAAAATATAAAGAAAATATGTTAAGTCTAAATTGTAGCATTTTTCATTATCATCCCTTATAATAAAGATGTCAACGTTTGGATGTCTGTTGCTAATAATCTTCGTAACGGCCAAAGTGTTTTGGATGAAATTTGGAACATTTTCGTGGCCTAGAATAACACAAAGGCTACTTTTCATCCGGGTAAAATCCTAATCTTGTCCCTTGAAAATCTATTTTTTAAAGTTAGGTCATGTTTCTGGTCCTATCAAAGATCTTTTATACGATGAGCTAGGTAAGGTACACCGACCAAGTAAGTAGTGAATATATCTATCCAGTCTGTTTTACTATTCGCCCACATTTCACCTAACTGTCCGCAGATCGTCCAATCCTGTCCGCAGAAAAGCCAATTGTAGAATATGCTCACCTGAGATAGTTAGGGTGTATTTTCACAGTCTGCATGCTCAACGCAGCAGTCACAGGCTTCGGCCACAGTCCGCCGAACCGGCCGCAGACTGTCCGACAGACGTCTAGGCTGGAGAACACTGGGCTGGTCACATTAACTTTGTCATCTGATGGTTGAGGATGTTCTGTTCGCTGGCAACCTTCACTTTGGATGCATTTGTACATCCATGATGGTCTGGAAAGACACGTTTTATATGAGACTGTGAAATAGAGAAGATAATATTTTGAGATTGGATTCCTATTCCTACATTTGTTCCTACTATTGGCGTCATTTGGAATCATAGAAGCATCATTTATTTGAGTAGATAATATCAGAGAATGCAGATGTAATTCAATAGTGTCTGTTAGGATTAGTTCCAAACGCGTTGGATAAAACCTTCTTGTTACAGCGAAGACTATATTATAGTTCCCATGTCTTTCATTAGTCACACACAAGAGATTACAAAATACCGACCTTCCGAAGAAGATTGGCGTGAACGTAGTTAACATAACCCAGTGGAACCTATTTCACGATGCAAAGATCGTGGGCTCAAACCACGGTAGCCAGCGTGCAGCAAAATTTACGGGATTTTTGTTAAGGAATAATTTGGTGCACCTAGCAATAGGAATTCCATGTGAGGAGAAGAGTAGTATTGAATATGAATATGGATGGATTAAAGGTATATATATAGCGATGACAAGAATAAGAAAGATGTCAGGATTGAAACTAAATCATAAAATAATGATATAACGACCTCAACCTAACCTAACCTAATATATAATTGCATATCCGGAAACGCACATTTCCACATCAGGCCAAACATAATGGACATTCTCGTATATTATAACATCTATACCTTCCTCTAGCTAGTGATTGGAACTTAAACCATTGGTACAACTGGACAAGAAACTTACTCATAGACGTGTGGAATGACGTCATCGTGGACGGAGTTGTCTTCGCTACAGTAGACGAAGTGAACAGCTATCAACACCAGCAGGAACTGCCAGCTAGCCATTTTGACCTAAAAAATATAAAACGCTGTAAAAAAAAATATACATGATTCGAATATTCCCTTGTTAAACAGGCCTAATTCAAAATCGATGAGTAATTTAAAACTCGTTACTTTAAACAGCAAATACATTGTTTGAGCTCCGTAGGTTCCTAACATAGAGGAACTAACCAATTGGTTATTAAGGTCGTACAAGGTCTTTGCTTGGAACAGAATGACAACCTATGAACCTAACTTTCAGAAATAAACTCAAAAGTGACATGACTAGGTTTTTATAAAACCCACGTCTTCGTCCATGAGCTTTTGTGTTATTTTACACAAAAGGTCCTGTTCCAAATTTCATCCAAATCGCTTTAGCTGTTACGGAAATGAATGAATGAAAATACTTTATTGTACACCATAAAATAACAACGTAAACAAAAAATAATATAACTAAAATTACAATGGGTGACTTTATCTCTTCCAGACAACCTTGGGATGGAGCGGAAAGTATGCAATTGTAAGAATGGTTGGCGGTGAACGTAATTATTAAATATAAGAGGAGATGCAATGCGATATACAAACATTCATACTTAGTCTTATGTAAATCCTATCTTATAAATATTATAATATTTATAAGATAGGATTTACATTGTGCTCTGATCAGCTAAATTATTAACCACACTTTTAGTGGCTCCATTTGCGTACCTACATACCAAATTAGGCCGTCCAAGCAAGTACTTTGAAGTTTTTAATGAGACGACGGATAGGGAATAGCTGGAATACCAGTTTGATTTGGAATACAAATGAGCTAAGCATTTACATGCAAGGAAGGACGATAAAAACGCAGTGGACCTATGTCAACATATCCATAATGGACTTCCATCCGTTTTCGTTGCGTAAATGCATTGCGTGCGAGTTGAATCGGTATGTGATAGTAACCTATATGCGGGTACTATCGAGTGGATAATTATTAATTCATTTATTGCAGAACATAATCCATATAACATTTTCAAAAACATCTTTTATTCACAAGACTTAATATAACATTCACATTGAAATATAATAGAAATAAAAATGACAAAAATATTAGGTACATGACTAACAAACACTAGGGTTCCCTGTGTCGAGGTTATCATGAACTACGTACCTTCTACAACTGAGTGTTGTTATTTTGAATATTTGTTCAACCCGGAACAAATATCTACAGAACTTTATAACAATTGTACCGCAACGGTAATCGAACCTGCACCTCTTGCGTCGCAGCCAGCTACTCGCCCGCCGCAGGACTTCTTTTACCTTGTGCAATGAAGCGTTTGTAGAGGCACGTTTTGCATAATACCTATAAGTAGTTTAATCAGTCATGTAGTTCCCATAATACAACCTATGCTTAGTTTGGGACTAGATGATCCTGTGTGAAACTGTCTAGCATTATTTATTTATTATTATTATTTTAATATGGAAAATAGTTACTTCACAGGCGCATATAACTTATCTCAAAATTTATTAGTTATTTTACACATACCTAAGCTCTATTTTAAAAATACTTTTCCTTGATGGGAATTATTCAATATGACCTCAATTCTTCACGCATGCTTATTTATTCAAATAGGTAAATATAATATTACTCTCCATTTATTTTCCTTACCCAATATATAATTGATTTAATGGTTTACTCCTCGACTGTACTTTACTGCTTAAATCGCTTGTACTTGAATAATTATTGGAATAGCACGGCATGGACACAGGACTTCCGATTCACGCGATGTTTTTATAATGATTTTATCGCCACGGAATCGTATGCAAACAATAACGACGGAACTGGTGTATCACCAGTTGCAGAAACGTTCGCTTTCCTTTTATGAATGTCGTTTTTAGCCGCTGAATAAATAACTTTAGAACCAAATGTGCAAACTCTCGCAAGATTGTTCGCACAACTTTCATTGTACAATTTTCGAATTTTGTCTGTCTTTTCTACCTTTGACGTAAATTCGACGAAATTCCCGTAAATGCGTTTGCCATATTAAGTGGTTGATGCTTTTGGTTCCGCACTAGGTCGAACATGTACCGCCATCGTGGGAGGCCGAACAAATGAAACTATCACCATAGAAAATAACATAAAACAGGACGAAACTAGAAACGAGGAAAGACAATCAAATACATAATCAGGCAATGCATTAGCATTGCTATTCAACGTGGCAATGCAGTCAGCTTGTTGGGAACGCTTCCGTCCAGTAGAGGTCTGGAGCAGTTGATCATTTGCAACGGTCTTTAGATGCTTCATTTTTATTTTTTGTGTATAGGTACCTACTTGTATCTACATAGTTGTCTGAATCCTAACCTACTATTATAAACGCGAAGTTTGTGAGGATGGATGTTTGTTACTGTTTCACACAAAAACTACTGAACGTATTTTGATGAAACTAATTACAGGAATATAATTTATACATCAGAATAACACATAGGCTACTTTTATCCGGGTACAACGTGGGCGAAGCCGTGGGCCTATGCCCTATTTATTTATGTATAAAAGCCTATGCTTTTATACATAAATAAAGTTATACCTAACAAAAGAATTGTGGGGGGTCTAGCTGGTAGGTAACTTACAAATATGATGGGCATTGCACATTTTTGTGGGTATGAATGTATTTCAATTAAAACACATTCATACTATAGGTATTCGTTGGACTATAAGATAATATAGTAATATATTAGTACAGGCACTTAATAATAAACGTGCATTAACATACTAACTAATTCTAATATCTACTTAAATAGTTTATTTGAATGATAAAAAAATATGTTTTTGGATGGTTGGATGTTTGTTGGCAAAAAAATCCGTAAAATCATAACTGATTTAGACGATATTTGGAACAGATACAGTTCGTGATAACGCCCATAGGCTATTCTATCCGAATACCACACGAGCGAAGCCGTGAACAGAGGCTAGTACATAATATATTTCATACCGACTATAGAACCCTATTGACTCTACCTCTCTACCAAATAACCAAATTTGTAGGTTCTAAACTAAGAGCGATAAGATATTATTCACTTAAAATCCTTTTAAAATGCAATAAACAAGTGTTGGGAAACACTGATCTGTTATGTTGTTTTCAATAGGCCAACAGTGATAAGATAATGCCTATCGTACCAAAGATCGCAACTGTCATTTAGACTTACCTATTATTATTTATAATACATATAATACATACATATCTACTTTGTAGCTAAGTCTAAATCCAGATTAATACTTATATGATATACCCACCTACCCAGCTAGTAAAACTATCCGTAGTTTGATAAGTGATTTATATACTGTAGGAAGGTGAACATTTACAGAATTAAAATGTTCAATTTCAGAAGTTTAACTTTTAATTCTGTATACCTATGTATTTTACATCAATTTTTTTTCTTTTCTTTTTTATATTTTATAGGTACTTATTAGTTGGTTATAAAATTCACAAACATTAGCAAATAACCTTATTAACTAATTTAAATTTAAAAAATAATTACACAACAGAGTAAAACTAGGCACTTTAAAAACAGAAAATATAATTAAAATGTCACACTAGAGTCACATACATGTATTACCTACCTAATATGACTACAGAGTTAAAATTAATTTAATACTTACTTTTAAATGTAAAAAATCCTTAATACGAACTAGCGACAAACTGCACAAACTTTATTTTAATTAACTTTTGTAACGGAATGAATCGTATAGGTAATTTGTTTTAAAGATTATTATTTAATATAAAGTTATGAGTCAGACGTTATAAGCGACAGCGGTAACCGTTTATATTATAAGATGAGAGGTAAACCAAAAAAATAATCAAAAAATATTGTTTTGACACATTATTAGGAGCCCTGAATCCTTGCATAGCGTTGTCCGAAACCTTTGTTTAAAACTCTATGCACTTCCATTCTAAATCGTATTGTAACTGCACCAATGGTGATAGCACGTGCAGTACATTTAGGAAAAACATCCCAGTTTCCCATTTCCGAAGATAGACGTAGATATCCGAAGCGCAAAACTTTTATCGTAGTACTATACCTAAATAAGTCTTTGCCTAAGCCTGTGCCTAAGCTAAGTGCAGATAGCAATTAAAAATTGTAGTCGTAATCATAAGTTACAGAGTACAAAGGTTTAGATAAAGCAGAAAATATAGGTAATTATTATTATGGTACTCGTAAGTGTAGGCGTCAAGGAAGGATTGACTACTAAAAACAACAATCATGTAAAATACCTACCCACAAAGCTTATTGCAAAGGCAATCAGCCTGAATACCAATGAAACTATAACTATTATCAAAGTAAGTACCTACCTAGGTACTTGCTATACTTACTCAACTTAAATGAAAGTGATGAATCGAAACGCGACTGCCGTCGCTACACTTTCTTCAGCGGTCACTTTCGAACATGCCAGTAGAGTTTAAATATTGTGCGATATTCTGAGCAAAACATAAAGTTCATTGATTTTTTAAATTGTTTCTCATTCGTTTTTATTTAAAAAATATACACTGAAAACCGGCTGCGTCTTTTTTTCTACTTCGAGCTCGAAACAAGGCTAAAACCGGCTTCGGTTTTGTCGTTTTATTTAAATATTGATTTACAAACTTATTTGTTTTATTTTTCGATTTGCACACAGAGGCTGTACTCACGTCCGAGGTCGCCCGTACTTTGTTAGGAGTTGTCGACTGCAGTTGGTTTTATTCAAGTTGTTATGTTGTTAATCAACGAATGGTAGGTAGGTACATCACATTATCGCTTTTTGATAACCGCGCGCGAACGCACGACCGTAAAGGCGTGAATCGAGAACCACTCTGATTGGGCGACTGAGTGAGTGAGCATGGTGGTAACCATACTTTTTGGCGGGAAGCAGATTGTGGTTAGATCATGAACTCAATAGAAAACGGAAGCACCTCATCCAATCTGAGGAATCGCTTTGTTAAAGTAAACAAATGGAAGCAGAGAATCCGTGCGATGCTCTACTTTTCGTTCAAGGGATCTCTGAACCAATATTTATAAAAGATTGACAGAAAGTACCTATTACTATGTATTGATTTAATTGATTTAAGATCAATGGATTCAATGTTTAATCTCATGTCAATTACATAGGTATAGTAAGTACCTATTATAATATCTGTGGCTAAGTACATTACCTATTGTTATTTTTTAAAATTTTCCAGCCAATATCGTTCGATTTGATTAGTTAGATTAGTTAGATTAGCCTTTTAGATACGGGCCGAAACATTTTTAATTCTCAGTCCGATAATCCAACACAATGTGCATTGCATTAAACATCACTCACATCTGAAACTACATTACCTACCTACCTATGTGATCGATACAATGAAATCGATAGGCAATGCAGACGTTAATGCGCCATAATAATCGTCCCGCTATTGTGTGTGGGCTTAATAACTGTAAATAACAGTCTTTGTTTTCCCTTTGACCTAGTACTACTTTAGAGTTGGTACCTATCTAGATTGCACGAGATAATAATAATATTTTTTTTTATTCAAAATCAAGCATTTATATAACCATAATCAATTAGAAAGAACAGAACATATTTCCATACATGTATTTGTAAGGCTTGGACTCGCACAGGTTTGTTTGCGGTGTCTACACTAAGTGCGAGACTTGTGCTGTAGACATTGCGTTACCTTCCATTGACTTGGACTTATTTGAAAGATGTTTAAAACTTTTCTTTACTTTTCTCATACAATTATCGTCTTTTGTAATAAACTAATAACAAAAGAACATGCAATTGTAATACGGATTGTGGATCAGTTGAGCTATCTATAGATCGTTTGCAACGGTCTTTAGATGGCTAGCTGTTTCATCTGTATTTTTAGTATATACCTACTTGTAAATAGTTGTATGACTAAATGTATTTCATTGTAATAATAACAATTCTGATAATATTCGTTTTTATTAGGTATAAATGTGTAGGTATTTGCATAATTTATGTAATAAGCAGGTACTTTATAAAATATAAAATTAAAATTTGTGTGTTGCAGTTCTAAGAAGTAGCATGTACTTTGGGTTCTTGTTGATAAGATTCAGAGTAGAGTCATCAATTAATTATTTTGGCAACTTATTTTCTTTCAATCTCTCATTCTAATCTGGTATATCTATTCTAAATTTCATTCAAATCGGTTGTGCCATTACGAAGACTATTAAAACAAACAACCAAATATCTAAACTTTTACATTTATAGGTTTTAAGTAAGTATCCACGTGATAACTAGAATCAAGATGCTTAAAATCATTCTGTTTCGATTTATTAATAGGTTGGTAGGAGAAATAGCCCTTCCAATGACGTCAATAGTGAACGAAGCCAATTCTACTCCTACGTTGTAACACGGACCACTTTGTATTGAGGTCACAACCACAATGGCATAAAAAATAAAATGTCATACTTACTCAAATAATAATTATTGCACGACATTTTTTATACCTACCTAGATAAAGAAGAATTGGGAAAGTCAGGCCAAAGAAGACCATGTTCGCAAGCGAAGATACCTACCTATAACGAGAGAGTGGCTTCTACCTGGCATGGACCATTCATGCCATGAAATGTGAGTGCGAGAAGTAGGTAAGCCCCGCACTTTTGCGTTTTCTGAATTCTAATACTTGTGCTGAATATTTGTTCTACATTGTTCCAAAATATTTTTCCTCAAGAGGAATTCATTTTCACTCTAGAGTGAAAATTACAGCTGAAAAGAAATGTGGGATTTAGGCACCTAACTAAACACAGCTTTGTCTCTTTCTGATAGATAGGTAGGTTATGGTATCAGGGCTGCCACCCGTCCCGATTTAGATGATCCTATCCCGCGTCCCGACGAATATCAATTTTGTCCCGTTTTTTGATAACACGAGACAATCGGTCAATTGACTCAGTCAGATCCACAGCACAAATGATGCCATTAGATCAATGGTCTAATATCTGAAATCGTTGCTCTGCAGATTAAATAAAAGCAGAATTGCAAACCTCTTCCCATGCTTACTTTTTTACATTATGATCACTATAGAGGTATACTGGGGCAATTAGGATCCGGATTGAACTAATAAGAAAGAATAAGTCGGATAGAATTACAAACTTAACTTTGTAGATGAAAAAATGATCGTCCATACATCGATATATATGTCATGGACTCATGGTCAATTCACCCAACAGTTACTACATCAAGTGTAACTGTTGGGTAATTGAAAGTGTGTAAGTTTGTAATCACAAAAAAACATGCGTGTTAAATATATATACATAAAACTAAAAATTAACAAACATTAGAACTAGGTACTTAGTAACTTAATTGGTAGGTCAATTACTAGAAACATTAGAAGCTGCAAAAGTACTGAGCAGGTTCTAGGTAGGTACCTACCTACCTATAGATAGGTACTTCTTTTAACAAGGACTACAAAATGACAATAAACGTTTCCGGATCCGAAGTCGATTACCGAACCCAGCAGCGCCCACACGTCTCGCAGTCACTACATTTAGCTAGATAAATAAGTTTTTAATTTGTTTTACACACTAAATTATATGTGGTAGGTATTTATCATCTTATGGATATATATATA
Organism: Perizoma flavofasciatum; assembly: GCA_958496245.1. Taxonomy (NCBI): domain Eukaryota; kingdom Metazoa; phylum Arthropoda; class Insecta; order Lepidoptera; family Geometridae; genus Perizoma; species Perizoma flavofasciatum. The sequence continues at coordinate 8,999,535 of OY292431.1, forward strand.
TAAATATGTCCACATACTGTGTTGCCTGTAAGAAAAGAATAATAATTATTAAAATGAGATGAGATTTCGTAATTTTTTTGTAATTTTCACAAAAATACCACAAGATTTCACGATGTAGAAAGACATTAGGTAGGTACATATGCTACTATGTTGTACCCATCTAGATATATTACTAATATTATAAAGAGGTAAAGTTTGTTTAAAGGTCGTAATCTCCGAAACTACTTTGGTAGGTACCTACCTATCTGAGTTCAAATAATATTTGGTCAAAATTAAGAGTGGACTTTCAGAGTGGGCATATTATCCCGTTCGAATAAGGAATTTTCGTGGAGACCAATTTTTCGACGCAAGTCTACGAAAACACGGTCAAGCGAATGTGTTTCTTACGCATTGGCAACTTATTATCCGGTTACCACGAAGGCGAAGCCGTGCGCAGAAGGGCTAGTATTTAATTAATCACACAGAAGGTAAATTACACAGATACTTACCTACTACAGCTACAGCTACCTACTTACCCATAAACATAGGTTACCCGGAAACAAGATTTTGATACCTTTATCACTTCCAATGTGACTCTTGTTTTCAATACAGCAGCGCGGCTCACACAATGGATGGCGCGGTTTCTTCAGTTTATTTTTCTTCATCGGAAGTACCTAGGCTAGGGCCTGTTCGACATTCAGACTTAATACCTATTTCGATACTAAAATCTGTAAGTCGCGGATGTGAAATAGTATTGGTATAGCAACTTACTTATCACTAGCATTAGTGATGTCAGAATGAAAAAACGGGTAGGCACGGTGGCGCTTTTGGCAGATAGAAACGCGCCCGCCCGGCTTTGGCCTACCAGACGTCAGGACGTCAAAGCTCACTCACGGATGTTAATCACTCACTGTGAAATAAAGCTCACTCGCGACATATCGCTAGATTAACATCGGTCAGTGAGCTTTGATTTATCAGTGCATGCATTATATCAGATTAATACTGATGCGTTAGGCCCGTATGCGGAGCTTGACCAATGTCCGAACCAGCGGGTAAGAGTCAGAACCAGCTGACTTATATCAGACTATTAAGCGAGGCTCGGGGTGGCTATAGAGGAGGTTGGAGGCTACACCGGAGCGATTCCCCCGAATTTTTACGATCAGTATAGCCTGTTAGGTTTTCAGACTAATAATAACATAATATCTCCAGCAGCTGAACGACCATATCCTAAAAAGGTTTTTAAAGAAAAGACATCTAAGAAAGGAAGAGAAAAAGGAAAATCCGGGGTTAATACATAAAACGAGAAATTAAATTGATGAAGCAACAAGCAAAGGGGTTGAAAACGACAAAGATTTTATTGGGACTCGCAGAAAATAAAAAACCTAAAAAGAAATAAGTCTACTGTTCTCCTTCGAAGCCACTGTCAGATTCTGATTCCAGAGAGAATGAGTTGCTGAAATTAAGTGATAATGATGATAAAGAGTCAGACGATGAAAGTGGAGAAGAGTTTGACGTTCCTAATCCAGAAAATATAAATATTGGGGATTTCCTTCTTATTAAATTTTAAAAGAAGAAATCTGTAGGTACTAGGTACATTATGTAGCCAAAGTAATTTCTTAATACAATTTGACTGAATACCAAGTGTTATATCTCAAAAAAAATCCTAGGGCTTATATTTTTATTTTCCCAGAAGACAAATCAAGCATTGATTTTGGAGATGTTGTTTTACAATTAATTGCCTAAGCCAAATTTCACAAAAGGCGCAGCTCGAACATCATCTATGTATACTTTTTCAGTTGCCTTAAGTGCATACAATGTGCAATAAAAGTAGCAATATGATCGTTCTTAATAATATTAACTTTATTATTTATGTTAACGTATTAGAGTTTTTACGATTGTTTTGTTTTTACTTTTTGAGTTTTATTTATATTTATATATGAATAATATTCTAAACTGTTAATTTAGTTAAGTAACAAGTAATTTGTAAGACTGATTATGGTAGGTAGGTATCTTCACAATAAAAAGAATAATTTTTCAAGAAAGTCTTATAATTTAACCATTTTCACACAACTTTTACTCTGTATTAAAGTACCCCACGTGATGTATCTAAAAGTGGGGCAGAATGATTCAAACTATTTTTTTTACAAAACACGTATTTTTCCCGTTCATTGTTATCTTTGACATCATAATATTTATACATTTGGCTAAACGTTCAGTTGAAAATAAATTAAAAATATTATGTATATTCACATATTATTACATTTTAATTTTTTATGAATCAATCTCCCCACCTCCCCCTAAGTATTGCTTATTCTATGTTTGTGCAGTGCATCACAATAGACGGTATCCCGTTGAGCTGCGTCTGATCTGGCCCCATTATCTCGGTCCCGTTAAATGCACCGTGGGAGTCATGGTGTGAAACGCCACTGTAGTAGGTACCTATGTAGTCATAGGTACATAAGTCGAATTTGTGCTTGAATAAGGATGAGGAAGGATAGGTAGGTAGGTATATCATCTGCTGCGCCTGTACAAAAAACTAAGTAGGTAAGTATGTATGTATGTACCTACCTAACCGAATTATGTATTTTATGGTTGTCAAAAACCATGAAATTCCTTCAATTGATTGCATAGGACGTGGGTAGTAAGATACCTAGGTAGGTTACTAGACACTACCTTGCTCAAAGTCGTAGAAGAAGAAGAGTCCTTGAATCATAATTATTCACACTCGTTAAGATTAGTAGGTAGCATTTTCTTGTTATACTGTACGCTTACAATTTTTTTTAAATAAATAATTCTAATAATAATTCTAGGTACCTACATATCTAAATAGGTATGCATTTAAGTACCTAACTAGATACCTACATATGTAACTACACACACATTCTTTTTGTTTTTGTTTACAATGCAGGAGTGGCGGTGTCATTTAGGTATGTTAGGTATGATAAATTATACGTTATATGGTACGTTACGTACCTACCTATTATAGTTGTTGATAAATAAACTGGAGAAGTACCTACCTACCTATTTGTGGCATCCTGAATTGTATAACATGTTTATCAAAACATAGTTTCTTCTACCTAAGTACCTACCTGCCTAGGTTACGTTACACTCTACCTATCTATAGGCACCTATCAAAGACAGGACTAGGAATGTAATAAGTACCTACCTACCTAATATAAAGCTTAGGAAATGACCTACCTACCTACATAAGAAATATGTAATACATACCTACCTATGTAGGTACAATAATCCATAAGGTTATCGGCACTTGCAGAATGTACCGCTGAAACGCGACAGCCTCAGCAGCATACCTACTAAAACCATTGTTGTATTGGATCCGTAGTATATTTCTGGCAATTCTGCTAGCATTTTGGGAACGCAACCGTCTGGTATGTACATTCTTAAATAAATTAGGTATGCTATTTGTGTTAAGTTTCTAATATTTGACATTAATATCACTTCACTTCACTTCTTGATTATGGCTTTTGTAAATAATATAAATATAATTTGACATTAATATCAACCTCTTATTTGACCGTGACAGCTAACTGACAGACATGCAGTCAATCAAGTTGACCGAACTGAATGACACTACTGATGTGCTGACTGACTGACAATAGCTGGAAATTTTTAGGTTGGTCTCGTAATCCGTGTGTGGAATTTACGTTTATTTTTTTAATTTTTGAAATAAATTATACAATGTATACTGTCTCTAAAGGGCCCAGCAAGATCGTTGCCAAAACTCGAAGAGGTAGTTATTTGCAGATCGTGTCCAAAATGTATTGTTTTGTTAGCCGCCCTATGATCATGTGAGATGAATTTTAAACACCTATTTGATTTGCAGGCCTCTCACAGAACTTGGAAAGACTGGATAGTCGCAAAGATCATAACAGGAAGTCTTCTGAGTCTGATAATGGAGAAATTATTAAGTAAGTTACCTATTAACTTAGTTTCGTAAAGAATTTATAGATTTCATCACTGTTTTACATAACCTCCTAGCATTGATCAATGATGTTTGTATTTTACAGATTTTTCACGTTTTTATAATAATTTAGAATGAAGGACCGATATTGGCATTTATAATTGAGCGCTTCTTTACTTGAAATGGCACATAGGGTTATTGTTTTTGGCTGTAGCAGTTGCTAGGCTTTGTCGGAAGCTTTTAGAATATGTTTTTAAAATCTGCTAGCAAGCTTTTAGAATAGATTGTTAACCCTGAAGAATGAAATTGTCAGGTAGTGGAAGATTTAATGTCCATTTTATTGTTTTCAGTATGCCCAAACCAACATTTCATTCCAATGGCAAAAAAACAGTTCATCAAAGAATACAGCACCATATTATAACACCGCAGCATGAAGAAATAATTCGTTTTATAAGTGAAAGTAAGTTCAAAACATTTGAATTGAATTTTTTGGCATTGGTGCATACGCTCCTCTTGGGGTTGTATGTGAAAATCCCATTAGTCAACTGATTAAATTCATTGTCAAGTTAGTTATTTATGGTTGTCTGGAAGAGATCTCTGTCTATTGAATAAATGTGTGAAACTATAATCACCTTATTGGACACACAAAGAAAATAAAGTGATTATTCACACATCTATTTAAAAGTGTAGGTGACACAGATAAAATACTTTTGTAGGTATTTTAAGTGTGAAAATATTGGCTTATTGCGAAGATAAATGTTAGTGGAATGAATACCTGGCCTATGGAATGAAATACAGCATTTGCTAATCCTACCCTATATTCTGCTTGGATAAGGCAGGTGATGACTTGCCATCCATCTTGATTATTATTGATAAAATTTATTTTTAATTGATCTAGAAATAGCCATTTTATTCCCAATACATTCCTTTTCATACTAACCGTTGTGTCTTATTTTTTTTAGCTTGGACACAATCAGCTTATGGTGATAGTGAGCCATCTACCCCTACAAGTACCATTGGTAAGTATTTTCAGTTTAATCTCAATAATCTATAATAATAATAATAATGCTGGACATTTTCACACACCATCATCTAGCCCCTAAGTAAGCAGAGCTTGTGTTATGGGAACTACATGACTGATATACCTACTACTTATACATGTATACTATTTTTTTGTAAATACATATTTTACATAGAAAATATCCAGACCCCAGAAAAATATCTGCAGATCATACAATCTTTTGTCCCGCGGCGGGAATTGAACCCGCCAATCTAATTGGGGGATAGGATTCGTGCTATGGTCATAAAGACGGACAGATATTGTGGCTGTGCTGAGCAAACATTTAATAACTATGTTGCACCTATCAACAAATAATTTTAAAACAGAAAAACACAGATAAAAACAAATTAACTTAATAGTTTGCGACATCTCACATGCACATTGTATGACCTTTTATCTAAAAAAAGCGAACCAATCTGTTTTCAGCAATGACATAATTTTTGTACAAGCTATAGGAAGGTTAGGTATAGCTAAGAAGTATACAAGATTGCAAACAAGATTCGTAAACTCTTATCATAACATAATGCAGTTTTGCAGTGATTGAATCATTGTTTTTGAGTTCTTATCGTTAAAGTCTATTTCTGTTGGTTGTTATTAATATAAGATCATTGATGGATATTATGGTACTGATGGGGAAGAAAGGTTCTCGAATGGCGACTACATATTGGAGGGCTAATTTCTGTTAGAATGCATTATAAAATAAACTAACCAAACCATTATTAAAATAAATAATAATAAAAAATGTTTATTCAGAGGGGCATTTACAACAATATACTTGAGGGTTGGACCTGTTTGCATGAATTTAGAGTTATATATGTTGCTAAACGACCTCTGTGGCGCAGTGGGCGAAGGCCCGCCTGAGACGCAGAAGGTTGCGGGTTCGATTCCCGCTGCGGGACAGATGTTTGTATGATCTGCAAATATTTGTCTCAGGTCTGGGTGTTTTCTATGTATAATATGTATGTATTTACAAAAAAATGTATATAAGTAGTATATCAGTCATGTAGTTCCCATAATACAAGCTCTGCTTAGTTTGGGGCTAGATGATGCTGTGTGAAAATGTCCAGCATTATTTATTATTTATAGGCTGTACTAGATAGGCCATCTACGAAACCAACACCATTCTTCATAAATAATCCTACTTATATTATAAATGTGAAAGCTTGTGAGGATGAATGTTTGTTACTCTTTCACGCAAAAACTACTGAACGGATTTTGATGAAACTTTACAGTAATTTAGCTTATTGTATCAGAATAACACCTAGGCTACTTTATATCCGGATACCACGCGGGCGAAGCCGTGGGCAGAAGCTAGCTCTTCAGAATAAATATTAATCATACAGATGCTATGTATGATTAATCACACAATTTCCCATTACAGATTCAGGCAGCTCATCACCGGCCCCTCCAACCAACTTGTACTATCAGGATGATGCCCCCAGCCCGATGCTCAATGACTTCAAGCCATTTGACCTGGAGACATGGTGGGGCAAACGCCTCTTCCAAAACATCACAAACTCCCTCTAAGAAGATAAGCAACAGAAAGGAATATACTTTACGGTAGCGTAAGTCACAATCATTTGTAGTTTACTAAATTTTGTACAGTCTTCTGTTCGTCTTATCACCGGCTGTTTGGGCCCTGGTCAGTGTCCTGCCCAGCAGTATTGTTTGTCATTATCTTCAAAACTATCATCAGTGGACGACCATAATAATCAACTTAACAATAAGACTTCTTATTGTTGGAATTTAAATCACTCTTCAAATTTCGTCCAATAAAAGTGCATGCCTAGTTATATCAACATCACTATCAGTACTATGATCAGTTATAAGTTTATGACAGTTATAACCATAGGCCCCGCAGGTTGATTTAGCCCTAAAATAGTCCCAGTGGCCCTGTGACGGTGGGAGAACCAGTCTGTGAAAGGATTCAGTGCGTCTCGAATAGGCTCCTTTAATACATAGATCATTTTATACAATGATTATAAAGGAATTTTACGCTTTTATTTAAAGCAGTATCCATATTCCAATAATAAGGGCTGAACTACTGACACGTAAGATAATTGAAGTGAGATACGGGCTCTCTTAATTTATATGCGAGTTCAAATTCATTATAGATGGCGCCACTGAAACGTATACTTACATAATGTCAAAATATTTCTAGCCCTGTTATTACAAGTTTTAGATATCAATCATTATGGATTGTACGATATATTCACTTAAATATGACTTTTGATAAATACTTGTTCATACCTAATAACAACATATTATGAAGACATTATGAAGATCAAAAATGAATTTAATAAAAGATTGAAGTACTGTTCAACAAAATGTTTTTCCCATGCACTTTTATACTGTTGATTTTTACATTTTACTCATTCTTTCCTTATATGTTTTATAGGGTTTAATAATATGTTTGTCCTATTAACTAGGCAGTCTAAAACTTTGAAACCCTAAAATCATCTAAGAAAGCTTGTCCTGTAAGGCTTTGTTTGACTGTTTGCATGAAATCAGAGTTACATGCAAATAAATTGTATTAATCTTTAAAAGTATTTTCCTCCTACTGTTGACAAGTTTTATATTAGCCAGTGGGTACAAAATGAACTTGAAATGAATAATGTATATTAAAATAATATCATTGGGATGACCTCTTATCATAATTATTTTATCTACCTGTACTATATCTTTTATATGAATAATATCATTTTTGATCTAAAATACCCGTCTGATATCTGACTTTTATTTTGGTATTTATGTATAAAAAAAACTGTTAGAAATATTGTTTAAAACTGAAACCTTATCACCTTTGACAGCTATTTAAAAATGTTGTAAAATAAATTAAGTAAGCTACAGTTGATTGTGGATCTCAGTAGGTATTTCATATTGTAAGTGAAAAATTTCCAAAAGCTCAAATTTGCTATAACATCACAGCGAGCCAATGTTCTTCTGCAGATTATTATGTGAATGTTTGTTTTATAATACATATAATACGCATGTTGCATCTTGTTCAGTGTAAAAATAGTTCTATGGCTCCACAATTTAAAAAATAAAAATAAACATCGGCTTTGAAAGCAAAATGCGTGCCTACTGTACTCTTAATACGTTTTGAAATCGCATCACATTCTTATCAATACCAAAGACTTGTAATGTTCCAAAAAACTTAACCGAAAATAATGGAGCCAAATGAAAAATAAAAAATTTGTTGAGTAGTTTTAAACAAGTATACTTACCCCTTAATTGCAATTTACGATCAATTTTTTAAACAATAAAATTGCTGAAAACATTTGTCAGTCAGTTAAAGAATACAAAAGACAATAGATATAGGAATTAAGAGTTAATAATATAAGTGCCTCAATACAACAAAAAAAAAAGCAATAAAGAAAATAGATTTATATTATGTACAGAGCTAATTTATACAAAAGTTTATTTAAAAATGTTTACGAAATTTTTTATTGTTCAAAATCATGTGACGTTTTATTTTAATTCTTCATGAATTTTACTGTAGTGTTGAGTGTAAGTATATAGATTACCTATGTTGTTATTTCACAAATAATATATTTTATCACTGTTACTGAATCAGTATTTAAGCAATGTATGGTAGCTTTTTAAAATAAGTTTGATGAAATGTTTTTTTTTGCTAAAAGCCTCGCATATTCTTAAGAAAACTATCTCCTAATCTTTTATGTCAGGTTTTGTGAGATAAAACAAGCTTTGTTTACTTTAGGGTTAGGGATGATGATGTTTGAAAAATGACCAGCATTATTTATTTATTAACAAGGGGTTTATGATCTGTGGCAGCCTAGTTTGACAGTGTGAGAAGCCAATTTGTATGTAAATTGATTTCTCAGACCGTTTAACTACGCAATCACTTAAAAAAAGTAAAACCTTTCATTGAAATGACAAACCCCATTTAAAATCGCTGTCTTTGAAACTAGACGAATTCAAGACGATTACCTAGTGACCAAGCATAAACAAATCAGATAACTCTGCTTTGTATTTTTTTTGGCTACTTCCCCCCACATCCAAGCCCATTGTTCTCGGAAAAGAAAACTTTCATACATTTGTTCCGTTATTTATCATAAAAGATAATTAAATCTTTAAAAAAGGTATGATTCAAATTCAAATGTACTTACCTATAATGACATTCAAGAGCCATGGTATAGCCAAGCATTATTTTAGACTCGCAACTTAAAGATTGAACATCGTCGTCATGATACAAATAAATAAAGCCCTGAAGCCTTGCTTATGTTGACTGTACTAAAATATTTCGTGGGTGTGAGTGGGAATATTTTTTAAAATTTAATAAATGCTGCTTCATGTGACTGGGAATATTTTTTGGATGTGGTGGGAAGTAGCCTTTTTTTTGATAATGATTTTTTATTCAGCTTAATAGCCTGGTGCCAGTTGAAAATGGGCTTGCTTGCTTTGCTTTGTAACTGTAAATAACAGCTTTCAATGTTTTTCTCCAAAAATAAGGGACTTGTCGTTAATCACTTTTTAAATTAACGTTAGATGTAGAGTTGGTATCTAATTGGCACCGTAAAATGATCAAATTGAGCGAAAACACAGTACGCCTACTCCATCTAGTTTATTATCCATTGATGAGTCCTGCCATGCACCTTCCATCATCATATCAGCTTGTCTCCATAAATTTGTATTGTCATTTGAACCTGGCAGATATGCAAAACAACCATAAGCATTTACATGAAAAAAACTGCGTTGTTCGTCTAAAAATCATATCTAATGACGTCCAAAATTTTGTAAAACATTTGATTTATTATATTTACCTTTTTTTTACTTTAATTTGATTAAATAATGCGAGGTTTTTATGATCTAATTATATACTATGTCTTCCACAAAAATCGAATCATTGCAATCATGTTATTAATCTTTGGAATATTGGTGTTATTACATAAGATTCTATGTATTTTATATCTGCAGCCATGTTTACATAAGGTGACGAATATCAAAATGTTATTTGTCTTCTATATCCATAACAATTATATTGCTATCGTAAATTGTTGTGTCTAACTCTATGATCAAGATAAACGATTATTTATCATGCTAATAATTAAGCGGCCATTTAACTTCAAAGACTACCATTTCAAATTGAAAAATAAAATATTCTGGATTTTTCTGTTTATCCCCATGATCGCAATCCTCAATTGTAACTTCCGGTGTTAGTGCAATAGGTTAATAATCTTGAGGAACGAATACTTTCGGCAGTCGTGCAATAAACTGCCATACAGGTGCAATCGATCAGTTATTATTTTATATTGTCTGAAAATGTTTTCGTATCATAATTATCTTAAAACGTCCTAAGAACCTTATGCTTAAACTCAACTGAGGGATGGTTTTCTTATCTAGTTATTTTGTATAATTATTTGCATTAAATAAAGTTATAGTGCCTACTTTATATTTTAATGTAGTTTGCAGAGAGTATACAAAAAAGTAAGTAAAGGATCTTGCATGCTTATTCGCCAATGAAATATTTTGGCATATTAGTGTGCTAGGTGCTTTAGGTAGGTACGCAATAAGCAACAGATACACGAATTGTAGCCTTTTTTATCCTATTAGGTGATTATATTTGAGTAGTTTTAACGCAGGAGAATATTTTAGACTGATTTAGTTATAAAAAGTTATGCTTTTTGTTGTAGTTGAATAAACCATCTGACAATGTTCGTCGCATTTTATTACATATATACCACACCACACTTTAGTGATTCATATTATTATAATTTATTGTTTTTTATTTCACGAATTCCTTAATATCGAATATCGTTTTAGCGAATGTCCTCTCAGTTTAACCACCACTAGTGATTTATTAGAGACATACAAGTATGCACATATCCATCAAATCACCACGTGTTCTACGTTGTTCCAATGATGTGAGTCACAATTCTTTCGAGTCGGTGCTCATAGGGATGTCTTTTAAGGGCTAGTACCTTTTTGTCCATCGTGTCGTTATTTTTTGTTGTCATGTGAAAGCGCCCATTTGTATAATCTCTTTAAAAGACGATTTCTTGCAAAATATCGACGTCAAGATACCTATTTTGCAACTTTTTTGGTAAAAGAAGAAAAGTAGACAGCGAATATATGAGTTTATATTGTACGTTGACAGCTGTCATAAGTCAAAGTTGTTGTAAAAATACGTTAGCATCCTAGTAGTCTTTGAAAAACACATAAATATTTGCCTCGCTTAGCACGAAAACTTACCTATATACCAAACTGAATTTACTCTATACCTCTTTAACTCTCTAATTTTTGTTTAACAAGTATCAGGGGAATTCATTTGAACTCTTCAGCTCAATGCAAAGAGTCAACATTAAAAATAATCTGATTACGCCAGAGAACCTTAAATGCACCGAAGTCAATAACTGCTATGTAAGTTATATAAGGCTGAATAACACCTAACAGTCACGTATAAACCCCCCACAAAAGGTTTCCCTGAGTCGTGGCTTGGTTTTTTTACGATCCTTCATTCAGCTTTTGTACCATGTAAACTAGCTTGTTAGAGAATTCAGCGTGCGTCTCCTTTCATATATTCTTCATTCATTGATTGGTCTGAAAGAGTCCCAAAAGTATGAAAATAGGTTGCCTGGTGTGGACTCATAAGTATTACCTACAGATAGATGACGTCCGCCAAAAGAATTTCCTCAACGGGCTCGCGAATGCTCGTAACATCCTCACGAACCTCGAGGACAGCCTCCACAAGTCCAGCGCGTACGAGAAGAAACGGCTTCGCTGTAAAGCGACGCATGCCCATACACACGACGGCGAAGAGTGGTGGGATGACGGGTTTTCAAAAGAAGCTGATGAGCATGATGAAACTATGAGCTCTCAGTCCAATTCCAAAGGTTAGCGGGGTACCACATAATAAGTTCGTTCGTTCGCGATGTGTGGAAAAACATTTTTACAACCGCAAAGTTAAGTTTGTCTTTCAATCTGACTTTCTTTACGTTAGAGCAATGTTTGTTGCTTTCATGGATTATGAAATGGAGTGATATTAATAATTTTGGTGAACATACAAGCTTATAAGGAAGCTTCGGTGCGCGAGTCAGTCTCGCACTTGTCCGGCATTTTTAACGTTCAAGAACGGAGGCTACTCAATATATTTTGGCATAGCAATGGTATTATATAGCAGGCCAACTAGTCAAAAAGTGCTCAGATTTTTTTAAGTTGTTAAGTAGGTATGCCTTTTTCAAAAAAAAAATCGTTTGATTAGTATCAAACGAAGTTTTTTATAGTTCAAAGCAATTTAATTGATTCTGTTATGATGCATATAATAATAATGCTGGAATTTTTCACACAGCATCATCTAGCCCCAAACTAAGCAGAGCTTGTATAATAGGAACTACATGGCTGTTATAGGTACTACTTATATGTTTTTCTTGTAAATACTTACAATTATTATACATATAAAACACCCAGAACCCGAGACATTTACAGATTTTAATATTTGCAAATCATACAAACATTTGTCTTGTGGCGGGAATCGCACCCGCAACCTTCGTCTCACGCGGGCCTTCGCCCACTGCGCCACAGGGGTCGTCATGTTCATCATTATTATTTTAGCATTGAAGAAGGCATCCAGTTACCAAGTGGATCTCGCGGAGTCATGGTCCACCATGAGCATCGTGTGCCTTCAATACCAGTGAGTTAAGACTGACTTCAGAAATATAACCCTTTGTGCTATCACCCTGCAGAAGTTCACGGCTGGACATATAAGGTACCGAGCCCTAAGATGGCCCACATTTTGACATATAGCTATAAACTGGAGAAAATAGATTATTTACTGATATAATCGTAAGTAGGACGTAGGTTTTTTATATTCCAAAGCTATATTCTGAAAATTCACCAATTTTTTCCTACATTTTCGCTGTAAAAAACCTTATACACATAGTGGTCTAAGATGGCCCGCAATATTAAATTCAAAAATAACGTGAATTTGAGGTTTGCTCGTGTTTTTCATTAAACAATCACTTTGTATAGAGGTTTATGGTGAGGTTTACGTATCTTGTTCTGAATCTAATTTTTTTTTGTCATGGGACTTAGATCTATTAAAACTAAAAATAGCCATAAAACCAAAATCTTTGATTTTATTTAAAAAACTATTACACTTTTCTTAGTTATGCAACTAATTTTTTAATTAAAAATACAAAAATATAAAAAATATAAATTGCCCGGGCCATCTTAGGCTTATATAGAGTGGTCCAACATAGGACCATTTTTGGTAATGGTTAAAACAGCAAAAAATTCACAATGAATAGGTAAAGCAAAGACACTTTACTGAATTAAATGCACAAAAGTTTATTCGTCATGGTCCACTAGTTAAAACAAACGAATAAATACTAGAAACGCCAAAATAAAAAAAATATTTACCGAAGCGAGGTTATAACTCGTCAAACTGACACGACGTCAATAACAAACTGATGTCTGCTGTCAAAATGGCGGCTTGCTTCCGTTCGTTTGGAATTTCCATTCATCCATTGTTTATGGATGCTTTCACACATTTCCGCGAAATTTTAATGGTTTTGAATCAGTGGAAATACATTTTATTTAAAGTGGGCTATCTTATGTACCGGGCCATCTTAGGGCAAAGTACCTTACATCGCCTAAAGAGAACAATCTTGGGCTACCAACTTCCCGTATCCTTTGAGGCCCACTTGCATGACAAAGGTTGGCATTTTACTCTGGGTTACGATTTAACACGTCAATTGCACGGTATAAAATGACCTGCGTAGTATATTTTTTTCACAACACAACACTGGCTCACGTAAGTGTCTCTAAGATGCTAATAATTTATCGGTCTATCCATTGGACCCTGCTTTGTGCTATAGAGTTTGGTCATATCTCTCTTACCATTCTATAGATACGAAGAGTTATCGAAACGCTACGAGTCTCTTCTGCACGCTTACAACGACAAATGCAGTGGCGTCACTACTCGGGACAAGGCACTAGCCCACTTGAAGCAACGCGCAGGCGTCATGCATGCTCAGCTTGCGCACGCGCATAAAGCATTGCTCTCTGTGGCGGACAAGTACTTGACCCTGAAGGAGAGGAGGAACATTCAGGTGATCCTATTAAACTACTTACTCATTATTATGTCGTTTCATTGGATCTTTTTTTTAAAGAGACGTTACTCATATAATGATGGAACAGAGATTTATGATGGTACGAATTTAGAGCTAGGTATGTTGCGTGTTAAAAGACTTTTAGGTTAAGTTAGGTGAATAGACAATGCTTTGGGCTCCTCGCTCTTTCTAAGTAGAGACTTGTAACGTAGACGAGAGGGATTTCTGCTTCAGCTAGTGTAGGAAACTTTCACTTTAAATCATTCAGAAATACATTTTAATTTGTTGTACATAAACCAGAAAACAAAAATAATGCGCTATAACTAACCTAATCCTGCTTACGACTCTTATAATGGATATCCTCAGGTCCATACTCAGTAGGTATACGCAGATCTCAGAAAATACCACCAAGTAGAGGGTAGAGAGAAGCACGATAATTTGGCACATGCCCACGTTCAGCATAGTAGTAAGCATTCCACGTGACAGGTTGCAAGCGCAATGGAAACCAATGATACATGTCTTCGCACTTTTTGTTCTAGGGCATGCCGAATCATTACGAACAATATTTATCTTCGATGTTCTGAGAAGTTTTCACGTGCACGTATTTTGTCAAATGGAAAAATCCATCGTTTTCCAACCCACGCGAAGGTCGTGGTCTTAATCGGAAGTCGTGGTAGTATGTTTGGTAATTAATATCCGCAACGGCAGAACCGATTTGAAAAAAAATTGAAACAGGTATGGTTCGTGGCCTAAACACATCGGCTACTTTTAATCTAAGTACCACGCGGGCGAAGCCGTGGGTAGAGACTGTTTGAGACAGAGAGTTGTTTATAACACGTGCTTTTCCCACAGCTGTGTCTGTACGAAAAGAAGATTGAATTCCTTAAAGGTCGTGTCCGCGAAGTGATATCAGCCGTTGATCGCAAGCGTCTCCAACTGGACAACCAATTCTCCAGGAACATGGCTGCTGAACTGGATTCGGATTACGCGTTACTGCTAGCTGAGGTTAACGGCTTTTCTATTTTTGGAATTGTGGCTGCAGGATTAGGCATGGACGTGTCTTAAGGTCATTTTTAATCGACTTTAAAATAAGGAGATGGTGCTAATTAATCTGTTTTTTTATGTTACGCGATATTTTCGCCCGTTGTGAATGGATTTTATTGATTCTTTTTTTAAAAGGTAGAGTATTCTTCAAGAGTGGTTCGTATAATTTTTATGAAAAAATCCTACTCCTTAAGGTGAAGAAATGGGGGATGAAATTTCATATTGGCTTTTTATCAGCTTCTCGTTATTTGAAGTCGGTTTGAATTTTTTCCTTAAAAAACATAAGAAGGCCATAAAGCCCGTATTTCTGAAGAAAACCGAATCATGACTCACAAATAAATAATGTAACTGAAACTTTATTTTTAGATGAGAAAGTGCAACCAGCTTTTCATGGAGAACCTGCAACTGAAAGCTCGCCTGGAAGAACTGATGCCAGGATCTGTCAACTGGAATAAATAATATGTTCCCTATTAGTTGACTAGTAAAAGGTAGGTTCTACTTATTGTGATATTGTGAAGCTTTGGTTAGTAGATAATTACATTTCCTCTTAGGTATCTGGTTTCTTTTTTATGTTGTTTATATATAGCAATTCAAAAAAAGTCAAATGCCGACGTCAAATAACAAAAAAAAATATAAAAAGTCTGATATGAAGTTACCCATTTTTTCAACCTTAGAAGGGGGTTTTAAAAAAAAAACAGATAAGATTGTTGATTACCAAAGATGAAGAATACAGATTCACAATGTACCTCTATACAGAATATTCAGATAGGATAGGTACTGCATACTAAGTGAAATTTTTAACGAGACCCAAACTAAGCGTGAGCTTGTAAAAAGAACATTAAAATTGGTTTTAATAATTCTTTTTTTAATGGGTACACAACTGACGAAGATATCGCGTAACCTAAACAAAAACATACATACATTATATGATAATAATTAAATCGCGATGTTCGCGATATGTTTGCACTCTTTTAATAAAGAAAAGAAAAACCGCCCACAAAAAATGTTTCGGATAGTCGTGATTCCCTAGGATGAAGATGTATTACGAGAAAAATTGCAATTCCTCGGGAAAAAAACTTTTATGGGACCACCTCGGGATCATTTTCTGTACAATTATTATTGGCGAAGATAAAAAGTAACAAACACACACCATAAAAAATATACAGCCGAATTGAGAACCTCCTTCTTTTTGAAGTCTTTTAAAAATACATTTATTTACGGAAAAAATGTTTCATCACCATCATCATTAACAGCAGTCCACAGCTGGACAGAGACTACTCCTAAAGAGTGCCATGACGAACCTTTATGATGTCATCAGTTAATCAGGCAAAATATACGTGTAGATATGTATATTACAAATATCAAATAGGTGAGCGATCTAAATACAGCGCAAACGATTTACAGATAGCTCAACCAGCCACATTACTACCAGAGAGACGGTCTTTAATATGCTGGGAATGCTTCCGGTTAGAAAGATAATTACGTTTTAATTTAATTACTTCGTAATTCACGACATATTTATCGTGCCATCTACCTAAGTAACTAAATACCTACGTAGCTATGTCTATATGTAATAATTATATATCTAGCTAGGTAGATGTTACATCACTCAAGTCACGTCGAGTCCGTCTACTTATAGTTTGCGGTTTTATCCTATTCAAAACCACGACGTGGTAAACCACTAAGGATGGTGGTGTTGCGTTACATGAAGGAAATGATGGAGTCACAATGTGCTGAGCCAAGATTCTACACCTTCACAATTACAATTTTACTGACGTTGGCACTCCTTTTACATACTAGCTTCTGCCCACGGCTTTGCTGGCGTAGGACCCGGTTAAAACGGACATTGGACTAAGACGCATGTACTACCATGTCATATTTAGCTCTGTGTTAAATATGTACTAATTTATGAGTTTATTTTTGCATTATGAATGAATTTATTAACATTTAAGTTTGAGTCTTGAGTTTGAGTATGTGTTATTCTAGGTCATGAACAATATTGGTTCCGCTTTTCGTCCCAATTGTTTCAGCCGTTATGGAGATTATCAACAAACATACATACTTTCGCAGTTATAATATTAGTAGGATA
The DNA here is from genome assembly GCA_958496245.1 of Perizoma flavofasciatum. NCBI lineage: Eukaryota > Metazoa > Arthropoda > Insecta > Lepidoptera > Geometridae > Perizoma > Perizoma flavofasciatum. The sequence goes on from OY292431.1 coordinate 9,016,700, forward strand.
TAGGTAAATGCACTTTGACGGTGTCTCGACGAATCTTATCACCATTCTTTTCTATACTTTACCTTAACAACTTTTCATAATACATTTAAGTAACTAAGTGTAGTAAAAAGAAAACAACGTGCTGTATCCGCACCACTTGTGCAGCACCTTAATTAGGTCTGCCCGCTCGTCAATACGTGCCTAAACTTAGACAAAATAATATGCCAGTCGACCGCCGCCATAGCAAGAGATAACCTACGTTATATGTTACGCCGAAATTCTTACGAACACATACCTAGCCCAGCCTAGTTATTTTTAAAAAAAATTGAAAACCCCGACGTGTCTTTCCGGCATCGCTTGCAGTGTCCCCCTAGTGGCTTGTGGCAATAAAAGCTATCTAAGAACCATCCTTGAAGACGTATCTACCAATCGTTTGCAAAAAAACAGTACCAATTACAAACCAATAAGCCGTTTCGGAAATAAATGATAACAGACAGACAAACGAACCTCCTCAGGAAAACGCGTATTATATAGGTCTTATTTTTTTTATATTTCAGTTTTCCCCCCGCATGGAGATTTTCAGAGGGGTTTGTAGAATAAGTCCTTAACGTCGTCGTCACATATAAAAAATGTAGAGGTCTCCAGAAAATCGTAACAGTTATGTGAAAATTGGCCTAGTTTTGCAAATTGTTATTATATACCTACGTATTTAATTCTAATGTTACTTATCACAGTTATAAATTCTTATTCTACTTTCTCACTCTTCTGCCGCTTTATAAAACAAAGAACGTTGATCCAAACAAAGGATGTTGATGCGACATAGACTACTCTGAGATGAGGAGGCATGAAGAAGAAGTTGATGGTCTGCCCGGGGATCCAGAAGGCTTGGTTAGCTACGAATGTCTTCCAGTACTTCTCTCTCAGCTCCTCGAAAACGTCTTCTCTTCTCTCCAAAACTCCTAATACTGAAATAGTAAACGAGTTAATTAATTAATGTGGGCACAGTTATTATAATACACTAGCTTCTGCCCACGGCTTCGTCCGCGTGGTACCCGGATAAGAAGTAGCCTATGTGTTGTTACTCTGATGTTAACGTTATATTACTGTAAAATTTCGTCAAAATCCGTTCAGTAGTTTTTGCATGAAAGAGTAACAAACATCCATCCTCACTAACTTTCACGTTTATAATATTACTTGCTTCTGCCTACGGCTTCGCCCGCGTAGTACCCGGATAAAATGTAGCCTATGTGTTATTCTGATGTATAAGCTATATTAATGTAAAATTTCGTCAAAATCCGTTCAGTAGTTTTTGCGTGAAATTTAAGTATATTTATAGGTACATTTAATTTTTATATAATTATGATAATACTTACACGTGTAAAAAGTAGCTAGTAGGATTGGTGTCATAATTAACTGATCGGCAGCCACTTTTGTGGCCACCGCCTTCAGCGCTGTGCCTGCGAATTTTTTGTCTAGGAATTTATACCTGCAATTTCAAAAAACACTAAGTATTTTGAATTATCTGCAAATATTTGTTCCGGGTGTTCTGGGTATTTTCTATGTATAATAAAAAAATATCTATCTATGTAATGTATTGTATTAAGTATATCAGTCATCTAGTACCCATAACACAAGCTCTGCTTAGCTTGGAGCTAGATGATGCTGTGTGGATTGTCCAGCATTATTATTATTATTATTAATTGTTTTTATTCGTGAGAATATTGCATTTGCTTGACAGAGATTAGTAGGTATTTAAAAAAGTACCAAAAATATAGGGTTGGAGCGTAAACAGTGCTGCCTACACCCGCTATCCGCGCTGCAGCTGTGAAATCTATCTCGGGTTTTTCAGCCTGAAAATAAAAGTATTTTCAGCTTCATGGAAAGCGATGTAAATTTTTGACACTTATCGTTATCGGTAGCGTGGCCGAGCGGTCTAAGGCGCTGGTTTAAGGCACCAGTCTCTTCGGAGGCGTGGGTTCGAATCCCACCGCTGCCAAGCTTTTTGTACATCTGGATGAAATAAGTTTAATTTCTCGTGCCCTGCCATTATTTTATTGAAGTTATCAGCGATAGCTCTATCACTACGGCCTGTAACCTCACATTTTTGTTTGATTGATTGAAACTGATTGCTTGCCTGTCATTGTTTAGATTACTGACTGCGATTGTGTAATAAATAGACAATCATATTTATCATCTCGGTGTCTTCTATTCACAAAATTATCAATGACTGATTTGCCCTCAGTCGGTGTACGTTAGTCTTTCAATAATATGCATTAAAATGCAAAACAGCTCATTCAGCACGCACTCGGCCCGATGACAAAGCCTTTATCTATATACTAACCTATGTTGATAAAGTATGTTTATATATTTAAAAAAAAAGTGCCACGAACCACCTCGGCCCCCAGTGCCACGGCGGCCCCCAGCCCACCGCGTCGCATCGCCCGTTCGCGCTATTACTTCTTTTGCTCGGCTCCTAAGAGTCGTAGCGTGATTTTTATTCATTGCAATCACAAGGATCATATAAAAAAGTCAACTTAAAAACTACGTGAATTTAAAACTTGAAAGTGAATTTACGCCGATTCCTCGTGCACGACCAAGCCTAGAAGAATCAGGCAACAAACTCGGCTTGGTTATTTTTTTTTTTGATCATTCTTTCATTTATAGCCAATAACCCCACTGTTTGTTCCAGAGATTATAGCGTTCAAACAAAAAAACAAACAAATTGTTCTTATTATTAGTGGAGATTCTCACCGAATACACTTTGTTGAAAGTCTGCTGTGACAGTTCAGCTGCAGTGTAGAACGACGCGTATACAACGGTGTTTGTCACCACTGGATGCCTCTCCAGTGATCTTCGCCAGAAGCCAAGTAGTCTAGAAGCCATTGCTGGAAGAAATAATTTTGATCTTGGGTTTTGTATCAGACTTTAAAAACAAGTTACTTTTCACCGAAAATAATTAATTTCAGAAAATCATAAATAAACCTAAAAAAACATGCCAAACTCTATTCCCAATATCGTTGGTATCAGGAACTACGAATCCCGTGGTATCACAACACCCAGGCCTGGAAAACATATCAGAACGTACAAATATATGTGATCGGAACAATATGTTGAAGTCGCTTTTTTATTGCAAGAATAATCAATTTATTGCTAAATACAATTTACACGTCAGTCAAATAACAATATTAATATATTAACGCAAACAATAAGTGATGAAATAAAAAAAACTAACATTAAATTTTGCATAGGTAAAAATAATTTAAATAGTTCTTATAACTGTAAAAAATAATTGAAATATGAAATACTCTGCCCACGTCATCGCCCGCGTGGTTCCCTGATAAAATTTAGCCTTTGTGTTATCCTGATGTATACGCTATATTACTGTAAAGTTTCATCAAAAACGTTCAGTATTTTTTGCGTGAAAGAGTAACAAACATCCATCCCCACAAACTTTCGCGTTTATAATATTAGTAATATACGAAATATATAATTACCATTTTTAATAGACACGCAATACTTAGTAGGTAGGTGCCTAAACAGTCTGATTCAGTTTTTCATTTAAATTCATAGTTTCTCATCGGATTTTGCTTACAAAATTCTCCAAGTACCCCCTACCGAAAAGCCATGATTTTAATTTAGTCTTGAATAATGTCAGGCTAGACGCTTGTATAACTTGCTACGGCAGGTTATTTTATATTGTGTAACTAACGTAAAGATCTTTGCCAAGGTCCTTACACTTTCTTATCTGATAGTCATGCACCATTGTTCTCAAGATAAATATACTATTTCTGATTTCAAGTTATGAAGATTCCTATCTAGGTACTTACTTGAGCGCCACACGTAGATGGGACAATCAACTTTTAAGCCCCTCTTTTCTTGTCTCTGGCAGTAAACTAGCTAAACAAATAAATTTATCAATAAATTGCAAAAAAAATACATTATTGTTATCCTAGGTCGTAATCTATTATAATAAAATATCATCTACGTCTAAATGCTTTGAAATATATGTTTTTTTATCGTTACTCTAGTGACAAAAAACTGCTTCCATACTAAATTTTCATGTCTCCAAGCCTAGGTGACGAAGTAAAGTACGTTCTTTCATAAAAAATATGTATGAAAACAATGTAACCTAAATACATTATAAGTTCCTATTGAAACAAACTTTAATTTGTAATAAATATTTTTACTCTTTTTACTGAAATTGTATTTATTTTACATAGCATATCTGCCCCTGAAATCGACCAGATAACTTGTCCGCAGAGTAACGAAAGTTAAGGCACACAGAGTTTAATTTTGTTAAAAAAGAGATTGCGTTCTTTCGGTCAGCAACCGGTGTATGTTTGTTACCAATACATACAAACTTGGAATTATAACTACGACCCCAAAACAAAGCTGCAATGAATCGTCCAGGTTTTTCAAGATGAGCCGAAACTAACCAAAGCGGTGCGCGTGAAAAGATCCGCCAAGCGGCTGACTGCTTCATTTTTAATAAAACTGGACAAGTGGCTCTGTTGGCTAAGAGAATCGTCGAATATAAATAGTGATTGGTACACAGCCATTTATTTGCCGGAAGTTATTGACCAAACCCTTTAAACTGGAACAGCAATGAGAACATCCCTGCTTGGCTGCAGGAATAGGCATGGTGGTAGCACTACGTCGGACGAGCCCTTTCACAGAAGCTCTACCTCTTACTTGCTGTCTTATGTCTTACTTCACCTACTCTCTTATGTCTCACAATATTACTAATAAGCCTTCCATTAAGCGGCGTTCCTGTATCTCGTAGAATACTAACTAACCACTATGTAAAACGAGAGCCTATGTGTTATTCTGATGTATGAGCTATATTATTGTAAAGTTTCATCGAAATCCGTTCAGTAGTTTTTACGTGAAAGAGTAACAAACATCCATCCTCACAAACTTTCGCGTTTATAATAGTAATTAGGATATTACTTACGAATCGTTTCCAAATAATTTTACGGAAGTCCTATCACAACTTTTTATCAAATAAAAAGAAAATAAACAATTAACACACGACTTGTTTCGCTAAAAAAAATATAACACTGCTCCCCACTGCGGGCGTCGTATCAATTGACTTCAATAGAATGAATTGAATAATTTATTCTGAAACTAGCTAGTGCCCGTGGCCTCATTTGTAAAACCTTGATTATGATAAAGAATTTCCATATAAAACTGATGTGTTATGAACATAGAGGTATATGAACGATACCTTGATATTATTTTTAGTTTTATTCTTCTTTTTGTCGTGTCAACCGGTCACCAGACACCATCGGTATCAATGGTGACACCAGATAACAGGTGTGTTTTATTGTTTCGCGATTAACATTCCCACGGTCTAAGTAAGTCAAAGTCAAAATGCATTTATTCAATAAAATCACAAGGACCACTTTAAAACGTCGGTTTTTATGTACTGCCTGTTCCTCTGCGACCAAGCCAGGAAAGAAAGGCAAGAAAACAAGGCTGGTTATTCTTTTTAATGATCCTTTTACAAAACAATAGGTTCGGGTTGGAGCATTTTCAATCCCAAGAGTTTTTGGATCTAAATAATCAGATATTTTATTGTATGCCTTTTTATAAAGTTTTTGCTTAATTACGTTTTTAAATTTGTTAATTTATAATTTTTGTATATCTCTTGGGAGTTTGTTATGAAAGCGTACACCATGCCCTTTAAACGATTTACTAACTTTATGGAGTCTACAAGTGGCAACAGCGAGTTTATCTTTATTTCTAGTATTAACATTGTGGGTATCGCTTTTTTTCTTAAACAAATTAATATTTTTGTGAACATACATCAGATTTTCATAGATGTATTGACAAGGGAATGTCATTATATTTATTTCTTTAAACTTTTGGCGAAGTGATTCTCTGGGGCCCATATTATAAATTGCTCGAACAGTTCTCTTCTGCAGCACAAAAACGGTATTTATATCAGCAGCACTCCCCCACAGCAGTATACCGTACGACATAATGCTGTGGAAGTAGCTGAAGTAAACTAGTCTAGTAATAACTATTAATATCAGTTAGATAGAGTCCTCCAGAGATTAATTCAAAGTAATTTGGTAAGAGTTTGTAATTAGATCATTCAGTAAATTAAATATAATTTCGTACTTTTATAGATTATAATATTGCCCTAAGCCTACATGTATCATAATCATCATCATTATTTGTAAACGTTGGAAGTTTTATTAAAATCACACCGACCAACAAAACGTCCCTTTTATTTAACTGAGGTAGGTACTGTAATTTATTCCCAATTGTATTAAAAAGTCTTTCTTTGTAGTGCGATCAATTCACACTAAAACATTCTAGCAATGTTTAATTATAATACAACATTAGGTACCTACTTACGTGTACATTATAAGTAGGTACTTACCTACTTATAACCTGCAGCAGGAAACGACGTGTTTTTATTTAACTTTAAAAAATGGTGTGGCCACAGTTACCTAGTACCTACTGCATCCATTTTACACTGACACATGGGTGACAAGTTCAAACCAACGGCCTTCGGATCGGAAGTCGGAGTACCGCTCACCAGTTCAAGACGTGTCTAAGGAAAAGCGCTTTGTATGCTCAAATATCCAGACTTTTTATTATTTTCGTTGCGACCAGCCTTATGAAAACCAAAGAGTGTAGAAATTACAATAACGCAGTTTGCTAGTGAGTCGAAGAAGGCGTATTTCGGTAGAGGTGCTGGGTAGATAGAGATCAGTAACACAAAAATACTTAATGTAGGTAGCCCTACTCAAGTGCAAGGTTATTTGAAACTGTTTCTTAAACGTCTTTATTGATTGATCCCCATTTTGAGAGTTTGCAGCAGGCATTCACAGTATTTCGTACAAAACGAATGGTATATTTGAGGATATTATTACGACTACAGGTACTACGTAGGTACCTACTTTACTACTCTCCTGCTGACGTATCGTTGACCCACCCAAACCACGATAATGATGCCAAACCACGATCATTTAAATGGTATATTGTGGCTTCTAAACCTAAGTGCATAAAGTGCGCACGATACATCTTGGCCTTCCTGAAGTTATCCGTTTATCGTCCCCCATAGTCGCGTGGTATTTAATGTGTTGAATGTAAGCAAAGTACGGTGAATTTTCAATTAAAGAGTTTCCTAAGCTATTTTTAAATGTCCACTTTACAATATGCCCAATTGACCATGACCACTGATGCCGTAAAGTTGTGTTTCGCAACTAGATGGTAGAGGCAGACGGTATGAGCGGCGCGCGGGGGTGTCGTTCGCGCCGTGCCAGGTAACAGGAGGTACGGTCACAGAATACACTGTAATCACTACTTGAAGACCACAGAATAAGCCGCATGCACTGTGTTAACACCACAACTAGCATAGTCACTATGGAAAAGTTACAGGTTATAAAATAGTGTGTGTTTATGGTAGAGAATACTGCGTTATGACGCGTTAAAATAATAATGACCATAAAATAACCGGTTTTTGTAAATTGACTTGGGAGCGTTCTTTGATTTTGTGAATGAGTTTTTCTCTTCAGTGATGAAGATAGACATTTATACAAAATCGTTAGTTTTATACAAAGTCTGAAACATAAGGTAGGTATCTACTTTTTAAGTTTTTTTGAATGAAAACATATTTGAGAAATACAATTATGGCATTCACATGTATTTTTCCTGAATAAAGTTAGGCTATATATACAATGGACCTTATTATCGTAAATTTTATTATAATAAAAATGATTTCAGTGTGTATCGCTGGTGTCAAAAGAATATTTTCTCAAAAAATAACATAGAAAGTGGAGCAACAGCGATCTTAGATCGTCGTCCTCCCTCCCACATCAGCGTATCTCTTTCGCTCCTCATCTCGCCATCTCTGTCTTGCGCCATAGTCAGTCACCGCGGTACACTAGCGTTATTCAGGTGTGTCGTTCTGCCGTAGATGTGATACGTAAATAGCTAAAACTAAACCCGTTTGTAAACAAAATCGTGTATAGAAAATTACGGAACTAAATAAGTGTGTTTTTATTGTGTTGTGTTGTAAGTTTAAAGTGAGCTGTGTCGTTTCGAAACAGTGAATTGTTTTGTGGTTGATCGGTCCTTGAGTAAGAGGCTTTAACGGAGGTTGTCCTGTATCTTATTCGTCTGCCGAGTTGGTGGTCAAGGTATGCATGTCGCTTTTTTTGTTTCTTTATCACTTAAGGGACAATGTTGTTGTCCATGCTCTACCATGCTAATCATTGGCATGAACCTTATAAGTTTCACCAACATACAGGTGAAACTTGTTAACCAGTATTTTTTTTATAATTATGTAACTAAGTATACATAACATATTTTCATGACGTAGATAGATACCTCATAATCAAGAGAGTAATTCCATGGAACAATTTTATGATGGAACGGGCGAAGAACTATCATGTACTTCAACAGACTTTTGTCATGCTCTACAGTTTTCTGTATCTGATTTCTTATCTTATTTACCTACATTTTATAACCAAACATTGACAGATCCACTTGTAACCGTTAACCCTCCATCAGGTGCTTAGGGCAAGCATGCAGTCAAGTGTGTTAAAAAAGGGGAACCTTGGATATGTGTACTTTCTACCTGCCTGGCTGTCCCTATCATTTTGACCTGTTTTTAGAGTTTTGTAACCACTTGCCATTTCGGATTCAGACTAATATTTCTGAGTAGTATTGGGTTAATCCGTAGTTATCCACTTATTAAAAGCGACATGAAATAATGTTAAAGTTTTCAAACATTTTATTATGCACAAAACCTACTTAGGTAATAAAGTAGGTAGTAAAAAAATATACGAAAATGTAAAACGATATGGGATCATAGATACCTAGGTAGGTATTTGTTGGGAAAGAAAAAGATATTCCTCGTAGCCGGTAGTGTCAACGATGTTAACATAACTAGTGATGCGAACAAGCTTCCCAAAAATGATTCACTTACATAATCAGCATAAAAGCATTAACAATAGGTGAAACCAGAAAAATCAGAAAAGCCAAGCGGCGTTTATCGTCTCTAACAATACCTACATAACTTTCTGTCTATGACAGTTCAATACCTAACAGTTGGCATACATAAAGGTAGGTGATCTACCGGTGAATCGTGAATACAGAAATGCTATTTTTAAAGCTATACATTAAGAATTCCTAGCAATTCCGATAAGGAAAGATCAGAAAATATCATTCTACCTCTATAGTAGTTTTTTCATTCTCTGAATCACCTCGCGGTAAATATTCTTACGTTGCAAAATTGGTCTCCACGAAAAGTCGTTTTATTTTAACGGAATAATACCTATACAGCATATGTCAACCCTAAAGGTTAATTCTAAATATTGGTGAAAGATTTTTTGAAGTCAGATGAGTAGTTTCAGAGATTACCTCCTCCTAAGGTCCTTTAAAAACTTCCGTTGACTGCTCTCTTGAATCTCAGTCAACCGAAGAATTTGCTGTTGAAATCCGTTGGTCAATGAGACATTGAACAGAACAAAGAGTTGTCTGAATTCTCAAAGACTTTTTCAGAGAAGCCTTTGCTAAGCTTAATGTAAGAAGGGACAAAAATAGTTTAAATCGGCCTACCCTACACCTGTTAAGTATGTGTGCTAACAAATTGCAATCCTATCCTACTAATATTTTAAGTGGTTTGGATGTTTGTTGCTAAATATTTCCGTAACAGCTGTACTGTTCTGGATGAAATTAGGAACAGCTAGAGTTCATGATCTAACATTACACAGTGTACTTTTTAACCGGGTACCACGAAGCCGTTAGTAAATTATAAAAAGCGATTATCGTTATCAAAATAGATTCACTGCGCTATTGTCTCCAACAATGCTTCCATAAAACGGAAAACCGTCCCTGACCGAGCAATGCAACTGACTCTGACTCATGCCAGTGGAACGTCATCGTGATGTCATTACCACCAGGTAGACTAAAATTAGAAAGGTAAGCTTTTGTAGCATTCTTACTACCTTATCTTTATCTTTGGTACGTTCAGATTAGCTTGGAAGTTGAAAATTTGTTCAGAAATATTTTCATCCAGTATTTTCATCCACGCCAGTGGAATTTCCGATCCCTTGCAAATATCATTCACTGATTCCCAACTACGCTTACCGTTCGTTTGTCTATCAGGAACGTGGTGTGCCTCTCCGTCTTTGAGCATCTCTTAGCCACCATTCCGTAATAGCCTTTGTTTATGATAATTATCAAAGATGCATTTAGGAATATTGCTTTAGAACCAGCTTAGATAAGTTCAGCTCATCTAATGATTACCTACAGAGCAGTATCGACCTAGAGACGGCGCGAGGCAAACAAGTGGTCGATAAGAAGTATAAGAATCGAGGGTTTAATTTCCGCATTGAGTCGAATTCGCGTTTATAACTTCAAGGTTTTCGTGAGAACTGGAGCTCTTACTTCTTTCATTTTGAATGATACATACAAGTTAGGCGCTATTTATTTGTCACTTTTCGATTCGTTCGCTTCAAGCTACATTAGTCTTGATAATAGTAAGAAGAACAAATAGGTACGTACAATTGAATAACCAAGACCTCTGGCACATTATTATTCAAAACAAGTACTATCAACTAAGATCATTTAAAGTCACGTAACCATCATCACGAGAACTGGTGTGAATACAACACCAGTATCATAGAGTTTTAAGTCTTTATCATAATGATATAACACGGCAATGAAGAATAAAAAGCTCTATTATACACTGATGACGTAGATTCGTCTCAGATTGTTCTCCTGTCGAAAATGGCTTGGTGGATAAACGTCATTTTCATACATATATTTTTACTAGCTTCTGCCCACGGCTTCGCCCGCGTGGTACCCGGATAAAAATTAGCCTATAAGCTATATTACTGTAAAGCTTCATCAAAATCCGTTCAGTGGTTTTTGCGTGAAAGAGTAACAAACATCCAGCCTCACAAACTTTCGCGTTTATAATATTAGTACGATTGTTTTGGCAAAGCATGACAGAGAATCGTCAAAGTACATTTTATTTTATTGTTGTTTTGACGCTACATGTTTTCAATATTTTATGTTTTCAACATATTTTTAGTAATCCATAGTTTTAGACCAGGTAGGCATCTGAATAACCTTCACGCTAAAGGATTAAAAAAATATTATTCTTCGAAAGTAAGTCTACTTCTTTAATTTCCAAGATATAGGCCTAGAAATTGCCAAGAAAGTTCTATAGCCCAATCAACTTGAAAAATAAATTATTGCAACTGGTCCAAATGTTTAGATGGTTATCTTAAAATACTTACCGTTGTTCTAAAACAGTATTAAGCAATCTTTGAATGTTGAATGATGCTCTTGATTGGTTTTTATTGGAAAAAATAGTCGTTATCATAAAATTGTATTATCGTGATTTAATATTATTAAGAAACATTAATAAGTGCTTGCGTTTCGTTGACCGTTTGAAAGTCATTCCTCGTGAATGATAAACAACAGGAAAATAGTAAAGTATAATTCTAAACAAGTAATATATCTATATATATATATATATTACTTGATTATTTTTGTAAATTCTCCGTCACGTAATGTTCTTTTTTATCGTTAGATATAGTTAATCTCTAGTTTAGGCAGAAATAACAAAGATCTTAATCATGCAGATGGAACAGTGCTTTTCGAAAGCTGGCAAGAACTATATCTGTGACCGGGTCAAGCATTGCCAGTCAGTTCGTCGAACCCTAACAATTTATAGCTTTCTTGTTTTTTTTATATTCTTTTGATTTTTATTCCATGTTTTTCTCACAATATTAACTTGTTTAGGCTTTTGGTTTTCAATCAACAGTCTAAACCATTTCTGTCTCGAAAGCGTCTCAATTCTAAGAATAAAGCATAGTGAATCACTACGGTATTGTTTTTGCGCAAAACGAAGCCAATCGGTTCCATGAGGCGTCTCTCTGCATTGTTATATTGTTGACACTGAGCAGAGAGCTGTGGGACTTTGTGCGGTAAACTACCATTGTCTTTACATATCTCCTTTTCTTGTCATAGCTAGTAATGGTGATTGTACACGGTGCTAGTAGCTGAAGCAAGTAAACGCTGTTCGCGCGAACAATATGCACGAGCGCACGGTAATGTGTTACAGGACCCGCGCATTTCTTTACACAGCAGTTTACAAGATGCATATAACCTGTGCAAGTGTCTCAACATACGCATGTTACTCGCACCATGTAGAAGCCCTATTAGAAATGCTGCATTTTACGAGTATTTGTCTGCTGTTAGAATAAAAAAGTTAGTAGTTATTGGATTCTACATAGCAACTCTAGGTTTAAATACCCTGCAGGCCTAAAAGGCGATACTATTTTAGTCTGATGACATAAACTGTAGGTTTCGTAACCGTCATTAACTGATTACCCCTGCAGGATAGTAATTTTAGGATCATTATTAGTTGTGTAATTCTTAGACTAAATGTTTTTGCCTTCAGAAAAATAAACAAAACATACATGAGTGTCGATAACTGTGCATGATCCTCGTCTTTATCAATATTCTCAACCAATTATATAATTATATAGTCCAATTATATCAACTTTTAGAATAGAATTGAACATTTTCGAAAGAAGTGTATGAGATGGTCAAAATATTCAACCATTTGTTTAAACTATGTAGTTGAAGAATTAAAATCGTACTTGTCTCATCACAACAACCGTGCCATATGTCGTAGAGGTTTAAAAGAAAAGTTACTAGACTGATCTAACTCTCTAGATTTTAATCTCTTTATATAACATCCTGATTCTAAACAACTCGTCATGATAGATGCTTCTAACAAAACAAGAACACCATCTCCTTTGAATTGGGCTTTGTGTTTACAAAACAGAGTTTCAGTTTACAAACAGTTTCAGATTGAAATTGGTTGTATAGCTAAGGCACGCATGCCGTTAGTAGGTACCTAGTTTTTTAGACGAGTGCCTATTTCATAGTCTAATTTACTATGCTTTGGACAAATTAATTATAAGTTTAACGGGTCTTTATCGCGTTTACCTTTTTTATTATTTTCCCGACGTTTCGGCTGTATTGCAACAGCCATAGTCACGGGATGACTCAATAATTTTGGTCAAATTAGTTAGACCTTGCAACGCTCTAAAATCTACTCTAAATATAAAAATAAAATGAAACATATTGACTACTTACATAGTATGTTTTTATATAGAAATACTAAACATCTGGTAACGCCCAAAGTGTTACAATAAAATCCCTCCGTCAAGACATTAATAAGATGATCCTACTAATATTTAAATCCGAAAGTTTGGATGTTTGTTGCTAGAAATCTCCGTAACGGCTGAATCGATTCGGATTAAATGAAACAGGTGTAGTAGCACATAGGTATGTTTCTCTAGCTGCAAACGGATTGCAATGTTAAGAATTAGCCGATTATGTAAAGCCGATTGCGATCGCGATTGTTAAGTAGAAAGGTACAGTTATCTTATCAAGTTCCAGTTTGGTTAAAGTTACCCGTCGACTTTGAAATCGTCCATAAAATGAATTTATGGTTGTTTGCCAAAAAAACCCGTGGAATGCAATGGAGATGTTTATCAATCTACTTAACACCACACAAGGTATATGTAGGTATATATATCCTATTAGACGCTGTGAAACCACGTTTGCTATCCTCAACTGATAGAGATGGTGTATTTTTAAATTGAGTAGGGTGGATACGTGCATGCCTTTTCCTAATAAAATTCTAATTTGTGTTAAAGATTATAGGATCATTGTCAAAAACAATGATCCTATTAACTTGTACATCTTTCGAAATGACGGCAATAGACGTCGTAAAGCGAGGGAAAGGTCAGGGAAGGCCGCCCCTCGATTCCCACGACCAACGTCGGAAGCCGTATGACAAAAAGTGGTGCGATCTATGAACTAACTGGTATAGTTGAGGTATTAATAGACAGTTAATTATTTTTTTTAAAACGTGTGTAAAGGTTCGTCTAACCTGCTTCAATAAAAAATCCTGGCTCACTGCGAGGATTTACTAAAGTGAAAATTTGAGGTGAATGAAGTTGAAGGCAAATTCTTACTTTACAATTATTATCAGAAGCGTAGCAGTTAGTAAAACAATTCTAATTGAGTGAAAATAGTAAACTTTTTCATGAAAATAGAAACTATTTGTGATTTATTTTTACTGTTTCTCACATCATATATTTTTTTCATCGTAATAATGCCGTGCCGTGTATTTATAGGTAGTTTCGTATACAAAATAACAAGTTAACAGTTAGAATTAACAAGTTATTTCCATTTTTTTTTTCGATTGACTTCCATGAAGAGTCACTCAAGTTTGATTCTTCCAAAAAACTTTGAGTAGCGGTTGGGTTCAGTTTTATTCAGGTAAAATTGAATCTCTGGTTTAGAAGATGGGCCCACTTTTGTCTCTCACTGTACCTATAGTGCACATGAAATGCCTTGAAATTTCACACAGGATAGACGGAACGTCTCGGAACAGTGCACACTTGCTACAGGGTGCATTATAATAAGTAGGATATAAGTAGGATCATGTAAAAAGCAAATTCTTTTTTATGATTCATCTATATAACTTTTTATTTGGTTCACAGTATCTCCGTGTCCAATTTTTGCAAAATTTTTTAAATGTTAAGTGACCTGGATCAGTTGAGCTATTTATATATCGTTGGAACGGTCTTTAGATAGCTAGCTGTTTCATCTGTATTTTTTCTATATACCTATTTGCACATAGTTGTATGAAAAAATGTATTATATAATACCTATAAGTATCACTTAAAAGAACAAATAAATATTAATATGAATTATTTAATATTACCATTTATAAATATTTTTTGAAAATTAGACTTTTCTTCTCTCGGAATAGTATACATACATAATATTAGACACTCTGTCTAATATTATGAAAGTCTAATATCTGTCTATAAGAAGCAGGATGCAGACTTTATTCTGCTGCCATAGATCTACTACTTCCGTCCTTCTGCCTCACCCCAGTACGCTAAATCGTGAAGATATGTGTTGTGTGTGCGGTACCACTACCTACCTAACTATGTATGATTCGATAGAGCTTTCTCTCCGCTATGGAAATTCATCGGAATTGTACGCTCAATATTCATGATCTCCTAGGGATCACAAGCACGATATAAATTCATACAAGTTTTATCAGAACTTCATTGAACGAAATTACCCAATAATACAGAATATTTAAGGACATTATTAATATCCTAAAAAAGATATACTTAAGTTTGAACAAAAAGTTAACAACTTTTCGAAATTTGTTTTTTTTTTGTTAAATCCGTTCATAATGTCAAGCATAATATTATTTGTCCAAAATACAAAATTATTGAATATGCTCCCGAAAAAAAATAATTTATTTAATTTACTACCTAGAGATGTGCATTTTCATTCTCAGAACATACTACAGGATACTATAGGTACATTTTACATGTTTGGGTACACTAGAGCTTAGTTATTTTTTAAGGGGTTCCGTACCTCAAAAGGAAAGACGGAACCCTTATAGGATCACTTCGTTGTCCGTCCTTCCGTTCGTCCGTCTGTCTGTCAAGACCCTTTTTATCAGGAACGCGTGGAGGTATCAAGTTGAAATTTATATCAAATACGTAACTTCTGCTGAGCCATTACGAATCTGCGTTGCCATTAATCGTTTGTTGCTACCAAAAAAACAGTTACAATCTATTAACTGCGATCATGTAACCTTTTTGCCCTATGAGAGTGTCCCTTAGTTGTAGTAAGTCGAAATATGAATGCATGGTAACATTCTCAAATTCTACCTATTCTGCATAAAAGTTGTTCTAACTCCCTACCCTACAGCAGCCTACATTGCTTTCTCGCGGTAAATCAGTATTCTCTTCTATTGTGTCTTACCTACCACTGAAAGAAATAAATGAATTCTAAAAATCTAATACTATATTTCTAATTTTAATTGATTATTTTCTACCATTACTAAAAGCTCTAACGTAATTACCTAGAATGTTTAACGGTAATGTTTGATGATGAATGGTGAAGACATAAATCATCTTTGCATAAATCACTATGAATGGGTGTTTTGTACCCTCTCAAGTTATTATGTCTCTCAAGCTGCTTTCATACATTATATAATACTAGATTCTGCTCATGGCTTCGCCAGCGTGGTACCCGGATTAAAAGTAGCCTATGTGTTTTTCTGATGTATAAGCTATATTACTGTAAAATTTCATCTGAATCCGTTCAGTAGTTTTTGCGAGACAGAGTAACAAACATCCATCCTCACAAACTTTCGCATTTATAATAGTAGGTAGTAGGATTGACTCTTTCTCAAAACATGGTAAAACATTTGTCTATCGGATTAGGAAGTTATAAACAAACTCTCCTAAGATCTAAATAAAAAAAACATGCTCACTGCTGTATTGACGACCCCAGTAGCGCAGTAGGCGAAGGCCTGCCTGAGATGCAGAAGGTTACGGGTTCGATTCCCGCTGCGGGAAAAATATTTGTAAGATTTGCATATATTTGTCACGGGTCTGGGTGTTTTCTATGTATAACATGAATGTATTTACAAAAAAAAATATGTAATTAGTATATCAGTCATTTAGTTCTCATAACACAAGCTCTGCTTACTTTGGGCTAGATAACATTGTGTGAAAATGTCCAGCATTATTTATTTATTCCTCATGATAGCTATAGGTAGTCAGAGGCCAGTCCAAACATCTAGTACCTACATCACATTTTGCATAGTCTACATCAAAATATTGATACTCAAAACACGTCGCCTGATGATCTCATACAAAAAACACACCGCCCACTTGCATCTGGCATTTATCAACGGATAAACAAATCACAAATCAATAAAATATGGTCGATAGTGGTCACTGGCGGACTGTAGAGTAGAGAACGCCCACATCCGCTGTACAATATATCCTACTACTATTATAAACGCGAAAGTTTGTGAGGATGGATGTTTGTTACACTTTCACGCTAAAACTACTGAACGGATTCTGGTGAAACTTTACAGTAATATAGCTTATACATCAGAATAATACATAAGCTACTTTTTATCCGAAAACCATGCGGGTGAAGCCGTGGGCAGAGGCTAATCCTACTACTATTATAGACGCGAAAGTTTGTGAGGATGTTTGTTACTTTTTCACGTAAAAACTACTGAATGGATTTAAATGAAACTTTACAGTAATATAGCTTATACATCAGAATAACACATAGGCTTTTTATCCGGGTACCACGCGTGCGAAGCCGTGGGCAGAAGCTAGTATGTATATATTTATATGATTTTATTTGTAATTGAACTATAGGTTTTACGGGTCTTTATCGCGTTTACCTGTTTTATTATTTTCCCGACGATTCGAATGTATTACAAAAATAATAAAAAAGGTAAACGTGAAAAGACCCGTAAAACTTATAATTTATGTTGTCTAATTGTGAAAGTTTGAAAAATAAAATTGTTTGTAAATTGATTTGTTTGAATTTGTAAGGAACATATGTGGTGAACAATAAAGTGTTATCAATCTATCTATATAACGCCTGTTGTACCGCAACATGGGTGTTTATGTTACAAGGTACTCTACTAAGTAACGACTGGTGGCGTGGTGGGCGAGCAGCTAGCTGCGATGCAACGACGCGGGTTCTATTCTCGCTGCGGGACAAATGTTTGCAAATTCCGCAGATATTTGTTAAGGTATATAGCCTGCTCATTGCCACTTCAACTTGCTAAATCTAAAAGATGTAGTTTTAAACGGATTTTCTCTTTTCGGATTTTATCACTTAGCAAAATCTTCTCATGTTTTCTAGCATTTTACAACTGAAACTTTTAATTTTTCGCCCTGTCCCATACATAGTCCTGTCCCACACTAGGATTCCCTGTATCGTGGGTATCAGGAACTACAAATACCGTGGTACCACAACACCCAGATACGGAACAAATATCTGCAGAACATGCAAACATTTATCCCGCAGCGGGAGTCGAACACCTTTTGCGTCTCAGCTGGCTACTCCCCTCCGCGCCACTAATTTCTATCAGTTTAAAGCCATGTCTTTCTGAACATCGACAACAAGAGACATACATCCCCATACGAACAAATCAAACTATAAAATTCATTTATAGTTTACTCAATAGGAGACTTATTGAATAATTGGCGTTGAGGCCAATTAATCAAATAATTATTGCAATTGATGCGGGGACCACCAGAATGTTAAAATTTTAACCTACTTGGTAAATAATAACTTAACAATTGGTTCCCGTTTTTGCACTTAATCGTACCATAGCTATGGGTGAACTGTTCCCGCACTAGGTCTAAATTAGCCTATATAGCGAGTTAAGAAAGAAATGTAATTTTTATTAATAGTAGGTTTTTATTAAATAAATATGTATATATGTAATTGTATTGTATTGTAACAGTACATCGGGGCCATAATCATAATGATAGTCACGCGATGTTCATCATGGCATATACCTACTTACCTTACGCAATACCGTTGTTTCGTGGTAAAGCAGAAAGCAGCCTAACTGTACTGCTCTATCGATTTTCTCAGTAGTTTACGTATTTCTTGAAAGATATAAATTGAATTCATCGGATATTGAAGGGCTTCATCGGATAGAGTGGATATCAATTTATGTTGATGGCTTTAGTCGCTCTTCAAGTGATGGACCGATATGACATCGCCGATGGATGGAGGTAGCACTAGACTACATCGTTCGTCATGGCACTCTTTATTAAAAGCTTATGTTCAACAGTACTCGTACTCAAACTTATTTATTTTTAACCTTAGGAATATACAGTATACTTGGTTACGTCGAAAAATATTAGATACAGAACTTATATTTTAGATATTTGGAAGGGTGCTAGAAACAGGCAAGTATTTTAGTTACATACATATAAAATTATAAATGTTTACATCATTAGGTTACTATACGAATAGGTTAAATTACTGCTGTAAAGGAGCATTGTCCAACAAAAAGTCCACTAAACGTACAAAAATATATGTTTTGTATGTTTAGTGGACTTTTATAAGCTGTTGATGATGATAGTCAATTCATGTGAGCTCACTACTCACACATACCTACTTTTAAATATCAATATGCTTTTGATTGTGTGCTTATAAATAATATGACTGTTTTTCTTATGCAAGTTAGTTAATTAATCTATGATGTTTACAAAATGAGGGTCTTTAAAAGAAATATATAAAATAAAAAAGATATAACTAAATTCCAAAGAAATCCTTATCCATCATAAAGCTCTGTATTTCTAAACTGTTTAACCTAAAACACAGATATTCCTAAAGTAAGGAAAAGTAATAAAAGGCACTATGATGGTTACGTGAGTAAACTATTTATTGTAGGTAACCTTTATATCATGAGCGTTGAACTCTTTACACATTTCCATGAATAAATCAGTCCCTAGAACAATATGCTACGTTCCATGGTATAAAATTCCTTCGTTTCACCAGCCCCACCCACCTGAACAAACATCATTGTCTAACAACTACATAGTTCGATGAATGTTTGCTAGTTTGTTCAACAGTCTGTTTCATTCATCAATCAAACGAACTACCATTTTGCGGTTTAAAAGACTCATTAATAAAATAATATATGATGTATTAGCCTCTGCCCACGGCTTCGGCTAAAAAGTAGTTTATGTGATATTCTGATGTATAAGCTATATTACTGTAAAGTTTCATCAAAACCGAAAATCGTTCAGTAGTTTTTGCGTGAAAGAGGAACAAACATCCTCACAAACTTTCAAGTTTATAATATTAGTAGGAAGGATAGTAGGATGTATAGTTGAAGGTAAACTCAAAAATAAAAGTAAGACTTGCTTAGAAAATCTGGTGAGTTGGATCACAATTTTGGTGGGTGCATAACATGCCGAAACAAATAAAACAGAGCATGACAGAACTTATGCTTAGAGACGTGGAAACATAAGCATGAACATTATACTGTTATCTGAAAGCAAGCAGGTAGGAATAATATCAGTTGGCACTAATTAGTAAAGCACTTCCACACGACATGCCAACTGCGCATGAGGTAATTATTTCCTCATCATATTACACCTACAGCCATCACCCAGCCCCACTCACTACACAAACGAACGACATATCAA
Source organism: Perizoma flavofasciatum (assembly GCA_958496245.1). Taxonomy (NCBI): domain Eukaryota; kingdom Metazoa; phylum Arthropoda; class Insecta; order Lepidoptera; family Geometridae; genus Perizoma; species Perizoma flavofasciatum. The sequence goes on from OY292431.1 coordinate 9,036,754, forward strand.
TAATCTATTTACCCTGATTTACGAGTATTTACCCAGATTTAATATTGTTTTTACCTTTGGGACTAACTGCTCTGCTCTGAAATTGTTGGGCTTCCGTCATTCGATGCATCTTATTGCCATAATAAAATAGCTCTCTTACTTTCGATTACATAAAATTACTTTTGTTTCATATTTACTAGTAGGCTTAACACCTATTTTCGTAAGCTATTGCAAAACCTCGGTTTTACCACTAACAACTGTACTTTATCAGTTTATGAGTCGTTATTTCGAGGTTTCATATCTTGTGACAGTAATTTGTGTACCAATAAACCAATTTATTTCAAGTTTGTTCCAGAATAGGTATAATGGGTAGGGTATTCTTCAATGGTGGTGGTATATATATCAATTTTATGAGGAAAAAAACACTTTAGACTGTTTTTTTTGGCTTAAAAAATTGGTAATGAAATAGCATTTTAACTTTTTATCAATTTGCCGTTATATGAAGTAGGTTTTTTGACATTTAATGCCTTATAAATTATATGTTTTATGTTCTTGTTACGTAATTTTTTTTTTCGACCACAATCTAAAGAAATAAGTAAACAAATTCTTCAAGCCATTTCATTATTGTATCACGCTAATTTTATTTCAAAAGCAAAAATCAGATTATTTTTAAAATTTTCATCATCAGATTAATGCTAGGTTTTCACCAACGGTGTAATTTTTCAATTGAAGAGTTTGAACTAACAGGTTCTCAGTGCTCTGCATGATTCATCAGTCCCATCTTCATCAGTCTTTTGCAAAAACTGCACCTATGTTTATCTGATCCTATTGTATCTCAAAGTTGTTGCTACCTTGGTGATTGACAGTCTTATGGTTAATCTCTAGCGCAGTGGAGTAGTTAATCTTATCTGAAGAGATTCTTCCCACAGATCATCCATCCAACTTCAGTTCAAGTTCTGACTTCGCAGACTCACTTTCCCTCCAGAAATAAGCTGTTAAAGCAAACTACAATTAGTTTGTTAATTTATTTATTGTTTGGTGTAAATATCTATGAGGTACGCATCTTGGACCAAGAATTTAAACATAACTAACAGTTTTTTGTTTCATCTTCATCGCATTAGATGCGACTGCTCTACGAGAGAAGGTATTGATAGTTTTTCACTATGCCCTACGAACAGGTTTGATGCAATAGTTCCTTCGCTGACGTCAACTGGCTTTCCCTAAGACTATACGTATACATCCAAACTCATGTTGATATCATGTTTATTCCACAGGTGTAAACTAAACAAGCACGCTTGGTATATTGTTAAGATAGTGAGTGGTATAAATGGTTAGATAGTTTATGCGACTTCGGGCCAATGTGTGTTATGCTCGCTAGATGACCTTCAGTTCAGGCTGCACAAACAAATATTTCTATTGCCAACATGTTGATGTGAAAATAAAGCATTTATGACCCATCCTAGATCCTTTAGTAGCCAAGCAGCTGATGAAGAAATGTTGTTGACAGCGAAGCTGATCTTAAAACAGAAGAATTCCATATGACTTGAACAAAGTAACAAAAAGAAGGATTTCTTACAGAGATCATAAACCTGAACACATGAATGAACGGAAAAGACCTTGATCTTATGATGAACGTACCCACTGGGTAGATTAGGTACGTATTTTTGTACGTGCCAAATCTATTGCTGTCTAGATAGGTACCTAGTAAGTACTCGTGATCATGTGGCACTAAAATCAGCTATTAGCTATTAACGTCTTGGGGGAAAACTAAAAAAAAAAAGGTTTTATTTGGAGCGTAGATGTCACAGAGAATATTTTTTGAGCCCTGAATTGCAATTGTGAAACACTGATTATTTTTTCATCTGTTTATTCTGCCGTCTCCTCCCAGTGTCAAAAGATAAATGCTATAGCAGTAGGCCAGTAATTGTTTTGTTCGTAAACGTGTGATTAATATATCATTTATTGCTTCAATAAATCATGTTCAATCATACTCGTGTATAACAAAATTAGGGAACTGACCTAGAATCTTTGAATAAAGCTTGACCTACAATATACCTATAAGCAGTAGATTTGTTGCCCTAGATAAAAGAAGGTGGTGTAGGTTAAAACTAGCTTGCGTGACAAAATACACCCCTGACAAACCTACATTCACAAAACTGGGTGGTATGACTGGGGTTAAAGTTTTATGTAGACTCCTACATCCTTGACGATGCTCGATGATAATACCATGATAATATCTGAGGGCAAGTTTAATGATGAAATAGTATTTGGTCCTGCAGCGCTCCATGAAAAACTAAGCTAAGTATACATAATAATTATTAATATTAACAACATTTTAAAAACACCTGACATGTATTTCAACGTTTTTTTGTTCGTGTAACAAACAAACATTGAAATAAACATCTTATGGCAAACGCATTTACGGGCTTTAACATCGCCGGTACATTTACATAATACGCAAATGAAACAAAAGCAGAACGAGCATATTACAATCAGAATCATCTAAGTTGTAGAGTTATTTTACGAATGAAACCGAAGTCAAGCAACCAATAGGCTATGGGTTGAATGTTATTCTGGATTACGTGGCTAACTTCAAGGGGATACATCAAACAGTAGAGATTAATAACACTGATATCGATCGAAACGGGTCGATGCACTAAATCAGCCTCACGACCTTAACTAGAACAAAACATTTATCGAATCGAGTAACGAATTGTATTTATTAACACACGATAATTGTAACATAAATTGGCAAGTAATTGAATTCTAAATGTACATTTTAAGGTAACTTCAGGAAATAATGTTACAAGGACAGAAATAAACTCAGCAAAATTTTATTATAATATTGGGTTACGTTTATAGTTTTTACCTGTTTTATTGAAAAAAAATAACGATACATTGATACATTTAGGAAGATGCGTAGTAATAGTCTACAGCAAGTACAAGAAGATCACCTAACTTATATAATTTCGCATAAAATTAATGCAATGCATACTCCGCTCTGTATTTTAAAATAATTATTATATCTAAACGTAACATTTCTTGATAAAGTTTGTTTTACGAGCTCAAAGTATGTCAGAGCAATAAATACAATATTTCCTGGTATTGTCACGTTACAGCCCTACCCTAGGTTTTCAAGAGAAGGGCTGTAAGCGGCAAGTTAAATCTTAAGAAAAGAAAGGGTATTAAAGATTTTTAACAATATTTAATCAAAAATTATAACCTACCTACCTAGTGATGATTAATGATTTAATGGACACTACACGACGTAATACCGAAGTATAGCGGAGAGAAGACCGACGGGTGCAGTGCGAAGCGTTGACTGGAGGTGAAGTGTAGTTGACCTGAAGAAATGATGTTGTTAAATTTGTGGAGAATATCTTTAGGGCGAGGAGGAAGTGGACCCGCCCTGATGTCAGACTGATTACAGCTCAGTCTTCAGAGCCCAGCAGGTGAGGTCCAAGCGGAAGTATGAGGCTAGCCAGAGTCCTCGGCTTTCAGGTCGTCAGCCTCTGGGTTCTGCTTCAGGGTCCAGTGTCAGTGTTTAGCGTCAGTGTCCAGAGTCCTCGGCTTTCAGGTCTTCAGCCTCTGGGTTCTGCTTCAGGGTCCAGCGTCAGTGTCCAGCGTCAGTGTCCATCGTCGGGATTCAACGTCAGGATTCAGCGTCAGGATTCAGCGTCAGGATTCAGCGTCAGGATTCAGCGTCAGGATTCAGCGTCAGGATTCAGCGTCAGGATTCTGCGTCAGGATTCTGCGTCAGGATTCTGACCAGGGTTGAGGCTCTTCTAGATTCTAGGTATTCTGATGGTTCTAGAGTCAGAGCTCCACTGCAGCTTCAAGGTATAGGCTTTTCTAGGTCTTTATGGTTCTAGAGTCAGAACTGAACTCCGGCTGAGTCTGCTCAATGCCGTATTTATAGGAAGTTTTATGTTTGAATTTGGAGTGTGAGTAGCTAGTGTTATTCTAGACTGAATATAGAGGTTCTATTAAGTTTCCATATATAACCTTCTGCAAACATTCGTTTTTATATGCAAACTTTCACAAAACAACCAAATAAAAAATAAAGTTGTGATGAACACTGACAGAAAGTGTCAATCTGTCAATTAGAAAACAAACATTTTTAGCTAAAAATAGTGCTTGAAAATGAAAAATGGTTTTATAGTTTAGATCAGAAAATTCTGCTCTTTCGTCTCATGTAATAATGTTTTTGAGGTGAAATACGCCGAAACATGGATTTTCCGTCGATTATAGCTCAAAGGAGGGCTGGAAATTATGAATGAGTAATACTTTGGAGCAGTATCTTCCATCCTACGTGGGTATTTACAATAAATCATTCCTATAAAGAAAGTTAGATATAGAAATATACTACATTTCCCCGACAACCCCGGAAAATTTTCGACTAGAGAAAATTTTGATGGTTAGGAATAAGTCCTTGATCTAACACACTAACATCTTTCATACATTCATCGGACACTCACATTCAAACATACAGAGGGGCTATGGTTCACATTCTATGACGCATACTCCACAAGGAAATATTCAGTTAGGAATACACCTATTAATAACGAAGGCTTATTTATTTTTAATAGGTGTCGTAACCCGCACCTGTATGAAGACCCGTTTTAGAAAAGAAAAATATTTACAAGGTAAGAAGATTGTAGATCGCTTATTCAAGGAAAGCGTTTTTAAGATTTGGCACATGAAGGCTTATTTAACGAGTTGTGCATCCGCTCGATTAAGAATAGAACGCTTTTTAAGAATTTTGCACATAAGGTCTTATTTAACGAGTTGTGCTTCCGCTCGATTAAGAATAGTTTAAGAAAATAAGACTTAAATAAAAAATAATGGAATAAAAATTGTGCCGAAAAGCTTTGGTTTCCTTGTAGAGTAGATAATCTAGGAATATATACAAGTATTTACAAATATATAAAAACAACTAAGGTAAAAAAATACTTAAAATCTCTAATATGATATTTTCTTCTCAATTGATTAAGAATATAATTTTAAGATGATAAATAGTGTGTGTGTAAAAGAAACAAAAAGTAAACTAAGTTAATAAGTACCAAAATATGAGCCAACTTGAGAATGAGAACTAGCTAGTGTTTTTTTAGAATTTAGAAGAATTTAGAATAAGGAAATTTAAGAGGGTTCAATTTAGTTGGGCGCCAAACTGTCACGTTACAGCCCTACCCTAGGTTTTCAAGAGAAGGGCTGTAAGCGGCAAGTTAAATCTTAAGAAAAGAAAGGGTATTAAAGATTTTTAACAATATTTAATCAAAAATTATAACCTACCTACCTAGTGATGATTAATGATTTAATGGACACTACACGACGTAATACCGAAGTATAGCGGAGAGAAGACCGACGGGTGCAGTGCGAAGCGTTGACTGGAGGTGAAGTGTAGTTGACCTGAAGAAATGATGTTGTTAAATTTGTGGAGAATATCTTTAGGGCGAGGAGGAAGTGGACCCGCCCTGATGTCAGACTGATTACAGCTCAGTCTTCAGAGCCCAGCAGGTGAGGTCCAAGCGGAAGTATGAGGCTAGCCAGAGTCCTCGGCTTTCAGGTCGTCAGCCTCTGGGTTCTGCTTCAGGGTCCAGTGTCAGTGTTTAGCGTCAGTGTCCAGAGTCCTCGGCTTTCAGGTCTTCAGCCTCTGGGTTCTGCTTCAGGGTCCAGCGTCAGTGTCCAGCGTCAGTGTCCATCGTCGGGATTCAACGTCAGGATTCAGCGTCAGGATTCAGCGTCAGGATTCAGCGTCAGGATTCAGCGTCAGGATTCAGCGTCAGGATTCTGCGTCAGGATTCTGCGTCAGGATTCTGACCAGGGTTGAGGCTCTTCTAGATTCTAGGTATTCTGATGGTTCTAGAGTCAGAGCTCCACTGCAGCTTCAAGGTATAGGCTTTTCTAGGTCTTTATGGTTCTAGAGTCAGAACTGAACTCCGGCTGAGTCTGCTCAATGCCGTATTTATAGGAAGTTTTATGTTTGAATTTGGAGTGTGAGTGGCTAGTGTTATTCTAGACTGAATATAGAGGTTCTATTAAGTTTCCATATATAACCTTCTGCAAACATTCGTTTTTATATGCAAACTTTCACAAAACAACTAAATAAAAAATAAAGTTGTGATGAACACTGACAGAAAGTGTCAATCTGTCAATTAGAAAACAAACATTTTTAGCTAAAAATAGTGCTTGAAAATGAAAAATGGTTTTATAGTTTAGATCAGAAAATTCTGCTCTTTCGTCTCATGTAATAATGTTTTTGAGGTGAAATACGCCGAAACATGGATTTTCCGTCGATTATAGCTCAAAGGAGGGCTGGAAATTATGAATGAGTAATACTTTGGAGCAGTATCTTCCATCCTACGTGGGTATTTACAATAAATCATTCCTATAAAGAAAGTTAGATATAGAAATATACTACAGTATCGTAGAAATAAACTCGCATTACCTTCTTGTAAGATGTTATGAAAACGTTATTTTTCTATTATTTCTAAAGAATATCTATAAAAGGCTAGAATAGTATCGATTCTAAAAATTTATTTGTTCAGACAAGTACCTACTTAAGTTTAGATGACGCGTTCACAGTTAAGTAATTCATGATGTTTTAACTATGAAGAACAAATTCTTATTACATCTGAAGCCCCTATAATCAAATATGTAACCAATGTCCCAAGCAGACTACCCGTCGCCGCTGCCGCCCGATATAGCAGAGTTATCTACTTTTTATTCTGGCTATTTCGCATTGAGTGATTTACGGTACTCAGAATTGGACCAGTGCCAGTTGATGAGAAATGCTACGTAGGATAGGTATAATGATGCTAAATTGTCGATGAGAGATGATAATAAAAAGGCTGTTGAAAGGAGTGTTTAGGATAAATCTATTAGACTAGAGTGTGAGTTTTCGTTATTGCTCTACATTTTGGGCTAAAATTGTCACAAAGAAATCGTTTAATCCTACTATATTCTACTATCCTACTAATATTATAAACGTGAAAGTTTGTGAGGATGGATGTTTGTTACTCTTTCGCGCAAAAACTACTGAACGGATTTTGATGAAACTTTACAGTAGGTAATATAGCAGTAATACATCAGAATAACACATAGGCTACTTTTTATCGGGGTACCACGCGGGCGAAGCCGTGGGCAGAGGCTAGTAATATTATAAACGTGAAAGTTTGTGAGGATGGATGTATGTTGCTCTTTCACGCAAAAACTACTGAACGGATTTTGATGAAACTTTACAGTAATACATCAGAATAACACAGCCACTTTTTATCCGGGTACCATACGGGTGAAGCCGTGTGCAGAGGCTAGTCAAATATAATCCTAAACGTACTCGAGCGTTTTTATTTGAAGATCCATTAAATATTTATTTCTGTGACATATGAAAACTATTTTTATCCTCCCCCGTTTATTGTGTTGCTACATCTACACAGCCATAAAATAATCTAACAGAGATAATAATACATAAATCCACTTTTGTTTGTTCTGAAATGTTAGGACATATGTGTAAACCATGTTAATGAGCTGAAAATGGGAAATAACACTTTGTTATTTTGTTGATTAATTTGGAATTTAAGATGAAAATGTGTTATGCGGTTCTCATGACTTTTTTAATCGACTTCAAAAAAAGGAGGAGGTTTTCAATGACTGTATGTTATTTATCGTGTGTGTTTGTTATCTTATAATTTTTATGAAAAAAACCACACCTAAGGGTGATAAAATTGCATATTGTACTTTTTATCAATTTCCCGTTATATGAAGTCGGGTTTTTTACTAATGTATGACTGATTAAGCACAACAACATGAGCGATTGTTAGCTTATTGAAAATAGTTGCTACTAGCAGAATAGAAATAAGTTTTCAGACACCAAATATTTGTCTCGAGTCTGGGTGTTTTCTATGTATAATATGTATGTATTTACAAAAAAAAAAAATTAATTAATATATCAGTCATTTAGTTCCCATAATACAAGCTCTGCTTAGTTTGGGGCTAGATGATGTTGTGTGGAAAATGTCCAGCATGTCCAGCATTACCAACAGTACCAATGGCCCAGTCACAAAGTAAAACAAATGAAAAGGCAATTGATTTTTCATCATCATCATATCCTCGCATCCGGCCACCACTATACTTTTCCCGTCGTCAGCATGACTAATCAGCGAGCCTTGAACGACGAGTCATTATAGGCCGTATAAGGTCCGAATTACTAAAGTAGGCGCCACGATTATGCAGCTCATTCATTTTATTTTTATCGTGGGAAGTAGATGGGCCGTTAATAATTAATTTATCAGAAGGGGTTACTTACTTTGTTTAGTTTTAGGAGCCAAAAAAAATACGACAATAATTATCAGCTAAGTAAGAGTTCTAGGTATATATGTATGTAGGTATTTAAGTATGAATTTCTATGTTCTGTAGCTAGTTATTTTAGATTTAATATTTTTTTCTCTTATTTGCTCATCTTCTTTAAACGCTCTACCGCGTCACTCTTCCACAAAGGTTAGCTGGAATAAAATACCAATTAGCATTAAAGTCCGCCTATGTACATGTTTTATCATGTGTAATTTCCCATTTTCTATATATTATCAGAATAGACTTTATTGTTACTGCTGCTTCATAGCAGTAACAATAACGTCTATTCTGGTTCTGGTTCCAACGCGTTGGCTCTTTAACATTTCCCGTGTTTGCGTCGATTTGCCCAAGATCCAGTAAAAAATATAGGTAAATTTCTAAAAGTATTTTCATTTTTTGGTCATTTTATTTTCTGGTTACTTTTCGTTGATGGGGTTTATCAGGCTGGTTGAAATTCTTGGGATGTTTCGGCTCGAAGCACCGAGGCTCCACCTACAGGACAGGAAACTACAGTTATCCAAGCCCGTCTAATAACTAAAGTTGCATTAAGACGAGAGATGTCGCTTTGTTTTGGAGGTAATGATCTCGTGTCATTTAGGTATAGCTGGTATAGCCTCCGCATACCAAGCCGAAGATTCAAATTCTACCGAGGTTGATATTTTGGGATAATACAGAAACTTTGACTTAAAATGATTCGTTCCCTATCGCCATTTCGTTAGTGTAATTAAAGCTTAGTTAATCCAAAACAGGTGCAACTGATTTCCCACTCATCTTCGGATCAACTTCATGGTCGTTGATGTTCATTATAACAAGAGATTGGCTAACCTGACCTTTAACCCGTGCTTAACAATCGGAATCTGTTGCACAGAGCCTCTGGAAGTGTTGCAATATTTCCGAGCGCGCGGAACTTGAAAAGTGAAAAGGCCGGTTTTAGGATATTATTACGACTATACCACGTCGGTACTTTACTATTCTCCTGCTGATGTTTCGTACTAAAACCACGATAATTTCAATTCTATAAAAAGGCTGTTTATATTCATCTTCAAAAAACGAAGGTTCTTAATTCTGGGGCTGCGTATTTTATTTTACTTGTATGTACGGACGTCGATTATTCCTTTGTGATGCTTTTTGCATTGTTTTGCGGGAAATGATCCCTGTGAAGTCCCATGAAAAAGTCGGTGTTTACAAATAATGTGTAGATGTGGATGTCTTGATGCTTGAAACACCTAACGCGTTAAAGACCCGTAAAAAACTTCAATTACGTGTAATTATATTACACGTAATTGAAGTTGAAGACGGTTGAAAACTTTACAAAGAAAAGTTTGTTTGATTCTTAATTTATATGGAAAAAGAGCGGGATTCTCGATAGAAGGTACCTTCTATAACCAACTTACGTCATCGCCATCACTTTATCAAAAACCTCGTCAATCATTAAAGCAGGCAGATTGCCCAAGGAGTATTATAGCTATGTTAGAGGTAACTTATTGCCACTTGCTAATTTTCACTTTGATTTCACGAATTGCAAAATTAATTGCCTACCGGCGAATGATATTCAGCGTTCTGCTTCGTGCACTCTCATTTAGCACGTCTCATCAGAATTATTCATTGACATAAATACCAGTAGAGCATAACTATGTAAATACTCTGAGAGAAAAAAGTAAGAGCACTATGGGACTATGGATTGCGCTGTGAATCAGAGCGGGGTTCTTAGGCAGTTAGACTGCTTACTAAATATGAGATAATCTGTATCTAATAGTGGTTGATAGAACACGTTTCATTTGCTTATCCTACAACTATTTATAAGCGCAAAAGTTTGTGAGAATGGATGTTTGTTACTCTTTCACGCAAAAACTACTGAACGGATTTTGATGAAACTTTACAATAATACATCAGAATAACACATAGGCTACTTTTTATCCGGGTACCACGTGGGCGAAGCCGTGGGCAGAAGTTAGTTGAAACATAAATAAAAGGTCCCTATTGCACGAATCAAACCAACGGAAGGAAGTTCCTATAGAATGAAATGCAACCATTCTATTGTCGGACAATACTAAACCGTAACGTTTTTATAGTTTAGTAAGTAGGTATATAAGGTGTATAAAAACCTACTAACAAATAAATTTTCTATTAACCAACAACCATACATAAAGTCCACAAAAGAACATGGACAAAGTCTAGCCCGGTGTTTGAATACTTAATAAAAAATAATAATAATTGTGTCTGCACATTCTCAAACATCGCCAGGTTACGCATTACAAAGTTAGTGAAGCAAGTTGTATAACTGCACAACAAACAAACCAATAAGTCCATGAATGGGTCAGAAAACAACTTAGAAAGATATGATTACAAATCCAAATAACTAAGTACCTACTTACCATACAGCTCAGATTCCAACCTGAAATGTTTCGAGTAGGTATCCATTTCAAAACCTCATACCATACATTCGAAGTGGTCATTCACTGGTCAGCTGTTTAACAAATTGCAACATCGGCAACGAAATACTGAAATGCAACCCGACACCAAATGACATCGTTCGCAAGTGCAGCGAGACCGGTTCACTTGAAACCGCTACGGTTTCAAGAGGTTTATCGAGTCGTGTCTTATAAAATGCTGATATGCTTGTCGCAGTGGTTTTACTGTCAAAATCATTCCATAAGGACCTCGCTTTAACTAGTATCCTAGGTGGTCCTCGTAAGCAATATCCAAGAAACGTCCTCCTACTAATATTATAAACGTGAAAGTTTGTGAGGATAGATGTTTGTTACTCTTTCACGCAAAACCTACTAAGTGAATTTTGATGAAACTTTACAGTAATATAGCTCATACATCAGAATAACACATAGGCTACTTTTTACCATGGTACCACGCGGACGAAGCCTTGGGCAGAAGCTAGTCTAAGATAAGTTCCAAAGAAATAACTCACACTTTCCTAACCCAACTGAGATGAGGGAATCATAAAATAATTATGGAATCTTAATGATGAAATTATTGAAATTACAAACGACTGTCGAACGACTCTAGAAGTGGTTATAATGATAAAAATTGTGAAGTCAGTGGATTGTGACATAATCAAACTGATCCTTAACTATCCTTAGATGACGGATTCTGTTAGGACGGGCTCCTGTCCGCCCTGACAGATACTCCGTCATACTTATCTAAGGCCAGGCCAATCCTGATTGAGGGAGTGGAAGCGGTTTTTGTCCCTTCTGTCGTAGGCCTTGTTTCCTCCTGAATAAATTGAAATGGACCTCGTGAAGAAAATCACAAGGTCCTTCTGGTCTTAGGGAGTATAGTTTTTGAGGTTGTCAAAAACAGTGTTTTCTTCTCGTTCCTTTATTGTCCAAGCATGTTGAAGCTGAGAGTACAAAAAACGCATCTTTTTTTGTAATGAAATCACAATGGTCAGAAGAGAGTGGGGTTAAGTAGCCACAAAAAAAACAAAAAAGAAAGGCTTCTTTACGCACGACTGATGGAATCGAATAACACTCGAACGTGACTAAAATCGAATCTTGTTTTGAACAGTGAAAGATAACACGCGTGATGAATTATGAATTGATTTCACTAAAGCCTCAAATATAAGTGAATGAGATAAGTAAAGGTGCGGTCAATCTGACCACTTGACAACTATTTCCCTTTGATCGCCACCGAAAACGCGTCAGTTTCACCGCGCCCTATCTCAATCCTCATTGAGTTAGAGCGCGGTCAAACTTATATTTCAAAATGTGTTGGGCCGGAAAAAAACATTCCAAGGGAAATTTTTACCGACGCTGTCTGGTGACGTTATCGAGAAAACGATGTTTATGCATTCCACAAATAATTTGGCATGATACTGGAATAATTTTATCTTTGTACCAATCTAACAATATTCAAAAACACATCAAAATACCTCCAAAATTAACGCGACAAGAACATTTTTACAAAATGTAAATCAGAGATACGAAACAAATATTTTTAGAAATTACTGCCATATTTTGTCCTTAAAACTCATCATATCCTTTTTCTGTTTCAGATTGCGTGCCTCGCGCTGATTTAGTACGAAAAGTGGATTAATTTAGGTGAGTGAATATTCCCGTCTATTCTTTCAAAGTCAAGATTCCCATTATAAAACGAGGGATCCAGTCAGGCAGTCACGTCGCGGCATCCATCCGGTCTACACGCTTCAACTGACTAACGTTTTTTGTGAAGAAGCGGTAATAATGTAAAAAGCTGACTATAGTTTAAGTAACTTCATAGACTTCCTGTAAGCTCGTTTAACGGAAAAGGATATTGGCTGTAGGGCAGAGCACCAAACCGCGTGGGAACTGGATCCGAAAATACTCGTAAATTTAATCAATTTCTTGGTATTTGTCACTTGTTTTCGTCAAAGAAAGGATGTTCTAAGAATTAGATCCATCATCTTTTTTGAAAAATGAGTTAGATATCTTATCATCATCTACAACAACAGCCTGTAGAAGTCCACTGCTAGATATGACCAGCAATGTACTGTAAAAGAGCTATCGTGCCTCCACTAAAGAGTGCTATTACAATCTTGAGAAGTAGGTACCCTTGTCTAATTAGGCTCGTAACTTTTTTCTTTACAGCCATAAGATTTCATCAAGCTCAAAATCAATACCTAAATGATCAATACCTAAATGATCAATACCTCAATGTCAATACCTAGGTATTGACATTGAAATAACAAGGATCATTTATAAACGCCATCATAGTTGGTACTACGGCCTTATTGGGTTCCTACCTTATTTCAAAGCAATTAGGTACGAGCTGGTGGAATTTGACATGATCTCTCAAATTCCTCCAATAATCATAATCATCATTAATTATTGTTTTTTACATAAGTGACTTTTTTATTATTTCTTCATCCTAATGACAAATTATATTTCAAGAATTTCACCAGAATTTAAAAAACAATTACTAAGTAATTGTTTTTTAAATTCTGGTTAAGCTATATCGAACTCAAAGTTGCAGCGGCCTAACTCCATTTACCTACCTACCTTCCTATAGAGGTATATTATTTTAACACCTATACTAAACTGTATGCGTCCATACTAAGTCGGTTGTGTCAAATTAAAGACGATGGCGATTATTTTGATGCGCGTTACTAGACAATGGCCGCAGGTATGTACCTACAACTAATCATCAGTATTCAGTGCCATAGATTCCAAAAGCTTCTGAATCCGGTGTGGCGATTGCACTGAACGGCCGGTGTTGCGCAATCCGAGGTCGATGCCATCGCGACGAGCGATCGATTCGAAATTATTATTTTTACCGCGGTACAATTGGATTTCGAATGACGTCATCAGTGATCTAGGTGTGAACATCCTGCCAAGATCTTTTATGGCAATAGTCTATTAGTGCTAGTCTGTTAAAAGTGGAGGAGGTTTTTGAATCGGGGGCTATGTATTTCTTATATGTAGTTACGTTGATTGCTCCGTGATGCATTTAGGAAAAGAAATGCTCCGTGATGCTTGGTCCTTGTCAAGGAATCCTTTTCCACTTATTTTTTCTTGGACTTTTTTGTTCCGTATCTTCTAGCCCCAAACTAAGCAGAGCTTGTATTTTGGGAACTACATGACTAGTATATTACTTATATAGTTACTTTTTTTTAAATAAATACATATTTTACATAGAAAACACCTAAACCCGAGACAAATATTTGCAGGTCATATAAACATTTGTCCCGCGGCGGGAATCGAACCCACAACCTTCTGCGCCTCAGGCGGGCCTTCGCCCACTGCGCTACAGAGGTCGTCAGGTCGTCAGATATTGTGCAGGAGATGATCCCGGTGTGGTCCCATGCAATATTATCTGCAATATATGAATCCAACGTCAATACGTATGTATGTACATTAAATTTGCGCAGGTAGTTTGTTTGTTTGCTTGTAACAGTCGGTGTTTTCTTTACTTGAAGAACTATTGCTCTTATTTAATAGTCTCTGAATCTCTGATCAATAATAAAAGCTGGGGTTACATAATTAATGCCAACTCTTATATTGACGAAATTAAACACGAGAGGTTTTTACATCTCCTGACCTGTCACAGATTTATTGGACCTAAAGGAGCTGTGGGGTTGCCCTAACTCATAATTATCCTGGCTCAGACTAACCTATTACGAATTCGCGATACACGCATATCGTATCATATCATAAATTCAAAGCATTAGTTACATATCCTAATTAATAGAGTTAAATAAGCCTATCCAGTGCGAGGTTCCACTAGAAAGGGTTTTCCGAAATTATGAATTATTATTTATACGAATTCCACCCCTCGAGGTTGCAGCGGGAATTGCATAAAAACTCAACGCGGACGAAGTCGCGGGGCGTTCCTAGTGGAATGTCTAGTGCTGGTAGAACGTAGGAGTTCCTACAGTAAGGTACAAACAAAACTACAAAAGATTTATCTAAAGATTTACAAAAGCCGAATCCTATGACTATGCATTAGTCAAATCTACAAGATGTGTGTGGTCAGTAAAGTATAGAATGGTAGACAAGATCTCAATTCCCAAGGCCAAGTGGTTATGCAAATAATAATGCAGCATATGTTTTCGGTCTATTTGGTTTCAATGAAGTTTCTAAATGTGAATGCAGTCAGTGACTGTTATTTGTTGCGCCAGCGCAGAACGCCTGGTATAATTCAACTTTTTTTTGCGAACTATTGGACTGTTTAAGTACAATCGTTTTGAAATACAATTCATTTGAAAACTTTATATATCTGTTATAAGGACTTAATGAGGACTTAATGCTGAAACATTACCAAGCCTTCTAATCAGATAGGAAAATGTAATGGGGCAAAGAGGATGGTCACGAATTCACGTTGCTTTGGTTAGGACATGCACATGTTGTTACCACTTCTGAAAATAAATAAATAATGCTGGACATTGTTCGCACAGCATCATCTAGCCCCAAACTAAGCAGAGCCTATATGATTGAAATATTACTTAGATACTTTTTTTGTAAATACATACATATTATATTATACATTGAAAACACCCAGACCCGAGACAAATATTTGCAGATAATATAAACATTTGTCCCGTGGCGGGAATCAAAACCGCAACCTTCTGCGTCTCAGGCGGGCTTTCGCCCACTACGCCACATAGGTCATCAAAATCACATTTAGTTTTTTTTTCACGTTTAAACTTATCAGTATGTGTTCAATCTTTCTTAACAAGACTCGATGAAGTGTTTCCTAGATGCATATCAACATTTCCTCGTCCCACCGGTTTCCAAAGGTGGGCTAGAACTTTCATTATTCTGATCTTCTCTTCACCTCATTCTACATTAAACTCAGTGATATATATAAATAGATTGGCATTACTGTCAACTATTCATGATCTTGTAATATTGCCTGAGTTAATCGATAATACCGTAATATGCATTGCATAATGAACGAACCGTTAGATCGGCTCATGCGCAGTTCGCGTCTGTGGGTGGACCTCGCCGGTTAGGTCCCAGGGAACCCTGTTCCTGAAAAGGCCGTCACATGTGATCCTTAGAAACGATAATATAGTGGAATATACGTACGAGTGAACTATACGTGGAAAATAGATAAATAAATATAAATTCAAAAAAGAGCAAAAAAAATAACCAGGATTGATTTGTGTAAATTACCTACCTTCTTACAGTCAAAGGATGTCGAGAGGTTTCTCGCAACAATGTGATGTGCAGGATGCTGTAATACTGAGAAAGTTTATGAATATAAAAATGCAATGTTGCAAGATACAACAAAGCTAGCTCAATTTAGGCTTTACTTACAAGTGTACACTACCTACTTAAGATCCATAAGATTTAGTGAAATCACTTGTATAATTTACACAAAAACCAAACTAGAGAGTTTTATAGATAGCGCGTGATCTTGATCTTCAACTTTAGATATAAGAAAAACAAATTAGAGTTTTTGAATGTTTTTTATTTTATTTTGGAGTTAATAAGGAAACTTCCATTGCAAATAGTTAAGGGCGAAGGTGGAGCTTTAAACATAGCTCAACATTTTGAACTGAAACCTACGAGTTCCAGAAATAATCGAGTTAAAAAATCGAAACTATTCCTACCAATTATAACTATTTATACCTTTATCGCTGACTGTACCTACTTATTTAAAGATTTTACAGGGACAGATAACCACTCAACAAGGTGCACTGATAAAAAAATAACCTTATCAAATTTCCTATTAGAAAACTGCATTACGAAATAGACCGTAACATTATATTATTTTCCAATAACTACGTTGGTCCGTTGGTCAATATCTGGAAGGAAAATTAACGCAATACATTATATTTCTATTGTAGGCACTTTCATCTGCGTATCACTCACAGGTTTTCCTATACAAATATACAATGTATCTACAGTATATAGAAAGAAAGAAAGAAAAACATTTATTTAGCACGACATAAAAAATAAAACAAATTTTGGAAGTTATGATGGTGGGATAAGTTAAAATAATAATAATATATAAGTTAAAATAGCCTACTTATAAGTAAAACTGAAACATAAATGCCCCACGCACCTTACTACCTAATCCATCTACCTAGACAGTTCAATATCGCACCAAAAAGGTATCAACTCAGCATAACGCTAGGTAGAAGTGAAAAAACTTGTGACCTGCCTAGCGCTGGTATTCTGCTGAGCAGTGACGTCACAGACGCCAGAAGCAAGTGTTTGCGAGTAGTGTTACTCGCAAGAATTATACAAATAATACTTATTAAGTGTTTAATAAGTATTATTTGTATACATATCATCGTTGAACTAAAACATCATTGAACATTTGAAACATCTATACAAGTCAAGTCTGTTATTATCAACGCTACGTGCAACGCCTCCACGACTTGCTAAAATACTTGCTTAGAGAGCGTAAATACTATCCTCCGTATCGATTGAAGCAAATGAAGTTGTCACTTGAAATTGCAGCAAAAAGTCATAGCTGATAGAGCATGATCTATCCCTATCTCTCTCACAACAAGCAAATATCAATATTAAATGCATAAAATGTTTTTTACTGAGTGCCTTTACTACTCCTGGCTTCTAATACCCTAAGTGGCTCCAGAGTATTTACTTATCAATCTTTTCTGTTCCACTGCCGGGAAAAGGCTTTCCTCTCCTCCTCTCTATTTTCTGTTGAGAGTACATACTGAGTTACATGTATTCTTTAATTTGAGGTGTTCATACCTTTTGCATGTTCATACCTTTTTCTTACTAGCATTGCTCTTTGCTAATATAACGATTAGTCTTCTCTTAATTGAGGCTGCAAATTAGTCCCACCAACATAATTTGTTTCTTATGTCTCTTTTTTCTTATTTCAAGATTCTCAATATTCTCATAAATATAGTGTTGAAACACCATTTTCTTTTCATTTAGGTTAATTTGTTATTTCTTGTGTGTGTAAGTAGGTTTATCATTTGCTTGTCCACTTTGACGTAAAAAGTGTTTTGTACTGGCTTGCATGTCTATGATTGATTACTTTTCATCTCAAAACTGTCTCAAACCAACAATTATTAGTAAGATCACGTAAATGTAATCACTTGAACCAGTGTGGAAGAAAAAAGTCTAACCATTATGCGGCTCATTGGAATCGTATCTTTCTGTTAGAAAAGTATTTTATAAAGAATCTTTATAAAATGGTAACTCAGATTTGCTCATTCACAATATTCTAGTTCATCAAATTAATTATACATTTTTGCGGGTTTTTTACATCAAATTAATTATAAGTTTTCAAACTCACTTACCGGATAAAAATCTTCTAGTTCTTTACGTAGTAGGTAAATAAATATGTGAATATGTTTAGTTTGTGGCCTGAAGCAAATTGCACATGACTTAGATAATGTACCCTTATATTTTCAGCTGTGCCGTTTCACAATTGTACAGTTTCTCTTATCAGTCACCTGAATACCTGCAACGTTGTTGAACTATAACTTTCTAATGATAAAATCGCAGTTAAACTGGTGAGCTCTTATCTACACCTGAAATCGCTATTGTTTAGTTAACTAGAATAAGTACGAGGATATGGTACTCGTAAAACTTAATCAATTGAAAAAAGTACGACTTTTAGGAACCTCAAACTTTCACCCCATTAGTTACTCACCGAATAACCAACAAACATGTGATAGGTTGGAGCTAACTCATTTTGAATACTTAGCAAAGTAGCTCATTATACATGAAAAAAAATATTCCACACAGAAAAAAACGAAGCAAGTAAATATCACAAGTAGTTGTGCTTAAATGACGTTGCAAATTTCAATTGAAAGTGATGCAAATCTGACGTTAAAAAAAGAATAAGAAAAACCACAAAACAATGATAAAATTTTTAAGCTCTTAATATCATTAAAGTCTTAAAAACCTCGACCAGAAAGTGAAAGAGTCAAGAGTAGAGACGCTAAGGTTCTTAAAAAGTTAGATGAGTCCGTATAAATGCCGGTGTCGCTGTCAGGAGTGGTTCTCGTTCTGAAGAGTGACGTCATCGAGTTTGTGCGTCTGCTGGAAGCTTGGTGGCAAGGGTTCCTGGTACTAGCGAAGCTTTTGGTTTTCTACTGCAGAGTCGTCCAACTGTCTATCTACGGTACGATTAAAGTTGCAGATATTATTTGTTAAAAGACTACTCCCGAAAATTGAAACGGGACTTTCAAAACGTGATTCTCAATCAATTTGTACTAAAATTAACAGGATTGTTTTATCATTTTTGGACCGTATTATAAAAAATACTGATTTCTGAATAAAAGTTACAGAACTTTTACAGAGAACAGAGGTTTATTTGAAGTCAGCCTCCTTTTTAACTTAGGCATTTCAAAGATCCTAGCTTCTGATCCTAGATCTGTAAATATTAGATTTGAAACAATCAAACATCCTGCGGAACAAAGTGGATTAGCTTTCAAAGCCTTATGTAAGGGTGGCTGTGGATAGTATTATAATACTTGTGCAGTGGCTGCGCCTTCAGTTTTCGGAAGTAGTCCTTACACTAGCATAGTATAACTTTCAACAAAGAAGGAAATTTGTGTTTGGAAATTTTGCATGTTTTTTAATTACATTGCAATATTATGCTGACGGCGAAGATTGGAGATTCAACCTTCTCCATCGATGGAATCACTCGATAGATGACGACCTTGATGGTGTGACGGGTTAGTAGCCGGCTGCAATGCAAGAGGTGCGGGTTCGATTCCCGCTACAAATATTTGCATGTGCTGCAATTATTTGTCCCGTGTCTGGGAGTTGTAGTACTCGTAGTTCCTGATACCCACTATACTTCACAAAAATATTAATTTGTTTAAGAAAAAAAGCGATAATCACAATGTTAATACTAGAAATAAAGATAAACTCGCTGTTGCCACTTGTAGACTCCATAAAGTTAGTAAATCGTTTAAAGGGCATGGTGTACGATTTTATAACAAACTCCCAAGAGATATACAAAAATTATCAATTACCAATTTAAAAACGTAATTAAACAAAAACTTTATAAAAAGGCATACTATAAAATATCTGATTATTTAGATGACAAAAACTCTTGAGATTGAAAATGCTCCAACTCGAACCTATTTTTTTGTAAAAGGATCATTAAAAAGAATAACCAGCCTTGTTTTCTTGCCTTACTTTCCTGGCTTGGTCGCGGAGGAACAGGAAGTACATAAAAACCGACGTTTCAAAGTGGTCCTTGTGATTTTATTGAATAAATTAACTTTGACGTTGACTTTGACTTTGACTGGGAATCCTAGTATGGGGTGTAGGGGTGGGACTATGTATGCGTCTGTTGGGCTATAAAATATAGACTAACTACTATATATTTCATAGAAAACTAGACTGAGTGTTTCGGCTCGTTTCAATCAGTTTGTACTCCGATAACTTATTTCAAAAAGTTTCTTTTATAAAGAACATTAACATTCTTATATTCAGTAGTGGACGCCTTCCGAATGGATGAAGATGAATGAATGAAAATACTTTATTGTACACGTTATACAAAATAACATATTTGTCAAAATCTTATTCTAAAGAAAGTACAATGGGCGGTCTTATTGCTTAGAAGCGATGAAGATGATGATGAACCTTCTTATTTTACGCGTAAATATCCAAGCATAATCTATTTACAAACAAGAAGTACATTATCTATAAGTAGGTAGATACTAACTCGTTCTAAGTCTCTCATGATGCAGTAAACTCATAAAAAGGTACTTATCTACCCAGAACTCGTGACTACTGGAATGTTATACCGTTATCCTGATTAGGGACAAGAACCGCTTTCTGACCTTATCGTGAATAGTTCCTGGGCAGCTTGGCTTCACTGCATTCGGTTAATGAAAGGTTGCAAACATTGATTGGATTTCTTGTTGCTTATTCTCAGAATAGAAAATGGATGAATTAATGAAAATATTTTGTCGTACACCTAATTAAACAAACCAAATAAACAATGACATATAAAAATCAATGGCTCTTCCTGACAATCTTTGGATGGAGAAAATGGCTGGAGGTGTACTTTACTTTAGAGTATGTTTAAATATAAAGATGAAAATGGTTAATTTTAAACCCATTTAAATAGGAATCTAGTTAGAAACAATCTACAAGGTAATTTCATCCATATGATATTAAGTAGTTATTTACCAGTTAATTGTACTAAAAGCAAGTTTTCGTCATTAAATTCAGTAAAGTTATACTTCTTTACTTATGATTAAAGATTTTGGTCTAACTCAAAGTACTCATACTTGCAATAGTAACAAGAAAACGCCACAGTTTCCTAGTAGGTACAATTGAATTACTTATTGTGCTGATAAGAGATAACGTTATCGTTCATTATGCTGCTTCTGATTTGTAAATGAATTGTAACAAGGTTAATAAATGGTTTTGTTTTATAAAATCGCGATACTCGCGATACGTTTTTAATCCCAAGTTTACGGTTTCTATCCTGTAGGTACCTACTCTTTCATCAGATCCTCATGTGCTTGCATTATTTTGGTCACTCGGGATGACACTCTTTCGAATAAAAAGTAAAATCGTTCACCAAAAAATGTTTCGGCTAGTCGTGAAACCATTAGATGATTATGTTTTTACGTTTTATGGGGAAAATAGCAATTCCTCAGGAATTAATATTTTATGGGACCAACTCGGGATCATTCTCTATACAACAGAAAATAATCATCAAAACCGGCTAACAAATGTGCGAACATACATGATAAAAAAAATACATCCGAATCTAGAAGCTCCTTCCTTTTTTTAAAGTCGGTTAAAAATATACTTTTCGCAGAGGTAGTGAAAAAAATGCAAATACCTTCATACATAAGAATGTCCGTCACAGATATCAAAAAATGGCATACCTACAGACAATCATATTTGTGCTCAGTACAAAGGGGCAGGGCATTAGTCCCAAATAAAAACAGAAAAACAGAATATTACAGTAATACCTAGAGATCATAATATACCTACATTTACAGCGAAGACTGAATACTTAGTTAGGTACTTCGAAATAGAAACGATTGTGTTAGATGTTGTGCGTTATTTGTCATTGTAGAATGTCACAAAATGCCTAATCTAAATACCAATTTCTTTTACAAATACTTTTTCATTGAAGTTAAATCACAAAGGTACCAACATAAATGCGTGCCCTTTCTTATGTTTCTATCGAACCTTAACCTCTTTTGGAATAGATTTCTCGCGTGACTCCTACCATGTCATCGACCTATCAACACACACATAGTAGCTACCTACAGGCGTATTTTATTATGACTAGCCACTGCACACAGCTTTGCCCGCGTGGAACCAGGATAAAAAGTTTTCTAGGTCATCCGAATTTTATCCAAATCCTTCTATCCTACTACTATTATAAACGCGAAAGTTTGTGAGGACGGATGTTTGTTACTCTTTCACGCAAAAACTACTAAACGGATTTTGATGAAACTTTACAGCTTATACATCAGAATAACACATAGGCTTCTTTTATCCGGGTACCACGCGGGCGAAGCCGTGGGCAGAAGCTAGTTCATTATAACGATCCTTGGCAAAAAACATCCGAACATCGTATTTGTAAATATAAGTAGGATAGGATATATAAAAGGCTGCGTTTGCTGTTATTAGTATTCAAAAAAGTTTAATCAGCGAAAGCGACAAAATAATATTTTTTTCTGATACAAAACCGATTTATTATTTTTGTTTGAATTGTGCTTATATTTACGTTGGTCTTTCTCTTTATTTCCAGTGCTGGAGATCCCGCCGGCAATGATGGCGCCCAGCGTGTTCCAGAGAAAGTCACCCCGAACCTCGCCAGGAAACTTGCCCAGAAAATTGCAGGTAAAACTTACTTAAAAAAGATTCCATATACATCGGTGGCGTGGCGGGCAAGTAGCCGGCTGAGATGTAGGTTCGATTCCCACTGGGAACAAATGTTTGTATATTCTGCAGGTATTTTGTTTCGAGTCTGGGTGTTGTTGTACTATGGTACTTGTAGTTTCTGATACCCATGATACAGGGATCAGGACCTGATCCTGGATCAGGTCCTGAACCTAGTATCATGTATTATGACTATTGTTTATTATTATTTTTATTCCTCAAGACCAAACCTATGTAGAACAATAAGACTGCGTCAAAGAATTGTGTATTGTATTCCTGAGTTAATTCTGTTGGTATGTACAACTCCTTGTCTGGCCTTAAATATTGTAACAACTTTTGTCACTATATTTTTTACTTAAAATGGCATGTTTCGTTAAATATCCCAAGACATGGTTAATATCCCGTTTTAACTAAAAGTCTCCATACAGTGAATAATCCTTTGAGGATTACACAATTCAATATATACAATGGCGCCGATTCTCTAGTACACCAACTAAACCTAATTTAAACGTCGCTCTCAATTAGTCGCTGTCAGTATCGTGTACTAACAGTAACAAAAAAAGAGATATAGAGTTTGAGTGCTTTAAAATTTGACAGATTAAAGTTTTCCATAAAAGTTTAATCGTGATTTCAAAACATGCTGACTATAAACACGAGGAAGAGCGATAACATATAAACACGAGACACGTAAAGTTGTTTGACAGGAAAGTATTGCCATCTCTTTATGCGTGCACTATCAGTAAAGAGATCAGTAAAAAGATAAAATTAAGTTTGGTTGTTGTACAAGAGAATCGACGCCAATAATGACTTCCCAGTTCTTATGCCTAGTCAACAGTTTTTAAAAAGTCGTATTTTTCCTTAATTTCAGAACGTTGCAGCAGAGCCATCCAGCCAGTCAGACCCCACTACAGACTCCAGTCCTAACTCGATATCCGATGCTGAAAACTTCGAGTGCTACGGTGAAGCTGATCCAGAAGCTCCCCCTAACGCTGATAGGTAAACCTGTCCTGATTTCCCGTCATCTTGTCTCTCGGACTTTGTTTCCAGTTTCTTTTTAACGCTGGACATTTTCACTCATCATCATCATCTAGCCCCAAAATAAGTAGAGCTTGTGCTATGTACATAACTGATAAGATATGTTACCTAAGATCTCCGTTGTCCAACTCTGGTCCCAGAATTTTTTATAAATATTATATTTTTTTTATAAATACGTTTTTCTGTTGGCATTAACGCCTGCGGAAAGATTGAATTGAATGGGAAATGTCACGTGACAGCTGCCAAGTTTTACCTAGTCAAATTTGCGTTAGCGTGAAAGGAAAAGTAAGCGTGAGGTATCTGTCTAGATCCCTCGACAGTTTTACACTACTTCATCTAGCTACAAAGCTTGTGTTATGGGAACTACATAACTGATATACTACTTACTTAGTTATATATATATTTTTTTTAGTTTAAAGAGATTCAACTCCTTAGAGCTGAGTCCTTACTTTATTCCACAACACTATTTTGGCTGATAAGCTGAGCCACTGGGCTTTCTGTAAAGAATAGCAGGTTACATTTGTCAAACGTGCCTATCGAGTACCAAAACCAGTTTTCAATTCAATTCTTTGTTTATGGCCTTTGTGGGTAAAGAGATCCGCAATTTCGCCAATGTCACGTTGCAAGTTAGACGAAGGAAAATACCCGTTACCAATACCCGTTTTATATAAGGTGAAGGAGAACACAAAATAACGTTAAATGAACGTATAAGTGAAAGTCAATAGGATTTTTTAATTGAAATCACAAGGATCATATAGAAACGTCAACGTATTGTTGCCTGGGCACTGTTTCGCTGAATTGGTTTAAACACATTTTTTTCTTGTTTATAGAGCTATTGCAATAGCGCCCCGATAGTTATGAATTAATTAATGAATGAAAAATTTATTTGCTTGAATACAGGGCAACCTCCGTGGCGCAGTGGGCAAAGGTCCGCCTGAGACGTAGAAGGTTGCGGGTTCGATTCCTGCTGAGGGAGAAATGATTGTATGGTCTGCATTCATTTGTATCGGGTATGGGTGTTTTCTATGTATAATATGTATGTATTTACAAAAAAAAATGTATATAAGTAATATATCAGTCACATAGTTCCCATAACACAAGCTCTGCTTACTTTGGGGCTAAATGATGCTCTATAAAAGTGTCCAGCATTATTTATTTATTAACAGGTAGGTACTTAACATACTCGTAGTTCTTAAGCTAGTTTGTTAGGTATCACTGTACAGACTGTACTCGACTAATTCACCGTGAAAATGCTTGGGTTAGGCACCAACTTACTTATAGGTAATATAATATCTGTGCTTAGAGGTAATTTATTAAAAAATAGCTTCTGCCCACCGCTTCGCCTGCGTGGTACCCGGATAAAAAGTAGCCTATGTGTTATTCTGATGTATAAGCTATATTACTGTACAGTTTCATCAAAATCCGTTCTGTAGTTAGTAACAAACATCCACCCTCACAAACTTTCGCGTTTATAATAGTAGTAGTATATGATTGTTAAAGTATTTATTACTTCTTAAGAGTACTTATTTTACTTTCATGCACGAGTCTTCGAATTTTTGGTTCGGAATGTCGGTTTGCTCACGATGTTTGAGCAGTGGCATTGAACACATAATTTTTTGGCATTTTTGGAAAGATCCATTGATGCACGATGAGATTCAAACTCACGACCTTGGGTTGTGATTCGGTGACTCACTCCATCACTAGTGCTTTCATCTGAAAGTTGCTGAAGATCAAAAGCGAAATAATGCGTCGGAACAACGTAAATTTGTTAAAATGATAAAAATTACTACACCGTAGGACTTCTAGGAGTCCAAAAACAATAGAAAAATCTAGCACATATCTCTACGAGTCTGTGCTTAAACATACCAAAGCCAGGGGTTAATCTTTTAAGAACGAGCGAGCTATGCCATCAATCCAGGTTATAATCGGTCTCATTAAGAAACATGGTCCAAACTCGAGTTCTGTCAGAGCCATGGTTTAAATATAGCTTATCGAAAAAGAGTATTATTGCAAAGCGTCTAAGGTCTACAATGTAAATGTAAAATAAAACCGCAGGATGTCCATTTGATTTAATAACACTACAAATATTAAAATTAGAAACATAATTTCGATTGGCTACCAAAAGAAAGTAGGTTCTCAAAAAAAGATTGAGTTATGAGAGAAATAAACTAGGTGACCACTTGGTTTATCTTTTAACAGTCATTTGTGGTCAAACCTCTTTTTAAAATGTCAAATAGACTCTCGGCTATTTTATTACAGCATTCAATTTTAAACTTTATTTCCTTCATACAAATATTTGTCTTGAAAATCAGGATTCGAAAGTCTAAAAAATAAACCACTGATTTAAACCACCTATCACAATAAGACCTTAACTGATAGTTATAAAAACCTGAGATAAAACACCAGTAGCATGTGAGCATCACACAGTGATTTCACTATTTTTATGAATCGTTCAAAACGTACTGAACATTGAACATAAAGCATTTTATGGCGCTGCATTGTCTATATGAAATCGTAAACGTTCCTATGGGTAGTCTTGTTTTACGGTGTTTCATTTCAATTCAGTTCAAAGGTGCATTAATTTCGTATTTTTATAACTGGGTATGGTAGCACGCTATTATCCTAACAAACGTGGTTGTAAAATAATAATATTGTAAACATCTGAGCATCATAATCTCCGAGATTTTGATAAACTCTTTGGTTCTTTGCAGATTGACCGTTGTAATTTTTCAACCGACTTTAACCGCCACTCTCATAATCACTTACAATCCTCTTCATCCAAAGGTTGTCTGGGAGAGGTCGATCCAAGCGATAAGACCGTCCATTGTTCTTTATTAATAATAAGATTTTTTATTATGTTACTTGTTTAAGGTGAACAATAAAGTATTTTTATTCATTCATTTAACAAAGGGGCATTCTCAATACGTTTTTTATGTGTATTTTACGCGATATCATCGCCATATAAATTTCATTAAAAAAAACTTTTTTTTTTATCGAATTTACATTTAAATTTTATAAAAAAATACCACCCCTATGTTTGAAAAAATAAGGAATAAAATTTCATATTGGACTATTAACTTCCCGTTATGAAGTCGGTTTCTATACTTTACTGAAAAAAAAAATCGTATCCATAACCATTTTGCTATTGTAATCAGGAAGTTCACCATTTAACTTGTTGCGAGAATTACCAAGGAAGTACCTTCACCAACTAAGAGTAGTGCCTTTTTGCAGGTCAGAAAATGGCACACGAAGTCCCGGCAACCACCTGAACAGGCATTCTTGGACCCGAACAAGCTTACGGCGAACTCCACCAAGGTAATTAGTTTTCAAACCTTCTTAAACTAGTACTCTTTGGCAATTCTGTTTTTGTGTGTTGTAGTGGAAATAGTAACTAGTTTTAGAAGAGCAATGTGAGCATTTTGGCTTTAAAAGGAATAATAAATGGATAATTTGGTCCTAAGCGCTAAGATACCTCACTTGAAAGGCTCTCGAAAAAAGCTGATCATTTCATGAATCTTCTCGAGGAGTAAAGAGATGTGATTATTTCAAGGTTATTATTTTGAGATCAGAGGCGAAATAATGAAGTCTTATAGCGATTCAATTCAGGCAAAGATGTCTATTTCCGCTTTGCGATTGAGGACGCTATGGCATTGTTAAAGCTTTGTCATTCGCAAAGCGGGATTTCACACCTTTGCCTGAATTGAATCGCAATAAGGCTTGATGGTTAGGCCCCAGAGCCTTAACAATGTGGTAAGAAGCCGTATTTTCATTTTAAAATGATTTATTGATCTAAAGTTTCTTTTTAGTGGGAGACTGCTTACCTACCTACATAATAATATAATCAAATGCCAAACATTTCTTTTCTAAAACATTATTGCTGTAATTTCTTGAACACTGCCAAGCATAACTTATATCACTGATTTTTTGTCACGTTTCTTATTAAACATTTGACTTTTGCTTGTTTTTTTGTTTTTGCTTATTTTCAATTTTTGTGTTGTCTATTTCATAGCCATCAGGAGAATCTGCCACACCGTCGTTGGGGCTCTATGAGACAGTAAGCTTCTTTTCTTTTTTACTTTAATAAGTAATTATATGTAGTGCATGGGTAATTATTATGAAAAAATACGAAACTATAGCCGCAGTCGATAATTTGTAAACCGATCAAACAATTTTATCAAAGCTATTCATTTTGTAAAAACGGGAATTTTCACGTACTGCACTATCGGTGAAGGCACCGACTAAGTTTCGACTCATTCCGAGAGTCTTCATCAGGGTGAGTGGTTGCGACTTTCTCCTTCCGCGTCGCGCCGTGCACTACACACGTAGTACACGTTGGTCAAGTTCACGATAGTTTTTGGAATAAAATGTATCAAAGCTTTGAAGATTTTTTATTTCCAACGAATACGTAGATACAAATTAAAAACTGCGACTGTATATCAACATCTTACAACATATTTAATAAACGGAAATTCTTTTAATAGATATATCCGTTAATTGATAGTAGACATATTTACAAAAATCACATAATTTCTTGCTTCTTATTTTCTACGTTTTCTCGATACATAAGACATAAACGCGCTCCATTTTTGACACATACTAACAAAAACAAAACAAACACTCTGACGACTGCAATCTCATGATCGACATCTTCAGATCCATACTCAGTACGCAATAAAGAGGTAATCAGAGTCACGTCCAAACATTTTGGCACATGCTCACACTTTGCATGGTACCTTGTTAGCATTCTAAGTGCTATATATCACTAACCTGCTTTATTAAATGTCATGTTACACTTAGGACTGGTGCGGGGCGATCACACTAATTTACATAGTTATCGAGATGGCGGCATGGCATTAGCCATGGCCGGTATCATTGGATAGGATGAATCGTATCACGCTAATTTGTAGGCTGGATGGGCCATAGATGGACAATGCTAATGAACGAAATTGGTTTCCCATTGGACGTTCCGTTTCATTTAAATGGGGAAACTAGTGTCAAAATTGATTGCCATCTCGACAATCATGGATTAGTGTGATCGCCCCGCCGCCGGTCAAACTGAAGCGCTGAACACGTGGCGGTGGCGTACAAAGGAAAATGCCTGTCAAATGGTTGTCAAAGTTGCGTGAATCGATCGCCAATGCAACCACCACCGCCACCGCGCCACCGCAAATTTGAATTCTAACACAAACCAATGACCTTCAAACTTTTTGGTTCTAGACTTTAGGTTACTGGTTTTCTCAAGATGGATTCTTTAACCGTTTTGAGCACGTGATAATGCGCACATATTAACGAATGGAAAAAATCATTTCTGCATCTCTAGGTTTGAACACGGCTCAAATGCATAAAATAAATTGGCTTCGTCGTATTGTTGGTTGTTGTTATTTGTACGTAAATTTAACTAGATGTCGCCACCAATAAGGCTTTGAAGAACTTGAAAAATAATAATATGTACCTACGATTCATTGGGATATATGAATTAATATTTAATTAATTCCCGCAACTATGTACAAGTAGTTATATACGAAAAATACAGATAAAACAGCTAGATATCTAAGGAGTGTTGGAAACGATCTATAGATAGTTCTAATATCTAATATATAATATCTATATATTCCAACTGTTTTTGCGGAAAACGCAAGTAGGAATGTAAATTATTACATTCCTACTTGCGTTTTCCATTGAAGTCCCACGTATCCCGAAAAGGATGAATCTGCAAATAAAAGATTACATGAAAAATTATGATATTCAATTATTTAAGTCTTAAAATAAAGAAGAGTCCTTCGTACGAGTACCATCAATATCCCTGGTGTTGCCCATATCATAGGCGACGGTAACCTCGCACCATCAGGTGGGCCGAACGCCTGTTGCCATACATTATAGTGTATAAATTGTGTAATTCAAGGAGAAATCATTATTGTTTTGGTGCATTCCATTGTACTGGAAACAATAAGTGTCGCTATTTTCAGTATGTTATTAAGTCATGCCGTGTCGAATTTCACTGTTAATTTTATCAACATAAAATTGTTATTTCAGTGAATTAAGTACAAGTTTTTTTTTATCATCATCATCAGCATCATCATCTTCATCAGCATCATCATCAGCATCATCATCAGCATCTTCTTACGTTTGTTCTATATTACGTGGGACGTGGAGTTGGCACAACCCGATGGGTATATATTTTTTTTAACAGGATAAATCCGTTGGTTCTGATCGGGTTCGAACCCATCCTTTGGATTGGAAATCGGGGTATGCCCAATAACACGGTAATCATATTAAAATAACTAGCTATGCCGCGGTCGCCTTCGGCCCCAACCCAACGCGTCGCGTCGACGCCCGAACTTCGTTTTTGGTTAGCGTTCTTCTGACTTTTTATTTTTGCTCGTCTCTTTAGGGCCGTAGCGTGATGTGAAATAACCTTCAACCTTCTTCGAATGCAAAAAGAATTTATCAAATCCGCCTGGTAGTTCAGAGATTAGCGCGTTCAAACAAACAAACTCTTTAGCTTTATATATTAGTATAGATTAAGGCCACTATCCGGCGGTTTAGCGGGATTCTCGCTAAGAAAGTGAATGTGTTCCGTACGGCTGGCGCTGAGTAACCACCCCACTCGAATTTTTCACTAATAGCTCTTATAACAATACAATTTTCTATCCCACTTCTGATATTGCGAGGATTATGAAACTGCCTCAAATTAGCCCACAATCACCACCCACTGTTACCACAGAACAGCATGTTACCGTACCAGAACCAGAAGGTTATTTAGTTAGGTACACTATTGATTAAAAAATCTTTCTTTAAAAGATGTAATTCTGGTCCTGCGAAGCGCAACAAATGTTTTACACCATTTTTAGTTCTATTACCATTTACTCCCAAAGTATTTTAAAGCCGTGGCGGGCAGAAGCTTTCTAATTAATAATTATAAATGAAAAGTAAAAAATGTTTGTTGCCCTAAAAAAATTATCTCAAATACAGTAACACCTCGAGAACCTAGTGTCTAGACAAACCTAAAATAGGTTTAAAGATGCTACTAACTAACTAACTATTGTACCTACTTAATATGTTAATAAATAAATAAATCATCTAGAATAATGAAGCTGTAACACACTTTTTATGCGGGTAACACAAGGGCAAAACCGCGAGCGTGAGTATCATAATTTTCTGGGACATCAAAAGTATTACCGTATTAAATAACTAGCGGCATATCCATCGTAAATGTGAGAACCTAAAACTTGTAGTTTTCCTGTCAAACAGTCACGCATCAAACTACTTAACTTTTTGTGACGATACCTTGAGAACGTTATTTTTGTTGTACACCTGCAATTTATCAAAATGAATAGTTTTAGGCCTTGGTTGGGCGATTGAAAAGAACATGGTCAAAACAATTTCGTGAAATGACCACAAGTTGGTAATCTACGGTGGTATAGTTTAAGTTTCATGACGTTAAAGCCTGTTCACTCTAGATAAGCGAAATGAGAGGAGGGTTTGGGCTCAGAAATGTTAAATGGAAAAGGTTGAAAACAATTTATTTTTTTTCAACAATTCATTGAGTGTTGAACACAGAAGAAAATAACTACTATATTAGTATTAATGATAAGAATTGTCTTCATCGCTTATGTCGGCTTATTTGGATTTACGATTAAAACACAATTTCATAGCATACCATATAAATAAATAACGACAACTATTATAATGATTATAATGGTTGTCAGTATTTATTTATAATAATAATTATTATTATTTTCTTTGTTTAAATGTTTAGTTTAATCTTAATTAGAAATAAATATCCGTCGATATTTGTAATATTATTTAGAACTTTATACATGCTTGCGAATATTTATTATAACGGGTGTAAGATACTTAGTGATTATGAAAGCCACATAATTCTTTATATCATTGGGATTATGTACTTTTCTACTAGACTTTACCTAGGAACCCTCTGGTTCTTGAGATATTGAAGGAAAGCACGCTACAAAAAACAGTTTTTTTTTATGCCTATAAATAAAAATCGCTTCCCAGCAATTATTCTCCCTCAATGTTACCCGTTAAGATGAACTTGGTGATGAGTCTTCGTCGAATGAATCGTCGTAGATTTAATCTTGGTGATGAGTCTTCTTACACCCTATTATACTAACACCGAACACCTTAAGTGGGGCTGAGAGCACGAACAGATGAATACATTATAACAAAAAAAATGAAAATTCTCGATCTGCTTGATCTACTTTCCCGTAGCGTGGTATAAAACAAACCACAAAGCCAGTTTTTGCAACGCCCTCAATAATTGATGCTGCTCAGCATTCACAGGCGGTCAGGGAATGGCGCGTACTCTGTACTAAATATTTTAACAGTGTTTTCCATTGTCTGTTCTAGCCATTGTGGATAATTTGCAGTTTCGTTCGCGATGACCGGTCTACCTACCTCCGATGCGTTAGTACGACCGCGGCTACTCGCTACGCACGACAACTCGCGCACGCCACGTTCCGATTTCAAATTATTCTCTTTTTTATTTTCTTTCTTTTTTAATCTAGTGATGTAGTTGTAATCGGTGTGCAAATGAAGTGTTGCTCCAAATATTAGTGTGTTCTGTATGACCGGTTCCGGTTTGATTTTAATCGTGTAATCATATCATCGGTAAAGCTGGAGCGGAACGGTGTTTACATGCATTACAGAAAGCGGCCCTACAGGTAGCGACAAAATGTTGGATATTCATCCATTAATTGTTATTTTTTATTTTACACACTATTTTATTCTAGGGAATCACCGCAGTTTTCAGAATGACTTGAAAGGTCGATAGGTTTTTTTTTATTATTTCTGCTGTTTTATTCAAGCAAATTTTTGTAATATTCAGTTTGATTTGAATATAAAGAATATTCGTTTGTTAAAGTCATCGAAGTAAAAAAAGTATAGCCTATAAGTCTCAAAGTGTAGCCTTTAGGTTCATGGAACTAACACTAAAGTTTATTGCTTTTCAAGAAAACATCCTAATTGGTGTCGGCTATTTACCTATCTACCTATTGTACCTAGTATCTACGTAGTGGAACATAAATTATACTGTAAATATATATTTAAGTCAACCATTGAAGAGAGCAAGTTAGCCGTAAAAAGGCAACTAAAGAATTCAATTTTCACTTGCGTATTACTGCCTCATAAATACAAAATTGGTAACACTTTGATTGTATACTTTATAGAACAAAACAGCCCGTGCCAACCACCGAACCATTTAGCATTATTTTTAACCAAACTAGATGTTTTATATTTTCTCCTATTACATAGATACACCGAATAAGTTCTAAAATTGTAACAGAAACGTACACAAAAAGCTTCCTACCCTTATCAAAGTACCACCTGGTAGATATACAGACCTACCTACCTTCTTATTACCTACTTATACTTAACAACCACTTTAGCTTCGAAAAGTTGACAAATATGCAAATCAAAGTACAACTATACTTGTATACTTATGTACTTGTAAATACAGCAGTGAAGGCAAGCAGAGACCATGGCGTTTTATATTCAAAATCATAACAACATTGTCATCAAATTATTCACGACCGATTTAAACAGCAATCCGTAAAAAAATATGGCGGCACAATTAATGTTCTATAGTCAGGTTATGGTGCTGTTGACGTAATGTATAATCCAGCTACTGCGATGATGACTAAGGTTTTAATGTACTGTCGTACTAAACATTGTTGATGGTACTCACTGTGAGAAGTATTATCTACCTGACTAAGTTTATTATTGTGTTCTGAACGCAGTCATATTTTTTATGCAATACAAGCGTATTTTGTATGCGATACAACTTTATCCGCGTCGAGTATTTTCATACAAATTTCGCTATTCCACTGTATTTCGTAAAATCCTTTTAAGTGTATATAAAAAAACAAACATGTTCTCCCAACTTCATGAAAAGGAACATATTCTCCAAATTTCAGGCCTGTAGAACGTCAATTATATATCAGTCAGTGAGTCACGCATCGATTTTATATTTATTGTTTGATTTAGTTATTAAATGCCTTCTTGCTCTGTCTTGCTAGTCTCTGGTCTGAAGCCTAGAAATAAAAAGCACTCACCTAACCTAGGCAAATTTAAGTTGTGATCTAGTCTTATTTCGTAGTTTTCGTACCAATATTCATGAATATCAATATTATGTATGAGGGTGCACAATTAATAACAACCTACCTTCCTAATGATATAAGACTTGTGATTGTGAAACAAATAATTTTAAAAGAATATGACTATTATAACATTTTCTATGTAACCGCCAGATCAGTAATGTTAATACTTAAATAACAAGTAATTAGTTATTTTCAGTCCATAAGCTAAGTGTGAGTAAAAAAATTCTTTAACCATATTTCAAAGAGGCATATTAAACAATCTTGGACAAAGGTTTCCTAGAGGTCTATCTTTATTTTTATTTTCTTTCGGTCAAGTTCATGCTCTCATTCCTCCTGTATATAGGTTCTGTCTATTGTAACCTGCAACTGTTTGGTCACTAAGTGGTCGTATCTATTACCTAGCTTTGTTTATACAGGATAGGAAGTGATTTGTAGCACAACACCTAAGGCATGGAATGTACCAAATAAGCAGCTACCTAATTGAACTCGTAACCAATTAGTAGGCCTACTTTGCATAAGTCATTTTGAAACGTCTGCGTTGCGATTTTTCTATACATACTTATATACTTACATTTTAGGGTTTCGTACCTCAAAAGGAAAAAGGGACCCTTATAGGAACACTTCGTTGTCCGCACTTGACACATAACATAAACCTAATCTTACAAAAACAAGCCAAACATTTGCATCTTTTAACGTGGGAAATTGTGTAACAAAAATGTCTTATTTCCCGCAAATTATACCGATTACGAAACCACTCGTTTTAGGAACGATTTAGTTATTATATAATAATAAAATACAGCATACATTTTGCTTATGAAATCAGCTGAAGTCGTGAGCATCATTTTATTATCTACCTAACTCCAAGTACCTGAAGGAAGTTACGTCACCAATATTTTGGAACAATTTAAAGATCCTTATAGACCTAGGTCATTTCGGTGCGTAGGTAGGTGGTATCGAAAATAAATAATTGTAGGATTCGCTTAGCATACAAAATATTTTAGGTTAAGCGTAGCGCGTTGATATCTTTTGTATGGAAAATTTTACAATGTCCGATTTTGTTTATATAACTAAAATGGTAAAGAAGCATACGGCCCACCTGTTGGTAAGCTAACCATAAATTTTAGATTTATATATATTAAATTCTGCTGGTTGGTTATTTTTTCAGTTTTATCTAGATACAAAACATATTTTTATTCGGATCTTTTTACATTTTGAGAGAGTTCTAATGAATGCGGTTCAATTCAAATAGCTTTTTATAATAGTAAATTCATAAGTAAGTTCATAGTGACACAATTTTTAGGTGATCTGAGTTTTTTGGGCACTCGAAAGGCTTTAGTAAACACCTCAGTACAAGTAGAGAAGAAGTAGATTTAAGTACTTCCACGAAAATTGAAAATCTGCCGTCAAGCAGCAATACTCGCATTGTTGTGAATCGGTGAGAATGCTTGTAGAACTTCAAATAAAAAAATAATAAAAGCATTTACACTACCAAAGACCTTGGTGGTCTAGCATCCGTAGCCAAGCTTGACCAATAAAAAAGCTAGACTTTCTACCACTAATCCATCAACATCTGATTGGCAACAATAACTGCAGTAGGCTCGCCGGTGCATGGTAGTCACTTTCTTACACAATTTCACGGCGCGCGCGCACCCATGTTTCATTTGCTGCTGGCGATTTCTCCGACACTCCCTGCGGACGTCCTGTCCATGGGGAATTGTATGGTCTAGCTGACAGGTGACCAAATCTACTCGTACATTCAACAATCAGTCAAACAATATCAGCTTCTACTAAATATACGCTCAAGGCACCTCCTACGCAAGGTCGCAGTTGGTATCTAAATAAAATGCACGTTTCTCTATAAAAACAATTAATTTTTGACAGTAACGCCAGATCTAACCTTTGTTGCACCATCTATATGACTTTGAAGAACTATAAAATGACACTTGCCACATCAAAATGAAAACTTCATACGCAAAAAACGAATCTATTTGTTAGAAATCCAAAAGAGAAATCACAGTAATTATCTAGTGTAAAATATTGTGGTCTTAAATCTATGTGTTCCCTCAATTATAAGATGGCACAGAGTACATAAACTAGCTTAACACTAACTGAAAATAATAGATAAAAGTTAACTTATATTGATTAGTAGGTAGGTCTAGCTTAGGTAAAGGCCCACACATTTACTTTACAAAAAGGCTTTTAATGATAATTATGAGACGATGATTACGTTAACTGGTATTTTTAATAGACCTTTTACTAATTTGCAATTAATTAGATTATTTCAAAATATTCACTTACTATTGACGACGCCACAATTTATAAAACCTGTGGTTTGGACCGTTTGCATATCACCCAAATTATGCAAGGTCTACACACCGGAGCTAGGAGGTCAAACCTGCTTATTTGTTACATTCTGTTTAGCCCAGTTCCGTTACAGAAATATTGAGCCTTTTAATTTACATTTCAGTTTTTAGAAATTATTTTTGCCTACCGTAAATATCTAACCCAAACGTCTCAGGCGTGGTCACTGAGCCAAAGGAACCTTTTTGATTTCCTTGCATATTTTTATGCAAGGAAATCAAAAAGGTTCCATACGTAAGATTCTCTTACTTTTTTTTTTGTTTTTGCTGGAAGCAGGTTTTAGTAATAAATAATGCTGGACATTTTTCACACACCATAATCTAGCCCCCAAATTAAACAAAGCTTGTATCAATGCATTCCTGTATTATACAGTATAGTGTATTTATGAAAATGGAATGTGTTATATAAAAAAACTGAAGCAGATATTTGTTTTCTTATAGTCTTTTCCGTATTTAACTTTTCCAGATAGCATTGTTATTGTGAACTGTATGTAACTTTACGTGTAGCGTAGTTTATTACCTACGTAATACTATGGTTTAATTGTAATTGCATACGTGCATTGATCTCATACTACCTACATTACATGCTAAACAATTTTCTGCTTATTTCCTTCTTTCGCTTAGAAAACGCAAAGATTGAAACCGGAAAGTAGGTATATTACGCAAGGGTAGGTAACAAAAAGTGGAAAAACTGGGATAGTTCTTAATTTATTGTTGCTTATCATTGTACATTATCATAACTAACTTTACTACTAAAATCCATATTTTTATTAAAATACGCTTTTTAAAGCATATTGTCAGAGCTGCTAAACGGGCAATCTGTGGGTCAAACATACTGGTCGCTGAAATAAAATAATAAGAAAGTATGCATATCTTCAGGGTAATGTTGGGTGGGACTATCCTTTTTTTGTGACGAGGGGTGAATCTGCTTACAGAAACCCTATCACATTGAGGGTGTGATATGGTTATGTGAGGTTCATGGACTCGTGGACCCCTCTCGCATAACGGGGTGGGACTGTCCTGTTTCTGCAGCTGTGCATGAGAGATATTTTGCTTTATACCCCACTAATGTTATTCAAGGCATCATTCGCAAAAATATCGTAACCTTAATTAGCAGAATACGGCAGTGTAACACACAGCATCCCGAAGACCATAGCGAACAGATACACGTCACCCCAGTGGAAATGCCTTGTGCAGAGAATGACAAGAGAAACTGACGACCTCTGTGACGCAGTGGGCGAAGGCCCGCTTGAGACGCAGAAGGATGCGGGTTCGATTCCCGCCGCGGGACAAATGTTTTTATGATCTGCAAATATTTGTATCGGGTCTGGGTGTTTTCTAT
The DNA here is from genome assembly GCA_958496245.1 of Perizoma flavofasciatum. Lineage (NCBI taxonomy): Eukaryota > Metazoa > Arthropoda > Insecta > Lepidoptera > Geometridae > Perizoma > Perizoma flavofasciatum. The sequence goes on from OY292431.1 coordinate 9,074,228, forward strand.
GTATAATATGTACCTATATTTTCACAAAAAAAATATAAGTATTATATTAGTCATGTAGTTCCAAGATAATACAAGCTCTTATTATGTGCTCTCATTACTCTGAGTTTGGGGCTAGATGATGCTATTTGAAAAATGAACAGTAGTATTATTATTATACTAGCTTTTGCCCACGGCTTCGCCCTTGAGGTACCCAGATAAAAAGTAACCTATGTGTTATTCTGATGTATAAGCTATATTACTGTAAAGTTTCATCAACTTTCGCATTTATAATAGTAGTAGGATTTAAAAAAAAGGTATTTCGTTTTTGATCATTCTCGGTACCAGAACTTGTTCTATGCATCTGATCTGCACCAAATTTTGTTTGCTTCTAAATAACATTTCCTGCTGAAGACATATCTACAGAACATGCCTTGTTACCTTCGAACCGGTATGGGTCCTTGACGTCCGAAATAATTAATTTTATTATTAATACCTATTAAAAAATATAAGAGTCATACTTTTACAACTTCGCATAGGTAGGTTATCCGGTGTTATTTTATAAAAATATAACAAAACAACGCTAATGTAATAGCTCATGCAATGAATGCACCTTGGAATAGGTACCTACCAGTTGTATTGGAACGGACATGCATATGACTTTTACCTTGATAATAATGTATGCTACTTATCTACCGACTTGAGCAAACATTTAATAATAAATAATTTAAAGACCGAAGAGTTCATGATTTTGAATAAAATTGTATGTGAGCCTTCCATCCATTCAAACCGAAGCATATTGTCATATCATCCCTCTATCAAGAATAGATTATGATGAAATAAACATCAAACTGTCACGCTATGTTTAGACGAAGTTGTCTCTTATAAAAGTTATCATCGGAAATCCGTCAAAATAATTTTTATTTGTAGCTATACGAAGAATGTAATAAAATGAAATATGTTCATAGGTAAAATCGTCCATTCAATGTTCTTATAATCCTTTATTCCGGAAGGAGAAATCAGTGTGTGAGATGTGACACACATTCGGACAGATCAAGCAACAGACATGACAAAACTGTAGTCAGGTTCCATTTTAGCCATTTGGCTTTGGAATTTTTAATAGTACCATTATGTCTCGACCCCACTAAGTGTTGTTTCAAGCATTCTCAACGCATAATCCTTTTTATCTCACATATTTTTTGTTTTCTTGTTTCAGCTCGGGGAAGAGACCACAGACCCTGGGATCCAATGTCTTAGCTAGGTAAGAAAATTTTAAAGTTATTATAAAAATTGTATAGTGGACAAATATAAAATGTAGCCGAACTGGCCGCGCTCTCTTGCGGTATTTTCAAGAACTAGCTAGTAAGCGCCATCTATTTATTAATGCCTTAAACTATACGCAATACCGCCACCAAGAAGTTGTCCACGCACCATCTAGATGTCGTTGACTTGCTTACTAACGCGCAGCCAAGATGGCGCTGGCAGGCGTGAAATTTTAAATTTTGTCAAGGTGTTTTTCATCTTGAATAATAGGAGTAATAAAGTTTGTTTTTCAGCCAATTGTACCGTTCGTCGTCTTTCAACTCGTCCGGGTGCGGTTCGGGCGGAGAGCCGGCGGACGATATGTACTCTGACGTATCTCTGGAGGAAGATGTACAAGGACTCAATTATAAGGTCAGTGGTTCATTCCATTACAGATAATGAAAATAAAAAAAAGTTTAGTTATAAGCATTGCAACTACGTGGCCTTTAGTAGCAATGAAGGGTATTTACCCTTATCATTAGTACTCCCATACGGCTAGGTCTTACGATCTATTTTTCGTTGTTATTTTCTTATCATTACATACCTATATAAGTAGTTTTATTTTATTTAGGTAGTAAAGTTATTACCAGCTACCAGAACTATTTTTTTTAACAGTCAACAATGGAATCAAAAATATCTGAGATACCTCAACATTGTTGATAGCTGTATTTTTTTAAATTTTAACCAGATAAATTTGGTTATCCTGATTGATACGAATTTATCTGAGTTCTAGATTAAGATGTTTTGTATAAATCCCTACGTAGTTATCTAGCCCAACACGTGCCTAGCTAACAAACACGGTTCACATACAAACACAAGTAACTCAATTGCATTCTTAAATCATACTGTTCCTACTTATGGCTTATAAGGTAGAGTATTTGTTAGGTCTAATTATATTCTCGGAAAACTAATGTAAATTTCTGAAGAACGTTGTGACATCAAGTTAGCTTTTATGATTAACACTTGCTTGTCAATTACCTACGTAAACTTCCTTCCTTCCTAAGAAGAAAATGAGTCTTCGTTTGATTGTAAGCATCGTATTTATATCATCATACTTAATTAGGTATATTTAAATGATGAGAACGATTCCTTATAATCTCTTACAATCAAATTAGGCTAAGTAGTGAATATTTAGATTGGAACCAGAAAACCTACAGATGATGCCATTTAGCTATTCAGTGGATAAAAGTTGAAAAGAGTTCCTCCCTAAGAAAATAACTCAAAGTACCTAGATGTCAACCTGCCTACCAAGTGATAGTTTTCTCTAGGTGCAGAAGTATTTTTTGTTGATTTAGAGTGCAAGGTCACTTAGGTATATTGGAGCCACGCCAGAGCTATTTACAAACTCGAAGTGACGCAATATAAAATATGAATCATAGAAAAAATATTAACATTTCACGTATTTTTCAATAAGCACACATGAATTCAGCGTTTAGCTTAAACAACTATCCCATACTTTTAACCCATAATCCACTCTATCTTTGCTTTGAGGTCATACGTCGTAGATCTTGTATTTTAAACACGTTGGGTACTTTGCGTTGAAGGCCGTCTTTAATTTCAGGCATATTTTTAGCTGAATAGTAGCGAAGCATACCCAGAACAAACCTTGAAGAGTAAATATCATTCACAATGGGGTGGTTTTTTGCCCATCAATTTTCACTACTTTATTTTTCTTTGGGTGGTTCTCTTGTTTAACTTTTCTCAGTTTTTCCGAGATTGATTTCAATTGGGCCCATGCTTCTTTACCATGTTTCACTCTCTTTATTTTGGTCTTTCTGTGATCTCATTTGCTTAGTCACTTTCTTGGTGTTGTAATGTCTTCCAATTATATGCGTGACGATTCTCGTACCTACTGTTATCCGTTTGCTCAAATCTCTTATTCATCACGATCTTATTCGATAACATCCACTGCTTGGCTTATTTCCTTTAAATGTTATGTTTATAGACAACACAATCATTAGAAATAATTTTTAAAGCATAGGTCCCAACCGAAACTACCAAAACTGAAGATGGCTCAGCAATTAAGCATCTATAATCAGCAAGTCACCAGGATTATCGATTTATTGCTATGTGATGATGTCATTACGGAAATATAACCACGTGAGTATCATCCTAATCTGTTCAATGACCTTATTTGATAGCGAAGGAAAGGGCATAGACAATGGGCTTGCCATGCCGGTTTATTTGATTGTCGTACCCACTTGGACAGGAAACTATCCCTCAGCTGCGCATGCGCCACTTCCGGTCAGATGCGTGCTTATGATAAATCATACAGAATTAGACTTGAATGTAAACACAAGTAGGTAGAGATGCTGTGTTGTGCCCTACCATAATCAACTTTTCCTTGATAATAAAATTTAAGCGACTCCTATAATATCTGTCATCATGTTTGCCTAGGGTTCTAGTTTCAGAATATCTATGTTAATTGTGTCCTGTCTATTCAGTATTAAAATTGTTAACCTTGTTAACATTTTTTGGTATTCAATGTAGGCGTGACAAAGATTTAATCGTTCTTTAATTCTATACACATTCATTCCTTCAATGAATGATGAAGTTCTATACTGAATCAAACCTCCTCTAAAAATGCCAGGACACCTAGTTTAATAAATAATTGTTAGCAACTATCAATTGGATACTACGATGCATAATCAGTCCAAGCGCCATTTTAAGTTTATTTGGGAAACCGAAAAGCGTTATATAAGTTTAGCGTGGTATGAAAGTAAATCCTGTATATTGAAGCTACTTTTTTATTTTACATGCTAAAAGAAAAAAACACAAAATAAGTAGGTATTTATTCTGGAAGATATACCAAAAAATGCACTTGGACTCACGATAAATATGTTTTCATTTTTTCAAAACCAAGAGTCCAAGGGACGTTTATGTCGTTTAAATAAAATTTCAATTTCTTCATTGGATACTTTGTCCTGCAGCTGAGTTATGGCATCTCATGTAGTCTTGAGGTGTATATGTTACTTAAAAGCTCGAATTATGGTAAATCCGAGATCTTCCAGTAAAGTTTTACCAACTCTTCATGGTACTTAAAATTCCAATTTGTTCCATAGATCAATTATGACCTTGTTATTACGAAAATGCAAAAACATAAAAACAAAAAAATGGCGCTTTAACTCACTATGCATAACTGCATCCAATTATCAACCCAATTGATATTCTACAAAAGTTCCGCCTATCTATAGCTATTTTAACTGTCGTTATTTGATATTATTTTCCTAAACCGTTACCTGAGTTCTCCTCTATAGCGAACCAAAACAGCATTTCCAACCGAGTTGACCAGGAACAGGAATTTAGCTTCAACGTGGGTGTACCTAAATTATACCACCAATATAGAGACTGATGCAAAATTGCGTGTTCTTTATGTCATGGGAATAAGGGCCTCAGGTGTATTGTTACGTTGGTCTAATCTACCTACCTTTGTGGTACCAACTAACCAGACAATGCGTCAATAGAGAAACTTATATTTTGCATAACTTGCTTAGGTTGGTACCTGCATGAACACTAAGTTTCAATTACCTATTTATCGTTAGTAAATTGCTGTTGCTATTCAAAATAGCATTCTGAAAGTATAATCGGTAGTTGCTAAATAAGATTGTCCTATACTTCGCCCTTAGGTTACTATATTTAATATATTTTTTCATGTTTTAGTTAGGTATACTAAGATAATTTAGTATTTTCTATTGATCTTTATCGTCTGAGAATAAACAGTTTATTATAATTATTCATATACCTATTCATTTTAATTAAAGTTTGTGATAGCTACATGAGAAATGCATTAGCACACAGAAACTAATACATAGCTATGTATAGGTACTTAATATAATGTACGTATTCGTATGAGAAGATTTAATTCAGGTATCTACCTCAAATTCATAATCTTAATTTTCCAATCAGTTTCAATTAAAATACATTATTTTACCTTTATAGTTTTATACCAGAAGAAAACGGTCTACGTCATCTACTTTTAAAATGTCAATGTTCTAGTCCAGCAGATATTTGAGTTCCCTAGATCCTTGACATGGTTATGAGTTATGATGACCACCCACGCAGCCCACTGCATCGCCATTGCCAACCCTATTGTTGGAGCTCGATTACAGAACGAACCAGCTAAATTACTTCAAACAGTATTACAGATTAGTAAATCTTCATGACGTTGCAGCAGTAAAAACGAAATAGGACCATGATCGGGCGGGACCCTGTCATCTTGATCCACGAACATAATCTCAATTATTCTAAATGTATGCACCGACTTACCTAGTTCAAAAAGTTATGATGAGAATCAGTTAACTTACATAATACCTATACAATTCATCATTCTTATTATTTTCTTCACAATAAGGTCCCATGCCGTTGTAGTGTCGATAAAACGTCACTATTATCCAACTAGATACGAGTTCTTGTCTTAGTTTGGTAGTAAGCAAAACATAACGAAACGGAAAGTGGTGCGAACGTACTCGTGTGAAAATCGACACACATTGTGTGCAGATGATGATAACATTGGTAAAATCTGAGTGCAGGTTCCAGGATGTACCTAGACGGGGGGCAAGATCTTCTAAAACCAAGAGTTTATTGAATACTTACTTATAAGAAATTATCTGTGTAACATTAAAAATATTACTTCATATTTATTTTACCATTTTGTAAAAAAATTATCCAAAGTATTGATATTAATCCGAACAAATTTTCTACCTTACTCGCGTCTTCATCCTGCATTTTTAAAGAGGCCTGTTTAGTGTTATAGTTTGATAGAAGAGCATGTATCTAGGTGTAACAAAAACACCTACAACGACCACTAGTGCAGTTTCTGTACTCCCAAGTTTGTTTCTAGAATAAGTAGGTATCCTGTATAACTTATCCAATTATTTATTACGAGTTTAATTCTCGTCTTATCATCGACCTAATCGTTCCATGAGCCAGTTTAGTAATTATTCGCTTTCCGCTTGTTCTTGTTAGTTCTTATCTGCTGTCCTTCGTTCATTCCCGAAGTTCTTGTTTTCTATCTGCATCTTTGTTTTTAACATTTATACCCAATTTTTATACCAACTTAACATCAATATCTTTGAACACATGGTACCTATTGTTTAATGTTTTCTTATTTATTTGTTATTTTATTCTTAACGAGTTTACGTGTTTTATTTCTCAGAAACTATTTTTTTAAACTTTCTTTATCTAATGCCAGTCAATGTCCTAATGGCATCGTAGATGGTATTCATTGGATAAAATACGAGGGAAAGTTATATAATGATATGAAAATTAGAAACACAACTAGGTTTTATAACTTGAATATGACTGCAATTAATAATCAATAGATATTTAAATGTATTCATCAATGTGCTTTTAGCGTTTCTCTACAATCGAATATTTTTAGGTAAGTGCTTGTCTTCTGTCTAAATTAATTAATTATTCTGTGTTTTAGAATTATACGCCACGATATATTTTTTTTTTAAATTATACAACATGTTTTCTTCTTCCACTCTCCTCCATCAGCAGTCATCTCAATACACCTTTCTTTTCTTAACCATGTCATCCACACAATCTATATATTTCTTTCGCCTACGTTTATCTTAATTCCACTCAAATAATCGAAAACCTTTCCAAGAAATTTCGTGAAAAGAATATAAAAAAAACTATCTGGGAGGCAACATCATCAATAGAGGCTACGGTACGTATAAAATAAAATGATACTACAACACATGTTAATCAAACCAATTGATCCAGTTTTTAGGGCGCAAAGATCTCGGCATGTTGCAAAAGTGGATAATTCTAGATTTAGACCAGATTGTGGACCATTTGCTCGGTGAAGGCGGTAATTAAACCTAGACTGAGAATTGAGATGACACTAACTATCTGGGAGACCGTCTTGCTTGTAGAGCTCATGGTTCGAGATATTTTCAGCGATTATGACCATGAGGAGTACATAAAAAATGGTTATTAAAATGCGGACTATTTCCATTTAATTTTGCTATGTATAGCTATAAAATTATCTTTGACAAATAAATGTGTTTTCGCTGCGAATTGATTTCTAGTGCTTTCTTTTTTCTAAGATACCTACTCAAAATTCAGTAGTCTACCAACCTAGCTCAGTTTTGTAAGTGTTACAGAAGTGTATCTATCTTATTCTCCTTACATTAATTAAACAGTCTAGTATTTGTGCATCGTTTATAAAATATTTGAAGGTTTCTAAAGTGAACCTAACTGTATGACTATTTACTATTTTCATTCAATAAAATATAATAACATCTACGTTGTTAAGGCACTTGATAACCTCTTATTCAGCAAAAGACGTTATTTTTCTTCTCTCTTTATTTTTATGACCATAGAATAGAACTAAATAAGTATACTCAGAGACACGTGCCGAAACTGATCACCGCGATGATAATAATGAGGTAGAGGACCTGATGATATATTTATAGCAAAACTAACTAGTATTTGGACAGGAGTGGCGTGCTTAGCGAGATAAATGGAAGACGCAGCACCATTAATTGCTTTTGGATTTTGCTAATTGATTGAGCATGAGTATTTAGGTAGGTAATAAAATAGGCCTTATGATGTGCATTGAATGAAACTAACTAAGTTTATTCAAGGGTAAACGGGGTAATTGTTGAAGAAACAAAATTTTCGATAATGATGAATAATTGAGAAATTCTTAGGGATAATCACCGCTCATAAATAATATCCCCAGGTATAATATATTCAGAATAGTTCATTGTTTTTAATTAATAGAAATTTGAAAGACTTGAAATGCTTATCACCACAAAATAGTTTTCAACCTTGAAACTACCAGTAGGTACCAAAAGGAGGTATCACCGGTTATTGCCTTCTAGGACTGCTTAAGCTAAGGGCAATTTAAGTTTTAATACTTTCGAACAATATCTATTTTTTTTTATCATATGACTAAAGTATAGTGGATTGTACCACCTAAAAAGTTGTGCCCTAATTTGCAACTTCCTACTACAGTAAAATCCCTAACGTTCGTCATTGCGCTAATTGCATTAATATAATTAATCACTATCTATGATGACAATATGAAATAATGGGTATATTACGTTAATTGTGTATCCCAATTTTACGAAACTTTAAGGGGAGTTTGGTAAAATTGGAATTGGGACTATTAAGTGGATTAACTAACGGGGATTACTGATAACGCATGAGGGGCGTTTTGAAAACATTGCATGTCCAATCCTACTACTATTATAAACGTGAAAGTTTGCGAGGATAGATGTTTGTTACTCTTTCATGAAAAAACTACTGAACGTATTTTGATAAAACTTTACAGTAATATAGCTTATACATGAGAATAACATATAGGCTACTTTTTATCCGGATACCACGCGGGAGAAGCCGTGGGCAGAAGCTAGTCTCTTTATAACAATAACTTGGAATGTTACAACCTGTGCCTGATATCCATATCATAATGTATTGTATCAAACTGAACTCTTCCATTGAGACGTTAGAAACTTAAAAAAGGTGCACAGTTAACCGATCGAGCCGACCCATTTGTATGCTCACACTCAACTTATAAATAAATTACAGGTTTATCTTGAAGATTTGACAAAATAGTAAATCTAACAAATAGTAATTTTTAATAACTTTTGCCTAAAGACAAATTATTATAAGTAGATAACTCTACTTCTAAAATCATGTTAATAGGTACTGAAAGTTTCTGAAATTGGCAAAGCATTTGCACACCCGTGTCTACGACGAGTTTTTGTCTGGGATTCTTCAGCTAATTCCACGAATACGAGTAGATTTACATTATTTGTGATTTGCAAGTGATTTACGGTTCGCTACGGTCACAAGAAATGTATTAAAAATGTATGAGACGGCTTTATTCCCTCACGATTGTTCTAATGTTATATAAGACTGCTGCTTTGGTTGTTTCGTTCTGAGGCCACCGTGAATGTTCGAACCCTTTGTTTAGATTTGAATGCTCGTAATTTTATGAGCCACCTTAGATAAATTAAAACATTAATTCGGTTATGTAAATTAATTAGGCAACTACCTACATTTTCGAAATTCTGGGTCATATACACGTAAATTGTTCTTTTTATGAAACTTTTTCTAATGGCTAGCAAATAACAGGGCTCTTGAAATCCTAAAAAGAATAATCTCAAAGATAAACGAAGAGGCTATCTTGCACGAGCTCCTACTGCGTTATCTAAAATAACTCGCGGCTGTACGTACCTACGAAATAATCAGCATCATGAATAAGAGTTAGTGTTGTTACAGTCATTTTTGTCCAAGAGCTTAATATATCTGATCCAAACTCTCTGGGCACATTTTTTTTCGGTTTAAAATTCTAAAACAGCTGCGGTCTAATATTTTCTTACTACCTACTCTATATTTTCCCATCTGGAAAGTATACATTACAGCACATAGATATTTTGCTGGAGATGAAGTGAACAAGACCAAGAAGTGTTTCCACTAAGTCCACTAGTTTCTCTTTTAAATTAATTAAACAAACATAATTTGTAAAATGCAATGCTCGCTCTCTTGTAATTTCCCGTAAGCCGATGCCCTATTACATACGACGTTGTTTATCCATAACGATTTCAAGATTTCGCGTTGTTCTTATACAATAACCATTTCACTTTCAATATCCAGTTTAATCAGTTTCACTACCAACTTGAAGGATAAAGACCATACTTACTCGGTAGCGCAGTGGGCGAGTAGCCGGCTGCGATGCAAGAGATTCGATCATTATTGCGGGTTCCCACAACACAGGGAATCCTAGTGTGGGATCAAGACTATGAATGTGTCTATTGGATATTTATTTACTTTCTTTATCTTTCATCTTCAAAGAAATCCCTGTTGTTGTCCACAAAGTGATTCTAAATTGACAATGACTCTATGCTTGATAGAGATCCACTGAGGCAGAAACATTTTTATCTGCCGGCCCTTAGTAAGTTTCACTTTTTCGATTTCTTTGTTCAATGAATGTCTGAACCAAAATACTACGAATAATTTTAGCAGTGAAACAGCGAACGCACTGTTGAGTCGCTCCTCCATCTGGCAGTAAAATGCAATCATGGTAGCCCCTCGCCCGTGAAATTACGAGATGTAGCCAGCCTGGGGGAGTTTATGAAAGGGGTTATTGCCTCGGCTCTACATATCTATCGGATGCAGTCCATGCACATGCAGGGACTCAGGGAATGAATAAAGTTTATTTGTACGGTGCGACGGCCAACCGACTGAGGCGACTGATAATCATGTCGTGTCAATGGGAGGGGCGCGCAGCCGGCGAGCGAGTGCCCGGTGCGTTGCCGGTTAGTGCCGATTGCGAGATAGTTCATACAGCACGCCCGTTAGTTTTTTCATAAGTTTCAGTTTCGATTCCGAGAACCAGTCACATTCGGTCTGGATTCTCCAGTAATTTGTTAGCGATCAATTCTCCTACAAAAGGATGCCACACCAACCGTCTAAAATTTTAAACCGAGTGCGTCGGAGTCTCCTTTTACCGGACGTTTTAATTCTCGTTTACGACGATAACTAGGTTCTGTGCTATTGTTTTATTGTGACTGTGTACAACTTACTCACGAAGCCGTTGATGTGAAAAATGTGACAACCAGTGATCACCTCGTGCTACGTTAGAGGATCAGTGTCATAATCATATGAAACTAAGTGAAGTGCCGGATCAGCTGTGCCATTAAAGAAATTAGCTTTATCTTAAAAAAATCTAATCGTGTTCAAAGTCAATTTGCTGAATTAGTATAAGTTTTAATTTATTTCAATTGAGGTAGGTATAGTGCAATATTGGAAACAATCCAAAGAAACTGGTGAACACCGGTGTTTAAATGTTTAAATCGGGTTTATTCACTCGGTCTAGGGGTACGATGGGTGATCAGATCGAGGTAGAGGATAGCTTGGAGCTGGAGTATGATATGTGGGATGGGCAGTTCGACTTCGTGGGTCCTCAAGGTCCCCCACCCGAGGCCCGGCAGAGGATCACCTCGGATGGGAGTCTCACTGAGGATCTCTTCACGGGAGGGCCGCTGAGCCCCCACTTGCCAAATGGTGTGAACGGAGGCAAGAAGACTCCTGCTCATCAGTGGTGCGACAACTTATCAGACCAAGTGAGACTCTATGTTTACTCATCTACTCAATTAAAATAGGTGGTGGCTTAACGACAGACAACGCAGAGCCTAAATGGCTGGTCCCTGCAAAGTTTAATTTGGAGAGTGTATTCCTGTTAACGTGTAAAATGATCATATTTTCAATGATTAAACAGTTGCGTCATTAAGGTCATAAGGCTTTCCACTAGTAGGCTCATAGAGTTCCTACAAATTGTATTGCACTCAAGCCTACTCTAGACTGGCAAGGGTGAACTATTTCTATGCCATATAATAAAATTAGCATACGCCTGGAAGGCCGTGACAACCAGTTCAATCGATTCTTTTGCAGTGGAAATTTGCTACGATATTTACTTTAAGGGTATTTTCAATTTACTGTTTTCCTGATGTCAACGTAGGACAGAAAGGATAACAATTGAATTGATTTTTCCTCAATGTTATGATCCTATTAGGTATTACTAAATATATAAACCTATCAAGTGTTGACAATCCTGTACCGTTTGCGGTCCGATGTTTATTTTCATCGCAACAGCTGCCTGCTTATCTAGCAACAAACATTATTTTATGTACCTACCTACTTAAGCATTAAAATTTAGAAGATATACCGCCTAGCTTGGCATTAATTTAAATTATAATCTAAGTGTAAGTCCCACACTATTAAATATAAGTTCTACATTATTATAGTGTGGGTAAATACTATACGCTAACAAATATACTACACAAGCAATCATACATTTTCATATTACAAAAGTTCAACAGAACATTTTTTATTAAAGCAATTGAAGCGAAACGCGATGTCGTCGTCCATTACCATTCCGTACCGTCTCTGCTTCTGATTTGTGTGGTGCTGTCACGCGATTCTTTGCAATTCCAAATACCATAAAACGCCTCTTGGTACTGTTAAAATACCTACTCTTACTCCATGATAGGAGTCTCATCAAGGCAACAATGGCAGTTTCCTTTGCTCGCAATTGCTCTTTTAGCCTGAATCGTATGATTGGCTTTAATCTTTCCTGAATTTTGCCACTTGCCTATCCAAAGTATCGTCCTACTAGCTTTTCCCGTCTATGCGTTATGAGAAGCACGTATTTTATCTAAACTGCCTTGTATGAGGAAAAAAACATTAATAAAACCACTTCACCAACAAACTTACCAACTTCTATTTCAGAATGTAAATAAACATCCCGACTTTATCTCTAGGTGAACGTATTTCACCATTCCCGGTCAAAGTACCTCCTTACCGATTTCTACTTTAGTGAGTTAACCAAGTGTATCATTTTATTGCTGATTGTAATCAGGATTATCTTTGAGAGCCAAGATAATTCGAATTGAATGCGTAGATTTGGTGCAAAATTTCGTATGCACAAAATCAATATAAGTAATCATGCTCTATGCAAATGTTTTCTAATGCAATGTTTCTTATGTCTTCTAAATCTTACAAAATTATGAAACTTTAAATACTTAATAATTTTGTTAAATTTTAATAGACAGCGGAATGTGTGTACTAATTACAATAATAATTACTTTGAAAGTGCCTTCTTACTTAAGTATTTTAGACAGCTTCACGTAATTATTATAACATTGTGTGTGATATTTAAACAACTCACTAGGAAGTTATGTTTCATAGATTTAATAAAAATAGAGTTAATAAACATTAGGTTATCTGTTCCAATATTTTTTTTTGCAAAATCGTATCTAAACTACTGCCATTTTAAACATTTGTACAATAGTTTATTTTAGGTTCTTAACGTCCTTTGTCGCTGTTAATATTCATCATTAAGAAACTCGTTTCAAAGTTAAATTACTCACGCAATAAAAAAAGGTGGTCGCAAACTACAGTTACGAATATCGTAACTGGAAATTATATCATTTTACAAACCGTTTCGATTGTATGCTTGAGCGCTAGAAGTACGTAATACAGTCAGCTACGTAAACTTATTTCCAAATTACATTCTTTCAGTCATTTTTGAGTTCATGAGGTTGCTATTCCGTTTCAAAAAGGTCAGACTTCAAATAGACAAAGTATGTAATCTGATAAGTATTGCATTTTAAAGTTATTAAAACTAAGAAGGCTTTGAATATAGCACATAAATAATAGTTTTTAGAACTATCAAGTTGATTAAGCTACCGAGTAAACCCTTGACCGAGTGGTGGCTAAAGTCGGGCTGAAGAAATCCTGGTCGTCTTAAAGTGAATGGGTTGATGACATCGTAACAGTCGCATGAAAAACCTAAACTAGATAGATAGATAAATTATTTATAATGCATAACACCAATTTACAGTACAAGCACAGAAACATAATAAAAGAACAAAAAAACAAATGAAATGCTCAATGGGTGGTCTTATCACTGGAAGCGATTTCTTCCAGACAACCTTAGGATGGAGAGAACTATTTAAAAGAATGACGGTGTTATTGCCTTACTGAAAGTGTGAAGATTAAACATTATTTTTATATAATACCTATATCCAAATATAAATATTTACATATATATAAACTAATGACGAAGGAAAAGAAAGGAGGCCTGCCTGTCACCCAGCAGTGGGAATTACGGTCTTAAAATTTCTGGGCTGCATTAATTTAAGATATATTTTTATCGCTGATTGTACAAAGTGGATGTTAAGTTTTATTCTGTGGTGTTCAGTAGTAACTGATTATTCATCTATACCCACACATTAACCTCGTAAGTGATCGTAATTAATCAAGCTAGTTATTGGGGAACAGCCAGCAGCCTGCAGGAGTCATTGGCCCTTGTCATATACCTACATCATTATCTTCTTGTCCTTATCCCACATTACGTGGGGTCGGCACAACATGTTTTCTTCTTCCACTCTCCTCTATCAGTCGTCATCTCAGTGCTCACTCTTCTTAACCACGCCTTTTGTGGTATTTTATTTGTAATAATCTATATCACTACCTAAGGTCTAAGAGCAACTCGAGAAAATAATCTTCTTGCATAAAAAAGTCTAATATAATTTGATTTTAAATTTTATGTTTATGTTAAGATGGCTCTGTACCCCTTGTATCTTGTTAAACTATCGTAATTATCTTATTACAATGTTACAAATCCGTAAAAAATTGCTGATTAATCATGTTTCACATATTATTCTGTGACTGGATATGTGCCTGTTACCTATCTAATAACTCAGCCAGTACTAATCTATCTACCTCAGCTAACAAAATCTTGAAAGAGGAAAAAAATATTATGGTTCCGTCTGTCCGTTATATCAATGTTACGTTCTGTCTATTCTCTTCAACCTAAATTAAACTGCCAAATTCGAAAACCTTGCGCGACTGTTTCCTCAATCGATATCGCTACTTATCAAATTGTTCAGTGTATATTATAAAGCAAGCCAATTTTCTCTCGCACGCTCTTCAAAGTCACGCAAACGATCTTGACCTTTGAAAGGGCAGTTTTGCCCTTACAAAGTTTCTCTAACCTCACGATTAACACATTTACAGCTATTTACTTGTCAGTATTACCTTATCCAAATACACAAATAATAAACCAATTTCTCGTAGGACGTAAGGAAGGGAATTTAAATGTTTATTTGGCGCAAACAACCAAAACTTAACAACAATCAACTCAATAATGTTTGAGTAGATCTTAGCTTCTTATCAAAACTTATTTTTTCTTAACATCTTTGCGCTACAGCAAAGATATTTTGTGTATAATAATATGCATCATTTACCATGTGCTCATAAGTTCATAGAGTTTTCTAACATAAATCTAGATCCAAATAAGCACAGCCAAAGAAAGTGAACTGTGTCTGCATAACGGTGGAAATAATGAGTTGTTTCAGAACCAGGTATTTCCTATTAGAAGGAAGCCACACAACCATTATCGATTAGTAAATTGAACGAAACGAACTCAAATTCATCTGAAGTAAACGATGTGGGAAAGTTGCAAGACAAGTTGACGAGTCAAGAAAATGCAAGGAAGTCACGAGTACCTAGGTACCTACACTCCACAAACTACTCTGCTGGCTATTCTACTAAAGTGCCTATTGCAAAACTGGCGATTGATTGCCATTTGTCTGTAATAGTGTTGCCTGTTACGTTTCAATTGTCCATTAATATTATCAAATCGTGAAGCAAAATTATCTAATGTTTAACTTTCAGCTTATATTTAAATAATAATCACCTTTTTGTTTTTATTTTATGTATAAAAATATAAATGTCCGTATTCTCTATTTTGTGTATCAGTACCTTTTTTAGATATTAGCCCTAAATCAAATCTAATTATTTCAAGCCATCTATCTTTTAATAGTGGCTGATTAACCCATATTTTAGTTGTTTATGGAAGCCTCTCCAGGTAATTTTACCTTTTTATGCTAGGTATGTATTTATAATACTTAGAGAGTATTCGATATTCAGACATGCCGTTATTGCGGTTGTGGAGTGTCATTCGGTTACGAAATCTACTGGATCCAACAACTAATACCAAATCTACGGCCACAGGTAACCAGCAAGTTAGTCAACAGACAGATGATCTCAGTAGTGTAAACAGTAAGATAACTGTGTACACTGACTTTATAATGAAGGTTATCGCTTGGTAATGAGTTTATTTTTCAACCAAAATCAATTTCCAATTATTCGTTACCTCCGCCGGCTTATTTTAATATAACTTTGATATTATCGCTTTTGTCTGTCTTTTGTCCAAGATTTATATAGCGGTTATATAATCAAACTTTTACTGTAATAACTCGTTGCATTTCATCTTTTACTACTAACTTACCTACATGGCAAGAGAAACTAGTCCCGATCTGTACTCTAACAAAAGTAAAACCGAACGGACTTTTGCGCTATAGATCGAAAGTTCGATACGTTTAGTTACAACTTGCCTCTACAATTTTAGTTCTTTCCCACGACACTATAATGGAAAGATTTTGTCTAAACTGTTGCATAAGAAGGCATGCATGTTTTGTTACCTATTGTACGCTTTGTGTTCATTCTGAAATGTCCTGAAGAATCAGGAATTTAAGTTCAAGAACTTTATTCCTTTGATCCAAAATAGGTTTTTGCTAGGGCTGGTTTTTGCTGTCACACATTCTAGCTAATAGGTATAATATTTGTACCTATTTGACTTTAGCTGATCCTTTTTCTAATGGCATCTAGCATTACTTACTAAGCCATCATGAAATCAGTTCTATCATATCGCCAAATAATATTCTTAGGCCAACTTTAAAGAATTCACCTTGGCATAAATCGGTCAGATTCTTTAAAACTTCGTTTAAAGTGGAATTCCGCACATTGTGTTGTTGTTATGTTGCTATAAAAAGGATCATTCAACTTTTATGTGAACTTCAAATAACGACCTTGGACAAATAAATCCACTGAATCTAGTCACCAGTATTCAATACCACTTCCTATTAGTAAGTTAGATGATAACTAGATGATAGTTAGATGATGTGCTTGATAACAAAGCATATACAATGCATCAATACTTAGATTTTTGCATTATTTACTTTTGAAGTCCCGATCCACAACGTGTATATTTTGAAAGTGAAAGAATTGGATACCCATTCAACGTATATAATAACTACAGCTGTGAAAAGTTTGCATAACGGGTTTCAAAGCTATTTAAAACAGGTTATGGATTAGATGTGATATGGACTATGCTTTCACAGTTCTAAAAATGTTTCTGTACTACGCAATTTATTATCATGTGTAGTCTTTGGCGAACGATCAACAATGTTCATTCAAACAATAGAGTCCAATGATCAATTTGATCTCAAGTTCAAGTGCAAATCAGTTTCCTTTCTAGATAGATACAGTACACTTTTTATGGAATAAACATAAGTATCGTCTTGTAAGACTCTCCTGAAATTGGATGAGTAGTTACGGAAATAATCTCCTACTGACATCCAAACATAACCTCTTACTTTATAAGATAGGTATACCTAAATACCTTACCTCTTTATAATATTAGTATAGACTATTTCTAAATTCAATCGTTTATATAAATTTGTAGTTGGTAACGTGTTGTAGTTTTGGTTTTACATATTTTTGCTTCATATTCTTTTTCTACTACCACATTCGTTTCAAATCTGATGGTTTTGCCTCCTTGTTCGGTCTCATCAGCACTTTAATTTTATCTTTATAATTTTGAAAGTAGTTTAGAAAATTATAATCGTCTGTAGTTTTGTACCCTGGGTGCTTAGGTAGATGTTTTATGTCAACTCTTACGTGTAACGTCGTGCATCATAGTTCGTTACTTCCCTTCATGTTTGTCGTATTGTCGTCAATGAAGTGATTCAGCGCTCTTTAGTTAGTTAAGTAAACTTAAATTAAAGGATGAATTTGTTGGACGTAGCGCTGAATGACGATCGACAGAATTTCCAGAAATTTTAGGTACGAACCTGTACCTTCGGATTCATTCAATAAGGATACCTATTATAAAGAACATAATTATTATGACTAAACCAACATTGTTACCTATCTTATAAGAACTCATTGTGTCTATAATTTGAAATAATCGAATGCTGTAAATCCAACGAGTAAAATCCTTTTTCCGTAGCCAATCGAGTTAGTAGGTATACCTACTTCCGATGTAGAAATCAAATCGAGAGTCGGTTTCAATCTTTTTAAGCACCAACCTACCAGGTAGGTAAATTACATTGCAGAACCCATAGTACCTACTGTAAATAATCAGTAATTAGCTACGGAGTTCCAATTCGTTTTGTAGGACTCAAGGACAGCTTGACTAGACAATGCTACTCAGACGAAAAGTTGCAGAGGTTTCTTGATAATTTGTAAAATATGCTCTAAATACTTTAAATAAAAAAGATATCGTAAATAGGTAACCGTTTTCTGGTTAGATTATCTACTTCACTTGTAAATTTTTTATCGCTTGCTGATGTCAATACATGACATGATGATAAAAAACAAGGCTGTTCATTTGAAAATTCCTAGCCACATTTCCTTCAACAACCTTTATATGGTGTAATGTTTACCTAGCAGCTAGGTACAAGCTACTTTGATGAGCATCAAACATGAAAAGCCTTGGTATCTAGGAAGGTAGATTGGTATATAAATTAAAACAATATTAAAAGAGTAGAAATAAATAAGTATACGAAACCCCCGTGAATCTTCAGCATTGAAAAGATACCCATGAAGCGGACTCCAAATAAATTTTCAACTAATTGTCAACAGGTGCAACTTTTGCAGCAACAAGTGACATCACTAGCTGATACCCAGAGCACGAGTGACGATCGGTACGCGAGGGCGAAGGCAGACAACGCAGTGCTACAAGCACGGGTCCATATGCTGGAGGAACATATCCGAGAGGTGAGTTCCATCAGCACCGAAAATTCAGCAAAATCATAGTCAACTGATCTTTATCTATCAATTGTAATTGGTGACATTAAATAAATTGGTTGATGCCTGTCTTCAAAGGCATGCAATCTAGTCTAATCTTCGGCTCTCCCTATCCAGTTACGCTGCGTGAATCATAGTACCATTTTTTCTACTAAGTGTACGAAGTCTACCTATTCAGTCTCAACTTGCAGCAAATAAGGCGGCTATGATGATACTGTCACATATTTTAACCTTATTTTCTACTCTCTGCTCTCTACTTTCTACTCCCACTCAGTGGAATAGTCATTTCATAGTAGGTATGGTAAATTTCAGCGATTTACAACGTCACTTCTGTTATATCAGAAAATGGTATAAGCTCCAGTTAACATATCCAATGTTTTGTCTTCAGATTGAATGCAGATGCGAAGAAAGTATAGCAGAAGAAAAGCGGCGGAGTCGAGAGGCCATTTCGCGGGTAGAACGTGACCGTGACTCACAGCTCTCCACCATCACAGATCGACTATCTGTGGCTGAGCAGGAGGCGTCGGACCTTAAACAAGAGGTAAAAGACTATTCTAACGGAAGTTTCGAAAGGTGGTGTGACAGTACAACTTTACTGAAGAATATTCATCCTTTCTCTAAATAGGTAGGTACTTATAACAGTTACCTTCTGGAAACGTCTACCAAAGACACAAGGTGATGTGACTTCTTTAATTCACTGAGACCAATACTTTAAAGTCCGTAAGGGAAGGGATTCGAATTGAATTTAAGGTTGCGGGAAATCGGTGGATGGAGATGGTCCAAGATCGTTCGTGAAACAAGAGCCACAAAGTAAGATCGTTCGTACTCTTTGGGGGAAGCCTATATCCAGCGGTGATTTTCAACAGGCTTTTAATCATGGAGATTTGAAAGAGGAAGAGGCTAGTTAAGAATGGTGTTAGAATTTTTGACTTAGCATGATGATGTCATCAAAAACCCAGTAACTTCACAAAAATGTTTATTGAATCAGTTGCTCATTTGTATTCATTTTATAGGTTGGAAGACTCCGTGGTGTCGCAGAGACATTACGAACTAACGCCGAAGTCACGGCGAGAGCACACCGCGAAGCTCAAGAGCAGATCAGTGAGCTATCCGCACAGCTCAGTGCCGCTAGAGAAGCGGAGAGGAGGGAACGCGAAGCAGCGGTAGCTTCAGCAGCGATGTTGGCAGCGACTAAATTAGAGCTGCAACGACTGAGAGAGGTACCGCCGCCACCACCCGACCCAAGGCTGGACGAGCTGAGAAACGAACTCACTTTGCTCAGGACCCAAAACAAATGTAAGTGTTTAGAAAATATAGTGAGAAGAGAGAATGCGAAGCGGTGGTAAACTGGCGATCTACAATACCAAAGTTGGTAGATCTTTAAGTATATTCACACCTCTTGGTGCCGTTGGTTAGGAAAATAACTATTCTAAGATCAGTTACACAAGATCAAATGTTAAATAATGGTTTGTGTTTCAGCTTTATCGGAAGCACAAGAAGAGCTACAAGCGCAGATCCTGACGCGAGGAGTGGAAGAAGGCCGCAGCCTGCTGGACGGTGTCAGCGGACCTCTCGTTGCCGGCAACTCTTTAGCACACGAACTCTCACAGATGAGTGACGATGAGGTAATAAACACAACCAATTGCATCGCTAAGGGTAAAATCGAAATCATCTATTATAACAGCAAACACAAAGAAGCCACATCATCATGCAATAGTTTTATGAAATTAGCAAACATAAATAGCTGTTGGGCAAACAGCTTCAATCCTCCAAATTTTATAAACCTTGAATTCTTCAAAATAACCGAGGTTCATCATCAGTACTAGTAAAACATTTCATGCTTTGTGCTTCTTATTCAGTCAGACCTTGACAATGAACATCATTCAAATGACCTCGGCATTACAGTAAACGTCGCATCTTAAGATATGATGTGTGTCACAGATCAGATTATAATCTGAAAATCGCTGCTTCGCTTTATCTAAGGCCTTCGACTGACTCATTCGCCGCATTTAAATTATCATGTACGCATTTTTGCAGCTCGATGGTAGAGATACACAATCTGATCTCAGCATAGAGATGGAAAAGGTACGATATTTTTACTAGATTGTGCATGTTTGATTTTACAGCTACCTTTGCATGTTTGAAGAGTGTACCTTGTGAACTCCATGTACCTTTTTCATACCTTACTGATCTGTCTCGCATCTGACTAACATGGCATTTATAATAAAATAACGTACGCAGACTCATATTGCACTCATTAATATAACTTTTTACTGTGTGTAGTATCTAACTTAACTGTAAAGTATTTCTAAACCCAAATGCACTGTTTTAAATGTATTTTATATCTATTACAGCTGCAGAAAGCATTGAAAGAACAGCAGGACGTGAACGTTCAACTTAGGCATTACATCGACGGAATCTTGCTCACCATAGTCGAAAACTACCCACAACTTCTTGAGGTCAAGTACCAGAAAGAGGCTTCCAGGAGGACATAAAGACTTTTTATCGTCAAAGATCCACAAATCAGCTTTTAGGGCCCTCGTTATAAACACAGGTTTTTTTTATAGTTATAATAATAGATTCCATTCAACTAGACGTTTATATAATTTCTTATTTTTTTATAAAACTAATGTAATTAAATAAGTTAATTCTGTGATAGAAAAGAAAAGAAAAAAAAAGAACTATTACACCGCAAATTGGATATATTTAACTGATATTCTAAGAAACTTGAAGACCTTTTTCAAAAAGGTTTCTATTTCGTTAGGTCTAAGTATACAATTGTTAGTAAAATAAACTGTAAATATAATTATTTAATTATTATAAGTCATAAAATAATAATCGAATATTATGTAATAAAATAGTTTAACAATTATTTAATTTTCTTTTAAATGTTTCCTTTAACAATAAAATGATGTTATGTAATTAACAAAGATCTGTAGTGAAATTTGCATATGAATTCTATTTAAGGCCAGGCCGTCCATAAAGATATTATTACTATATACATGACCACTACTTAAATTGAAGAAGACTGTTTGAATGTTGAAAGGTTATGTGTATTGGTTTCAATGGGACGGTTACCTATTTCCCTATGATAGTTGTACATAACAATAGGAAGCCTGAAGTCGAGAATAACATATTTTATAAGGAGATAGATAACCCTGTATGAAGTAAATAAAGCCATTATTGTATCTTAAAATTGAGAACTATAAAAATTGTGTAAAGATTGTGTACGTATATTTTTTACAATGATATACTTAAGTAAGTTAGCGAATAGCTATGTAGGCATTTGTGTAAATTTTGATAACATTAAATGTAAAACGAATTATGGTTCTTGTATAACAGTCATGGAATTAAATGAATTTTAATAATTACAAATCTTCAGTCTTTCATTGTATAGAAAAAACCATTTACATTACATATCGTTTCTTATTAGGAGTTTATTCAAGATCTTCCACTTTGTCTTCAAACACGTCTATATTATCATCTGCTTCTTTCTTATTGTGATCCAAATTGCTCAAAACTTTCTGAACGTCTAGTCTAAGCATCATAAACTTTGGATCCATTAAATCCTGCAAAAAATCATACGTTATTTTAGAGACCTAACTCACAAAATACCAAATTAGCATTTGCCTACAAGTACCTACACCCGTAGACTCAACTGCTTACACAGTTGTTTTATTACTTTAACATTCCTACCAATATTGATATAATGTTTATCCTAAGGGATATTAAGAATGGTTTCAATCCGTGTAGTATAGATTTAAAATTATGAAAATGGATAAAAGTTTAGTGACACCACGGATGCCTATCGATCGCGATATCGATTCAATTACTTCTTCGATTTAGGTTGCCTGGTCTGTGAGTGATATAAGGCTAGTATTTACATTTTATTGACCTACCTTAAATGGAGTTTCGGATTCAACGTGTCCAGTTTCACCAATCTGAAATTTAGCTTCACTTATACTATGACCTGGTTCTATACTATGTCTCAGACTATAATTCCTGCTCATCAGACTTGCTATATCTTTCTCTATATTATTCATAGCCGAATCTACATTCCTATAGTCTCTTGGAACTGGCACAGTATACATTGGTTCTGGCATTGTATATGACTGCATATAATCTGGAATGTTTTGTGAAGATTTGCATAGGGAGCATTGTTGCCGACTCTCAATTTGCTTCCTCTCGTTATGTAGGTTCAATCTTTCACGAGAAAGCGCAACTTTTTCTTTTGCAATCTGTTTTTCTCTCACATTCAGTGAAACAACGTGTTCTTGGATGCGTCGGATTCTTTCTTCGTATTTGCGTTGCAGGAATTCCGCTTCAGAATATTTTTTATCTGCTTGAGATTGTTTGTCTATTGTTGATTTTGCTAGCAGATCAAAATCGCGACTTCTGTTGATACAACAAAACTTTTTATCCTCTGTTCAATTTTTGCCTGCTTACATTTGTCCCCTTCCCCAAAACAAGAAGAAAAAATGTTCATACTCAAAATATTATCCGAGTAAATAGGTAGGTAGTACCCATGTAATAAAGTAAGTCTATAGTCTAATAATTTGTCGCTTGTTTGTTACTTACTTGGCTAGTATTCTTTGTTCCTCCATGTGCATCTGTTGTATCTCCATGTTCAATTTAGACCTTTCTTCGGTCAACTCTTCATGCTGCGCTTGTAACTCGGCTTTCATTTTCTAAAACAGAAACAGTTCAAAATGACACACTCTTAAAATTAAATGCCGCGCTAAATTATAAATGTGCATGTTTCATATTCATCAATATTACCTCTAAATCCTGTTTGAGACTTTGAACTGAGGCTTTTTCTTTGACAGTCGCTACACTATCTTTCAGTACTTTCGCTCTCTCCTCTTCAATCTTCAATTTGCTTTCATTATATTCTCGCTGAATATCTTCTCTGAGCTTCTACAATTTTAGAAAGTTCAAAATAATTAATATCTAGGTACTTATTCGGTTCAATTTTAATACTAAAATAAACACTTTTAGATTATAGCAGTAGTATCAAGACCTTTATGTCTTCATCCTGTTTTTTGAGAATATTTTTCGCAAATTCAGACTGTTTGTTGAATGTTGCTTTTTCAAATTCAAATTCCATTCGTTTTTGTTTCAATACCGCTGTTTCTTCTTCAGTGATCTGTGAAAGATATTAATATTATTGAAGATTTATTACTAATCTTCACTTTATATCTTTCTTCATTACTGACCTACCGTCGTCATCTGTTTCAATCGTGATTCCAGCAATTTTACAATTTCCCGGCTCTCCGCTTTTTCAGTCTCGAAATTATCTCTTTCTCTTTTTAGCTGCTGCAACATATCTGTAAAAGATTCTTTATATTGAATGATTACTGCTTTTTTAATTTTTTTTTTATTTGTCAACTACTGCCCAAACGTGATCGTTAGAAATTTATTACAGACGCTTTTAAATTAATGTTACCATTTATCTGAGTCTCTCGCACTTGTAATCCTCTGTCACTATCTCGATGTATATTTTCAGATAAAGTCTCTACTTTATCAACCAGTTTCTGGCTGTGTAGTTTATTTTCTCTGACATCTGTTACAAGTTGATGTAAATCAGAAGAAAAGACAGCAGAATCTTGAATCAGGATTTGCTCTTGTTTCACTGCTTTCCTGGAAAATAAACATATTATCGATTATCTAATTGGTAAACAGAAATCAATAAGAATCCTAGCAAATGTTGCACCTTTTTCGCTACCTAAGCTAAATTAAATTCAACCATTTTCTTAAGTGAACAAAATTAGCCCTACTATCGTCAAGCGAGAACGAACTGGCAAAATAATATCATGCACTTACTTTATATTTTCCATCAGTGCAGCATGATGCTCTTGTAGAATCCTAACATTGTCCAAATGTTGCTGCCTTATCGTTTCATTCTCAGCTTTATGCCTCACAGTAAGAGCGCTTAGATTATCCTCAGCCATGTTCTTATACAACTGATGATGCTCTTCATGCCAGTGTATCTTTTCCGAGTAGAATTTAACTAATTTGTCGCTTTCTTCTTTCATTCGTTCTTCTGCCTGATTAAGAGATACTTCTAGGAAGGCTAGTTGGCGTCTATAAAATACAACATTATCCGAAACAACAATATTCATGTTCCAAAAGAAAACGCATTGATACCACGAGAGTGTGCTTTATTCACCATTGGTTACAAGGACCTTTTTAAGATCACGTGTGTAAGAACTTTAATCCGGGAGATACCAAGAACGAGCAAACCAATGTCAATTGCTGAACACCGGCATTCAAAATTCGTCAGTGTAATCTTCCCAGTAAAGGAACGCACGTACCCTCCTTTTGTCAGATGATAGTAACATCATGCTAAGGTTCAAACTGCATAATGGTTTATGAATGGTAAAAGATCAGCATCCAGGGAGGCTAGACACCGACTGTGCCTTCATAGAGCGCTGGACGAGAGCATATTGTGCACTCGCAAATCCAGTGGCTCTATGTACCTAGACTAGTTTTGACTTAGTAATTCTGTAGTTTTGATTTATGTAATAGTCTTCTCTTTCTTTCTATATGGACAATATTAGGTATATTTTATTTGTGTTTAATATTGTGTAATGATGATTCTGAAAAAAAATTGAATTGATTGGTTTATTTAGGTACCTACCTGTATGAAGTCTCCATCAAATCAATTTCCTTATCATGATTCTCCTGTAGCGATTGTACGAGTTGGAGTAACTGTTTCTTTTCCTTTAAATGAAGACTTTCGTTTTGTTCAGGAATGTAATCTATAACATCGATATCGTCCTTTGGAATAGCGTCGTCCACGTTTTCTGCTGCAGTCCCCAAAAGTGCCTAGAAATTGGAATAATTTTCTACTCAAACTTATGCTAATTTCATATGGTAAAATTTCACAAGTACTTAGTAACACGCGGTTCACTAGTAGTGAACCGCGCCCGCTACTGTCCACGTTGAGTTTTTCTCATACAAACTACATCTCTCTCTTCGAGAGATTGATTCAATTTATTTCATAGTGCAGCTCTAATCTCTACGCCGCAACATTTTGTTTGAGTTGTTACACTCTACAAAATACAAATACAGTCGACAATCCAAACAACATGGAATCATGGAAGAAACATCGCAATATGTACCTTTTCTGCACCTAGTTACATTAATTAGGGTAAAATTACCTTGATTCTCTGCGAGATCCTCTGTTGGTGTGCTGCTATGATCGACTGCATTTGATGTCTTTGCTCGGCTTGTCTCTGCAGCATTGCATCTAACTGTGAATGTTGTGCCATTGCCGCTTCGCGTTGCACTCGCTGGCTTTCTTTTTGGCGCACTGTTTCAATAATCATAAAATAATACCTATTTAGAGTTTTTTCGAAAGCTTTAGAAATTTTGAAAAATTGTAGTCTAGATACCTAAGTAAGGACTACAAGTTATCCTTAGTGTTCTATTATTTTCCCCTTTTTCATCATTAATAAATTAACCAGTACAAGATTGAGCTTTAACCCCTAATGCTACGTGTAACTGGGCAGATCGACGAAAGCAAAAAGTATGCCCAGCTGGTCACTAAACAACTACTCGTAACCTGAGTGCTAGTACCTGAGACCGAGAGATTTTTTACCCATTATTGGGTGTTTTTCTTGGTTGTGGAATTTCCTCTAGCAATAGGACATACTCAGTCGGGTACAAAACCCCCTAACCTGTAAATTTCATTATGAAATCTTTAAAACCGTTTTTTAAGATATCTACGTAGACACAAAACAAAGAAACAAATACATAGGTATAACGTTGCTCGTTAAAAGAGAGGATGTACTCATTACAATGGTGATTTTGGTGATGAATGAGTAATTTGTGAACCATGAAATTGCAAGCGCGCTCCAGGACGACTCCACCATCGCTGTTTTTTAATCCTCATTTCCTGACCCCTTCCCACTAGCAGCTCTTGTACATCTACGTAATTTTTGAAACTCACTCTGCATAGCCACAAGTCTCTCCTCCTGAGCTTTTAGTTGCATAGCGACCATCAATTGTGACTCTTGTTGTTGCAAGTACAATGCTGCCCCTTCAGCCGTTATATCTTCAGTACTTCCTTGAACACTTGGCATAGGTATTACCACTTTTGGAACTTCTACTAGTTCTGTTTCTTTTTGTTCTTTCTCACTTAGAGTTTCAATTTTAGGCTGTTCTGTGACGGGTTCTGGTTTGGCTGCTTTCTTTTCGTCAGATTTCTTCTTTTTGCCATCTCCGACGAGCCATGAAGGCATCTCTGCATCGTCATCTTCAGCAACTACTTCGTCTTCTTGAAATATGCCAAGCCAGTCACCACCGGCTTTTTTCTTAACTTCCTCTTTCTTCGGAGCTTCTTTAAGGGTTTCAATTTTGACGTTTGGCTTTTGTGAGGCAGTTTTAGGAGGTTTGGATTCAGACCTTCCTAAGAACGAATCGAAATCAAAGTCTTGACTCTTAGCAGTAATTTCCGGTCTGTTTCCGGCCTGACTGGACCCTGGTTTAGTGGAGGGTCCGCCAAGAATATCATCTAATATCGACTGAGAGCTTTTGCCTTTGCCTAAAGATTTTGGTTCACTTCCGAATTCGCTGAGGATATCGATTTTATCTGCGCTCACACTAACTCTGGTTTTTCCTGGTGATTTACTTGTTTCCAGAGCCCTGGGTTTACTTTCAGTTTGAGGCATCTTAAAAGAGTCTTTGGAAACAGTGCGTTTTAACGGTGCGGGAGAGGACCTTGGCTCTATAGCTGCAGGTCCTTTTTTAGTATCACCTCTGAGATCAAATAGGGTTTCTTTTTTACTCTCTGATACACTAGCAGTTTTCGGCTTATCAGTTTCTTCCAAATCAAATAAAGCATTTTTCTTTTCAGTTATTGGCGCGTCTTTTTTCTTAGCAGGTTTCTTTTTTCCAAGGATATCGTCGTCAAAGAAACTGTCGTCACTTCCATCGCTAAGTATTCCAGCCAAAGGATCGTCGAGGTTAAAACTCATCACGGCCGTTTGAGAAATCTATTAACCTGGAAATTATTGTGCTGGTTTTTATCACGAAGGGTTTACCAAGTTCATAATGTTTTGTTTACAAAAGAGTTGCTACGGAAACGGATGTTGACTTTTATCGAGAGGAAGCGTTCATGACCCATACCATAGACAACGATATACCGCCTAGAGTTGAATCGATTAATTGCAGTACAACTCTATTTTGAAAATTTCGTCTGAAATGTCAAATTGTCCAAATATTTTTATACTGTGAGAAAAATTGTTGCTTCACGTCAGCCAGTCGGCTGCATTTTATAATTTTTTTCAAAACAACAACTAAAAACAGTTTTTTTTATAATTCGTTTACAAATTTTTCAACTACAATCGAGCCTATAACATGGAGTGTGTAGGTAAGTGTATTTTTGATTCACAAAATTTGAGCACTGTAACGCCGTTTGACAGACTGCTTTGTGGTCCAACGAAACGAGACCTTTTGTTCTAGAAATTGTGCTAACTCACCATGTTGTTTGTTTACCAGCATCAGAGAAGGGAGATTCGCCGGAGAATCTAGATGTTAACAAGGTATCAAATGGGTCGAAGGTTGAGGACAAGGCCCTGGAACCGATTCAGGGTGAAAATACGCACATGGAAGCTCCCGCGGAGATTGGCGCCTGCTCCTCAGAATCTGCTGAAGACACGTCCATCTGCGAAATCCCGGAACAGATCGAATTTACCGTAGTTTTTAATAAAGCCAGGCATGATATTACATTTGCGTATGATGCGACCGTGTTAGAACTAAAAGCTCATTTAGAACGAATATGCGGCGTCCCACAATCGGCACAGAAGCTAATCATCCGAGGCATGGCGAAAGATGAAATGACGCTCAGAAAGGCGGGAATCTTGAAGGGTGGCAAGGTCATGCTTGTCGGGTCCAAGATGGATGATATTTTAGCTGTGAAGAGTGCCCCAAAGGTTTGTCAATATAAAGTACAAGTCAAAATAAAATAAATGTTCTTGAAAACAGCACATGAAAACATGTTGATACTTTTTTTTCTGTGCAAATGAGTTCTTTGTTTGTTTTAGGAAATATTGGAATCTGAGAAAGCAAGTAGTGCAGCCAGCAAAGAACCACTTTGCATGCAAAAAATTCATAAGAAAGTTCTGGACAAAGGAATCCCACCGGATGCTATGCCTGGAATCAAGGGAGTCAAGGTATTCACTTGTTTATTCTATTCATGCTGGAGTCTTCTGGGTAATTCCTAATATTTATTTTTCTATTGTGAGCAATTTTTTTCCTTATTCAATAAGATAAATAATTGTATCAACAACATACCTATATAGCGTAATTACTCTTAATAAAATCCTATAGGATTCTTACAAGATTGTTATCCTTGTTTGTTTGATAAAGTTTTGGGCTAAATTGTTTTAGAGCTTTTTTTATAATCTGTCTGTACAAGAAATGGGTTAGGCAATTTTATTCATTTATTAACTGATAATTCTGTACCTGCATTTATACTGTTTCTTTACCTTAATATATTGTAACATTAGAGTACATAGTTTCAATATTTACCTTTTTTTTTGCAAATTCTTACTGAAGTCACATAGTTATTGATGCTTCATCTTAGGGTAGATTGAAACATAACAATTCTTGTTTAAATAATTGTGAAAATAAACTAATTGATGCTGTTTTATTTAACAGGAGCCACTGCCAAATGTCCCTTTGAGTGGTATGCTAAACAAACATGGGGGCAAAATACGACTGACCTTCAAATCAGAGCAGGATCAGCTTTGGCTTGGCACCAAAGAACGCACAGAGAAGCTAGCCATGACTTCTATCAAGAGTAAGCTAATTCAAATTCAAAGACGGAAGTAGAAGAAAGAACTCAAACTGGATCTAGAATGAAGCATAGATTTTTTGACAAAGACATTTTGTTTATCCTAGTTTATCTATGATCAGTTTCAGTGTTTAGTTCACTTTCATATTAGTTGAAATTAAGTTCCATTTAAAGCTGTCAAAAAATCTATGCTACATTTGCTACATATGTCTCACATTTCTATTTATTATCATACCTGCTTCTGCCCATGGCTTTTCCCGCGTGTTTCCCAGTTAAGAAGTAGCCTACAAGTTATTCAGATGCTGGTTGTTAATAATCTCTGTAACAGCTAACCCAATTAAGATGAAAATTATCAAAAACAGGTTTATTTTATACCTGCTCTAATTTTCATGTTAATCAGGTTAGCTGTTAGAGATTATTAGCAACCAACATCTAAACTCTTTTTTCCTGAATGTTATCATGGCAACTGTCTGTTTAGGTAGGTATAGTTAGTTTTTTATGTATAAGTACCTACTTAATTATATAACCTGATGTTTTTATGCTCATAATTTCAGGCAATAAATATTTTTCTATTCTAAGCATCCAAACTTTGATATTTAAAATATAAGTGGTGTTATTTACCCAAGGGTAAATAACGCCACTTATACACAGAAGAGACAAGTCTCTTCTGTAGACAAAACTTTTCTTGATGCTTATGCTAAGCCCAAATAATCCGAGAAAGATGATGACTTTGGAATTATCATAGTATTGTATCCTCAGAGGTGTTCATGAATGAGAGTAATCAATAACCTCTTGTAGAAAGGCTCATGACTGTTCTATTGAAAAATTTATTGTATTTTTTTTATTTTCAGGTATCACATCTGAGCCCATCAAAGATCATGAAGAATATCATATAATGGTAAGATTTACATTTTGAGTTGTTCCCGTTATCCATCTCTTGCCCTCTGTTAGGTACTTACTTAGTTTTGTCATCTAGTTTATTATTAACGATTACATAAACTAGATAGCAGAAATATAAATCTAAAACGATACCCATTTGTCACGATCGCCGCAAAATTCTCGCTCAGAACAAGAGGGCAACATCAGGGAAAACCTGCTATTTTTATAACAGCCTGTTCACTTTTATCCATAGAACATCTCCACTTTTTAGATGTTCATGTTTTTCTACCAGCTCCTAGTGCTACAGACTGATAGAAACCTTACTTGCAGGGTCTTCAACTTGGCCCCACAGAGGCATCTCGGTATTGGGTGTACTGGGTGCCTGCTCAATACATTGAAGCCATTAAGGATGCAGTGCTTGGTGTCTGGCAGTTCTTCTAATAATCCAAATAATCTCTGTCCATGTACCTACCTTCCTGTGAGCCAATTGGGTAGAGGCAATATAAATTTTTCAAAGTCTAACGGAGTCCATTTTTGGTACAATGTAATAGTACCATTTCTTTTGTGATATAGTTAAAATGCCATGTCAATTAAAATTGTCCATTGGAATACTGGCATCAATCTGGTCAAAAGTGAAATTATTTATTTTTTATTGTAAGTTTGCATTTCTCATCTTCAGTGTTTCAGTGAGCCGACCTGTAAATACAGTGTAGGTACGTAATACAGGTCTATGGCATTAATCATAATGTGCTTGTTATCCCTCATGTTACAAATCTGATCTCTTTGTAAACTTTACAATATTCAGTCAGTTCAGTGGAAGATTAGCTAGGATTTACCGCCAACATTAAATAGTCTCAGCCATAATCCAACCAAAGCAATCATGACATACATGCTTTAAATTCTAAATAATCATTCACTGAATATTTTTGATCATAGAATTAGCAAATATAATGTTTTAAATATTGCTGCTTCTTTCATTTCTCTACAATCAGGTGTTCTTCATGGGCCAATCAGTATGCACAACTAGTTGTGCCATCCTAAATATTAGTTACGTGAGACACTACTTGGCAGAACTTGTTTTGCTATAAGTGTTCCTGGCATAGAAATGTTCCATATCACATCACCTTTTCTGATGATCATAAAAAAACCTAACTAACCTATCCAAGTCAGATCTGCCCAGAAATAATTTTTCAGTTGTGCCAAGTTATGTCTAATGGAACTAATTTGGCAGGTGTTACGATGACACAACTAGTTGTGCATACTGATTGGTCCATGAGGAACTATACCTATTAAAATAAAAACGAGTAGGTACTTTGAAAACATTGTATCACAACACTACAATTTCATTAATACTGTCACAATATTGCATTATTCTTAGACCTAATACAAGGTAGTTGCACTACATAAAATGGCACTTACAAAAGTATAAAATAAATAAATTGTATAAATTAAAATTTTGGCATCGCGATATGTACATAATATCGAATTTGTACTAGAAGACTTCAGGTTTTATCCATATTCAGATTGTACAGTCAGGGAAAACTGTCCCTTGGGTATTGAAGTGGCATGATACCAAATGCGCGTATCCAAAAGTACTGTAAAAGTAAAATCGGAACAAGTTAATTTATTTAAACCCCCGACGTATATTCTATTATGAATTGCAGTGACGTTTAGTAATGTAACCTTTCTATGAGCCTTTCTTGAAGACGTGCAAAACAATAATTAACAAAATACCTACTGCATGACAATCGGTTAAGTCGTTTTACATTCCATCGTCATTAGAGACTTGTGATGATCCCACTAATATTATAAACATGAAAGTTTGTGAGGATGGATGTTTGTTACTCTCACGCAAAAACTACTAAACGTTATTATTTCTGGTAGGTTCTGGTTCTGATAGGTTTCTGAACACATCCTAAGGGTGCATTCCGAGATGCGCTGCAAGCAGCTGAATGGGTATGCACCCTAAGGTGAATAAAATTATGAACGTAATTTACTAAATGGTTCTTTCTCCCGGTCACAAAAACGCCACCTATTATGAGCTTTTAACAATTTATGTCAAACGCTGGAGGGGGCCCCACCATCAAATTTCTGCCCCGCTCAATTAATCGTAGATCCGGGGCTGATTGTTGCTACTACGTACCACTTGTCAGAATCAGAACCCCTTAGGGAAGAGAAAGGTAGGTACTTTTTCCCGTTCTGTCCTCTCAGGGGTAGATTTTCTGTAGGTACTGTTCCCATACTGGGCTAGTATTATAATATCCAATATGGATGTACCGTTAGGGTTCTTAAAAGTCTATGAACAAGATAACATCTGACCAAACCATCTCAACACGAAAATTTACATCAAGTTTGTACAGGCCAACTTATAGGCTGCTGAATGCTAAATGAATTTTAACAAGTAGGTTGCATAAAATTACCGATATCTCCAGGCTCTACGTAATACTGAAACTTATGGCAAATATGATCACATTCAGGCACTGGGGCCAAGGACCATGTTTTGTTTCCCTTCACTTGACCCTGCCACATCAGTCTTGGTATGTAATCCAACTGAAAAAAAAGTTAATAAAATTAGATTAAAAGTTATTAACTGCCATGAGCAATTGTATGCTTTAGAATCATTTATTTCATAGTAAGCTAAGATTAAAACTTAAATATAAACTTAACCAATTAAATATTGATGACAGGCTGTCATAAAAAATGTCGACATGCTGGAACTTGTGTGTAAATGCAAAATCGTGTGTAAATGTAATGCGTTAGGTTGTTTATGTCTGATACCATATATGTTCGAAACGGCTAACAGATTATGTGCCATTTTTTGCATTCATTATATTTTAATTTTTTCTTCATTTTTCACAGGTATAAATACATCAGTTAAGAGTTTGAGATCCTTTATTCTCCAACACATGCTAAAATTTTGATAAATAGCTTCAGTACGTAGGTACTATAATAATAATATTTGGTGGTTGGTTTAACATGAGAAAAAAAACTATAAGCAAAAAGTGAGAAATAAAAAGAACATACATGATGCTTGATAGAATAAAAAAATACAATTACATGCATAACAGCTCCAATCTCATATCCAAAGAATATGTTTTCAGTAGACGGATACTCCGCATCTTCAGGTAAAAATTCAGGAATGCTGTAATACTTTCTGACCTTTGCCAGTATATCTGGGTGACAGTTACCCCTGAAATAATCAATTAGATGATTAATAATTATTTTATTAAACAATAAGAGATTATGGCCTTGATTCTGTAGTACACTAACTAAACTTAATTTAAACCGTCACTCTCTTTTACTGATAGTGCAAGCAAGAAAGAGATGCTACAATATTAGTGCTGTCAGATTTAAGTTTTCCATACAAATATAGTTGTAATTTCAAAACATGCTATCTATAAACACAAAGAAAAGCAGCACATAAACTGATTTGACAGGAGTAAAATCCTTTCTTGCGTACACTGTCAGTAAAAGAGAGTGACAGTTAAAATTCAAATGTCAATTACCATTTTTCGCACTGCATTTGGAATAGTCTATAATTACTAGTTTAATAAAGCCATTACTTAAATAATATAGTATATACTAAAGACAAGTATAGCCAGGACCAACATCTAAACTATTCCTTCAAATCATGTAGAGCTTAATTTGCAATATCACTATTGGTCCCTGATCCAAATGGTACCTGATGGAAAGTAGCTTGACTTAGCTGATCTGTTAAGAATGACTAGGCAAGCTACACAAGTGATTTAATGACTGCATTTCTATAATTGAAAAAGTTCTCACCATCCAACATACCAGGGTTTCTCCCCTGGTTCATTCCTTGCTCTTGCGTTTGACATACTAAATACCTCCTTCAGACTAAAAAGATCAGTTTTAAAATTCAGGAACTGGCATCCCTCCTCAATACTTTCATAGCTACCAACAGTTTGCTCATAAAGCCTTTTGAACATACTATAACTAAACTCTTTTGTTGCTTTCCAGTGGTTAACAGCATTTTTAACTATTATAGGATGAGAAGAATAGGCATATCTCTGAAAAAACATATATTTAGTAAGGTCATACCAAACCTACTCTGATATTTTGATCTTTTAAAAGTATAACAAATTACTTTGTTGACAAGAATTGTTTTTCTCTACATTTAATTATAGAAAGAATAAATCAACTACTAATGTAGGTTTATACAAATTAAACAGTTAGTTTAGCCATCTGAAACCAAGCAAAGGATCTAAAAAAACCTCAACTGATCTAGCCAGATCACTAATTCTACAAAGTATATCCAAAATGTTGGATAAGATTATGGATATTGAAATTGGAAAGCACTCTTGGCTTTAAGAGTTGAAATTTATTTGTATGAGTTTCACTTGGCAAATCACATTGTGGAAGGTATGTAGCCATTAGTTTACCTTGAAATCTTGTCTGGTAATGTTCCGTAGTATAATTGGTTTCGTAACATTCTCGCAATAGCTGCAATCAGCGAGGGGCCGCGTTGCCTCCCACACCAAGTAATTACTAGGTAACAAACATCTTGCGCTTATAATACTATCCACAGCGCTTAAACTTATCAAAACCAGTGCAAAAGTGACCACAGCTACAGCAATAACTTTTCTACTCCTACTAGTTTCGGCTTTGTTATTGTGCTCATGGATCTGATGAACTTGCTTTAGAAAAACTAAACTGAGGCCGTTCTTTATTGCAGTTTTTTGAATGTGTATCAATTTCTTCCTGTAAACAGTTTTTACGTTGTCTAGCTTTTGCATTGTTTCCCTGGTTACTTTGATTTTAAAACCAACATCACTTTTATATCTTTCTACATTTCTTGGATTTTTATTTCAAAATCCGTACAAAATTCTACACACACAGGAATCATCGTTTTTCAACAAAATAGTTTTGTAAACAGAACGAAACAAAATATAAACAAGGTAAAGGTACGAAAAAAAAATGGTCGATGCCTATTTCTTTCTATCCCTGTGACAAACTGTCATTTTATAATTGACATTTTAACTAAACTATCAATGTCATTTTTTTCAGTTTTCTTTTTAAAATGCTCTATTTTGATTGGCTGTAGTAATGTTAGCTTGGTAGCTAGCGTTAATGGTTATTTTCATCCCATCTATTCGAAAAGAGGCGAAGGGTTCCTCTATAAGTAAAAATGGGTCAGTGACGAAATGACTTTTGAATTTGGAACACTATTTATTTAAAAAGTTTGAACGCAATTGGCTTCGATAAAGTCCTGGCTGGCAATAAAAAAGCGCGCCTGTCGACGCGGCATTGGTTCATTAAATAAAAAAAACTTGGGAACTTCTTATTCGTTTTTTATTACTTTTTATCAAAATATTACAGACAATTTTAAGTTATAAAGTGGTTAGGTAAATATAAATATTCGTCACTACTAAAAGCATCTCTTATTTATTTTTCTCATAGATGAAAAGTAGAGTGTGCCAAAATTATTTAACCTCGAGCGACGTACTTTGAATCCCTCGGTACACTTTAGGATTCAAACAATCGCTCTCGCCCTCAATAAATTATTTTGGTCCAAGGGTACTATTTATCGCACTATCAGCAGCAGCAGATTTTCTTCAAACCCTCTCTGTGTTAGGCGTTAGGGCTCCGAGGTAGATCCTCTCTGCCCTGGACTCGCAGAGACGACTATATCTGGGTCAATTGGTAATTAAGCTTTAGGATTACATCTTTAGGTGTTGATTGGATAGTCCTTTGCTTCCTTTGGTTGATGTACTATATAAAAAAAAACGCACTATGGAAAGCCTAATCTGACGCTGTCATGTCAAATGACAATGAATGTTTTGGGAATATAAAGAATATTATGTCAGTCTGTCGGTGGACAGTCAATCATCAGTCAGAGTCAGTGACTGTCAGTCAATAAAGTAAAGTCAACGAACCGATGAACTCTTGATGAACTTGGCGGTTTGTCTAGCAAATTATATACAAAAAACTCTGAAATGCCTCCAAAGAAACGCGATAAAGACAGTGAAGCTAAAACGCACTCCAAAATAGATCACCTACAAGCTGACCATGAGTTGTTTTTGCAGGCATTTGAAAGTAAGTGTGTCGGAACCGCCTCGCTAAAAATGTAAGCGTTTCTTGTTATTTAAAGCTCTAATAATAATTCAAACGTATGTTTCCAGAGCCAACTCAAATCTACAGATTTTTGCGGACTCGTAACATGTTGTCGGTATGTAGTTTCTCAGAGAAAACAGCTTACAAAGCGCTTCACTTCCATAGCGTAAACCTTATCTCTTGTGTTTTAGCCGATATTTCTCAATCGAACGCTTTCGTATATGAAGCGTAGGATGTCTAGAAGTAACAAAAGCCGCAATGGATTTAAAATTGACTCTTTGCTTGAGAAGACACTGAAGAGGAGTACAGAGCTTCAGCCTAATAGCCTGGGAGGTTTCATGACACTAACATTCCTTGGCTTCTATGACAAGACTTTGGAAGAGCCTGGAGATTACCTGGTGAAAGTTGAAACTCTGTTGTTGAAGATATGTCACAAGAAAAGGAAGGAAAGCTCTTCAGCAATAGTTGAAGTTTCAGTAAGTTCTTATGTTGTAATTTCTAAGCCATAGATGTCACTCATTCTTATTCATAATTTGAATCCACTTTTGTCATACATGTTTTCATCGAAACCTGCCAATTTAAAAAACATTTGGACACACCATTTGGATATTTAAATAGAGTAGATAGGTATAATAAAGCATTAAAGGTATATATACCTTGGTAGCAACAAGCATCCAAACTATGTTTATGATATTAGTAGAATAGGATATGTAGTAGGATTAAAGCATAATTTTTCATTTCCAGGGGGTATCTTCTAATTTTTAAGTTGATGTTTCTATATGATCCTTGTGATTTCAATGGGTTGATTTTGACTTTAACTATCAGTTACAAGCAATATAGCCATTGTCCCAAAAACTATCTTGAACTTGACTATTCATATTGTAAAAACGGGAATTTTCACATACTACTAGTGTGAAGGGAGAAAGTCACGTTCACTCACCCTGATGAAGACTCTCGGAGTAAGTCGAAACTTAGTCAATGCCTTCACCGATAGTGCAGTATGCGAAAATTCCCGTTCTTACAATATGAATAGCCATTGTCATTTCTAATCTCTCATTCTGAGAGCAATGTCGTTGGCTTTAGTTCTTCTCCGTTACTTAAAAGCCATCTATTTCTAGGTTGGCAGCTGCTCTGTTCCCCTGAACCCTTCGACATCCGAGCCTCCCGCGATGGCCTCAGCGGTCAGCATCTCCAGTGACACTTTCAGCCCATCTCAGGGCCCCAATGTCAAGTCCTACATGCTTATGCTGAGGGTCACTGTCTCTAGAACGGGAACAACAACAAATGGTGCTAGTACTTCTGAAATCACCAATGGTGATATAGATGGTAGTTTGATTTTTATTTTGCTGCTTTATGAATTATCCACACACATAGCATGAAATCATTTTTAATACGTCATTCACAATGGCCAGTGCACAATGTGCACATCCCTGTGATACATACAAAATACTTATATGGTTTAAGTGTTATTTTGCATTAGTGGGAGACTAATGCAAAACATCATACTTTAATAATTTTTAGACCACCAGTGGGCGAACGCCCGCCTGTGACGCAGAAGGTTCCAGGTTCTATTCCCTCAGAGGGACAAATGTTTGTATCTGCAAATATTTATCAGGATCTGGGTGTTTTCTATGTATATGTTTCATTATTTACTTTAAAATTTATTTGTACAGAGTTTTGAGCGAATCAAACATTTTTTTTTTTTTTCATAGAAACTTTACCGCACTATTTAAACCCCTTAGGGGTCCATTTTCGAAAATAAGATTAGCCTATTAATTAGATTAGCCTAGATGTGTTATTCCAGATCCTAAACTATCTGCATTCCAAATTTCATCAAAATCGGTTAAGTAGTTACGGAGATACGTGGTAACAAACATTCACACACACGCACACAGACTTTCGCATTTATTATATTAGTAGGATTAGCAAAGAAGTAATCGCGCTCTCATGTCAAGGTCGCGGGTCCGTTCTCCGCTTGGGAGACATCCCCAGATTACAAAATCTTCACACAAAAAGTAAAGAAAAAACATTTTTTATGTCCAACCCCAGCATGGAAAAGTGTGGATTCATTGTTTTCTTTGTAGACTGCCGCTACCTTATCTATTTCAAAGTAATGCTATTTACTGTCACAATTTTTTTATTATGATTTGCAGAAGCTTTTTAATTATTATAAAAAAATATATTAATTTGGTAAAAAAGGTTTTATAAGCTTTTACCTAAGCTTACTTAAAAAATAGACTTTAGTACTCATAAGTTACCTATGAACGATACATTGATTAGTCACTATAACTAATTAATAAACTTGTATTTAGGCGCGAGGGATCCGTGCTTCAACTAGAACAACAAAAATGTTGTACTAGATAATTATACATTACTAGCCTCTGCCCACGGCTTCGTCCGCGTGGTACCCGGATAAAAAGTAGCCTATGTGTTATTCTGATTTATAAGCTATATTACTGCAAAGTTTCATCAAAATCCGTTCAGTAGTTTTGCGTGAAAGAGTAACAATCATAAAAAAAATAATTTAAAAATAATGCTGGACATTTTCACACAGCATCATCTAGCCCCAAACTAAGCAGAGCTTGTATTATGGGAATTACATGACTGATAAACTACTTATATCATTTATTTTTTGTAAATACATACATATTATACATAGAAAACACCCAGACCCGAGACAAATATTTGCAGATACAAACATTTGTCCCGTGGCGGGAATTGAACCCGCAACCGTCTGCGTCTCAGGCGGGCCTTCGCCCACTGCGCCACAGAGGTCGTCAGGATAGGACAGGATAGGATAGGATGTGATATAAAAAGTAAAGTTTCAAACAGTTAAATTATAGTTTTACACTCTTTGAAGCACTCTCGATTAGACAATCACTATAAAATGCTTTGCTCCTCAGAACCAGCAACCAAACGCCTTAAATCATCAGCAGACACAAACTCAACAGAGAGTAAGTGGACCAAACTGTATGGAAGTGAGCTTATAGTCTATGACAAACACAACCGTTGCCTACTCACTAACGGAGAGTATGACTTGGTACTCCATGATGCGACTCCTGGCGGTAGGAGTGCTACCATCGCTAGATCTCCTCATAAAGCGCTGATGGCACAGTGGGAAACTATACCTCATGTAAGTATAGTTTTTAAGTAAGAAAGTATTTCGTGACACAACGGGAAACTCATGTTTTTTTTTTTTTAATTTACCCGTCTAGGGTAATACCTCATGTAAGTATAGATTGTAAGTTAGAAAGTATTTCGTGACACAATGAGAAACTATACCTCATGTAAGTATAGTTTGTAAGTGAGAAAGTATTTCGTGACACAATGAGAAACTATACCTCATGTAAGTATAGTTTGTAAGTGAGAAAGTATTTCGTGACACAATGAGAAACTATACCTCATGTAAGTATAGTTTGTAAGTGAGAAAGTATTTCGTGACACAATGAGAAACTATACCTCATGTAAGTATAGTTTGTAAGTAAGAAAGTATTTCGTGACACAATGAGAAACTATACCTCATGTAAGTATAGTTTGTAAGTAAGAAAGTATTTCGTGACACAATGAGAAACTATACCTCATGTAAGTATAGTTTGTAAGTAAGAAAGTATTTCGTGACACAATGAGAAACTATACCTCATGTAAGCATAGTTTGTAAGTAAGAAAGTATTTCGTGACACAATGAGAAACTATACCTCATGTAAGTATAGTTTGTAAGTAAGAAAGTATTTCGTGACACAATGAGAAACTATACCTCATGTAAGTATAGTTTGTAAGTAAGAAAGTATTTCGTGACACAATGAGAAACTATACCTCATGTAAGTATAGTTTGTAAGTAAGAAAGTATTTCGTGACACAATGAGAAACTATACCTCATGTAAGTATAGTTTGTAAGTAAGAAAGTATTTCGTGGCACAATGAGAAACTATACCTCATGTAAGTATAGTTTGTAAGTATGAAAGTATTTCGTCATAGTATAGTCAACATCCGTGGCGCGGGGGCGGCGGGCTAGTAGCCGGCTCAGACGCGAAAGGTTCGATTCCCGCTGTGGGACAAATGTTTGCATGTTCTGCAGATATTTTTTCGGGTCTGGTACTTGTAGTCCCACAGATACCCATGACACAGGGAATCCTAGTGTAGGGTCAGGGCTATGTGACTATTGGTTGTTTAATTTTAATTGTAAGGCCTGTGGGATCAAAGAAGGCATACCGGCTGTTGATGGAGTGTGCCCAAAAGAGTATATATCGATGAAGACAGCTAGAAGTTTTGATGGAAATCAAAAAAACAATTGAAGATTCATTGTTGCGTATCTCTTTATAAGAATAAATGTCTTTCTGCATTGAGAAAGGTACCACTGCTTTCACACTCAATGATTCGGAGGGGTCGCTTACCTCTCCAATTCACACTGACCTTCAAATTATTGGGTCTAGGGCATGTCGGTTTCCTCACGATGTGTTATTTCACCGTTTTGAGCACGAGTTAATGCGCACATACATTTTTCGAGTGGAAAAATCCATTGGTGCACAACCGGGTTCGAAACCATCACCTCCGGATCAGAAGTCGGGGTACTGCCTACGAGGCCAGCACGTCTCTATTCTATTTCTACCTTCATAATCATTCACTCCCTTTACACTGTGTTTCAGAGGAGCTTGTTTGCTTTTGTCATACATTATAAAGCTTTCAACATTGATTAAATGAGTTCCGCTAACACATAACGCTAATATTCCCCCCTGTAGGCCATTATTGTGGATAAACGACACTCTTTATGCGAAAATACGCGCAGCGCGCAGTGCTAGACTGTAGAACTGTATAGAGTCTAGAAGAACAACTAGAATTTTGAAACAAAAATCCTTTTCCTTTACTCTGAGTACCATGATTACCCACTGAATTACATAAAAATTCCCGTTCATATTTTCAAAATTCGAAGATGGACCTAAACAAAACGGAATTTGGGACAGCCGATTAAAAAAAAAATATCGTGAATAGTTTCTCTGATCGTGTTTCTATCTTTCATTTAAAAATAAATCTATCGAGAATAGTTTCTCAGATCGTGTTTCTATCTTTCATTTATTTAACTTATATCGTCAAGTAATTACTACATAAATATCTAGTTTGTTACTTTACCGAGACAAGATGTAAAGTAGCGACTGCAAACAAATGTCAAATAGGAGAGAAAAAAGTAAAGTGTATTTACTGAAATAGCATTACGTATTTATGAGTATAACTGTATAACTACCTACATAGGTAAAGGAAAAATGTACCATAGACAGCTAGGATGCTCACGCATAAAATTAAATGTACTAATCTCTTGTTCCCTAT
This sequence comes from Perizoma flavofasciatum, assembly GCA_958496245.1. NCBI lineage: Eukaryota > Metazoa > Arthropoda > Insecta > Lepidoptera > Geometridae > Perizoma > Perizoma flavofasciatum. Next base: position 9,115,980 of record OY292431.1, read on the forward strand.
CTAAATCTATTCGTTCAATTTGACAGTTAGTTGGCCTTCTCGGGATGGAAAAAAAATCTAAGAGAAAAACAAACGGTCAATCATCCAAAAAGAGAAAGAAGGTAGCAAAATTTTGTATTTGGTGTATTTTACTGTTTGAATGCGTGTTCTTTTGATTTCAACAAATATTTTATTTTTACCCAACCTTATTTAGTTACCTATGAGTTACCCTTTCATTTCATGTTGCCATATCATGGTTTGTCCAATTTATTCACTGCTTTCAATCCAGTTGGCGAAACCACTATCTTCAAAAAACCTCTATCAGGCCACGAAGAGCATTTTTTTTTGCCTTTTCCATCTATGAGGTGTGTTTTTACCAGAGATGTGCTGTGCGTAGCGAGGGTTGCATGTGACGATGCGAGCGTTGAAGGAGCTAGAGATGTGAGCGGGGGTTGCAAGCGAGCGTTCAATGTTTTTTCTGTATAAGCGAAGCGAGGGATGTGAACGAGGGTTCCACGAAGCTATGTTTTTACCGCGACGATAGGTATACGGGCTATATCATCATCATCATTCGTTTACGAGTTTCGAGTGGCTCGCGTCTTGGCAAACGTATTGTGGGGCGCCCCCTCGCTAGGTAATGGGTGAGGAGAGCCGAATACCGGGCTTAGTTGCGCGTATTGGGAGAGGCTTATGTCCAGCAGTGGACTAATTCAGGATGATGATGATGATGAAGCATAGGCAAGGGATGCGAGCGAGGGTACAACTAAGTTATAATTATTAATAAACTAGCCTCTGCCCACGGCTTTGCCCGCGTGTTACCCGGATAAAAGTAGACTGTGTTATTCTGATGTACAACCTATATTACTTAAAGTTTCATCAAAAGCCGTTCAGTAGTTTTAGCGTAAAAGAGTAACAAACATCCATCCTCACAAACTTTCGCGTTTATAATAGTAGTAGTATATATAGACACATGGTACGCCGCTTAGTTTTGCCTCTCGCACCACATCTCTGATCCAAATGACACCCAAAGGCTGATGTATGCCTGGCATGATTGTCCTTTCTAATACAACATGATATTATAAGTTGCACAACATTAACAAGTGACGCAAGGAGCCGGTGTAAGCTTTTGGGGTAAGATGCTTTTTATGTTAACGTTTCTTTTCAAAACGGCTTTTGTTATACGGTTTTTTTTTTAACCATTCCGTATGACTTTAGGTTCTTAGAGAGGTTGTAATTTTTGGTGTTAAATTTGTAGAAGATGTGAACTACAAAAAATATTATTTTAATTTGATGTGGTAAAATTATTGCAGGAAAGCGACCTACACACAGAAACCAATCCGTTTGACGTGTTTAAAGTGCGACCCCTTCTCAAACTGAAACTCAGCTGGAGCCAAGAACCCACTAACGGCCTCGTAAACAGGCCTAAGCTATACCAACAGACATCTGAAAACGGAGTTAAGAAGGAACCTAAAGATAGAGTAACAAATAAATCTAGCGGTGATGTTAAAAATGGTGAGTACTTCATTATACAGGGTTATTCAACCCATATAATCTAACAACTTATCCTATTAAGAGGCGCAATATTTGCCACTCAGAAATGTTGGCGATTTGGTTTCGTTTCTGAAAGTGATAAAGCTTTGATTTGTGAATTTTCGGACCGTATAGTGCGTAGAAATATTTAGGTGGTATATGTAGCTAATCACACAGCAGCAAGCGTGGCAAGGATTATACATTATGTATTTATGGTATTTTAATTAAAGTCTACATGATTTCCACATTTTAGTTCAACTCTCACTTGTTAAATTCAATATGATCACAATTATAATTTAGTACCGCCTCGTCATATAAACTAAGTGAATTCCAGCCGATTTCACACGACCAACCCTAAAAGAATCCAGGAACAATCACAGATTGTCTTTTTATAATCCTTCACTCAGATAACTTAATGATTTTTCTCCTATTTGGTAACCTCTTTCAAAAGCACTATCTCCCTACTTCATAACTTCATAAAGGAATCGTCTATCGACGTATCCGGGGTCGGTTATCGAACCCAACCGCGGCCGCGTCGCAGTCAATACGTGCTAGATAAATAACTTTTGTTTTATATAATTTTATATACAGTGGTGGTCATATAATTAGAAACACCAACCCTGTCTTCTATTTTCATTACAAATTAACATCATAACTAATTTTTAACGTGCCATAGAGGGCTCCTACGTATTTATATGGATGTATCGGTTCTTTTAAAGTATTACTATACGAGTTTAGTAATAACAAACAACAATTTTGATATAAAAATATACAATTTTAATAAAAAGTCTATTAAAATACATGGACTAAAGTGGACAACTAATTAGAAACAAAAAAAACAACAATATAAACATTAACTAAGTGAACAAAACCACATTTAATTTGAATAATACTATGAATACTACATCCAAAACCGATCAGTACTGTTAGTACTTGGTAGGGTACCCTCTGTTGTCGATTACAGCTTTACAACGACGTGGCATTGATTCTATCAGTTTTTCACACGTTTCCAAAGGAATGCATCTCCAAGCTTCTACAAATGCGTCGTAAAGTTGGTTGATATTGGTGATATGCTCATCCGACAATGTTTTCTTCACAGTGTGCCACAAATTCTCTATCGGATTTAAATCCGGACTATTAGCAGGCCACTCTAACACTGTCACCAATTGTTGTCTGAGAAACGCTTTAACGCTGTTTGCTGTATGCTTTGGATCATTATCGTGCTGAAAAATCCAATTCACTGGCAAATCATCTGAATATGGGATCCTCCAAGATTTTTTTGTATTGAAACTGATCCATCAGCCCTTCAATCTTTCTCACGGGACCAACTCCGTATCCGGAAAAGCATCCCCATACTTTAACATTTCCACCGCCGTGCTTAACTGTTTTTATAGTGTACTTGTATTCAAAGCCTCGTTGATTGGTCGCCGTACGTATCGTTTTCCGTCGGAATTTACCAAATTTACTTTAGTTTCATCTGAAAACAAAACTTTTCTCCATTGATGAACAGTCCAACTGGCATATTTTCTAGCGAAGGCTAGACGATTTTCTCTGTGTCGCCTGGTGAGAAGTGGCACTTTCCTAGCAAGTCTTCCATACAAATTTCCTTCAACCAACCGCCTACGGACTAGTCTTGCGGACACGTTTCGAGGGTCGTCTTGTGAAAATACTTCTTTTCGTATAACATTAGAACCTTTAAAGGGATCTGTCTTAGCCAAACGAATCATAAGCCTGTCTTCTTGAACGGTGGTCTTCCTTGGCCGAACTTTTCTAGGCACCTTATAGGATGTTCCATATTTTTTGTGATGTGCAATGGCGTTAAATACCATCTTTACGGAACACTCTAAATGATCGGCGATCTTTCTGTAAGACCATTTTCGTTTAAAATGAAAGTTTCCTATAATTTTTCTTGTTGCTGCATCACAGCTCTTGTTTTTACCCATTTTTAATAATTAAATCTGACAAAAGGTAACAAATCCGAATGAGTAAGAAAAGGCGGCAAAATAGATAATGCGGTGACATTCCGAAAGGTGAATTTTAGTTTTAAAATTCAATTTTAGAACCTAGTCATACTTTGTTTCTAATTAGTTGTCCGACTGCCAGTACTAAGAATATTGATTGATACTTTTGTTTGATTTTTTTTTTATAATTATTGTATTGGTTGTCTGAATGTTATTGCTTATTATTATCCCAGAGATATAAATGTACATTGTGATTTCGTAAATTAAACTATTACCTCCAATTAATTGAATTAATAATGTTGGTTACATTAAAAGACTACCAAGTGACTAAGTGTTTCTAATTATATGACCACCACTGTATCTAATATTTTTTTAAGGTATTTTAATATGGACCCTGTATTTGTACGTGCACTTTACTATGTTGTCTGAAATAAGAGAATTATTATTATAACAGAAAGGTTAGCCGGAAGAAAATGCTAGTTAGCATTAAGTACGCCTATGTACTTGTTTTATCATGTGCAATGAATCATTACACATCTATCTATCAGATTTGGTATTGTACCAGTAAAACTTCCTCGATTTATTTTCGTACTTTCTCGATTATGACATGTCAAAAAGAGTTTCCTATCTATGGTTTCATTCTCTCCATTTACTCTTTGTTTTTCATACTGTCGCGGTGGCGGGATATGGTTGTCAAAGTTGTCAAAGTTTTATACAGATTTTAAACAGCGTTTTCTTTCTTTTGTTTAATTTTAAATTTCTCAAAGAGACAAAACAACAGCGTTTAGTAAAACAACTGTTTAAAAATCTTTATAAGCAAACCCCTAAAACTGTACACCACTTACAGGTGACAAGATCAAGTCTGAACCAAGCGACGGTGACTTGAAACGTCAGCAAATAATCTATCAGTTCCTATACAACAATAACTCGCGGCAGCAGACGGAGGCGTGTGACGACCTACACTGTCCGTGGTGCTCCCTGGATTGCGGCACTCTCTACTCGCTGCTGAAGCATCTGAAGTTGGCACACTCTAGATTCAACTTTACTTACTTTGTGAGTATCAAACGTGCTTATTAAAAAAGGGAGGGTCAGCTACAGCAACCTAAATACTTGATAAGTAGGACATCAGCTTTAAGACAGACTTGACAAATAAGTTGCCTGTTAAAGGAAGTAACGAGATATCGGATGAGCTCTAGAAAATGACAGGCCTGACAAGTAGGGGACAAGCTATAGGACAGGCTTGACAAATATGTTGCCAGTTTACATGGAAATGACGAGATTGATAGATATCGGAGGAGCTATAGCAAACAACAGGCTTTGACAAATATGTAGCCTGTTTACATGGAAATGACAAGATATTGGAGAAAAATATCGGAAGAGATAGCAAACTACAAGTTTGACAAATATAATGTGGTTAGCTACAGGAAACCCCGTAAGATTTATACGTTACAGAACTCCACTAGAATTCGAAGTATACTAGCTAAACTTTACTAATCTCGCTTAAAAAAACCTCTCAGCCGATCCCAGGCGGCGCGCGCATCGACGTCTCAATAAACGAGCTGTACGACGGGTCGTACACGGGCTCGCCGCACGACCTGATCGCGGCGCAGGGACGCTCCAGCGCGCCCGGCCCGCGCGCCGGACCCACGCGCCGCACCGAGCTCACGCACGTGCTGGTGTGGAGGCCGCGGGGGCGACGCCGCGCGCCGCGACACAGCCTCGCCGAGTTCCTCGAGCTGGATGACAGCGAGGTCGTGGAGGCGCAGCGCCCTTACCTCACCGGACACAACAGGTAAGTTTACTGACACGCATATGCCGGTGTGGAGACCGATGGACACAGCCTCGCAGTGTTCTTGAAGCTGGCGCCTCGAGAGCATGGAGGTACTCTGTGATTTTAAGAGCTACAACTTATTTTTTTAACAAACGCCTTTTATTTAAACCATTTAACCCTCTTTTCTAGACTATACCATCACACGATCACCTGCCTGCCCGTCTACCCCAACGAGTTGGACATCGACTCGGAAGGCGAGACGGATCCACTCTGGCTGCAGCAGAAAACCATGATGATGATAGACGAATTCACAGACGTAAACGAGGGCGAGAAAGAACTCATGAAAATGTGGAACCTGCACGTTATGAAATACAACTACGTCGGCGACTGTCAGATCCCAATCGCCTGTCAAATGTTCCTACAGATGAAAGGTAAGGAACTGCTGGAAAAGAACTTATACAGGAACTTCATTCTACACATGAGTTCGCTGCACGATTTCGGGCTGCTGAGCCCCGTAGCGCTGTACCAAACCATACAAATGCTGAACCAAATGCTAGCGGACAGTACAGAGGCCAAAGAGAAAATGCGAGGGTCGCTTAAAGCGCAGCGCGAACATTGGAACGCGGTAGGGAAATACCAACAGCCAGTCGTCATAGAGCAGAAACCTATCACAACCACGGCTAAACTCAATTGCGTGGAAGCCTCACCGTCCGTAAGACGAAAAACATCGAATCTACAGAATGCTAACAGAATGGCTAGCGGCAGTCGACTTAAAGACGATTTTAATAAATCTTCTGAACCAGGCCCTAGTAATGGAGATACTAAAAGGAAAATGTCTTTGGGAACCATACAGAATCGAAAACGTTCTTCGATTTCGGAGAGAAAGAGCTCTGTATAGCGATTGCTTTGAAATCGGCGGTAGTTTCTATTGCTGATAGCCTGAAATACGCGATTTCGTTCGAGATTCATTTAATGATTACGGAATCTCGTGCGCACAGATCAGTAGACTAAATCATGATTTGATTATGTAATTGGTTTTAATCAACATCTCAATTTATATGTCGTTTAAATCAAAATGAATCCTCGTTTAAAATACAATTTAAGCTCTTAATGAAGTCATTGATTGTTGTCATTATTCAAGTAAGGCTTTATGATATTATTCAATTTGTTACTGCCCAATGTATTAGTTGTATAAGTAAACGGGCGTCCATAAAATGGATGGATAGTTAGTGTCTAAATTATCGCGGTTTTTGAACTTTACATTTCTTCTGGTCCTAAATCTCGATAGTAAGAGGTAGTATACCAATTAATTGTAGGTACTTCTTCACGATTTACTGTGATTAACCAATACTATCGCAATGAGTATGATACAGATACAGATAAGTATGAACGTAATTACACGAATTTTAAAGAAATTTTAATGTAGATTCATTTTAATATTTAATTTGTTGCACCTGAGCACTACGAAGGCATTTCACAGTATTTTAATTCATTTCTCATATACGATCACAATGTTGATGTTAAGTTATGAGATAAATAATAATCATAATAATATTATTTTCAGTAGTCATATTGTGTGTTTGATCAATAGTCAATGTTATGGCTGATAGCAAATTGTGTGTTGTGAGCGAAATTGAGTAGACAATTGGACTTAGACTGCAGGTTTTGCAATGCTTTAACACGTAGTGGTCTCAATGTATGCCTAGTAAAATTTCAGCTTGAAATCACTCGCATTTTTGATCCTAAAAGAAAATGTAATGGATTTATCTCAACAGGCCAGTTGTGGCACAAAATAATTACGAAATTGGATGAAATTACCAAACTGACTAATAAATCACACATGTTTAATAATTAATTAACGAATGAAAACACTTTATTGTACACGTTATCTTGTGGTGTACAATAGCGTTTTCAAAAGAAACAAACATTTATATAGCTAACAGTACAATGGAGTCTTATACAGACAACCTTAGGATAGAGTCTACTATGTAATTGTAAGAATAGTTGGCCAAGAACTTTAACATGGCGAAACAACTTTTCCGCTAATCATAAAACTAGTAGCAATTAATTTGTAGCACATTGCACTGAATGCTACTAGCATTCAATGCAATGCAGAAAATATTGGAAACCGCATAGTTTAATTTAATGCCACAACTAGACCTTAAATAGCCAGGTATGTGTTAAGTTAGACTGTTTTTTGCTCCGTATTTTTACTATATAAATTAACAACCAACAGACACATTATATAGTCCTGCCTGACCCTCACTAGGATTCCCTGTGTCGTGGGTATCAGGAACTACGTGTACCATGAGACCCGGAACAAATACCTGCTGAACATGCAAACATTTGTCCCGCAGCGGGAATCGAACCCGCACCTCTTGTGTCGCAGCTGGCTACATGCCAGCCGCACCACCAAGGTCGTCAAAGTAGTAGTAATTATTTATACAATTTCATATTTTAAATAAGCCGTATGTATACCTATGTTATTTTCCATTTTTTTTGTCCGACGTAAAGATTTAATGAAAACAACATTTTGTTATTTTTATATAGTTTCATAATAGCGTTCAGTTAATTGTACCTACTTGAAATAAAATATAAATATTATTTTCAATATTTTGTTTTATTTACAATCTTAGGGGAATCATAGACAAAGTCAATTAGTTTGAATTCATTGGAATCACAAGGAGAAACGTCAACTTATAAACCAAGTGAAAAATGTCCAGCAATATTTATTTATCTATAAGTGAGTGAATTTAAGCTGATACCTTTCGCACGACCTACCCTAGAGGCAACAAACTGCTTTTTTAAGATTCTTCATTCAGCTAAAGTGTGGTGCCTGCTGAAACCAGAAACCCGGATTATGAAAATTAAATGTTATTCAGGATTTCGGTACTAGGTAATATGTCGCGGTGGCAATGGACATGCGAGCGTCAAGTTCGCGCGCACTGTGTTTAAATACAAATGCTATTGCATATATTATGTACATACATGATAGGTCGCCACTGCGTCAGTTTACGCAGTTCTTAAAAAGTTAATTATTTATTTTCGGTGCGAATCGATTCTGTCTGAACTATTCCATTGTTTTCGGGAATAATCTATATATAATCTTGTTTATTGAAAAGGTTTTATATCTATGATAGGTAGAAATCTATTGAAATTAGAACTGTCAATGTGCCAAACAAAGAAAAATGGAAAGCAGTTTGACAAAGCTCACCAACTGAAATTTGTTGTTATAAGTATGTCACAAACGAAGAATTCAAACAAATTACCAGAAAAAAACAGGACGGACGCTCCAAATACTCATAGTAATGACGAAGGTAGATCAGTGGCTTAAAAACTATAATTTTCTTGGTTATAGAGCGTCAATAACTTTGTTTGTTTTGTAGGAGAACCGATCACTTGTAACGCTACCGAAAGCCGCACTTACGCTGGTAAGAAACAAATATAAATAAATCTCCATCGTCGCCATTCATCAGCTCGTAATACCCATTGCAGGCATTTAAAAGTTTCCATTAAACGCCACTCCAATCCTATTTTGGTCCTTTCTCATAGAGGTCTCAAGTCTTGGATTTGAATTTAAATTCTGCCGTTTCCTATCTTATTAATAATTCTAACAACTTCCTAGTGATAAGTAACTGTTGTTATGAATGCAACAGTGGATGTTTAGATGTTTGTTAATAATAAATTTCGTAATGGCAGAACTGATTTGGATGATATTAGAATAATAACTCTAACGGCCAAATACGGAACCGCCACTCAAGATTTAAGTAGGTTTGGAAAGTGATGGAAGTTTGGAAGTCTATATGCAATATATATTTATAGCTGCCATTTCTAAATATCCTAAGTCGTAATTAAACGGCTCCTTTTTATGCGGGTGAAGCCGTCGGCAGAAGTTAGTAATATTATAAATGTGAAAGTATGGATGTATGTTATTCCCTGTTGTTGGATGAATGAGCGAAGCCCAGAGCAAAAACTAGTCTAAATGTTGTTGTTTTCTAGTAACTGTCTCTAAAAAACCATCACCAACCGAAGAAGCACTCTGTTTCGGCCAAAAGTCCTTCATAAGCATTCACTCAACTGACCAGCTCTGCCAAGTGGCCGACCCAAACAGCACCTTGAACCTTGAAGAGTGCAATCTTGAAGTCCTGAGCCTTAACGAGGTGTTCCCTTCAACATCAGAAGAAAGTATCTCTGAGGATGACTCCCCTGTTCAAAGAAGGATAAAGAACTCTAATAGAAAGTCACTAAAGGTGGAAATTGCTGGAAAATCGTCATACGCACCAATGAATAGCAAGTCATCTACAAGTTCTAGGCAGAAGGAGCCTGTAGAAGGGCAGCCCTCGGTTTATTCAGACTTTGATATACCGAAAAATACGCTGCATGTTGTGGGCAGCAATCCGGGCGAACCGAAGATGTCCTATCAAGACCCGCCGAAGAAAATATCCAAAACGGTAAGAAGTTTACCATTCCTCTATAGTTGATACATGATGCAGTTGAATAAGGTCACAAAATAAATAAACCCTTGTTTCATTCAGGCCCTGTTAGATGCGACTTTTATATATTATACCTTATAGTAAAACATCAATCTAAAAAACTAGGTACCCCAGGTCATTATTTTTGGATCCGTTATGTCTTACAAACATCGCAAGTCATTATTATCTAAAATAATATTAGAAAATCTATAGAACCAGTTTTCATTAGCATTTACCTACTGTATTAGAACAAAATACAACTTTAGATATTGCCCTAAATTGCCTATGCTCAAATTAAAATGTTAAAGGAACCTCGATTTGTTTAGGGAGGTTCTCATTTCGGACTCGAACTATTTACTGTATTTTGCAGCCAGGATCCATTTCGCCACTTGGCTTTGGACACACGTAGATCTTTCCAATTTCTGTTAAACATACAGTTTAAAATTCCAGATGAAAAAGTTCCTCCGAAACATAGACAAGCACAAAAACGAGCAGAATAGCAAGATAAACGAGAAAGCGATCAGCAAGCTGACGACCATGCGCGGGATCCTGAAGGACGGTCGCTGTGGCCCTGAGTGTACAGGGGACTCGGTGCAAGGCGTTGATGAGTTCAATCGTGAGTTATTACTTTCCGAAGGATTGCGGAGGCAATTAGCGGAAACGGAGCCCTTTTTGCTTCTTATTGCCGGATGACGGTACAACTGACAGAGACACAGGGGACTGACAAATGTACAAGGGATTCGTACAAGGCGCTAATGCGTTTAAATCGTGAGTTTTTTCTTCTTCGAAAACGGAACCCTAGTCACTTCTATAATTTTTGTTTCTCTTCCCACAAGAACACCGATTATGCATTTGCCATAAGAGGTTGTTGCTTTGTATTACATCGGCATTTAGTATAAATATTAGACAGGTTTTATTAGAATAAGTCTTTAGGGAGCGCTGCAATAGACGAAGAAAAACACCTTGTTGTGTCCCTTGAATGTGTATTTCCCTTCTAGCGGAAGATCTCACTCTCCCCTTTCCAATGGACTTCAGTCATCATACGAACTACACCAAGCAGAATCCCGATAAAAGCGTCAGTTTCAACACCCAAGTTGTTATAATCCATTTCACCGGCGACCTTTGCGTCGGACAGAGCGTAGAAACGCTAAGCAAAGAAAAAGACCAGCAGGCAAGGAACTCTGAGCTTAGGAAAACCTTTCTGACGAAGTATAATGAGTTTTGGCCAACACAGAAATAGGTAAGGAGAAATCGCCCATGTTGATTGAACTTTTCGGATCCGTTTACGAATTCGTGCTATGTTCGTCTTGCCCCTAGACCACGTTATCACGCCACGGCCAATTCATGATGTCTCTGTCTGTCATATGGCGGCACTCTTCGCCGAAGCCCGTTAATGTGGCTTAAGGGTTGTAGGTTAGTTTACAAAGCCTAGATTTAATACAGTGGTTATGAAACACCGGTTTAAGTGCTACACGATTATGCGAAATAAGTGCAATAGTTGGGGTTTTTCCACGTGGGTGATTATTATCCATCGGTAAAGATTTTAACCATTTTTGCTACGAGTAATTTATTTTGTATATTGTTGAAATTATGGAGTATTGTTTTTTGTTTTAAATATTATTACATAGCTGGTGTTATAGTTAGGAAAACGAAATTGGAATAAAAATATGTTTACCTCAAAATATTGTTTAACTTTACATAGTTACTGGAGGTACCCATTTTGAGTAGCTATATAAATTGTTTTTTAGGAAGAAAATTGAATTGTATTATGTATGAGCGCTAATCAACAATTTTAGTGTCGAAGTTATATCGGCTAGATGGCGCCACTACAAATATTAAAGTAACCTAATAAAATAGTCTAAAAATCAAAGTAGAAACATCAACAAAAATATAATTTAATTCTAAACAAAAAAAACACGCTCACGACTGTATTCCCCATGATTGCCATCCTCAGATGAACTCCGAGTATAGATCTTTAAGGATACCAGATGGGGGTCGTCAGAGCCACGGCCAAACATTACATCTGGCATATTTACTAGTTTTTGCAAGCAGTTAGCATTCCACGTGACAGATTGCAAGCCTATCGCCGCTTATTAGAACACTAACTGTAGGCACAAGCCTTCGAAATTTTTAAATCCTATATCACAGTAAATTGGGTTTCGAGGTAATCCTCCACAAAACTAATTCTTTTACTCGATCATACGTGAAGTATTTAGGAAAGTTTAAAGGCAGTTGTTCCACTGTCCACGAAGCGTTGATATTTTCTGTCTTCACCTTGTCCAGTAACGTTAGGAATGTTTCATAGCACGGCGCTACCGAATCCATATGTTCTATTGTGAAAACGTACCGTTTTTCTAGAACCACGTATAACGTTTTGGGTGGATCGGTGTTGAGTATCTTCTGTATCGTGGACACAAATCCCGCTGTTACGTCATCGTCGTATATCACTGGAAAACGAGCCTTATTTGAATGGAAGTAAAATTAAGCTAGGCTAAACAATAACAACTATAAACAGTATAAGGAAATAATTAATAACAGTAGAACGAAATATTTAACAGTATAAGGAAGGAATGGAAGGGAATATTTAACTGATTATCAATTTTGGAGGTTTGTGAATAAGGGCGAAAACCCTACTGTATAAAATTAAAACGTTCTCAATTTATAGTATACCACAAGGTGACCAAAACCGTGATTCAGAAATTTATAGTATTCCAACGGGTTCCTCAGCCCGTGTTAAGTCACCAGAAATACATTTTGTAGAGAAAGTTTCGCCTTTGTACTCGTATACCGCGCGATATTTTTCCCGCAAATATGTATTGTGACGAGCGCGGCCTAGCTAACTACGGTACGCTAGCGCCATCTCTTATCAAATGGCGCACTACTTATTACCGCCATCTAGTATCGACTGGCACAAACCACGCTAGAAAAGGACGGTAGTTTCCAGAACGATGGAGACTGTAAGAGACGGGGCGGAGCGAAGTGAGACAGTGTGATATTTGTTATGTTGACATTTTTATTGAGTGATTTATTAATACAGCGTTAATTTTGGTGTTTAATTGGACTTAACTATTTTATCCCGAACCCTAGCTCGTAACAGCATACTTATTCTGTGGATTTAAAGTTCACACGATAAAATAAAATCAGTAGATCTCCGATGATGACCACAAATATAAATTGGACGCGAGGTGGTGACACCGCCGCGGAAGGCTATGGGCGAGCACTGCGTAGAAAGAAACTGGCAATAATGGCGTCAAAATTTTATTATAAAGGACAGTGTTTCGCCAGAAAAAAACGCGCGGTAAATTTTCACCATGTGGGCTACCTAGAGAAGTGCAGTTTTAAAATTTATGAAAACTACACTCATTTGGCTAGACCACGTTCTATGTCCTGAACTATGGAAGGAAATAACCGGATTTTTCAAAGTATCTTTTTGTTTAGTCTCACCATCAGCCGCCACAATAACATCAACGCCTTTGATCTCGTTCGCTAACGCCTGGCTCCAACTAGCAGTGAAATCCAGGGGCATCACTTTGAACTGTGATTTTATCAGCTTTGTGTTGTATTTAGCGTTCAGCTTTATAAGATCTAGAATGCCGCCTACGTCTATGTCTGAAACAGAAATACATAAATGTCACGCTATAGCTTCAGCCCACGGCTTCGCTCGCGTTGTACCCATAAAAAAGTGCCTCTGATATTCCAGGTCGTTATCCAATTTTCTGAAATTCATCCAAATCGCTTCAGTAGTTACGATAATTGTCAGCAACGAACAACTATAATTTGGCATTTATGAAAGTTATATGGCAAAAAGTACCCAGGTAAAAATTTGTCTGATGGTAGCCAAATCAATTTTAAACCGCGCTTATGGTACTAGCACGTGCAGTTTGAGTACAATTTGGAAATTAATAAAGTACTAAACGTCCCCAATTTCCCATTTCCGAAGGTAGACGATTATTTCTGAAGCCCATAACTTTTATCCTAGTACTGTCCTAGGCCGTATGCTTGTAAACCACTTTAGTGGTATAAAAAAAAATTTCTTTGAAAATATACCTGTGCACACAACTTTTTTCGCGTACAACGCGGCTACGAAGCTCGTAAGACCAGTGCCTGCTCCCAGCTCTAGAACTGTCTTATCTTTCAACTCTCCCCTCAGTCCGAGGTGTATCAACATATCTCCCAGTAGGAATGCGCCACGCCAAACTTGGAGCCCCACTAGGGCTATCTTAGTTTTGGAGCTGTGCTCTGAAATATAAGATAAGTACAGTCAGTGACCAAATCAGACCAACAATTTGAGTATTTGGATGCTCTTTATCTTCTGGTTTTGACAAGGAAATGGATATTTTGGTTAGCAAATAGTCAAGGTTCAAAGCGGATCGTAATATAGCCCAATATTATAAACTTAAATCCTGAGATATTTGCGAGATATAAATCGGAACTGTTATACTACTTCTGTCGTTGACAGTACCAAAGTAACTTAAGTAATTTTCACTAAACTCTTAAGTGTCCGACCATTGGTTACTCGTTCCAATTAAAATCGTAAGCGACTGGTCTCGTTTCTACATATAATAAAAATTGTCAAAACTTTGTAATTTTCGAGTCAGTTTTACGGATTGATTTTTTATCCTAGATTTATTCATTTACAAGCATTTTGTTTTAAAATGTAGGTAAAGCCGTGCTGACACAGTGCGTGGTTCAATATGCGCTTCGCCAATTTTATAAAGGTGAATCTCCTTGGTCCTCATGCCAACCCTCGCTGCGAATTTTCAGCGATCGCTTTTGAATGGTAATAAAAAAGTTTTAAATTGAATTAACGCCTTCAAAACTATTTGCGTGTACGCGATTATGAACGCTCAATAGCCGTGTACAGAGGATCTATTCTGAGTTTATAACATGTCAAAACGTCGACCGTATCGTCAAGATTCCCATACAAAAACTGACAGCGTTTCGATAAGTTTTGATTGTATTTGTAACTCAACATAGGCCCTCTGTACTGAGACTGGGCGCTTTTATAGATATCATGCGCCAGCTTCACGAGGTGGTTCGTTGGACTGAACGAGTATCTACACTAACAGTTGAACGCGAGACCGCGAGACGAGATTGTACCTCCTTGGAAAGTACACCCCTGGGGAGCACAGCCAGTATTGCAAACCATTTGGTTTAATGGTTTAAATTATTTGGGTGTGTTTTTCATGGTCGAGCAATATGCGCCGTACAAACTAGACACTGACGGTATTGCACATGCACACCCCTGTCTACGACCGGGGTGTGCATGTGCAATGCACACCCCGGTCACGACCCGGTACAATCTACGACCCGTATTCCGTGCCACTATTCTCCACGCCCATTCGTAATTTTACCGAGCCCTCATTGATCGATGCGAAGGAGTCGCATGACGAGGTCAAGCCTAGTTTGCACTGAGCAAGTTCTAATATTTTCAACAAAGAGTTGGCATTGATATGTTAATGCTGTCCTGAAAAATCCTTCCTGGGCAGATCCGACTTGGATAGGTTAGGTTGTTCGGTTTTTTCCCACCCAGAATGGATTGCTTGCTATTCGAAGTTCCCAGCAAACTTGAGTTCAAAACACATGCAACCAACTGTTCATGCGTTTTTATTTCTTAGTGAGAACCAATAAAACTAACTAATCTAGTGACATTTTATATTCACATAAAATACTATGGCAACACAGCACTAGCTGCTTGATAGCACTCACATATAAAAACAGAGCATGAAAGTGTTTATTTTCCAGGATTAGTAGGTACCATACTGGCAATACAAGATCAACACGTGTAGGGAATACAAGGCCCAGAATGTACGCCATGTATTATGCAGCCAGTATTGGAAACCAATGGTTTGGAATATTGGCTGTGCTTTCCAGGGGCGTGCTTTCCATGGTTGTGAATTCCACAGATGTGAATTACAATACAGGGACTCGCTTTTGAACGCCCAGCTGCACGCCCCACCTCGCCGGCCGCTGCGATAAACACTTACCAATTTTGATAACTTCTTTTTGACGTCTTTCTACATCCAAATCGCCATCTTCATCAAATCTTGAGGAACCATTACATTTTGGCAGAACAAATGGGAATTCAGAGATAACATCTGAAAGCAAAACCGAGGAAGCTGGTGTCCATCATCATCAGCCGGTAGAAGTCCTCTGCTGAACAGTGTTTTTGATACACAGAAGTGGCTTTAAAGATTTTAATGATTACTTATCCACTATGTGATCTTTAAAATCTTTAAAGCCACTTAAAAAGAAATTAATTCCATACTAACTGCCATTATTACTTGGAATTGTTTTGCTCCTATAATCATATTCCCCATAAATCTCCGACGTTACCGTGAGTTCCGGCATCTGAAACAAATTGATTTAAGGAAATAAGGCACTTAAGAAACTACTATAACATTCAAGATAAAATTCATAAGAATGTTGATACAATGAAACATGCCTGACTCAAATAACCCACCATGCAAAACTGATTCTAAAATAAACTTCAGGGCTTTTAACTGTTTGCCAATAGTTTATTTCTAATAATTTATAATGTATTTTTTTTACATACCTTTAAGTTTTTTTTATACTGAAGTAGTGAAGTCAGTCAGCCACGAATAATGCGGAAAGAGTGACAAAAAATTGGAAAACTTCCAACTAACTCGAAAATAAATCTGTAATAGTGAATAGCGTGTGCCAGCATTTGTGAATTTAATAATGTGATTTGTTGTGGCAGCTTGTGATGACGATGTGTCTCGGAATGTTTACGAATATTAGTAGGTATCTACCTACATCAATTCCAGCCAGGTTCCAGCTTTTAGATAACCTTATACAATTATTGTTATGAGCGCTAGAAAGGCTATTCCAGACACAGCCTAAACATAAAATAGCACCTGATGTGAACTCTTATTGCAGTAACGTTGTGGTTAGTTCCTCTTTGTTAAATAATACTAAACAAAAGAAGAATAAAATAGGTACCTGAGTACCTAAATAAACTTCGTATTTATAAATAATTATTTCACCGCAATTACTATTTACACTTGGCATAAATTAAATAACCAAGAAATGTTTAATATTAGGTGGGGTTCATTCACAAATCAGTGTTTTTTCAATATTTTTAAATTAATTTGTTTTGTTTACATAACAACCACCATTGATTTAGCCCACAGACTAGTTAGGGATACTACGATTTAGACACAGACTGACTAGTTAAATATAGCAGTTAGGGATACTTGTGTACAATTTTTTTTATCCTTGTTACCTAGTGTAGATGACGTACCTCGCGAATCTGCAATCATATAAAATAATGTTAATTTTCAAGCATAAATGTAATACATGTAGGTAGATGTAAAAAAACTTACCTTATTATATAAAATCCACCGTCCACTTGCGCGGGAGCGAGACGAGGCTTTAGGAGTGAGCAAGTTGATACGGTCGAACGGTTACCTGTCTCGCGTCGCGCAAACAGTCGGCATTTTCAAAAGTTACAAAAAGTCTTCTTGTTCCACGATTTTACACCACTCCACGCCCCTATCCTCTACACCTAGTTTACGTAGCATCCCTAACTAAGCGTAAAGACTAACTGACATTAAATTGTCAGTGCCATGACACTGACATCGAAATTTGATTGACAGTATTCCACGTGACAAGTTGCATTATTTTCATTATTTCATGTATTTTCCTATAATACTATTCAAGTTAATTTTCCCAATATAGGTTCCCAATATTCAATCAATGCATAATAGAGCGAGATCTCCTACTGCAGGTATCCACATACTTAAAAGGAGATCTATAACCCATATAATATGTATATTATGTAGATTAAGTTACTGAAATAAACATTTGTATTTATATATTAAACATCCGTTACATACATATGAATATAATCATAAAATGTATAAGTAGTTAAAAAAACCTAAGCATAGTCACATATATTATAATTTTAGTATTGAAATAGTCAAAACACTTGAATAATTGGATATTTTAAATCATGCTTCATATGGTGGTGGTGGTCTGTAGGTTCAAAAAATTTTTAATCTGTGGTATGGGTATGTGTCATTAAGAAAAAAAACCTTTAAAAGATCAACCAATCACAGCCCAACACACGACGACGCTGCCACGTCAAGTGAGACAGCGATTGAAAGAAGTGGCGATATTTCGGCATTTTGTAAAGTATCGTCTTCCGAGAAAGAAGGCACTGAATAATCCAAAATGCGTGGAGTACTATTCACTGCGTTAGCCCTTTTGGGTTCAGTGCTCGGAGACGAAATTCAGACCGAAGAGAACGTGCTGGTCCTCACAAAGTCCAACTTCGAGGGCGCTCTTTCATCCAACAAGTTTATCCTTGTGGAATTCTGTAAGTTACTACATAAAATATATATTGCTTTACTGTCTTTGTTCCTGAATCATTGTTTATCTGACTATATTTTCGGTATTTTTCGTTAAAGTCGTGAAGACACGTCATTAATGTGACATGCTGACCGGTCCCGCGCGGCCGCGCGCTGGCCTTTTTGTGCATTTAGGTAATCTAACATAACATTACAGTCATTGTCTGTGTAATTAGATGCGCCATGGTGCGGCCACTGCAAGTCACTCGCGCCGGAATACGCGAAGGCCGCTACCAAGCTGCTGGAGGAAGAATCTCCGATCAAACTGGCTAAGGTCGATGCCACACAAGAACAGGATTTGGCTGAGAGCTACGGCGTCAGAGGCTACCCAACTCTCAAATTCTTTAAGAATGGCAGCCCTATTGATTACTCAGGTAATTAAAATGCTGATAAAACAATCCTTCCACACATTTACCAACAAATTTCGTCACACCTTTGACTATTTTCAAAACATCTTCACACACAGTTAATTCAATTAATTGAAAATACTAATATTCAAAGTTTATTGGTGCACAAAAAAATAACACCATTTAATTGGTTACATTAGGTGGTCGTCAAGCTGATGATATCGTGAACTGGCTCAAGAAAAAGACTGGCCCTCCGGCTGCTGAAGTCTCATCCTCCGAACAGGCTAAGGAGCTGATCGAAGCCAACAATGTTATAGTATTTGGTTTCTTCGCCGACCAGGAAACTGACAAGGCAAAGGCTTTCCTGAATGTGGCTGATTTGGTTGACGACCAGGTGTTTGCTATTGTCAGTGATGAGAAACTGATCGCAGAGTTAGATGCTGAAGATCAAGATGTGGTGCTGTTCAAGAAGGTATGTTTTCAAAATTCTTTTAACTTGAGTTCAAGTTTTAGGAAACAAAATTTTGATTTATAAAATTGAGGTATTATATAGGTACACCTTATATTTTTATATTTAAACTTTAATTTCCAAAGAAACCCTAGTTACTTACTTAAGTTTCAGTACATACCATACATAAATTCAATAAAGATGTTAGCTAGCTCTTCGACAAACAAGGTATTATTAGCCGCATTTATGTATCTAGTTGAATATACTGGCCGAGTATGAGAGTCATTGATAAAGTATCCTTTGGAACTGAATAGATAATCACTATCAGGCGGACTGCATAATGAGTAATCATTAAGATATTACATAATGAATTAATATAAATAAATAATGATGGACATTTTTTCACACAGAACTATCTAGCCCCAGGCTACATGAATTTTATGTAAATACAAAAATTTATTTAACAAAAATTTATACAAAGAAAACACCCAAACCCAAGACAAATATTTGTAGCAAAAAACATTTGTCCTGTGGCGGGACAACTCATTATTGTTTAGTAGTTAGTGACAGATATTTGTTTCGGGTCAGGGTGTTGTGGTACCCCGGTACTCATAGTTCCTGATACACACATCATAGGAAATCCTAGTGTGCGGTTCGAACTATGTGTCTGTTAGGTTTTTTTATTTATTTTACTTATTTAAGTATGAGTAAGTCTTAGTTATCCAAGAAACGGCAAACATAAACAAGGAAGGCCATTCCGGAGATGGGATGATGAAATAGTAAGGACAGCTGGTAGAACATGGATGAGAATCGCTCAAGACAAATGGAAAGGGTTGGAGGAGGCCTTTGCCAGTGGGCACACAGATATAGGCATTAACAATGAATACTAAATTAAGAAAAATAAAATCTGATTAAGGGCATTATTATTAAAAATAAAAAAATCCTTAGTTATTGTCTCAGTTGTTGACTTGATTATGTCATAAAATGGCCCAGCTGTAACTGGTGGTTAAATTATACAAGAACTTGCATCAACAATACTCAAATTGTAGATTGGACGGCTCTCAAAGGTCATTTAATTGAACTGTAAAAAGATTATTTTAGTTACATTGTATTAGTTAAGATAGGCATGAAACTGATAATAACTTAAAGAATTTACTGTAATTTTCATTATAATACTTTTACCTCTTTTTGTTTCTTAAAAATTAACATTTTCTTATTTGTAAAATTAATGCAGATTCAATTAAAAGTAAATTGAAATTATTTTCTATGTTACTTGTCATTACGAATTTGGTTGTTTCAACTTGAAATGATGATGAAATGAAAACAAAATGATATGTTAAAAATATAATAAGGATAAGCAAGTTTTTAAAGTTGCAAATATTCACTGAAAATTGACAAAACCTCAGTCTAACCCTGATAACTTTGCCTACAGTTTGAAGAAAACCGTGTGAAGTATGATGCTGAGGCCTTCAACGAGGAAGCTCTCAAGACCTGGGTGTTTGTGCAGTCCATGCCCGTCATTGTGGAGTTCTCCCACGAGACTGCCTCCAAGATCTTCGGAGGACAGATCAAATACCACCTTCTGTTGTTCCTATCCAAGGTAAGCATTTCAGTATTACATTATGGTTCCTTCTAGCTTGCTAAAAAAATACGAGCTTCACTGAGCAGTTTGCTATGCTACTTGCATTGTCCATACATAAGGATAAACCTTATCTGTGTGGACCCAGCCAGCTGTTTCATTCAATGGCGTGAATACTTTGACTATGTATTAAATGAGGAATCGATACTTTCATGCACCTTAGATAAACCACTATTAGGTTTATTAAGTGTACCATAACCATGCAACTGTTAACTGTATTATGATTAATAATTAAAAATAGTTGTAATTCAACAATGCTACTGTAGTTTTTCCATACATTATTCACACAAAAAGTACCAATTGCCAAATACTTGAATTAATTCTATGCCCAAAATTCGTTTCAATCCGATCCGCGATTCACATGCGAAATCTGTGCAAATATGAAATTCCGTGATTCGTGAGTCAGCAAGTGAACGTGAGTTTGGCCACGTGTTCATTATCAAGGTCAGCTCAGCATCGCCAGTAGCCGGCCGGCCGCTTACTGAGCTGTGACGGATTTATAAACGTGTTACATATTGTGATCGCACTCTGAGTTGGTGATGTTTAGCCGTCTGGTCGTATTATGAGCGAAAAGTTATGTTTGAAGTAATTATGATGAGTTCAACATAATTCTCGATATTGAAAAAGCACATGTTTACAGTCTCCGACCCTACCGCGGCGTCACTCTCATAATACCTATCGTAAATCTCTCGAGAAAGATTTTGTTTCCTAACATAGCCCGCCGGTCCATGTAGAAAAACTACGTGTACCTATTAACATTTTTAAAGTGCATACATATCAGGCAAGTTTTTGTTAATATTATAGTTTTAGATATCTTTAGCTTTTGACAAAATCCTGTCAATGATTTAAGAACAACGGTACCACACTCAACATGAGGAACATCGATAAGTTTTTGCTTCGATGACGATCTTGCTTGAAAGTTGTCAGGCAAGTTGAGAGTACTTTTACAGTGCGCATTAACTGTACTACTTACCTTTGTATACGTGAACTTTCACTGTTGTCGCTCACGAATCACGGTCAAATCGCAATTTATTTGAACGAGAATCTATTGAATTATTTCAATAAGTAAAACAATCCCTGTAATCTATCTTCGCGTTATTTTGGTTGTCTTGGTATCTACACTACCAAAATATTATAACATTGCAGTTAACGCTAGGCTAATGGTGCCTGCACTAAGGTAAGGCTGTATCGTACATCTACTATAAAACTATTATAATTATACCGCTAAAATTAAAGGGCTTTTCGTGAAGACCAATTTTGCAACGTAAGTCGACGAAAAAACGATCGAGCTATGCATTTCTTACGAACGTTGCCTTAACGGTAAGAACTACTTTTTACCGATACCATGCGGGCGAAGCTGTGGGCAGTAGCTAGCCATCAACAAAGTGGGGTCTAGGTAGGTACTAACAAGACATAATGGGCATACAAGATTTTGCATACATCTCAACTCAAACGTATTTACCATGAAAATTCCGTTCAAGGAAATGTATTTGTATGGGATAAAATACCTACGTAGCGACGGTGACTCTGCAAACTTGCACGACAGCAGAACTAGACAATTGTTCCCTGCAATTATGTATCTAGCTACTAAACAGCTCGGGAAAGCGAAGGTCAAATGTACAACATCTTTATACAAACATGCATTCTTTTACAACTCGTACATTACGAGTAAGTAATCAATAAAATAATGAATATTACACAGTTACGGTTTTCTATTGACCTAAATAAGTTGTAGGTGTATAATAATATGTACCTACATTACATATATAACAAATCTCTGAAGTATTATTAGAGCTTTTTTGAAGGAGCGTTATCCTAGTCCTTTCGCAACACTGGTTCTTTCTGTAATAGTAAAAATCAAAGGCCCTTTTCACAGTCATAATTTTAGTAATCTTTGTCTCACAGCTGAAGGGGATAAAGATATTACCAATCACACAATATGATTAAAAACCTACCTACCATATAAAAAACATTGAGTAGAAAAGTTGGAACCGTAGACGGAAATAAAAAATCGCCAAGCAATTTTGTAGAAGACATATCCTAAAACAGTTAGCAAAACCTATTGAATTAGAATAACAAACAGTTTTTTCTAAAGAACTTACGCCGAAGGTAATTGACCTGTGGAGTTCAATAACCTAAGCTAATAGTGACGCGTGCTGATAGAGTTTTATGCGTGTGTTGTCCCAACTACCGAGATTGCATCCGTTCAGTTAGTAAAACCGCTAGTAGCCAATATAAATGAGTAAAAATACATCACACTATTATATTTATGAGAAAGTTATAATTTGATTGTTTGTGTATCTGTACATAAATTACGATACGATCTAAGATTCGATCTATAAATTGTCTAAGGATCGTACGAGCTTTCGTACGATCCTTAGACAATTTATAGATCGAATATTACGGGTAAGGGGGTTTATGGGCTAGAAACGATATAATCAAGTCAAATGATCATCACAAGCCATATGAATATAGTAACTATGTCCAAGTAATATTCATCTTGTCAAACTTTTATCACCGAGTGACTTTCAGATACAGAATAGGGGGGCGGACCGATAGCTAAAAAATAATTAATTCATGTTAGGCAGCAACATGAACAATCTAAAACTATTATTATTTAATTACAATAAATAATCTTAAAATCTTACGTTAAAATATCAGTTTCTACGACTAATAGTCGTAAACGCGAAAGTTTGTGGGGATTGATGTTTTACACTTTCACGCAAAAACTACTGAACGGATTTTGATGAAACTTTACAGTAATATAGTTTATATATTAGAATAACACATAGGCTACATTTTATCCGGGTACCACGCGGGCGAAGTCGTGGGCAGAAGCTAGTAATTTATAAAACTATTTTGTATTCATTACTTACTCCAAAATAATATTCTCTGTAAATAAATAAATAATGCTGGGCAGTTTCACACAAAATCATATAGCCCCAAACTAAGATAAGAGCTTGTATTATGGGAACTACATGACTGATAAACTACTTATATACATTTTTTTGTAAATACATACATATTATGCATAGAACACCCAGACCCGAGACAGATACTTGCAGATCATACAAAAATTAGTCCCGCAGCGGGAATCGAACCCGCAACCTACTGCGTCTCAGGTGGGCCTGCGCCCACTGCACCACAGAGGTCGTCTGTCCTGTATCGTGGGAACATCTGCAGAACATGCAAACATTTGCTACCACGCCACCGAGGTCCTCACTTCCACTAGCATAGTATTATATTATAACATCTGTGCCGTGGATGAACACCAACTTGTGTTTTTGTTATAGAAAAACGGCGATTTCGAAAAGTACTTGGAGAACCTCAAGCCTGTTGCCAAGAACTACCGTGACAAGATCATGTCCGTCGCTATCGACGCCGATGAGGATGAGCACCAGAGGTAATATCACAACCCACCTGTTGGTAATCGGTTACCGTAACCTATGGGCGCTTGCAACACCCGAGGTATCACTCGCTCGGTGCCGACCCTAAGTAAGACATTTGGAGGCCTTAGACTTTGTTTTCTGATCAAACAAAAGATAGATCTGTCTGGTAGAGATACTCTTACGGCCTTTACAACTTTTAATGTATGTATAGGGCAGAAACGCCCCGTTATAACCGGCTGGGCAAGCCTAGAGGCGTTTTAGTAGACTAAAACGTGTGTTTTTCTACAGGATCCTGGAGTTCTTCGGAATGAAGAAGGACGAGGTGCCGTCCGCCCGCCTGATCGCGCTGGAGCAGGACATGGCCAAGTACAAGCCCACCAGTGACGAGCTCAGCGCCAACGCAGTCGAGGTAATTACACCGAATTGTACTCCCATTTCAGAAGACTTGCCTACTCTGCTACTTCATAAATCCTTAACCTTAGAATTGCTGGGATTCCAGGGTATCTAGACAAATACCTCACGCCTAGTTTTATTTTCTAACGAAAATAAATTTGACAAGGGAATACTTGGCACCAGTCACGTGACATCTCAAAAGCTAATTTACAAACAATTGAACCTTTCTGCAGGCGTTTTAAAGCGTTTTTTATCTTATCGCTAAAAATCGTAAAGTGATGGGTGAATTTTCAATTCTGGTATATGCATCAAAGAGTTATCTATACCTGCGTGGTTAATGTTACCTACGTGGTTAATGTAGCGTTTTATCGATTGGTATCAATGAAAAATCCGACCGCATCGCTCAGTCGCTACTAAAAGGTTGTTAAAGATTTGACATCCAGTATCATATGTGCTGTCTTGATAAAGATTACCTACTGATAATAATAATGTACTTTCCTTGTTATGTATACTATTATTCAAAACTTGGTACAAAAACCAAGGCTTGTATTCCGTATATTTTTAGCTTAACTTGCTAACTTGTCTAGCAAAATATTAAAGCTTAACATGGAATCTTCCTGTCGCAAATCCGCCTAAAGTAAATAAGAATTTTGAGACGTCCCACGGGGGACGGCGTAGAACGAGAATCACAACTGTCTAATCATTTCTGAAATGCTGCGGAACAGTATGTGTCGTCCCATAAGACACCACTGAGGTATCTTCCTATATTACAACTCGCTTGTCTGCGAAAACCTTAATGATTTCATTTTCATTAGAAGATCTGCGCGATATTATTATGTTCCTTAAAGGATAATGATCAGTTGGAATTACGATATCACGTTTTAGATCATAGTAACCTATGAGTATCCGTTTCGCTTGATCGATTTTTAAGAATGAGATTTCGACGCGTCGTTTTCATGAAAGTTACATAGGGTAGGTAATTAACGTGTCAATAAAACAACATTTAGTTTTTTTAAATTTTATGCACACTAATATACATATGAATATGCACATATGAAAATGAAAGAATAAAAAAGGTGTTGATGAGACGGTTTAAAAAGGTGTAAGTGTAGGCAGCTGGCGGGTTTTTTTTCTGATTATAGACGTGAAAGCATACCATTTAATATGGTCGCGAATAACTAAATTGCACTCTGCAAACCTTGAGTTACTAAATTGGTATTTTGTGTCAAAAACTGCCTTACATCATATTAAAGTTCACTTGTTCCGCTAGTTTTTATGCAGCACAAAGAGAAAGAAAAATTTTTTTTACAAACCGAAAGGAAGACTTCATTTTTGTACTAAAACAGGTACCCAGGTACTTATAATAAAGGATAAAATACTGTTACCTACCAACTAAAATATTATGAAGGTAGGTAAGGTATCTATAACTATCTAGTCTGCGGTAGGTAGGTTTCCTCACAGGTAGGTACTGTTGTGCCAAGTGAGTCTTTCGAGAACCGCATGCCAAACAGGCTTTGTCTCAGCACGTATGCTACTTCCATGGGTCTAAGACACAAAGCATGTACGCATATTCCTTTAAAAAGAGAATTTGTCAAAAACGACAAAATATTCTATTGAATTTACATTCCAATGTGTTGAAAATATGCCACTTCAATAATGGCTGTGTTAACGAGAGTTAACAATTACTAATTACAGAAAATAAGTTATTATATAACATAATCTTATCTCACTGTGCCACGAACGATAAGTTTAATTCTAACAAATCTTTAATTTTAACAAGCATGTTTTAAAACTAAATTGGCATGTTTTGCTTAGAATTTCTTGGACGTCAGTACGTTATTAATTGTTTGGTCACGGATTTCATGGTACGTAAGTCACGCGTAGTGATTGTTTCCTTTCTCGTAAAATGTGTCAAGATTATGAAAATAAAATTTCAGCTCAAAACCCAGACTTCTCTTTCGTTTGGTTCAAATTTATTCAATGTCGGTTTATTATGTAATTGGAAGAAAATAGTTAAAAAACTGAATATAAATATTGTTGGGTTTTTAATCGGTTGAAGTCGGCTTCAAAAAAGGAGGTTCTAATTTTTTTTTTATGTTTGTTATTTGATATCTTTGCCAATTGATAACCGATTTTGTTTATTTTATTATTATTATTTTGTTGTTGTATAGAGAATGATCCCGAGGTGGTCCCATAAAAGTTTTATTCCTGAGCGATTGCTACTTTTTCCGTAAAACTCAAAAAAACATCATCTTATGGAATCACGACTAGCCAGACACATATTTTGTAGGCTATTTTACTTTTGTTTTTTATTCGAACTAGTGCTTTTCCGAGTTTGCACAATAACGTAAGCACGTGAGGAGGTCGGTTTTTGACATTAAATGTCGTTTTCATATAAATGTACTTTTGCGACAGTAATCGTAAGATATCTGCGCTGATGATGTAGTGTATACAATGGTGTAATGGTGTGTTCAATGCTGCGGAATCGGGTCAGCTAAAGGTCAACAGAATTTGAATGGGTGTAACACAATGCTTTGTTGGGATGAGCACAGTTGGGGGTTAATATTAGAGCAACATTTATTTATTGCTAAAAGGTTTTTCATGTAAGTACTTTAAGACCCCACCGATGACATCTTACAAGATTAGGGGAAGTCGATGGATGGATGTGGCTCATGATCTATCATCCTGGCACTCTAGGTCTTTGTTCAACAGTGAATTTCTACAGATTCGTAATAATTATTATGAAGCGGTTTGTGGTTAATTAGACATGTCGCTAGTTCCTTCTTAGTCTTGAGTTCATCAACAAAATAAACGCTCAAGTCTAACCATTGATTATATGACAGATTCTATGAAAACTTGTGTCAAAAGCTTTGATTAGGACCTAACCAACCGTTATTGTGTTGATGAACTCAAGTCCTACATAAGGTCAGCGACCTGCCTGATTCTTGTGGCCCTAAAAAGTGTCTGGAGACTGATTTTTAAAGGATTCAATGCGTCACGCATGCACATCGCCCCATGTCTTCGAATGTTTGGTTCTAAAACATGCCGGTTCTTCACGTCGTTCGCCTTCACTGTTTGAGAACAAAGTAGCATTGCATACCTAGATTATTCTATTTAAAAAAAATCATCGGCACACTGGTCTAAAGTCCAGAGTCATTAGCCACCACAGCACTATATCCTACTAATATTATAAACGCGAAAGTTTGCGAGGATGGATGTTTGTTTTGAAAAAACTACTGAACGGATTTTGATGAAACTACAGTAATATAGCTTATACATCATAATACACAGGCTACTTTTTATCCGGGTACCACGCGGGCGAAGCCGTGGGCAGAGGCTAGTGTTATGTATAAAACTGAAGAAATAACCCATCTCTTTGTTTGCAGGAATTCATCCAGTCGTTCTTCGCCGGCACCCTGAAGCAGCACTTGCTCTCTGAGGAGCTGCCTTCTGACTGGGCCGCTAACCCCGTGAAGGTTCTCGTCGCCACCAACTTTGACGAGGTCGTCTTCGACACCAACAAGAAGGTTCTGGTCGAGTTCTATGCTCCATGGTAAGTGACAATCCTATCACATTGTCCTTGTTTTTTTATGATGTTTGGGGATTGTGGGCAAACGAGTTTACGGCCCACGAGACGGTAGGTGGTCTTCGCGGTAGAAATTGATATTGTGTTATTTCGAGTTTCACAAAGGAACTCTTAACTATTGATCCCCGCAGTGGCATCTTCGAAACATTCTTGTTTACTATCTTAAACAATAAGATCTATGAACAATCTGAATCATAAATACATTAAAATGATTATAGCAACCTGTGTAAACAGTAAATTTTGACCTTATTTTCACTTATGATTCTACCGAAGTCACCTTCATTATTCACATATTATTTACAGAAAATGTTCAGTACCTATACTTTGTAACAATCATAAAAAAATTGTCTGAAAAAAAACATTTCAAATAACGGAAAGTTAATAAAAAGTACAATATAAAATTACATCACTCGTTATTATACCGTTGCGATGGGATTTTTTCTAAAAATGTATATGGTACCACCATATCATACATACAATATAGTGAAATTTCAAAGCATCGCCGATCAGTGCTTGGGCCTGTGCGCTTGCACTTTTGCAGCGGTGCTAGAACAACGCGCGGTACCAGCTAGTCACGGATCATATGTCCGCGGCTTTCCTAGAAACCGTGCTACATTCATTCGCATTTATCATCACCAACTGACGCCTAAATTTCAAGACACTTTATCTCTTCACTAACAGGTTAAGGCTCGAATTTACCAACATAATAGCAGGTGGTTAGGCCCTAATCAGTCCTCTTATTTGGTAATTTCTTTCAAACGCGTTACCTCCCCACTCTTCACTACACAAAGGTTGGCTGGAAGAAAATGATAATTGGGATTAAGTTTGCCTATGTTCTTGTTTTATCTCTTGCAATAAAACATTTTCTGATCAAAGCTTTTTGACACACGTTTTTACAGAATCTGTCGTCCTATAAATCAATGATTAGACTTGCTTGTCCGTTTATTTTGTTGTTGAGCTCAAGGCTAAGCCAATGTATCCCTGAATAAATATTATAGGAGGGAATAAATATTAATAAATATTACTGAATAATAGTAATATTATAAACGACACGAACGAACATACTTAAACGACTTTCGGAAATTCGGCATTGTTAATTCATGATATTTTTTATAAGATTTCTTAGATATTAATCATTAGTAAGACCCGAACAAACTCTTACAAAGCCGAAACTTCAGCCCAGGATTAATACCATTTTATCGCTGCTGGGAAATGTAGACTAAAATGGGGTTGGGCCGGATATGTCTGTACCGCATGTCGAACGCCCGAAGATCAAAATACCAACTCGATAGTTTGTCTACCAAGCAAGACGATTTTGCAAGAGACCCAGGCTGAGAATAATCTCAGTATAGATTGCGAATAACCCTATAAGGGGTGATCCTGACTCCTTTAAGAAGGATTGGCTCAGGAACCAGTAGGATGGAAATGAGATAGGCGGGCGGCGGGCGTTTGCCCTGTAGTGGGATGACGGGATGAATAATAATGTAATGTAATCAAAAGCATAATGAAGCATGTTATTTATCCAGGTGTTTCGAAATACTACCTACTCTTGCCTACTGTGTATTGACAAGTGTTTGTATCATTACGTATTAAATAGACTCGTTTTCATGATGTCTACTGTTTCTAGGCAGAGTTACGATTAATATCTATATCGTTCAAGTGACTTATTTATTATAGACTTACTGACAGAAATAGAGATGGAACTAGGCGTTACATATTTTCTTAACCATTAACATTACTAAGGGTAATATTAGAATAATACTTTGAAATAGGTCGTCGGTTTCATCATAATTTGATTACACAAGTGTTCGTTAGACTATATTCACTGGTTCGTAATGAATGGATATTGTGTCAAACCTCATTGTTTTCATGTTCAATGGCTTGGAAGTTGTTTGCGAAGATTATGTTAATGTTATTTATTCTTCTAGATTTAGATAGGATGATGAAATCGAGTGGAATTAATTTGAGTATATATATTTAATAACATTTCTGCGGGCTATACAGCTTGGCCATTGCCACCTATTCTTTTATAAAACTAAAGTGGCAAAATAGCATACGTCCACCTGTTATGGACACTTGCAATAACAGAGGTATCACTTGCTTGTTACTGACATTGAGACATGAAGGGTGAATAGTCTCATGTGCCTGTAATTTCACCGGTATCCGTACCCTTCAATCTGAAACACAGCAATGAACATTATTATTGCTTACTAGCACTTGTTGTGATGATATATGTTTTAACCACCCTTCAATCCGGAATACAGCAATAATATTAATAATATATTTAATAATAATAATAATGCTGGACAGTTTCAAACAGCATCATCTAACTCCAAACGAAGCAGAGCTTGTATTATGGGAACTACATGACTGATAAACTACTTATATACTTTTTTTTGTAAATACATACATACATATACATATAAAATAGCCAGACTCGAGACAAATATTTGCATCATACAAACATTTGTCTCGCAGTGGGAATCAAAGCCGCAACCTACTGCATCTCAGGCGACCCTGCGCCCACTGCACCACAGACGTTGTCGAATGCGAACATAACTGCTTGTCCGTAGAAATAGGTATGGTGGTAATACTTCTCTGGACAAGCTCTTTCACAAGGAGAAAGAAAGAAAAGAAAGAACGAAAGAAAATATTTATTTAACACGACATAAAAAAAATAATATATATATACGAGGGTCATTCAATAAATACTTAGCCTACAAAAAGTACACGAAAATTTTGGAAAAGTGGCAATTTATTTTTCAACATGGTCTCCTTTTAGTTCGATACACTTAGCCCAGCGATGCTCCAACTTTTTTAACACGTCCGAAAAATAGTTTTTGTCAAACTCTGCAAAATAGGCCTCCGTGGCGGCGATGACCTCATTTGATCCATATCTATTCCCGGCGAGTGATTTTTTCAGATTAGGAAACAGAAAGAAGTCACAAGGGGCCAAATCTGGAGAATACGGTGGATGGGGCAGCAATTCGTGGTGGTGGTGGTAGCGTAATTTGACCAATTTGGCCATGGCAACGGCAGACGGCACCGGTTCACACCGGTGCGTTGTCGTGGTGAAACAGCACTTTTTTCTTCGCCATATGGGGTCGTTTTTTCTTTAATTCGGCGTCGAATCGGCCCAATAAATCGGCATAGTAAAGCCCTGTAATTGTTTTACCCTTCTCGAGGTAATCGATGTAGATCACACCTTGTGAATCCCAGAAAACGGTGGCCATAACTTTTCCGGCCGATTTTACAGTTTTCGCCTTCTTTGTAGCACGTTCCCCGGTCTGGATCGATTGTTTTGATTGCTCCTTGGTCTCTGGTGTGTACCAGTGGATCCAGGTTTCATCGACGGTCACAAAACGACGCAAAAACTCAGCTGGATTCCGCTTAAACAGCGCCAAACACGTCTCCGATGTGGTCTCACGGTTGCGCTTGTTTTCCGGTGTGAGTAAACGCGGCACCCATCGCGCCGACAGCTTTCTCATGCCGAGTTACTCGTGAAGAATATGATGCACTGTTCCTTCTGAAATGCCTACAGTCTCAGCTAGCTCCCGAACCTTCAATCGGCGATCTGCCAATACGAGATCATGGATTTTTTTAATGTTTTCCTCCGTAGCAGCTGTTTTCGGTGCACCTGGACGTGGTTCATCAAAAACCGACGTACGGCCACGTGCAAACTCGTTGAACCAATTCTTGACGGTGGCCATCGATGGAGAAGAGTCACCGTACACAGCATCCAAGCGCTCTTTGATTTCGATGCGCGTTTTCCCTTCCAAAAATAGGAATCGAATCACCGAACGATATTGCTCTTTTTCCATTTTTGTAAAACCGATCGACACGTTCGCTTCCATAAGTTGTCAAATTAAAACAAATGAAGGGATTGGAATGAAAATTTGAAAAAAGAATTAAAAAAGAATGTGCTACACTGTGGTAAAACTCTTTTGAAACTACAGCGCCCTCTTGCGATGAGGCTAGGTACTTATTGAATGCACCTCGTAGATACAACAAATTTTGGAAGTTAGGATGGTGGGATAATTTGTGGGAATACATAATAATAATAATTTATGTTTGGACAACCTACTTATAAGTACCTATAACTGAAACAGAAATGCCCCACGCACCTTACTTCCTAATCCATCAGTCATCAGTTATCATCACCTAGACAGTTTTATGTCGCACCAAAAAGGTATCAGCTCAGCATAATGCTAGGTAGGTGGCTACCTACTTAGCGCTGGTATTCTGCTGACCCTGCGCAGTGACGTCACAGACGCCAGAAGCAAACACTACGCTCAAGAGATTAATATGAGGAGCTCTACTACTGCTCCGTAACTAGCACATGCTGTGATGATAGATATTTTAACTGAGTTTTCCCTCGCCTCCAGGTGCGGACATTGCAAACAGCTGGTGCCCATCTACGACAAGCTCGGGGAGCACTTTGAGTCGGACGATGACGTCGTGATCGCTAAGATAGACGCCACAGCCAACGAGCTGGAACACACCAAGATCACCTCCTTCCCTACCATCAAGCTCTACACTAAGGACAACCAGGTAAAAAAACACCCTATAGTGAAACAGCGTATGAACTAGCTGACCCGCCCACAACTTCGTTTGCATGGATTTATTATTCTCAAAAATTCATTAAATGAGAGGTGTTTTTTTTAAATCTTAAAGTATGTTTGTCTTTATTTCCTTTGAAGAGTAGTATTAAATAAATATCCAACTGACACATAAATAGTTCTTACACTAAGATTCCCTGTGTCGTGGGTATCAGGAGCCAAGAGTACCGTGGTACCACAGCACCCATGATGTAAAGATGTTTGTTGTTAATTCTCGTTGTAACGTCTTTTTTTTGCGTATTTCCGAATCTAAGTGATTTTCATATAAAATTTGTATGTATTTACAAAAAAGAAATGTTTATAAGTAGTATATCAGTCATATGGTTCCCATAACACAAGCTATGCGTATTTTGTGACTTGATGTTATGTAGTAATATCCAGTATTATTTATTTATTTATTTAATCAAACTTCAATTTGATTCTACCAAATGTCAAGCATTAAGTACCATTTTTTTTATTTGATTTCAAAATACCGATTTGAAATAAATTAACACCCAACATTTACATATTCCAGTACAGTGGTATCACAACACCCAGATCCGCAATAAATATCTGTAGAACATACAAACAT
Source organism: Perizoma flavofasciatum (assembly GCA_958496245.1). NCBI lineage: Eukaryota > Metazoa > Arthropoda > Insecta > Lepidoptera > Geometridae > Perizoma > Perizoma flavofasciatum. The sequence goes on from OY292431.1 coordinate 9,149,057, forward strand.
CTGTCCCGCAGCGGAAAACGAACACGCCGTTGTCGCAGCCGACTGCTCGCCCGCCGCGCCACCGAGCTAGTAAAAATATATAATTTGCGCTTTTTTTCAGGTGAAAGACTACAATGGCGAGAGGAACCTGGCCGGTTTGACCAAGTTCGTTGAGACTGACGGAGAGGCAGCCGAAGCCACCCCCAGTGTGGTGAGTGAAAATGCTTTACACTTTGCCTATAATCCTATCCTACTATTATTATAAACGCAAAAGTTTGTGAGGAAGGATGTTTGTTACTCTTTCACGCAAAAACTACTGAACGGATTTTGATGAAACTTTACAGTATATAGCATATAGCTTATACATCAGAATAACACTTTATTTTTTATTCGGGTATCACGCGGGCGAAGCCGTGGCCAGAACCTAGTCTTCTATAATGCCTATAATCTTGGAATCCGGTTGTACATAGGATTCCTCGAGCTGTCCACATGTTTGACATGTGTAATTTCAGCCAATCATCTGCCTTGTTTCGGTATACGATGGCTTTGATCCTATACACCAATTAAACTTAATTTTATCTATCACTTTATTTTACTAACAGTAACAAAAGAAAGAGATGGCATAAATTTAGTGCTATCAATTTAGTCAATTAAGTTTTTTATACAAGTTGGGTAGTTATATCAAAACATGCTGATTATAAATACGAAGAAGAGCGACACGTAAACTAATTTGACAGGAGTAATTGCCATCTCTTTATTGTGTGCACTATCAGTAAAAAAGAGCTATAGTTTAAATAAAGTTAGGTTGGTGTAAAAGAGGATCGACGCCAATGCTTGACACTAAGCATTATCTTTGATGATACCACCAAAAACCTCCAGTTGAAGTAAATAAGAAAACTTAACTAAAGAAAACTCCGTTTCAACTTAACTTAAACTTAAGTTTAATTTGGACAAAGACTTACTATTTCACTCGGCTCGATTTCGACTTGTCCCAGTTGAAAAGCAATTGTATAATGTCTTGTTACTCTTTCAGACCGAATACGAAGAAGAGGAAGAGGCGCCAGCGAGGGACGAGTTATAAGCTATTCGCGATCTGTTCGCTCTCATGAGACTTCCATAGAGTAGTACTGTATAGATATAATTATATTTACTTTTATACTTACACACCGAAAGTGCATTTCGTACGCGAGACTGTTGAATTGTTTTCCAAATCGTTTTTATGTCTAAAATCTTAACAACGCGATGATATTGCGAAATACTCTGAAATGTCGGGATCTCTTACCCTGATTGTAATTTATTCTAAATGCATAATTTATTTTACAACAACCGAAGCATAAGTTTATGTACTGATATTTATAATTTCTGTATCATAATGGTATTTCTAACATTCCTTAGTACAAGAATAGTTACATCGAACAAGCGTTTGGTTTCGTTTATAAGAAACATTGGCATTTTTTTTTGTATTTTAAAATAGTTTGTATATTTTCATCACAAGGAATAAGAGTATATTTTAAGAATACTATCGTGGTTATGAATGTTATATTTTTGTACCATTATGTTTAATTCTAAAATGATGTTTTACAGTTCCATACCTTCTATTGCTAGGACTGAAAATTAAATTTTCTGAATCTTATTTGCCTTGAATGGAATGTAAATATCCACATTAGTGTATTTGCCAAAATATGGGGTTTACGTATCTATTGTGGATACAGAAATTAATAAATAAATAATTTAAAATTGATTTGCATCTTATTCACTTGAAAACCTATCCCACTTTAGGAGATGAATAAAAAGGCAAGACCTTAGGTAGTTATTATAATTTATTTCATCTTAAATATAACGATTACAACATAAAATAACTCTTTAAATTAATAACATCAAGCTTGTTCTTAAATTATCACAATAACACCAAATTAATATTAGTTGAGAGTTGGAATGGCGTAGCTTTAATAAAACGAATGCAGTTACTTTGGTAAAGGGGTTATGTTAGGGTAACTTTAAGAAGAAAAAAAAACAATTATCTTGATTATCGTCAAATAAATTGCAAGTAAAATCTGTTCGCTTCACATTGGCTATCTGTCAAATGCGTGGAAAGTGGTATCTGTATCCTTCAAATTACACAGTAAAACGGACTGAGACAAAACACTCTTCAGAGTTGATAAGATTCTTAATAAAACAAAGAATTAATATAATCGCACCTAAAGACAGAGTGATAGATTAGAATAATTATAGTGCGGTCATGAAATGAATATTAGATAAACTAGATTGCGACAGTATTTCCTAATAATGTGTGCAAGAATAGTACATGTTCTAAGAATTTGACGCGTTTTAGAAGATTTTTTATATTGCCTTCTAAAATCTTACTTGGGGTCTCTCATTCCATAAAACATATTATTTTTTTTACAAAAAGTAAGTAAGCTGGTATAAGAAACTTAAAAATTATGTGTGCTGCTGAATAAAATGCAATACATTAAATAATGCGTATTGGAATTTATAACTGTTTATGTACGGAATATTTAGTTTGCACTTTTTGTAAAAGCGATCAAACTTCCTACCACAATAAGAACCTTATATCACAATCACGACCGTTCGTTCGTTCTTTAGAAATCTGAATTTTAAAATTACGTTGTAAAAGAAATTACGCCAATGTTTAAATGCTCCCGTTGTCTCACGTGATTTTATATTCTACGCGATTTATATCGGGTGTAAAAAGACAGTTTGCGAAAATTTAGTGACTCCCATTTTATAGATTACTGCCAAGGTTGAAAGCTAGTGTGCGCATACTGTTAGTTTTCATAAACTATCTATTTACACCCCGTTTACCAATTATAGAATTTCCTTACATTATGTATCTTACCCTATAATTCATATAATAAAATAATGCAAATACTTTTTTTTCTAGTTTCCAAGCACATAATAAATTGAAGTATTTTAAGATGACGATTTTAGGTAAATTATGCTTGTGTAAATACTTACATCGTTTGTAAAAAAATATTTAGATACTTAAAACATGAAATAATCTTATTAAATTTTTCTTATTATAACAGAAAACGATAGATTTTTTATATTGCACAAACAAAATACTTATAGATTACTATTAGTAATCTTTATCATGATTTTGATTGATCACCTTAAAATATTTCAATAACTATAAAAGCCAGGCACCAAACGGCGTTTGTGAATATAACAAATAAAACACTTAAATTCGATGTGAAAACACAAACTAATAGCTATACTTGCGAGTTACTATTTCATTGGTTAGGGCTACTTATGAAACTACATGCGATAGAAATAATGTGTATAGTTGATTTTGTTTATAATCGCGTAGAATCGCATTCTTGGAACGCGCCGATCCATCGGTTTATGCCGTGACAAGGTGTCACCCTGTATACTGATTTTCAAGATGTCGTTTAGTGTGTTTGAGATCCATAATATTACTGCACTGAGTAAATACTAAGTAGATATTTTTAATTTTGACTTGTTTGTAATTTTGGCTGTTTCAAAATCCATCCACGAATCGTGCTCAATTCAATAAAAGGTGTTTTTAGATTAAAAACCAAGATTATCCGAGCTAAATTATTGAAATTGTACAGCGCTTTATCCATGCATCATTTCCATACGTAATTTCCATACATAAAGCGATTCATTTTTTTTATTTGATAAAACACAAGTGAGCACACATATTGCGCAACACGCCAACGTTTTTAGCTTTGACTTTAGCCGCGGTTCCATTGTACAAGTTGGATGCAGCTTGAGACGCTGACTAGAAACAAAGATACGCAACTCTCATGCATGCAAGTAAGAAGCAGACGTGCTGCTTCCGTGATGCAGCACGTCTTCCGCTCATGTTCAACAGTGGACATGCTGATGATGATTACCACAGACCATTGATTGCTGTATTACCACAGATATTAATTAAAAACTATTACTATTAAAAACTACCCACTTATATGCAAGTAATACCTTGCATGCTGGCACATGCAAGCTCAGGTAAACATGTTTCGAAATGAAAGTAACTTGCAATCGAATGTGACATCAAACTTGCATGCAGTACTTGCACAATTGAAACACGGCTTTAGTCTAACACAGTTATCATTATTTTCGTTATTTCCGTCACATGTAAAGTGCCACGAGACGATCAGACCATCATACAATCAACGCACAGCCTATAAACCGGAAATTCTAGTCCTGAAATTTTGAGGGTACTTTCGATTTGGTGTGTAGGGGTGCTCTAAGAAATGATTATTATACGACCACTAGAGGGTGCAGGGGTAATATGAAGTTTGTATGGAAAAAGCATAGGTGTAGCTTCACATGCGCCGACACCGGGCAGATGCCGGGCAGCGAGCGTTGTGCTGCAGGGACAAGAACTAACCGTTTCAGACGTATCAGATGAATCAATCCGGCGTCCATCGGGCCTACCGCCATTTGCCGGGTAGCTGCCGGCTACGATCGTCTACACTAGATCGTCCGGCGTCCACTATCGGGTTGACGGTTGGTATATATGTCGAAGATGCTTAATTAACTGTTTTACATAACCGCTAGCTGTTTTACAAAACCGCACTGTTTTGTAAGCGGCGTATTTACATCCAGCCGGAAAGACAGTACGAAACGTTTAGCCATATTGTAAACAAAAGGGTTTTCATTATTAAGTTTTTTTTTTATTACAAAACGGCGCTCCAATTTGTAAAACGGCTACACATTGTCAGCCGCATTGGAAAACGCGAAAGCTTTGTTTATCCGAGTTACAATGAATTGGAAAACAGGTTTTGTTTTTGATCTTTTAAATAACCGCTAGCTGTTTTCAGCTAACGGTTATTTAAAAGATCGGTTTATACGTTTTTGCTATGACATTTACGTAGAATGGTATTGGCGCCCGACAGCCGGTCACAGCGATCATAGGCGCTCGATTCATTTAATTCGGCAAGATGGCGGAAGTTATTGATTACGTTGGTGGAATTTCGCCCAATTTTATGGGAAAAGATTCTAGAAACATTTAAGCCCGGGGTGAAAATCTGCCAGAAATCGGTTATGTGTGAATACTACGTTCCGGGCTTCGGCCCAGTGTCGGTTGAATTCAAAACTAATACGCAGGCTAAGTAACGAGGCGTCTGATCGTTTTAGGAGGCGCTTAGAATCGTGCATAAAATCGCATCACAGAGCGAACATTGAGTCAGGGTCTTCCTTCTTGATCTGCCTGTGTCTGGGTGTCTGCTGAGGAGTCTGGCCTCTGTTTTCGCCGGCATTGGGAAGGCTTTCGGCTGCGGCCGCACGCTCTGCGAGGAACTGATCAAAGTCTCTGCTCGTTACGCTCTCTTGGGCGCCGTTTTCTGAGTTGGCCTGAAAAGTTGCGGAAATAATTGTATACTTATAAATTAGTATAGAATAAATTGTAAATACAGAGTGGTTTGGTTTGCTGCACCACCAACTTAAGAGGAATTAAGATCAAGGCAAAGTCAAAGTCAAAATTCATTTATTCATTAAAATCATAAGGATTACTTTGAAACGTCGGTTTTTATCTACTACCTGTTCTTCCGCAACCAGGTTCAAGATGACCTTGAACAATGAATTGTGATCGATACTATACCTCTATAGTTGAAAAAAAACGATATTCTTAGATAAAGTGATTTTTTTTATGGATTCAAACATATCCATGGATATGTAATCTTAAATATAATTCCATGTAATGCTTTAAGTTCTTCAGGTAATTTATTATAAATTGTTAGACACATATTATAATCATTTTTTTTATAGATATCTTTAGAGCAAAGAGGTTGATACATTAGGTTATTGGATTGGATCAACATTGGATTCTGCTTAGTTTGGGGCTAGATGATGCTGTTTGAAATATTGTTTGAGATCGCTGGCAGGATTACAGAATTAGTCTATAAAAAAATATTCATTTCATATCGTATCTGTCTGTGCAAAGCTTGTAAAAAATAAAAGTGTTTGCTAAACTAAAATTTTTGTGCACTAAGACTGACGTGTCTGACGTAGGTATCAGAAACTACGAGTACCGTGGTACCCACAACACCCAGACCCGGGACGAATATCCGCACGCGAACAGTTGTCCCGAAGCGGGAATCGAACCCACATCTCATGTGTCACAGCCGGCTACTAGTCCGCTGCAGCAACAAGATCTCAGAGGTCGTTTTATATGGTTTTTTGAAGTATTTCAGTTTCTTAGAATTCATAACAGCAATGAGTGCAGACATTGAACGAAGGTTAGTTTATGATGGATATGCTTGGATTAGTATAGTCCCAAGTTAATTATTGTGCCCATTAAGGCAAGTTCACCAACAAAATAAACGGACGGTCAAATCTAACCATTTATTATATCAACAGATTCCTATGATAACATGTGCCAAAAAGCTTTGGTTAAGATTTAACCACCCGTTATTGTGTTGGTGAACTCGAGCCTAACAAAACAAAAAACAAACACGCTCACGACTGTAGTCCTCATGATGAACATCCTCAGGTACATACTCATCTTTGAGGGTACCAAGAAGGAAGTCAGAGACACGTCCAAAGATTACATTCGGCTTTGGGCCTAACAAGTATTAATTAAAATAAAAAAGCTGGAAGCATCACAACACACCTTCTCCTGCTCTAGCCACGCGGCAATCTCATCGATCTCTCTCTGATCCATCCCAGTCGGCTGTTGAGAATATAAATAATAAACAAAAACAACATAAAAAAATATATAAAACAACAAAAATAAAACATGATAGACTGAACGTATACAGCTTTATGTGGAGTGTACCTATTAAATGTTTTTTTTATTGGAGGACAGGTAGGAATAAATATTTCTGTCTGTCCCCTTGTTAGTGTTGTAGGGACAGATTGAACTTTTTCAATTAATAAAAGTTAAATCTGTCCCCCTGTTGCAAAAAAGGGGACAGATTAAACTTTTGTCAATCAATAACGGTCTCATTACGAAACGTGGTCTAAACTCGAGTTGAACTCAAGTTCTGTCAGATCCACTAAACCATGGTTTAAATATACCTTATCGAAAAAAAAGTATTATTTCAAAGACACTACGGTCGACAATTTAAAAATAAAAAAAAAACCGTGACCGTTTAATTTAAAAAACACTTCTAAACCAAAATAAAAAAGAAAAACATAATTTTGATTGGCTACCAAAAAAAGTAGGTTCTCAAAAAGAGGTTGAGTTATGATAGAAATAAACTAGGTGACCGCCTGGTTTATCTTTTAGCAGTTATTTGTAGTCAAACCTCTTTTTGAAAAGTCACATAGACTGTCGGCTATTATACTATAGCATTCAATTTTAAGCCTTGTTTCCTTTGCACAACAATTTGTCTTGAAAATCAGGAATCAAAGGTCTAAAAGATAAACCACCGATTTAAACCACCTTTCGTAATGAGACCCTAACGGTCTAGGTTGCAAGGTCTGCACTGACGTCCCGCATTGGGGTGTATTGTGCATTATCCCCCTTCTAACCTGACCCCAACCAGCCCAACTCCTTAACTTAAGATAAACCACTGATTTAAACCACATTTCGTAATGAGACCCTAAAAGTTTAATCTGTCCCCCTGTTGCAAAAAGAGACTATTGCAGACGGACATAACAGTCGCATTAATCGCTTCAAAACTATTTGTCCCCGAATTAATGACTGAGGTTATGACAAATTATAAAACAAAACAACTTTACACTAAAACACTCTGCTGATGAATGGAATCCCAAAAGCGTTATCTTTCGTTAATAAAAATCTTTGGAGCATTTCCTACAGTTTTCTGTGATAAGTGGTTGAAAAGTAATCTGATATGTTGAATATAGGGTGTGCCAGAATATGTGCACCATAGCTATAGGGAGTCATTCTAGAAAGAGTAGATTACAACTTTCGTTCGATTTTATGAAATTTGGACGAAAAAAAATATTTAAGAAAATGATGGTAAAAATCTACTGTTTAATTTATATTACTGGATGTCCTATATATTATATGTTAATCGTATAAACTGTTATACGTTATGTGTATAACAGCTGATTTAGAAGTAGAAAAAAGCAATTCAACTTATTTTTGGAAATCGATAAAAAAAAACAAATTGTTAAGCTTTGTTCACTTTCATGGGTAGAATCATCCTCTTTCGGGTACAATACCTATATATTTTAGTAGAAATTGTCTAATGTGTTAACGCTATGCAAAGTAGACGTACCTACACACAAATTAGTCGAATTAAACAATTACATTTAGTGGGGGATTTTAGTTTTAGATCAGACGATATCTTCAAGTGTATGAAAAAATTAAATGAGAAATGAAAAGTAACTTGTTGTGTTGTAAGTTTAGTAAGAGATGTACAAGATTTTGTTACCATTGGCTGGCCCTGTGTGGCGCGCTGCGAGGCGGCTGAAGCAAGACTGTTATTAGTCTGATCTTCAAGATTGTCTGCGTAACTGCTACCACTGAAATATTACACAAGTTTATCATTAATAAATTATCTTTTGTTACATTTTATAAAACTTAAATGTATTTTCCATCATTGATTTCACCCCTTAGTGTATCCATTCATTCATCATCAGCCTATATTAGTCTACTGCTGGACATAGGCCTCCCCTAATGAGTGCCATAGCGTTCTATCTTCAGCTTGCCGCATCCAGCATCTGCCTGCAGTCTTTCGCTTAGTTTATTGTGACGATAAAGCCTATCCAAGAAACATTCTCGAAGTCACACACAGGCCTTATGCTAGTAGTTGTACCTGTGCCATGTAGGTACACCCTGTATAGAATGCTGATGTTATTCCCTCTACTTAGAGAACGACGTCTATTGACTCCGGGGCGAGGCCCCGTGTGGCTCAATTATAGGGTGATATTTATTGAAAATCGATAAGAAAATTTCATAATTTTTTTCATGTTTTACTTCACTTTTAATGTATCTGCATGTAACATAGACACATTTTGTCCTTTTTTTCAAAGGAATTTTATAAATATTCGAAGGAATACTCACCCAGTCTTGGAATTCTCATAGGTAACATTGCGAGACTGCGCAAACATGTCGAATTCGTCCTTTGAACTGCCGCCGGGAGATTTCTCTGGTTGAGTGTCGTTTACGGCTGGAAAGTATGATTTGAAAAAAATAAAAATTTACATCCCTACAAATAATTATACACATATCTTTGATAAAATATGGTTACCAGATTTTTTACTCGCGACTTAGGAGATCTTATATATGCGTTTGGGGTAACCTTACCCCTGTCTGTTACCATTTCTCTACCGACTTATCGGATTGCGATGCCGGTTTTTTGCAATCGTTTTTGTATGCCTTCAAGGACAGTTCTTAGGTAGGTATTATAGCAAAGTCACCAATGGGCGCTTCAAACGATGATGAAATCTACGTCAAAAAATGCAAATTTTGAAAAATCAATTACTTTTTATTATATGAAACTTTTACCAACATCTTTACCTCGGTAAGTATATTTTTTATCACATAGTCGTGCAATATAAGAATGTTTGTTTGCGTGTTTGTCAAAAAACTAGATGGACTTTGAGATGAATTTACAGGATTGGGGACCATCTGTCTTCAGTGAAATAGCACAATGATAAATCGTTTTAGCATTACACAGCATTACAACTGCTATCCGGATGCCCCGATTGCTAAACCTAACCGCCCGTTATTGTTTTGGTGAACACGGGCCTATAATTATAACAAAATGACTTACAAAGTTTAGCCACATCGGGCACGTCGTCGCTGAGGTCAATCAGAGCGTCGTCTTCTGGTTTTGCTGGAACAGGTAACACCAATAAAAAAAACAAAGAAACTGGATGAGCAGTTTCTGAGATTACCTCTTACATACAAACATTACCGCTTTATAATATTAAATAAATAAATAATGCTGGACATTTTTATACAGCACCAAACTAAGTAGAGCTTGTGTTATGGGAATTACATGACTGATATACTACTTATATATATTTTTTTGTAAATATATACATACTTTACATACAAAACACCCAGACCCGAGACAAATATCTGCAGATCAGATTCAGGCAGGAATCGAACCTGCAACCCGCCTGAGACCCAGAAGTCTCAGGCGGGCCTTCGTCCACTACACCACAGAGATCGTCAAAAATATTATTCTAGAGGTGACACTTATTGCAATGATTGTAAGATGTAAATTAGAGTTACGTGTAGCGTTAATAGCGGGTACGCCCATGGCCTTGCCGAGTATGGCGGAGGGCGTCGCCCCGCCCGCGCCGGCCGCGGCGCTCCTGTTGTTGAGGAAGCGCGAGTGCCGCAGCAGCAGGTTGTTGAGCTGGTCATTGGCCTGCAGCAGCGACCCCGTCAGCGGGGACTCCCCCGCCAGCCGCCCGACCAGCTCCGCGATGCGACTCTGCATAGCTTTCAGCGTGTCCGCCAGCTCCTGGAAAACATTCAAACATACAATCTATATCAAATATATAGCGTTTGGTCGCGTTCGGTGCGTGGCGACACCGCGGAGCCCCATTACTCCCTGGGGTCGACAGATAACCCTGACCCTCGGCTTGCCTTAGCCAGCCGGTCGAAGGTGGAGGCACAAGAGCGGAACCTATGCTCCAAGAGTGGAAGTGTTAAAGACATAAAGCTGGGAGTAGCGTTTAGTGAAATTGCAGCACACCTCTCAACACCGTTCACACCAACGTTGCCTCTACTCTGCCTATCGTTGGCGGCACTTATGGGGCCCGTTTAGTGGACGGCAAGTTATCACCTGCCTATGATTTAATCTGAATTTGAGTCAGAACTGGCAGGTGCCGTTTCTTCCTACGAGCCGAAGCTAGATTATTTTGTGGATGGCGACTGATGAAACTATTGGAAGTATTGGGTGATAAACTGGGCTTTTGCAGGAGTATGCTTAAGGAACGGTTGCTGGATGAAACGGCTGGATGAAACATATAGGATGAAACGGCACCTGCCAATTCTGACTCAAATTCAAATCAAATCATAGGCAGGTGATGACTTGCCGTCCACTAAATAATAATAATTATTATTATTTTAGAAATTGCTGCACTCATGAAAGAGCTCTATAATTATAATTCTAGGTGAACTGAGGTCCCGCTTTGGGGTGCATTGTGCATTATCCCTCTTCTAACCTGACCTCAACCAGCCCAACTCCTTGAAGTAGCCGAGAAGGACTCTGGGTTGATGCTGTCATCAAACCAGAGACCTTCTCCGCTACACTGCCGTCAGTGTTCCAGTATCCCTGACCACCTGTCAGTTAATAATGATGGACAGCATATTGTATTGATGAGTTTTTGCAACCCGCAACCTTCTGCGTTTCAGGCGGGCCTACGCCCACTGCGCCACAGAGGTCTTATGTTGTATATTATATGTATATAGTGTTTACATTCAATAGTTCGACATCGCTATCATGATGGGCGGAATGTGGTTGCGCTGTGAGTTCGTTCAGCATATCGTTCATAACCGCCATGTTGCCTTCCACCACAGATAAGTCAGCGCGGAGTTTGTTGGTTTGACTCTCGGACAGGGTCACTTGCGCCTGTGGAAACAGAGAAAAATGATTTAAAACATGAACGGTAAAATCAGTGTTGTTTGATGATGTTTTGAGGCTTTTATCTTTCAAATCCATATGTTTTACGGTTCTGTCTGCTGGTCTATAGAAATACCACTCAAAAGCTCAATTAAATCTTTCCGCAGGCGTTAACGTCAACAGAAAGTTGTATTTTTCTAGACCTCCTTGCTGTAACAGTCGTCAGGCCATATCACCAGCCTTTCAAAACTCAGACACTAGAGTTGCTTCACTAAACTATATGGAGCATAGTCACACTCATGTAAAGAACGTGAATCTTACAACGGGCACGGCTGTCTCCTGTGTGCGTGATGGTGATACGGGCGCGGCGCGTTGCGGGGACCCGACGATCGGGTGGTCAGCGCCATCCGGGACACTCTGAAATGTAATTTTTTTAAACTATATAAGTACTAACTATTGACGACCTCTGTGACGCAGTGGTGAGGCCCGCCTGAGACGCAGATTAACTTAACAAAAGAGATCCCAAACCATTTGTTATATACATACCAGAACCAGCACCCATTTGTGTTTATTTAAATAAAATAATAAAATAAAGCTGGTCATTTTCCAGACAGCATCATCTAGCCCCAAAGTAAGCAGAGTTTGTGTTATGGAAACTACATGACTGATATACTTTTTTTTAAATACATACATAGTATACATAGAAAACATCCAGACCCGTGACAAATATTAGCAGATGATACTGTCTCTGATGGACCTTTGCCCACTGCGCCACAGAGGTCGTTAAAAAAAATCACTTTAATCTAACACTACGATCATAAAAAAACTACTTACGCGTTGTGGTGTAAAGATAGGCGCCATCATATCCAAGTCGGTCATAGGGAATTCGACACCCTTCTGTCTTAGCTCAGCGTAGATTTGTCCAACACCCTGTGAAATGGTTTAAAAATTTACGGAACCCTTAAAGTTTGGTGTTGGTTTTGCACCTCAATTTCTCCCTTAGTTTTATGTGTTAAAAGATAAACTAGACTCGTCCTTTCTACTCAAAAACAATGAAAAGGAATAATATTTTCACATTTCTGCACACTCATACATGATGATATAGCTATAGGGATGCGCAGATTTTGTTTTTGCTTCGGACACCTATGTGTTGAAAATCAGTTGGTTACCTTGTTTGGGCAGATTTACTATTAGTAGCATAAGAAGATTCAATAGGATAGAAGATTTTCGACCCAATTATTACTTGAAGAAATACTAAACAACAATACTCTGATTATTCCCTCATTTTTAAAGTTGATTTCAAATCTTGGCTGCATGTTAATGTTACAAGTTTCCTTCCTTACGGCATTTCCTTCCATTGTGCAAACTGCAAGACTACAATCCAGGGGCCCAAGCAAGAACGAAATGAAACGAAGCGATACGTCAAATATTAGTAAATCACATCCTACTACTATTATAAACGCGAAAGTTTGTGAGGATGGATGTTTGATACTCTTTCACGCAATTTTTTTTTTATGAAACTTTACAGTAAGAAAGCTTATACATCAGAATAACACATAGGCTACTTTTTAGCCGCGCACTACTCACGACACTGTCGTACACTGTCGTGCGTAGTGCACGACACGACGCGGAGGGAAAGTCGCGATTACTCACCCTGATGAAGACTCTCGGAATGAGTCGAAACTTAGTCGGCGCCTTCGCCAATAGTGCGGTACGTAAAAATTCCCGTTTTTACAATATGAATGTGTGGCCACTTGTACCGTCTCATCGGTTGCCTCTATGAGATGTTCCCTGGTGCAGGTGATAGGGCATAGAGAACACGAGAAAAAGTGCAATATGTTCTATATGGGTTTCCCGCACTCAAACTGGACGTGGGTTGGGTCAATTATCCCCCATTTGGCTAGATTGCTTCTGCAGCGGCCAACTTGGGTGCCAAGCCTATTAAACGATTTCCAAATTGGCCACTGTAGCGTCGTGGGCAGAGGCTAGTAATAATATAACATTTAAATGTTTGCAAAATTTTCCGTAAATTGTGTTTTCCTCTGTCTAAAGCAGCGATTTACAATCGATCAAGGATCTGAGAACCGTCCTTAATCGATTGTAAATCGCATTTCAATTTAACAGACATATCAAAGTCTAAAACTTCTAAAATTGACACTTCTTGAACTTAAACTTTACGAATTTAAAGTTTTAAGAAGTTACGAAAATTGCTAAGATTGCCAATGTGCTATTTTCTGGTTCCCATGGGCATTTCTCTAGTGAAATGAAGGGGCCGTATTCGAATTTCTCGCATGAAGAGGAATATCCTACTTACCGCCAATTCAGGTTGGTTCTGGAAGGCGTCAGCCCAGCACTGAATGAGACTGAGAACTTTCTCCTGCACAATGGTTGGTGGATCGTTCTTTGGTCCAATAAGTTTCACCTGCGAAGCAGAAGTTTTCATCAGTTTAATCGCTGGACTAGAGGATCGCCTGCGACACTGTTCGCATACATTAAATAAATAAATAAACATCCAACGAATACATACATATTCCTGGCCCCATAATAGATTTTTTTGTATTGTGATTATCAGGAATTATGAGTAATGCGGTACCACAACACCCAAACGCGGGACCAATATTTGCAGAACATGCAAACATTTGCACCTCTTGGGTTGGTACTATATGCACAATCTTACAAATGGCTGTCTCATAAGTTTCGTAATCATTATGTTGACGTTTCCTATTGGATACTTAAAAAGATTCACACAACTATTTTGAATAATTTACACACCTCTAATATCACATTCCATTAATAAAACAAAACAAGTTTTTATGTTTCAATTAACTATTTAGGTAGTCTCAAAAAGGTGGCAATGATGAAAATATTGTTAATATGATGAAATCATGATTCTAGCCTTATCAAAAGAAGAAATACACATAAGCATAGCATAATGCAAATTATGATGTAAAGTTTCATGTGCACCATGCACCATGTAACCCAGCAAGTAATTTTATGTTGTAGTTTGCCCTGGAACAGTGAATTAACAGAATAGCCTTCATGCAAGGATCACCAGAATATCAAAATTGTAACCTACATTATAGCCTGTGCTCATGGTAAATAAATATATTTATATTTGTTGTTGTACTGATCAAGGAATAAAGCAAATAATACATTTCTGTTGCAAAAAAAAATATTGTAATAAATAATATTACAGATGCAATAATATCAATAAAAATAAAAATAATAGCTTATAGCTTGATAAAATGTGTATGAAATACAAAATTTACCTGTTCAATTGGTTGTCCAACCACAAGGAAGTTAAGGAAAACAATATCAGTATGAGTAGACTTATCTGATCAAAAAAAAAACATGCTCACAACTATATGTTGTTCATGCTCACCATACCCAGATAGCAGATCAGTAAGGATACTAAATAGGGGTAAACTTTATATTTGGCACATGCACATGTTTTTGCATACTAGTTCACCTTGTTTGATTGACACAACACTAAATTACTACACCACACTATGTTGCCAGATTATTCTTGACATGGTTGCGCGAGAAGAATCAGCATAAATTCACTTTTCAATTATAACTCAACATAGTTAATAAGATGACTTATTAATAGAGAATAAAAAGCTGTTGCTTTAGACTAGAATTATTTTTGCGAGTTAGCATTTCATGTGATATTTCAGGTTGCAAGTCCATCTCAGTCGAATTTACTTTATTTATTGTTTTCTTTATATCTTTTAGTACACACTGTCAATAGATAAGCTTTTAAACCTAGCTTATTTATTCACAAAACTAGTCTATTATTTTCTCAAACGAGCTACAAGCTGCAGACAGATGTTTCTAAGTTGATAAACTTAGTTTTTAGGTTCTTGACTAATAATAATATGATCTCCACTAGATACAACTTATAATTTCTTATCACTCATATCAGTCACACGTAATAAGCCTTTGTCATCTACATATTGGTTCAGTGACTTTGAAAGACTGATTTAGAGTTGTTAGTTTTTTTGAGATACCATTGCTCCTGGTTTAGCTGGCTAATTGCAGATCATGATACCAAAACTACTCAATAGCTACATAAGACTATTGTACCAGGCAAAGCATTGTAAAGTCTACTTTTTTAGGCCTTAGAATACACCATCTTAGACCTAGTTATGTGCAGAGATTACCAACCTCTACTTATTATGGTGCACCAGCCACAAATTCTGTATCACAGATCAAAATAAAAACTTACCAATTCTGATATGAATTCCTTACTGCACACCAGCACATGGAAAGCCTTGCTGCAGTTCTTTACACAAGTCTCAAGAACAGTTAGTGTGTACATAACAACGGTATAATTCTTTCCTGCACTGACAGACAGCCTTTTTCTTATAGCCTTCACAGCATCCTTTGGTCCATCCGGACTGCTATTCACAATATCACATATCTCCATATTAAGGCCCCAGTTTTCTGAAGGAAGCGATCCATCGGTAGCTTGCTCTGAAATGTCAAAGTTTTATCAGGTAACAATAACAAAATAATTAAAGGGTCATGGTAATTAACTCCAAGTTAAGTAGTGTGGTAGTGTTAAGTATAGCAAATTGGACAGAATCAGGATATTACATATTCATCTGCAGAGATCAAGGCTTTCGTGGCACCACAACAAAGAGAAATTATAATTTTTAGTGCGCAACAAAAAGTCACGATAACAAACTTCATTGACGTACTTGGAGGAATATTATTTTATGTACTTACCAATTTTTTGGCCTACCGGCGTAGAAAAGGGATTTCCTACACCAAAGAAGGACATCTTAGGAAAATAATCGAATTTATCAAAATGATTTCACCAATCTCTCTTGTCACCATGAAAACTTAACTGCATGCACAGATAAAATGAACAATGTTAATGTCAAAACGACAAAACTGTCAAAATTAAGGATGTTTTTGGGTCAAAGGATCGATTTTTTAATCAATCTAACAACCCAAAAATCGACTTTCGATTCGAACCATAATTTGAAGATATTATTCAATCAAGCATATTTTTAGAATAAGTAACCTAATAATTTATAGTACCTAGTTGTTAACTATACCTAATTATTGGCAATCAAATATTTAATTAAATAAAATATTTTATTAGATCGATGCTTCATTAGAAATATAACTATGTTTCTTAATTACAATCAATCATTGATTGCTCAACTTAATAGGAGTAAAAAATTTAAAAAGATTGATTTGTCTGCAAGCGATCTTTTGTGCTTCGAATTGATTAAATTGGACAGAAACAGAATCGAAAAAGGTAGATCTTTGGAACTCAGATTTTTTCGTGAATCGATTTAAATCGATTGACAAACGAAAAACAATGGCTCACCACTAGGTGATGAAGTCAAATTATTTTCATCTGCACATAATGACTATCAATATCGTCACAGAGTACGGATTCGTGATGATCATTTGATATGTCAAACGTTCGTCATTGTCGTTAATGTTTTTTTCCAGTTTACCCTTTTAAGGTAGGCTATAGTCGTATGACCATACTACCTAATTGTCGTTCGTGAAGTGAAATGACTTTCTTCAGGAGAATGTAAACACGTAATTTTGCGGGTATTTCCTCTATTTACAAGTTACTTAATTTCAAAATACGTAGTGAATAATTTATAAAATTACAACAAAGATTGTGAAATTGAGTGACGCTGGTTTAAATCTTTTAGTAATAATACGCTTAGTGTTTTTTTTTTACGAACAAGACACACTTCCGTTTCCAGTGGATGTAAGGTTTATACTCTACGCGGTAATTTCAAAAACGTCTATTCCAACTAACTTTAGTTCCTCAATATGATAGACCCGTAGTATCCTTAACTAGTCTATTTGTAGATGGACCTACCTAAGACTTCTCCTGTGTGTGTTCGCACGTGGGCGTTTTTTTAAGTTGTCCGTTGGAGTTTTTTTGTTGGTATACGCTCTATTTTATTCGAGCGCAATGTACTCAAATAAAACGTGTTCGAAAGAGAGCTTTCTAAAACTCCGAAAAAAACCTGATCGCTTTTTACAACGTTTATTTAAACTCCCGTGCGATCGATGCATTTCAGTATCCTAGCAACCAGCAACAACATTTTCTCTACCAAGAAGATCGAGGGCACTAGTTTTTATTAGAGGAACCAGAGCACAGACTACTATATGTACCACCAGAGGAACTAACAACTACTACCTACGTTCTTGTTTTTGTCAAAGTACCTACCTACCTACCTAAGGGTCAAATATTGTAATGCGTTAACATCCTAGTAATAAATCTTTGAATATTGTATCCTTTCGTAATCATCTCAAGTGGGTCTGTGCTAGTAAAACTGTGAATATTGTCATAAAATTGTTTTCTGTTTACTCATTTTGTATGAAAACTTAACAAATAAAATGCAAAATACTGAAAAGAAATCGCTGAACAGCCTTATTATACATCCGACAAGAGAACCAGGAGTTATTGACAATGCAATGCTCACGAGGTGCATATTGGAATATGGTAAGTCAATAATGCTGATAATTGGCTTGGGGGACAATGTGTCACACCCCAAAATACATATAGGGCTTCTTTTTTAATTAAGCTTATTATAAACACCCAACAGTCACATACACAGTCCTGATCCCACACTAGGGTTCTCTGTATCGTGGTTCAGTAACTACGAGTACCTATCCTGGTACCATAACACACAGACCCGGAACAAATCTGCAGATCATGCTAACATTTGTCTCGCAGCGGGAATCAATTCCGCACCTCTTTCGTCAACCGGCTAGTCGCCCGTCGCAGGTTGGTACAACGCGAGCAGACTAGTGTGTAATAAAAACACTAGATAATAGATAATGTTTTTTCCACTATCTCATCAGTTAAACTTGCGCAGGTCCTACCGAGGAGGCCGGCAGACTCTTCGCTGAAGAAGGTGTCCACTTAGACGAGGCACCAGTAGTCCGTCTTGAATTCCAGAACATTCTGCGAATAGATCACCTTTGGATGCTAACCTCCTTAACCAAGCTCACTTTAGCCCATAACCTGATAGAACGAATAGAAAACCTCGAATTACTAACGGGACTCAATGAGTTAGACCTTTCATTCAATAAACTTGAGAGGATAGAGAATTTAGAGGAGCTTACAAACTTGGAAGTGCTAACTCTTTTTCACAATAAAATTAGGAAGTTGGAGAACATGGAATGCTTGGAAAAGTTGCTGGTTTTCAGTATCGGTGATAACTTGATTGAGGATTATAAAGAGGTTGGTCTTTCGTACCTACTCGTTCTAACTCACGCACGTAGTATAATATCTACCTAGGGAGGTAGATAAGACGCCTTATTTGACTAAGGACTTTGAAACATACATCTACCTACTTACCTAATCTTTTTCTTTAATCGTCACCTACCTATCTACTTAAAATGCATGCTATGTAGTAACCCTATGCCATATTCATAATCACTGCATTATTTTAGTGGTTCGCTAAAGATAGGTCCTCCTTTATCTCTTGTTTTATGTTAGAAAAGGGGCTAGAGTTATCAGGGGAGGTAAGCGAGTTAATATTTAATTCGATATTTTTCCAAGCTTTTTAAGTAATTTGTTTTCTTTTAACTTGGAAACCTTGCAAGCACCTACCACGTACGGTGGTACGTTCCCACGTACTACCTATTTTTTTTTCTTGGCAGATGGCATATCTACGCAGATTTCGTTTCCTCCGCTCAGTGAGTTTCAAAGGGAATCCTTGCTGCGATGACCCTATGGCATACGCTTTCTTGAAGTCAGCATTGACGAGAGTCACGTATTTGGATTATAAGACTGTCACTGAAGAGGAGAGGGAAAATGGACAAGCGCTTTTTAGGCAGGTTTCACTTTACTAGAGTAGTTCTGCGTAAATCCAAAAGCTCAGCCAATACCTACTGGCTTAACTAATTAAGCCAATCGACATTAATAAATTAAATTAAATTAAAATTCTTTATTTCAGACATCATACGTCCATAATTACATAAAGTTAGTAGGTAGGTACACAATAATCATCATAAAGTTAGTCACATTAATTAACAGAAAACATTAATCACACAGAACACAACAACACAATAATCAAAACAAGGGTTTTTTTTTCATTATTTACTGTTAGTAAAAGCGTGCATCCTCGACGAGTGATACAGTCAACCCTACTAGCGAACACGCTGAGAATGCTGTTGGAGCTGGCCCCGACTCTGCGTGCACCAGAGAAGCTCCCCGCTTGCGCATGGTGGTGTAGACGTCCACGCACAGTCCACGCGCGCCTCGGCAAACATCCCTGACGCGCTGCAGAACCGGGGAAGCCCCATCAGCACCCTGAACGCATTATTATATTGCAAACGTAGGGCGCTGTACTGTTATTGCGTATGGTTCACCCACAGGCTGCATGTGTAAAAACTAGAACAATAGGCTTTAAAAAGCGTTGTTTTTACCTCTCTAGAGCAGCGAGCGAACCTGCGGGCTATCATATTCGCTCTTACAGACAGCGCCCTCCGTTCTCTCTCAATGTCTGCATCGTCTTTCAGGTCATAGGTTAGGAGATGTCCCAAGTACTTAAATTCTCTAACTTTCTTTAATGGCGTTCCATATAACTTTATGGGCGGTATGTTAGATACATTGGTCAGCAAACCTATTTAGATTTTATTTTTCTTGACCAGTGAAATGCAGACTCAGGGTTTATGCCGATTTTCAATTTAAATTTTTGTACGGAAATATAGACGATTCGGTCACCTTTTCGACATGTTTTTAACGTTTTTGTAACTCAGCATAGACCCTATGTTCATGTAATGGAATAGGAAGATATGCAAGCATAATGCTGCTTTCACACTGCGGCCAGTCAGTCAGTCAAATCATTAAATTGAATGAAGAGTCAACTTTCCCTTCGAAAAGTCCATTACTTTGAACGAAAAAGTTAAACTCTATTTGACTGCCTGACTGGGGTGCAGTGTGAAAGCAGCATAACAGTAGCTATCTATATAGTAACAGAGTTTAGTTTCGTAGGTACCTATACCTACCTACTTCAATAATATATTATATTTTTTAACAGATAACATTGATATGACGCTTACAAGATTCTATGTTTCTATGAAACATAAGAACTTATAATAGTAAAAAGCACTACTTTTTAACAGCTTAATTTATTTTCGTTTATAATTAAGATACATTTTTTTGCAGAGGACTTATTCGCAAATTAGATGACGCGGACGAAAAGTCCGAAAAAGAACGAATCGCTAAAGAAGAATACGAAGCTCGAGTCGAATTCTATGCGCTTTCGTTCGTGGAATACCTGAGCGGCCCGGAACTAATCGAGTCTATGTTCGAGAAGGATCCAGACGGTTCTATGCTGCTCAAAGTTGGCGGGGAGTTACTAGGGTTCTTTGAGCAGTGAGTTTTTAATAAATAACTCATTTACAGCCTGACTGCATCCACCCCCAGCTGATATCATTATCAACACTCTTTGCCTGTTGTATGTACCAAAAAATACTTTCATGCTTGCTTCCAAAAAGCGAGGACTTGCTTGAATCGGGCTTGAGGTCGGGCTTGAATGATAATCAAAATCCGGAATTCATGACTTGAAAGACTGCATGAAGAATAAATAAAGAATATATCTAAGATGGAACCATCTTAGGTAGATTCTTTATGCAGACTTTCAGGCCCTTATCAACACTATTGGCAAATCCCTTATAGCAGTAACAATAACGAATCAGCTCTTTATTTCCAGGTATAAAGAACAATACGTGGAAACGATGGCAGGTTTGGTAGTGTTTGCTCAAGACGCGTACAACGCGAGACAGCATGAAATCGATCTGTTCAGAGAACTGGTAGACAACGCTTTAGCTGATAGCGTGAAAAAGAGTAAAGTGTAAGTGTACCAACTTTATCAGTTTACTTGTGACTGTGAACCCAGGTTACTAAACCCAGGTGTGCTCTATCCTATCCTTCGGATTTCGGGTACCGCATCTGCCCCATTTTGGTTCTGCTTGTGATGTTTTCCACAAAAGTCGTAGGTACACAGAAGAACGACTAATCATCACTAACGTCATCCTACCAGTGAGGATACTTTGCTATAGAATAGAACTCCTGACTTATGAATCATTGGGCTGCTAGGGGGTTATTTGCAGTTGTGTTGCAATTACCAACAAGTTTTATTTTTGTGGATTCGAAAAAAATTTGTTTCAGCGTGGTAGAAGAATTCGAAAAGAAGAAAAAACCTCTCGTAGATCAGATGAACGAACAAATCACCAAGTTTACAAGTAAACAAGCCACAATAGAACAACTTGAGCCAGTTATAATGGAGATCGGAGATTCCTTCAATGATACTTTACATGAGCTATGGAAGAGTCTCATGACTATTGAGATGCGACTGTATGAGCAATGCGAAGTAAGGATTTCAAACCCTAATAAAATGTATGATGTTTGGGATAGACGAAATATTACCTACTTTAAGCAGGTTTCCAATCGCGCATTATCCAGCACTAGCTGAGTCACAAACGCCCTTAGCGACAACCGACTCGAGTCGCATCGCCCGTCCGTGCTATTACTTACTTTGCTCGGCGCCCTAAGGGTCTTAGCATGATGTTAATATAGCCTATAACCTTCCTCATGAAGGAAACAAATGCTATCAAATGCAACAAATTTTCCAAATCCGACTGGTAGTTCCAGAGATTAGCACGTTCAAACAAAAATACAAAAAAACAAACTTTTCGACTTCATTCTTAGTATAGATTGCGCATTATTATAAAATAGTGTGACTATAAACCAGTGACTATGATCGAAGCAGAAAGGTGTCTAGCAGAGAATAAAGTTTTTCAATACCTACTCAAAACATTTTTTGCTTTCACATGTTAGCTACACAGAAGAGAAAAATAGATACTTACATACATATTTCGTTCAGCAAACATAATTATGTTGCTCAAGGAATAATAAAGTGAAAGATTGGACAAGGTTCCCTTTGTTATTATTAAGAATGTTTTATACAATTTGGAAAGAATTCCCGCTACAATCCTAGCCGCAACGTGAATGAATATCGTATAGGACGTTAGAGATTATGATCAGAATATATTTAGCTTCTTGATTAGTAGTAGGTAGTTATATAATTATATGTAGCCAATCGATACTTACATAATTTTAACTTATCATCGTGCCATATTATACTAACTTTGCAGGAGTCGAGGGTACAATTCTCCGTGAACATGACAGAGATGGTGACTAAACTAATGGAGGTGTCAAGGAATGCGTTCGGCGCGTGGCGTGAGAATGAAGGCCTGTGGTCGATGCGGCAGTTTGACTCACTTTCCAAACTTCTTGGCAACAAAATACTGTTGGGAGACGCACCGCCAGAACTCTTTGAAGTGAGTGGTCTGTAGAGTTTACCACTTGATATAGGGGCTCATTTCCCTACGTCAGATGATATAGGTTGGTAATACCAACTATAACACTGATTTTCCCTACATGATAAACCACACCGTCCATATAATTTACTTAAATAGCTAAGCTCTCCAAGTTATGTCTGCACTTTGCACGTTTGCAATTCGCATCATTTCACTTATCTTGCACACTAGCCCATTGTAGGTACTACTAAGATGACGCCATATTTTTTGTGTAAGATTATTAGCGCCTTGCTTTGCTCGCCTTATAACCTCTACAGTTCATTCGCAGGCAATGATGGACAGAGACATGATGATGAACCTGGTTGCCCAATCCTCAGACAACCACATGCGGTTCATAGATGCTCGTGAGGATCTTCTCGTCACTAGAGCCAACAACTGGCGAGATGATCTTGTTCAAGGGACCAATGAGTGAGTAAATAGCAAAAAAGAAGTCTGTAATTATATAAGAGAGTTTGGCGTCTCTTGGCGTAAACAAGACGAACCATGGTTATGGCCGAAAGACCTATCTACGAAATTGATTAGACTGCGTGCCTATGTATCTAAAATCAGAAAGTAATTTCACCAGCACAAACTTTTGACTATACAAATAATGGTAATCTACCTTCTCTTTCCCAATTACAGTAACGAAGTGAAGCGCAACAGAGACAGAATCTTAGAGATAAACTACTTCATCGATAATCAACGTGAAGAATGGATGGATATGCAAATGGGATTGACTGAAGCTGTTGACCCTGAAACTGCCGCTTTACTTGGAGACGAATTTTAAACTAAAGGGGCTGAAAGACGTCAAGTAGGTAGGTAGTATGTACAAATATACATTCATTCATTCGTTATGCATTCACCCACTCTAACGATGCATACATTTAATTTTGCTGATTCCACACTAAGTATGGTTAGCCAATTAGACGATTGGTATTTCATTGGCTGATAGCTTTGGTTGAATTTTTAAATGTTTTCACCAACCAGTGCAATGTCAAACGTAAAAAAATAAAAAATTTTTTTTTTTGTTAATTTTGAGCAAACAACATATGGTTATTCTACCGCGCCGGGTGTAGTAGAGTTGTATCAATATTAAACTATTAAACAATTTCACTCATATTTTAATTTTAGAATTATATTAGCATAATTTTAGTATAGTAGGGTATTGTTGGTCTAGTGAGCGGTACTTCCAATCCAGAGGTCGTGGGTTCGAACCGTTGTTCCCCATTTTGATTTTCAAAATGAATGCCATTAGGAATAATGATACTTAAAAACATCCACTGAAATCTGCGTTCGGCAGGCGCAATAGTTCATTGCTCAAAATCGATAAATCTGAATGTAGTCGCATAACCCTAAAAAGGTTATTTTCAGAACGCGCCAAAATTGTCGACGCTTGAGAGTTTTTCACCAAAAAATGACAGACGCTGGAAAGGTATAAGGTATCGTGAGGTTAATACTGAAGCGTATCGTGTGCTGCAATAAGAACTGTAGTTGATATTTTTTAGCGTTTATCTCCTATGACTTCTAACTTTTTGAGAATGAACCTTGTTCTAAAATAAATGAGTTCACCTTGTTTGATTGACACCACACTCTAATTTTATTGGTCTGAGAGACCATTAAAATTAATTTTTAAATTTTAAATTCATAGTTTTTAGGTTGGCGTTTCTATAGGTAACCGGTTGTTTTTGAAATGATAAAAGGAACTTGACATATTTATTGGGGTGCGCAGTTTTAGCCACAACTATACCTACTTATCTTTTAGCCTTCTTTTGTTTTAACTGTTCCACATATTTTCCTATCTGTTCTTGTGTGTTTAGAATATTTTTCACAAATATTTGAGAATCCTTCTCCCGGTTTTCCTCCACATATCTGAGCGTTGATCTCCTTAGTTGTCTCTTCGCCGCGCTTTGTATGTGTCTAGGGATGTTGTCGTACAATGAAATGAATTTCTTACATTTCTCGATGGCGTCATCTTTGTCTGTAGCTATTTCATCGATCATTTGCGCCTAAAATGTATGAATGCTTGTTTTAAAAATCAGACATAGGTCTTTTTATGTAAGATTTTAATTGGTACTATTATGACTGTTTATAAAATTCAAACTCATCACAAGTAATCACAACTAGGCACTTTAATTCCTGATGCTGATAGTGTTTTTTTTTCTATCAATTAATTTATTAGTTGGTTATCGGCAATCTGCATGGCTTTTCTAGATTGCCTAACTGGACGGCCACAGGAAAAAAATAAACTGTTTTTTCCGTTGTAGTTTACCGTCTAGCTAGTTTAATATAAGAATACGGATACAAATTTTATTTTAAAAATCGTAATGACTTATGCTGTTTGCACATTGCAGCCAGTTGTGCAGTTGAATCATTCAAATCGAATTAAGAGTGATCTTTGTCGTCCAAAATCATTCAAAAGTAAATTAACTTTGATTCCCCCTTTACAATTGATTGAACGATTAAACTGACCCAACTGGCCGCGGTATGAAAGTACCATTATCTTGTTTGACAAATTTGTCTAGCTATTTTTTAATACTATTTTGTTTTCGTTTATTTCTATAGTAGGCTTGCCTGTTTTTCGCCGTTTGTTTCCTCTTTAGTGCATTGTGTCATTTCAAATGTTTTAAGCATTAATAAAGATAAAAGTTACAATACCTTCAAAGCTTCCTCAGCTGTGTACATTTTAGAAGAAGTGATTGCGATCTCGGCCTGCCTATCACCCATGGCTCGGTTCATGATCTCGCAAATCCACGTCGCGGGCACTATTCCCACGGCTGTGTCGTTCATTCCTATTTTAGATTGGTCATTCACCATCACTCGGTAGTCACACATCAGACTAATAACGCAGGCACCAGCGGCTACATAGCCCTGAAACAATTTACTATAATAATCCTTCGTATTATATTATAAATGCGAAAGTATGGATGTTTCTTGCTAATAATCTTCGTAACGGCTGAACAATTCAAATGAAATATGGTATATCTATATCAAGTTCATAGCAGAAGCTATTGCATCCACCTTTAAAGTCAAAACCGGTATCTAGATTCTTATTTAATAATTTATATTATAACAAGGATAATTTTAAATCGTCGCTTTGAAACTATATGAACTTACGTCGATTCCTCGTCGATGAATTAGCAAACACATATCTATATTTTATTTTAAGAGGGATAAGTAGAACCACATATATTATATATAATACGTAGAACTAATAACTCACTTTGATGGCAACAGTAGCGGGAACTTCCGACCGGTAAAGTCTTAAGAACAAACCCTGCAATGCTTTCCAAAATGTACTGAGCCTCTCAGGATCAGGTTTATGCAGTTCGTTCAGATCTAGTCCGGCCGAAAATACTTTAGGAATAGCCTAGAATTAAAAAAAAGAGTGCATGACATGACAACTATTTATTATATTAACTTTATTATTAATGTTTCCTATTCACACAACACGATTTGAAAGAGTATGTATAGAAATAGGTAGGTACATATCATATCACTGTACCTAAACATGACATGGAAAATATGTATGATAGTAAAGTTATGGTGCTTTCGTACAATGAACGAACGTTTTTATTGAAACTTGGTAACAATTTCATTAATTTGAACGAAGAGGTTCGCTCACTTCATTCAAACTCTAAAAGTTCAATCGGCCAAAGTTTTTATACTGCTTTCACAGCAGCTTCGTCAAGTTAAGTCGAGCAGTTCAGTCAAGTAGTTAATTGTACTCATTCAATTGAATGATTACACTGTTCGACTGGCCGCAGTGTGAAAGCAGCTTATTTCCTATCTAAGTAGGTAGGTTCAATAAACCAAAGTTTTTATACTGCTTTTAAAGCACCTTCTTCATTCAATTGAATGACTACACTGCTCGACTGGCCGCAGTGTGAAAGCAGCTTATTTCATATCTAAAAAGGTAGGTAGGTAAATAATAATTTTCTAAAAAGCAAAATATTTGTTAAAGATTACTTACAGAAGTCATAATCAAGCCCTTATATTTTTCAATGCTATCTAGCTCGTCAAGAGAGTTACTGATCGCCTGGAGAAACTTCAAGTTAACACTATTAACTGGTTGCCTTTGCCAACTCATCACTGCTATGCCCTCGTTGTCCATTTTCAGATCAATGAGTGTTTCACCGGTTGCGAAAGTTCTCGCTTGAATTTTTGATAATGGACTTAATATTTGACGACTTAACATTTTTTCCAAACAAATAAAATTCGGGGTACCTACGTCTTTTTGCAGCTGTTAACCATGAACAGAGTTCTGCAAGATATACATTCGTACTTAGATACACTGATAATGAATATACAACCTGATAAACATGTTAGTCGCGTTGAAGTTCATTACGTTAATACAGAAAAGAGTTGCCTATATCAACAAATACATAAATTTGCCTCCTCACCAGTTATCAGCAGGTCTTATCGAATAGGTAGCTAAATATTTTGTAGATTTATTTTGGGTAACGTTTTTGTTGTTGTGGACTTCGTAGAGGCACATATTATAATACTATCTAAAATAGATGTGATCGTTGAATTGGTGGTACTCCTAATCCGCGCACATTTGCATTTGAATTGAATAGGTAGGTAGAATTATTATTGCGTTGAAAAACTGTGCTATTTATTTCGCAAATTTATGGGTGTGAAGATAAGTCATTGTTACCTACAATATCTGTGTTTATTACTTTGTGTCTGTCTACCTAAAATGAAAACCATTATTTTGATACTTACAAGGTGTAAAAAAAACTGTTTTTAATATAAAAAAATCTATGAGTATAATTTTTTAAATAATCTGTATATGTATAAACATTGATTTCATCTTATTCTAAATTTGAAAATACTAAAACAATAGACAAAAAAACTACTTAGCAGCCTTTGCTTTCATTATCTGAATATACATTTCTAGCGACTGTTGAACTTTTGGCATTTGTAGGAAAGTCAGGAACTCGGTTGTATCCGCTTTGCGGTTCTTCTGCATCCAGTCTAGAGGAGCCTGCCTTATCTTCTGTTTGGTGATGGCGCGGGCCTGAGGCGGGATGGTGTCAAACTTACTGAGGAATTTCTTACACTTTTCTATGGAGTCTGCCTTGTCGTTGGCTACTTCGTCGATAAGTCCCACCTGAAATTAAGGTTTTTTTTTTAAGATGTCAAAATAACATTTAATTTTAGCTTTTGGTTTATTTTGGTTGATTCTTCTTCTTCTTTGTATTAACTGTTTGCCCTGTTTGGATTTTTATTGATTAAAACTAAGCCACATTTATGGCAATGGCATTTAGTTGGGTAATTGAATTGAGTGGACTTTTAAGGAATGCATTTGGATGAATGGACGTTCACTCATTCATTCAATGGTCACTCCACGGAATGAATTGAGTGACTGGCTTTCCTGCAGTGTGGTAGGTAAAAATGCCTCTAATGTTTTGCTTTGATGCCGATCACACAGGGCTGTATCTTTTTAACCGTAACGTTGAAATATTTCACAGAGTATGCTTAACTCTATCATGGTAAATAATAACGTGAAAGTTAGTGAGGGTGTTAGTTCCTCTTTCACGCAAAAACTACTGAACGGATTTTAATGAAACTTTACAGTAATACAGCTTATGCATCAGTATAATACACAACAGCTACTTTATATCCAGGTAACACGCGGGCGAAGCCGTGGACAGAGGCTAATATCAAATAAGTCAAAACCTCAAGTGTTTCCATATAGCAAAACGTTGGAAAAAATTAAAGTAACCATCTGCTTATCTTGTCTTCATTCGATGACCTCCGTTTCGCGGCGGGCGAATTGGCTGTGACGCACGAGGTGCGGGTTCGATTCCCGCTGCGGGACAAAAGCTTGCATGTTCTGCAGATATTTGTTACATGATTTTTAGGTATCATCAATAGTATCTCGTCGCACGCCAAATAATGAATTTTATAGGCAAAATTTTGCTAGTTTGGGTTACATTATTGCAATTTTCTTAAGGATCTCTATTTTTTTTAAAATAAATTATAGCCTATGTTATAAATTACTTCCTGGTAATTTAGCTTCAAAATCGGTTCAGTAGTTTCGGAGCCTATTCTAAACAAAAAAATCTTCCCTCTTTATAATATTAGTAAAATGGTAGTAACGGTAGGTTCACATACCTTCAAAGCTTCATCAACGGTGAACATCCTAGCAGTGGTCAGTGCTAACTCAGCCTCCCGCTGTGGGATAGTATTGGTCATAGTGTGCATGAACCATGTAGGTGCGACTATGCCGAGTGCTGTCTCGTTGAGGCCAATGGTGTATTTGCCCTTCACCATGGCCCGGTATTCACAGGACATAGACAGTAAACAGCCACCGGCTGGCGCATGACCCTGGAACAAATATTTAATTAATAATTTTTAGTTAAATATTTGTTCCGGGTGTTCTGGGTATTTTCTATGTATAATAAAAAAATATCTATCTATGTAATGTATTGTATTAAGTATATCAGTCATCTAGTACCCATAACACAAGCTCTGCTTAGCTTGGGGCTAGATGATGCTGTGTGGATTGTCCAGCATTATTTATTTATTTATTTAATTATGAAATGCCAAAAACTATCGTGAACTTGACTATTCATATTGTACTTATATTGTACAGTCGATATTTCTCCCTCCGCGTCGCGTCGTGAACTACCTACGTCGCGGTCACTCACCCTGATGAAGACTCTCGGAATGAGTCGAAACTTAGTCGGTGCCTTCACCGATAGTGCGGTACGTGAAAGTTCCCGTTTTTACAATATGAATAATTATGAAATGGTTATGAAACGAAATGAAATTTATTGCGTGAAATGTGGTACAAATTACAGATAGTTGATTGGTCCAGCACATTTCGCTTAAAGACTAGCGTATTTTTAAAGTTGGTCAGATACATTTAAATACAATACGAATACAATTAATGAAAAATACATTGTCAGTTACAGTTTACAGTGTCATAAACTATTACAAACTATAAGTAATAATATTATGTCGTATGGATTTTATGGAAGATCTTCGTGCTTCAATGTAGCCACAAAATCACCACCCTGGGTCAATAAATAAATAAATAATGCTGGACGTTATCACACAGCATCTTCTAGCTCCAAACTACAGAGCTTGTGTTATGGGATATACTGGTATGACTGATATACTACTTATATAATATTTTTTTTGTAAATACATACATATTATATATAGAAAACATCCAGACCCGAGACAAATGAATGCAGATCATACAAACATTTGTCCCGCAGCGGGAATCGAACCTGCAACCTTCTGCGTCTCAGGCGGACCTTCGCCCACTGCGCCACAGAGGTTGTCAATATTGTTGAAATAAAACATGAGACTACACCAAAAGATACCATGACAAACTTAGCCTCTGCAAATCTGACTTCCTTGACAGTCATTATTATGGTCCAGGCTCTAGGAAGACATTCTACATAGTCTTTTCGATTCGTGATTTCCTCCTAAAACTTTTAATCCATTGCAGTTTATCAGTCTTGTCAAACAGCTAAATACAATGCGCTGCAGGACAAAATTGTTTACATGTTCTGCAGTACCACGGTACTTGTAGTTCTTGATACCTATGATACAGTGAATCCTAGTGTGGGGTCAGGACTATGTGTGTGTTTAATTTTTTTCAACACTAAGGTATGTCTTTCTTCCTTACATTAATAGCAGCAGCAGTGGGGAAGTTGGATCCAAACAGTTTAATCCAAACATCTTGCAGACTGTTCCAAAACTCCTCTGCTCTCTTAATATCTGGTTTGTACATTTCCATAATATCTAGACCAGCTGAGAATACAGTTGGAGATGACTGAAAAAAAAACATTATTACAATCATCTTCCCTGACATCTATGCACTGAAAATGTTAACTTTGACATTATTTTATTTGTCATGCTGATGATCACCCATCAATATTGACCTCGCAATACTTTACTAAGCCCATGCCTAGTTTTATAATATCTGTGCCCATGCAGTGTCCATGTCACAGTTTAATATAAACCAGTATTAAACAAATTATATAAATTGTTATTGTATAGTTAGTGTGACTAATTTTAAATTGGTTATAATTTAAGTCTTTAACTAATTTGTTTGTTACCATTTACCTCCAGAACAGCTCATCAGATTTTTATATGGTTTTTAGCAATCAGTTTGTTTGTCTTCATAAATAGGTCATGCGGTGGCAATAGACGATGGAAAACAAGTTAATCACTTGTTATTTTTTGCAAAGTTTCAACTTTGCAAAAAATATATTGAACTGTATATCTTACCGAAGTCAGAATCATTCCTGTACATTTGTTCTTGGCTACGTCATCTAGAGACTTGCTCATTGCATGCAGGAGATCCAAGTTCAGACTGTTGACGGGGGGCCTCTGCATCGTCAACACAGCTATGCCATCATCATCCACAGATAGATCTACAAGGGGGCCTTTAGCTGACATCGAACGGACACCGCTCTGAACAAACCTGCCATTGCTGAAGAGTCTTCGTAAAGGATACATTCTGAAATTTTTGTTTGTATAATTTCTACCACATAATAATAAATAACAATTATTCATTTCAATCCAAAGAGCTCATATAAAATAAATAGAATTACATACAAGGAATTATTATAAAATTAATATGACACACATTACAAATAACTTATAAAGTTCATTGAATGTTATTTACGAATATTCTAATATTATAAATAGGAAAGTTGAGATGTTTTTGTTAAATATTTTCATAATGGGTCAACCAATTTGAATGGAATTTGGAAATAACTTTATAGCTTGTGAACTAGAAAAACATATAGAGGTATTTTATCAGACGCTAGTTTAGAATAAAGAAACAAAATATCATGGCTATATTATGAGAATTGTGTCGTAAACCTAGGTACCTATATAGAATAGACAGAAATCTATTTTTTTTTTCTTTTTTTTCTTAGTAATTCCGCAATCAGTTGGTGGACTATAAGCGGATGGGTTGGAAGATAAATGGCGCTTGGGATCCTGACTCATTAGTCTTTCTTCCCTTTATTTATGCTGTATATCCAAGATATCCTCTTCAACCGCTTTGTGACGCTTGGATTTTCGACTAGTGCTCTTGCTAGCGGATTGGCGTGGCATTTGAGGCGATCTAAGTATCGTCTTCCTCTATCCTTAATTTCTTCTTCTACTGTGGGGACTTGTAGGTATTCATGGATCTCGTTGTTGGTTGTGAACCATGGTGAGTTAACCAGGACTCGGAGGATCTTGTTTTGACATCGTTGGATGATAGCCTGGTTTGATTTACTGGTTGTACTCCATATCTGTAGCCCGTATGTCCACACTGGTTTGAGGATGCTGTTGTATACCAGCCGCTTGTTAAGTAGTGACAGTCGGGACTTAGGCCCGAGCAGCCAGTGTAAGCTTTTAAACCGAATGTCCAGTTCGGTGCGTTTGGTTTTAACATGGTCTCTCTAGTTAAGGCGTCTATCTAGCGTAAAGCCAAGGTATTTGACAGAATCCTTATGAGGAAGAATGTCGCCACCAAGGTTAACAGGGGGGCAGTTGCCCTTACGGAAATCTATTATATATATATTAATCAATACAACAGACCAGACTACTTATAGATACTTTATAGATCGTATAATTTACATAGGAGAACATTACCTCCCGTTTCGTTTAATTAGTACCTATCTACTCTAATTCGTTTATCGATTTCGGACTTCGGACTTTGAAATGGACTAGACGAAATTCAGGATAGAATGGAATACGTATCTACCTATTTGTTATGTTCCCTGTGGAGTCTGGATGGATCTTCCGATCACTTGTCTGTGTTTAAAAAGATACGGTCCTAAATGAGGTCTCTTCCTTTCTCCCGCCACTCAAAATTGATAAGATAAAAAGTGGCTGAAAACAAAAAAAAAAGTAATTAAGATGACAGCAAGCAACTCACTCACAAATAACAAATGCGGTATAATGGACAAACAATTTTTAATCTGTGCGGTATATACAGACGTCCTAAAACTATGCGACATGAAGTACCTTATATATTGCAGATAGAATATTTTGCTGAAAGAAGACTTGATTTGATTTTTAAGTTATAAATACAGCATTCAAAGATTTTCTAAATATTACTTGCTTCGTCTGGGAATCGAACCGACTCAAATGTGAAAAAAGATCCCGTATTTTCATGATACCAATCGAAAGAATAGACAAAAAAGAATTATTCCTCTTAAGTAACATAGTTTGTATCATAAAAGAAAGGAATAACGTAAAATTAATCATATTAATCAAATTAAAAACATACTTAAAACTGCCGAAGCCAATTTTGTATTTTTTTATAAATTAATTAATTAAATGCTCAAAATGTGATCCTTCTTGTCTTATGCAAATCGTCAATCTTTTAGTAAGTTCGCTACCTGTTGATTTTTTTATCATATTATGGTGAATACTCGATATGGTATGTATTCTTGATTGGTATGTATTGATATGGTATGTATGGTATGTATTCTGTTTGTAACTCGCCCACGTTGTCGTATTGCTTTTTGTATAGCATTTTTTTGTATAGCATAAGAGTAATCTAGCGGTGTTAGATCTGGGAATTTTGCCGGCCATCTAATCGGTCCATTTGTACCAATCCAAGTAGGAAAACATTCATTCAAAAACTCTGCTGCTCTCCGACTATTATGAGCCGGAGCTCCATCTTGTTGGAAAATTAAGTTTTGATGCTCCGCCGCGAAGAGATTTTTTACCTCGTCTCTTAAAATATGAATTATTTCTAAATACTTTTCTATGTTCAAGGTTCCATTGTAAAAATGGATTAATACAACCCGGTTTTTTTAAATTCCGTACCAACATTAGAATGAGAAACGCACTTAGTCGTTTCGGTGACTCGTAGGGGATTTTCTTTAGACCAAATACGATAATTGTGGTGGTTGTACACTAAAGGTTGTCCCGTTATTACTAAAGTTAGATTCGTCTGTCCAAATAATATTATCCAAAAAATCTGAATCTTCGAGCAAGTGTGTCTGGATATTCGAACCGAAATTTAGTCTCCTTTCTAGAGAGATAGATCGCCCGGAAGTAATTTTTGAACCAATCGTCCTTCAACAAAACTTTGAAACCATGTTTTTTTAATACACGGTGTATTTTACTTTTTTGCATTAAAATTCCAAAATGTAATTACAATTCTTGTTCACCCTCCCTCAGTCTTCGGGAAAGCCGAAAAGTAAATTAAATAGTCAAGTTCTTCGTCGTTGATCGCATGGTTCTCTTGCCGTGGTTGTCTTGTGCGCTGATCAAAACGTCCCAAAGTTTTAAAATTATTCACAAGCCTTCTTAAAACGTGACGAGACGGTGTTTGTCTGTCAGGATATTTTTTGCTATACCACCGCAAACTTCGAGAGATATCTTTATTGTTCAAAAAGTATGCTTCCATTAAACCAAAACTTAATTCATATGCCATATTCGCAATAATACAATAATACGCATGCAAGTGAATGAAGACTAAGCAGATAAAAATCCGAAAAACAAACGCTCTCACAAATTGTTCCATTTTAAAATTTAAGAACAAGATTCTTTTTCTTTTAAATTTGCCTTCTGTCTAGCTTAAAGAGGATGCATTCAAATAATAAGTTTTTATCATTTTATCTGCACTTGCACATATAAATAAAGAAAACTGTGCCAGGAATTGGTTTATTAAGTAGCTACTTATTTGCGAATACCAAATCAAAGCTATTTATGGAATGATGATATCGCTATTTTTCGAACGGCGTCGTTGGTAATAAAAAAATTATCATAAAATTTGAATCAAACATTTTACGTTATTCCTTTCTTTTGAGATACTATGTTACTCAAGAAGAATTATTATTTTTTGACAATTCTTTCGATTGGCATCATAAAAATACGGATGTTTTTTTCACATTTGAGTCGGTTCGATTCCCAGACGAAGCAAGTAATATTTAGATAATCTTAGAATACAGTATTACTAACTTTTAAAAATCAAATAAAGTCTTCTTTCAGCAAAATATCCCAGCTACAATATTTAAGGTACTTTCCCTTCATGTCGCATAGTTTTGGGACGCTCTGTATATCCAAAATTCTAATACCAACCCAACCCGAAGATTAATTTTTTTTCCTCCTACAGACAGATGGGAATCGACCTAAGGATACGGTGGAACACTATCTTTGTTTTGTTTTTAAAAATCGTGCAACGGATGTTACGATTTACCATAGGTTAAATATTTTACAAATGATGCATGAATGAATGTCGTGACGTCAAATTAATTTACGTGACGGTTTGACGTAATTTCCGTTTGAATTCCCGCCTTACGTGGTGTTCCTACATCCCATATATATTTCTATCTGCCTATGAGAATAATCTTAGTAAAACAGTAGTGATTATGATTTCTCTTCGAACCTATTATTACAGTTAATCCAATCATCAAATCTTTATTAGGATAGCTGATATTATACAATATTTATATAGGATCGTAAATAAACTAAACAGTTATAAATTTATAATACCGAATAGATAGGTAGTCGATGGTCTATTTTAGACCATTGGTGGTTGGTTCCTTTATGTAGTGTAGGTAATCTAGTACCTACATAAGTACCTACTTCTCTCGCACTCTTATAAATCCACCATCCCAGGTTTATCCGATGTGTCTCGTTGAAATAAAGCAAGCATAATATAATGGTGTTAGATACAAAATATATTTTTTTAATTCATGTAAACGTCTAAAATTTATAATTTGTTTCCATGACAACCAATGACAGACAATAATTGTCAATGTAAGCTGAGTGATATCTGATGAATAAGGCTATTGCACACATTACCAAACTAGACATGCACTACACTGTGCAGTACTGTATAATGCAGTGCATGTCTAGTGTGGCATAGACTCGTGGGGTTATCGTAGATCTAGCATGAAAGTGTTGATGTAAATTCTTCGCGGCGGCGGGCGTGTGGAATATAATAATGCTCAGTGATCCATCCTAATAGATATCGAAACAACTTTTGTTTTACCATAAAGGGCAACACGTGCCATTTATAATATGAAGCCTTGACTCGTAAATTTAGTTAAATTCACGTAGTTTCAAGCTAACATTTCTAATGATCCTTATGAGTTCAATAAAAAAAATATTTTGACTTTAACTCAAAGAGTAGATAACCCCAAGAGACGCTATGTTTTTATTTTGTTAGGAGACAATTCTGTCAACTGTCGTGAGAAACCCGCCACGCCTACTGTGCTCTGATTGGTCTGACTGTAGTTTCGACCAATAAGAGCACAGCAGGCAAACATGACGCAATAACGATAGGGATGTGTTAATTTCTTTAAACTATCGAAATTTTGGATTTAAAAGGACGTAACCAAATCTTCTGCCGGGATGGTGATTTCGGGAAGCGGTAAAATTCACCATTGCCACTGCTATGGACATTGCAGCCAGGAACACAGCATTTAGCACGGCTGCCCATGTTCTCAGTTAACTCAGTTAACTGACTTTTGGTAAAAAAAATGTATTTTCTGGTAATAAATTGACTGAACTTTCAAGTACGTATTTATTTTTAAATTTCAGTTTTCTGTCAAAACCTGAACTTTCTTGGTTAAAAACTTTTTAAGAAAAAAAAATATTTATAACCTATATATGTATTTTTTTGATGAAATAATTTACTCCAAATTAAATGTATTAATAAGACAAAAAATTGAACATTTTCACGAATGAAAAGAAAGTTACGGAAGAAGAGGTAGTATGGTCATACGACTATAGCCTACCCTCAATGGGTAAATAAAAAAAAATATATATATGTATTTTTTACTGCAATGTTTCGATAAATGATAAATCATTCTGGATATTTTCGCACAGCGTAATCTAGCCCCAAAGTAGGATGTGTTATGGGAACTACGTGTCTGATACAGTTTATACAATTTATTTTTTGTAAATACATACATATTATACATAGAAAACACCCAGACCCGCAGACAAATATTCAAGCAGGCCCCTTCCGCTCCATAAAGGTCGAATGGTATTGACTTTGTATTGAAAAAAATACATTGAAATAAGTTTATTTATTTAGTGGTCCAATACCGTTAGGCATGTCACGTTTTAGGGGGGCCTCTTATAAACTTATTATGATGATTATTAATTTCTTCCCTCTAAATTTTATAAACACGCTTTTAAGTATAAAATCGTGAGCGTAATGCATGTAGGTACATACCAATTAACCACTAATAAATATTTATATATTTTTTTATGCGTGAGGAAAAGGCTTTATAAAAAGACTGCCATATACAAGTTTGACAGAAAATGACGTTCAAGCTAAATTTGTAAAATTTTGCTTAAATATGTCGAGGATGTCATTTTCTAATTTAATTTTAAATTTAATTTTAAATTTAATTTGACAGTAATACATACATTGAGAATTGTGGCTTGAGTCAAAAACAATTGCAATCGCCTCTCACGGGCCATAGGTTTGTGGGAAATTCATCTCTATAACTGAGTACAAGTATTGCAATAGGGTACGATGTTCGATTGGCAATTTTGAAGTTACGAAATTGACCTCTTTTCTGAAAACCTCCTTGGATTAAGCGTTCCTGTATGAAGTTCCTGCGTTACCATAGCGTGACCCCAACCAACCAAACTCAAAGACCGCGCAGACGACGCATCGAATCAGTGTTGCCAGCCGGGCCTTGTCAGAAGTTACCCTAATAATTATATAAAAAGTAACTTTTAGTTACTTTAGTTAGTTAGTTTCAAAATTGAACTTTCATACGTTTTTACCAATAATAAAGTCACATACTAAGAGATAATAGAGCACTAAAAGTTGATAAACAGATGTTGGTTGTATTAACTCACAGAAAAATTTATCATCTAGTAATGTTTTTTAATTTTAGGTTGCATTTCACGATAAAACTCATTTTAAATTTTGTTTTTTTAAGAAAATGAGATGTTATTGCGTTTTTTTAAGTGCATTTTTTGACGGTGATAATTTAATTGAAATGACATCTTTGATAGTTCCGCACCACAGAAGGACTTCCAATTCTGAAATTGAAATAACCTCGGCCAAAAAGCCGACCGACGGCCACCTACTGAATATAATAACTACTAATTTTTTTTCTATTAATCATTGGTTTCTTGCTGACGTACCGAAGGCACAGATTAATATTTTTAGGGGTAAATTAATTATTTAGCGTTTAGTAAAAATGTAGATGGTATTTAATCGAATGTTTACACTGAATAGTAACTTTGAATTCACGATGTCGCTGGAGCAAACCGCTTGCGATGGTAATAATTTTGTTGCTGTTGTTTCGCTAGATGTTCATAATATTTTCACGTAAATATTGATAAAATTTGACGGATTTGGTTTTATTTAATTGTTCAGTGGCTATTACAGATTTGAAGGCGTTTGAGCGTCGGCTAACGGAGGTGATAGGATGTCTGCAACCTGCTACAATGAGATGGAGAAGTAAGACTTGTTAAGCTACAGTTCAGCAGATAATGTCTTGTGATTTAAGTGAACTCGGCTTTTTAGCTGTTTAGTAGTAATTTAAACTCCTAAGCAGTAACACAACTCATAACTAAGCCCTAAAACTATAATTACAATAAGCTTTTTTAAAAAATATTTAATTAGAACCACAAGCTGATCAGCAGTCATGATAGTTTTTACACCTTTATAACATGACAATTTGATCAATCACAGGATCATAGAAACACCATCTTAGTTTGGGGCTAGATGATCCTGTGTAAAAGAAATGTCCAGCATTGTTTATTTGTCTCTCATGGCCATTTATTATTAGCCTTGTCATTCTAAGGATGTTTTCAAATGCTAGTTCTGACTTAAAGGTTTAATAAAGCCTGATAAGAGGCAGCCCTAATACAAGATGGAGAGATGAGATCAATGTTTATGAAGGCATACTGTTGTCTCAAATGGTGAATAATAGGAGGGAAGAACGGAGGCCTGTCCAGCAATGGGATTTTTATAACATACAGTGTGGATTATAATTATAAATTAAGGCAAAACTGGTCTTGAATGCTTCATTATATGAATAAATTGAGATACTTATGATACTCAATTGCATCAATTTTTCTGTTTCAGTTCTCCTCACTGTAATATCTGTGTGTACAGCCATAGCAGCTTACCATTGGCTGATGGATCCACTCACTCCAGTAGTCTCCCTCACACAGTCCCTGTGGAACCATCCATTTTTTGCTTTTACTTCTACATTTTTAGGTAAGTACCTTACAGTTGAATCTCGGGAATCCCACCCATCACATATCACCATGCATACTTGCTTGCCATGTTTATATTCCTTGTGTTGTGGGTATCAGGAACTACATACTATGGTACAACATTTAGATACCACATAGTAGTTCTACACTAACATCTACCCCCAATTTAGAACTAGATAGGTATGATGCCAAGCTACCCAACTGAATGTTGGTCTGTTTCAAGGGGTGTTACTTGCCTGATACCTTTACCAACATCTGATGCAGCTAACATGCTCTAAAGGTCAATTTAAGGACTGGTTAAAGAAAGTGTATTTTAAAACAAATAATTACAGTAATATAGCTTATACATCAGAATAATACATAGGCTACTTTTTATCCAGGTACCACGCGGGCGAAGCCGTGGGCTAGTATACAAATAATGCTGGTCATTTTTCTAAACCTAGCCCCAAAGTAAGCAGAGCTTGTGTTATGGGAACTACATGACTGATTACTTTTGTTTTGTAAAAACATAAATTATGCATAGAAAACACCCAGACCCGAGACAAATAGGTATTTGTAGATCATGCAAATATTTGTTCCGCGACGGCAATCGAAACCTTCCTTCTGCGTCTCAGGCGAACCTTCGCTCACTGCACCACAGAGGTCTTAATATCCAAATCAGTTGAGCGATTGTAAATTTTATGGTGACAAACATAATGGCACATCTGACTTTTCTACTATATATTTTTAAGACAGTCAATAAAAAGTGCCTAAAAGAAATCCTGCCAAGCAGTATGCCCTTGCACCATGCACTCTTTATTCAATATTTTATTCACCCCCAGTCTTAAGAAAGTGGCCCTAATGAATCTATAATTCCCATTACAGTTCTGCTATTCATGATGGGTGTGCATCGGAAGGTGGTGGCACCCAGCATCATCACCGCCAGAACACGCTCAGTGCTTAATGACTTCAATATGTCCTGCGATGACACGGGAAAGCTCATATTGAAACCGCGACCTGCAAATAACTAGTGTACATTTGTAAGTTAAGAATAAATTGTTTTTGTTGTACGAAAATAGTTTTGTTTTGGCTATCATTTAAACTTTCAGATAATTAAAGAGGTTTTGGTCAGCAAAGAAAATGATCGAGCTGCTACTAGTGGTTGCCAAAAATAATTTAATTGAACATGTATCGCTGGTGTTTTTTTTACGGCCAACATAAACATTATGCTGTCTAAATGACTTTTTAGCAGATTTTTCTTGCTGACCGAATATTTAAAAAAAAATACCATTTAATCACATGCCCCTTTTTTGCTGATTCACATTATTGAGAGTCACAAATAATAAAATTAACAAGATTATTCCCAAAAATCTGCCTATATAAAAAAAAATTACAAAAAAAACACGCTTACAGGAATAAAACAACAGTTTACAAGAATCTAATCAAGTTTAATCATTACCTATAACTTTGGCGTATTTATTATATACAATAAATAGATGATAACTAAGTAAATAAAATAGGTATATCATACAAAACCACCTTATATATTTTAATGTAATGAACAACAGTTTCCAGTAACTTCGAATTTCATTTAAAAAATTTGGCTAAACATTTTACTAAGGATGTAACAAATTATACAACTATTCATAAGAAGTTAATTCATTTTAACAAATTAATGGACTGAAATAATGCCTCCCAAAGTTACATGT
The DNA here is from genome assembly GCA_958496245.1 of Perizoma flavofasciatum. Lineage (NCBI taxonomy): Eukaryota > Metazoa > Arthropoda > Insecta > Lepidoptera > Geometridae > Perizoma > Perizoma flavofasciatum. The sequence goes on from OY292431.1 coordinate 9,189,741, forward strand.
CAAAACACCTTTTTAACTGTGGCATTCCTAAACAGTGCCACTAACTTATTTCTGTAAAGTGTGGCCTCAATATATCTGATCACATCGCCTTTTTATTCGGCCAAGGATCTTGTTTAAAGTTCTACATCATTCTACGCAGCTTGAAGCGTGCTTAGACTCAACATGGAGTGTTAATTTGGCGTAAATGGAATATTTTTACAAAATTTATCGCTTACAAAAATACGATATATTTTGGGCAGTGACATTTGGGAATCTTCAATTTATTTCATCAATTCCTATATTATTTGCATGCAAGTTATTGCGTTACTTGCGATTCTAACATAATTAAATTCAACAAGGACTATAATTATTTAGTAGGTACCTAATGACTAACAGAGTACATAATTATTGTGCTGACTGTGCAATATATTCTAGTCATTATGTTAATAAATCTATTCTATACTTAAACAAAAGCGTTAATTATTTTGTGCTACGGTGATAAATCGATAAGTTCACATTTTTCAAGTAACTGAAGAAGTATATTGTGATTTAAAACTGTTATCTTACCTCTATAAAATATAGAACATACTAATGATTACTTGACTTTTTGAGTAGCTAAACATTTTATAACAACTTCGGAATCCATTAAACTTGAGCGTGGACAGCGGCTTAAATAGACTTATAATTCGATAAAAACCATGTAGAAATAGAAATTATTACAATCTAGCAAAATGGATGTTGAACAATTGAATAAATTGTAAATATTTGATAAAAACTTGTAAATAAACATGCTTCTAACTAAGCTACAATGAATTTAAATTGTGTTAACTAATCTTATTCTGTTATTATGATAAGTAGTGGATTTATAAACAATATTAATAACTCACCCAAATAATATTAATTTTATCTGTACTAAGTATAGTATTATAACAACCGTGACTAAGTGTAGGCGAAGACTTGGGCATGCCTTAGTAACAGATTTGTATGACAAATTGTCAGTAAGAGACTCCTAAGTCTTTAGTGTCTCAGTATTTTGTTCATCTTTAAACCGTAGCTTTCTCATGATAACATTTAAAATAATATGAAATGATAATTTCAGTCTTTTGACAAAAAATACGGAACATCGAAAAAAGTAATAAAATAAGTGATTGATCTTTGGAATAATTGCCTTGTAAATCAAATTGGGGTTTATTTAAAAAAACCCGTTGCGCGAAATTACTTTTTCAAATACCATTGCAATCATGAATCTCCTCTCGTCATATGTATAAAAATAGGCTGTATTAGTGTCTAAAGTAGGTTATACGTAAAATCGCGCGCATTGTTTCGAGGGGAAAAAGTGACCTCATCCAATTATGTGCATCCTAGGTACAATTTTCTTGGTAAGAACTACATTAATTAAGTATAACACTGGGACAAAAAGTATTCTAGTATTTTTTTAAATACCTCAAAAGTATGCGGTATATTTTTAAGCACTACAATACGATAGAAGATAAGTTTAACTATGGATAAATTTATCGGATAGTTACAACAAATTGCACACTCCACAACTGTTAATTCCAAGGCAGTTTTCATTATGGTACAATATAACATAAATAATACTTTTCTTATATAATTTTAGTTTTAACTTTTCTTACAACTTTATTCACAAACTGTAGTACACAAGACACTTATTTCATAAGTTAACGTAAGCGTTTGATACCATTACGTTTTGTAACACAATTGTTGGTTGTGAAAATGTACCGAGTAAAATGGGATGAATATAAACAAAATCAAATGTGTAATTCCTCAAATAAAATATAATATATGTTGGCATTGGTGGTTTTGTAAAGGGAATTATTGGAGGAATTCCACTTACTGTTTCGTCTCTATTCACCCACCTGGATCTTATTTATCCCATTTTACGGTATTCAAGTTTCTAAGGATAGGTTAAAAAAGCTAATTTAAGTTTTGCGACTGACAGACAATCACAGAGTAACAATAAACAGATTATAGAACGCGTTAAAGCACACTGAGATCTCAGCGCTTTTAAAGACAAATATGCTTTCGTTCGCACTCTGCAAACTGTTTATTGTTTTCTCTTTAAGAAAACTATGATGTGATCATCATAGAAGCCTTGCAGGGCATCAGGGGAATTATTATTTATAAGAGGACATTGGGGGACTTCTCATTATATGAATTATTTATTTAGCTTCAAGCAAGCTGACATGGCTCAGCGATTGATATAGTCAGGACCGATCTCGTAACGTGCCCTCCGACGCACGAGAGCGCTCCGTTCTAAATGCGACTACCGGTCACCCATCCTAATGGCGGCCTGGCGGAATGTTGCTTAACCTTGCTTTACGAAATTAACTCACGTTGAGTCCAGAAAGGATTTTATGAAATCACATTTCGACTGTGAAATTATTAATAATGTAAAATAATTATCATCTACTATTCATTACTTCGAATATAGGTATAATTTATATCGGACCTACTTAATCCATTTGAGTGTGGTTCTTACAAAAAGTTTTTATTACCATTCAAATATTCTTAAATGTTTAAAAAAACCAAGGGCTTGCAACCTGTCCCGCGGAATCGTAATAACTATGCAAAACGTGGCCATGTACCAAACATAATGTTTTGGACGTACCTCTGACTATCCCCTATTTGGTATCTTTTCGGATCTACGGATCGAGTATACTTACTTGATCTGATCTGATGTTAAATGCATACAGCTGAGGGGGTGCTTTTTTAATGTTAGAACGGGAACGGGAAAATATCGTACATTATATTCAGAAATAAGTTAATAGTTAAGGAATTACAGAACAATGACTTTTAAAAATAGCAATTTAATCAGCAGGATGAAAGTAGGTATAACCTATGGTTAAATGTGCTATTAATATATGAAGTTAGTGCCAAGAACCACACTACAACAAGACGAAGGAGATCCGTAGTTTTGTCTTATTTTTGTGCCACTTTTCTTGAATATTGACTTTGACTTTTTATTTACCTATGTTTCATGTTTTTTTACTTTTTCTCCTGACTATACTCCGTTTAGCTGAGAATCTGTCTAGTTGCGTGTCTGTCCAGATGCTCCGGAGGCAAATAGTCGAATATATGGAACTTGAATTTGTAGGATCATGAAAATATTACTCTTAAACTGATAAAATATCAGCGATTACAGTTTTTTATACTTTTAATCTATATACTAATATAAAAGCTGAAATTTTCTGGAACTACCAGTCGGATTTGAAAAAATATTTATGCGTTTGATAGCCCAATTCATGAGGAAGGTTAAATGCTTTAACATCACGCTACGGCCCTTAGGAGTCGAGCAAAAGAAGTAATAGCACGGACAGGCGATGCGACGCGATGGGTTGGTCGGGGGCCGAAGTCGGCCGTAGCACAGCTAGTCGCTGAATAAAATCGTTTTAATAATATATGGCCGAACGTTTCTGAATCCTTTCCTCCTTGGTCAAATAGAAATAAAAAGATGGCCACAAATAAAAAAAATGGCCTTACTGTTTCATTATAAATGTCAACGTCGAGCGACCATCAAAGTCATTAAAATGATGTGTTTTTACCTGAGAAAATAATGCTAAGATGTTCATGCTATTAGACGAAATCTTAAAAACCTAATTAATATCTTAACTTTTCTGGTTTTCATGAACCACTAATCCTGTAAGTTTCACACTACAAATTCAACTACCAGATTTACAGGTCTCCCTTTGACACATATTTTAGCCTGTCTTGACACTGGTGTCACGAACGAATCAGAAATGATTTAAGACAAAAATAATTTCTGTCTTTCTTTGTTTTCTGTTTGACGCACAGAGAATCAGCATAGTCTTTTCTTTCATAGACAAAACGCTCATGGTTTTGTCTATAAAAGAAGTTAGCGCGTATGCTAAGCCTGCAGTATTGATTTTAAAAAAATGTAACAATGTAAAAAGTATAACAGATACAGGAAGGGCACCGTCGCGTTATGTTGAGTGAGAGATAGTCCCCGGTTATTGTCTAGTGTCTATTCCCCGCAGCAGCAAGCAAGGCTTGAATGCTGCCCTCACGCCGCCAAAAGGGCGCGGATGTTCTTGGGCGTCGATTGGTGGTTCAGATGCTTCGTCGTATACCTGCACCAGACAGAAGTTTAAAGTGGGAAAGAGACAGAGTATGATGTTCGTTTACCCATCGAGCAGTTAACCCCGAGAGGTGTCATTTGAACTAACTGTTCTGTCAACACATCAGTCTTTTAGGACTGATGTTGGCAAACGCAAACGCAAACATAGTCATCATTGCGTCATGTTGCCTGCTGTGCTCTGATTGGTTGAAGCGACAGTTTCGACCAATCAGAGCACTACTTTTATCCTTGTACACGCGGGCGTTGCCGTGGGCAGAAGCTAGTACATACATATACATAGAAAACACCCAGACCCGAGAAATATTTGCAGATCATACAAACATTTGTCCCGCGGCGCGAATCGAACCCGCAACCTTCTGCGTCTCAGGCGTGCCTTCGCCCACTGCGCCACAGAGGTTGTCATTCTGGCTTACCTGAGTGCATTCAGCAGTGGCTCAGCCTTCGTGGGCGGTTGCTGCTGCAGGAACTTGACACAGCCTTTGACGTCGACGGAGGAAGCGCGGCAGAAGGCGCCGCTGGGATGCACCCAGTCGTACAGAATTATGAGGCCGACCATCACGCGGAGAACGAGGAGGGACGTCTCTTCGCGGCTGAACTGGGCGACTAGCTTCCTGGAAGGGTGATAAGCTTATTGAGCTGTTTGAATAAATTTCTCTATACTAATTACTAATATAAACTGAGATGTTTGTTAAGAACACGCTCTGGAATCTCAGGAGCTATCAGTCAGATTTAAATAAAAAAAATACTTTTGTATTTGATAGCCCAATTTTTGAGGCTACCCAACATCACGCTACAACTCTTAGGAGCCGAGCAAAAACGAAAAAGTCAGAAAGAACGCTAAGCGTAAGCGGGCGGGCGATGCGACGCGGTGGGTCGGGGGCCGAGGGCGTGCGTGGCACAGCTAGTAAATAAATAAGAATACCTAAAAAGTCCTGACCCCGCACTAGGATTTCCTGTATCGTGGGTATCAGGAACTATGAGTACCATAAAACCGGAACCCGCAACAAATATCTGCAGAACATGCCAACATTTGTCCTGCTGCGGGCATCGAACCTGCACCTCTTACCCGCAAAATTCAACTTCTCTACAAGAAGTCCCAGAATATGCGACTTTCCCGAAGGAGGGCATTCTCCTATTTTTGAACACCCAAAAGGCAAATACACCGTTCTGACCTCACACTAAGACTCCCTGTATCGTGGGTATCAGTGTCTAGGAGTACCGTGGTACCACAACACCTAGACCCTTGGTTAACTTTCACACTATTTTGTAAATGCAGCTAAATATAGATAAAATCCGTTTACGTTCATAATAAATCGGCTGTAGCATCGGAAAAACATTTTTAGATATATAAACAGTTCACAGTAAATTCAATAGACGCAAAAACTCTAGGAAAAAAACTCGATAAGCATTCCCATAGGTGTAGCCGGTAGGAAGTTGTCAAGTTTCGGGTCATGTGTTTACAGAGCCGGCCGGCGTAAACTGGATTTACGGCACAATAAACCGAGTATGTATTCAGGCCGCGCCCTGTAGGAAGTAACTGCCGTGTGTATTGTCAGCGAACCTATGCATATTGTATCCGGGTTTCTAAGTTAGTACTGTTTTTACCCGGCTTTAAAGTAGTATTAGAAGTCCGTACTGGAAATCAGCGCTGCATTTCACTGCAGCATTATGCTGTGCACGGACCTTTTTCGACGGTACTATACCTTTTTTTTAATTTAACGAAATAAAAATCTTAACAAAAATAATTATCATCTATTGATGCTATTGTTATAGGAACCTAAAACCTAAAATACGGCCAAGGTTTGTACAGATGATGCTATTATTGAGTCTGCTTAGTTAATAATAGTAGGTGTGAACGTAGGTAATAGCCTATCTACATTTATTGGTAGGTGCTTTTCTAGATTAGCTATAAAATAGGATTTGAGTTTGAATTTCATATAACTACCTCTATATTGTATTTTATTATTGTAAGATTAATCAATTACTTAATTAGTTTTTTCTTAAGTACCAAATCATATAATACTACTAAGAACTAAATAAAGTTTTATTTATGAATTACCGGGGCGGCCGCAAGAGTCATAAACTTTTTCATTACATGAAAAAAAAAAATGATTTAGAAACTACGGTTCCCTGTTAGAACTTAGAACGCTTAAAACGAGTGTCGCTCGCTACGCATAATTTAATATTTTGTTTATTAAAAACCTAAATAATTATGAAATAAGGTCACTGAATTGGGGTCGCGGATATTAAAAAAATATACGCGAAGATTGTTACAGTTAAAGATACCTACTACAGGAGTTATTCATAAAAAAATATAGAGAAATTTCGGATTCGTTGCAAAAACCTTAATATATTTTTTACTGTTACTACGTGCCTTTAAACTTTGTAAGGAAGACAGAGTCTTGAATTTTCTGTTTGTAATCGTGTTGCCAAACCTAAATGGTCAGAGGTATGCATTAGACACCAAATCTGGCTGGACTCGCATCATTATTGGCTATCGAAAAACGTCAGCACTTGGTATTCACGTCAAGTAGTCGTCTATTGTCACTTTCGATGGCGATTCGTGTCACATTGAGCCTTATGCTGTTATGACGAGGATATGATGAAATAATCAAATGAATGGTTACTTGTATCTAGCACTTCCGGTCAAATGAAATAAATGAGCGCTCTAATCCGAATAAAAGGGTAGCTTAGTTTGGTAATTAAACGAAAAACTATAACGCCTTCCCACATTGAGATTTAGAGATTAAATGATATACGGGCACATACTTGGAGCAATTTCAGTAGACCATTTCCTAAGTTGTCCATCTGAATTCATCAAACTAATTTCAAGAATTTTCATCTCAGGCGACAGCCAGAATTAATTTGTCGATCTCTCTCGAAACTACTGACAGATTCGTTAATATAAGTGCGTAAGGATATATTAAATCCGGAAAAATCTGAATAGACCTCGCTCATGGCAATCGTACCTGCAATCATGCGTGACTGGAGTAGCGTACGATGCGAGGAAGTTACCACTTGATGACTTCCATTATCAACGTACACGGTAGGTACGCCACAACAATACAGGGTGTAACAGAATGTCTCTATAAGGCCGAAAGTGGGGTGTTCTACACATCATGGCGAACAACGTTTGTTCAACGACTTTAGAAATTTCGAAGTTTTTCGCTCATGAAATGCTTTTTAAACTTTTAAAAAAAATGTACCTTAACACAACATGAGTCGGCCCTATCTTAGTTTGTTTACAGCTGTTTTTTGTCATTGTGTTATCCTAGAATTATTAGAGGCCCTATTTAGTTTTCTGATACAACCTCCTGCAAACTATCAAAAATTAAAACAAAATTGTGGCGAAATCTGACAGAAGGTATCAGATCTGTCAATTAGAAAACATTCATTTTTAGAAAAGTGTATACCTACTCGCACATCTATTGGTTTGATGATTTGAAATGTGCACAATTAGATAAGCTGGTACATGCTAGTTGAGGATGACAGTGTCCATTGACCGGACACACTATGATAGTTCCAGATTTGAGGAAGCGGTCAATCATCGTAGAGTTGATATATTTTGTTTTTTAAGTTTGGATTTGTCAGAGCTCATAATATGTTCGACGCTGATTCGAACGACGCTGATCGAAGAAATGATTCCCAAATCATTTCTTTCCGGATGCAAAACACTAACCAACTGTTAAAAGTTTCTGTCGTTTTAGCGCACTCTAGTATAATTTAGAGACAATAGTGGAAATTGCTATCAGATTTAATTTTTTTGGTTCACTATGTATATTTAACCGACATTTCACACCGATCTTCGAAAAGCTAGTCTTATCAAATAATTTATTGGAGATGGACTGATGTTTGCAGGAAACTGTTATCGGTGAAATTAGAATGTTTCCGTTGAATTAATCACATTCCAATATTAAAATTTTGGTTTTGGTGTCGCGAGATCGCGTGCTTCAAGCGCTTTACTACAAATTTCTAACAATTTTGACATGCCTTGAATATTTGCTTATCTAGTTATTTCACGAATGAAGATAAATGAAACTAACATGTTGGAGCTGTACCAACACTGTATAACCTAATATCACTCATCAAACGATATAACGCGAAGCCACGCTAACTTCTGAAATAACAGACACTGTTTATATAAGATTTTAGTACCTAAGAAATAGTTTTCAACGAAATATTTAGTAGGCAAGATAGCAACCATACTCCAAATAGAGTCATCGATCTACAAAATTCATGTGAAGGATTATCGAAAATGATAATATAATTACAGAGAAATATGACGACGGAAAAAGTACTTTTAAAGAAAACCAAAACATAGGTAAATAGAAAAGGTAGGACACGTATCCGTCTGCACAAAGCTTTGGAAAACTTCGAAGTATTTTACAGACAAATTGTCTTAGCTTATTATGTAGTTCAGGCTGACCTTGCATCGAAAATTGTGCCCAAGACGTGTTTATATACGCTATTTTAGGGTTTCGAAGTTTTTTTTGACTTTGAGTCCTATGACTCAAAGTATAAAAAGTTGGAGGGCCTAAAATAAAAAAATATTATGAGAATCTCAGTGATATTCTATTCAATGATAAATCACTAACGGGTGTAATAAAAAAACATCCTTCACTTCATAAGTAGTAAAATTACCGATGATTATGATTTGTGTTTATATGTTACGAAAACGTCTGCATATATAAATTTTATCTCGAAACTCTTCAGACAGTTAAAAACGGACAGACAGACAGACAGACGGTCATGATGAAACTATATAAGGGTTCCGTTTTCGCCATTTGGCTTCGGAACCCTAAAAGTCTACATAACAAAAAAAAAACCGTTAAAAAATATTTAAAAAGAAATTAACTTTTTTTATTTTGGAATAAAACAATAAATTACTCCTAACAGGAAGACGCGTGAAATCCATATTCACGCGTGTATAAAGAAGTGGCAACTCTCGGCCAGCACGTCAATACACTCGAATCGATTATTCATTTGTTTACACTCCATGCAATTACAGATACCGCAGATAGTGGCTAAGTATTTACAGATAGGAGTAACGGTGCGGTGATACACGATCCGTGTAACAAATACGCCCTTGTTGTTGCAAGGATACGCGGCTGCTCTGGCTAACGTTTTGCGTTCTTGTTTAGACTAACATACGAGTATTAGTAGGGTTGTGAACATGTTTGAATATAAAAATTCCTAGAAATATTACTTTGAGCCACAATTTTCATTCCTGCATTCTTCGTGTTACGTCTTATTTCTTGAGCACCCTGCGTTAGATCACTGATCAGGGTTAGGTATGATGGCACAAAAAGGGCCTAGTGACCGAAGTTGAAAGAACTAGTGTGGTGAAAGGATCCTGCATGTGTCATAATGTCGATGATTTTTGATTCTAGGACATGCCCGGTTTCCTCATGATGTTTCCTTCATACGTTTGATAACACGTTAGTATTGCGCAGATGTATGGCTAGTTAGAATGGATGTTTGTTGGGACTCGATCACGCCGTAAGGGCAGAACTGATTTTAGTGTTCGAATATCAGGAAAATAATGACGGATTTTCCATCGGGAGACTACGCCAGCGAATCTTAGAAAAAAAAAGATTATATCTCTCACTCAGTGTGCAGGAAAGTTAACAAAGTTCGTTACTAAGCAAACAGTGGCACTTAATGCGTGTAATTGACGCCTTAATATCGTTACTCGTCGTAAAAAAACTCACAACGGTATTCCTCTTGATGGACATCCTCACATACATACTCAGTGCGTAGATATTTGAGGATATGTACCATGTAGTTAGAGAACATAATGAGAAGATAAATAATCTCATTCAGAGCAAAATTCAAAACTCGATCTTGGAACCTGTTGAAAATTAGCAGAAACCTAGCGGTATTTTCATCCCAAGAACATAATGGCAGCCCTATAGTAAGTTTATCTTGCGAGTTTGGAAATCCATTTTAGGAAACCGGAGATTTATGTGCTTTGCTCGACGTACGTTCCTAAAAATATTTTCTTTTTTAATGAGTCTTTCATATCCAGGAACCAAAAAATCTGAGATAAAAGTGTCACCCACCAAATTTGCAGTGTGGTGGACAACCAATTCAAAGCATTTTTATGCAATGAGATGACGTCACAGCTCATATAATGCACATACCAATTTTATCGTTTTAATTCGAGATTTTATGTTATCTTTTGCTAAAAACGAAAAAAACTACTAAAAAACGAGTACTATCGGTGGGAAATAAACTACACGTACGTCCGATGATTTTTACGTCAAGAATGTACCCGGATTTTCGACTCATTTGGTATTTATATCCGAAATATAAATTACTAGTAATAAAATGATAAGAAAAAGCAATAATAATTGATTGACTTTGACGTTCCTTATTTGTTATGTGTCCATATTAGGTAAAGACTTTAAAATGTGACGCCACGCCCTCAGTACATAACACTTAACTAAACAAGGTGGTAAATTAAAACTATCTGTGTCACTAAATTCTGTCCTTAGGCTTAAACACATTGAGTAAAATTAGGCATCTTAAAGAACACTGAAATTTAGATAGGTAGGTACCGACAGAAAATAAATATAAAATGTCAAATTACAGTACAGACAGTCACACAAAAACTCGTCCACTGTATAATACGCTTTTTATATCAGAATATCGTTTAGTTTTCTTTTGAAAATATTTTTTGTTAATGATCGAACAGATAACGGTATCTTATTGTAGATAGGCGGCGTAATACAGAATACGCTCGTGCGGAGAAAAAAATGAGTCCTACAAGCCACACTACGCATTTTGCCCTCTAGCCGGCCTCCAACTGCAAAACATTAAAATAGCTCTGGCTGTGTTTAAGCGAATATAGCTACGTCGCTTAGTGATGCTAGAGTATTTTAAGCTTAATAAATGAAAGAGTCCCTCTTTTTTAAATTGCTTATAGCTCTTACGCAGCGCTTTTGTCCTCTAAATACTTTGAATTTATTGAGTTGAATTGCCCCAAAACATAATGCCGTATCGTAGGACCGATGCAACATGCCCATGATAAGCTTTATGTACCACTGACTTGCTTGTAACTCTACTTATTTTGAAAAGATGAAGAAGTATGCGAACTGATAAAGTCAGTCACATAATATTATATTGTCAATATGATGTTTACAAGTTATTTTGTTATCAATAGTTAAGTCTCAGAAACTTAGTACTTTTAACTTCATTTACTTGATTACCGAGATAATTAATATTTATGTCAAAATTTATTTGTTTTAAATTCTAAAGAAATGTCTTAGATAAATATTTTTAAACTATTCGAGGTCAGACAGTTGATAATCGATGTCAGAGTTTAGTTAATGTCTAATTCGAAATTATGAGATTTGTCATTTATTAATAAAATAGTAGTACTGTCATCAGCAAATAAAATAATGTAATCGAATTATGAGTCTACATTAAAAACACACTTAGCTCTAGTTAAATTGATTGGTTTCTAAGAAAATGATTGTTGCTGTTGAGGAGTTAGAATCTTTTGAAAACATTATGAGACTCAACTGGGTATGTTAGAGCATAGTGTACTTACGGATTCTCCAACATCCTCAGGCAGACTTTGGCCATCGTGCTGAGCGTCTCCGTAGTATTCTCCAGGTCTTGCTGATTGTCGTTCACGAATTGGCTCGTGGCTTCCGAAAGTACTTTGAGCATCGGCGTGGCTTGCGCGTAGAATAACGACATACGATTGGCAACTTCGGCTGTTATGTGCGGCTCTTCGCCCGGGGGTAGATCAGAGTTGATGATACCGCCTCGGGAGACGGATCTTCTGTAGTAGCTGAAGTCGTTTTGTATCGCTGGTGTCTTCATCTAGAAGAATATAATATAATATTCATTTTCCAAAAAGGTGTTTACATTTTAAGATTAACGTTACAGTTAAAAGTTTTTAAATATTATTAACTGTGAGGCCCAAAGTAGGTTGTATCTTGAGTCTCAGAAGTACGAGTTATCATCATTCGTTTGATACAGTTGTCATTGGTTGAATTGCGAGTAAAAAGGTAGGTTGTATCTTGAGTCTCAGAAGTATTTCGTTTGATACAGTTGTCATTGGGTGAATTGCGGGTAGCAAGGTAAGAGGTTGTGGCTGTTATAGACTGAACTGATCCATGTAAAGGTGATAAATATGTCGCAGCTAAAACGCATAATCCGCTCTTTTACATAGCGGCTAGCTGCTTTACAAAACAGTGCTCTTTATTGTGCAACACCATTTTACAGCACAATATACAAAAATACAACTAAAACAAAAGTAATTCACAATAGATGGTCTTATCGCTGATAGCTATTTCTTCTGTTTGGCTAGCCGTTATGTACAAGAGCGGATTATACCTACGTTATGGGTAGCCAAAACGTAGGTCTAACAGTAATTATCACGCGCTCACAACGGTTAGGGAAAACATCGTGAGTGAACCGACATCTCCTATAGGACATAGAGGACATAGATCAATTGTTATTGTAACATTTAAACCATAGATAATGTTCATATCATTGCTACAAGAATCTTTTAATTTCTCAACACAGAAGTTGGACAGAATATTCCCGGCGACGAGCTTGCAAATGTTGCAACCACAACATTGTCATGTGGAATGCTAAACCACTGTGCAAAAAGTAGGTATGTTCCGAATGTAATGCTTATTTCACCTGATGTATTATCATCATGGATTTACGTACTAAGTATAGATTTGGGAATGTCCACCACGGGGATTAAAGTGGTGAACCTGTTTTCTTATAAAGACTCTTAACATTGTCTTAGATAATGTGCGTATACTTCAGGCACTTTAGCATGCGTAGGTTATATGTACACTGAAGGCACTTTGGAAGGCACGTGAAGCTGTCATTTCCGGCTATCAACTTATCGGACGGCCTGTTCGACAACAGAATTGGGCACTGCTCATACAAACTAATCACTCAAATCAAAATGCAACATTAGGAGTACATTCAGAACGAATTGAACAGGAAATGTAAAGTTTTTTGTGTCCAATTTTAATGAGTGTAATGCATTAAAATAGCCAAAACATTATCGAAGACAAAACAGACTATTGCATAGCAAACGCCAAACCAGCCAACGATAATACATAACATTTCCACATTGAGGTTTGCCCGCCTATCTAACATCCAGTAGAATTGAAATAAATGGAGGATGGCCGCATTTGCTCAGAAAACAGATTTTGTGGTGTGTATACTATATACCAGTACGAAACCGCACAAAGTATGTTGAACGCATCGATTTTTACCATCACATCGAGTGTGATAGCGATAAACAAGAATGACTAAAAATATGAATTTTCATTATAATATAAAAATATAATGCATTCCCGACACATTTGCCATTTCAGAGCCTTTTAGTGCCGTTTAAATATATCCAAGAATTTTTCTCGAAGGATCACATAACACTAAATGGCAATCAAGTTCGCCGTTTCACATTCCACCATCTATTGTAGCGCCCTCCAGTGACTTGTTTGGGTGTACACATCACGCAAATCCCCACGCTCTTAGAATTAGCTAGCTGAAATGCGAGCTATATGGACGCACCATATAGCTCACAGAACCGAAAACAGCTGGAGAATAAAGGTTCTCGAATGGCGACCAGACGCCGCATTCACAGATATTATAATACTAGCATAATGCCGCAGTGAATAATGACCCAATGGATCGATGACATCGTAAAAGTTGCTGCAGGTGGGTAGATGGAGAACTACCCTTGAAGTTATACATAATGATTGCAAAATATCACATTGCAACTGGTTAAGACGTTTTGTAAGCGGAAGGTCTGCTTTCCGCGTAAACACGGCCTGAGAGAGCAATAATAAACAGAGTTAAACCACAGTAAAACGTCAGAGCGCTGGCAATGCTAGGGTAAATCTAGATAGCACTCGGCCCCAGTGACCGATTTAACCCAGCTATTTATCTGATTTGTTCACTTTAGCCAGCGAATACTTCATTCATGGCAGGCCATTTCATTTGCTACGCTTCCTGAAAACGATTGTTGGGTTATAACTTATAACAGTTAAGAAACGAGTAGCGGTAGACAATATCATTGCCAGGGCCGACATATTGAAATACCTTCCGAATCACGGAAACGCTCAGTTCAAATGCCACTTCCTGACAAACGTTATTTAATCTAGATGATCTGTTATGACTGACCAGACAAGCGCTTCTAACAGCAAAGAAACAAGTGTCCGAAAAGTGAGAACATAGAAAAAAAAACTGCTGATGGATTTGCCTTAACAATATCCACAAATAAATAGTTTGGTAAAACGTAACTAAATAACATCAACCGAAGCGAGTTTATCGAATCTGATACCAACCACAGATAAATTATGTGCAGAACGTAAGCAGAGCATGATTCACAAGGCTGGCGCGAGGAACCGAGGTCATACGCTTTCTATCACAATGCCTGACAATTCGCTGATCGAGCTTCCTTTTCGTCTCGATGATGACTAACCGCTTTGTTTGATGATTGATTGGAAAAGGGCGTGGAGGATGTGCGAATTTGATCGATAACTTTTGTATTCATTCATTGGTGCGAAAGAATGACAATAATTTGGCCAGTCATTGCTGCATCAATTTAGATGGTGACAAAACGCTTGATTTCGCAACAATCCACTTCTTGTTTTAGTACCTAAATACCATAGAAATGCTGGGTTTCAGTATTCTCGATCAGAACTGCGCTTAAGTGTTAAAATACTAATGTACACTTGACTTGACAGACTCGAGGACGAGTAGCCGGCTGAGATACGAAAGGAATCGAATCACAGTGAACAAATGGTTGCATTATCTGCAAATATTTGTAACAAGTCTGGGTGTTGTGGTTATATTTTAGTTGTAGTCCTTGATAGTATGTCCTCGTAGTATGACCGACGAAACAGGGTATTCTAATCTGAGATCAGTCGTTCTGCCTGACTGAATAATAATAATAATAGTTGACAGTATTTTATAACTGTCAATTATTATTATTTTCAAGTACCGGTCTTTTCTTCAATGTTTAGTATCTGGAAAACTGTTGATAATTATACGTATAGTATAATATTGATACTTATATATAGGAGCGGCAGCACCATTAGTACGCATCCTAGGTATTTCTCCTGCCAAAATTTACTTGCATTCCGTATTGATAGATAGACACGGGTAGCTAGTAGTTTTGCCGCAGTGTTTCCGCAGTAAAATCTACGTGGTCCTATCATTTAGTTACAGGGTGTGAACATGTCTGCATCCTAAAAGGTATTGCAGTTTGATTGTTTTAGTTCTACATCCAGGATGCCACTCATCATTAGGCATATTGTATTAGTATGCCGTGGGACTGACAATAACTAACCGTTATGACGGCGTTTGGTCAGCCAGCCCATAAGTCTGCGTTACGTACAACGAAAATACTTCGGTCATTTATAATATTGTAGCGCAAATAAAAACTGTAGATTTTTCAATCAGTGCGCAATATGAGTGAGTGATAGATAACACGATACTATATAAAGTATACTATTCGTGCTTAGTAGTCGGACGACTCAGTGCAACGACACTGTAAGCGCAAGGTTGGGGTCAAAAGAGCCTAGAGCAATTGCTTATTGAATTTATGTAACGAATTTATTAGTTCTTGACGTGTGCCACCGTTCTCATTGTTTATCGTTATTGATAGCACTTTGTAATGGAAACTGATGTTCTGAACTGGAACTTTAGATGCAGTTAACTTTTGGTCCCCTGATGGAGGCCTAGGCTGGATTAATGATTAATGAGGCATGGTGATTCTATTCTAGTTATGAAATATTTATAGTCCTAGTAACTTTTATGTACCGGAAATTTATGAAGGAAAGGCCCGAGGAAGGTGAAGTTTGCATGGATTAAAACTCAACGCGGACGAACTCGCGGGTCGTTCCACTGGTTTTAGCTTAAACTTACATGGATTTTGTGACTCACAATGTGAATGTGTTATATTTTTGTCCTGATCTCATCAGCGGACGTCACGTATCATCCAATACACACAATTGAGATCAATATAGAGGGAAGCAACCGCCACCGTCGTATAATCTGTATTTCCAACTGGATTCATCGAAACACACATTGAGTAGATCTCTGTGGGACTAATCTATAAACATGAGATCATTTAATTGGAAGGTTCCATCCTTTGACCTTAATCACAAGCAGCTAGGTTTTGAACTGTTAAAACACCTTACTTACTGAATTGAGAATGATTCCTATTAAGGTTACAATGTAGTCAAAAACTTACAAAGCAGTTGGCAATAACTCATCATCATCTACTGCTATAGGCTCATTTCGCTTTTGCTAGCGTTCTCTACCCTATGCGTCTCGCATCCAAGAATGCCCAGCCATACTTAGATGATGTGGGATGACCTGACCACCACTCGGTCAAGGATTAAATAATGCTGGACAATTACACACAGCATCATCTAGCCCCAAAGTAAGCAGAGCTTGTGTTATGAGAACTACATGACTGATATACTACATATATATGTTTTGTTTGTAAATACATACATATTATACATAGAAAACACCCAAATCCGAGACAAATATTTGCAGATAGTACAAACATTTGTCCCGCGGCGGGAATTAAACCCGCAACTTTCTGCGTCTCAGGCGGACCTTCGCCCACTGCGCCACAGAGGTCGATTTTATTCCAACCACCTAACGAAAATCTGATATCATGTATTTATATCATATTTATGATAAAAAATACATGATATCAGATTTTGATATATGAATAGCTGTAGAGAATACATCTCCATAAATGAATGGTGAGATACTGCAAAGTTATGAGATTAGCTAGCTTCAGCTTGAGCAAACAGTATGAAATTAAATTGAATCTAAAGTGATTGGATGAAGTGAAATGTAATTAACGAACTTCGCACGGTTAGATTCTGGCATGATTGAAAGGAAATACTTTTTGATGAAGACGTGAACAAACTTATCTCCAGAAATGATGGTGTCATTAACAGGATTATATTAGTTACACTTGTAACTAACTAAATAACAAACAAACAATGTAATCAAATCTTGGAAGTTAATTTTAACCTACTTCTAATTGTCGTATCTAAATGAAACTTTGTATGTATATGTATTTCAGATGACAATAGTATAATTTGGTATTTAGGAGCTGATCTGATGATGGAGCCAGGAGGTGGATAGTAGATTTTTTTAAAAAAATACAATTTTTATTTTACTCTTGAAATTTTCCGAGAGTGAAATTATTTTCGCAATTAATTTGTTGACTTCTAGGATGATTCTTAGATAAGTTTTATCACCACTGATGGCTAGGGGGCACTAGGGGATCTGCAATAGACGACAATAACACGTCGTGGATTTTAATATTTTGCAAAAATGTACTTGTTATGGCCACATTCTTAGAAATCGGTGTACATTTTAAGCTTCTTCATAATACATGTTTCACAGTTGCAGACATCGTTGGTACATGGAGGTGGCCCTGAACCTCTAATGGGAGTAGAAACTTACTCTGAGATGTTTATGTAAACATCTTACGAAGTATTTTAAGATATTTGACATACATTATGCATCATCCTAAGAGGAAAATTCTACTTACTTTATATTCATCAAACTTGAGCACAAATTCTAATATCTCGGCAAATTGTTTCACTAGGGCTTGCTGTTGTTCTAAATGCTGTGTGGGACTCATACTGCCTCCGACTAGTGACCCAAGCAGATGTGGCACTACCTGTAACAAAACAACAATATTTTTTTTAGGACAATCGACCAATTTTTTGCATTACCCCGAAATTTATAAACATAGATAATTGATGCTTTGTTTTAATTTTAAAGGAAAATTAAAATAGTGGTCCTTTTATTACACAATTATTTGTCAAATGTAGTCGTCTGGTGTTCTTGTAGATACGTTTACATACATTGTCAACAATAACGTTTCCATTTACCTCCTTGTCTATTTCAGTATTTATTTGCTCCGATTTCCTTCACGTCTGTCTATAAAATGACCTACTCATGACCTACTATCGAGGAAGCTGCGCGATGACAGGCGTGTCCCAGCTGAGGTTGATGATCTCCTTTCGTTCTGGTACCGGAAACAGACCAACAACGTCAGATGGGTCACGGAGCTGTCGGATAGCTATCAGATTTCTTGTGACGTCAGGCAGGGAGGGCTCACTTGTCCTGACCTGTTCAACACCTACGTAAATCGGTTAATCGTTGAGCTGAGCAGCACCCCAGTCAGGCTCATGTTGGATGACAGATATGTCAACAACCTGAGCTACGCTGATGACATAGTGCTGCTCAGCCCATCGATTAAAGGATTGAGAAAATTAATGTCCATCTGTGAGTTGCATGCGGAGGAATACAACTTAAAGTGAAAAAAAAACAGGTATGGTGATTTTTATATCAGGGAAGGGACTAGATAGCGTACACGGGATTTTTATTTACGGACAACCTGCTAAAATCATTATTATTATAAACAAAATTATCATAAAACCTATTGTTATGACTACTATTATTGGCACAAAGCAATTGTTTTACAATTATTGAATCACTCCAATTGTACATGTTTGACAATATGACTACTAGTAACCGGAGTATATTGTGAAACATTGGTGTTTGTAACAATATCAGGAAGTAATTTGTCGATAAGACTGCATCAGCTGTTTGGTAAAAGTGTGCAAATATTTCGATTTGCTCTATATTTTTGCTTTAAAAAATATTTCTTCGTTAAAGCTGTGTGATTCATTATCATAACACATAGACGCACAACGCTTCCAAACTCTCAAAGAACAAATTTATTTGCGTCGATTTGTGTTTTATAAGTATTGTTAAAAAATAAACTCAAGAATATTTTTTGATAAAACCACTTTAGAAGTTGTTGGTTCTGAGAAATCTTAGGGTTTTTGATACTTCCCAAAATAGCCATGTTGATAACGGAATTGCAAAACATTATTGTAGATATAACGAATAAGTTATGATTTTTTGTAGTTTGTATTTTATCATCTGATAAACTTCAAAAAGTCATGATCAAAAAATCAACCAAAATAAATCAAATCATGTTAATCGTTTTGACCGACATAAAATTATGATAATCAAAACGATTAACATAATTTTATACCTACTTTTTACTTAATACTTTTTTACTTTTTAAAAACGCAATACTACTTTTTACTTAATTTACAAGAAACTGCAGAAAAAAGAACAATATTTTTTATTATAGGCAGTAAAAACCTTTAGGCAATCGAGCGGAACATTATTTATCTTCGATTTAAACTTTATTGTGGTGGGTGGGTCTATTTTAATTTAGGTCGATAGGATACTACGATACGATAATAGCCTATTAAGTTAGCAATTGAAAAAATAGAAATTTGTTATCTAGGACACAACTATTTTTTTTATGGGCTTGGCGATAAAATGTTTGTGATGTGATCATTAACAACTTTATCTAGAACCTCATATACAGAGTCCATAGACATTCCGCAACTTTTAAGATGCCATCCGTCTATCGAGTTGTGGGGTCTTCCTACACTTCGTCGTCCGGTTCGTATCGTCATTCGAGAACTTTACCCAGCCTTGCTCTTTTCTGAGAGCTAAACTACCTGCCCTATTATTTATTTTAAGATCAAACCCATAACAAATTTCCCTTGGTTGGAATGTTTCGCTCCATTGCAAGAAACTGTAATACATCTTAGATCTCTTCCACATAGGGAGTGCCTGCCTACTTTACTGAAATACCAGTAAGTTAGGTGAAGGCAGATGCGATAGCATTGCACAACTCCGGGACAAAGTTTTAAGTCATAAGTTCTTGTAATTTTACGTGTTGGTGACAGTTTGCATTAAATATTTGGTAGACGAAGACATCGTTTCTGAGTTCTGTGCAAGCAGACTGCTAAAATATTTACGAAACCTTAGTGTTAAGATGAGCCGAAACTTTTTACTTTGACCAAGTTACATTATAATACATTTTACTATCTAGCTTGAACCATGTTGTAGAATATTATCTGTAAATGCAACCCCTCTTGAAGAATGTTGAAATATTATGGATTTGGGTTTTCTAGTCCACTTTTAAAACATTCATATTGTCTATAATTTAACGTCAATTGAAACTTGACAAATAAACAGAGCTGATTACCTACATTGAATAAAACACAATTTCGCTGCTCTAAATATTACTTAGGTTAACTGAACCAACGAAGCCAGGCGGGTTCTATTTTCAAATAGATATTGCATATAATTGGGATGAATCATATTGTGGCAAGCTGGCAAGGTGAATCACATGTCGCAATAAACTAAGACAATGTTTTTTCAATGCATACCATCCAGAGGATGATTCTCGGGCAAGGATGATGTAATGCCATCATAAATGGGAACTTTAAATAGGGATCACATACATGTGTTTCGTAAACGTGTCGGGAGTATCATAAAAGTTCGGGCTATGAGCACAGCTTCAAGGTTATACGACCCAACGAAGCCGAATACTTGGTCTTGTATTACGAAATCTTATTTCCATACCAACCTTAGAGTGGGCGAGCAATCCTTATGCAAGTAATAACTGATTCTACATTTAGTGTACATCATCCTTTCATTATCGTTTTTTCAGTGTCTTGTTACAGGTATTTACTTGGAAAAACATTCGTATTTGCTATGCATAGCTATGGAAAACTTGTCAGACATACCTACATACACATACTGTTGTCAAACATACTCTCTTTTATTATGTTTCTGTGTTTGTACTGTAAATTGTTGTTATGCACAATAAAGAGTTTATCTATCATTCTAGGCTATTTAGTTAGGCTAGTTTAATCTAACCTATATTATGGCATTTAAGCTCTTTGAAGGCCTGTCCCCGTTAGACAACAGCCACTTTCTGCTGACGTTAACGCTTGCTTATTGAATTGTATGGAAATGGCATTAGCTGTTGAAATGCTAAATTCTTCCACGTGCTAAATTCTTCCTTGACAATATTGTGTTCGAGTGAAAGGAAAACTAAGCGTGAGGTATTTGGCTAGACACCCTAGTTGTTGCTTTTACGGAACTGAAGCGTCATGCTCGCGTCCCTGGATTCATATACAAGTTACATGACGCCACTTACAGCCACATTAATGTGGGTAACGGAACCAGCACCACAAGCGTATAATGTCGTGTATGTTAAAAAGCTTTGCCTCAATAAACAGCAGTTCTTAGCGTATAAATTAACTGTTCTACCAGACGTACATCCATAATTAAAACATCTCGCATGATCGGCTGTGGGGGTAATTAAATTAACGCCACTTACGGACCAATTGCAAGATTTCAGCTATAAATTTAGCCAGATGTTAAGCGGCGGTGAGTAGGCGAGAAGTGGATACGGTGAAGCACGCGCGCGGGTGTCAATATGTTTATTTATAGTAAGACTGTTATACAAAGTTCCATTCCATGAAGTGAAGCAGTATCCGCAGGCCTTAGATATGTATAATTGCATGAAGCCGAAGTTACCTATAGTTTTTTATTTCTTCAGTCGTAATCAAAGTTTTGTTAGAAATATACTTTTCAAAACAACCTTTACAAAATTAATAATAAGATGAAGTAAGAAAAAAAAGGAGTAATAGGTTAGCGTGGTCTGATCCTCACACCGTCACATGCCATGAGGAAAAAATGAGGTTTTTTTTTGCGAATTTGAAATTCAGTGTCGCGAAACGGTGATCGATTCGTCCAGATTTCCACAGACATTGTCAAATCTCACCAACGTTACATTTTAAAGGCAATAAAATGGAGGACTTGTTATGTTTAGCAATATTATACAAGTATATATTTCTATCGCGCTAAATAATCTTAATAATTTTCTAAAATTGTTTGTGCGCTATCTCGCATTTTGATAAACAATTTAAACATATTTTAGAAGTGAATTTGCCATTTCAGTTTTTATAGAATAATTATGATGTTTTTCAAGCATAGAAAGCATGTGTAGCATCCGAGATCCGAGAGCAACGTCCAACATGCACCATTAACTTTGGTTCCACTTCCACGTCACGCTCTATCATCGCACAGACAGACAGCACGTATATCATCAGACGATCGAATGACGAGCTGATGACCAATTAGCAATTCATTCAGTTTCTGGGGCATCTCGGTATTCAGCTTGTAAAAGTCTATCCTATTGGATTTGATTGCTCAAAATTGCATTGCTCAAAAAAACGTAATAGGTTCTTCGTCGATTGTTTTGATATCTATCAACCTAAATTGCTTGACTTTAAATTCAACATATTCAGTATACAGCAGTCTTGCTGGTTATAGGCCCGTACCCCCCGACGGAGTATTACCATGACGAAGGGTCCTCGGTCAGGAAGATGAAATGAGGTAGTTGCGGCTACTGCCTTTATTATCGACGATAACTCCATATACTCCAGTCAACACGTGGCCACGGCTGTTGCAACAGTCTCAACGTCGAGAAGATAATAAAAAAGGGAAACGCGATAAAGACCCGTATAAAACTTATAATTTTATTAAGCTTCAGACGTAAAGCACAGGATCAAGAAAAATTTTGTACACAATGATAAAAGTTCTAATTTAAAGTCTCATTGGGGTATTAGGGGATATTGACGATAAGATTGAGCCCTGCATTAAATAAATTATTGACTTTTGACGAAAGATGAGAAAAATATATCTATAGCATATGGCGGTGCGCGCTTTCTGCATTGTATAGGACTTAACACTGTTACATTATCAGGCGATCAATGCACAATAAATATAAACACCGGCTGGTAACTTTCGTAACAATCCAACACTAGTTATTTTCTTGTTGATATATTATGATACAGTGTTACAAAGCGAGACTATTCAACAGTACCTTACAGGTCTGAAACGTAACATTCCGCCCACCGATCTACATTAAAGGCCCATTCAGTTGCACCCATAAGTAAACGTCAAACAATGTTATATTAACGAACCTCGATACTTGCCAACTTTGGACAGTTTCGCATGACTCGGTAATCAGCACAATGTAGACCGAGAGCAGTGCGACCCCGACGAAAATAACTGACTGAACACAGAGGAAATAGAGAATATTAGACATTAATGTAAGGGACATAAGGAAGACATGTAAAGATAATGATAACATGTTTATTCGAATCAAACATTTTTTGACTAAAATTGTATCACGGATTGTCTTTGTTCCCACTCTAGGCCTAAAAATCTGTATAACAAGTGGGCGGAGTGTCTCCACGGACTCTTTTTCAATAGGCATGGTTTCTTACATTATAACTCGCCTTTTATTAGTGTTGCAGCGGACTAATAAATCTACGTAAGTTTCTATCATCATAAACTAAACATACTTGATACATGTATCTTTCTACTGTTGCGAAACGACTACCGTGTCATGTTGGACTTGGTAAGAAAGAAATAACTCTTTCGTTCTCGACACGACACGTTCGCTTCTCGGACGCGTTGCATAAATTATGTTCACGAATTGTTGGTAAAAATTTGTCAAACTTTCATAATGAATTTGTTCAAGTACAAATTATGTTGTATCGCGAATCTGTTTTTTTTATTACAAATTGTGCGCAATAATTATGGCCCCGTGTCATTTCACGCAACAAACTTTAAATTCACTCACTAAAGACTTTTGTCTTTTTCGAGATAGGATTCACTAACAAGAATTCTTTAAGTTCAGAAGTCTTTGTGTGTCGCAACCACTGTTTTGGCCACAGCTCTGACCCACTAACGAACAAAAGCTTCTATTGCAGTTACAAAGGAAGGATTTCTACTAGAGAAAAGATTGCTCGTCCCGGGTTTACGTGGGAGTTTTTAAAGGATTATGAGATCATATTACTTTTAAGTTAATAAAACGAACGGCAAGGTATCATAATTTGATCGCTGCCAGATTTATGACTTTTAACATAGTAATTCAATTTCCATAGTGTTGCTTTCAACATTGTTTACAATATGGCTCCCCTTTAGGCATGTTGAATGTTCGAGTTCATACCTGGTTAGGACCAGTTGCAAAAAGAGCAGGTGCAGAGAAAAATGCGTCTTGGAATTCCACCGGATGCCTTCAATAGTATTTACAATGATGCAGGCGATTGTATAGTACAATAAGAGCAATATTTTTACCAGCTATAGTGTCGGGATGGACGAGCAAATTATGAGCTTATAACTCACCTGTCGGGTCCAGGCATGGCTGGAAAATTACAACTTTTAAAAGGTGCGGTGAGCACCTGTTAACTGCAATTATGTTAACTGCGACGTCACATGCAGTTGAGTACTTACCTCCTATTTTTAATAAGTACTTAAATGTTAAGAAAAAAACATTATTAAAAATAGCAAAAACGACACTCCTGTTTTTGCTAGTAAGCTTTAACATACCCAGGTTTTAAGTTTTTTTATACTTTTACTTTTATATACTTTCATATTTTTTTTTATTGTATTATTATAAAAGCTGATAAGAACTTCCTACGACTAGATCTAGAAGTTCGGGGTCTGTGGCTTTAAAATACAAAATAAGAGCTGAAAGATATCATATAGCATCGCCGCAATGTTACCGAATATAAATGGGACCTACCATTGTAGAAAAATGAGTGATAGAAAGAATAGTTCGTGGGTTTGGACTTTACCCACAATGCTAGATTGGACTGGGACTGGTCGAAACACTGCAATACGTGCCGCACTGCACCCTTATAAGAACGAGCCGAAACAAATGTTCCACGTTTTACATTCATTTGGCTAAATTTTAATAGCAAAAATTCAAGTCCTTAAAAAAAGATAAAATATAAGAATAAATGAGACCCGATTCGCCTGGGCAAAGTCTCCATTTGTTAGCTATTTGAAATAGCTTTACAAAGAAATCAGTACCCTGCCGAAGTGTTCATAATTTATTCTCTGTGAATCGTCACGAGTACTGTTGAGCTTTTTAGATCATTAGTAATATTTAGAGTAAGTTTGTTTTTGCCCCAGAACTAGTGATAACGATCTGATAGACATAAAACTCTTGAAAATCTTTTTTTTTTGTTTTAATAACTGGTGGTGTTCTCAGGCAAATCATTTTCAAGTTTGCAAACTGCTGTCGCTTCGCATTTCGTTTCACCGCATCACTACTGAATCATAAAGAAAGTGTTTTTGACTACAAAGTTTGGTGATT
This sequence comes from Perizoma flavofasciatum, assembly GCA_958496245.1. Taxonomy (NCBI): domain Eukaryota; kingdom Metazoa; phylum Arthropoda; class Insecta; order Lepidoptera; family Geometridae; genus Perizoma; species Perizoma flavofasciatum. The sequence goes on from OY292431.1 coordinate 9,214,922, forward strand.
TGTTTGAATAAATCACATAAGGCAATCATGCACATGGAGCTCTTTTCAGCTTAACGTACTTCTAGAAGCGAAAGACAAGTCTAGAAGCGCATGTTATAATTTTACTTGAACAACTATATTATTTTTTATTAAATACGAATATCGAAGTTGCCTCATAACTCTTAAGTTATCATTGGAAATCCTTCGAGCTACTTTTAGTTGGTGGATCCTATCAAACGCTACTCGCTAAACTTTGTCTCTTACTTCTAGGACTCAAGGTTATAAGTAACAGGGGGGGGTCCAATTTTTGCAACTATGAAACCTTAAATTTCATGGACGAGATCTTCAACCACTTTCGCCATTTGGCTAAGAAATGCTAAAAGCGCTTTAGCAGAAATGCTTTAATGGACAAAAGACCTAACTGATAATTGACGGTTTCATTGCCCCTTCTGCAGGGAATTCGTTCTTTTCTCACGATCTATGAGTAGTGATTGTTTTTATTGGATGATTGTCATGTCACAATATAACGAGTCTGGTTGGAGAAAAAAAGTATTTTTTTTACAAAATTTTAAAACCATCACGCATTTTAGCGTCACCTAGTAACGTGTGACGTTAAAACCTATTCAGGAATATTTTGAAATAGTTCAAGAAAATAACAAAAAACGTCATGACAATCAGTTTTCAGTCCCTCACCTTGTAGCACCTAGTGGCGATTAAATCTTTCCAAGAATCTTGCCTTTGAAATCATACAAAAACGATTGCAGTAAAACTGCATTTCAAACGTAGGTTCCGTTTCGGAAATAAATGGTACCTAACAGACAGACAAAACCTCAAGACACCTCTTACGACAGGGGCATTCCCTATGTGTGTTTATAAAAAAAATGAGCATATCAGTCATGTAGTTCTCATAAATACAAGCTCTGCTTAGTTTGGGGCTAGATAATGTTGTGTGAAAAATTACCAGCATTATTTATATTATTTATATACACCTTTCGTCGCGTGTAAAAATTATACTATGCATACTAATGCATAGCCAAATCGGCAACATCAACAGCCAATGTTTGCTTTAATTTTTATTTGGACATGCCTCACATAAATGTAAATTGTACGTAAGGGATGCGCTTAGAAAGCTGCCTAACTTTACAGCTACGTAGAAAGGAGTCGTCTCTCAATTCAAATCGTAGCGTCTGTGAAGAATAGAGGCTCTCAGTATGCTAAAGGAAAAGTTTTTACTTAGTAAGTGTCGTTTGGGAATAAGTGGGCGAGCACTAGGCACTTGTAACTTTTTTGAAACAGTATCTGTAGTTTAAAATACGAAAAATGTGTGGTTTTCTTACTTTTGTTGATTTAAAAACGAGCTAATGAGGTAATCTGGGTCCTAATAAGTATGTAACAAACCCTCCCCCCCATGCCGGAAGCACGAAGCATGTACAACCATTGGAAAGATATAAACCATCTATAATATATAGCTATATAGCTATATATAGCTGATTAGCTTGCCCGTATTGTTGACGTTAAAGTATCGACAGATCGAAAGCAAACAAGTAAGTTATTTCGGAACATCCATCGATACTCTTGTGTACCGAGGTGCACAAATAAATGGGACCTTGAGTTTTCTTTATTCTTATTCTGTAACCTTGGGAGGTGAAAAGCGTTCATGCATTAAGTTTTCCTTTGATTGCATATAAGGATCAAGTTAGACTCACCCTCAAATTCGCAGCCGCGCATTTTAGCTTATAACTTTGATAAACATATACGAGTATGTATCTACCTACCACTCGTACCTTATCGATAGTTTTATTTTATTTAAAACTAGCTTGTGCCCACGCAGAAGCGTGGTATGTTGATAAAAGTAGCGTATGACCGTCTTCAGGCTACAAACGATGTCCATATCAAATTTCATCACAAACGGCTCAGCAGTTCAGCCGTGAAACATATACCTAGGTATAGATATTTCCGATATAATTTTATTGACTTAATTGATACTTATCGTTATAATATTATGGCCAAATTTTTTTTTTCTTCCGTAACCTGTCTCACTGGGCTTAGGTCTCCTTTTCCAACACTACATTCCCTATCATTTCACTTCGCTGTAAGCCTATTAGATTTTTATTTGTTTTATTAAAATCTTACGGCCCTTTTATAAATGACAGTTCGTTAATAAGACGTTCACATTTAGAATGTGATTTCATACATATCCTCAAAAAGATTAGGTTACATTGTAATTAACGATAACGCACGCAATAGCAAAAAAAATGTTCCGTCAAAAACGAATGCCTTTCACACGGCGACAAGTCAATTCGTCGCGAAGATTCGTCTGATTGGATTCATATTTTTTGGATCGTGTTAATACGGTCATAGGGCCACTAAAATTATTGTAAATTACGATCCGACGAAAATAATAGATTCGAGAATAGACTCTTACGATTTCATTGGCTCAGTTGCTTTTGGGGAGCTAAGTAGGTATTTCTACATATAAAAACAGCTGATTGAGCTGGTGAACATTAAGTGAATCAGGCTAACTGATACTGTTTTAGAAAAATAAAAATGAAATCATTCACTTCTTTACTTATAAAGATTTTTAAACAGCTGTTTAGCTGTACAGTGTTTTGTTCCATTTTATTCCATTGAATTTGAAATTACACATATCAAAAAGAGATAAAACAGTGTTCAGTCGATAAACTGTTTAAAAATTGGTATAAGTTAGGGGTGAACCATAACTTCCCTAAGAAAAGGTTCTCTTATTAAATTGACACACCCTATATAAATATGACATTATTTTAAGCTCAGATAAGCAGATCAGTAGCTTTGCGGGTGGGTGTAAATAGCAGACCTTTGCAACCCTATTCAGTGTCACATTATTCACACAGAATTAAACACTACACAAGCATTTATCCTATAAATACGAAAGGGATAACCATTTTCAATAAGTAGGTAGGCAGGTACTTGTTTTTTAGCTTGTTATAATTGAAATTTCACCTAGACCTACACCTAAGTTTATTTTGTACATTCATACAATACACAACAAGAATGTCAAGGAAAATTGAACTTTTTACTTTAAATTGTGAGAAAAATTCTTTTGAATAAACATGCCATTGTTGTTTTATCTGTGTGAGAAATTATCTGAGTGACTTCATGCAATCTTATCAAGGGTTTATCACAAGAGAGCGCTATCACATGAATGCATGTTGACATGATGGAGAATTTCCTGTACAAACATGACAAGTATATTACAACCCGTCCTGCTCCAATACACTAACTCAGATGTCCATCCAGAGCATTGTCAGAGCATGACAGCGTTATAATTCTATTATTATAATAATAATAGAAGAGTGTGTATTGCACACTCATAATCTTGTACCTCTTACCTAGACTTCATGTTTTAAGTGTGTAATACACACGGGGCACTATAATATATAGGTGATTTGTGTATTATCTGGGTGAAATAATAAATATTAAATTATATCTTATAAAATCCTACTTCTTATCCTACTAATATTATAACCTTGATAGTTTGTGAGGATGGATGTTTGTTACTCTTTCATGCAAAAACTACTGAACGGATTTTGACGATACTCTATAGTAATATAGTTTATACATCAGAACAACACATAGGCTTCTTTTTATCTGGGTACCACGCGGGCGAAGCCATGGGTAGAAGCTAGTAGTAAATAATTATAATATGTTAAGAAGTTCCTCTTGACTACATGTAGGCAGCATAACACTCCAATGACATTCATAGATTTGGAAGCCCTGTCAGAGGATTACTAGATGTTCAAAAGAATTGTCATGAAGACCATTGGTTTTGTTATTTTGTAATAATAATACAAAACAAAATAACGAACACCTTACTAAAAATGAAATGCGACAACCTAAGGATGATGGTGGGCATCATCACGGGACACTGTGATCTGAATCACCATCTCCTTAAGACAGAGGCCACAGACAGTGGACTCTGTCGAGGTTGTCTCCAGGTTTATTCAACCTGTGTGTGACTGTGGAGCATGTGGTAATACACTGCACCGCCACAAATGAAGTCAGGTCGAAGACGGGACTGCTAGAGCCCATCAACTCATGCTCTCCGTCATCATTAACTGACAAGAGGTCAGGGATACTAGAACTCTGCTGTCATCAACGCGGAGTCCTTCTCTGTTACTTCAAGGAGTTGGGCTGGTTTGGGTCAGGTTAGAAGGGGGATAATGCACAATACACCCCAATGTAGGATGTCAGTGCAGACCTTAGCTCCCCCACTTAGATGGTCTTCTAACCATTGATGTTCAACTTATAATAATGTAAAAATACTTGGACTCACCCGCTGTAGCTCCAAGGAGTGATTATAGCACCGCAAAAGTTTATCCACCAGCGGTTTGACTGCGCGCCAGGCTCGCTCCTGTGATATTCGCGACGGATCCGCTATAGCCTCCCGTATTTCCTTCCCAGCTCCTTTGTAACACTGTATCTCTTCTAAAATCTGCTCGGAGTCTAAAAGAACCCTCTGAACATCTTCGTAAACATTCCGCTCTGTGTCGGTGGGTGCGGCGTGCTCGAAGTCCAAAAATATATCGTACCGCGGTGAGGAACAGCAATTTGACTCGTCACGGGACAAAAGACTGAGTAGTTTCCCCATTTTACGTGAACTACAAAGAAAACAGCGTAGGGAACGTTTTAATTTGCTAGTAACACTGCATTTCCTGATAAAAAGCTGGCGCTTATAGCTCTTCTCGTTTACTCAATACTGTTTGATTTTTTAAGTATCCCCTTTCTAAATTAATCTTGCGCTAAACTATACACTGATTAGACCATGCTTTTGAAATTACTTGAAAACGAAATTAAAATAGTCGAACATCGAATCAACCTCCACCCAACGATTACGATGGGGAACTGTCACTTTTGTGACTTTTGAAGTATTGTTTGACTTTATCGTTCGCTTTTTTTTTAACGGTCTGGATTCTTATACTTTTGCCCAATCTTGTTGTTGCTATGTCACTGTCGTCGCCTGGGATTACGAATACGTTTGGGGCCTTCGTCAGGATTGGCAAACGCGTTGGCTAATCACCTTGATCCAACGTCAAGAGGCCATACTCGTCAATGCTTGGATTGCTTGACAATGTTCATGTATGTTTGTACGCGATCGCCTTGGTGTCGGATTTTCGCGCAAATATCAAAGGAGTTCGTTCGTAGTTGCGTCGAGGTGCCCTCACATTTGACGATCATTCAGCATTTTTTTTTAAATCTGTGGTCGATCGTCGTCGTTTGCGAAGCGAAGACGAAGTGAGTGTAGCCATGAGTAGTTCGCGAACGAATGAAGTAAATGAAGTACTTCATACGTAAGATTGTCTTGTCATTTAGTTCACTACTCATTCTAATGTGTCTCTAGTTCGTTTAGTTCATTGAGTTTACGTGTCTTTTTACTTCAATGCTTCGTTTAGCATCACGCTCGACGAAGATAGAAAAAACGGTGTTCTATTGTATCAAAGACTATTCAACAACAGAAGCGAGAGTAAAGAGTGATAGCTGATATGGTCTCTCTTTCTAAGAACTTGCAATTAAACCAAACCCTTACGTCCTTGAGATAAAGTTCTTTGGTTCTTGCTAAACTAGATTGTTTACGTTTGTTTGGTTTTTTGATTATTAATATTTTGTTTGAGTAAGAAAGTACCTATTTTGCATTGTTTGAATTTAGTAAGTTATTTGCGATTATAAGTGCGTCGTGTTGCGCATGTTACGGGTCAGTTTTATATGCAACTAAAAAATAAGTTAAGTCGTTTCATTAATAACTTTGAAATACTAATCAGTTTAATTAACAAAAGTAAATTGTACATATCTCAATTTTTAAATACGTATTTATTATTATTATAAAAAAAAACATATTAAATTTACCTACCTATTTTATAGTAAAAATGTTTGCCCCTGGTTGACAGTCCTAAGCCTGTAAAGTACCTATGAAAGAAAATCGAGATATAAAAATAAAAACATTTCATAGTTCATAGCACTAAGAAATCAACTCATTTCTTCATTTCGTTCATCCATTCATAATTCTCTAAGAACTAAACGGTATACCTGAAGTAAATGAACTACAGTTCTAATTTGGTACCAACCGTTCCTAAATGAACTACTGAACTAAATCAATAAGTAGTTCACTTAGCCAAAAGATATACTTCATTCTTTTCTTTTTACTGAAACATTTCGCGCATGGCTAAGTGAGTGCGTAATGGCAGCAATTCGGTTGGTATCAAATTAGAACTGACTAGCCTAAAATGGCGTAAAATTGGATTTAGTCAACTTTGGTATTCAGAAGCGTCACAAGTTTATCCTAAATCTAAAGTGACAGCTCTTAAATCTCGTTAGTTACTCAACTTAGTAAAAAGGACGTACAACTGCCATTTTGCTATTCAGGTGTACAAAATTTAAGATGCGTATATTTAGAAACGTCAAGCTAAATTTAATCAACAAGTAAATAGGTGTTGACTAAGGTTAGAGAGTGTAAGTATTTGAGTGTTCTGTGATAAAGTTATCATGAAAAGCTGAAAATATGAGCCTATAGTTGTTGGACTTGTAGATTCTTCGGAAAGATTCTTTTGGTACCCATGGATTTGTGTATTCTTGCCATGTAACCATGGCAAAGGGCTAACTTGGTTAGGCAGGTGTTTTTACAAAATCACTGTTATTTTCAAGCAAAAACAAAACAAATACCTACGCTTCCGAACGTATTTCCCATGATCGAAATCCTCGGATACATGCTCAGCGAGTAGATATCTGAGAATACCAAGCAGGGGGTAGTCAGAGGCACGTCCAAACATTACATTTGACTCATGCCCGCGTTTTTGCAAGTAGTTAGCATTCCACGTGACAGATTGCAAGCCCATCGCCGCTCATTGGAGCACTAACTTATGGCACATAGCCCGTTATTATTTTTAGTATTAGTTATTCTACACTTTATACAAAAGCACAACTTTTGCTCTACGATTTTTGGAGTTTTACTTTTTCCTAAGAAAAAAGGTTGCTGAAAATCAGCATCTTAGTTTAATGACCTTTATGTACAGTTCTTGTATTCAAACCTTGTGTAGGTAGAGTGCTCACAAGATAACCCTGGGCGCGACTGACGGCGTACTTAATTTTTGGCGTAATAATTTTTCCTTCAATAAATTAAAAACAATCTATCGGTACTAAAACTATAAATCCAGAAAGAAGTTTATCAATTTCACATCCATTAGCCTGTCTGATTCGAAATATTTGTCTTAAATTTTTTCAATATGTACATACTTTGAGCCATTCTTCTTTCGTTACTTTTCTGAATGCCGCCTCAGGAATTGCAGCTATTTCGCTAGGAGCTTGAGCGACATTTTTCTCTTCAATGCGCCTTTTTACGATTGCCCAAATCTTTTCGATGGGATTTAAATCACAGTGGTAAGGCGGTAAACGCAGAACCTCATGTCCATGTTCATTTAGCATTTGTTATATTTCATACTGTGGGTCTTCTTTGTCTTTTGATTTAAATTTGGGTGACGGTGCGTTCGGAAATACCTAAAACAATATAACAACATTGCTTTATATAGGTACATTTTTATTACATGATTAACAAGAGGAAAGATACAAACAAATCGAGAAAATGCGGGGAGTTTTATTGTTATGGCAGCCCTAAAAAAACAAGGCACACAACACTCTCTCTGGGTGCCGTGATTACACCACCATGGAAAGCACAACCATAGAAAACACAACTATGGAATTTACGAGTATGTACCTCGTGTGTTCATAAGTCTTGAGACACAGTAAAACTAAAATACTTTTGGAGCTAAGTTGAGTATTCATTTATTGGATATTAAAATTAAAACTACTGACATCTAGATCTGTATTTAAAAATAAATCATTCAAAATGGCCGCCTTTGCATTCAATGCAGGCCTTCAAACGCGTGCGCCATTCATCTATGGCGGCACGAATCTTTTCAATGGGAATCCGTTTCGATTCTTTAATAAGAGCTCGCTTGAGAGAATCCAGGTTTGGGTGAGACTTTCTGCATGCCCTCAGCTCCAATTCCGTCCATAAAGAATAATCCAAAGGATTCAAGTCAGGGCTTGACGAGGGCCAATCTTCGCTCCGAATGAAGCCTGGCAAATTGGCCTCCAGCCAACGTTGGGTAGTCTTAGCTTTATGGGAGGGAGCAGAGTACTGTTGGAAAACCCAGTATTTTCCAGCGAATAGCGTATCATTTAATGGTTTAACCACCGCTTCCAATATGTCGGTTTGGTAATTTTGTGCCTTCACCTTGATGCCTTGCTGGCAAAAATGAAGCGAAGTGACCCCCTCGTAGGAAACACCCCACCAAACCATCACACTTGCTGGATGATGAGTGCGCTGGACATTGCGTTGACGACGCTCGTTTAAATAATGCACTTTCCTTCGACTGTAGGCCTTTAGTTTAAGATCATATTTAAGTATCCTGTTCACCGATATTCGCGAAATGTTGGTCTGCAGAGCTAATTTCTTTTGAGTCCGGCAAGGGTTGCGACGAATTCTCTCCCTGATTACTTTGATGTTGGCGGGCGTCCTTACAGACCGCGGGCGGCCACATCTTCCACGGTCTTCTAAAGAGCCGGTCTCCTTGTACCTCTTTATGGTATAATACACAAAGTTCCGACTACATCCCAAACTTTGGATTTCACTAAAAACTTGCATTGGTTTTTTTCCTACTTGAAACAGTGAAATTACAGTCGCACGCAAATCTTTTGTTGGCGCCATTTTCACGGAGAATGAAACAAATATTCAAATGTATATGTTTTCTGATTCAAAACATTCGAAATTTAAAATTTTAAAAGTTTAAAAAAGGTTGCATGAATTACTTTCTTTTTAAATTAATTAAATAAGTTCGTCTCAAAACTTATGAACACACGAGGTATACTTTGGTCGCAATTCTAAGGTTGTGTTTTACAACCTACCTAACCTAATAATGCACACCCTGGGAAAACACGACCATGGAAAAGGCTGCCAAATGGCTTCCAATTCCCAGGTCGTGTTTTCCTTGGTTGTGTTTTCCATGGTTGGACATTTCCGACACATGTTGGGAATGTACAACCCTGGAAAACACAACCATGGAATTTGAAGCCAAATGACGTCATATCCTATGCTTCGTTTACACTCGCTCCCAATATACTCGACGCTCATTGGTCGAGAGTACGTCATATCGTTGAGCTCTCATTGGTCGATGCAAAGTAGTCGCATGACGAGGACGAGCCTCGTTTGCATTGAGCGAGTTCAACCAAGAGTTGCCATTGATTAGTTATACAAACAATAAGTTAATGTTGGCCTGAAAAATCCTTCCTAGGCAAATCCGTCTTGGATAGGTTAGGTTATTAGGTTTTTTTATTACCACTCAGAAAAGGAGGATTCAAAAATGTCCAGCATTATTTATTTATTTATTTAAAATCATATCAACACTTATGGCTAGTGTGTTTCTGCATTTAATGATTTCATCTATAGATGAAACTATAGTCACAGACTATAGTCTGTGGTACGTCTATAAAAATAGGATAGTACGATTTATACTCTGTAGTTGCATCTAAACGAAGCATGGGCTTTCAACCAATCACAGCAATGGTCACAAAATCCCGGGTTGTGTATTCCATGGCTGTACATTCCCGACACGTGTCGGGAAAGCGCAACCATGGAAAACACGGCCAGGAATTTGCAACCAAAATGGTCGCCAATTTCTGGCCGCGTTTTCCATGGTTGGACATTCCCAGCACGTGCCGGGAAAGCGCAACCAGGAATTTGCGACCAACATGGCTGTGCATTCCTGGCTGCGTAAGTCTGGTTTAGGGTGGTGGGCGATGATCGTGTGGGCACTCGCACGATGATCGTGGCAATCATAGGCGTCATATTCGCCTATGATTGTGGCGATCATGGCCGAAGGTCAAGAGGGAGCATTTGATTTTTGGCAGAATTTTATTGTGGGAGACTGTATTGTATGATCCTGGAAAACACAACCATGAAAAACACAACTCTGGAATGCACAGCCAGTATTCCGTGTACATGGGTTTGAGTTAACTGGATGTGCTTTTCATGGTCGTACAATACGCGCCGTACAAGCAAGATACATGACGGATTGCAGGTCCTTGGAATGACTATTGACGATTGGATTGTTCTATTTTGTTTGTCAAATCCCTAAGCCCTCACACGTCGATGTGAAGGAGTCTTGGTCGATGCGAAGGAGTCGTATGACACGTTTTCACTGTGTCAGTTCAGTATCTCCTAGTTTGTGGTCAGTTCTAATATTTTCAACCAAGAATCATTATGTTGATGTTGGTCTGAAAAATCCTTTCTGAACAGATCTGGCTAGGATAGGTTTAGGAATAGTGTACAGATAGTATAGGTACCTGCTTAGTTATTTGTGAGGTATATAATAGTAAAGGTACATACATAATCTACATGACAGCATAGCGTCTAGGTAGGTGTAAGTAGAATTGTTGTTGAAGGATAAAATAAAAATTGGTAGATACGGTACGCGCCACGAAAATAATCCTTTACTCCCTTGCGGCGGCAATGCTGCACAACCCATACCGTGTGACACGCTTGGTATTCATTACCAGTGGCTCAGACTAATACTTACTAATTAAACGAGACCAGCGGTTCGAGATGCCATAAACCTTCTAGCACAGAACAGAACTTTTATGCTGAGTTTTACAACATGCTAATTTGTTCATAGGTTTTAGTCTGCGTTAGCATCTCTAAAAAAAATGTGGAACATGTCAAGTCGGTAATCGAATCGTCCAGGTTTCAAAGCATAGGTAATAGTCGATTTGGTTACAGATTCTAAATATTTATAATAGTTAAATAGGTACCTACCTATTGTGCTAAGGCCTAAATCATTTGGTCTGAAACGATGAACGTTTCTTATTATATTTGAATGGAATTCTGAGTTTCTCGAACTTTTTGTATAAAAATCTCATAGGTGAACCTAACGGGCACATTGAGTAATTCAGATTTTCATATCAAAAACTCCTGGTATCTATGTAAGTTGTCGAAACGGTCATCGTTTCGACAAGTTTATTGCGTATTTGTAACTCAGTATAAAGGCTCAGTTTAGGGATACTACGTGTATCTGTTCGAGCGGAAACATTGTAAAATTCATGGTAGGCACCTACTTAAAAAGCTGAGGGATTCATTTTGTGGCGCGGACTCCTACCTAAATGTAATTAATATTTTAGGCATTAGTTTTATTTAGGTACCTACTTATTCATTATCAGTGTATAACATCGACACATTGCCATTAAACATAGGTACGATTTACAAATAAAATGTATTAGCTAGATATTTATTTTCTATTTACAAAAAATCATTTTCGTCTTTTGATACACGCATTCTTCTCTTTTGGGAAGGTGAGTCTTCAAGTTTGTTCCACCAGCCACCATCAAAATCAGGATTCGTAAGCAGTTAGTTGCGAAATAAGATTTTATGAACTATTATTATTAAGTGGATTCACTACCTAGGTATTATTTGATTTTTAATCGCTTGTTCCTACCAGAAAATTATGAAAAAAGGAACAATTTTTTCCTACGTTACTGAAATTGATTGCATATAAGTACTTAAAAGTTTTCCTTAATCACCATCCCAAAAGCCTTTTAGTGAGCAGAGATATATTTTCTAGTGTTATTTTAGTAAATGCTTAGGTATTTTTTTTATCGCAAAGTGAATATCCAAGCCATTTGTATAAAACATTATCTACAGATCAATATTAGTTACTTAAGTATAGAAATGGACAGAGCAAGACAAAATAAAGAAACCGATTAACTTCAAATTAATTTGAAACTTATAACAATATCGATCGTATATTTTTAAAGATCAGTCTAACATTCGATAAAAATTTATACAACTTTTCTAACATTCAATACCTATTCATTAAGGCTATGGCCAAACAATCAGGCCTCAAGTACTTTTCATATCAGGAACATAAAAGTATGTACATACCTACTCAGAAATAATTATAAATATTTTAATACAATAGTCCCAAGGTACGTTTATTCCAATTGTGCAATTATGTTACTGTACGTCAGATTAAATAATATTCTATAGGCCTTATTAAGGTACAATTTTATTTAGGAGTTCGTATAATATCTGAAGGAATACCTCTGAATCACCCCAAAAGGGAATAAACTTTTTCAGTTATTTTGCTTTTACAACATTATCCCATAGAAGAGTGATTATTTGGCAAATATGTAGTTAATGGGGCATCCTGTAGGATTGAGAGGGTTGATAGAGGGAGACACAACAACAACCAATATAAATATAACATCTATCTACCACTTATCTACACTTACTACTAGTCTTAGTGTTTTTGGTGTAAAGATCCGTCTTAATTTTACTTAACTATAAGTCTCTCGATGGAGTTTATCTTTTAGTGTTTGGCTCTACAAAGTAGAATTACGCAAATACGTACATGGAGCGGAAATATCGCCTTTTCTACAATACAAATCTCTGTTTCAATACCTAGCGTTTTTGTGTTTGATAATGTCTTTAAACTCATTACCACAGTAAGGTGAGATTGTAATAATTTTGTTTTATGTATTTTAGACTTGCAGGAATCCAGTTGAAATAGTATGAATAGATTGTTGGATTCAACTGTCATTGCATTTAATTTAGTTATGTTGCGAAATAAGAAAAATAAGTTCTTCTACCGCAACCAGTCCAGGCAAGAATATTTGACCAACAATTTGTATATTTCTGATGATTCATTCCAAAGCTGTGACATAGGATGGATAGCATTTTCGAGCAACGTGCTGACTGTGACCTACGGCATTGCCTATCGTAGTTGAATGTGACTAGGTGTGAGTCTTGCTATCCTCTAATAAATGCAATGCTAGATGTTGATAATGATGACGTGTGTTTATCGAAAGTATTTCAGTGCAGAGACAAGCAAGAACTTCTCAATAAACAGGTCTGAGTCTAAGGCTGCTATGTGGGCTGCACGTCCGACCAGCGCACTGGCTGTGTGAGGCAACGCGTGTTGCACGTCGTAGCGAACCACGGAGACGGTAGATGCTCGAGCTGCGAGTGGCGAAACCATGTTGTGCACCTGGAATTTAAAAATGGTCATTATTAAAATTTACAGTTTCTTAATTTTATAATGCTTTTCCAGCAGTGACCTTTTTACCAGCTGTATAGGTACCTAAATATATTGCTCGTGCGTCCGTGGAGACGCGAAACACTGAGTATTTATCGTTCGGTCGGAACCTGCTCCGACATTAGGACCACTGATATAAATTAAATATAAATATAAATTCTTTAACATAATCGTAATTCGCAACCACTCGCGTGTAGGGACGATAATCACTATCATCCTTACCATCCTTTGTAGGACTCTATATTTATTGTTTGCGCCTTTCAGGTTTTGACAGCTAACATAGGTACACCTCACGTAGGTATCTATATATTACATGGAAGTATATAAATGGTACCAGATCGCCATTTTTGTAATTATGGTGAAACAGATATGAGTAAAAGTGGTAAACTTGTCCACTTTTAGTTTTAAAATTTTCGCGATTAGATTATATAATTATAATTAATATACATAGTTTAATGGGTCTTTATCGCGTTTACCTTATTTATTATTTTCCCGACGTTTCGACCGTATTGCAACAGCCATGGACACGGGATGACACATCTCGTCATCCCGTTACCACGGCGGCGGTTGCAATTCAGTCAAAACGTCGGGAAAGTCATAAAAAAGCTAAACGCGATAAAGACCCGTCAAATTTATATTTATAATTTTGTCCACTTTTTCACTCTAAACCAGTCTTCCATGTAGATGATGATCGAAGATGATGTAGACAGAATGATCAACAGTGACCAGCAGTTATTCCCACCTCTGGGACTCGTCACCCCAAGGGAAATGGTGCGGATGATCCGGCACTTGAAAAACAAGAAAGCTCCTGGGTTCGACCTCATAACGGGTAGGTACAACAACTACATAGAAAAATAATAATCTTCTTATCACAACCTCTTTGGCGCAGTGGGTCACCTGAGACGCAGAAGGTTGTGGGTTCAATTACCGCCGCGGTACAAATATATGATCTGCAAATATTTGTCTCGGGTCTGGGTGTTTTCTATGTATAATATGTATGTATTTACAAAAAAATGTATTTAAGTAGTATATCACTCATGTAGTTCCCATAAAACAAGCTGTGCTTACTTCGGGCCTAGATGATGCTATGTGAAAAAAAAATGTCCAGTATTATTTAACAATGGTATGTAACGCAGTACTCAGAATACTATCCAAAGCTGTGGAAGATCTCGCAAATCTGTACAATTCCAGTTCATGTAGACCCATAATAATTCATGATACCCGATCATCAGTTCGGATTTCGCACCCAAACATACCTGCCGATGTTTTTTTAATCAGCCGATGGCAGATAAAAAAAAAAATATTTTCTTAGGGTCCTTGTTGCAACAATTCTGTCCTCATTTTGGAATATTATTTCATTTATTTATTAACTCTTTATTGCACATTTTATAAAAAGTGAACAATAGGCAGACTTAATGCTAAAGCATTTTCTACCAGCCAACCCAATTTGTAGTGATTGGCGGTAAGCGTACTACAATTTTTTACAAATTTTAAATACAATATTATTTTATTAATACGACTATTATACCACGTACTTTACTATTCTCCTGCTAACCAAATACTAATCCACGATAATTTCAGTTCCATAATTCTTTCCTTTGTAAAAACGGGCGTAGATAGGTATGTTTTATATACACAGTGATCTAGGGACAAGCTTTTCTAAAAAAATATCTACAAAAATTATTTCCTTTACAAAATCGTGTATACGTTGGTCGCAATCACAGTAAGCACGATTATGGTTCATGATCATGACGTTGCGATGATCATAATCATCAGAATTCACAACGAACGGTTCGCAATTTCAGATTTCTGTAAGGAAATTGTTTTTAGTTTTTCAATACGCATTATACTTACCATTTCCCTATACGCCTGTCCGAGGAGAGACGTATCCTTGGCAGCGGCCTTACAGAGCTCCAACCTTGCGGAGTGAAGAGGCACGTATCTGTCCTGGCCAGAGCCACAAAGCAGAATGTGCTTGAACTGATGCAGTTGGCTTCGCTCACTCAGACGGTAGAGGAAAGATCGGCGAGGGTCTGACGCATCCCGCAGCGATAGTTGCAGGAGTGATCCAGATTTCTTCCATTTTTGCATGAACCACATTCCTGAAATAAATTATCGAAATAGGTAGATACACATGCCTAACAATACTCTCAAAATTACTTTGTAAGGAGGTACATAGCTAAGTATTTTATTTTAGTTACTTTCACGATCATTAAACATATAATAAGTTTTATTACACGGGCCATAAATCTTATGATGATGGGCTTAATATTGAGCAATTGATTAAACCTGGCTCACATCTACCCGTGTGTTTTAAACAATTTGTGTAGAACATGCGTATCTTCCGCCGAGGCTGATGAGAACAACTCAAGACCGATCGTCAAGAACGAAACTGGGTATGTGTCAGACAATAGACTTATCTCCCCAGCAACAATAGCTGCTAAAGTACTTGACACCCTGATTGATGGTTACTTGGGGAATACGTTACAACTGTATGATGCCCAATTTGGGTTTCGGGCAGGTGTTTCGACTTAGTGCTATTTTACGCCTGAAGCACACTGTCAGGTACTATACTGATAAAAAAACCCGGTTCACGCTTGCTTCTTAGACCTTTCCAAAACGCAAAGGACACTTGACAAAATCGTACCACGGGAACTTGTTAATATGTCGATGTACTTGTAGGTATGCTAACCAACTGAATCGTGTTAGGCGGACTAATGAATATTCGGGAAAGCTGAGGCTGGAATGCAGAGTCAGGCAAGGTGGGCTGACATCCTTGAAGCTTTTTTACCTATTCGAGCTGATTGTTGAACTCAGCAACAGACATACCGGTTGTTCTATAGATGGCGTTATGGAGAACAATATAATTTACGCAGATGATAATTATGGTGTTGCTGAGTCCATCAACCAGTGGTCTGAGCAATCTTTTAAAGTCCTACGCTGTAAGGCACGGAATGATATCTATCGCGAAAAAGAGTTATTACAAGAGATAATATCTCTTGTAATTACTATTACCCCAGGCTCCAGAAAGTATATCTCCTATAAAAAAAGCTGAATAAGCTATACATGTAAAAGAGCTGAATATTGTAAAGATATTTAGGAATATTGGGTATATTATCACAGATCTCAAGGATGAATATGATATACAGATAACGTAGGGCGCTGGTGGCAATATGGTGGCTTGTAGGTTTGCTCTTTGTTCCATACCAGTAATAGTATAGCATTATAGCAGAGGCCACGAAATAGGCAATTGTACCGATGCATAATATAGTGTTTTTTTTTTAAATTATGTATGTAGTTTGGGGCTAGATGATGCTGTGTGAAAATGTCCAGCATTATTTATTTATTTATTTATTTATATTTATTACTCTTCTACCAATTTGAGATCTCTAACTTTTACTAGTGCTGTTGAATCATGGTGTTTAATTTTTCTTCAATACATTATTTTAAAAAAATACCGATGAATTTGCTAAAATTAATGCACACGCTATTGCAAAATGTTTAATGAAAACCAAGTGCCAAGTGGCCAGTGTGTATGTGACTTTTTATACATATTTCAATCTTTTTTTTGATCGATGAAGCGTATAATAAACGAATCAGCTACCTACGAATATTGTGAACCTAGTGTGGTAGCCAACCAACCAAAAGCACAAAATCAATTATTTTGTGTTTTCCAATGTAAGTACCTATTAGTTACGTTTTCGTATCATGTCTTTATTTTTTGAATGCATTTTGTATAAGTAGGTAGTGTGTTTAAAAACACTAAGCTCACATATCATTTCATCAAACAATACCTACTTAATTTTTGATGCTGTAAAAGATCTCTTAAACGTACAGAACATAAAAGTTTTAAATACGAACCCCATCTGGGTTTCGTATTTCAAAAACGTTTATGTAACCCTAGTCCACACTACCTGAGTTTGCCATTTGAGTAGTGATTTAATTACCCATCTCTATACGGGGCGGAGTATTCCAGTGTTGGGTACTCGATCTTGCCATTTTATCCTAATTATAGAGCTAAGTCATGTCATGTGGAATAAGTTCGTCGAATCGCTTTTATATATCGCCCAAAGGCACCAGGGACTCTGTGACGTAAAGGTGTAGAACTTAGTGGCGGATCTAGGATTTTGGTTAAGGCTTGACCCAGCTGATGTTAAACTTTATCCAGGACTTTAGTTTGGGAGGGGCTTGATTAAGCTAAGGTAGGTCTATCAAGGTAAACACTAAAACAGTTTTGTTTGCCAGGGGAGACCCAAATGCTTTTGGGGGGGCTTGAGCCCCTTAGCTTCCCCCCTGAATCCGCTACTGTGTAGAACTATTTGCTAAAACACAATTACGTAAGTAGGTAATCTATTTTGTTAAGTTTTCCAAAGTTTTCAGGTAGAAATTGATGTATAGTACAAGGGACATAATATGTGGTTAGTGTAGTATACTAGGTCATTATTCATAAATGATGTGGGTAGGCATGTTTTCAATAAAGCAGTCTATACGTAACCATGGTCGTTTCACTACATGGTGACAGCGGTGGGACCGAAATATTTCGTGGCTCAATTGTAAAAAGTGCATAGTGACAAGTTAAATACGCAAATTCAATAAAAAGTGTTTGAAATATTAATAAACCATGGAACATGCACGTCCGCCGGCTGAATTATTGCTGGATGGAGGTCCGGCAAATCGGGCTGACGCGTGGCGAAAATGGCTCAAACAGTTTCAAGTATTTCTCAAGGCGTCGGGAGTTTGTAAAGAACCTAAGGATATGCAGGCCAGTTTATTGGTTAATCTAATTGGTCCAGAAGGTTACGACATTTTTTCACATTCAAATTTGAAAAAGAAAGTGACCGCGATGACATCGAAAAAATTATAGAAAAATACAACGGCCATTTTGGAACCAAACCCAATACTACGATGGTGAGATTTAAATTCTTTACAAGGAACCAAGAAGATGGTGAAAGTATCGACGAGTATGTGACAGCTTTAAAGCTCCTGAGCCAGCAGTGCGAATTCAATGACCTGGAGGACAGCTTGATTCGTGATCGCATCGTGTGTGGCGTGCGAGAAAGTACAGTGCGCGACAGGTTACTACGCAGCGATCAACTCACACTCGAGAAGGCTATCGTTATATGCCAATCGAACGAAATTTCCAATGAGGAGGGCCGTAAAATAGAAGGCGTGAAAAGTGAGGTGAAAGGCGCGTCGGTGGATAGTGTGTGGAGTTCGCGATGAACGTGGCGAGGCACGCGAGGCGGCGGTAGCGGCTGGGTGCAGCAGCGCTGGCGCGGGGGCGCTGGTGGCTGGCGCGGCCGCGGTGGAGGCGTCGGGGCGCGGGGCCCGCCGGCGAGCGGCAGCGGCGGTGCGGCCGCGGGGTCCTCGCAGCCTGCGCGTGATTATGCGTGCGTAGCGTGTTCAAATGCGTATTGTGATGGTGGATTCAGATGCCCGGCGAGGAATGTGAAGTGTTTTTTGTGTGGTAATAAAGGTCACTATCGGAGAATGTGTACAGTGAGTAGATCGAACAAGGTGTTCCAGGTGCAGGAGGAGAAAGAGGACGATCTGTATTTTATCTCCTCTGTGGGTGCTCCAAATGATTCGCGATCCGAGGACAAATGGTATGAGACTTTAGTACTTTCAAACAGTAGGATAAAGCATCTGTTTAAGTTAGATACGGGCGCCGATCTAAACGTTATCTCTAAAAATAACTACCTAAAGTTAGGTTTTACGTTGCATGATTTAAATCCGGTTAGACCGAAAGCTATGTCTTATTGTGGAGGTTTTCTGCCTATTGTAGGATCATGTGTTATAGAATGGATGTATAAAAACAAGCAGTACCATATAAACTTTGTTGTGTCTGATCACAATTGTGAAAGTATATTGGGAAAATTCACTATGGATGAAATGAAATTAGTGCAACGGGTATATAGTTTGGATATGAATAGCTACAGTGATCTGTTTCAAGGTCTCGGGCGGTTACCGGGGCATTATACGATACCTATTGATAAAGACGCGTCTCCGTGCATCTGCCCGGTCAGGAAAATACCTATCAGTTTGAGAGGAAAATTACAGATGGAACTTGAGCGCATGGAGGAGTTGGGTGTGATAAGGAAGGTGACTCACCCCACTCCTTGGGTGAATGCTATTGTAGTAGCAGCTAAAAAAGACGGTAATATCAGAGTTTGTTTAGATCCGCGGCCTCTGAATAAAGTTATACGTCGTCAACATTTTCCTTTGCCTACCTTAATGGAAATAGCTACCTAGTTAAATGGGGCTAGATATTTTAGTAAGCTTGATGCTCGATCTGGGTTCTGGATGATTGCGCTGGATGATGAGAGTGCTGACTTATGTACATTTGGAACACCATACGGAAGGTTTCAGTACTTACGTCTCCCGTATGGAATTAACTCTGCTTCAGAAGTGTTTCATTCCAGAGTAAAACAGCTGCTTGAAGGTCTAGAAGGTGTTGACTCATTTATTGATGATATTATTGTTTGGGGCGCGAATGAGAATCAGCATGATGATCGTTTGAAAGGACTAATGGATAGAGCCAGGGAAGTGGGTATTAAGTTTAATCGTGAGAAATGTGAGTTCAAGGTCTCTGAGGTAACGTATCTGGGGCACAGGTTTAATGCCGATGGAATGAAAATAGATGACAGTAAGTTAAAAGCCATTCAGGAAATGCCATGTCCACAAAATAGACAAGAATTAGAAAGATTTCTAGGGATGGTGAATTTTCTTTGTAAATTTATTCCTAACTTTTCCGAAAAGGCCACCCCTCTTAGAAATTTATTAAAGAAAAACAATGAATGGCAATGGGGGCCATGTGAAGATGAAGTAGTGAAAAAGTTAAAGGCTGACTTGTGTAGCGCGCCAGTGCTGACATTATTCGCAGCAAACGAGCCTGCCGTCGTGTCAGTCGATGCCAGCTCACACGCGCTCGTGGCAGTGCTGCTGCAAAATAGTCGTCCAGTAGAATTTGCTTCCCTCACCCTAACTGAAACTCAACAGCGATATGCACAAATTGAGAAAGAAATGCTGGCTATCGTATTCGCACTCGAAAGATTTCACCAGTATGTATACGGAAAGAGTGATGTGCTTGTAGAAACCGACCACAAACCGTTAGAATCGCTCTTTAAAAAGTCATTGAATGCAGTTCCAGCTAGGTTGCAGCGTATGATGCTCCGGGTCCAAAGATACGATATCTGTGTAATTTATAAGCCAGGAAAATATATGTATGTGGCGGATGCACTTTCGCGAGCTCCGCTTCCAGAACTGATGCATGAAAGAGTATCAGAGGAAGTGCAGAGTCAGTCCTGCTTCTTAATTAAAAATGTGTCATTTAGTGATGAAAAAATTAATTTAGTGAGGGAACACACTAAAATAGATGTAACGTGTCAGTTGCTTATACGTAACATTAAGGATGGTTGGCCGTTAAACAAGTATGAAACTGATGAAAGAGTGCGGTCATTATGGGATCATAGGGATGTCCTCGAATATTACGATGGTGTGTTATTTAAAAGTGATTTAGTATTTATTCCTGAAAAGCTTCGTCCTGACATGATATCAAGAGTGCATGAAGGGCATTTAGGTATAGATAAATGTAAAAGACGCGCGCGCGAAGTGATGTACTGGCCCGGCATGTCACACGACATCGAGCGTGCCGTGCGGCGGTGTCGAGTGTGCGCGCGGCACGCCGCGATGCCACAGCGAGAGCCGCTGATTTCTCATGAAATACCTAGTCTACCGTGGATTAAAATCGGTTCAGATATATTTGAGTGTAAAAAAAAATATTTTCTAATACTAGTAGATTATTTTTCAAACTATGTTGAGGTCTGTCCGTTGACTACTATAACTTCTAAAAGCGTAATTAAGGCCATGAAAGATCAATTCGCGCGTCACGGCATACCACAGGAACTGATTACGGACAACGGTCCAGCATACGCCTCGAAAGAATTTCAATGTTTCGTCAAGTCTTGGGCTTTCAATCACAACACGTCGTCACCAAACTACGCCCAATCGAATGGGCGTGCAGAGCGCGCTGTGCGTACGATTAAAACCCTATTGAAGAAGTCGCTGGATGATGGTTCCGACTTTTATATAAGTCTATTAAACTACAGAACTGCTCCGAGGGACGGTATTGCAAGTCCGGCGGAACTTCTTATGAGTAGAAAACTTAACACGCGCCTACCGGTGCATCTTAGTAAATTAAATCCGGCCAGGGACAATACTGCAGATTATCAAAATATAATGAGCAAGCAAGCCAGTGCGAAGTCCCGTTATGATGCTGGTTCACGGGAATTACCTGCTCTCAATACAGGTGACGAAGTTATAGTTGTGGAGGGGGGTAAAAGGCGCGAAGCACAAGTCACGGGTCGCGCAACTCAACCGCGTTCTTACTTTGTAAAGGATGACTCAGGCAGGGTGTATCGGCGTAATCGTAGACATTTACTAAGAATAAACACCACTTCAACTAACGAAATAATGTTGCATAATGATGATGATGATGAAAAGTGTGAAAGTGATGATAGCGTGAACAATGATCCCATCGAGGAAATATCAAAATTAAATGATGTAGCACCAAGTGTAACAATTAGCAAGCTTGCTTTACATCCATCTGAACATGTTGATATCGAGCCTATAGGGTCAACGGAGCGAACTGAAAGGGTGGCTGCACGTGAGGCAAAGAAAAGGATTCACTTACAAAAATAGATAACAATCTGCACATCTCTAACTGTATGCTAGGTGCACAATACCTATCTGCTATTTTAAATATAAGTAGTAATTAATTTAACCTAAATAAAGTCTTCAAGAAACAAAATGATATCAATTATTGTTTATAAAAATGCATGTTTGATTTAATTTGCTATAAAAATATACTATTGTAAAAATATAATAGAAAAATGTTTATAGTGATGTGTTGCCTTAAGCTATATCTTATAAAATAAATATACCTATCTTAGTCTAACTTATTTAACTAAAAGGGGGAAGATGTAGTATACTAGGTCATTATTCATAAATGATGTGGGTAGGCATGTTTTCAATAAAGCAGTCTATACGTAACCATGGTCGTTTCACTACAGTTAGGAAGACCTAACCACATATTATTATGTCCCTAGTACTATCGTTAGGTCATCGTTATAGATAAAGCCACACCATGTAACCTAACCTAAGAAAAAAAAGTATATTCGCTCAGAATAGCGAAGTACCTATCTACCCTAAGAGGTACCTTTATGTAAGTACCTATAAGTACTTAATTGATAGAGCACCGGACAACCGGTGGTGTAGTGGCCTATGACCCCACGTTCGACATGAAGTTTGTTGGTTGGAATCCGGTCTTTAGCAAATTTTAGTTGTTAAGTAAGTAACTAAGTAAATAAAATGGGTAGGTATTTGGCGAAAGAGAGAAGAGTTTTTTTATAAACATTTGTAGCTGGAATTGAACACTTATTACTTAGGTACCTACTACCTATTGAATATTTTTTTAAGCCTTGAAAAAGCCATGCACCATAGATTTTGACGTCCCGTACATAGAAGTTTTTTTCTAAATATGATTACTTTAACCCAAATTTATTTACGGTGCCTTAATAATAATAAATCCTTTAAAAATAAATCCGTTAGGTTTGAATAGGCCGTTAGGAAATAATCCTGTGAAACATCTATTATGAGCCGCCCCCGGAGATTCAACGCACCTGTTAGTAATCGATTACTGTAACCTATGGACGATTGCAATACCAGAGCTATCACTCGCGTGTTGAAAAGTCTCATTGTGTCAGTTATTTCACCGGCGCCCATACCCACAGACAACCAAGAACCGGATCATTGGCACTGCGAACATTACCTTGGCGACAGAAATAGGCAGAATAAACGTTGTTTCCTTACCAGCGTTGACGAGTCCGCTTGAGTTATATAGTGTACCAAGGTGTGGACCACTCAGTGAGAGGAATGTGTGCAGTTTTCCCAGGAAAGGCTTCATCTGAGGCCTGGCCAGTGCCGATCTGATGATGATAGTTCCTAGGGAGTGCCCGACGAAGCTGATTCGAGCCGGCTCGCTGGAATTCTGGATATGCGTCACGATCTCTTGGACAAGTCTGAAAAAGCCAAAGTAAAATCTTGCAATATAATTTTGTAATCATAGCATTAAAATTATCGTTGTTTATAATAATTTTAGCAGACGCAGACGTTAGTAGTAAATCTATAAATAAATTCAATAGAGCTGGTCATTTTTCACAGCATCATACCATCTAGCCCCAAAGTAAGCAGAGCTTGTGTTAGGGGAATTGTAGTTACATAGTCTTATATTTTTTTTTTAAATACGTTGGTACAGCCTACTACAATTAATAAACGCGACTGTTTGTGAAGATGGATGTTTGTAACTCTTTCACGCAAAAACTACAGAACCGATTTTGATGAAACTTTACAGTATCATTCTGATGTTTATGCTAATATACATCAGAATAACACATATTATACTACTTTTTATCCGGGTACCACGCGGGCAAAGCCGTGGGCAGAAGCTAGTAATATTATACGTAGCAAACACTCAGACCCGATATTATAGCTGTAATAATATCCTAAAATATAAATTTGTGTTATGACTACCTCGATGGAGCGGCGGGCGCGAAGCCGGCTGCGACGCAAGAGGTGCTTGTTCGTTCCCGCACGGGACAAATATTTGCATGTTCTGCTGATATTTGTTCTGGGTCTGGGTGTTGTTTTACCACCGTACACCGTACCGTAGTTCCTGATACCCACGACACAGGGAATCCTACTTTGGGGACTATGTATACGTTTGTTGGATGTTTATTTGTATTTTCTTTTTTCTATGAATGAGAATAAAAAGTATATTATAAAGTTACACCATCCTAATTTCTAAAATTTGTTGTATTTTTTATGTCGTGCTAAATAAATGTTTTCTATCTTTCTTTCTAATATGGTGAAAACAAATTATAGTTGCTCATGGATTATAGTAAAAACATCGATGAAGAATCCAGCTAAGTAGGTATATTAATTCATAAGATTTGGTAAAAAACTCATAAGATTTGGTCGGAATGCTGACCTGTCCGTCATAGTGTCAAAATCAGAAAAGGTGTCGCCTTGATTTCGCTCCGACATTAGAAAGTCCAGCCTCGCTCCAGGAAGGCCCAAATCTAGGTAAGTCTTGACCAGGCGAAGGTCTGCCGCGTTACCGTCCAAGCCGTGCACGCAGATAATAAGGTGCATTCCTGAAATTGAAATAACGGGCTGATGTCCCAACTCATACATGGTGATTATTGATAATGATATAGCCAGTCACAATATTGGTCGAAATGACATGAAAGAAAAATCATACTGAACATAATGAATATTTTTATTGATCGAGCATTAATAATAGCAAACAGAGCACATTTTAATTCAGTACAGTATTATATTTACAAGCATCCAATGCCATGCTATTGGTCGTGCGTGTTGGATATACTAGTTCATACGTAAGTATTTAGCACGTATTTAGCACGTAAGTGCTAAATTAACGACCGTTGATAGCCGGGAACGACAACATAATGTGCCCTTTGAACATAGTCTGAACCACAGAGGCCCTCCGTTAGTAAACGCTACAAGCTACTCACGGTAAGGAACATCAGAATATTCCACGGAGTTAAAAGATGCCTGCAACTTTAAGTCGACTCAAGTTCTTCATACCTTCCGGGTTGAACATGCGGTACTCGTCGCTGATGTGGAAGTACGGCAGGGAGCTCTCTACGGGAGGGAAGTCGGAGTAGATCGCACCAGGGTACTTCACGCTCTGACGGAACTCCTCTCGGCATTTTACGAAGAGACGCTCCGACTCCGCCAAGCCGAAGATGCTAACAAGGTTGCTTTCTCGTTGCTCTGAAACCATAGACGTATATACTCACAGCCAACATTTTTACAAACTCTTCTTGTATTCGTTTATTTGTCTTGCCGTGTGTTTTTGAAATACAATGGTCAGTAACCGCATCAGATACCTATTTGTGGTGGCCTTGCTTTGCTAAAGAAGTAGGTAAAAACTTGAAGCGAAAGAATTAGAACAGTGGATGGATTTAGCAAGCTCTAGGACGGTGATCTCTATTCATTTTTGTATGGTCCCCCAGTATGTACTCGTATGATCTCCACAAGTCTAATGATTCGTCTACTTTTTGGAAACTGGTTTTACCTTTGTTTCCGTTCTCGTTTCGATTAGCCAGCTCTCCCGTGCTCTGGCTTTTGTTGAGCGTGCTTGTGGCGGTAGAACTAGATAGATGCGGCCGCTGCTTTCGTCGCTCCATGATCCCTGATAAGCCAAGCAATGTTTGTCAAGCGTTAGTAGATATGTGTGGTGTTAATTGCAGAAGCTTTGCTGCATCGCATCGTGTTATTACGTGTGTTTATTTCCAGGACGACAGAAACTCTACAATGACTCTTCGCTTTGTAACAAAAGAGCTGTTCGAGTTTACCTGTTTTGTACGTACCTTCACAAACGTGGTATAAAGGGTTGTCCAGTTGCAGTGTTGAGAGTGGTTGCTTTCGTGGTGTTCTTGACGGTGTTGACGCTTTGCTACTCTGTCTGCTCAGCTTCGGAGATTTTGATGGTGGATCCTGTAATGAAAATAGTCAACACAACGAGATGTTTTGTGTTGTTTATTATTAGCCAATCGGTGTTAGGCCTTACTTTGAACTGGTCCGGAGGAGGAGGAGCATCTCTAAACTGCTGTGGAGGCGGCAAATGTTCATAATCATTGTCTCCAACGAAATGTGCCAAGTCAATTTCAGACCTCGCCTTGCTGTGGCGTTTTTGTGCGGCTGCGACAGGGCCAGGCGGACCAACGTGACTCTTGCAAGGTCTCCCACTGCTATCTACTGCCAGATTTAATATTTCAGCGGCAATCAACTTCTCCGTATATTGTATTCGATCTTTTAATTTGTTCTTATTTATGGAGCCACTTTTAGCAGCTGGTTGTGGCTTAGGAGCGATTTCTTTCCTAATATACGGATGCAGGTTGTCGCTGATCGTTTGCGATTTCTTCACAGTCCCTTCATTCGATTTCGAGGTTGAGCTGTAAGACTTACCTTGAACAGCGCTAAACGAATTATGTCTTTGATTAAGTTTCGGCTGAATTGGATCAGACATTTGCTGGAAACAGCTTACTGTACAGGTGTCAGAGTTGCACCCAGCATCTACGCCATTACTGTGCATCAACTTATTGTATTCACACTGACTGTCCGTGCATATAGAGTCACTACATATCGTACACTCTTCGCACACTTCCTTATCACAGCATTCTATTTTCTCGTTAGAGTTATTCTGAGCTACTTTCACGGCTAATTTTAGAAGCCGCTCTCTCAGCTGCTCGCCATTGAGCACGGTTCTTTTAAAATCGCTAATCGGTTCACCTTCAGGTTTTCGTATTTCTCTAGGGATTTCATAATCTTGATTTTTTGTTTTATTTGAAGTTTTCAAGATGGCTGAACTCGTAGGAGTGAAATTCTGGTTTAATTGACTGCTGACATTATCCGGAGACGAAGGACCCGAGCTGCGCCCACTCGACACCCAACCGCTTTGTTCGCTCAGACTTGAAGTTGAGCTACATCTGCTGCCTTTATCTTCTTTATTGGAGAAGTTCTCCGGTGGCAATATTTTGAAATCTTTGTCAGCTATATCGAGAGGAGGTGACTCGAAATCGGGCGGTGGTGCCAAGTTGGGCAGTGACTCAGAACCGAAAGTATTATTTATATTAGGTTCATCTAAAACAGATGCGGCACTTCGACAATGCCGTAATAATTCAGGTCCATGATCGAGACTATAGGGAACACTGGTTGAGGATTCCAGCCGTCTTAATTCAAAAGGAATACTTTCGTTACTTGACGATGATGCAGCTTCGGACATCAGTTGTGTCATCTTCTCTGAAGGTTTATGTTTGGAACGTTTTTCAGGTTTCCCACTGGACCTTCCATTTTTTGGCGTAGCAATGCCAGATTTAGGGGTTACTCTACCCGATTTGGGAGTCGCCAGCCCTGATCTCGGAGTGATACCTCCTGATTTTGGTGTTGCTTTACCAGATCTTGGCGCGCTCCTATCAGATTTAGGGGTGCTACGATCAGACTTTGAAGTATGCCGGTCAGATTTGCTATCTCTTGACCTTATCGAGTGGTGACTGCTCAGTGAATCTCTACTTGAGTTTATTTTAGTGCTATCTTTCGCACAACTACTTAACTTCGATTCTTTGGATCGGCTCTTCTTATGTCGCACTGAAGGCATAGTGGAATGCGGGGTAGACGGTGGGGTTTTCGAGTACGTTGACTTTGATGTCCCATCACTACTTCTATCTAAAGTCATCACAAATCCACTGTCGTCACTACTTTTACTTGATTTCTTCTGGTGGTAGTTTTGAATCAGACTTCCTGTGTTAAAATCATAGCTCCAGTCTCCTTTTTGTAGATAATAATTAAGTTCATGTCTCAGCTGATTTCTAGCTGCTTCGATATCTCCGATGTGTTGATTTTCCATGTTATTTTGCTGAAACACATGTGTCGAGTTCGATCTATGAACGTGTTTATTAGAATTTAAGTTATTATGATCAGTCACTTGAGTTTTACCACTAACCGGTGGGTAAGAATTACGCGGAGGCAACATAGGACGGGGTAAATTTACACTGTAGCCTCTTTGAAACTCTAATGGATTACGAATTACATTGTTCACTTGCATATTACCCTGATTACCGAATGTGTAGCCGTACACCTGGTTAGGATTGGACTTCATCACTGCGTCGTACTTATATCCTACGTTATGAAACACTTCATTGTTCATCGCGTGTGGTTGTAGGAGGCTGCATGGGTTTTTATATTTCTCCCTAAATTCACTTATGTTTCTCCTGTAGTCATCCCCTTTGTTCCCACACCGGGTGGTCGTGCTTGTTGGGTACGCGGTAGTCGTCACGCTTCTAGGCAGAGTGGTTGGTTTCATTCTATGCGGTGGTGGAACAAAAGGCTTAGGAGGATAGTTGACGGAGGAGTTTGAACCATTTCGAACAGGCTTTGTGAGCGTCGGTGCATTACTGGTTGGGGTCATCTGAGACACTCGCAGTTGATCTAAGGACTTGCTATGCCTGGCAGGTAAAGTGCTTACCCCGCTGGTGATGACGTGTTTCTGGCGGAAAACTTCATTGGGATCTGATTTGTCTTTTCCGATACGAGAAATATTGGTGTTGCTTTTCGAAGCGCTGATATCTAGTAACGTGGAGGCGGAGTACCTCGACATTGACTGACCCTGTTGGATTGAACACGAAGCAAAGGCGTTGTTTGCAGGAAGCTGAATTTCACTGATTTGGTTATTCTGTACAATGTATCTATTTCTGCTGGTTAGTTCGAGCTGCTTGTTGTGAGGCTTTGTCATTTCTACTACATTTTGTTTTACCAATGATCTTTTTGGAGATCCTCGGGTAGATTTCTGTGGGGCTAATGTGAGCGTTGCTTGGACGACATTGGAGTTAGATTTGTTGGGGGTGTTAAACTGCGGTTCGAGGACGTCTATGATAGTTTTGGGGAGAGTGAGTGTGACGCGTGAGGCTTCAGATGACGGTCTTCTGGAATCCATGAGAGAGCTGACACTGCAGGCACAGTCGTCGATGGCGTCCGAACATAAAAATGGATCTGTGAAAAAAGCCCATGATTAGGTTCCTACACCAATCCTTTTCAGATTGATGAGTTATTAGCAAGGAAAATAGGTACTTACCACTTCCAGATTTGCTTCCACTGGAGTTCAGAAATGAGCGACGTCGCGCAAACTCAGCAGTATCTTGATACCTAAATAACAACTATTATCAATAAGTAATGTACGAGTTAAGTTACTTCTGAGTAGACTTTCTAAGCTGTCCAACTGTTTAGTAATCGATATCATCAGCGCATTATGATATGTTAATTAAGACTGATATTCAAACCGATTCTGTAGAAAAGCGAACGAATTCAACTAGGGTCCAGCTCACCTGTCTTCAAAGATAATAGGCATAATATGAGGGTCCCCATCTAGCGCGATGCAGTGCACCGGCAGTGGAGGCAGTAGCGCGAGGTATCGCGACCTCCGTGCCACTTCACCCACGCTCTGGTACGACTGGTAATTGCTGTCGTAGCAGCCGGCCAACGAATGCCGGGGGTTGTCCAGCACGAAGAAGCATTCTGCGAAGCGTTTGATGCTGAAAGGGCACAATTAATAATCTTCAAAGTAAATTGAAGTGTACCTTGTCATAATACTCGTATCTAACAATCCAAATTTTAAATCGTCATAAAAACTAGGGAAACTTCTTCCGATTTCTCACTTCCCCGCCTAAATTATAATTTATCCCTTTATGGTACTTTTGGATTTTTTAATTCTGACAGTTATACTATAAATTCCTATGTTCCAAAATATGTTTTTGTAGAGTAAATATTACAGCAGTAAACGTTTTTAAATTTGCCTTTAAAATGTTTTGACGCCAGTGCTATAAGTGTCGCGATAATGGTGTCGCAGGTGCCGTGACACTGGTGTCGCAGGTGCCGTGACACTGGTGTCCCAGATTTCGTGACACTGGCGTCATTAGTGTTTGAATATCTGACATTTCCGGTACTGTTACCTCAGTTGGTCCGATAGTATTTTGATCCACATAAGAAACAGGATCGAATGACATTAAAAATAGTTGTTCTGTAAATTACCCATTTTCTTGCTGACTGTATTTTTTTCCCGAAATCTGTGAATGCACGTCTCAATATCTTCAAAAGTAAAGGACATTCGGCTAGGAACATTTCCGTGTAGCTACAACGGTTAAGGCACCTACCCTTACTGTCCCGTCTCAAAATCCATATAATAATAGGTTCAACTCTGGAATAGGTCGTAAACGCGATCCAGAATTTTTTGCTGCATATGCGATTTAGTGCCATCTGGGGGTTGTATGGGTAGCATGGAGCTACAGACTCTTGGAAGTTGTTCATTCTCTGAAGAACCACATACTCTAGTCACTTGGGAGGGAGAGTTCCTCTGAAACCGCCATCACTCAGGTTCTAGGGTATGAGGAAGAATCCCCTAGCAAGCCGAGGTCCGTACCTAAGTGGTGCCCTTGTGCTAGTTGCCCCAACCTAACTTTTACAGGCTGAGCGTCTTCTGCGTAGCCCTGCGGCCTTGAAGCATTAAAATTTATTTAAAAAAAATATATGCAGAATTCGGAAAACTGAATTACCGCAGAGCATGATGCCTGGCTGCGAGTGCATGGTGGACGTGCGGTCGGTCCGCGGTATGGTGCAAGAAGGCACGCCATCGGAGCGTTACTTCGGCGCAGAGGCGCGCAATGTCGTGCGCTGCGCTCATTGCCCATTCCTCCTCTTCGCCGCAAGTACTCTTCTGAAAGTTCTGGGAATAGAAATAAAAATAATAGAACGGCTTGGATTAGGCTTAGTGTGAGCACCAAGGCAATCTTTGAGCTCGTCTTACCAAAAGGAAATGTACTTACTAACACTATGTGTCATATTTTATACAGGGTCATCACGCAAATACGTTACAACTTTTTTTTTTTTTTAGATCTGTCACGGTTTTAAAGGTGTGTATACTATAAACCAGTAATTGACACAAAGTATTGACTAACAATAGGTACGTCATTTAGAAAAATTCGTTGTTTTTTCCTATTGGTGATAGGCTTGCAAAGTGTCACACGGAATGTTAAACTATATTTTAAGGTACTATGCAAAAACATGGGCATGCTCTAAATATAATGTTTGGACGTGTGTCTGACTACTCCCTACTTTGGTGTCTGGGTGAATACGAGTGTTTCTACGCACTTTACACGTAGCCTGCAAATAGTAAGCATTTCATGTGACAGGTTGCAAACCCATCGCCGCTTATTGGAACACTAACCGATGGCACATGCCTTTAAACTTTTGGTTCTAGAGCATGCCGGTTTCCTAACAATGTTTTCCTTCACCGTTTAGTGCATGTGTTAATGAGTACATATTTTTTTTCAAATGAAAAAATCCATGGGTGCGAACTGAGTATGAAACCACAATCTCCGGATAGTCCCATATACCCCGATATAGTCGGGGTACCACCCATCAGACCAATACGGCGATATGGCGACTCACTGTCAGTCTAGCAGACAATAAAATTATGCTACGAGAATTGATCCCCCTCTGTTTCTAGTCTTACAAAGTCTTACAAACCATGAGTCCCTCATCAACAAGTATTTATAAGAAAGCCTACCTACCTCCTCAATGAAAAATATTATTGTACAGAAATAAAACATAATCTATCTATACTACTATAACCCTGAAGAAATTGTTTGTTTTTTGTTTGAATGCACTAATATTTGGAACTAACAGTTGAATTTGAAAAAAATATTATTGAATTTGATAGGTACCCCCAATTCTTGAGGAAGGTTATAGGCACGCTACGACTCAGTCACTTCGTTCTTTGTTTCAGATTTCTTGGACTCAACACTTTGAAGTTTTATATTTCCTAGATGAAATAAAAAGTGGTTAAAATCACCTCAAAAGATTTTAAGAGACATAAACCTAAACCTTAAAAACGTATCCCCCATTTTAAATGTACAGGAGTGCGCGAAAAAGTTACTCCTATATTTATATTTGATTGTTTTTGAACTATACTTATTCACGTAGTTTATAAGTCTATTTAATTCCGAACGATCCTTAAGATTTCAATTCAATAAGTAAAAACTTTTTAAGTCTCATTACAAAAAGTGGTCTAAACTCGAGTTCAACTCGATTTCTGTCAGAGCCACTTAACCAAGGTTTAAATACTTACCTTATCGAAAAAAGAATAATATATGGCAAAGCGACTAAGGTCTACAATTTAAATATAAAATAAAACCGCGGGATGTCCATTTGATTTACAAAACATTCAAAACAAAAAAAAATATACACATAATTTTTTGATAAGTCTCGGTGGCGAAGAAGAAGATAAGTCACTTACTTTTCCGAAATCGCTTAAATCCTTTATCCTTTGCGCGACTTCCCCTACAACGGAGTTCGAGGAAGGCTCTTCAGGAGTCAGCATGACACCAGTGGAACCACACACTGCCAAAGCACTCTGCAAACCTTCGAGAGACCCGAGAAGGATTCCACACACCTCAGCATGGACTTGTCTGGAACAAAATAATTAATCAACATATGAAACTACCTAGTCTATTTGGATCAGACGATTCACTTGATAATTGATAGAAAATATTTATTGTACTAATGTTTGATTTGTATTTTATGTTCATTCTCCATACTTACGTCTTTATATCATTCAGTAAGGCAATAACACCGTAACTATCTGAAATAGTTCTTTCTATCCTAAGGTTGTCTGGAGGAAATCTCTTTCAGTGATAAGGCTGCACATTGTGCATTTCTTTTGTTTTTGTTATTTTATTGTTTTTTGTATGTTGTACTGTAAAATGGAGTTATGCACAATAAAGAGTTTACCTATCTATCTATAGTTCGGAGAATTGACAACCGAAATTTGGAAATTTCTTCCGAGAACTGGGTTCTCGGTGACCACGAACCGGACATTGCGGTGTAGAAAGGCCTCCACCCGATGAATACCTCAAAGATTCAAAGTCGGTCGATTGAGGTAGCCCAAGATCGTTCTTCATGACACTCTTTGGAGAAGGTCTCTTTCATCAGTGGATTACTACAGGCTGTTGATGAAATATCATCGGTACTTGTGGGGTACGAAATTATAGGGAGTGGGCAATACTAGTTTCGCCGTACTCGGTTCGTGTCTTACCTAGCATGAGCGATCTTGCTAGAATTCCCGCCAGCGCATTTCCCAGTCGATCCGAAGAGGACATTCTCGAAACTACCCGAGTTGTTGAAGTTGCCTGCGCTTTTCATAAGCTTCCCCCACTGCTTGCTCGATCTTGGAGTGCTGAAAAAAGTTCGTGCTAGACAATTTGCATTTTTTCAATAGGAATCCCTCAACTTGTGAGGATGGATGTTTGTTACTCTTACACGCAAAAACTACTGAACGGATTTTGGTGAAACTTTACAGTAATATAGATTGTACATGAGAATAACACTAGAACTCCTTATGAAAGAGCTCGTCCAGGGAAGTATTACCTATTTCTGCCGTCAAGTAATTGTGCTCTAATTGCTGTGTTCTGAATTGAAGGATATGCCGAATATGAAGGTAGCGGTTGAAATTACAGGCACATGACACTTTTCACACGTTATGTCTCAGGGTCGGTAACGCGTGTGTGATAGATAGCTCTGGCGGTGCAAATGCCCATAGGTTACGGTATATGCATACCACAGGTGGAATAATTGCTCGTGTGCCACATTAGTATTATAAAAAACAGTGAATCGGTAGGAAACCCACTTCAAGCACACCATTAATTATTTTTTGTTAGAAGTTTTTTTACCATAGACATGTGAAAA
Organism: Perizoma flavofasciatum; assembly: GCA_958496245.1. Lineage (NCBI taxonomy): Eukaryota > Metazoa > Arthropoda > Insecta > Lepidoptera > Geometridae > Perizoma > Perizoma flavofasciatum. The sequence goes on from OY292431.1 coordinate 9,248,395, forward strand.
TTCTCAAGAAACCCATTGGTTTGAAAATGTAGCTAAAAAGTCAGCCTTTTATCATTGAACTAGCAGAGGAATACTTTTGTAGTATGACGACCTCTGTGGCGCAATGGGCGAAGGTCCGCCTGAGACGCAGAAGGTTGCGGGTTCAATTTGCCGCGGGACAAATGTTTGTATGATCTGTAAATATTTGTCTCGGGTCTGGGTGTTTTCTATGTATAATATGTATGTTTTTACAAAAAATGTATTAAAGTAGTATATCATCCATGTAGTTTCCATAACACAAGTTCTGCTTACTTTTGGGCTTAATAATGCTTCTGTGTGTATTATGTATAACCATCTCGTTTGTCAGTTTGTCTAGAAGAGATCAATTTTAGCGATAAAACCGCCCTTTGTATTTACTTTGGTGTGCAATGAGAGTATCTATTATATATCTATCTATCTTATAATAGGTTCATACGAGTACCCAATACCTACATAAAAGCTACTCACCAACTTTGCACATAATTCATGATACTTTTCCTTTAGCAGCATGAAAAACAGTCACTTAATCACATGAATTGAAAAACAAACAATTCATTACCATAATCCGTTGGGTATTCGTTAATACCTGGCTTTGTTAGGGGGTGAATTGAAATAGGGAAAAGTAGGACAGTGCTCTACCTGTCATAGCGGGCTTTCTAGAAAATGAAAGTTTTATTTGGAGAGCTTTCATTTCAGTGTTGATTCAAACAGTAATCTGCGGTATATTACTTTTGCTGTTGCTGGATTTTGTCATTGGAAAAACGATCCGTTTCCAGTATGATCTAGCATGGCATCAATGGCAAGAAATGCGTATTACCTCTTAGGCGATGGTAAGCACTATTTCCATCTCGTGTGCCGTAATCATGTGTGCCTGAGAAAACCTTGCCTACCAAGCAGGATTAGCTGCCTGATTCTTCTAGGCCTGCACGCGCGCGAGGAATAGACGTAAGTACTTATCCTACTACTATTATAAACGCGAAAGTTTGTGAGGATGGATGTTTGTTACTCTTTCACGCAAACAACTACTTAACGGATTTTGATGAAGCTTTGCAGTAATATAGCTTATACATCAGAATAACACATAGGCTACTTTTTATCCAGGTACCGCGCGGGCGAAGCTAGTACTTATTATTTTAAATTCTCTTGTTATAAGTTGAAGTTTCTAAATCATTTGTAATTCTTGTAATTTCAATGACTACGAAATTACATAAAAAAAACAGCTGAATTAACGCAATGTGATTAATAGAAATATAACCAGCTCCACTCACTTTATATAAGGTTGATGTAAAGCGACGAGACTTGCGTGTATGGTGATAGAGACGGAAGAGAGATGAAAGTAGTCGAAGAGGACCGGCAGGTGATAGTGAAGGCCCTGGGCAGGCTGGAAGTGCAGCTTCAGCACGCGGCAGGAGACGGGAGCGAGTGTGCTGGACTGAGCACCCTCGCTGCACCAGAGCTCCACGCCAAGGCTCCATTCTGCCCGTTCTAATGACTCTTTCAAGTTGCGGCTGTCGACTGAAAGAAGTTTTTTTGTCAGTCTTAAATACCAGCGATTACTAAAACGCGGAAAATACAAGCGCCCTCTACAGAACGGCGCACATCATCGCGCAGTGCACGACGCGACGTGGAGGGTTAGAGTAGTGATCACTCACCCTGATGAAGACTCTCGGAATGATTCGAAACTTAGTCAGTGCCTTCACCTAATGTACGGTACGTGAGAATCCCTGTTTTACAATATGAATGAGTTTCGAATACGGAAACGCTATACTTGAGATTCAATACTCAAATGTTGTTCAGTACTCTACTTTTATGTAGCCTTTTCCAATTTGTTGTTTTGTATCACCATCCTATTCCCGATAGATACCTTCACCTTCCTATTTTGTATTTTTTTGTCTTCGTGTCGAATAAATGCATTTCATTTCATATTTCTTTGTTGGGGTTGGAAAATTATGGCGCTATGTGCAATGTAAGTATAAAAATGTCATTTTCTTGAAACGTTTTGTATTCGGCGGTGAGCCAAGTAAATTTTGACATTGCATTAGTGGTACAGGGTGGGTACATAACCCGATTTCAGATGTCATGTACAGATGTTATGTTCCTGTTAGACTTGAAACAGGCATGAACTCCAAAATTTCAAATTACTAGCAATATTACGAAAAAATATATATTTGCTAATTCGATATTTTCATGAAACCTTGTTACTCTAACCTTTTTTCGGTATACTTAGTATCTTACTATCCTTCCTATAATATTACAAACGTGAAAGTTTATCAGGATGTTTGTTACTCTTTCACGCAAACACTACTGAGCGGATTTTGATGAAACTTTACAGTAATATAGCTTATACATCAGAATAACACATACGCTACTTTTTATCATGGTACCACACAGGCGAAGCCGTGAGCAGAAGCTAGTACACTATAATACATATTTTGATACGATCAATACACCGTGCTTATAGCTCCAGTAGTTTGTTGTGAGGCAAAAGGTGCGAGTTCTATTCCCGCTGCGGGACAAATGTTTACATGCTCTGCAGGTTTTGGTTCCGAGTCTGGGTGATGGTATCATGTTATTCGATACCCAGTTATCAGTTTCTGATACCCACGAACACGGAATCCTATAGTGTGGAGTCAGGACTTTATACGAGCTCACTTTGGGGCTAAATGTGTGAAATGTCCAGCGTTATAACATTTAAGGGGCAGAACTGCAAAACATTGCAACCCAAATTATATTCAAATTGAAAAACGCGACAGAAAACAATATAAGTAACAAATCGGCTGATCTAAAAACACGAATATTTGAAAAGCCTCGATACAAAAAATTGCCACGTACAAATCTTGTGATGAGGGAGTGTGAACTCTGAAATATGAGGGAGTATAAATCTTGTGATGAGGGAGTGTGAACACTGATATATGAGGGAGTATAAATCTTATGATGAGGAAGTGTGAACACTGAAATCGGTGCGAGAATATTTCAGGCCTTAATTACCTAAGAGATGAGCTCTAAAATGCACAATATCTCGCAAGGTGACCTCTTCGTTCCTATACATGATCTGGAAGGTTCTCGAGGCAGCCAGTCCGCCGATGAGCGACGCGTTGGCTGCTGGTCTGCCGGTCCTGGCTGCGTTGTTGCTGCTCGAGACAGAGGCTTCGATGTGGACGGGCACCTTCGGGGAGACGCGAAGACCAATTCGCACCTGGTACAACCTGCACGACAAATTAAAATATTAGTTATTAAAAGAATATGAACCTTACGTTACTTGTTAAGATTTCAAACAGTTGTTTTGCGAAATAGTGCTTTGTTTTCTTCTGTTGACTTTCAAATGGCATAATATGCCAGAAATAGAAAAGTACCCTCGTATTTATTTATTTAAAATAAGGAATACCAACACCTTAGGTATCTACACATTGTTTGTCTTAACGATTGGGATAAGTTCTGATAACCTAAGCCAATTGTACACAGCATTGACCAATTATTATATGAGATCTGTAAGAATAAACTTTAAATACTTAAATACTACTTAACCTATATCTATTATAGGTATAAAATATAATATTTAAATATAATTATATCTTAAACTAGGTAAACAGCTAATCATTAGGTTCATGCCGGAAATATTCTAGCACTTTAGGTACATTTGTAGGTTACAATGTTATCACTAAAGATATCAATAGATGGGATTTGTTTATTGATGAGATTGTACTGGTTATACACTAGCACAACAGGTGAATGCAAGCCCGTATTGGTATTGCAGTAGGGTATGTTGTTCATAATCACTCACTAACTTTGGCAGCGTGATAAAAGTTCTCTATCTCTGTCCTTTGTTAAGTGGACAAAGCTAGAGTTAGCATCCTGCTAAAGTTAATGAATGATTATGAATAAGAGGGTAAGTGCTTAAAAACAACTGTTTACCATTTAGTAAAGTCCGTTACTTATATGAAGTTTTATCCCGACCGAGAGTCATTCTACTACTTTTGTTTCGGCATCAACTTTTGTTTACGTCTTCTTGAAATTTGTTTATTTTAATTTATCGTCTTATTCACTCTAATGTTTATCGATTGAAACAAAGGGGCATGTTAGGCATTAGGGCAGTCATGAAGTCTAAATAGCAGCTGATTACAAACGATTTTAATTATTTTCCTGTAAAAACTTCTCATAAAAATACTTAATTTGTATGTATTTACAAAAAATAGTATATCAGCCATGTAGTTCCCATAACACAAGATCTGCTTACTTTGGATGTTGCGTGTAAAACGTCCAGCATTTTATACGGGCTTTTTTCGTCACGAGTATAAAAAAAAAACAAAACTCCGGTTCCCAACATCCTTGTCACACACTTAATTATCATTTAATCTGCGTCAAGTGTATCGACTGACAAATCTTTTTATGACCCAATTCATTTACACCTGGTGTGAGGATCCCGCCGACCCAAATCAGTTTATACCCGGCCCATTAACGAACCCTAAGCAATGAGGGCATGTGACGTATACCACGTAGGTAACTATATTATACATACATTTGTCCCGCGGCGGGAGTCGAACCCGCAACCTTCTGTGTCTTCGCCCATTACGCCACAGATGTCGTCGATATCTGTTTAGTAAAGTATAAAAAACAACCAAGAAGGAATTTATATAAATCCTACTACTATTATAAACGCGAAAGTTTTTGAGGATGGATGTTTGTTAATCTTTCACGCAAAAACTACTGAACATATTTTGATGAAACTTTACAGTAATATAGCTTTTACATCAGAATAACACATAGGCTACTTTTTAGCCGGGTACCTCGCGGGCGAAGCCATGGACAGAGGCTAGTATATTTTATATTTGCGGCAGGCCGGCCGGCCACGTATGTCACATCTCGTAAATGAAATGAAAAACATTTCTTTAGCACGACATTTTAAATTTAAGTCATGTTTTTATGTCTTTTAAAATTGATCATATCACGAGCATTCAATATAAATCGGAACACGGACCATTCACGAAACACGTGGTTGTCAATTACTTCTGAGCACGACCATCTTTTAGTCGTCTTTATTTCTATCGTAACTGGGTTACGCGTAGTAGAGTACGTCATTGGTTTACGAGCTTCTACACTCGTATGAGTTGTTTTCATTTCGGTCAAATAAACCTGTCAGTGGAGTGTTTGTTAATAATTTTATTGAACGAATTTTATTGCCTTTTTATTGTTTCTCAGACGTTACATTCGTATAACGAATATCCTACTACGCGAAAGTTTGTGAGGATGGTTTGTTACTCTTTTATGCAAAAACTACAGAACGGATTTTGATGAAACTCTACAGTAATATAGCTTATACATCAGAATAATACATAGGCTTTTATCCGGGTACCACGCGAGCGAAGCCGTGGGCAGAAGCTAGTAAGGTTATATATAAATTAGAGGAAAACATAGATTTAAGACCACAATATTTTACATTGTAATATTACTGTGACTTCTCTTTAGGGTGTCCTAAAGAGGTGTCTTCTCTTTAGGTTACTTACATTAAATCCCAGGCACATACATACCTAGGTACATAGACACGCGCAAAAAACTTGTCTCTCCGTTTTCGGGTAAAAAAAATTTACCTCAGATCAAATCAATCGATGTTTTAAGATACACGTGTTCATTTACAGTAAGGCGGCGCGACCGTTAACATTGCAACGATCGGTTTACACACAAAAAAGATAAAATTAGCTAAGCGCCCTGTACCGTGACCTTGTTAATTTGTAACACATATATGTTTGAAAAAATGTGTAGTTAAAAAAACACGATTTTTATTACGCACCAAAAATTATAAAAAGAATTCCACTATCCACCTCCTGGCTCCATCATCAGACTCCCTCGTTGCCAAACCCAATCTATTGGACTCGTCAAACGAATCATTATGAGCCCAAACTCAAGGCGTTTACTAGTAGCCACTAAAGAGTTCTACTATCCACCTCCTGGCTCCATCATCAGATCAGCTCCAATTATAGTATCGTCATCCAAACTACATATATATACAGACAAAGTTTGACAATTAGAAGTAAGTTAAATTTGACTTCCAAGATTTGATTACCTTACGTTTGTCTAATACCTATTTAGTTAGTTACAAGTGAAGCTAATATAACGTAAATACAGACATAGGTAGGTACTTACATGTACCAGGCCCTTAGACAATAACCACTTTATGTTAGCGTTAACGCCTTACGGAACGATTGAATTGAATGGAAATGACCACATGAAATGCCACGTGATTGCTGCCAAGTTTTTCCTTGACGAATTTGCGTTAGCGTGAAAGGAAAACTAGGCATATGGTATTTATCGAGTATTCCTGTACTTTTATATTTGGAAATTATAGAAAACGACGTAGTAGCTTCGTGTGAAGACAGATTGGTATACAGGTAAATAATAAAAAAAATCTGTCAAATTGTTTTTTTCGACTAAAAAAGGCGAGGCCTTTTTTTAGTCGACAAAAATCAAATTTGATTTGGTATTGATGAGAGTATCGCCTTCGAAGTAAAATTGTTTTAAGTTGTTTTCAAAATACATTGCAATCCTCAAGTTCAAACATCTGAATCCACTAGAATTAATAGCTAAACTTTGAATAGGAACTCGCTGGCCAAATTAATTGCATTCAGTCGGGTACAGCCAGGATTTTCCAAGGAGCGGTAGCCGATAAATTAAATTGTATTCGCCACTTATTTTTAGTAACTTTCAAACTTTTTGTAGTCTTGTTTTATTGTCTCTGTTTTAATAATACAAATCTAATGATGGGCATGTCATGAGGCGGGAAGAAAGTCATATTACGAGAAGAATGTAATGTGGATGGAAATAAAAGCAGAGGTAGGTCGAAGAAAAGATGGATGGATTGTGTGAAGAATGACATGATTAAGAAAGGAGTGAGTACTGAGATGAAGGCTAATAGAAAAGAGTAAAAGAAAAAAAACAATGTGGGATAAGGACAAGAAGATGATGAAATCTAATGATTAGGCAAAATAACCATGCCAAAAGTGGGTGTTTGCTAGATATTATAATGTTTGGACTTGAATCTGACAACCCTCTGAGGATGTCCATCATGGGGATTACAAGCGTGAGCATGTAATAGAATATTGTTTTGGTAGTACTTAGTTTCTACCGTGTTTCAAAAACATAAAATTATTAATAACCTATTTCTAAATTAATGATTCTCTATATTTCAAAACAATCGATCATGTTTGATTTTATAAAACTTTTTTTTTTATAATCGATGATTTTTCATTTCATTTTGAAACTTGGCTCCTTCTTTTTCAAGGGTTGGCAAAACTGTCCGCTCGATTTGACGACTGCCGGACCTCTCCTATTACGACCGTCCTAAGACGGCCACCGTGTTCCTGAAACCGTGGCTTTGTATGCAACAGAACGAACAACTTCTTGGTCTGACTGACGGCAATTGAATTAGTAAAACGGCTAGCAACTAGCTTTTGAAACTCGGGTAAACTTTCAGTGCTCAATAGCTTTGAGTTAAACTCTGGAAATTATGCATGGAGCCTTTCACCAAACTGCTCCTTTCATCATCGATCACGGCATTCATAGTAAGGCTGATTAGTTAAATAAAAAAATATCGGTAATTTTTGATTTAATAAGCCTGTACAAAGTGGCCCGTAATAATTATACTATCCTGAAAGGGCGTCATTCTGCACATCTACCATTGTATAAATAGAAATCAATTGCTGCATGTATGAAAGATCCTTACTTGAGAACGGCTCAACCGATTTGGCTTATGTTATGTTCGTAATTGTCAAGATTTGTATGTAAGAATTTTATTGGAAATTCCACTGATAAAGTCGTAAATTTGGATGACTCATGCGAAGTTATGTAGAAAAATAACATTATCTTTTCTCTTTTCTAAGCCCATCATGAATTGCATCTATTTTCTGAAACCCACGACACAGGGAATCCTAGCGTGGGATCGGGACTATGTATGTTTTTGAAAATCGGAGTTTAAAAAAAACTGCTTTCGTATGAAGTTGATACGTAAGTACATAATAAATCATAAAACAACCGTTTTTTTTGTGTTTGTATCTTTTTATACTTAACATACGTTTTGAAAATACTCAACTTTTCTTTAAGAACTGAATCACAATACAATATGTTCTGGATTACCGTTTAGATCTTTCATAAGATCTCTTCATAATGATAATCAAATGATAAAACCTTTGAATGTATCAATAAGTTCGTGTATGTAGCACGAGTTTGCTACGCTATCAAATCGACTGAATCCATGGCTCAACTCAAGTTGCAGTTGAATAAGTATCTAAAAAATAAAAATACGAGGATTTTATTTTAAGTATCTAGACTTAAAATAAAATCCTCGTCCATGAACTACGAGGGGTGCACTAAAAAAAATCGGAATAAATACGAAAAAAATACTATAGATGGTCAAAAATTTATTTTTTGTTTCTCATAATATTTTCCGTTAGGATTAATGCAGTTTTACATACGAATAAACCATTTATTGAACCCTAACATTTTAAGCACTTTGTCTTACTATAACTGTCACATATTGGTCCTGACCCAACATTAGAATTAATTAAAATGACTGGACACATTCAAGGAGACGTACCTACTCGAAGTAAATTCAATTATACTCTTCTCGTAACTTCTGATTTAGGTACAAGATATTGCTAATCACCCAATTAATTGGAGCCTGCAATTTGAATGAATCTATAATTTCAGATTCAGAGAGCGGAATGAAACAGGTAGATGTCATTTCCCCGTAATTTATCATATTGTACGTTTGAAGGCAGGTTGAGAGAGAATTTATATGGAAATGACTCAATTTCGGACATAATAGAAATAACGATACAATCACTAACGAAGGCTTGATAACATAACTGAACATGTTGCAAAAGCTTTAAAGTTAACTCAAATAATCCAAATCACTACTAGACAGAAGCGACCTGTAGCATTGCCACGTTGAATGGCAATACTAAAACTTTGACCCTGACGAAGTGTCTGATCTTAGGCCGTGCAACGCTTCAAATGAAGATGAAACATTTTCATAATACGCTCTGGCCCCCGGTTTATAAAAGGTCAAGTTTCAACTCCAAAAGCATTGTGGGAACGCTTCTGTCTGGTATCGGGATCAGTTGACCTATCTATAAATCGTTTGCAATGGTCTTTAGATAGCTGTTTCATCTATATTTTTGTATAGTCTTGTTAATATTCAGCTTACTTTCAGATTGTACGACGTTTTAATAAGAAGCGTACGTGCTCTCAGCTCTCCCGAGCTTAATCCTGAGTTGTTATAAGTTAGAGACTAGTTGCGACTGTTCGGTGTCATAACAACATAACATTTCAGAAAGTTACGCCCCCGATTCGGGACCGCTGCATTACGATTATTATCCGACTTTTCGATCAATAACTCTCTGCATGTGGATAATGGTTCAGATTTATTTTTCCAGTACTTAAGTCACTTATATACCGTTATATGTGGTAAGTTCTTCTACCTCGGAGTTAATATTTTACGTGACTTGAGCCGAACCGATCAGCCCCTAATTAGGGGGATAATACCCTGAGGTTTCCCATTGTTGTGGTTCAATCACCCTCATTATCATTATGTTGTCCTATAAAGTAGGTTAATAGCTTTTTAGATAATGCCTGTAAGAATCTTTGTGTCTGGTAGAAAAATACTCATCTCCTTATTTTTTTCACGAAAAACGCAAGCTTGTTTGTCTGTTTGATTGTCTGTCTGTCTGCAAAACAATTTATGAGAACGACTCTAAACTATTTTTAACCGCGACATAAACAGCTGGTGTATGTGTATGGGGCAAGAAGTGGTTTGTTTGATACTATCTCTCTCCATAACCTCACAACGGACTGTATTGTGGTTTTTCGCAATCGTTTTGTATGACTTAAGAGAAAGTTTGATATGTTATATCTCCACATGTCACAAGGGGGCGCTTGATGCAGTACACAAGTCAAACGATTTTAAATTTTCCATAAGATAAGAAATTAGAAAAAATACTAATTAAATATTTGAGTCAAGATAACTTACACTATCTACAGTTGTCAAATATGGCTTCATAGTTTGCCTATATGTATTGCGTTTTCTTTTACTGATCAAATAACTAGAAGACTTATTACAATATTGGTTGTCTAGGTTCGAAGTTATTCGCGGCCATTATGAATATTTGATTGAAATCAATCGTTTTATACCTACATAGAAAGAACATAGTTGGTTAGCTCACCAAATAATATTTGCTATTATGACACGTAAATATCCTATTCGTAGTTGGGCCTCTACGACGTAGCGGGTCTACGCGGCTACGCTCGACGTCTGGGCTTGATTGATCAATAGTTTTCCAGTCACAGACAGCTTTAAGTTTTGCGAGAATTGAAGGATACTGCAGATACTTTTTTATTGTTTTGAAGTGGGTTCACTGTTGATTTCGTTTGATAAAAAACTACTATTATAATAGTCAATAGGTGTTATAAAAGGAGTACCATAATTAGTTAACTCAATGGTAGGTACTAGATACTGGTAATATCTCTGTAAAAACCACCTTCTGGTCATTTTATTTATTTTCACTCCACGATTAGGATTTGTTATGACCTTTGATTGTCTTTAACTTTAGCAGGTGACCCTTCAGCTTTCAAACTCCTTCATTTAAATGTCAAGGACAAGATCTAATCCCTGATTTTTTTAAAAGCGGTGTTCTTTATGTCACTGCCGTCACTAAGCGGTGACTGCAATTTTCCTCATTATATTTAAAAACGTATGCCGCGTCTCTGCTATATATAAGCGAAAGATATTTAAACAGTCAGAGCTTCTGTGTCTTACCAAGTGGTTATCACACAGATAACCATATACGACAATCGGCCAATTGCCGAAGACAAGAATTTCTCAAAAGCATGAGCCCAGATTGCAGACGATTGAACTATTTGTTATCAAGTTATCACACTGATATCTGATGTTACGGCTACCGGGCAATAGTAGCGGACGAATAGAAAAGTTTCTCGATAGCATAGGTAGAGGATGGTCATAATATGCTTGCCGGGGGCGACTTAAAGTATGGCCCCTGGTGGCTGGAGACGCGTAATAGCTTACCCTCTCTGAAAGAGATCGACATTGTAGAACTTGTACAACTCCACGGAGAACTCGAATGTAGCCTGCAGGTCGGTCATGGTGCGAGGAGGGTGAAAGGGGCGCGGGCGGGCGGCGCGCCATGCCGCGGCCGCTACCAGCCCGCCGGTCGCATGCCGGCTCACAGCACACCACTAGCACAGCTCTGAGCTGGTCGACCACACCCGGCGGCACGCGACAACTCGGGCGCGGCTCGCCACTCCGAAAATAGCGGACACGACGCGGTAACAGCGCGGCTCACAGTGCGGGACCAGACTTCATTTATAAGCGGTGAGGTTCCGCGCATGCGTGGTGACTCGTCGCTTGCAGCAACCAGCAAGATAGCCAGTGCGCGCCGCCTCACCCACCTCTACACAGGTGCGTTGCGCGCTAATCCACACTAGTCGATGTTACAGGACGTTGGATGTAATGCGGTGCGATCACTCCCGCGGGAGACGTAAAGGTCAGACCGAGCGACCTCGAGGGGGGTACTCCGCAGACGTAACATTTACACCTGCCTTCCTCTGACGATATTTTATCAGTTACCTGCTGGGGTGATATTTGGGGTGACCTTTAAATGCGAGATTTGACGTGTTTTATGAGCCGGCGATAGGCACCTGGTTTGATGATGATCTTGGGTTGATATTTGAAGATACAGCCATTTTTGTTGAATAAAAATATTAGTATGAAATATTACAACGTTAGATACTGGTAATTATTTAGTAACACTTACAATTTTAGAATAAAAACACAACCTAATTTCACCTATCACTTCATCAGAAGTGGGATCTGCTCACGTTTTCATTTATTTCTTATATAAAACAAAATGATGATGCTACGTGTTCTTCTTTAGGGTTCCGTGTCCAGCTTAACGTTTTTAATAAAATATAGCATCAGTACCTACCTTAAAGTATAAAAACATAACTTTTCCTATGGCTCCATCCTTTAGTTCATATTCTTCTACCATGTGCCCAAAAGAATGTCACTAGGCCAAGTCATTTGATTTGCAAATGTTGTAACGTAAAACGCTACCCGTTTCCACGTTTAGTTACCCAAATTTTCAGCATTCTAAATCAGATATAAAGGGAGTCTATAAATAATTTCTAATTTATGTTTAGAGTCCTGCCTTTGGATAAAGGTCGTGGGTTCAAATCTAATCAGTAAATTATTGAATACCTACGAAAGTAGTTATACAACACCCGGTCTTTTCCCCTTAATGGTTGATTCTACGGTAAATCAAAGGCTCTTTACTTGTCATCGGGTAGGAATTATATTATGTTATTATTAACTCTTAAAGCCTGAAGAGTGGTACAGATTAAGATTTATGATTTATTAAATGAGTTGGTAAATTAATTTATAGATGAAATACATGTAATTGACGACCTCGAAGGCGGGCGGGCGAGAGGCTAGCTGTATCGCAAGAGGCGTGGGCTCGATTCCCTCTGCGGGACAAATGTTTGCATGTCCTGCAGATATTTGTTTCAAGTCTGGATGCTGTGATACCACGGTACCCAAAGTCTCCTACACCCACGACACAGGGAATACTAGTGTGGGGAAAGGACTATGTTTTTGTTGGGTGTTCGAAAAAACTAACAAACAAACGCTAGATTTTTAGGGATTTCATAGTTAGCATTTTAGGTAATATTAGGTAAATATAATAGTTTCCAAGAAGCAATTTGGAAGAAAATGGAACGGTAGAGTATGTTAATTTGAATGGGCTGAAATGGTTCAAGTTTAGGGTGGTCGATAATCGCAGGTTCAAGGGACTCGAGATTGCAAAATAGGGGCACGTGGGCTTACAGATTTAACAATGCAGTATTCGTACGCTCTACTCTGATTGCGAAAGCAAATAAGGAGTGGTTTGATTACTGCAATGAACAATAATTACCTACTCTTCCAGTTTAGTTTTTTGGGATAAGTAGTATATCTATCGTCTACAAAAAAAAATTTTTGAACTGAATTTTGATAACTTTAAATCAGTGTAATTGAATATTTTTTTGGAAAAAAATATCGAATATTTTTCACATAGGGGCCTACCCCCCCAGGGGCCTACCAAGCCAGGGCTGGAGATTGAAGGGTAGACCAAAAAAATTTGACCCCTCCGTCATGGAGTGCTTCGTCGGTCCCTGCTGTATAAATCTGATTTGACTGATATACTACTTATTTACATTTGTTTTTGTAAAAAATGATATCAGTCATGTAGTTCAACACAAGCTTACTTTGGGGCTAGATGATGCTGTATAAAAATGTCCAGAATTATTATTATTATATCTACGTTATTTAGCTGTGGGAGTTCTTCAGGTGGACGGTATCACAACCACAAGACAGACACAAAAAGTAATTGCAAATATTTGTTTGAAAACGCGTAGTTCCATTCATACTAATCACACGTACGAACGCTTCACGAGAATTCTACTCCGCTACTTCGTCAGTCGGTTTTGCTGGCTGACGCTGGAAAAATTTTACTACATCCCAATTGGGGATCGAAACATCGCAAAATCCATTCACACAATGACCACTGCCTGGCGTCACAAAAACACTGTGATCTCTCTAAAACGTTAAAGTTGCGCCGCACTGTCGCTTTTGATATATCCATGCAAAAAAAAACATACTGTACCTAAATTCGTTATCCCGTGGTTGAATAGGCCACGCAGCGGATAAGGCTTCAATTTCATTGCGCGTCTTCATTCGGGATCCTTTCGGGATTCTTAGCGATATTATATTGACGTAAGATATCAGCAGGATGTTTCTTCGGGTTACGTATATTGCGCTTGGCGTTGTTTGCACGATGCACACTCGTTTATATTATACTAGTATCTGCCCACGGCTTCACCCCGGTTGAAAAGTATTTTTGTGTTATGTTATGAGTCAGGTATTTAGGACAAAATGCTTGAAGTAGGTAAATTTACTAAACAAAAAACTAAGAAGCGATGATGTTGGTTTTTAGAGGTACTAAAAGGAAAAACGGAATCCTTATAGGATCACTTCGTTGTCCGTCCGTCCGTCTGTCTGTCTATCAAGAACCCTTTTCTCAGGAACGCATGGAGGTATCAAGTTGAAATTAATAGCAAATACGTAGGTATACGGTCCCTTAAAGCTCTAAAAATCAATCTTCTAAGTCAACGCAATAAAAAATACGACATATTTGGATACTCGCAAATAAATCAAAACCTATAGGGTTGACCCCGTTGTTCCCGTTGACCTAGAATCATGAAATTTTGGCAAGAAACAAGGTCTCACAACACAAGTAAAGGAAAAAGTCCGAAAATATTTAAATTGGCAGTTATAACAAATACCTAATAAAAAAAAATGCGATTATAAACTTACATATTTGCAATTGGAGAATTGGTCGTGACGTACCAGGCCACTCAGAAAGTTTTTATGTATAAGGCACTGGCCACTTGTAATTATTTAGAAAAATTTGGTTATTTAAAAGTAAAAATACCATTGTTTTAATTTCGAATTTCCGTCCACATTTTTTCGATAGTCAAATTAAATTATCGTGTCTCATTTAAAAATGGATCTGCATCGAGAGCATTTTCGTGCGATGATTTTCTACGATTTAAATTGTGGCCTAAAACCTGATGAGTCATTTGAACGACTTCAAATGGTTTTTATGGATGAAGGACCTTCAAAAGCAACCATCTACCGTTGGCTTAGCGAGTTCAAGTGCGGTCGCCTTACTTTGGGGGATGAACAAAGGAGTGGTCGTCCTACGACGGCTATCACGGAAGAAAGTGTGCTGGCAGTAAAAAAAATAATTCAAGAGAACAGGCGAATTACATACGAAGAGATTCAACATATACTGCAGATTGGTTCGGGAAGCGTTCACAAGATTCTTCACGAGCACCTTCGCGTGAGGAGGATAGTTTCGCGCTGGGTGCCGCACAACCTCACCGAAGCTTAGAAGCAGGCCCGTGTGGAGTGGTGCCGTTATATGATTAAAAAATTTGAAGCAGGCTCGTCTCGGCGCGTTTACGACATTGTGACAGGTGACGAATCCTGGATTTATCAATACGATCCAGAAACAAAGCGTCAGTCGACAGTTTGGCTGTTTCAAAACGAACCAACGCCTACGAAAGTGAATCGATCGAGAAGCGCGGGGAAAATTTTGATCGCTAGTTTCTTCACTTTGACGGGGTATCTGGTTTCAATTCCATAACGATACCAACGCAGCATCAACGCCAAATGGTATACCACAAAATGCCTGCCTGAAGTTTTGTCTGCAATGAGCAACAAGCGACCGAACACCGGGCTCCGCGGGGTACTGCTTCACCATAACAACGCGCCCGCGCACTCAGTGCTCAAAACGAGGGACTTCCTGGACACCACACCGGTCAGAGTCTTGTGTCACCCTCCTAACAGTCCTGATCTGGCACCGTGTGACTTCTTTTTATTCCCTAAAATAAAAAATCAGCTGAAAGGCATACAGTTTTCATCGCCGGAATCTGTATTCCTTTCAGCTAGCAGCGTTCGAGAAGACCGTGGAAAATTGGTTCAGACGCATGAAACTTTGTATAGAGGCTGGTGGAGAGTTCTTTGAAAAGATTTAATTAAAATATTTTATCCATAGAAGTTAGTGTTTTAGTTTCTCAAAACTTTCTGAGTATCCCACGTATGTCGAAGTTAAGTTTGTATTTCAATCCGACTGTTTGGTGCTTTTATAGTCTACTGCCACGACTTCACCTGTGTGGTACCCGGATAAAAAGTAGCCTTTGTGTTATTCTGATGAATAAGATATATTACTGTCAAAATCCGTTCAGTAGTTTTTACGTGAAAGAGTAACAAACATTCATCCTCACAAACTTTCGCGTTTATAAGTAAGTTTTAGTAAGTAAGATGAACTCGAGTAATGTTAATTATGATGGTGAACATATAAACTTGTACAGAAGCCTCGATGCGCAAGTCAGACTCGAGCTTTTTTTAAATTTTAAGAATATGGAAAATAGTCATGAATTGTATATTTTGATAGTCAAGCTATAAAGATAGCTGAACTGTCCAAAACCACACTATTGTAAACTGTTCAAGGCACCGTAAACCAGTCAAGCTAATTTTATCCTTCAAAGTCTGCGAAGTTATCAAAAGCATTCGAAGTGGTTTCTTGGAACGTATAGATGCTCGTACTAGCGTAAAATATGAATGTTTGTTCTTTTGCACCCGCCAACCAATATGCTGAGTGGTTGCGGGCATTGTACTGTAACGGCGCGGCTGCTGTAGTATACTCAGGGCCTTAGCTTTCTTCCTTTTGTGGGAAGATATATCAACCAAGTTGTGTCAAAAAATAGAAGATACTTTATTGCACAAAAAATCATATAGTAAAATCAAAATCAGCAATTTCATAATCAGCGTTCAGCGTATCAAAATCAGCGTCTAATCGGTGAAGCGGGTTTTTTGGGACACATTTTGTTCGAAATGTGTCTTGTACTTTTTTCACTTTTAAGTTAACAAACATATATCAAATATTACAAATAAGCTTACGACTGTATTCCCCACGATAGACTTACTCAGTAAGTAGATCTTTGAGGATACCAAGTAGGAGGTAGTCAGAGACAGGTCCTAACATTACATTTGGCACATGACCACGTTTTTCAAGTAGTTAATATACCTAAACATTGATAATGTTTTACCATGAGCGGTGAATTTTGTACTATTAGCTTGGAAGTGACGACAAAGTATATTTATGAAACTTAATCTAGCCACTCACTATTGAGCCAGATCCTATTTCCTAGATGTACTAGTTAAGTCTAGTATTATTTAAGCTAGATACGCGTGACAAAGTCGCAGGTGCGGACAGTACTTATTTGTCACGCGGATCTACTTGGCGATTACCGTGACATTTCACGGATAACCTAATGCACGTTGAAATGTCTCAAATGTCGTTCTTTATCTTTATATACCTACCTATTAATACATTGTACATACAATACATTACCTATTAATTTTATTTGAAGCAATGTATAAAACCGTGTCAAAAGTTTTAACCGTGTCATTTCCATGAGTTTTAAAATTTAAATACAGATACAAAATAACACCACGCTTTAAAAAGCTCAAAACAGCAGTCCCTGAATTTATCTTTCATCATAAAACAAATAAATTATAATGCACAGGTTAATGAGTTTCCTACAATGAAATATTGTTCTTTTGACTTTTTTATTACAAGTGGCCGAGGGATGGATTCACAAGAGTGATGTTAAAAAAGTGTTGCAATGCTCATTCTCTGAAAATTAATATTTGAAAGAAAAAAAATATTGTGTCAATGTGCCCTTGAAATTTAAACGTTTACTTGTTTTTTTAAGGAGAGTCTGTTTCTGGAGTGTGGATAATGCTGTAGTATAAGTAGATTTGTACGGTAACGATACAGCATTTCACTGACACCGGCCACTGTATCATTCGGACCGGATTTTAGAAGAACCTAGAAGAAGAAGTCCGCTCAGCTGAGACGTGTCCTAGAAATGGGTCTACATTTGCGATATTATAACGTACATTCCTGCGTGACTTTATCACGGCATATGTCACGGTACTCACCGCGTTGGTCTTATATCCGGGTGAGAAATACTGTTCACACTAAAAATGGGAATTTTCACGTACTGCACTATCGGTGAAGGCACTGACTAAGTTTCGACTCATTCCGAGAGTCTTGATCAGGGTGAGTGAACGCGACTTGCTCCCTCCGCGTTACGTGTGCACGGCGTTAATTTTTGATTGTCTGAGTGTACAAATCAACAAAAACCCACCATACTGTTAATAATAAATAAGGAATCTGAGTGTGAATTTATATTCAGTGTTGGAGGAAGCCGTAGCACTGAACGTGTGCACCGAAGCAGGCTTGCTATGAAATATGGCATGTTATGCGATAAAATACTTAGGTACTAGAATCTAGGAACTAAGCTCACATTATTTTTATGAAAAAACGACGTTTGTATCCTATTGCAAAACCTATAGAAAATAAGTTCCAAAAGTGCAACTACTATAAATATAATTTTTGTTAAGAAAATCTAAAGGCGTCAGCCTGCTGAGTTATATGTAATGCTATGTGCTATGTAGTAGACTGTGTCTAGTTATATATTGAACTAGCTGTAACCGTGACTTCGTTCGCGATTGCTATCCCTGCAGACTAATGATTCGCATTTGACCACAGTTTGACTCATATTAAGCAACGCTGTGGTTTGTGGTGAAGCACTCTTATTATCAAGAAAGGAGCTTATACTTTGGGTTTGAAAATTCTCAGGTTGTATTTCTCAAAAGACAGTAACTCAGAGAGTTCCTTCGCGGTTCGCACAGTAAATATTGAAGCAAGAGACCTTGGGTCCGTGAGGAACCGGGGCTCTTCGTTTATTCATGGCTCTTATCTGGATTAACGTATTAACATTGCCACAGCAATGCACCCAACATTTTGGGAACGCTTCCGTCCTGGATCAGTTGACTTATCAATAGATCGTTTGCAACGGTCTTGCGATGGCTAGCTGTTTCATCTGTATTTTTTGTATATATCCAATTGTACATAGTTGTAAGAATAATAATTGTTATTCACTTTAGCTTAGTAATTATTATTCATACAACTATGTACAATTTGTTTCATAATAATTTAGTTCCACTTTTGGTCAACTTACAACCTCAATTGTGACTGCTTTCTACCCACCTACCGAGATCAAGTCTAGATCGGAACTTTAAATTTATTACGGGCATTGGGCCCGGACATTAAAATAAATAAATAAAATAAAAAGAGCTTTATTTTCCCTTTACACTACACTAATTCTATGATTATCCTACCTTACAAATAAAAAAAAATACTAATGTTAAAAATATAGACCTAATTAGGTACCTATGCAATTACTTATTCTACTTATTTAATACTATTTAATAAAATACCGGGCATTATGTACCTATATTTCCTGATACATTCCTGTAAAATCTGTATCGAACCGTCGATTGCGTCACACCCTTCATTCCGATCGACATCATCCACGATGTTTCGTGCAAAAAGGGTACGAGAGTAAAATGTAGATCCTCGCAGCGCACAAATGAAACCGGAGTGTTGCCGGCTGTCCTATTCGTTATATCGCGTTATTACTTATGTACTATTATAGTCCATTCCATCCAAAGGTTGCCTAGTAGGGGTCGCTAATCAGCGATAAGACCGCCCATTGTACAGCAATGTCAAAGTTTGTAGTACTAAACTAAAGTGAAATATTATTTGGTGTGACATAAAGTATCTTAACTTATCCTCTATCTACCTATCTAGCAAATTTTTCCATAACTTAATTGTAAATAAGTCGTAAGTACGAGTGCATGCACCTTACTACCTAATAATTATAATGTTGGGACCATAATTCAGGCAAGCCAGTTCAAAAGTCTTTAAATAATTGAGTGAACTTTCTATAATTTTTTAATGAAAGAAGTGGACTCAAATTAATACGAGTATGTAAGTTGATTGATTTGAACGAAAAAGTTTCACTCATGTAAAAGTGATCTCACTGTGAGATACAATTCTGTCAATGAGCAAACCATTACTAAAATCTGTGAACTATTTCGTTCAAATTAAGTGCTTGATAAGAGCCGAACACCGGGCTTAGTGGCGCGTATTGGGAGAGGCATATGTCCAGCAGTGGACTGATGTGGGCTGATGATGATGGTACCGGCTTCAGTCGTTAAGTCATAAGAGTCGGACACATTCGGGCGCCTTAAAGACACTGGAGTTGACAAATACGAAAAGCGAACGAAAAACATTTGAATAGGTCCTTGCAGTTTTCCAGAGTAAGGATGCGGGTATGAAGTATCGCTTTGCGAACGTAACACCTCCGTTTTTCGCTTCCATTTTGTGTTTTATGAAGGCTTTCTGCAAAATAGGCATATGTACTGTGGCTCTGCTAAACACCCTTTGTGTAACTACTAAAGTTGTTTTATTCCAAAAACTATCGTGAACTTGACTATTCATATTGTAAAAACCGCGTGATTCATATTGTAAACTCGGAAGGAGAAAGTCGCAACCACTCACCCTGATGAAGACTCTCGGAATGAGTCGAAACTTAGTCGGTGCCTTCACCGATAGTGCAGTACGTGAAAATTCCCGTTTTTACAATATGAATACTAAAGTTGTGCTGGATTCTTGCTGTATGGATGCAGTTAAAACGTGACTAGCTGACCAAAATTACGTGTCGAGACCAGAGATTAAATATCCTATCCTAATCACAGTTAAGCCCCGAAGTAGCCTTCCATCTCCTAAAAAACCTTCAAACGAATTTTCGTTATACGTTATAAGATTCCTATAACTTATACCACGCACTTTACTTGAGTTCCCATCTCACGACTGTCGAGCGTGATCGCAGACGATGCTCATGTGGAAGTATCCTAAACTGTTAACGAAACGTCAACAGGAGAATAGTAAAGTACGTAATAATATTCAAAAATGATACTAGACCACGATAATTTTAATGCTATCGTTATACATGTTTAATTACTTCTAGGATACATTGTTAAAAAGTTAGAGGGTGAGAGTCGCACAACTTTAGCCTCACTAATAGTATAATGGCAAAAGGGAACGATTGATTTTGAAAGGCATGAGAAAAAAAAACACGAAAATGGGAAAGTTTAAGTCGAGAAGTTTCTGGTAAAATTAGTGTCGTGGTCTTATTCACATTTACACTTTGCTAGTGTTTTTATAGTTCTGTTCAATGATACCGTACACAAGGGCGTGCAATACAAAAATAAGTTCATCTCCCATTCCACCTATACGAAGAGACACGAGGAGGAGGAGAGACACGTGCTCAAGTCATTGAATATTTAGGGGATAGGTACTACATTAATTACTACACAAAATCAAGCTATTTTTGCCTCGTAAAAATTTTTGCTAAAAAACATTCGCAATTAGCCCCTCTTGACTTAAATTGCTGAACCAAAAACCGCTGAAAAGGCGCATCGTAATTAGCCGTTTTATCTTTAGACGGACCCTTCAAACTCAGGTCGAATGCAAACCAAAAACTACTTTTTGCCGGGGAAAAGTCAGTTCCAAACTCATTAGCTGAAAAATGGAATTAGGTTTCATGCACACTGGGCTTGGCTGTTAGAAAGTTAGGTGCCTCGGTACCTAATGGAGCAAAGTTTTTCTTGGCATAAATTACACTAGTTAATAATAACAAAACATGTTTTTTGTGTTAATTACCTATATTTAATTAGAACAAGGTACGTACCTACTTTTCATCTCAAATAAGTATTTGAAAGAAAATAGAAAAGAAAATACATTTATTTGACACACACAATTTTACAGAGATGATACACGAAGAAGGTACATAGAAAGAAGGTAATTCCTCTCCGAAACGCGTGGGCCAAATAGGTCCTGTCTCAGCATATTAAGCAACTCCACATCACCGGGATGTGAAAATTTACGCTGGTTTGAATATTTTCTGCACCTAAAAAGTCCAAAAGTTTCAAGAATCAAATCATTCTAAAGTCCAACATTATCTAACTCTATATCTCTATTATCTATTGGGCTCGTCAGGGGAAGGAAGTGTTACCGCCCGCCGTGCCTGTTCCTGCCACCAAGCACTGATGCTCCCATTGATGTGTCCAGTTTGAAGGGTATGGTTACCGGTGAAATTACAGGCACATGAGATCTTTATCTCATGATGGCGTGAGTGATACCTCTGGTAGTGCAAGCGTCCATAGGTAACCACTTACCGATCGGTGGACCGTATTCTTATTTTCCTCTTTAGTAGTAAAAAAAAACAAAGCACATTTTCATGCCCAGTTTCTAGAACTGTCAAATATAGAAATAATTATAAAAACAATAAAAATAGAAGAATAGAATAGACGTAGTATCGCATCCGGGGAAATACCTACTACCACCATACCTATTTCTGTCGCCGAGCTGGAATGCGGTCTGGTTTGAAGATGCCGGCCGGTGAAATTACACTCACATGAGACTTTTTACCAATTATGTCTAAGGATCGGCAACTCGCGAGTGTTGCAAGCCCCCATAGGTTACTTTTGCCACTTTGTTAGTATAAAAAAAGTATACCTCAAAATATAGAAAGTATAGTCAATTCCTGTCCATCCAAAGGTAGTCTGGAAGAGATCGCTATTTGCTCTGTTTGAATTTGTAAGCAACATAATATTATGTGGTGTACAATAAAGAGTTATCTATCTATCTATCTATAACTCAAATAATTTTAAGCAGTATTAAAACTCTTGCTATGTCTCATACTTCGCTTTCTCGTCTCATGTGTAGGAAGCCTAACCGAGTCCCGTGTAAAAGACTGCTAACTGCAGGAAGGTAACGAGCGGAAACCGGGTCGTACGGGGATTATAATTAGAAGTCGAGTGTTAGTGCCTTGTTCTTGGGTAAATCGGGCCTTTTAAAGGGTTGTTTTCCATTTGAATGGATTATTTGGTTGATTTACGTTACAGTGATTGCTCAATTTTACACTTTTGACCCAAATTAGGTTATTGGGAGGATGATGTCTAGTGGTGAACTTTATCCAGTAGGTATGTTAATAATCTGATGACCCACAATGTATGAGGGGCAATTGCTGTCTTTTTGCAAAAGGAGGGTAATGTTTTTCAATTGTATCCTTACATGTATGTTCCTTTGGCTCTCGCTGTAGCTAAAACGGCTTGATTAATTTTGATAAATTTGACGTCATTGGATTCGTCTTGACAACTAACATACGATATATAGTGTCATGAAATCTAATGGGGCTACAATCCGCCATATTCGATTTCCGACGAACCAAAAGTCCTTTAGCTTATCCTGTAGCATAAATGGCTCGATGGATTTTAATAAATGAGGTGTCAATGGATTCGTCTTGACGAATCTTCTTCTCACGAAAGTGATAATTTTATTATAGTATAGTAAAGACGGTAGCTATTAATAATAATAATAATAATTATGGATATTTTTCACATAGATTCATCTAGTCCCAAACTAAGCAGAGCTTGTATTATGGGAACTACATGACTGATATACTACTTATATACATTTTTTTATACATACATACATATATTATATATGGAAAACACTAGACCGAAACAAATATTTGCAGATCATACAAACATTTGTCCTGCGGCGGGAATCGAACCCGCAACCTTCTGCGTCTCATGTAGGCCTGAGGCGAAAACACTAGGTAGGTACTAATTATATTTTTTTAATTAGTACCTACCTACTATTTTCAGTAAATCAATCGATTCCTATAGCTACAGTATACCGCTTTTTTACTGTTTACAATAACTTTGTTAATAGAACAAGTAAACTCATCTAAACAAAAAGAAAAAACTAAGCGTGATGAGTTTTCTCATCAAATATCAAACGTAAGTTCACACTCCGAATTTTAAGGAAAACGGAACTCATTCTCTTTGTGTAAGTTTAGTGTTTGAGCAGCTAACAATTTTCCAATTTATTCTGCACCTCTTAACTTAACTTGAAGCACCTTGTTCAGCAACGGAGCAACATCCACAAGCACCTGGCGCAGATTTAATAAAAGCTGCTTTAGGCTAGTGATGTAACTACGGATCCGGAAATCAGAGCTTACTAGTTAGTAAGCTCTGATTTCCGGATCCGTACATACTTTTCCTTTAAACTCCAAATTTAGAGTGATGTATAAAAACGGAACTAAAGTTAAGCGTGAGATGATCGAGCAAGATTTTATGTGAGTTTGTGTGTAAATGTATGTTTGTCCGAGAACTCCGAGAACATTTTTCGATCTGATAGTTAATCTGATTGACCATGAACGAATAATGGTTGTTCTATGTTTCCTAACTATTGTTGAGTTGTGAGAGTAAGTATTGTATATTGAAAAATGAGGATCCGTCTTACCGATCATCTAGCCTATCGACCGATACGGAGACAAGTCCGTATCCACGAGTCCGTAAATCTACAAATCGTGAGAGGCACATCCCTAGTCATCCTAATTTAGCCAAGATTACACCGACTATATTCATCAGGCGGACCGTTTAATTTCTTTCCCGTTCCGTACCACGTGAATGACGTCATCCCGGAAATTTACGAGCTCGGGACCAAGCTGGGGATTTGCTCGTTTTCAACGTTTCAATGGAATGTATTTTTTACGTTTAAGGTCATTTTGGTCTTTTTTTACAAAACACAGGAATTCATAATAATATAAGGTACAAAGGGCGGCCTTATCGCTAAAAGCGATCTCTGCCAGACAACCTTAGGATGGACAGGATAAAATGGAATCAAAAGACGGCGGTGTACGAGTAAAACTATAATAATATATATGTTATAAATCCCTACATAAAATAACATATGTACGGTCTACATATCCTATATAACAAAGGTCGACCTACAAAGGTCGATCGACTCTAAGTAAGATTAATGTAATAATCATAATCAGTAAAGCATCCACCTACTACCTAGTTACTATCCATTTGATAAATTTTCGATCAACTAAGTAAGTAAAGAAGGTACCAAAACTTCATGGGCAGTATGATATTATGTTTGAAGTAGGTAGGCCCTATCGTTTCGCCCCTACTCATTTCCTGAGCGTCTGCAATCTGCCTGAGCGGTATTACTGTTCACTTGATTGAAATCCAATATGCAACGCAATTTCGACCTTATTGCAAACAGAAATGAGTTTTTGATTTAAATTGATATTACGGAAATCCAAAACGCATATTTACGGATGTACTCAGAGGATTACGAAGGTGTCTTGCTGGATTGATTCAGTGGTCTTTCTATTCAGTTTGATTATGTTGATGTCGTCTAAGCTGATTAGGTGACTAACTATCTTTCTATCGAGCTTCATTAGTGTGCCAATAAATGACTTAAATAACCTATTTGGGTAGACCTATTTGATCTGCTGTTCAGTTCGTCACGCTTTTAGTCCAAATCTTTCTTATGTTCCTTCTATGTTCTCCAACGCTGAAATATTCTGCTAATCAACCTTCACCAGTCGAAGCGATCTCCCGCTATCCTACTATTACATGCGAAAGTTGGGATAATTGTAATTAATAATGATTGTTGAATGAAATTTCGAATAGACTTCTGCCCACGGCTTCGCCCGTGTGGTACCCGGATAAAAGTAGCCTATGTGTTATTCTGATGTATAAGCTATATTACTGTAAAGTTTCATCAAAATCCGTTCAGCAGTTCTTGTGTGAAAGAGGAACAAACATCCTCACAAACTTTCACCTTTATAATATTATATTAGTAGGAAGTAGGATAGGATTGAAAAATGCTCCAACTCGAACCTATTATTTTGTAAAAGGATCATTAAAACGGATAACCAGCCTTGATTTCTTGCCTTTCTTTCCTGGCTTGCTCGCAGAAGGACAGGCAGTAGATAAAACCAACGTTTCAAATTGATACATGTGATTTTAATGAATAAATGAATTTTGACTTTGAGCATCTTTGCTAAATGCATTAAAAAAATATATGTTAGGACATAACAGTTAGGTATAGATAGATATAGGTCAAAGTCAAAGACAAAGTTAAATTCATTTAAAATCACAAGGATCACTTTGAAACGTCGGTTTTATTTATTGCCTGTTCCTCCGCGACCAAGCCAGAAAAGAAAGGTAAGAAAACAAGGCTGGTTATTCTTTTTAAGGATCCTTTTACAAAACAATAGGTACCTACATTTTTATGGAGTTGGAGTATTTTCAACCTAGTATAAATTGGAACTGAACTCAGAACTATTGAACTGTCCACGAGTAAGACGGTGGTAGTTATCTCGGTTATTTCCACCCATTAAACATTTAACTCGGTTGCTCAAGTATCCGGCCATTTCTTAGTGCCCGGATAGTCTCGACGGATGAACCGGCTGGTGTCGACGCCAGCCGGATGCTCATTCAATTTATGTCAACTCGCTGCTTATTGAACCGGGGTTTATTTAGCCAGCTGGAAGATAAAATTTTGAAAGAAGTTATAAAATAAATGAGTCAGAGTTAGAATTACAAAAAAGTCATGAGTCATACC
Organism: Perizoma flavofasciatum; assembly: GCA_958496245.1. Lineage (NCBI taxonomy): Eukaryota > Metazoa > Arthropoda > Insecta > Lepidoptera > Geometridae > Perizoma > Perizoma flavofasciatum. The sequence continues at coordinate 9,274,428 of OY292431.1, forward strand.
CAAGTCATCGTTTCGGAAATGGTTTAGCATTTTTTCCCTCTGTCTGTGATTTGAGTGAGAGAAAAATATACTTATAAGTAATACGGTAAAACAGGAATGGTTTTTAATGATTGTTTATAATCATAAGCGTTTTTATGTGTATCTTCATCTACTAATATTATAAAAGTCAAATTTTGGACGTTTACATGTTTTTTGCTAATAAGCTTCAAAAACGGCTTAACCGGTTTGGATGAAATTTGGAACAGGTTCATTACTAGGCACATAAATACTATAACACATAGGCTAATTTTTGTCCGGGTAACAAGCGAGCGAAGCCGTGGACAGGGGCTAGTAAAATATACACCTATTATAAAATATGAAAATATAATATAAAATATACATACATACCTAGCTAGTAAATAAAATAAAAAAGGCCGTGGGATTAGAAAATAAGAGAAGCCAAAAATCCAATTTACCCTTCGTAAAGAATGTACACAACAATATCATAAATGTGACTTGGTACTAGGGGGACTGTGGTATGCCCTACAATCGCACACCTCTCGTCTCGAAGGGCCCGCACGTGACCTGGGTATTAATATCATACACTGTGCTCCATGCTCTGCCCCTGTACAATACTGTACATATACGGATTAAGGAATCGACTACGGGAATTAATTAGAGCTTCTTTTTTACGACAGACTACGTTTGGCAATGAAAAATTACATTTGTGCTGTCACTTTTTTTGAGAATCACGAGAGACTTAAAAACTACAGTTTCCCGAATCAGGAAACCATGTAATTTACATGTGAAATGTACATTGCCAATTGTACAATTCGTTATTTATTTCAAGCTATGAACATATTAATATGTTTATGTTATTTTTCTACAATGCAGAGTTATCTAGAATACCGTCTCAAATCGTTCACAAGTAGGCCTTCTCCTATCCTGATTGAAGAGCAATGTGGCAAGCAGGTATAAAGACTTGGCTACCATTTTCTCGCTATTAAAAAATCACGTTATTTAATTGATTATGGATGCGTGGTGGAGAGTCAGTTACAAATGATGCAAAATACGTTACCAAAACAATCTAATCTCGAATTCAAGGCTAACCTGGCATACTGATTGCAGATCCTGGGATAACTCAGGTGGCTTTCACTTTTTCTGTTCGGTGGGGGTTCTTTTTCTGTTCGTAGTAGGGAAATAACCCATCCTGTTCCAGGGATGGGTTTTTTCCCTACTACGACGTCCAAACGTCTGATCGAACTGTTACCACTGTCAGCGTCCAAGTAAGTCTGTGCCACTGTCCTAGCTCCGTCCCCCTGCCCTCTCCTATTTGCAAGCTTTGCTATTTGCATAGCCTGTGGACGCATGAAATTTTAAGGAAAGCGTGTGACAAATCTGTATTTTCAGTTCGCTAGTTCAGAAGCCTTTGTAAAAGTTACAGTTTTAATATAATAGAGTTGCCTATAAATGTTTTTCCTAACATTGTAAATTAATGTATAAGGGTCATTGTTAATTGCAACTATACATGTTCAAATAATAAGATAATTGGAAAACAGTTTTTCTACAGCAAAGATAAGGCTTTCTACAGAAAATAGACATAGTTTTACAACTCGTAAAACTTAATTTAGTCTTTAGTTTACGTATTGTAAACTAAATGATGTTGTGTGGAGTTTGAATAATCAAATAATATAACAATATACTGTTTAAAATATTTATTATGTAATCCTTACCTATTTTTACACCTATCTAAGGTAACTATTGCTTTAACAATATTTGACTATGGACCCTAGGTCCCTGAGCCAAAGGCCCGAGGTTTAGATCATAAAGGCAGTGATCGTACTGTTTACATTTTTACATTACATACTACATTCCACAACCGTATTTAGTTGAGGAATAAATAAATAACCAACTCTCTTAAGCCCGTTTCAGAAGATGCACAGTAACTTTAAGACTTCGAGAATTACATATCGAGAAAAAATCATTTAAGGAATCGAACGTTTTGAAAACTTTGGACATTCTGGGAAGTGTTTTTCTTTGGGTATAAGACATTTTGAATCTTAACCATTTTGGACATTGAACTTTCTCAATTAAAATAGTGTGTTGTTTCTGTGCATACTCGAAACATATAATGTGATCACGCAGTAGAATAGATAGCGCGCGCGTCTGAGATGTAGGATATAAAATACGCTCGCAGCCTATTATTTTAGTCCATTTACTGACCGAAACCATAATATAAAAATACACAAATCTATCAAACTTGAATAAAAATTTCGATGCAATAACAGTCGTTTGTCAAATAATACACGTTCAATTAACGAGTCACGCCATTGCGTTTAAAAATGATGACAATGAAGTTATTTAGAAATATAACAAGCTCGTTGCGTGATCTATTCGTATTTTTACATGTAACAAAAAACATACGTGTCATATTTTAAAAATACTTTTCTGTGTGATACTAACCCACTTCAAATTATCGTTTGTGATTATCCATTTTCTTCAATACACCACAACATTTTAGAATTGAAATTATCGTGGTTTTGTATCATTCAAGGATATTATTACGACTATACTACGTAATTTACTATTCTCCTGCTGATGTTTCGTTGACCGTTCAGAGGTCCTTCCTCATGAGTAGGTACCGTCCGCGACCACGCTCGATCGTGAGACGGGAATAGTAAAGTACGTGGTTACCACATAACCACAACATTTAATATTTATCTTTTATAAAACCACGTGGGTATTATTTTTTATACCGTGTAAAGTTAGGACGCAGACAGAGATTTTCATGTTCGGAAAACGCTACCTTATGGAGCGGCAGTTATCAGTTATCTTGATAATTTGAGGTAGGCATTTGATTTCCTAGCGCAATGATACCATTAATATTAAAACCTTGGTATTCATTACCCATTTCATACGGATTTTTTTTTATTTAGCACGAGAAATTGACGCACTAATTTGAAATACCGAGTAAACAGTTCAAAAAATTATAGAAATACCTACCTACAAAAATATTTCGAGTGGAAACCCGCTCCATATTATGGCGTGTTATCACTGTCTGTAAGGCCATAGGGTAAAAAAAAACGATTAAAATACTCTATCATTCCACAAACGAGCTTACCATACCGACAATCAGTTTCAATACACATCAGTCCGTCCGTACTTCGCAGATAAAGAACGTCTCAAACGAGCAAGGAGAATCATTCCACTTCAGGCCCTTGTCATCTCTGTTCCATAGTTCTAGACAGTTCTCCTCCTCTCCGTTCTCGTATCTGAAGTTGTTGGGCTCTCCCGCGTTCCAGTTGACGAAGGTCAGCGGCCGTCCGTTGGCCATCCAGAAGAAGTTCCCCTCCTCAGCCAAGTCAGTTCCTGATGTCCAGAAGTGCTCCCGCCCGTAACCTGAAAATGAGAATGGGACATTTTTTTTTAATACTAGACATTTTTCATTTAGCATCATTTAGTACCAAGGTAAGTAGAGCTTATGTTATGGGAACTACACGACTGATATATTACTTATACTTATTTATATATTGTTTTTTTTATTAGGACATATTTCACACAGCATCATCTCGCCCCAAAGTAAGCAGAGCTTTTTTTTTTAAATATAATACACATTATACATAGTTTTTTTTTGCATATGCATATTATATCATGCATATTATACATACCCAGAGAAAAAAAAATCATATCACACAAACATTTGCTCCGGGGTGGGAATCGCACCCGCAACCTTATGCGTCTCAGGCGGGTCTTCATCCACTGCGTTAGAGAGGTTGTCAAATTACTTCACAACTTGTGTAGCTCAATGAAGGATCAGTGTTAGGTAATTGATCATAACATAGCGGTGGGGTGGTCGGGTGAACTGTACTTTGCGAGATCTCAGTTCATGGTGAAGTACTAGTAATTATATCAAAATACTATCACCAAACTGTAGAACTCCATTACTGAAAATTGGGCCTTTTCTTTACATAACTAAAGTGGGAAATGATCATACGGCCTAACTGTTGGTAAGTGGTTACCGCAATGGATGCTTGCAATATCAGAGGTATCACTCGCGCATTACGAACTTTGAGACATAACGGGTGAAAAGTCTCATGTACCCAAACTGGAACACAGAATTGCGAGCATGACTCTCTTGACGACGACTGTGGCGCAGTGGGCGAAGGCCTGCCTGAGCCGCAGAAGGTTGCGGGTTCGATTCCCACCACGGGACAAGTGTTTGTATCTGCAAATATCTGGGTGTTTTCTATGTATGATATGTATGTATTTACAAAAAAAATGTTTATAAGTAGTATATCAGTTACGTAGTTCCCATAACACATGCTCTGCTTACTTTGGGGCTAGATGATGCTGTGTGAAAATGTCCAGCATTATTTATTATTTATTTATTACTGCTTGGCGGCATAAATAGGTGACCACAGATATTATAATACTATCCTGGACGTACTTTTTCACAAGGAACTCTACTACTATTGGCCTTCCCGAAAGAGCGCCATGACGGACGGTCCAGGCCATCTCCGTCTACCTGTCTTCACGCAATCTTTATAATGTCACCGTTGATAAAGATGACAGGGATATTTGGTGGAGATATCCGTAATAATACATTATGAAGATGACGGAAAATATCTTGGATTAGGCACAAAGGTAAAAGACAACCTCTGTGGCGCAGTGGGCGAAGGTCCGCCTGAGACGCAGAAGGTTGCGGGTTCGATTCCCGCTGCGAGACAAATGTTTGTATGATCTGCATTCATTTGTCTCGGGTCTGGGTGTTTTCTATGTATAATATGTATGCATTTACAAAAAACTATGTATATAAGTAGTATATCAGTCATGTAGTTCCCATAACACAAGCTCTGCTTACTTTGGGGCTAGATGATGCTGTGTGAAAAAGTCTTGCATTTTTTTTTTAAAAGGTTACCTGAGTCTTTGACGTACTGCTCCAGTTTATCATTCTCCTGCTGCGAGGAGATGGACGCCAGGTGCATGCCGTGGAACCGGCAGTACTGTTGCGCCTTGTACCAGTTCGCCTGGAAATTAAAACGACACAGAATTAGTATCAGAACAGAAGCAACAGACGGGTATGTTGAATGTTTATATATTTACTAACTTCTGCCCACGGCTTCGCCCGCGTGATTCCCGGATAAAAAGTAGCCTATGTGTTATTCTGACGTATAAGTTATATTATTGTAAAGTTTCATCAAAATCCGTTCAGTAGTTTTTGCGTGAAAGAGTAACAAACATCCATCCTCACAAACTTTCACGTTTATAATATTAGTAGGGTTTTATATATTTGTATGTAGAACCAAGAATTCGTAAGAATCTACTCGTCACACGTTGCTAAATAAATTTAATTCTAATGTTTTGTTTTTTTTTTATTATTACTTAATCATCAGTAATAATTAATGAATGAAAAAACTTTATTGTACACCTTAAGATATAAACAAAATAAACAGTAACACATTATGATAAAGGTAGAATGGGCGGTCTTATCGCTTAAAAGCGATCTCTTCTAGACAACCTTTGGATGGAGAGGATTATATATGATTATGAAGTGGCCGGGGGTGTACTTAATAATTTGAATACTTACTTATTAATTTACTAAATGACTTGATTACTTAGCATCATTACAGATTAGGTAATCAATAGATAACATTTTACTGCATACAGCAAAATTAAATATAAAATACTTTGGATAGGATCTTACAAACTAGGTTGTGGTGATACAATAGGCTATCGCTAAGAGTGATCTCTTCCAGGCAATCTTTGGATGGATTTGATTTAAAAGAATATAGGTATGTGTTAAGGATAAATTTTTGAGAAAGTAAACGGATGATTGTTAGCAAGACTTCGTAATAGCTGAAAGTGGAATAAATAAAGATCGTAGCCTGAAATAAATGAAAACAAAAGTAAGTCTATACTGAAAAACACGACGACACTTGATTCTGGACCAACATCGTTATAGTTCGAGTGTTGAATTGTGTACATCGCCGCGATACTGAATTGCAGATCGAGCTTTGATATCGCTCATAAAATTACTAATTCCATAACAAAATTCCAAGCCAATATGTCGCACACGAGAAAACGCTAATAGGTTGCAAAATAACCGCTTTCCAGCAGGGTTTCCAGCGCCTCTCCTTACATAAGCGACCACATCTGACGTACCTATAATTTATCGCCAACTTTTACAGCCACTTGCTCTTTCAATTCTCGTCTCAGTACATGAATAAACATCAAACATATCTTTACCTTTTGTTCAGACGTGCACAGAAATTATTGATGGCTTGTGGACATGGTATGAATAATTTTTGAGTCGCATTTTTTTATTTTCTTTAATACTTAAGTTTCATATTCAAGAATGTCGTGCGACATTCTGACTATATGAATTCCTGGGAATTACATTGTAGGTAGGACGTTTATCGAGATCTTTTTGGTTTCTATTGGTTCCAACAAGGACTAAATTCATGGGTACTCGTAGTAGACTCCTGCATCAGATATTTTCAAATTAAGGAGGTACATTCTCACCGTTTCTCCAACCTCTTTTTAATTTTCTCCAGCTGATTTCCACCAATTTATGTTAGGTACAGACATAGTACAGTATTTTCTCTATTGAGAAAAGCTTGATTGTTTTTCAGGAAAGACTAGCGTGTCTAGCATACGACCACATGAGTATACTGTGACTTCTATTTCCAATATTTCAGCTTTCAGTAACATCGAAATGTTGACTCATCATCAACCTGTAGAAGTCGCTATTCGATAAACTTTCTAACTCAGTGGTGGTTGGTTCTGCGAGCTATGTGGCCTGCCATAGCCACTTAAACTATGGTAATCCCTAAAGCTGTGTCGGTGACTTCAGTTTGCTTAAAACTATTTAGTAATATTATTCGCGCATGTTTTATCAGAATACAGTTTAGCAAGCTGCAGAAACGAGGTGTTTTATTAAATTGAACGGAAGCACAGCCTCTGTGCTACAGGCGTACCTACATATGAGTTGGATAACCGCAGGCTCGTGTCACTAACCCAGTTAGCCTGGCCAGTTACTGTGAACGATCTGTGACCTAGCTAGACCACAGAGCTAGATTAAGAAGCATAACATCACGAATATCATAATTACTAACATTGGTTAGTTACCTATGTCGTAACCTATGTTAGGTTAGGTTTTTTTATATTGTAAATTGATGTGTGAAATGTTAGCGCTCTAATTTGGCTTCATATTCAAATGGTCGGGAGCATCAGTTAAAGCCAGTGCAGTGGCTGATTCGGACGAGGGCCTGAAGAGGCGCAAATATAGAAGTCTCGACAGAGCTTACATATTTGAGCCTTGCAGGTTTGAAACCCCTTCGTGTATTCAAAATGTTCGTTCTTTACGTAACTTTAACTTTTCTTAAAGAACGAAAACTTTACGTAAAGAACGTACTCGTAACTTTTCTAATCAGCAACAGTTAGAGCCTAGTCACTTTTCAGGACACCATACCGCAACCTATCAGATCACTGACCTATTGCAGGGTGACCAAAAAAGAAATAGTGACACGACGATGAAACGAAAAGGGTAAACGTTTGTCTATTAAAGTATGCTATGGTATGTCAAAATGGTACACCATTTACAAAAATTACAGCACAAAACGTATTGAAATAGTACCTAACTTGATCCCTGACTAGCCCCAAGGTATCACGCTAGAGTCCGTCCCGGCTAGCTTCCGTATGCAAGCCAAGTTTCGGGTGAAGCCTTCGTTCAAGATCAATGCCTTTAGCTGCAGTGGCCTCGATGCGGTCACTAATAGTGTGAAGTATGTAATAGCTAGTTCCATGACCTGCCTGCCTGCTATTGTACGATCAATAGCGATGAAACATCGATGAAAGCAACTTGAAGTAACTTTGACAGAATCTTCCCGCAAAGACATTAGTTTACTTGGCAGGTACGTAAAGTCACATAACTAGTATTTCAACACAGATCTGCATACTGAGGATGTTTCTGGATGTATTTGGGTATGTTTGTTTAGTTTCAACCGACTTCAAAAAAGTGATTTTATATGTATGTATGTTACGCAATATCATCGCCATGTTTTTAATAGGTTGGGTAGGGTAGGATAGGGTAGCCTTCCACCCCTAAGTGGAAAAAATGGAAGTGCGGTTTCATATTGGACTTTCATATTGGACAAATAACAGATAATTTGAAGTCAGTTTTTCAACCTAAAAAAAAGTACTTGTAAATTACCACTTTGTTATGAAGTAGTTAAGTACGTTACATACCTAATTGTTTGATGGTAGAGTACATTCTGTGTTATAACTTTTGAAACTACAGACATATATTTTTTAATAGAACGCTACTTCATACTCAGACTGGTTCAGGAAGCAATTAAGATTACCAAACACAGGAATTTCAATAGATAGATGATTTTCATATACCTATCTGAAGTGTGGAATATTGTGGCAAGAATAGAAAACATGCTATCAGCAGCGCGTCTAGATTCTGTTGGTGTTGTCTGCCAGGGCCGAAATGTACTCGAATGTGACAGTTCACTGTCACATTGGAGTACATCGATACCTCACCACCGATTTCAAACGGTGGTGAGGTACCGTTTGCAATAAAAGACTGAGAAAGAGGGTAGATCGATTCATCTTTCACTGACTTCCACTCGTAAAGACTTCAGTTCATGGTATATTCAACTGTGCCGAAATATTGGGAAACATTAAAACTTACAAATCTAGGTTATTATAAAATTTATGTAAAAACACATTTCGAGTTCTTCATGAGCTACGAGTATTTACGTTAAACTGTTTTTTATAAGCAAATAATAGTCAATATTAACGCCCGAGGCATGGCTTTATTATCGTAGTAAGTAGGTAGTTATTTGTAAGTAACATGAAGCATGACTGACCAAGTTCATTGTTCGAACCGACTTTCGCCTTCAAAACGAGATTGCATGTAATATTGTTGTTATTTGTTCATTAGAACATCTGTTTGTTGTTAACCGGTTCTCTTCCCACCTTTCGTTGCTTGTATTGGGCACCGTGTATTGAAATCAAATGAAATGAATATTTATTTGCTTGAATACACATACTTTGGTTGTGAGGCTAGTTTGTTAGAAATCTCCGTACTCGACTAATTCGTCGTGATTTTTTTAAAAATGATTATGGCTATAGATATATCAGGAGACAACCCAATCCTTTACTTTCTGCCTTTATTATATTGTGAAAGTATGATGTATGAATGTACACAAGGAACTAACCCTCAGAATTTCAGGTTTCTAGGACTTAGGGCTAGGCTGTGCGTTAATCGTTAGTCAGTAAGTGAGTCACGCGAACATTTTATCTGAGTATTTTGATCATGCAAGAATTGGTCCTGCACCAGTAATCGAGATCGAATCATTTGCGTCTCAGCCTACTCGCCCAAGCCACGTAGTTCCTTTACTGAGAAGAAAGAGGACACAACAACGAAACCAACATCGAAATGGGCACAGCCTGAAGAACAATTCTAGTGTTTTAATAACTGTCTAAGTAAAGACTCGATCAGATAAACGAGTCTTGATTTGATCAGATAATCAAATCGGTATTCTACTCAAAACAGTTAACAAATTACCAAATTAATATTGAAATTGAGTGGACTGACAATGTTATATCAAAACTTGGTTGGAGTTAACAGGTTTTAGTCAATTGCTTGCCTGCTAGTCTGCCAGAGCCTAATATAGATAGGTACCTATATATGTATATGACGACATACTACGTTACAACGTAGGCATTTAATTTGATTGTACCGAGCGTGGGCTGTGTCGAAGATTTGATTTCATGAGGTTGCTTTCAGTAAAAGGTCAACATTTTTAACGATCCCAGTAGATTAACCAATACACGTGCACTTTGCTCCCTACGGACGCCTACGCGATGACAGGAAATATTTTTTTACGACAAGCTTTTGGCTAATCGATTACCAGATATGTATCAGAAAACTTAAAAAATGGTGAAGATTTTACATTTAATCATTCCTATTGAGTTAGTGTTCGAGTTAGTTTTAGGGGCTCATCAACAATGCCACTAAGACCACTATGGTCTGGACTTTCAACGAAGCACAGAAGAGTTTAGATGTGAAGAGGTTAAATGCGGAATTACACTTCACTAAAGTGATTTCAGTAGGTTTGTAGGAAAAACAAGAAGTGACTAATATTCTCCATAAAAAACAGTTGGCAAAGTTATAAGTGCCTGTAAAAAACTATATTGATTACTTATTACATAATGAGTAATTGAATAAAGAACTTCGTTGTTTGAATTCTCGAAAAGTTAAGAAAAACATGGCAAAAACGTGTTTTTTAATTTATTTTCAAACCGTCTTGCTATGCTGACATTTTAATTTGTGCCTACTTTTTGATTTGCTAATTTGGCAGCTGTCTGCGCCTTAATGTCACTAACGGTCACCCATTCAAGCGTAGACTTGATAAACGATGCCTAACTTATCGTTTCTCTTTACATCTCTGTGGCATATTTGCACGTTTTACTGGTGCTATCTCAGAACATATCTGTAACTCGTTTTGTAAATAATTTTATTAGTGAATGTAGAACAAAATTGTGAGAATTTTCGACAAGTTTCGTCAATTTGAGAACAATGATGTTATAAGATAACTACGTGCATCTAATCATCATAAAATAATGCAATGTCTTGTTAGAGTGGTAAAAGCATTGCAATTCTGGTTTCATAGGTACGAACGTTTTATGACAATTTTCAAAGGTTACTGGAATTGGGTGGGTGGAGTTGACCCAAGATGGTTCGTCACAGCACTCTTTAGTCGATGCCTATGTCAAACTGTGGACTTCTACAGGATGTTAATGATGATGATGAGGTATACATAATGCATCCCAAAGGACAGAGACTGTTTTTCGTATGGTTTTTTGAATTAACGTGACTAAGTTGATCCAAAGTTCAATGAATAAATATGAATATGAGGGAGGTAATGTTCAGCAGTAGACCGTAGTTGATGATGAAATATAAATAGAATAGAATACCGACGTGGCGCGGTGGGCGAAGGTCCGCCTGCGACACAGGAGGTTGCGGGTTCGATTCCCGCCCTGGGACAAATGTTTGTACGATCTGCAAATATTTGTTCTGGGTGTTCTGGGTATTTTCTATGTATAATAAAAAATATATTTATCTATGACATGTATTGTATTAAGTATATCAGTCATCTAGTACCCATAACACAAGCTCTGCTTAGCTTTGGGCTAGATGATGCTGTGTGGATTGTCCAGCATTATTTATTTATTTTATTTAATACAATATTGATGTATTTTCTCTACAGGTTGAGTACATAACTATGCACACCTGTTTTGTGAGAGACTGGTGCCCGTAAAAGGTTTAAAAAAAACCTGTAATAATAGAACGCTAAATATGGACTAGGTAGGTACCAATCTTCTCATCATCCGATGTTCTTGTACAGAACCATAATATCAATTATTTCTTCCATTTCATGAAAGTTCTGTGCTCATTTGTACAATATTAATTCTCCGTCGACATCATTCCAACTGGAGAAAGTTTGAATGCGAAGTTAGATAGGTTCATAATAAAAGCACTATGTTATTAATATCTCATAATTTTCACTGAAACGAAATGATAAACACTTTTTTACCCGCGACATTAGGAGCATCCTTTCTACTATACTAATATTATAAACGTGAAAGTTTGTGAGGATGGATGTTAGTTCCTCTTTCACGCAAAAACTACTGAATGGATTTTGATGAAACTTTACAGTAATAAAGTTACCTTATATATCAGAATAACACATAGGCAACTTTTTATCCGGGTACCACGCGGGCGAAGCCGTGGGCAGCAGCTAGTACCTATAATAATGTGTGTTAGATATAAAGACTCCTAATGTCGGTATGAACCATAAGAGCTTGTTTATCTGTTACCTTATCTAGAAAACGGCTAATCGAATTATACTTAATGTGTTTTTTGTATAATCATTTTGTCGTTTTTTGTCTTTAAGAAGCTTGCGTTGGATGAATTGCCCATACAAACGTAATATCATAGTCATTTGTAATTAGAGCTTATTTCCACCATATTATGTTATTATTTGCATTCGAATAGTATTTATCTACGTACCTTGCTATATTTTTTTTTCAAAATACTTACCTGAAATGAAATGTAAAGGAATCGCATTTTGGATATTTTTACGTCATACATGACATGTTTTCTTCTTATTTGTTTCGTATTTTCGTATTATACCTAACGTATCGTTTGGTTAGGTACATAGATTATATTGTCTAGTTACAGAATAACAACACAATGTGAAAAATATTTTTGGTATTACTGAACACCACCAAATTTATAACAAATTCTGAACGGCTAATATTGCAATCGCGCAAGCACGGGCCTGCATCAGTCAAAAAGAGATATTTTATATATTTTTGTACGCTTTTCGAATTTAAGTTATTAGAAACTCTTAAAAGCAGAAAGCGCGTCGCATGTGACACAAAGTATTCAATTTGGCCTCTATGGCGCAATAGGCAAAGGCCCGCCTGAGACGCAGAAGGTTGCGGATTCGGTTCCCGCCGCGAGACAAATGTTTGTATGATTTGAAAATATTTGTCTCCAGTCTGGGTGTTTTCTATGTATAATATGCATGTATTTTAAAAAAAAGTATATCAGTCATGTAGTTCCCATAATACAAGATTTGCTTAGTTTCAGGCTAGATGATGCTGTGTTAAAATGTCCAGCATCATATATTTATTTAATTTGTGAACAGTTGATATAAGTCAGTTTGTGATTTTTATCGTAATTAGTACCAAGGTACCTACACTATCTATCATCACATCACTTCTAACATCTAATTTAATGAACCCAGCTACATACAGCAAATTACCCCAAAAATTTGGAAACCATGAGCAATCTAAGATTTTGCGGCGCGGTTGTTTGAAGTGTGCTTTGGCACACTTTTTTTGCTTTGGCAAAAATGTTTTATCTGTTCACGACGTACCTACTATATATTTGTAAATTACTAGAAGGGCCTTCCTCAAAACGTTTTATTAACGGCTTCTGTCAATCTAATTATGGTGTGTAGGTACTCGTCGTGTACTGTATAGGTACTTGGTATACTGCCACAGATCATCGAGCAATAGGCAACCACAGCCTCCGTAAAGAAATGGCATGAGGCAACCAAAGATTGAAATTCCGCGGTCGCTTGCGCAACCATGAGAATTTGTTGTATGCGTGTCGAGGCGTCATTACAATCATCAGAATTAGGTACCTACCGGTTGCAATTTTGATGAGAGAAACATGTTTGAATTATAGAAAATATTTTTAAACTATTAAAAAAACAATTGTAGTAATATATCTACTAATATTATACAATCTTGATTGACATTCCAGTTTACGGAAAGGTTCATTTACAATTTCCGACTTCGATGTAGAATTATATTTTAATTTTTTTTTATACTGGCCAGTTTTATGAATTTTCTTTGTGAATAAGGTACTTTGTCCTAAGATAGCCCGGTACATAAGATAAGCCCACTTTAAATAAAATGTATTTCCATTGATTCAAAACCATTAAAATTTCGCGGAAATGTGTGAACGCATCCATAAACAAAATGGCAATTCCAAACGAATGGAAGCCAGCCGCCATTTTGATAGCGGGCATCAGTTTGTTAGTGACGCCGTGTCAGTTTGGCGAGTTATAATCTCGCATCGGTAAATATTTTTTTTATTTTAGCGTTTCAAGTTTTTATTCGTTTGTTTTAACTAGTGGACCTTGAAGAATAAACTTTTGTGCATTTAATTCAACGTAAAGTGTCCTTGCTTTACCTATTCATTGTGATTTTTTTTCTGTTTTAAACACTATCAAAAATGATTCTATGATGGGTTCATATAAGCCTAAGATGGCCCGGGCAATTGATATTATTATGAATTATATTATTTCGTACTATCCATTAGGAAAAAAGAATGGTTTGAAAAGCAAGTAATTTTAATGTGCAAACAAGATTGCAATCAGAACATGATAGAAATTAATATAATATATAAATACGGGATGAAAGTTAAAATAGGCTACTCAGGGAAGCTACCAAAACTTTATATTTTTGTATTTTTATTTTAAAAGTTAGTTGCATAACTAAGTAATCGTTTTTTAAATAAAATCAAAGATTTCGGTTTTATGGCTATTTTTAGTTTTAATAGATCTAAGATGGCCCATGACAAAAAAAAGTAGATTCAGAACAAGATACGTAAATCTCACCATAAACCTCTATACAAAGTGATTGTTTAATGAAAAACACGAGCAAACCACGTTATTTATGAATTTAATATTGCGGGCCATCTTAAACCACCAAGTGTATAAGGTGTTGATTTTCAAAAATGATTTTTTACAGCGAATTTGTAGGAAAAAGTGGTGAATTTTCAGAATATAGCTTTGGCATTTAAAAAACCTACGTCCTACTTACGATTATATTAGTAAATAACCTATTTTCACCAGTTTATAGCTATATGCCAAAATGTGGGCCATCTTAGGGCTCGGTACCTTAATTGTTTATCTATGAAACTATCACAAAAAAATAATGTTTACCTATGTATAGTACCTATGTATAGTGAACCTAGATATTAACTACTTTTTACATTTGTGGACGCCGCATTTCTTCCGGTTCATCAACTTCAGAGGTAATTTCGTGGAAACGGATAGCTTAGATGAAAATGTTATACGCGATTTTTAGCCTCTCAAGTCACTATGATTGATGTCGTGACGATTTGGGTTGAGATATTTTAAGATTCAGGAATCTTAAAATATCTCAACCCAAATCGTTGAGATACTCGTACCAATCGTACCAGGGGTACCTTCCTATTTTGGACCGACCTTGAAAGTTTTATTTTTTACTCGTTTCATTAAATATAAATACTTACCTAAATAGAAACGAAGCTCTCTGTCATATTTGGAAAAAGAAAAAAACCCCTACTTGTTTTCGAGCTTGTGACTTTTGCGATAAAATTCTAACTAAAAACCATCCTTGAAGTCGTCGATTTAAATAAAGTTTGTGACAATCAATTTATAGATTGGCAAAAACTGCATTTCAATCGGATAATCTTATCCAGTTCGTCTGTTTCGGGGAATAATGTTAAAAAATTTACAAACTTTTATGAAAAACGCGGAAAACGGGCACGCGGGTAAAAATGCATTTAAATTAAAATAAATTAAAAATTATCGAATCCTCTTGCGTCTAAGACGAGTACTGCCTGCCGGGATACCGAAGATCGGTATCCGACCACGACTTATAATCATTATTACAAAAAATAAATTGAATGGTAATAAATTACTAATGATCGACATAGACACACTTTTATAAATATTAAAAAAGAATGCGCACGCCCACCGTCCAACGTCGAAAGTGTAACATTTTAAATACCTATTCAGAAAGGCTACCTGCTGACATGAGACGAAAGAGAAAGTATTCACGAATCG
This sequence comes from Perizoma flavofasciatum, assembly GCA_958496245.1. Classification (NCBI taxonomy): domain Eukaryota; kingdom Metazoa; phylum Arthropoda; class Insecta; order Lepidoptera; family Geometridae; genus Perizoma; species Perizoma flavofasciatum. The sequence goes on from OY292431.1 coordinate 9,289,832, forward strand.
ATCAGATTCCGAGTCACACTAACGATAACACTGTTATCATAACAGGTAGTGTTGATAACAGATATACAATAGTCTATGACTATTAATTGCTATGACGAGTTCACAAAAAAAAAATAGTTTTTTTGTGATCTGTGGTTAGACTTTAGCTGTTGGCTGCCGCTTCTATTATTCTACTTGGTTATGGTTCCGGTTGTATCTTTTCAAATCCAGTCTTATATTCTGGGACTTTCTGACTAAACCGGCACCGTAATAAAAAGTATGGATAACATAATGTTTTTACACGGTTTTTAGGAAGTTTTCTGATAAAGTAGGATACGAAACAACCCGAGTCGATTTATACATTGAATGTCCGAGCATTATCTGAGACAATGTTAGTTCATAGGTTACGGTAACCACTTACCAAAAGCTTATTTTTTGCCACTTTACTAGTATTAAAAATAAATTAATTCTCGTTTACTATCGAAGTTGTAAGCGGCATGGTTACCGTAGCTGGACGCTCGCAACATCGTTGTCGACCCTGAGACACAATGTGTCTGTAATTTTACCGGCACCCATACCTACCCTTTAAATGAAATTTTGGTTCGTTTTCACATACCCTTATATTTTTTTAGAAAAATATTTATTTACCTTGAAAAATATTCCTAAATAGTACCGCTTCTCGCCAGTTTTGAGTAGAGGCATCGTCCACCGCGTCACGCCAAGTTCGTCGTCGTTACTGCAACTTGAGCATTCTGAAACAACAAGAAATATTGCTCATTTCTAGTTACTAAAGTATTTTCTAGTGCACAAGTAGGTAACTTAGCTGAAAAGGCTTTACCTATAAATATACAACGTAAAAATAAAATAACGTCAAACCTCAGACAACCCAACAGATTTTTTTAACAATATAAATGCTTTAAGGAATAAGGAAATTTATACGAAAGTTTTTATGATTGATAAACGCCGATTTTGGCCGCAACCCCGCGCTAATCGAAAAGATTAGTTTTGCCCAAAATCATAATTCAATCGTTTCCATAACACTTTTTCCAAGCTTTAGACTGGAAATGTGTGAAGCAAATACACAAAAAATAAGTGAAAAGTATTTTATTAATTGAAATCACAAGGAGCATAAAGAAACGTCAGCTTCAGCTGCTCAAGACGAGTCGCGACACGCTTTGTTATAGTACCGTGATAACTTTAGGAGATAGAAGGAAACTCCTCGTACGTGCCTACACCTTATACTATCATTGGAAATCCTTGAACCAATTTACGTTGCGATTTTTTACCAAAGGCAAGCTAAGTTTTTTTTTTGAGATTATTATTAATGAGCTTACTTACTTAAGTACATTAATTATATGATTATGTTTTATTGTAAATCAATTTAATACCTTTTTGTTAGAATATAGCATACCTAAAGAAAGTATAATTATTTCTAAAACAGCCTTTGTCCATAGTAGCATATTTAATACCTATGTATTTACATAGTAAACAAACCGTAAGATAATCGTTATTTAACATTACGATGAATGAATGAAAATATTTTATTGTACACCCTATGAAAATAGAAATAACAAAACTATAAAAAAAAACTCAAAGTACAATGGGCGGTCTTATCGCTTAGAAGCGATAGACGATAGCGTGGAGACTCACTCTAAAAGCTTGGTTTATAAAAATCTATCTATGCTGACCCCAGTTATTATCGTAAGCGGACGATGTCTCATCTTTCCCTGCGTAACCAAAAAGAAACCACACGTCGTCGATTTTCGACTGGGTTTTTGAGCAGTGGCTAGACTGGCGAGTGCTATTTTACAGGTTTTGAAAGTCACAAAAAGGTTAGATTGGCAAAAATGTGGCTTCATTGATTCCTAGACATAAAATACCATTGTCTTAATAGTTTAATTGTCATGTCATAGTTTTTACTTGATCGATCCCTTTGTGATTAGAAACGACTGGTTATTTTTTTTTTTTACAAAAAGGAGTATATCTTAACACATTACCTATCCGTTTATTTAAGTTTTATTTTCTCACAATTTACTTGAATCGATCTGAACTTCAGCGATTCGAACCAAATAAAAAAAAACGTTTTTAAATCATAAACCGATTTCTTGGTACTTAGAAAGTCTGCTTCATCATCAGTGGACTAATGTGGGCTGATCTCCCTCTCCCAATACGCGCCACTGTGCCCGGTGTTCGGCTCTTATGTCTGCTTGGTTTGCTACAATATTTTCCCATCCCGATTAAACTTGCTCAATCTTCGTCCATCACAATTGCCGTGTGTTGGTAAACTCTGCGGTTTATTTGAAAAGGTCAGGTAATTTTGAAATTAGGTATATTACAAAACGGTTTTGACCAATAATTGATCAATAATTGAGTTTATCATGCGAAATCTAAACTTAAAATAGCAGGAGCTGTTTCACTTCTTGATTATGGTTTGTGTGGCTAATTGTCACTAATCTGCCACAGGACTGTTTAATCGTCTAAATTTAAAAGTTGAATTAGAGAAAAAGTTTTTTTATCTATTATTTAAATGACTAAGAAAGACTGTAAAACCAAACGGTCAATCAGAGAGGTGCGGGTTCGAATCCCGCTGTGGGTCAAATATTCTTCTTATATTCATTCCGGGTCTGGATTTTGTGGTACCATTGTACTTGTAGTTTCTGATGTCCACGATTCAGAGAATCCCAGTATCGAGAAAGACTGTATGTAACTGTTCGATGTTTATTTATTTTATTAATTCATTATGAAAAACATAATATGCTCCATAAATAATGACAAAAAATCATGAAAGGCTTGTATCGATTTAAGTGACATTCGAATAACGTGTCCCTCTCGAATGCAAGCATTGTTTTACTGCAGGTATTTATAGCGCTGACATTGGCGGCAAAGCTGTTTGGAATGCCGGACTATGAAAACAATAAATAAATTTAATTCATAAGAATGTAAGGACTTATTGCAACTACAAAAGCTTTTTAGTCTATGTTTGTCTGTCTACCTGTCTAATACTTATGATGAATATTAAATTTACCAAGTAACCGTCACTTTACAACCAATTGAATTAGTAGGTAAAACCTAAATACGCGTCACGCGGGCCACCAAAAGAAGTTCTTCTGAAACTCCTTGATAGTAGACAGTCTCTGTATAAATCGTAATTCACCTTCTAACATTAATTTTTACATGAGTTTATCTACTTACTTATAATCATCATTTGAGAGTTGATGGGAAATAAAAATGAGAAATGGGCAAATAAATCACAGATTAAAAACCTGAACATACTATTTTATTCTTACATTCAAGTAATAATAATAATATTTTACGGGTAAGAAGTATGGTTACACGATTTTTGCTTCACTTCACCTTGTAGATAGGTACTGTTTGTAAGGGACTCGGTTAATCTATAATATATATTCTTCAGGTTAATCTATATTCTAAGGTCATTAATTATGTTGGTACCTACCGGATTTTCCAATGTTGTTCAGCGTCGACTGATGATAAGTGACAGTGTACGTGTCACCGATCCAGCTCATCACAAACAGAACACCACACAGCAGGTTTCTTTGCAACATTCTCACTATGATTCAACACTTCAAAAGTTATCGTTTCAAACTCATTCATATGAGCTATCACACTTTTAAAAAGTTAGCGTTCGTTTTTCAGCTTCCTTCAAGAAGTTCGTATTCGATTTTCAATTGCAGTCAGATTCGATGACCTTTGATAAAAATATGGTTTATTTTTGTATTATTTTTTAAAAGTAAGTCTATTTTAAATATTTAAAAAAGATTTGCAAAAATTTGTCGAGACTGTGTACGAGAAACACCCTGCACATTTAGAATATGTATTTTAGGATCTGAGTTCTGACCAGTTGTACCTACTGAATGTCAAGGTTTTATCTACTTGTTCCAAATTTTACTTTTAAAAGTTCGTAAAGTAAATATTACAGCAGAACAAGAAAAAATAAACGATTTTGAAAATAGACCCCAAAAAATATTAAAAATATTTTTTTTTGATTTGAAAATCAAAAAGTGTGGATTTTTGTTTGTTTTACTGGGTTTGATGAAGACATTTTGAAACAACATATTTATTGACTTAGATTTTCATCTAATGACTTGCAGTAGATGTGGTTATGATAATGGTTGAAACGTGGTTTCCCTAATGAGATAACCAAAGAGAATAAGGAGGAAGTGTATTTGCAAACTGGTTGCTATTTCACTAACTCGGACGATTCACTAGTCTGAACTTCTTTAAATCCATCTGTTCAAAATGGGTCTAGACAATTAAAAAAATAAAAAAAATCTCACGCTTACTTTTCCTTTCACGCTAAAGCAAATTTGTCAAGGTAAAATTTGGCAGCTGTCATGTGACATTTCCACAGCTAATATCATTCCCATACAATTTAATCCTTCCGCTGGCGTTAACAAATGGAGAGTTCTAGAATCAGAGAAGCTGAACGGCAGTTCCAGCCAAGGCGAATAATTTGATGAGATCGCAGATACTTGTGTAACTTGTCAGTTAAAGTTATCAATATTATGGTAAGTACCTTAGCAAATTCAATTACTTTATAATTTGAAAGTAATTTGCATGAGAAAATGTCTTATATTACTTTAATTATTAATGACAGATATATTATTAGATACTTATAGGTACCTACTTACATATGTGTGTAGTTTTCAGTTCAATTTTGTGATTACGCAAGTACTTGTGGTAGTGCCTCACATGTCCCACTATTGTTTAAAACAATTTATGAACATATTATCTGCATAGCGGAGGCTCTACTGCGTTTATCTTAGAATATGTGACAGTTTAATATTTTTTTTTTTATTTGCTTTTTGTGGCTTTGGTATCACTGCGGCCGTCACAGGCCTATTGTGATCGCCAAGTTTAATACTAACGAAAAAGGGAGTAATCTAATTCTATAGAGGTAGTAACAACTTATGTGTTATTATTTTTCGAAATTTGGCTATTTTTATTGAAAATGATGGTAAAACTCAACTGTTTTCAGTAAAAGTTCAATTAGCAGTATATGGGTGCCGTCTCTCTCGATACATGTTTGTGCATCACTATACGATATCTTAAGAAAGATTAGGTAGAAACATAAGAGTAGGTATATGGCATTTTCTTAATAACTCTGACTGACCAGTCATAAAAGTGAGAAAGCTTAATTGCTGCGACAAATTATCCACCTGCGTAGGTATAGAAAGTGTAAAAATTTTCACGTGACTTAATCAAAGAAACCAAAAAGATCACACATACATTTTACTCTAGGTTAATAAATAAGTACAGACAAAGTTATGGCAAACCTCAGAACCTAATAATCCAATGGGTATTGAACCTTTTAATTCCAACTTTTTTTAGTTCCTTTCAGTTAGATCCAACGGAAAATAATCTACTCTTCATAATGGTAACTGGCAGCAAAAAGTCTACGAACGATTTTAAGATGAATCATGATTCAGTTATGATTGAGTAATCTTGAACAAAGATCGTCCGATTGGCTTGTTAGGCTACTTGTAACGAGTCTAGGATTCACTGCTGTAATCCGTAATCTAAACTAAATACCTAATCGCGTGCTTTGCAGCTGGGAATATTTATTTCGCAAAGAAGTAAACGAATCTTCTGGTATTTTATTCTAAACAGGGTGTGTATACATGTTTACCAACCCGAAAGGGGAGGTGCTGTTAGCAAGCTCATAATTGAAGCTTCGAGGAAGGATAAATACATTTTTTGTATGAAAACTAATGATAATTATAAGACACACTACGTACTAGTTTTAACAACTTTGTAACAATGTGAAAGCAAAAAAAATATTGAGTATTGATAAAAGAAATAAAAGTGTTGTATGCGTCTTGATCCAAATATTATGTGAATCTCTCTGTACATGGTATGAAAAAGTAAACATAAAAAGCAGACAGAAATCAATAAATATGGTAATTTCTGAATATTTTTCTGAGAATGTCTAATTTATAATGATTCCATTTTATGATGGTCGTGGTTTGATCTTGAAAATTTGAGTCAACTTTTTCGCATTGGGAGAAAGCATGTACGAGTTTACATTCATATTAAATCAAACAGTCATGTAGCACTGAAACTCCGGGACTTCAAGGTAAGAGCATTGTCGCAGTTTTCTATTAGTATCATGTCGTATAAATTTTGTATACAAAATTTAAATCAAAATTAAATATTGTTTATTTGTGTACCTTCATAAAAAAATAAGCCATATGGAATTCCATATTTTATGCTAGCTTCTGCCCACGATTTTAAAACTGTACCAGAATAAAAAGATGCCTACGTGTTATTCTAGGTCACGAACACGAACTATATTTGTTCCAAATTTCATCCAAATCGGTACAGCCGTTACAGAAATTATTAGCAACAAACATCCAAACATCTAAGCCCAAATTTTGAAATTTGATTATATAATATTGATCAAATAAACGACCCCAGTGTTTCATTTTGTCAGTAGGAATTCGAGAAGTTCACAAAATAATGTCCGTGGCTGTACCTGCAATGTATGTCTGCAAAAACTGGTTAGCGACAGTTATATTAAGATAGCATCTATCGATTATTACTCGAACGACCTTGTGATAAGGTTTAGATTCTAATAATCTATGAAACTAAGATTCGAACAGTGACTCATATGCACAAGGATATGCAAGAATTATTTATGTTTCTTTAAGATGTTTTTTTACTATTTAGTAGTCATACAAAATTTACCATCAATTAGATAATAAAATATGCCTGAAAGTAAGTAAACTCAACCCGAAAAATACTCCTAAAATGCGAGTTAATTGAAAATAGAACGAGGCTCATTACACTCATAATAATTATGCAATGAAATACAACCTCCATGGTAAATCCTTATTGCTATTTAAAAATGGAACTGGCCAAAGTCCGGTTGTGAAAATAACAAGGCAGGAAACAGGAAACGCTAATTTTCTTTTTTAGTAACAAACTGTTACGATTTTATTTCTATTACTTTTTTTATTTCCTCGCATTAGTGATGAAAAGTTATGAGTTGTTCTCGGGTAAAAGCGATTTATTACAACCTCTGTATAACAATATACATTTACGTGCGTTTATATTATTTATTTTAATTTACCTAAAGCCATGTCTAAATCTTCAAACCTTCTTAAAACTCGAACACCAGAGTTGGTAGCTTTACGAGTAGGCACCAACTTACTTTTTATAAACTTAAGGATAATAATTATAATGTGATACGTTAAGCCACATCGTATCTAATATATATATATATATATATATATTATTTGCCCTTTAAGGACAGGCTTCAGTTGTAGGACCATACCGCCTCATCTTCCGTAACTTTTTTTCCTTCGTATCGAATAAAATAAGTTGATGTTATGTTAGGTCATTCATAAAAAAAGACAAATTGACTATTGTTGGGTATCGTTAGTTGATATGATGATAATTTTGTCATTCGGGCATGTGATTGATGCTTTCAATTTTGCATGCAGAATGACATTCAATGCGTTGGTAATAGGTAAATTGAAAATGCATGCGTGAATAAGCTCTATAACGTGGCATAATGCTTTGAATATTGTATAGGTTGATTACGATAGGTCAGTTTGTTAGCTTGACCCATATTTATAAAGATTCAGAAGACATCTTAATTTTATTCTATCGATTTGATTTCTACATACCTTTTATTAACAGTATATATTCTGTGATGCTTTTAAAGATAATAAAAAATAGGGCATAAAAAATGTACTTATCGTAATGTCTAAAGTTCGTATCGAGTTTGAGTCGGATTTTTTAACACAAGTGTGTGTATAAGTAATTATTGAAAATTTTTATCAGTTTTTATACAAGGAGGCAACTACTTTTTTATTGAATATTCTTCTAATTTTAATAATTATGCTGAAAAAATAATGATTTTATAGAAATATACACAAATCTATGGTTGCGTGAAAGAGACCGCGGTGAGACCGCCAGATGTAAATTTCTTATTTTTTTAAGCTAGGTTTCAAGAAGGTTGTTGTAAGTATATTTTTGTTTTTCCTCTTAACTCTTATTATAGAATTGATGCGCCATCATATCAACATGATTTGGTTACTCATATATTAACACTCAAACATTGCGAAAGCCTTCAAGCACAGTACGTTAGTAAGTTACGTCAAGGCAACCGATACGGTGCTGGTCCATCCGGTTCCATTCCACAGGATATTAAAGTACCCGTCCATATGAAGCAGATCTGATAGGTTTACTTTGAATCTCAATGTGGAAATTGCAGACATGTGATATTCGCCAATTAACGCTGTAACCGTGGGATAAATTTGTCTCACCTTGTTTAGATGTTTCAAAATATTCCTTTACATTTTTCATTCAAACCCTAAATGATAAAAACCAAAAAGATATTCCGTTACTAACTACTAACAGCATATTTACTATTATAAGATAATAATTTCGTAACGGCTGACCGATTTGGATATAATTTGGAACACATTATTTTTATTTTTTTTAGTTTTAGTTCGTTACCAAGAATAACATAAAGGCTGCTTTGCTGCAGGAAAGGAGTAGAAAGTAATTTTGCTCCAAGTTTTGAAGCGAAACCCGGATATAAAAATGCCTGGGTATTATTCTAGGTCATAAACTATATCTATTCCGAATTTTATCAAAATTTGTACAATCAAAATTGAATTTTATCAAAATTGGCGTGGCGGTGTTTTTGGGTTAAGTACAATCACTCACAAAAGTTTTGCACTTTAACGGATGCGTTCTTCCAACACACAAGATTTTTTTTAGTAAGCCTGAATGATTCCTAAGCAGTTGGAACTTTAATGTCCCAATGGAACTTAAATTTAAATGGGACATTAAAGATGGGGAACGTCTCTAAATATCGCCATTAATGACTTCTACGTAGTAGTGGAATGACCTAAACGATTATAAGGTCAGAGTTTACTTGGATGCTTTCATTTTATTGCTTAAAAATAAACCATAATTTTGATTTAGATTTTTTGATTCATACAATTTGGCTTCCGAACAGAAAACTTTTAATTCATAAAGTTAGACGAACAACAAACGCCTACAAAACAAAACATATATACATTGCTCACGTAATAATAGTAGAATGTGTTGGGCATTAAGAATGAATTGGAAAAATAATTTCAAAAAACGCTCTACGATCAATCACTCCGCAATACGAGAAAAAAACGATTCGAAATTCGAATTTATTCGAAACGTGACATTTAATTTGGACAAAAAAGTTCTTGCGTTGTCATATTTGAGCCTCATGCTGACTTTCACCTTATGCAAACGGTTTAAAGGTCAAGTAGTATTGCTAGACGCAAGGTGTTTGTAAAAACGAATGAAAAAATAAACCCAATAATATAACAAAGCTACAGAACAACGTCTCTGTGGAAAAGATATGAACGCGCTACTGCGCTGATCTGAGCGCATGACATTAATTATGGTTGTACTCATAATAATATATGGAAAACAAAAAATAGTTTTGGAAAACTGAAAAATGTCCTCTAGATAACCCTTATAATACTTTGATATGTAAAAAGTTAAAATGCGTTGACACTTTTTAAAAAATTTAACGCAACTAAAAGATACAACACATACGTAGCCAATATTTTTTAAGATGGCGTGTCACACCAACTTGAAAATTATTAGGAGTCTCTACAATCTAATCAACTTTTTAAAACTTCACGTATATTTTCTAATTTAATATTATCTTCTGGTATGAATGAAGTTATATTTAACGATCTTTTGACACAAAATCCGGGTAACGCTTCCACAATTTTATAATCAACGCACCACAGAATCTCATTTTCCAGTAAACATTTCTTAATTAGGTTTGAAATTTAAAACCGGCCTTCTAAGGTCGCATTATAAATGCAAAATATTATTAAATCTCAAACTAGAATATCAAAATTAATTAACAAAAAAGTATAAACCATAATGTTGACTATAACGAGAAACCCACTTTTTAATTCACTCACAAATTCACCTCAATCAGAACAGGTCAAATAAGCTATCAAAAAAGTTACGATTTTAAATTTGGAACGGATAATAGCGCGCGCGCTGCGTTTCGCGTGGACGCTGCGAACGTGCAGGGTAAACTAAGACGCAACAATGATCAAGCGAGGTTTATGCAACCTTCGGATCGAAAGCGTTTTTGTGGTCAAGCGCTGTCTATTTCTTTGCGAAGATGGCGCAAACCACATACCTCTACAAGAATATGATTCGACTAACCTTTTGATAAGTAATTGTAATTATAATGCTTTTACATACTTGTTTTTTAAACTTTGAGGTAGTGGAGCAAAGACGGACAAAAAACTTTGAAAGACTCGCTCGCTTAGCTTGGGAAATGAGATGAACACACCCCTAGGGATAATTATCTCACACAAACAATGCTATGTGGTTTTCGGCTTTACACCTTTACTATACAAGGCGATTCAACCACAATGACCCAAAAAGAGCTGGACGATGGAGGACCCCGAGGCTGACCTTAATCACCGCCATTATAATTTTCTACGATGTTTTACAGTACAGAAGCTAGGGCTATTTTTGTGTCCTGTCTTCGATGAATTCCTGAGGAATTAAGTGTAGCAATAATAATAATTATTATTGTTACTCATATTGTAAAAACGTGAATTTTCACGTACTGCACTATCGGTGAAGGCACCGACTAAGTTTCGACTCTTTCCGAGAGTCTTCATCAGGGTGAGTGGTTGCGACTTTCTCTTTCCGCGTCGCGCCGTGCACTACACCACGGCGCGACTATTATTGTTACCCATATTTTTTTGCAAAAAATATGGAAATCCATTCTCATCAATCCTGCTTACCTTGTTCATTATTTAGTAGATACTATGTGACTGACAGGAAGATAGAAGAATGTATGTAAATTTTTCAGCTTGTTAAAAACAGCAAGTGATGTATTTTATACTAGTCTATTCGTAGGCACTAAGAACATCTTTATAATACCTACTTTAAATAAGTATAATACTTTGGGAGATTTTATTACAGTATCTCTTAAATAAAAAGCAAAATATGATTGCTTAGCAGCAGCTTGTCAATAAAATTTGTCATTGGAAAGACGTTATTGAGAGTCTAAAATAAATTTATTGCATTTTTTTGTAATATCTTATCTTTTTTTTGCATCTACCTATTCAATGTATTTAAAGTAGGTACCATCCACATTTGGTCGTTTCATATTGTTAAATAACTTTTTTTAAACTATCCGTATCTGCAGTTTTAGTTTAATCGTTTATCGCTTTAATTTTTATGCCACACATGTTCCTCACAATATTGTATAAAATGCAGCAGTCACTAAAATTAAAAAAATATGCAATAATAAAGAAATCAACAATAGGAAATTGTGTGTACACACGGTTCACGCTATCTTCAAAGGTTTGCTGGAAGAAAAGTCTTGTTATGGTTAAGCTGCCTTTGTACATGTCCTCTATATACGTTTTTTTGTCTTTAATCTCTGTGTACAAAGGATAAAGAATAAAGAAATTTAAAGAAGGCTCTACTTCTATTTTATTTTTATCCTATGTAGGATCGAGACATCCTATATAAAATGACAGTACAAAGAGTTAAAGCCAACGCACTATAAAGTGCAAGGTCTAAAAATATAAAAATGAGTCAAAAAACTTGGCCGATGAACATTCCTAGTTATTCTCCTTTTTTTAATAGGCTCCACAGGAATTTAATCAATTACTAAAAAAAAAAAAAACCTGTTTTTTTATACAAAAAAGTGACAAACGAGTACCTATGTACGCTTGCATCACTAGAGGTATCATATTACTCACGTGTTGCCGACCCTGAGACATCATAGGTGAAAAGTCACATTACCTTCTATCTATCTATCTATTTTTACCGGCACCCATACAACAAATTGGAACACAGTAATGCGTCCATTACTCCTTGGCGGCAGAAATAGGTAGGATCTTAATACTTCCCTGGACGAGCTCTTCCACATGGAGATCTTACTTTCTGTTCATGTGGTCTTGCCAATCTATAAAAAAAATTAAGAGTATAACGATTGTAGTAAATATTTTAGGAGATTAAACAAATATTTAATTCGTCACGTATGCCGCATCTCTAAAAACTATTATTTTGATCATTCGAATAGCTGTCAAGAATGTTCTGGAAGATCACGTGGTCAAGCTTGCCCTAAACTTACTAGCGACGAAGCGTGGACGCGGAAGATCGCCCTCCACTTGGTTGACAACGGTCGAAAAAGACCTTAAAGAAGCCCAACTCGACACCGACACCGCACAAAATCATGCGCATCGGAGAAAAAGGACAAGGATAGCCGACTCCAAGTAAATGGGATAAACGGTCGAGGGATATATATGTATATTCCAATAGCTGTCAAAAAAATTAGGGAGGGGAATCCCTAAAACAACCTTAAAAAGTTCATGTTGAATAATATCTTTACCAAAGCGTTTCACTGAGTCACTGCAAAAGCATCAAAAAGGCAATGTCATAGGCTAAATCTAGTTTTTCAATAGAATTTCAACATTTAGATATTGATGCACGTGGCCTTGACTTTTATAAACAACTACAAGTATAATTTACATCTTCCACGTAAGTGTAGGTATGTATGTGTTGAAATCCAGATTCTTAGCGTTTAATGTCTTTGGTTACTCTATAATTAGGTACCATCGCACATGCATTTAATCTAAAGCTGTAAAAGTAACCCGTATGTATTCGTTACTAAAACAATCAGCACTCGTTACTATGGTATCGTTACGTTACTCGTTACTTTTAATACAATCAAGCACTAGCATGAAGCATTACATCAAGTCGCGTCGCTTACATTGTGACTTTGTTCGTACTTTGTATCAAATTGACATCTATACAAAAAATGCGAGTAACGAAATAATTTTTTGAGTAACGTTTCGGTACTTCGGATCAAGTGATGTACCTACCCGTTACTCGGTAACGAATATATACAGTTTGTTACAGCTCTACTTTAATCCAATAAAAAGCTGCTGTAGAATAAACTTGGCATGTCAGAATATTCTAATTCTATCATAAATAGTTAATAGGTATCTACAATGATTTATGTGATTTTAGTAGCAATTCCCAACTAAAAAAAGCCTGTGTGTAGGTAAGATAAATTTGCTAAAATATGATCTTTGTAATTTCATGTTACGCATTACACGAAGCCAAAATGTACGAAGACATATCTAAGAATGGGTTTTACGCCATAGAATTAAAATACTATATTGTTACACATATATATGTATATAGTAAGTACACATATATTTTTTGGGTACAAAGATAATTATGAAGAAAGGTAAGGTCAAGTGTACCCGAACCCGGCGAGCATGTATGAAAAATGTAATGAGAGTGAATTAACCAAAAAAGGTATGTCAGGATCGTAGCAAGTGGAAATCCGTAGTCTCTGCCTACCCCTCCGAGAAACAGGCGTGAGTTTATGTATGTTTGTATTTAAATAATTGTGTCATAATAAAATAACTACACAAATGATGGACAACTGTCGATTATGGGTTTTTAAACTTGGCATTTAGGCAAATTTATAATTTGACAACATTAGGTAGTTATGTAATTTTGCTAGTTAGAAATTTCCTTGACTAGCAATATCCATAAAAGTAATTGGCTAGTTTTTGTAATAAAACAACACCAACAAAAATTATGCATAAATAATGTAAGTAGTACATTATTTATGCATATTTTTTGTTGGTAACAAAATCTATAGTTTTGTTAAGATGTAAGGACCTCACATTATATTCTACTGTAAAAATAATGAAAACTTTAATAATTATAATATAATATTACCCCTTACTTATCCTCAAAGATCAACGCACTGAGTATGTAATTTAGGATACCAATCATGGGGACTACAGCTGTGAGCGTGTTTTTTTTAAAAGTGTCAAAAACATAATACCTAAATCATAACTGCATACTAAATCGAAAGTCATCGAAGGTACGCCCTTTAAAAGTTTAAAAATGTATATTCATTACCTCAGATATCTCACAGTATGAAATGTTAAAAAAAATACAGCGTACGCTCATAAGCGCTAGTTTGGTGAAATATCTACCTAAGCTAGGCACTCAATTAAGAGCTCAGGAATGCGATTCTTTATTCAAAACCAACATCCTAGACACACATGTCTGACGAAATATAAAACCAGCTTTTCTTATTTATCGAGTTCCACAGCTTAGCTATGTATAGGTATTTAGATAACGTACTGACAGATTTACCTGAACTAGTAGACCATCCTGTGACATTTGAACCAGGTATACGCTCCAAGGTCTGCGTACATTCTGCACGTATCGAGTGACCGGTTAGTGTAGGAGCCCGAAGACAAATACTGACCTAATTAGCAAAATTGCTATGGGAACAAGACATAGCACTCATTTTGACAGGTTTAAGTTATATCCAAAGCTCCTTCAGTTATAGGTAGAAGTAGGTAGGACGAGTGACCCTGTATACGAGTGACTGAAAATAGTGTAGGTGAAAGTACCCTGAATGGATTTAGTTGCAGGTGGTTCCAGAACAGGCGTTTTCAGCCCGGTAATTTTCTTCTCCGTTTGAGCAGCACATTATATGTATAGTTTATTTGAATTTTGACCTACCTAGTTGAATCATCAGACGTATATAGACATACGTATATAACGGTACTTAGATACTGGCATAAGTATGAAGGTTACAATTTTGTACAAAATCTAACTTCGCTCTCGATCTATTACAGAGTAGGTTAGAATTGGCTTATTTGTGGATCGCGCTATTCGCTTTCCTGTTTTTATCTCTTTTGAGGCATTTCAGCTAACAACATTATTTTAGGGTCTTTATCTATGAAATTGTCATTTTGTATGGGCCCTAATATTAGTCAAAAACAGAACCCAATATAAAGGTACAAGTATTGCCACTAAATGATAATATGTTTACCCTCGACGCAAGGAGGGTAAAACCCTTGCGCTCTTTTACTCTTTTGATCTTGCTATTTTATGTGTTTGTGTTTTTCTTAAAGGTTATTTTATTAGATTGGCAAAGAAGCGCTGCAGTTGATGATGAAAATTAAACCAATGTGAAGCTACACTGCACCGACGATACTCCTGATTTATAAATAACAGGGATTATGGTTAATGGTCCAAAAATTTAAAAACATCGACCGGTTTTTGTTGAGCCCATCGGGCGTGGCAGTTAACTCTTCCTAATTAAATTAGTAATGCGTGCATAGCTTTTCAATAGCCAGTGAATTAAGAAAATTTGATAAAAATACGTTTCTTACGTTTCCAATGATAAGGTTCCAACTCTGGCTCAAACGGCGGGGTTGGGTATTTTTTTTTCCCTGAAACAAACAACCATTCAGGTTTGTGAATAATGTCTTTAAAATTATCGACCTTGTAGCATGAGCACCAATCGATTCGTTTACGGAGGAGACGACAAAAAATACTGCTGTTCCTTTTTCTATCAAACAAAAGAGAGAGATAGAAAGAGCGTTTGTCTTCTCTTCTGTGCTCATGTTATACTGTAATATAGTGTACGATAAATCCATTCACATCACTAGGATATTACGTTACACTAGTATATGATCACGCAGTATATGATCACTGAATTCTTTCACCACACTAGTTCTTTCACCATCGATCACTAAGTCCTTTTCAGGACCACCAAACTTCAACCTGATCAGAGTGACTTAACGTAGGGTGGCCGAGAAATGACGCAGGAGGCCGCTGAGCAGGTCAGGGAGGATGGCGTCCGATCTGACCCGCTCCGGCGTAGACGTCCAGGGGGACAAAGGGGGTGGTTTGCCCGCCTCCTTCATCCTCCATAGTGGGGTCACTGGTGGAGAGTCGAGGGACTCTCTGCCGGCTGGCACGGCTCCACACGTCTGAGGGGTAACCTAGGGTGAGAAGGTTATCCTTCCTTGAGACCGAGGCCCGGACCGGTTCCCGGCCCACCCGCCGGTATGAGATGGTGAATGCTAACGCGATCCCATCTCGTCCCACCACAGCGGAGGACTGCTCAACGGTGGGGTTTTTAGTAGGTTCGAGTCCAACATACCCCCTTCCGTCACCCTCATGGCGGAAGGGATATTTTTCACCCTCAAAAAAAAAAAGCGTGGCCAAGAAATAATTGGTGACACTGACACAACGAAGAAGAAGGGTTCCAAGTGGTAATATCGGAACCCGTATACAAAGTTATGGTTATTTGGTTTTAAAAGGTTTATTACATAAGTTCGCGGGTGGTGGTGGCGATCAGAGGGAAAAAGTTAAGGGGAGATTGTTAAAGTTTGCGCTAATGTAGGTACTGCCTGTCGCCACCGCCACCGACCTCGCCAGTTTGCGCGTACCTTTAGGGACTGGACGAGAAAAAGTACCTTTTGAATAACACACAAGGCGGCCCTATTACGTTGTTCAAAGTATCATCCTCTACAAAACTATCACAAAATCCAACGCCAAATTTTATTCATAAAACTACTGGCATTCAATTTGGAAAACGTTGCGATTACTCAGAACGGTATCAAATTAGGGCGATTCACTGTAAACTCAGTCAGCTTCTTCTGCTCGGTGTAGTGCATTCACGATGCTGAAGCACGCTCCTAGACAAACGGCCGTCAGTTAAAAAGCAAGGAAACAACCCGGCAATTAATTAGAGCCAAGTTTATTTCATTTACCTAATTTTATTTCAGTTTATTTTAAGGGGTCTATTTTAAGGTTTGGTCGTGTTTATGATAAATGGTAACAGATAAACATACAAGTAACCTCTTATAAGGAAAACTCATTTACAAGCTTCTTACGTCGCGGGTAATTAAAAAGCAATTAAATTAATCGGATTGGCGCGGCACCGCATCATATTTGGAATAGATTTATCATTTTTTTTCTCTTGTAGACTTCAAAGATGATTCATATATAGATTTATCGCCACTAATCACTAGAGGGATGTGTGCAATGAGAAACGTAAATTCCAAGTTGTGTATTTCATGGTTTGAATCTGTCCATTTATTGAAGGGTATACAATTAAGAGTATTATTTTATTGACGACCAATTATCTTGGAAACAGAGAAGCAATTAAAATCACGCTGATTGTATCATGTTATTCATAAAAAAATGCTTTAAGAGCAAACGATGCAAGATACTTTAATTTGATGCTGCAGATCAAATAATACATAACACTAAGCCTTAAATCACTTACACTGGAGCGGTTAACAGCCTTAAGACTAAGTTGTTTTTATTCTTATTATGTGTCGAGCAAGTATCAAATTGGGTGGAACACAAAAATAATCTATACAAATTAAAATCAATTGCCGCATGGATCATGAAAGATCCATCATAATCCACCAAAAATTTTTAAATGTGGATGACCCGTGCGAAGCCGAGGCGAGTCGCTAGTTTTATATATATTTAACCGTTACCCAACCAATAAAAAAAATCTATAAGTTTCAAGCCGTAACCGATGGATACAGCCGTACGTACATATTATATCAACCAACCTCCCGCTTTAGACTAAAATAGCTCTATAGTGAGTTCAAATCATGGTATCAGAAATTATACACCTGTTAGCCTTAAGCCCTACTCTTGGCTACCATTTTCTTTCGGTAAATGAGGATGTAATTTTGCCGCTGCTTTAACAAACCCGGTCCGCCAGCGGTGTCTGCACCGCTTTGGTGTCTGTATCTGTAGTATTTTTGTCTGTCCGATAATAGTCGTTTATAAACCGTTTTACCCTGTGGACATCTATCCTCAGCCGTCCTGTGCCTAATAAGCCTGTATAGCCGTTCTGTAGCAGTCACGTTAGTCCTTAGTCATCCTGTTGTAGTAAGCCGTTTCATAGCAATCCGTCAGTCAGTCCCACAGATCTGTAATCAGAACAAGTCTGTGATCTCTGCCGTCCCGTTTTAATAATTTTTAGTCCCATATCTCGTAACAGAGGGAGATTTCCATACAAAAATTGACGAAACGGTTATCGTATCGACAAGTTTTGACGTATTTGTGACTCAGCATAGGCCCTCAGTTCTTTACACGTCTGTCTGTAGCCGTCACCTTTTGTAGCAGTGCGTCATTCAGTCCTACACCGCTGCGGCGTTATTTAAAAGCGATTACAAATGAACATCTAAACGTTTATCAGTGGTCGTTTTAGTTTATTTATTGGTGGAATTTAACATTCCACCAATGACTTTCAAAAAGAGTTCATACCAACGCTGTAGTGTCAAATTTGAAGAAGATGAAAATAATCACGATAAGTTTGCTGCCTGGGCTATGCCCTGGTCTAGTCATGTAATTCTCAACTAGCCACTTTCAAGAGTTCACTTTGTTCAATTGTCACCACACTATAGCTGAATGAAGGATCATTAAAAAAACAAGCAGGGTTTGTTGTCTGATTCTTCTGGGCGATTACAAGTGTGCGAGCAATCGATATAAATTCACTTTAAAGTTTTACATCACGTAGTTTATAGTTGACGTTTTTATGTGAGTCTTGTGATTTCAACGAATAAAAAACCTACTGACTTTGTCTATCTATGAGTTTTAATAGCATAAAGCTATTCCTTAGCAGTTTTGTTGGCGTCTCGTAGACGACGCGTCTATCCGCAGTCGTCCCGGTTGAAATTAATGCACGGACACTCCGGAAATGGGTCAGCGCTCTTTGACGATGCTCCTTTTTGCACTTTTTAGACATCTTCTTGATGCAGTAGGTACCTAAATATATTTTCCTGTTTTATTACAATTAGACCTGTTAGCACTAGGTAACACGTTTGGTACTGCATTTGAAAATATCCTATTTCGTGAATAATCGGAAGATTTTTTTTGTTTTCTATGAATTATAAAACGTATTCGTTATTTTACAAAAGCCAGCTAAACATGACAAATTGTTGCAGGTCCACTTATAACTCCGAACAAAATCATAATTGGAGTTCGTTCGTGATTTCGTGACGTTGTAAAAACCACATGCCATGTTCTTTGGTCAAGAATGTTACATTGTATCAGTATATCGAGGTGTGTCTCTTGCCTATTTGATCACTAAATTATTTCCATTGAATTCTAGGAATCTGAATAAAATCACTGCAATGCATTCGAATTTCTCTTTCTAATTTGACGACTTTGTGGCACAGAGGTCGAAGGCCCGCCTGAGACGCAGAAGGTTGCGGGTTCGATTCCCGCCGCGGGACAAATGTTTGTATTATCTGCAAATATTTGTCTCAGGTCTGGGTATTTTCTATGGAATTTACAATAATATTTTTTTTCAAAAAAAGTATATAAGTAGTATATCAGTCATGTATACTTCCCATAATACAAGTTCTGCTTAGTAAGGGGCTAAATGATGAGGCGTTAATGTCCGGTATTATTTATTATTATTGTTATTATTATTAGATAATGCGTTATAATAATTTCCTCACTTAAAAATTCTGTAAAAAGGGCAAGATAATTAGGAGGATATCAAGACACCATTAAAACTTCTGTTCTACCCTGTATTATTTTGATACGTCCATCTGACCTAAATACCGTATAAAGAAGTTTCACTTTGAAAGTAAATCTTGAGTGAAAAGTGCAAGATATTTCTGGTTGAATGTGCATCCCCGTCGTCAGTTCCGTCAGGATTGGCAGTAAGCTACATAAAATGGCGAAGGAATCCGTCTGTTTAAATCAGCGGGTAAATAGCTTACAAGGGAAGCGCCAATCTTTCTTATCTTTATAGTCTGGTGCAGAGTGAGCGGACCGTTGCCATCAATTGTTTGAGACGACAAACCTCCGTAAAGCATTCGACAGAGAAAATAAAAATGGTGACAGTGATTTAAATTCAGATGTAAAAGATTGTGTTTTGGCAGAAATATGACAACCAGCCATAATTAAGAAGTTGAATATTGTGTTTATAAAAGTTACAAGTTGTGTCCCTGGTTTTTTGTTTCTCTTACACACTGTTTAGATTTCAATTTAAGATTTATTTATTTAACAAACTGAGTAGCTACTAAAAATAAAGATACAGATAAAGATTAATTTATTTGCTTCAACATAATGTAGGTTACATTTGTAGGTCTTAAATATATTAAATGTTTCAATTATGTTCTACCTTAAAATTAGGCCTGCAAATATTTAAAATTATATTTTGAAGTAAATTATTCATGTGGAGTACAAAAAAGTGTTATTATTATTATTATTCATAAAATTAAATGGTCAAAGTTTCAAATCGTCAACTAAAAAGTCATTAATATTGTAATAGCACTTACTTACTAACAATTGTTTTAATTTAGCTTTAAACATAGTCTCACTAAGATTTAAGAAGGCCTTCGGTATCTTATTATAAATTTACTATAGTGAAACATTCTAGCATTTTAAGTATTTTTTAAGGAAATTCTATTATTAATTCAATTTACTGGGGTTAGAGTTACCTACCTACTGTTAGTGTTTAGGAGTAGTTGATTTATGTATTTAATAAAAAATGGTTTCGAATTTAGATAACAAAACTTAAATATTTGTGTATCACTATTGTACTTTACTTGTTGTAGTATATTTCTATATCTAACTTTCTTTATAGGAATGATTTCTTGTAAATACCCACGTAGGATGGAAGATACTGCTCCAAAGTATTACTCATTCATAATTTCCAGCCCTCCTTTGAGCTATAATCGACGGAAAATCCATGTTTCGGCGTATTTCACCTCAAAAACATTATTACATGAGACGAAAGAGCAGAATTTTCTGATCTAAACTATAAAACCATTTTTCATTTTCAAGCACTATTTTTAGCTAAAAATGTTTGTTTTCTAATTGACAGATTGACACTTTCTGTCAGTGTTCATCACAACTTTATTTTTTATTTGGTTGTTTTGTGAAAGTTTGCATATAAAAACGAATGTTTGCAGAAGGTTATATATGGAAACTTAATAGAACCTCTATATTCAGTCTATAATAACACTAGCCACTCACACTCCAAATTCAAACATAAAACTTCCTATAAATACGGCATTGAGCAGACTCAGCCGGCAGTTCAGTTCTGACTCTAGAACCATAAAGACCTAGAAAAGCCTATACCTTGAAGCTGCAGTGGAGCTCTGACTCTAGAACCATCAGAATACCTAGAATCTAGAAGAGCCTCAACCCTGGTCAGAATCCTGACGCAGAATCCTGACGCAAAATCCTGACGCTGAATCCTGACGCTGAATCCTGACGCTGAATCCTGACGCTGAATCCTGACGCTGAATCCTGACGCTGAATCCTGACGCTGAATCCTGACGTTGAATCCCGACGATGGACACTAACGCTGGACACTGACGCTGGACCCTGAAGCAGAACCCAGAGGCTGAAGACCTGAAAGCCGAGGACTCTGGACACTGACGCTAAACACTGACACTGGACCCTGAAGCAGATCCCAGAGGCTGACGACCTGAAAGCCGAGGACTCTGGCTAGCCTCATACTTCCGCTTGGACCTCACCTGCTGGGCTCTGAAGACTGAGCTGTAATCAGTCTGACATCAGGGCGGGTCCACTTCCTCCTCGCCCTAAAGATATTCTCCACAAATTTAACAACATCATTTCTTCAGGTTAACTACACTTCACCTCCAGTCAACGCTTCGCACTGCACCCGTCGGTCTTCTCTCCGCTATACTTCGGTATTACGTCGTGTAGTGTCCATTAAATCATTAATCATCACTAGGTAGGTAGGTTATAATTTTTGATTAAATATTGTTAAAAATCTTTAATACCCTTTCTTTTCTTAAGATTTAACTTGCCGCTTACAGCCCTTCTCTTGAAAACCTAGGGTAGGGCTGTAACGTGACATTGTCTTCTAGCATTGTGCTCTACTTGCATACTAGCCCACAACTTTTTCCTCCTGATAGGTACCTATCTAAATGAATAAATATAAAAAAGTAATTAAGTCTATGTGCTATTTTAGGCCAGGAGCTACCTCTATTCCAAATTTTAACGAAATCTATTTATTTGTAACGAAAATTTACCAACTCATTAGCAAACAACATTCAAACATTCAAAACTAGGCTACTTTCGCATTTGTTATATTAGTACGTAGGATTATAATAATATTATTTTCAGTGATGATATGAAAACAGCTGTTTTATTTGCTTTAAGTTCATAAAAATATAAAAACAAAGCTTTGGAGCTAAACTGCAGGTATACGAGCTAATAAATTATACAGAACCCATTACATTTTATTGGCACTCGTCCAATCAAAACTGTCTTATTTCTTATTGTGTCATTCGCTAGATACCTAGTTCGACCGGTCCCTCTACCCACAGCATTGACCCCGCCAAGGAGAACGAGTGAAATTAAAACTACGATATGCAACAAAGAGCCCGTCTGATCGTTGCACCCGTTCCTATTTGAAAGGTTATCATAGATATCTAAATATCACGCCAATATTACTGAAACCGTTTTTTTTTGTTGAAAATACTATTTTTAATCCTGTTTCTATACAGGCGAAGCCGTAGGCATAAGGTAATTTTAAATAATTACCAACAAATAATTAACATTTCACTGTAATAATATTAATGTGTTATAGATGTGTACAAAAATCACAAGAACGGCGCGAAAAACGTTAATGAAATTTATAGGATAGGGATGAAAATATTATAAGAAATATCTGGCTAAGGCCCATAGCTGCGAATATTTCTACAAACGGAATAAACGGGGGAAATATCTTTTCCTGTTCTCGAGAATTGCTAATATCTATTAATACCAACCGTTTTTTACCGTTGTTTTTTTTGTTTTAAGTGAATTGGTAAAATTACAATACATACTAAATTCCTATTAATAAAACAAGTTTTTAACAACCTCTGTGCACAGTGGGCGAAGGCCCGATATTTGTATGACCTGCAAATATTTGTTTCGAGTCTGGGCGTTTTCTATGTAAACTATGTATGTATTCACAAAAAAGTATAAGTATATAAGTAGATCAGTCATGTAGTTCACGTAATACAAGCTCTGCTTAGTTTGGGGCTAGATGATGCCGCGTGAAAAATGTCCAGCATTATTGATTATTTATTTGATAATTAATTTAATAAAGCGATGCAATCGTTTGTTTATGAGTATGATTCAATAAGTCCATAAAGTGATGATTTGTTATTGACCTTAATCAACGATTATCTAATAATTTTAATGTATCTACACCTACGTTAGGTAGAAGTTATAAATAATTGCAAGGTTTTAATTAAAGAAGGTCAAGGTTCAACAGTTAAACATCTATGGTATTTTGGGTTTTAATAACTCACCTTATAGCATAAAGAAGTTTTAAATAGCAAACCGGGTCACATGATGTCAACAGTGATATGTAAAAACAAAACAAAAGAAAGCTAGCACCTACCGAGAGAGTAAAATATGTATTACGATACATGGATGGAGAGGATAACAAAGATTGTGAGGGTGACTCTCACAATCTCTTGTTATCCTCTCCATCTAACGGTTGTCTGGAAGAGATCACTGCTAAGCGACAAGACCGCCCATTTTACTTTCTTTAGAATAAGATTTTGTTATTATGTTATTTGTTTAAGGTGTACAATTAATTATTTTCATTCACTCGATAAGTTACTTCACCGTCTAACACCCGAGCTCTCCAATAGATTTCCCCGTCAAAACGATTTCATCGGTAGACTATATGGAAAAGACGAAACCTTCTTCTTTTTTCTGGTGGCTCTTCCTTGTTGGACAATAAAAATAGAGCTTTAAAGTGAGGCAGAACTATAGCGTCTGTCAAAGTAATGTTGAGTTTATAAAACTTCTGACCAAACAAACTGTATAAATATTTTTAGCATTGAGTTTTTGCTTACCAATTTTCTGCCCGCTGCTTCCTATAGACGTAGAATTTCAGGAAATTGTTTCTTAGTGCACCCTTACACATATAAAGGAGCATACCCTCCTAGGCCTCCAAATTTCACGTCTCTAGGAATTCCGGTTGAGTATAAAGCGTTGACTGTTAGTCAGTAATTCAGTCAGCCATTTTGTCACGCGACGACTATTATAAATATATTGATTAAATACCTAAAAAGGCTTCTCATAGTCCTATCATTTCTATTGAAGTACGTTATAGTCCACAAAAAATCTGGGCTTATCCTGTATTTATCGCATACCTAATAAACAATACTCACACTTCATTTTTGCAGGTATATGAAATGTCGTATGCCTGTTAATTATACATTACTAGTTTCTGCCCACGGCCTCGCCCGTGTGGTACCCAGATAAAAAGTAGCCTATGTGTTATTCTGATGTATAAGCTATATTATTGTAAAGTTTCATCAAAATCCGTTCAGTAGTTTTGGCGTGAAAGAGTAACAAACATGCTTCCTCACAAACTTTCGCATTTATTCTCTTTGGTCACCAATATGTGGTTGCATATTGGTGACCAAAATCGCAAATGACGTCAAAATAATTAATATACATTTTCTAAAATTAGAATCATAAGTGTATAATACTACGGCGAATACTACGCCCTACGCAATTGTTTACACTTTAAGAAGGTATGACGAGAACTGAGCAATGTTTGAGCAAACTTTGAAATTTTGACACTGTTTGCACTAAATATCTAAATTTAGGCCATTCTGTGATTTTAAGTTGCTCAAATTGCTTGCTGCAAATATTTGACGGAATAATTAAATAAAACATCCTCGAATATTTCACGTTATGACTTAATAGTAATTAACCTTGCATTAGGTAAGTAAATTACAACAGGCAACATTGAAATAGCGTAACAAAGATAAATAGAAGATAGAAAATACTTTATTGCACACCAAATCATATTTCCGCTTAGATAAGCACCTACTACAAACTTTGACAATCCTACTAAGCTTAAGATACATAATTACATTTACAACGTGAAAGTTTGTGAGGATGAGGATAAATAATGAATAATAATCCTACTAATATTATAAACGTGAAAGTTTTAGAGTAACAAATATCCATCATATTTGTTACTCTTTCACGCAAAACTACTACACGGATTTTGATGAAACTTGACAGTAATATAGCTAATACATCAGAATAACACACACTTCTTTTTACTACGCTACTTTTTATCCAGGTACCACGCGGACGAAGCCGTGGGCAGAGGCTAGTGTTATATAATGGGCGGTCTTATTAACGATCTAACGGTTTTTTTAATTATAAAAAAATGCTATACTATAAACTGCCTAAGACCTACATGCACCTACAAATACCTATCATGAAAATGACATTTATAACCAACGTCTTGCCACTCTACAAAAATACCAAAGTAACAGGCATACTTCTAAGATTTCCATAACAAAAGCTATGAAGTTAATAGTTACCTATTTTAAAATACTTGCAAATTGTGTTGCCCTAAATAACTGTTTTGCAAAGGCATATCAAAAATTTCAATGTACCTATAAAATTGTTGACCCCGAGGCTAATAACTTGGGGTTTTAGCAGCCAAATCTCCAAAACAAGTCATTATCGGTCATTGCCTCCACTTACATACAATTTGTATTACCAAAATCTGGCACAATAACTAGGGAAGCAGGGAGGTAGAATGTTTACACGGAACAAAATTTCAGTACCTACTTGCTTACTTGGGTACCTACGAGTATATTCAGATCATTAAAAACGCGTTCAACATCATAATTCATCATAATCATCGAAGGCATGTGACATCGGTTAGTGTTTCAATATATGGCGATAGGTTTGCAACATGTCACGTGGAATGCAATATGCAAAACGTGAACTAAATTAAAGTTTGGTCGTGTCTCTCACAACCCCTCTACTTGGTATCGCCATAGATCTGCGTAATGAATATGGATCTAAGGATCTCGATCATAGGGATTACAGTCGTGAGCGTGTTTGTTTAATTTTTGTTTTAATTTATATTATATAATAAACTGCCGGAAAAACTATTACATAAAACTGTTTGTAAAAGAATTAGATTGTTACCACGTTGGGCGCCAAAATAGCTTAATCAAAATACCTTCTTTGTCATAAATGGAGTCAATCTGCTCGCTTTCCACACTCTGCAAACTGTCATCTTCACTGAACTCCTGACCTTCCTGTTCCTCTGGATCTTCCTGTGGTTCCTCAATATCCTGAGGCTCTTGAAACTCCTCAGTTTTCTTCTCTTTGGTCTTCATGTTTGTTGGTAGGATATCATGGATTGAAGGCGGGCGGATGAATGTGTTCCGGACTCCCAATTTCTTTTGGATGTAAGCTTCTAGGATCTGCTTCGTGATTTTGTTCTGCCGCGCCAGCTCTTGTATATCTGTGGAGAAGGGGAAGACAGATAAAAATGACTGCTGGTCAAGTTAGAGAAGTAAGAAAGAAGGTTATTTCGAATATAACGTCATTTTTATCTGGGTTCCTCTCCTTCAGGGGGAAACTAAGGCGTAGGGTAACTTTCGTCCAAATGACAGAATGTCAAGAAACTGAATACATCCAATATAAGCCTGTCGGCTCTTGTGTGGAAAGACTTTAGTACCAAAACGTTCAATACGTATGACTATGGTCAGTTATATTCTTAACAATTGGGCCTACTTATTGTTAAATAAAAATGGTTCACATTCAAAGGCAATTTTGTTTTATCGTTGCATCACATTTAAAGGCAATTTATCCATTTGATACTTGGACCATCCTGACAATATAACATCATAAATCAATTCATGTCACTTTTGTCATTTTTGTCATCATACATTTTGACAAGTGGACAAATGTTACCGTGCCTTAGCTATTACATAGTTTCTTAAAAACAGGTTACATTTCTTTATATTTTTTTAATACATTAACGTGTAAATTGGAATAACTGTATTCAATGGCCATTTAGTTTGGGTCATCGACCATCATAAGTGATTCAAATAATCATAGTGTGATCAGGATTTTCGACTATAAACATTGAATGTGCCTAATCGAAACGGGCTGTGATGAGAAAACGGTTATGCCGTTATTGTTATTTGCTGTGTTGTTTTGATTAGGTACATTATGAATATTGCAACAAACATAAAAAAATCGCATTAATAATTTTAGTAGGACATTAGTAGGATAATTTCCTACTAATGTCCTACTAAAATTATAAATTCTTTCGATGGGCGAAAGCCTTTCCGAGACGCAGAAGGTTGCGGGTTCGATTCCCGACGCGGAACAAATGTTTGTATGATCTGAAAATATTTGTACCTCGTCAGGGTGTTTTCTATGAATAAAATGTATGGATTAACAAAAAAGTAGATAAGTAGTATTGATATACTACTTATCTACTTTTTTTGTTAATACATACATGTTATTCATAGAACATGACTGATGTCATGTAGTTCTCATAATACAAGCTCTGATTAGTTTGGGGTTAAACGATGCTGTGTCAAAAATGTCAAAAAAAGTTGTAACTACATATGATTTTTGAAACTCATTCCCTAGCTTGAGTTTGTATGGGGAAGAATTTTTAATCGAAACACAACGCGGAAAAAGTCAAGAGCGTTCCAATAGTCCAGATCATCAACCAACAATGCTACGGAAAAAATGACCGGAAAAGAGAAGCATGATTGTTTTCATTTTGTTTTACAATGCACGATGTTTCAACAAGAGAATCAAATAGGTACCTACCAGGCATTGTTCAAAGGGTTTGAGGGCCGATAGGCGACCTTTGTTTCTTATCTGCAACTACAGAAACCCGTATACATATTTGGTCTGTTACCATTTATATCCGAAACAGCTTACTCGATTGAAATGCTGCGTTTTCTGCCATCTATTTGTTTGCTATAAGGACTTAGGTTTTATCACCATAAGTCACTAGGGGGCTCTGCAATAGACGGTGGAAAATACGCAGAGTGCTTTAAAATTTCACAAAAAATAACTTGTAATCAGTTGATAGGCTCGAGTAGTATATCAGTCATGTGGTTCCCATATTACAAGCTCTGCTTAGTTTGGGACTAGATGATGCTGTGTGAAAATGTCCAGCATTATTTATTTATTATTTGAATTTATCACTCACATTGAGTCTTTAACTCCAGCCTCAGAAGTCCACCGCTGGACATAGGCTTATTTAAGTGCACAATAGGATAGGAATTCAACATGCCTTTGGCCCAAAAAGAGGCCTTGAATGAATGAATGAAAATACTTTATTGTACAAGATAACAAAAACTTAATATAAATTAAAGTACGATGGGCGGTCTTATCGCTTAAAAGAGATCTCTTGAAGCGAGGCCTTGTGCGATGGGCTTGCAACTTGTCACGTGGAATGCCAACTAAAAGTGGGCATGTGCTGCTGTAGGGAGGTACTGAGTATAGATCTGAGGATGTCCATGATGGGAATAACAGGCGTGGCGTGTTTATTTTTTGTTTACTCTCTCACTTGCAGAAGCTTTATAATTGCTGTCAGTAGTTATGACTACTAGATAGCTTTCACTGTTGGAGCAATAAGATCTTATCATAGATACCTACCGTTTCAATTTATTATAGATACGATCAAACTGTATTTTGTTAGATAAATACCTTTGTTTGTTTATTGATATGTTGTTATAATGTTATTATTATGTGTATTGTTAAATGGAGAGAGGATTAAATGAGAGCGTCTTTTATGTTTTTTGCATAAGTAACATTATGCAAAAAACATAAAAGACGCTCTCACAAATGTATTTCCCATGATGGACATTCTCAAATACCTAATCAGTGCTTAGAGCACCAAGCAGGAGCAGTTAGAGGCAGTTCAAACATTATATTTGGCACATGACCGCACTTTGCAAGAAGCTAGCATTCCACGTGACTCGTTGCAAGCCCACTACCGTAAAACACAACAATTTGATCACATATTAATTTAGTATGTTTAAACAATAAAAAGTTTATCGATCTCTCTTCTAAAGGTTAACTAAATAAACAATGCTGGACATATTTAACACAGCATTATATAACCCCAAACTAAGCAGAGCTTGTATTATGGGAACTACATGACTGATATACTACTTATGTTCATTTTTTTTTGTAAATACATATATATTATACATAGAAAACACGCATACCCGAGACAAATATTTGCAGATCATACAAACATTGGTCTCGCGGCGGAAATCAAATCCGCAACCTTTTGCGTATCGGGCGGGCCTACGCCCACTGCGCCACAGGGGTCGAACTCTCGTATATACACACAAGTTATACGATAAAGTTTCACTAAAACTAGGTAGGTACTTATTTAAAAAAAAACTGATACTATCAAAGAGAGTAGGTACATAATTATTATGAATCGGTGCAAATAAAAACTAGTTCCCTCAATAATTTCGAATGTCCAATTATAATCTCTCGAACCAATGAACCAGTTTTGTGTAACTTTCGAACGAAATATTTTTATGGTTCAGAAGACAAAAATGTCTAAAACGGAACCCTAAAATATAAACATAATTTTTTCATAAACAAAAAATAAAGCCGTTGGTCTTTATTTTTAAACATACCTACCTACATGTTTGTGATGTTTCTTCGTCTGATTGAATGCTTTCCGTGTATCAAATGCCGATGTCTTTCTTAGTTTTAAGAGAGAGTGCCGCCTAAACAGGCGGTCAGGCTAAGCGTATTAAGATAATTATAAGTACTGCAGACATATTTAATTTTAACACACAATATTTTGCGCAAACCTAAAATTTAATTTAATTTAAAAAATAAAAACGCTCAACAGGTATTATTACATAGTTCAGGGGGCTAGACAAATACCTCACGTTAAGTTTCTTTTTACGCTAACGCAAATTTGACAAGGAAAAACTTGGCAGTAGTCACGTAAAATTTCCACAGCTAATCTCATTTCCATACAATTCAATCTTTCCGCAGGGGTTAACGCCAACAGAAGGTGAAATGTTTCTAGACACCTTCATCCCACACTAGGATACCCTGTATTGCGAATGTTTTTCTGCGCACCCTCTTGTTTAGTGTTTTAAAATCACCGTGAGGATTAATAACCTTATTTCTGGAAAAATACTTTATAATTAGCAATGGTTGTGACACCCGCCACTTCTTAATCTTAATGTGAAAATGAGGCAACTTCGGAACCTTAACATAGCGTATCTCGACTCGTCTTGGGCACTTTATTGTTATTTTTCCAACAGCAATTTGTTTTTTTTCCGTGTATGTTATTTTTAGCAAAACAGTTCAAACTTTACACGTCTCGTTTTTAGCTAAAATCAGACTTTTTTGTTAGGTTGGTATGTTATTTGTTTTGGCAAATTTTTAAATATCATAATTTGCATATTAAAATGTCACAGTATTCAGACTGATGATGTGAATGACCCATGTATACTTTTAAGGTCATCCTATAAAATATTACCTAGAACAGCTTGATTATATCATTTATTAAAAGATCTAACGAGGTACTATATACCAAGGTATACATATATTAAGTGTAGGAAAAGTTAGTATAAATTATATGTATTTGTAGGTATACATTACAAACAAAAACAAAACAAACACGATCACGACTGATAGACATCCTCAGATACATACTCAGTGGGTAGATATTTGAAGATACCAAGTAGAGGGTAGTCAGAGGCACGTCTCAACATAACATTGGCACATGCCCGCGTTTTGCCAGTTGTTAGAATTCTACTTATCAGGTTTCATGCATGGGCATGCTGAATTCTTTCGCCACAGCAGGTTACATACTAGGTACCTATATACGAATCTACTTTTTTTTTCTCAATTCATTTATTTCAGATTATAAGAGATCCATAGGTATACATATAAAACATTTTAAAAAACACATTATTCACAATACAATACAATGTGTGTTAAAATATAAATGTACGTAAATAAGTAAAGTATCAATAGCCTGTAATATATTTTGGATGAGACGGGTATTTGATTTATACTGCAAGTCTTTCAGCTTTATTCGTAGGAAAATTTAAAATATTTCTTATAGTGATACCTGTGACAGAAATGGCCAGAGCAATGCATTAAATTATATTCATAATGTGCATAATTTCACAAAGAAGTAAAGTTATTTTTAATAAATAATAACCATTTATTTGTATAATTTTTTTATTTTGGCACTGGTGACCATATTCGTAAAGTGATGATGCATTCTTCAGAAGAAACGACTTTGGTAAGGTGATCTGCTTGTTAAGGTTTATGACGTAGTTAAGAGCAAGTTATGATGTGGTAATAATCACCACATATTTTGTCAGTAATTTAAGTAATCGACAGCCTTTTATTTTCAGCCAGATTTTCTTTATGTAAGTAAGTACAACTGCATGACAATCGGTTATGTAGTTTGGTATAACATTATTACATTACCTATTACAGCGCCCTCTAATGACTTGTGGCAATAACACGAACTAAGAACTATCCCTGAATTCATACAAAACGACTGCAACCACTTTAAAAGGCTGGATGATGATTTTTATGATCTATTATTTACATTAAATAATAGAAAGAATAATATAACTATTTTCAATTTTTAGATATTTGATGGTAGTTATCTCCGTAACGGATGAACCGATTTGGATGAAATTTGATAGAGGTACCTACAGTTTGGACAACCCGTGACGCGGACGAAGCCGTGGGCAGAGGCTAGTACGAAACAGTTTAGACATTTAAAGATCGTTTTGATAAACTTACACTAGGATAATGCAGAGCTTATGTAGAGCTGCCATGGAGCCAAAAAAGAGAAGTCGAAAATCGTTTATTCGAACCAAAACTCTTTATTGATACAATAGGTAACGAAACCACGAAAAACTATCACTTTTCATGGCATATTTCACATGTTAGTTTAACCAGATTATAAGCAGTTATAAGCCCAGCTGTGGACTTCTGGATATTGATTACGATGATGATGTAGAGGAAAATAGATGACTCTTATAATCATTACATGCGCCACGGGAGTCTTTAAATAATTCAATTTACCCCTATAGCAACGAATGAATGATACAGACATAAATTGTGTAAGTATTAATTTTGGCCGTTGCATGTCAGTTGATAAGTCGCACCTACTTCGTTACCATCGTTTTATTACTTTTATGATACTTCGCATTCTCACTTTGTAATTAAAGTTGTTTTTCACTTGCCACCGAATTGGATTCGACTTGTGGTATGCCCGTGACTTTGTCCGTGTTGAGTTTTGTCCTCCCGTTGCACTTTCTAGGGCTGGCATTTTTAGTGCACCCTTACACACCTATAGGAACTTAAATAAGTTTAATAAATAATTGTGCCTCTAAGATCTACTGTACTGAGTATGTATCTGATGTCTATTATGGAGAGTATCTACTGTCATGAGCGTGTTTGTTTGATATGTTTTGTGGATTTTGACAAGCACTCTTTTCTCCAATAAGAGTCTATGGTGTCATGGGTGTGACGATTTTTTTGTTGTTATTAACACTTTACTGCACATTTACCACGTCACCCTTATATTACTAAACAACCCAATTAGTTTTGTTTGGCGGTAAGCGTGCTACAATTTTTCAACTTATATAATAGATACAATATTACCAACAATATATATATATATATATATATATATATATATATATATATACCAACAAACAAAACTAATTGGGTTGGCTGGTAGAAAAAGGTTTTAGCATTAAGTCTGCCTATTGTTAACTTTTTATAAAATTTATTGTAGTATTTCACTTTGTATAGTTGAGGCTCTGTCTTCTGGAAAAGCATGAGCTGTGGCCTAGTGTCTTAGATATAGGGTTTAGGCTATGCGTGATTGTCTGTCAGTGAGTTACGCAACGACTTTATATATTTAGATTACAACCAACCACATAGTTAACTAGGCCTGTGAGCAGACAATTCTAGCCGTAAGCACTTTCAGAATACAGTTGCTATTCAAAATATTGGCTGGAAAAAGTGAACAACATTTTTGGTAGTTTGGTATGAATGATGTTACGTTTGATGAATGAGGCTTTTAATAGTGAAGGTCGATTCTAAAGATAGATTGATGATTTTTGTTTGCTCCACTTGTTTCCCTTGGAAACTGGAGCTGAAGAATGTGGGTATCAATATCAAGTTATCTATCTATATCTGCACAAAGGTTCTAGCACATAGTCAATGGAAATTACACCTCCGGGGAGTATTAGTAGAAAGGTTAAAGTTTAGACGTTTAGATGATTTTTGCTATAAATAAAAATATAAACATTTAACAGACATACATTAGTATTTCCACTCTAGTATATCCTGTATCGTTGGTATCAGGAACTATGAGTACCGTGTTCTCACTACACCCGATTATGTATTGTGTTACAACAATACATAAGACAGTAGGTAGGTACATGAACCCCGTTAGAGCGCTGCAACTTTGAGTTTGATTGTGTAGGTTGCTAAGTATCTCATTCTATCTGTGATTAAGCTTAAAATATAATTTAATTAGAATAATAATTTGTCGTAAGGTTAAATAAATCATAAAAGTCACCTCTAAAAACATAATAAAATTCAATCTCAATCAAGTCAAGAATGAAATAATTAATTAACAAATAAAATTAAACATAGAAAATGAATTTGAAATTGTTTATTTGAAGTACCCTAACACTCTTATCGGCTATCGTTTGGATTTTGTGCCTGGTCCAAGTCTGATGACAAGATGTAACACATTGAGTCCTTAACCAGCTTTATAGATTTTTAATTAAACTTTTATCAGACCCATTATCGTGCCCGACCCTGTATACCGGCTTAATTTACCAACTTCCGTGGTTTATCAGAGAGGTTCAATAACAATATTTACCTCTTGCTGCGCTTCGTTTACTCCGGTAATGCAATATCCGGTGGAACTTCCCACTTCCCTTACTTTGCCAACCACCGTATCATCAATGGCTTGTCTTGTGGCTGCTACCTACCACCTACAAGCAAATGAATTTGAGTCAAGTGCAAATTAATGTGTATCATCCACGGAAACATACATTGAGTTTGCGCACACAATGGAATCTACCTCAAAATAAAAACTGACGAAAATCCTACTAATATTATAAATGAGAAAGTTTGTGAGGATGGATGTTTATTACTCTTTCACGCAAAAACTACTGAATGGATTTTGGTGAAAATTTACAATTATATAGCTTCAACATCAGAATAACACATAAGCTACTTTGCATGCGGGTACCATGCGGGCGCAGAGGCTAGTAAAAAATAAATGATTTATGAGTAATCGGGTATCTTGTTTTTCTGGACTGTACTGCTCTAGTTTCTATAAGTATGTAAAGGGCACAGCGAGGCACATTAATTAGTTAGTTTTATTACACTATTTCGGTCAATGATCAGACTTAAAATGGCTTTTTTGTTTAATGGTTAGAGACACCTCATGAAGATCGTCCGGGGCTACGCTAATAAACGCTACCAAATCACAATGATTTCAATCCAGAGTTCGTTAGCAAACGTTGGTAAATGTCACCCGCTTAGTCACTACCGTCACTGATCCAAAAACAGCATCACAATGCCCAGATAGGATAATCAATCGAGGTACCTATCTCAAAGATGCGACGTCATCTTTTCCACCTTGTCTGATTAGTGATTATAGCCGTGTCTGAAATCGATCTACCTATTGTTCATTCATATCTGCCGAGCCTAATCAATCGAAACGACATTTTACCAGCTAATAAAAAGCCTTGCATCACTGATGCTATCAAACAATTTGTAGTTGCATTGTTCTAACAAACTGGAACATAGATGAATAGTGATTGATGCAACGATACTCTACATTTAATTGATTGAGCAACATTTATGTATGTTCTATACATACTTAAGCCTTTTACTCTTTGATTTAGGCCTTACTCATAACAGGCAAACATAACTAATTTTATGGTGGTGAAACAAAAGCTTGATGAGTAAGTATTTTCAAACAACTGTCATAATTTGAATTCAAGAGCTCCTGGCATCCTGCCTTGCTAAGAAGCTCCAAAGAAAATCTGCTGTTCAGACAATACGACCTCATTGGCGCGGTGGGACAAAAGTTCATATGCTCTGCAGATATTTGTTCTGGGTTTGGATGTGGTGGTTAATTTAATTTACCAATAATTGATTATTCTGAAAAGTCTCTGTTGTTACCATGATTGGACGACGGAGGCTGATTAGTCTCTACGGTAGTATGTGTTGTCTGACCAAGGGTAAAGAACGAAAGGAATATGCGCACCAAGGTGCATTCAGCCAAGGGCATATTGGTTCGAAAGGCCTGCTAGGCTTCTGGGCATGGCTATGATGCAGGAGTTTTGACAGACTGATCATCTCCTTAACTACCATTGCTCACTTGCAAAAGTACCTACCAACATAGATTTTTTTTTTCATAATAAACATTCCTAGAGCTGAAAAAGAACGGTGTAGTTTTTGCAAAGATAATCTCTATGAAGAATTTTAAACCGAATCAAAGGTCGGCAGCCTAATTCACAGTTGCTCAACAGCAATCCATCAGAAGCAATCGATGAACTTGAACTTTAGACGGATGTAAGCGACTCATCTTGTATATTGCAACATAATATAAAGCTTTATGTATCACAAAAGATTAGTTAGCCTATTTGAAATGCCACTAAACTGTACAAGTAGGATTATCAAAAACGACATAGGTATTCGAAATTAGCACGTTGAAGTGAGTCTACTAGAGAATTAATGAATAAAGAATTCTAACAGTTTCAATATTTCAAACATGCACTTGAAAATAAAATCCGAGCAGAAATGTAAATGGACTCCCTTTTCCGCATTCAAACTCAAAATTTGTTTATTATGAGTGGAAGCCTGGCTAGGTACCTAGCCAGCCTAACTCGAAGCACAAAAGCACAGTAGCTACCTGGGAATTTTACAGGCTTCGCGTAATGATCTGAGCAGCATTATGTATTAGTCAGTGATTCTAGTCTCTGTATTCTTTACTAGAATCATGTTGTTCAGACACCGGACATTTTTGGTCTTTCGGCATGATATATATTGGTTTATCAGTATCATCCACAGCCCGATTTCACCAACTGCTGGGTATATACCTCTTTCAGTTTATGTCATCCGTCATGATCCTGTGCTAGTCTAAACCATCCGTGACGTTGACTATGTCGCCTGCCCGTATTGCTGCCGGACGTCCTACGTTTCTGTAACTTTGCCACCATTTAGTCCTACTTCATCTTTCATGATCACGTCTTGCAATATGCTAAAGTTATGGAAATTTTATTTCCATAACTATAGGTTAGGAGCCGATGTTTTTGACTTTCTGTCCGTTTTCGGATCTGCCACATTTGGAATTCGGTCTATAAGCTTGGCTCTCTGTATCACCCTCATTTTGCAAACAGTCTCTCGCGTGAGCGTCTATGTCTCGGCTCCGCAGGTCATGATGCGAATACACATCGAATTGAAAACGTGTAATGTACCCGTTTTAAAATATCGTCTAGCTTGCCTAATACAGCCCACCAACCCTATTAAATTTTTCGTGAGATCTCCTTCTGCTGATGCCCTTTTCCAAAAGATGAAATACCGGTCGGTTTACAACATACTTAGGTAGTATTTCTTTTCCACAGCACTATAATGACATACACACGTACTAAGTTTACATTATATCCAAAGTCGAATGGAGGTCAATATTTGGCAATATTATGTGTAGCTAATGTCTAATGTCGTGACTCGAACCTGTTCAAAGATCGAGCTCAGTCATAGCAGATTGCTCGTCTGGTTACCGTCTAACCGATAACAATACAGACCTTCAGAGAGCAAACAGATATTGGTATACACACATACCCTGCCTTAAACTGCTGTTACAACTCACACGACATGCGTTCATTGTTGAACAAATTGACACTTTGGTGAGACCTTGGCCCACATGTAAGTTAGGTTGTTGTTTGCTGCACTATTATTCGTATCACCTTATCGTATTTGTTTATTTCATAAACTGAATGTAAGATGATTTTAGCCTATCTAATATGAACATCTGATAAGAGTGAGCTAACCTACGGTACTGACTTGCTTATCAAGCAATCACAGTTTCACTTTACTGACTTTTCCGTATCTACATTCTAAAAAATAACGCTGTGCGTCATCGGATCGTCAAGATGTTTTACATAAAAAAACAAATGGACAGCAGAATTCGCAAAG
This sequence comes from Perizoma flavofasciatum, assembly GCA_958496245.1. NCBI lineage: Eukaryota > Metazoa > Arthropoda > Insecta > Lepidoptera > Geometridae > Perizoma > Perizoma flavofasciatum. Next base: position 9,326,711 of record OY292431.1, read on the forward strand.
TCGCAAATGTTTTTCGTCTGCATCTTACTGTTTTATTTTTATTTTATGTTATTTACCTATACAGGTATAGGTTTTTGGGACGTGAATATAGCGATGATCTAGCGAGTACTAGAAATTTAGAAAAATCTGTTCCCGCACAAAGCTTGGTCGTCCGACTACAAAACTAGGTAGCGGTCATCATAGGTATGTTTGAGAAGGTGAACCGCATTTTGCGTAGCTTTGGTTAGCAGTTGCCTGAGATACGCAATATTCAAATGTATGCTATTAAAGAAGAACTTAATAGACTTGGATAAATTATATATTTGGTTTAATTTCTTTGAAGTGATTCCAGGTAGTCATTTTTAGGTCTTTAATTTCTTATATTATGTACCTACCGTACATAACATAGGAAAGGTTTTTTCTGCTCTGTTTATGATGCTCAAAAGTTGAATCAAAATAAATCGCCTGAATGATAAATGAAATGGACTTTGTAGGTAAAAAAGTCCTTTTCGTTAAATGTATTTTCATTTATCAACGGCTACCTATAGGTATTTACCGGGTAGGTAGGATGTAGATAGGTATTTCACAAAGAAAAAACTGAAGAATGCTGTGACAGAAACACCACTGTCCTTCACAACTCCTAGGAGCATTACTGGACAAGTTCACCTTTAGGATTACGCCATGATTACTCCCCACTAATTATTTTTCCGGTTCTATCCAAATGTCACTGATAGCTTCGATACACATCATGTTTATTATTTTATCTGTAAAAAAATTTTGACTTTAATAGACGGCGGGTATAAACATTACTTCTACATAAATAAGGTACAACATAGACTACCAGCATACGATTTGATAGGCGTCGACGGCTTACGTGGGCTAAGTAACATCGAAACTGGTTTTCACTTTCGCGGCTACTCTCATCAAGTGAATGTGTCATTTGACATCATTGAAGAGTTATTAAGAGTTGTTCGACAACCTCAAGCGGCGGGGCGGGCAAGTAGCCGGCTACGACGCAAGAGGTGTTCGAATTCCGCTGCGGCACAAATTGCATGTTCTGGCGATATTTGTTGGGTGCTGTCATACCATGGCACTCGTAGTTTCTGATATCCACATGATACAGGGAATCCTAGTGATCCTAGTTATCACTAGGATTCCCTGTATCGTGTGGGTATCAGGAACTACGAGTCAGGACTATGTGTGTGATTGTTGGGTGTTAATTTAATTTGTTAATGCTTTCTACGCTTTACGTGGATAGCAAAAAGCAGGTCCAAAGTAAAGGTCTAAAGGCACTGGACAGATAACGACGTTGACGCCGCAACGACATGTTTATATTGTCGTCGTCCACGCCTCCAGATAGGTAAAACGCTCGTATGCCGAAACTAGACAAGGACCAAAGCCAAAGCATCCAAAATAAAATTAACTGGTCGATCATCTTGGTAGAGTTTGCTTTATCCTAATATACCGTTTAGTTTTGGGAGTCAAATTTTGTAGTTACATTGTACTGGAGACACCAAACATGTTTGAAAGATCATGTAAGATGTTTTTTCCTCAAACACTGGTGTAATCCAATGCGGTGATATACTGGTCAAATTACCTACCTAACCCTTTAAACATTTAAAAAAAAACTTTTATTGAAAATAAATATTCTTTATTATTATTATTATTATTAAATGTCACCCTTGTTACGTATGAACTTGTTATTATAGAGTCACCATAAGGTGATATAGTGATTAGTTCAATATTGAGATCACCTTAACATTCTTTAAGTATAGAGTCATTTTGTGTTTTATGGAACTGTGATCTTATTTTATTCTATTTTATGATGATCGTCCAAATGCCACGGATTTGACGCATAATGCCTAGGATGATGATAGTGAAGTCATGTGATAATTAATTTAGAACGCCCACTTTAATAAAGCATGATGTTGTGGGTAATAAGCATCGTGAAATTAGCAAGTAAAATGGCAATGATGTGCAGGCCATTTATCTCGCAGAACCGACAACCGCTGGGGAAGAAGCTGAGGAAGAATGGTTCCCAAATGACGACAAACAGGACGACGTAGAATTTGAAGGCCCTCCCCGCCCGAATAGACCGACGACATCTTAAAGGTCGCTGGATGGAGGTAGCTCAAAATCATTTGTCTTGGCACTCTTTGGGTATATGTTCAGCTGTGCTTTACAGGCAGTCGATTATTGATGATGAAATATCGTCTGGTATTTTTTTAACCTAATTTGAGGATAAAGAAATTTATTAGGTATCTATAGAAATAGCATAATTAACATTAGAGTAAACCATTAAATACGAGTGAACGTTCCAACACGCATTCCACGAGACAGGTCACAAGCCCATCGGCTCATTGAAACAATAACTGAATTTTCGTTTCTAGGCCATGCCGATGTTTTTGCGAAGTTTTCCTTCACAGTTTTGAGCATATGTTAATGCGAACATACATTTTTCGAGTGGAAAAACTATTGGTGCGGGACTGGGTTCGAACCCACGATGTTTGGCGATGTTGACAACCTCTGTGGCGCAGTGGGCGAAGGTCCGCCTGAGACGCAGAAGGTTGCGAGTGCAATTCCCGCTGCGGGACAAACGTTTGTATGAACTGCAAGTAGTATATCAGTCATGTAGGTCCCATAACACAGGCTCTGCTTACTTTGGGTCTAGATGATGCTGTGTGAAAATGTCCAGCATAATTTATTTATTGGAAGTCGGGGTACCGGCCATTAGGCCAACACGGCTTGGCAAAGCCAAATATATTTACAAATTATCCTATGCGTGGTTACATGCGCATAACTGCTAGATAACGCTTAATCCGTCATAAGTAGTTTACATTTGGTTAAAAATCTCTTATTCATATAACCTAATTTGGCTCTACTTTTAGATTTTAATTTTAATTTTAACCCACATGCCCATGTGGGTTAAAATTAAAAAGTATTTATAAGTGATGAATAGCAAGATTTGCAAGCCAGCTACGATATCTTTAGGATAATTACGAGTAACTAGTACTGTGATCTAATGAGACGAAGGAAAAAATACTACAAGATTTATTTGCATACAACTACAAGTACCAATGAAACAGTTGAGCCATCTAAGGCCCGTTGCAAACATCTATAGCTGAACGATCCAGATTACTAAGGGACATGTCAAATTGATGCGGTAGCGGTAGCGGTGGAAAGGAAAATGATTATTGTCTCGTCAGCTCTCGGGTCAAGTGTCACTTCGACCAGACCTAAAATGATTTTGAATAAAAGAGGGGGGCAGTAACTATAAGAAAAAAAAATCGCGATGGAGGTATTTGGGGATTTGGATTTTGTAGACCAAGTTTAAAGACCAAGTTTGTTTGAAAGTTTGGTGTTGGTACTAGGAAAGTAGGAATCAAATGAATAGACTCTTGGGGCCTACAGGTTTAGGACCTATCTAGATAGATATGAGGGTAACAACACTAAGTAGAGACAACATACATGCATACATACATACACTCATGCCTGTTTCCGTGCCTACCCGTCTACCTAGACCATGGATTTCCACTTGCTACGATCCTGACATACCTGTTTTCATTTACTCTCATCACATTCGTTAAACGCTCGCTGGTTTTGGGTACTATTGACCTTTCTCCAGAATATCTCCCATTTCTCAGAGCAAAAACATCTAAAAAAGTCCTTCAGGGCTGGCAATGTATAAGCAATGCACATACTGTTGCAGATTTCAACAGTCGACAGTAACCGCTTTCAATCAGGTGGGCCGTATGCCTTATTGCCTATGTTTAACATAAAAAAGGCTGGCTTGGCTTTTTCTATATTTATTTTAAGTCTAAATTTCTATACCCGCATAGCTAACTAAAGCACCTTTACAATCCTAAAACACAATTGTTTCAGAATGCAGTAAACCTTACATACTGAAAGTGCGGAATAATGAATGGAGTGTGACCCCAATCCCTTATCTCAGTCGGACATTGGAACACTGCCAGTAATCTGTAATGACCCCTGACTTTTGTTTGATATGTCTGTTTCAGCAAGTTTTCCATTTAAATAAACAAAAGTGATAGGTTATAATCAGGCCTACAATTTTTCTCAAAGCTATATATTTGTAGTGTCACCAGTTCTTTTGTTTGTTCGTCTGAAACTGTTTTTTTATTTTTATTGATGAATTTTGCGCCACACAAAGTAAGTTAGTAGATAAGTAGCTTCATGGTGACTAGAAACAGGATATTTGTTTTGTAAGTTCTATCGTTTTTTTCCATAGTTACACAAAAAAATGAAAATATTCCGTTTCTAGAGAAAATTAATATGTTCATACTTTTTTTTAAATTTAAGGCTGTATGGTTTTTTTTGTATCATGACATGCGGGAATAATAATTATAATAACCGTTTATTTTCTCAACACATTCTTACATATTATGGACACCTTTTAGGTGACTACTACAAATTGCCAGGGAACACCATAATCTGTCCAGTAAAAGCAGGTATATTACAACATGAATCAACTCTTTTGTCATCGCTGGTGGTAGAATAATTTGAAAGTAAACATTTTCAATTTCGCTAGCAGCGTGTCGATAAAAAATTCACTAGTATTCTGCTGCTGTCGTTCAATCAAGGGTCGATTGGCACTAGACAAAGATAAAATAAAAGTAGCTACGAAGACTACATTTACATAGCAGGTTGAGGTTTACCGGTATCAGTCTACCTCCAACACGCTCGCTACAAAATACCTACTGCTGAGTCGTTGTAGACAAGAGGTGTTGGTCGCCAAGATAAACCAGTTTTGGGGTCGATCGAAGAGCGGACATGCGAATGATATCTTCGCGAGTGTGTTTTGAGTGTGTGTGGCTAAGATTTTTTTTTTTCGTGGCGAGCCCCTATCTTTAATGACTTACTTAGCAATTTTATCTATTTATTGAATGCTGAAACATCAACAACAAGCCTGGGACTGGAGGTTTACTTTGCAACTCTTGAGTTTTTTGGAAAACGCATGATAGGTAAATAGCGTTAGATCCAATCAAATGGGAGTAACCCGCTAGAGATAAATCCTAGGGAAGTGTAGTGCATGATTTTAGACGCCTATGTGCGCGGGTGAGTATAAATAAGTAAGAGTGTGTGTGGATACATCACACATTTCAAATCAAAACAAAACAAAATATATTAATTTGGGTCAAAAACATACTGGCAACTATTTAATTTTTACACAGAAGTCAGGAACCTTCTGTTGGTGCGATCAATATATATTTATCGAGAACGTTCTGTTGTCCATTAGATATGTTTCAAAACCAGTGTGCGCCGATTTACAAGCGCTGCAACCTGCTTACTTCGTGAACGTGACTAGCCAGGACCGGATATGCTGTGCACGACATAAAGTGTTGCCAGTGCCACGATTTCAATTCTGAAACGGAAATCACATTGCATAAGGGTTAGGGATTTTCATAGTTTCAATTGACAGAGATTTGCGTAGGTACTCGTAACAGGCATACCTATCTAGTTACTTATCAAGTTCTATTTGAAGGTTAAACCACAGAATTATAACTTTGTATGCTTTTGACTCATTTGTGTTTAATAGTTTTTCATTTTCATTGAACTTGGATGAAATATAAATGATGTATTTACAAATATTTACATACAAATATGTTTTTAAACTAATTAGTAGTTACCTACTTCTTTGAATTGCTAACTTGTATAATGTATTTATTATTGTAATGTAACATTTACTCTTCTAAAACTGCCGAAATGTTGTCTAAGTTTCCTCCTACGAATCCCAAATTGCATATAACACTTCCCCACCCCTCAGCGTAAACCAATTTGCGCATCCAACTATTGGCTGCGTGCCAGCCCCGTACTAGGCCGCCCCAACTTTTGACACCCCTGAATTTATTTTGTAGATTTATTTTCGTTGATAAAGATGATAGATTTAATTTTAATCGTTTATGGCGTAAATACTGACCTATGTTTAAACCATACCATAATCTGCATACAAAAGCTATTTTAATCCGGTTATCTTTGTAGATAAATAGGGGGTGACAGCTAAGTTGGTGTTATGTTGGCTAAGGAAAAATATATTCGTCATGTGCCGTTAAAAATTACTTCACCGCTTCTTAGTATTGGATGAGAAAAACAATGCCTCTAGCTAATGGGTGTCAAATAATAATGTATTTTTATAAAATAATAGCTATAGAAAGTTTTTTTATTTATTTTATATAAGGCTTTGTCACTGAGCGACCACATCGCCTTTAGGTGACTTAATCTAACTTACTATTTATGGTAATTTAAAAAGATACTGAATGGAATGGACCTTTTTGACTTTGATTAATGAATAAAACCTCATATACTAACCTTTTACAAATAAAACATCAATTATGACAGACTGACACGATGGAGACTTCGACGTATTTATTTATCAACAAAAAATATAGATCTCTGTTATCATCTCGAAAAATGGAAAAAGATGCAAGTTCAGAAAGTAATTTATCAACGGACAGCTTGGAAGACCATTTCAAAAAGAAAACATCCATAAAAAATGGAGGATCAGAAGACAATATCGACACGATCCTTGTTCCATTTTATGATAAGGATGTCTTGGTCAAGGTACCGAAAGAACAGAAAAGGAAGGTGAATAGACAAGGCAGATCGAGCGATAGGATTAAGGAACCACATAGCTCAAGTTACCTTGTCAATAAAGATACCCGCAAGGCCAGGCGAACTACGTATTTGGAAATGTTTCGTAAGCAATTATCACCGAAACAAAAAGTTGAGCAAAAACCCGATGATAATGAAATTCGGTCCCTATCACCAGAAGTCGGTGACACTGAGATAGAAAGTATTAGCGGAGATCACCAAAATCCTGTAACTGAATTCTACAATACAGAGTCGTATAATGCAATCTATTATGAGAAACTACTTAATCCGGATCAAGAGCACTTCATAGATAGCTCTTATGAAGAAGGATTGAACAAAGAAACAGACGGTAAGTCGCCACGTGAAATTGTAATCGAAAATCTTAAAAGTGTTTCTGAAGTATCACAGCCCAATCGTCATGTAAGACGGGCAACAGTTCAATCCATACAAACTGTGAAACTAGGTGGCCTAGGCCCTGATGTGGAAAGAATCAAACCAAGACTAGAAAGAGCTCGAAGCCTTCAAAGATATTCAGAAAAAGTAAGAATGGAAAACAGACTCAAAATTTACAAGAAGTCTGTCCAAGTTGAAAACGATAAAGTAGAAAGGGAGTCCTGTGCGAATATGCGCATCTCTAAGCAAGACATAAAGGTACAAAAAGATTCGAATGCTTCGTATTTAGTGAATAAATCTGCGCAGCAAAAATCTTCAAATAACATACTCAATAAATTGTACGCTACTTCGAAATCAGCTGATGTCAAAATAGGTAGGACTAGAATTGAAGGCAATTGCGTATCGAGAGACAAATCAATGAATAGAACAGCTTCACACAAAAAGGTTGAAACTGTTCCGAGTTCAGCTAAAGGTAAACGAAAAGATGAGAAAAAAATGACAGAAACGAGAGCTAAATCGAGCACGAGAAATAAAGGTATCAACACTGATGGTAAACCCAACGAAGGGGTTCCACCAGTTCATATTAACTTCATGGTGAACGTAGGAGGGGTTAGGCCTTCCAGCGCTCTGCGGAATTTAGAAGAAAAACACCGAATGTATCAGGAGCAAGTTAAGGCCTTCAAAATGGAAAATAATGACCACACCAACTTGTAAGTCTTATTGATTTTAGTAAAATTTTAATAAATATTTACTAAACGAGATTGTGTCAATCACTGAAAAAAAATCAATTAACCTGAGATAACTTACACGTTTCAAAGGTTAACACTCTTATGTCGAAAGTCTGAGCTAATATTCGAAGGTGTGTCGAGAATGACGTTGGAGACACGACAAGAGAAAGCCCGAATGTTATTTACAAAATAATTAACACCTCTATGCAGATTTTTTTCTGTCAGTGAATGTAATTACCTCATCAAATCTTATACTACATAAGTTGTTCATAGGTGCTGCTGGAATGCAGTAAGACGATTTAATAATATTGATAATGTTGGAGAAGCCGTTATATTTATTGCTGTAGGTTTTTTACATGGTCTGCTTTAATCATCTACTTGCCAACATTATACCTATCTAGGTATAATGTTGCAGATAGTTATTGGCAGGATGAGATTTAGCAACTATAGGTAGTTGACGTATCTTTAACTACTACAGTTTAAGTTCTCGTCTATTCCACCCAGTTCTATTAGTAAGGTCAATTTCTTAAGATATACCGACGTAACATCGAAGAATTTAGCACTTCATGTACCGTTTGGAGATCGTTTTGTTCAAGATGAAATTAATGAAAAAACCTATTGCAAATTAGGGTCAAGCTATTTTTTTGTGTCTTGACACAAAAAAAAGATGCAAAAGTAGTACTACACAACCACCTATTGCTAAATAGTTCGACTAATTATGCTTAGGTGACTGAATGAGTAACAAATGGTTATGAGTATTTTTCCTATTTACAAATCCAACACTTTTTTTTTTGCCATTTCGGTACAACAAGCTGCAGGCCACTAGATGGTAAGTAATTACCTACCGTCTATGATATGACACTTGCAATACCAGGGCCATTGCTGAACGTAGCCTGTACTTGAAAGTTAAAGAGGCTCATGTAAATAACTGTTACTTAAAATCAGTACTCAGATACACCAATATTAATATTTTGTTGTTTAATAGATTGAAATACGTGGTAGAGAAAAGCTTAGTACGATTGTAATGCCTGGGTAAGTAGCACTTAGGGAAATAAAGATACACTTTAGCTTTTCTGGAATCAGAAAGTCAGGAACAGCTTGCTTTTAACACTTGCGTGTTAATCCGGTTTTATACAGAGAAAGCGAGCTCGCGGTGATTTCATCTCGTCTGCGTACGATTACCAAAATTATGCTCAAGTTACCTCACGTTTCCCGTTGTGTTAATAATTTTGATGCAATGGTATTGCAAGGAAATATTTGAATTGAACTGCTGTGGAATCTTGCAAGAAGGTGCTAACATTGGTTACAGAACAACAGCTATCAAGGTCGTGGAACTAAGGTCAGAGATTCAATTGGTTTAACAAACTTAACTATAGGTAGTATGGGTTTACCTACACTTAGGTAATTCACGGTCCAGCATCAAAGATTAAAAAACAAATTAACAATGATTCTACTATGCACGCGATATCGAATTATTAAATCCCTAACCATGACATTTCAATCAAAATCGCATCTAGATTAAAAAAATCGAATCTATCAGTTTTAAGATGCGATTTTGATTGGGCAAATGCTCACGAGATTAAAACAATTTTGTTTCTAATTTATTTTATAGTTTGCAATGCGCGGACTTTGCCGGGCAAATTCATATTTTAAACCAATTCCAACTAAGTGCCGTATCGTAATCATGTCACCAAACCATGCAATACGGTAACGTTGACCGACATTCCGTGTCACCGGCAGGTCAAACGATAATCTCGTAACGCAGGTCAAATCATTCACGCGAATAAATATTCGTCCAACCGGTTTTAGGCTTTAAAAGGTTATATATTGTCTCTGTGCTTTAGGTGAGTAAAAAATACGTTTAGCTCTATGAATGTTGGAATGTTTATTTAACACCATGCCAGGCTATCTACTCTTCGGAGAAAAAGTTACTAAATCATTCAAACCTGTGTTTGTAACAATCGCTCCAATTTGAAATTTTATATAAATAACTTTATTTTTGCAATACAAACGTCCTCTTTCGCTTCATTCACCCTCATCAAGATCTTCATAGGAATAAAACCCGCAACCTTCTGCGTCTTACGTGGGCCTTCGGCCACTGCCCCACAGAGGTCGTTAATCTTGGAAGAATTCATGGAAGAATGTTTGACCCATTCCATTGTAAACAACATAATTGGCATCTGCCGTGACAAAACCCATCACCATGTAAGTAAATTATGGTGTCCGTTAGCATATCTTACAAAAAATAAAACCAAGATACGCAACTTTGGCTTCTCTGCAACATCCTAAAATATGTTCATGCTCCACTTTCCCTGTACAATGAGGCAAAGTCAAGAACCGTATAACCATATTCTACTTTGAATCTTCATCGTTGCATTGCGAAAGAATGGGTGCCTTACATTGAACTTATTTGGCCACAAAGATCGTCCGTTTTGGAATCATCTGATAAGTTAACAGTGGGTAGGTAGTTTTCATGTCATATCCATTTACCCTTAAGAAGATATAACCGCTTACCACTAGGTGGGCCGAAATTTTGTTTGCCTCTTTAAAAGTTAGTCATTGGTTCTTTCCTTTCACCAATGGTCACTAGGGTCTTTTTAGGGTCACTATACCTTAACCTGGTCATTGAACTAACGCATAATGCGTTAGCATCTCTAGTTAAGTCTGTGGTAGAGTGACAAGAAAGAACCGGTGACACGACGAAGAAAATAAGTTAGTCTTGTCTAATAATGGAAACTCTTTGGAGAGGAGACATTTTTACGCAAAAGTGGGCTATGGTCAATGACTACCGACTACTTACTTCTTAAAGACCCAAGTATGCATGTTGGGGATTAGCGGTAGGTAAACGAAGCAATAATTGAGAGCTTGTGTACCAGAATTGCATTCCATTGAGATGTTGAACTTCCTACTAATATTATAAACGCGAAAGTTTGTGAGGATGGATGTTTGTTATTTTTTCACGCAAAAACTACTTAACGGATTTTGATGAAACTTTACAGTAATATAGCTTATACATCAGAGTAACACATAGACTACTTTTTATACGGCTACCATGCGGGCGAAGCCGTGGGCAGAAGCAAGTTGGTTATAAAAACTTGTATGGCACTTTCTTATGTTCTTCTAGTCAAAATTCATGTATTCATACTATATAGTTTGAAACGTCGGTTTTATCTACTGCCTGTTCTAGTAGTCGATACCTACTTTTTGACTAAAAGATCTTTAGAATAATATAATTTCCGTGCTAATGTATCACATAAATAATACATCATTATCATCTGATAACTCGTTACACGAATCAATAAAAAATTTGGCTAATGGAATTTAAAAACAAATAAGGTGATCAGCAGTAATCGTACCAAGGGCACCAAGGTCGGTAAAAGTTGTGCTAACCAGTTAAAAACTGGATAATTTTGAGTTTGACCCACATTGTGACAAGTAAGAGGGTTTAAAGGATTACAGAATCGATTCCGAAACTGGTGCATATGCGAGTGTAGAATGCAGGTGAACGTAAGTTTGTATTTAAGCAAATAAAATTGTTCATGGTTACACGAATCTGTTGATGATGAGCGTCTGTCGCGCTACGGGCTATGGATAAGTAGAACCAGGCTCACCGATATAGCTTTCAGAATATGTGGCAATAATCGAACCTATTATAGCTTGTAGGACCCACAACCGCCGAGGAATATGGGTTCTCAAATAGTGATCATACCGGAAAACGCAGCACGCACGACCTAATCCAATGAATCAATGCGATTGTAAAAGTTTAGGTTTAAAATCTTTGTTCATGAATTCTATTTTAGAAGCTTATGTCTAGCTGTGGACTAACTACTCTAGGCTGATTATGCTGATAGTTTTCCCGACTATCAACTATGCATGTGTGCATTCAGTGCGCGTTCAAGAAATTTTAAGGTACTTGTTGACTTTCCCAATTGCACTAAATTTTAACTATCAGGTGACGACGCATTTGCATTTCGATGCTGGTTGTAAAACAGTCGTAATTTTTATTGGAGGGCTTGTGAAACTCATGATTTCATGGTGAAAAGCAAATGATTTTGTTGCCACATATGCTACTGCTTCCAAACCACTGTGGTAAACATTGACGACCTCTGTGGCGCAGTGGGCGAAGGCCCGCTTGAGACGCAAAAGGGTGCGGGTTCGATTTCCGCAGCGAGACCAATGTTTGTATGATCTGCAAATATTTTTCACGGGTCTGAGTGTTTTCTATGTATAATATGTATGTATTTACAAAAAAGTACTTAAGTAGTATTACATCAGTCATGTAATAGTCATAGTTCCCATTATAATACAAGCTCTGCTTAGTTTGGGTTTGGTTTGGGGCTAGATGATGCTGTGTGTATTATAAAAAGAAATAGTTTACTACGTGATATATATGCCAATAAACCATAACTTGAATACCTCTCTCCAATATACAAAAGAGGTTATTTTAATTTAACCATGATTACAGTAAAATAACATAATGGAGTCCACAAAATTAAACTAGCCGAACACGAAAAATTTAATTTGTCTTCACTCAGCGTATTATAGAAACATATTATTACAGCGTATTATAGTCAATAAAAATATATATTTATTGAAATCAAAAGAAGAGAGATTAACCATTTTACGCCACTAGGAAAACAGTAAAGTACGTGGTATAGTCGTAATAATATCCTAAAAAGATACCAAACCACAAAACTTTAAATTCTATAATTTTATTTAGGGTTAAGTACCTAAATTAAGACCGGTCTTTAGGTTCCTATTATTGGAACCGTGTTTGGAACGAGTTACTCTTGAAATGGAGTGTTCCTTGCATACAATTTCATATTCAGCCCATTATAAATCATAGCCGTAGTCAGCCGTAGCGAAACAAACTTGTGATTGGTAGTGTACTGACTTGCAGTCTCTGAATCAAAACAAAGATTTACTGGGACAGAGTTGAAGTTTAATGGACTGAATTCCAAGTTTAATGGACTGAATACATAGGCTCTTTAAACTACGAAATTGTCTGGTCGGTCTGTCTACTGTCTAGTCACAAGGCTATATTTTTTATCAATTATCTTAAGTACGCAAAACCAATTCTCACTTGACCATTTTTTTAATACCTAAGGCCCACCAGAACGTCAGTCGCTTCACCTAAAATCTAAAACACCTGGGTCTCTTTCACGAAGATTTTTGGTTTATATCTGTAAAGGAATCATATATCGATGGCTTTTAATATCCCTTTGGGTTGGATAGGGTTTCGCGACTTCTGTTGCACAGTGGGCGAAGGCCCGTCTGAGACGCAGAAGATTGCAGGTTCAATTCCCATCGGTGGCAAATGTTTGTATGATCTGCAAATATTTGTCTCGGGTCTGGGTGTTTTCTATGTATATATCTATAAAAAATATATAAGTAGTATATCAATCATTAGTTCCCATAATACAAGCTCTGCTTACTTTGGGGCTAGATGATGCTGTGTAAAATGATCAGCATTTTTTTTAGGGACCCAAAGCTAAATTTTGAAAATATAATCCTTACAGAGACGTCATGCCAACTTCTAACCTTTAACCCTGTTATTTAGCGAGTAGCATTTGGTAGCAACTGTCAACGAAAATAATTTCGACAGATTTCCAACAAACATAAGGCAACTTCGAGACCTCATAGAGTGCATCGACTTAGGGTAGATAGGATATCTATAGATTCGGTATCGATATTTATTTTTATAAATAATGAATAATAATTAAAAAATATTTTATCCAGGAAACAATCGTGAACAACATTAAAAATTACGACAATAACATACCTTAACAAACATAGGTAACTAATTTAAACTAACATGGACTAACATACATATCATAATTTGATAATTATACCAATACCAATACTTATCTAACCTTAGTTCTTAGGTTTATATAATAGGACGAATCCTTATTTATTTCAGTGCACCTGCAGCTAACTGCTAAACAATGCGTGTGAAAATATTCCAAGCATTAGAATGCTTTAGTGCGGTTTACAGCCTTCGATCCATGGAGGCATTGCTCCAGTTTCTTACGTAACTGAACCGTCTCTTCCTGGTGAGTGTTCGAATGCAGGACTAGGGTTGTCTCTCACACCACTATTCCTTTCGTAGACGCCTAAGGTAATTAAAAATGAACACGTGAACGACTGTATCTCCCATGGTGTCTTTGGCCCATGTCCTCGACATACAGATTCACCATAAATCTAGTGCTATAGTTATCTAAAATTATACCATCTTTTGTACCGTGAATAGGATAGTTGGAAGAGGAAAACCTCGGCAAACGTACCTACTCTGAAATTGGAGATGTTCTGGAAAAAAGACAAGTCAAAAGTACCACCAAAGCTAAGTAAAGTTTTTCCGTTATATAGCTTTATTGTTTTAAAATATTATTTGTTTAATGTTAGAAAAAGACAGGTCTAGAATTATCGAGCCGATAAAGATAGGCAGTGATTATGAATAAGAGGAAAAGTGTTACAGGCGTAGGAATCAAAACCGGAACGAATACCTTAGTGCGAATAACTACCAGTACTATAATATCTGTGCCTAAACTAAACTAAAAAAATCGCTTTAATACCAAATTGGAACAGTTCTTTGGTACCTACTGTAGCGAAAAATCGACGCTTATATTAGGTTACTTAGATAAAATAAAAATTGCCGTCGAAAGAGGTAGGAATACTTAACAGCCCTACTAAGAGGAACACGTCTCTTGTTTATGTCGCCGTTTCACGATATATTTTAATAGAACACCGATATTGTAATTAGAATTTCATGAAGCTATGATGCGACTACTAGTAGGAATACTAGTCTACAATAGAAAATATGCTTAGGTACACCGACTAAAGATACTAATTAAAATATACATAGTTAAGTTAAGTGAAGATTAAGTGGATGATTCGATCGTTACAAGTTACGAGTTTTGGGTGTCGGTGAGCTTTTAGCGTAAAAACGACGAAAAAATTACTTTTAACATAAAAGGTTGTTCGTTTACTTGTCAGTCTGACACCATTTATCTCCGAAACGACATAACGGATTGTATTCGGTTTGTATAACTTACACATGTTTTAGTAACTTGTTACAAGAGGGCGCTGCAATAGAGGATGAAAAACAAGTCGGTAGTTTTTTAAAAATTATCTTGCTTCGTCGATAATTGGAAATATCTGTAAAGTACACAGATATTTTGGGATGTTGACATTGTGGTCTAAAAGTCAGGCTGAAATAACACAGCCTGACGGTGTATTTGTGGATATAAAAGTGCATTAACAAAATACATGCATTATAAAGTTGGCACATTCAAAGCAAAAAGTTAAAATGTTTGTTTTTTTGTACCTATGCTTTAGAATATCAAGCAAAAACGTATTAAATATTGTTACACAAGGCACCGACTCTCCTAGAATGGCAATTTCTATTAGTCATTAACGGTGCATGCTTTCTGATGAGTGCATGTATTCATTGAAATCGTTTTATCTGTCCTTTATCCAAGTCTCTGTGAAAAGCCATGATTTTCTATTCAATAATCCTGAATCATAATGATCTCATTTATCTCGTGATGTCCTACTTCACTACAATGTTGTGCAAAATTCAAAATAGCAAATGCATCAATCATTTCAACCTGATACTTAATTTGTATTGCAATTTATGTTCCTTAATCATAATAACCAACTGTGCATATAGCGATGAATTATGTAACCGCTCATTAATTTAATTAATCAATATTAGTGGCATTAGTTTCGTGGTATATAGAAAATATATTTATTTGGACCCAAAAAATACAAACAGTTAAATACTACCGACTTAGGCTTGAGTTCACCAACGAAATAAACGAATGGTCAAGTCTAACCAATGATCATGATGACAGATTTGTATAAAAAACATGTATCAAATAGCTCTGATTAGGACCTAACCACCTGTTATTGTGTTAGTGAACTCGAGCCTTAGCCTTTGGAAAAAACATGTGTTACTGGGGTCAGAATCGGTGCCTGTTAAAATATATAGGTGCCTTAATACAAGATTGATTTAGGAAATGCTGACGTTCCATTATTTCTCAAATCGGAATCGCGGTAGCTATTAGGTGTATGAACATCTTTGTAATTTTAATAGCCTACTACAAACTCAGGGCAACTGGGTATTCTACCATATACTAGCTTCTGCACACGGCTTCGCCCGCGTGGTACCCCGATAAAAAGTAGACTATGTGTTATTCTGATGTATAAGCTATATTACTGTAAAGTTACATCATAATCCGTTCACTAGTTTTTGCGTGAAAGAGTACCAAACATCCATCCTCACAAACATTCACGTTTATAATATTAGTAGAGGTAGGAGTTGGATTAGTTATCAACCAACTCGTTCACTCTACATTCTGTTAGGTAATGCCTCATTTCTTTTTGCTTTTGATTCAGCCAAATAGAAAGCCTTTATCTGTACATATATACATTTGAAATTTATTAATACGACTTGCACTAGAATGTGCAATGCAGTTAAAATCTGCACACAATTCATGCAAAATATCGACCTCTTCCTGCCAATAAAGTAGTACGAATGATAGCGAACAAGCAGAACCACGAAGGTTTTTCAAGAAAACATCGAAATAACTTGTAAGATTCTTGACGGATATTTTATTGGTTTTGGTGCTTTTACCGTATAAAGTCCAATGTCGATAAAAGCGACTCAGTGCCGTTGCTGTTTTCACTAAAACCGTGAATCCTGAAGAAGCTTTCTTGAAAGGAACGTGTGACGTGACGTCATACAGCATCGATTTCGCTGCAAAGACCGCGTCATAGAGTTCAAAACGAGTTGTGCGTACGAAAAACGACGAACGTTTCGTTTTTTGTATTTAAAAGTAAGTCTCTCAATACGTCCGGTAGGGGCACTTTCATTTTATCCTACAATTAAAATAAATGTCAAAGTTGTTATTAAATGGTTGAATGTTTATTGTTAATAATCTTAGTAACGTCTGTACTGATTTAGATTAAATTAGAAACAGGAACAATTACTGACCTAGAATAACACATAGGCTACTTTTATATGGGTACCACGCGGGCAAAACCGTGGGCAAGTACAAAATAATGTTGAAACGTCATTTTCCGTTTGGACTATTTGTTGTAAAACCTGTGATGCTCTCAGGTACCTTCGCTTCAGTAGAAAGTGGGCTTTACCAATTAGTAATGTATCTCACTTTAACTTTATACCATTCAGAGTAGAATAGAGAATGGTATAGCAGATCGAACGTTTGCATAAATTAGTCCAGCTATCTTCGAACGTATCTCTACAAAAGCGATCGGAAAGGATACAGTAAATTGTACCTGCAATTTGCGTAACGATGTCGAGGTGTACCTACGTTCATACATTTTGACTGAAATTGTGCAAATATATTGAAGTTATCCACATAAATATGACCAATTTAAACGCTTTTCTCATGTGGCTATCCATTTGGTATAACATGTAAATAACATGGGGAAGTGGTTTATTTTGAGGTATAGCAATAGAGGTAGAAAGGCTTAGAATAAGTAAGTACTCTGCACTGCCTGATTGCAAAGTGAAGCATTGGTCAGACTATGTGTGCGTGAGAACTTCGCCGTCATTCCTTGCAGTGGCGGCCGATCGGCATATTATCTATGAGTGTGAGTGTCGGTTCGACACGTATTTACGAGCGACCGGTGCTTTCTTTGAAGTTAATAGCGCAAAGTCTATTTTGCTTCCCCTCTTTTAAGCAGTGGAGGTATTTTATACGTGTTTATTTTATCGTTTTGTTTTTTATCCGTTTTTCTTTTGTAGTTTACTGCAATTTACTGTGTTTTTTGTATGTCTTTCTTATCATTTTTACTTGTCTGTGCTGTATCCGTATGTGTTGAATAAAAAAATATCTATCTATTTTACGATATTGTGCCTTTTAAGGTTTCACTTTATAACTTACCAACAATTCAATTGTTCTGTTTTCTTCGGATTTTGTATATCTCTCACACATGGTAATTCGTGATATATCTCTATCTTAAGACTTTCTGACAGTCTTACCGTACCGTATATTTTGTGTGCAGGTACATATTTACCACCTTGAGAATCAGTATCATGGTCATCAGCACAACGAACATAGGCCTCTCTAAATAAAGCCATAATAGATGGGCATGCATCTATCCACCGAATTCTAAGACCGTAAAATTGTCGTTAGTCCATGTAGACCGTTCTACGCTGCGTCTACTGTGCTTAGACGCAGACGAAACTGCGATGAAACATCAACTTACCTGAAAAGAAAAAAAAAACTTTTATTTGTCGTGATTGAGGACATAATTAATTGTAAAACTTTGGATATCAGTAGAATCAAATCATTTGCAACGAAGACAAACGGTCAAATGGCACAAAGGCCCAACATGTCCTGCTCTGTATACATAAAATGTCATGAATATCTTAGTGCCGTGGTATCCTACCCTAATGTACCATGATATTGATATATAATTTGTTTACTTAAACATATTACAGCAGAAATCATAAAATAAAATAGAATTAACCTATATCAAGTGCATGTAAAATGCAAACTCAAAATCCTTCTCTTCTAAACAACTTTAGGGTTTTTTTATTTGATGCTTCCATTAAGGAAACACAAGGCTGAAGCCTTTCAGGTAGCTAAAGTTGTGTACCTACCCCAAACATCCTTTAGCTTTTAATCTAGTTTCATACTTTTAATGAAACTATCGAATAAAATTCAACAAGAACTGGCAACAAAAATTGTTTAACGGATTTTCAATGTTAATTTTAGGAGATATTCTAGATCTAACACGATTCTGCTTCTTGACACGATTCGGGATTCAATTGAGAAACAGTTTATATGTTTCTCAATTGAAGTTAGCATTCAATAACTCAAAATGATGATCACGAAAAGAACATTAAAAATGTAGTGAATTTGATAGCATCTCAGTTCAATAATATTAATTTTGCAATGACTTGATAAATTTATGATATCTGATTTATAAAAATAACTATATCTACCTGAATAACAGTTTAAATTAATGCATACAATATTACTTTAATTTATTCTGGCAATAAAATGATGAAGTGCAGACTTTTTATCATGCATAAACCGTCCTTGTTTCACTCTAGTTATTGCATTTGGCTCTACAAATGATTTTTGTAATCGGTACTATTTTAACATGCCCCGAGCCGAAGATGATATTTTGGATCTGTTGATTGAGCGAGCTAAACGGACAAAGAATGTAATGTTTCTCACAAATGAAATTAAATTATTATTTGCGAGAAATATGGTTACAAAGATCTTACAGTAAGTAGTTATAGTTTCAGCAAACACATTGGCATGCAAATGTTTATCTTAGTTAAACCTAACATCAATTTAATTTCATTTATTTTCACGGAAAAATACCAGGTCAGTTTTAGGTGCCATTACTTACATAAATTTATTTGGAAACTAGCTTCTGCCCACGGCTTCACCCGCGTGTTACACGGATAAAAAGTAGCCTATGTCTTACTCTAATGTATAAGCTATATTACTGTAAAGTGTCATAAAAATCCGTTCAGTAGTTTTTACGTAAAATAGTAACAAACATCCATCCTCACAAACTTTCGAGTTTATAATAGTAGTAGGATTATAACTAGATATATGACGCAATTTCCAAAACAACAAAAAACCCGGCATCTTTAGAGTTATGTAAAATATAGGTTTTTAGGTGTGTAGCTAAGACTTAAAATGGAAGATTTACCATGGTTTGTGGGTTGAATTATCGATATTTTACTATTATATAATTTGTTTATATTATAAAACGGAAATTGTCATATAGCGCACTATCAGAGAAGGCACCGACTGAGTTTCAACTCTTTGCGAGAGTCTTCACTAGGGTGAGTGACTGCGACGCTCTTCCTCCGCGACGCGTCTTACTACCCCCTGCCATTCTTTCGGAAAGGGAACATTTCCGTTTGAATTTGAACGGATGATCAGAACAAATAATCAAATTCACGATTTTGTGTAAAACAATCCTACTTTCAAAATTGGTACCTAATAAAGTATTTTGCAAGTTGTGTGGTCCATTTTATAATTTCTATCAACTAAGCCACTTCTAGCTATTTTCAGGGATACCTACGTATTTTTATTTCAACGAAAGGAGGTAGTGATAGGTATACGAAGACTCCCAAGTTTTAAATAGCTTCTTGCTTGATAACATTGCATGTCTGTTAGTCTAGAGTTGTAAACAAAGCTGAGCTTGCCAAATTTTCAGCAGTAAACGTTTTTCTACTAAATCAAGTCACAAGACTTCTGAATTAAGTGTAAGAACATCTACAAAATAGCTTAGTTAATTGCTCCGAGTCCATGTTTAATGTAAACTTAGTACTTAAGTAGATACGCTGGATGTCATAAGTTTATACGTAGTTAGGCACAACTTAACTATAGTATAGGTATTTAAGTACCTACCCGTATATACCTACTAGTTATGGAATGCGTTAAGTTCTGGTTCACGATTAGTTTTAGATTTATGTACCTATTTAGCTAAAATATGAAGGCTTAATTTTATTACGGTTGTAAAACGGTTACATTTATTTTACCATTTTAATTTCAGCGCTTTTCAATAATTTGTTAAGGTTTTAAATATATACTGATAATAAAGCTGAAGTGTTTGTTTTTTTGTTTGCGGGCTTTTCTCTGGAACTACCAGACGGATTAAAAAATATATTGTTGCATTTGATAGCCCAATTCTCGGGAAAGGTTATAAGGTCTTTTTAACATCACGCTACGACCCTTTAGCTAAAACACGAACAAAAGAAGTGTAGAAGTAATAGAGCGAGCGGGCGATGCGATGCAACGCGGAGGTTTGGGGACGGAGGGCGGCCGTGCCACAGGTGATTATTAAAATAAAAGTAACTACAATATTTGGAGTAAATGATAATTTAGCTACCTAACAAACTTATAAAATAGCCCACGGCTTAAATGTTGTGCAGACTGCCTAAAATATTTTCCAAATAAATATTTGTGTACTAATTGGCATTGTAATGATGGATATTGGTAATTTGGTACAAATCTAGTTTGCAAGCTAAAATAGTTTAAAAAGTTTAGCAAATATTTGTCTCGGGTCTGGGTGTTTTTCTATGTATAATATGTATGTATTTACAAAAAAAAATGTATATAAGTAGTATATCAGTCATGTAGTTCCCATAATACAAGCTCTGCTTAGTTTGGGGCTAGATGATGCTGTGTGAAAAATGTCCAGAATTATTTATTTATTTATTAGTTTAAAGGTAAAACCTTTCGATGACCGTAAATCTTATTGTACAATCCAAGAATCTTATTTTTTGTCTTGTCATCGGTTCTTTCTTAGTTACAGACCCGCGTGACGTCTTTGACGTGCTGACGTCAGTAACCCGCCTTCTAATTACTCTAACAAAATGGAAACGGAAATTACTTGAGGCTTAGCACGGCCATTTCTCATTCTCTCTCTATCAGGGGGCTGATTGAGGTTTGATGACTCTAAAAAGGTAAAGTGAACGATGGTGCAAAAACAACCAGTGAGGTTAAAGGATTCGTGCACGTATCACATGTCTTCGAAGTTTTGGTTCTAGTAACGGTCATACGTTACCTCACGATGTTTTTCTTCATCGTTCGGGAGCACCCATCGCGCACATATTAAAATTGGTGAACGACGGGATTCAAACCCGTGACCTTCTAATCAAAAGTCAGGTACTTCAGTCACTACACCACTAGTGCTCTCCACAATTACGGATGTGTACAGAAATACCGATCAACATATGTTGTTTTTATGGGCTAAAAGGCATTTGATGTTATTTTGATACTACTTGTCCAACTAGTGAAGACCGCTCACGGTCGACGATTTTGATTTATACAACATTACTAATTTAACATTTATACCGGATAGCCAATAAATACCTTGCTTATTTAATAACGAAAAGTATATTTTTTTTAACTGGGCATAAAAGATAAAATTAAAAAATATCTCTACCCAAGCTCAAGAAAGTTAAATAACAAGTAAAATAATTTTCACTTGCACATAGTTACTATCAATATGGCCACAGAATATGGACTTATGATGATAATTTGACTTATCAAATGTTCGTCATTAAGTGACTTTCAGAGATACCTACAGAATATAAATTTTATCTTTTTGAACTTTCCATAACTCAAAACATGCGGATTCCATACCATACGTCCAGTATACCATCATAAGGATTATAATATTAAATAAACCTATAAAAATGTGACCTGCAGAAAAGATAAGATCTTTATATTGGTGACCCCGATGTGATGTTGCGGACTGTCGATGATGGATACATACCTAAAGGAAGCATTAACAACGGTTGTTCTTCTTAACAACAACGGTATGATGACGGAATGTTGAATGCTGTCGTGGATAGCGTTGCTTAAAATCTTTGGTTAAGTTAACAACAGCCTTCAACATCAATAGCACACCTATTATTACTTATTATATCTGTGGCTTACCTACTTAAACAGCAGTACTAATGATGGTGTACTAATAAAACACATTAAATTGTAATATATATACGTAATAAAATATAGTTGTGTTAAAAATAAATATTTTCTCATCTATTCAATTCTGTTTCTTTTCTCAATAGACGGCACATTTCCATATATTTTCATCTCCTCATTAAACGTACGTTTAAGTATCGTACTTTAACTGCGGTGCACTGAAATCCTTAAAGATATCTGCCGAGATTAAACCAACATCTTCACAGCATAGCACACAATGATGATTGGTCATGCACATAAAAATGTCATCAGGTACCTCACTAATACTGTGATATTAGTGTACCTTGATGCCCCTAAATGTTTATTGCAGTACTATCTTTTCACGCTCTAACTTTACAAATCTGAGAGGGTGGGGTAAGCTTGATAATGTAATAGTAGCGGGTTACAAAATAAAAACAATGTATCTAGCAGTGAAGCTTTGCCCTCAAAAGGATTCAAGAATCGCCCAGGTAATTTAATTTCGAGGTGATCAAAGGGGACTTAGTATTCCTTTTTGTGGACCCAGGTGAACAAAGTGGAATAAATCGATGAAAACATCGTAGAGACTCTGAAAAGCAGACGACGGACTTAGAAGTAATTTCCTGGCCTTTTCACTAAGATAAACCACCTGTAAGTTTCTCATAGGAAACTTATAGGCAAAGACTTATAAGTTTCATTTATCTGGAAATATTCGTCTTGGGTCTGGGTATTTTCTATGTATAATATGTATGTATAATATGTATATAAGTATTATTTCAGTCATGTAGTTCCCATAATACAAGGTCTGCTTAGTTTGGGCTAGACGATGCTGTGTGAAAAAAGTCCAGCATTATTATTATTTAAAAATAAGTAGGTATGTTAATTGGTATTAAAGTTTATTTAGAATTGAATGCACGTGTACCTACAAGCCTAAAAAATCCAGCTTGATCAATGCACACCCTGTCATTACAATTATCACCTCAATATCAGGTGTTAATCAATGATTGAATTAATGAATCAATTCCTTTAATTTGGGATTCTATGTTATTGAGAAGGAATTGCTGGTTTTGTTTTACCATTTCGATCTTTTTGTATCATAAAAATACATAATATTTTTTCTCATTGAGCGGGTTTGAATCCCGGCCTCGTAAAGCTTTTTTTTAATTTTGTGAATGCAGTTTTACTCTAAAAAATTAAGAAAAGTCTCCATTAAGAAAAACATACTAACTTCAATATTTAAAGTAGGTAGGTACTTGTTCTCGCCGCGGTAGGTACCTATATCTTATATCAGTTCCTAAAATGCTAATCAAACCTTATCCTACAGTCAAATCTCTTGCCAATTACTAACGTAATTAAGCCTACTACTGTTATAAACGCGAAAGTTTGTGAGGATGTATGTTTGTTACTCTTTCACGCAAAAACTACTGAACGGATTTTGATAAAACTTTACAGTAATATAACTTATACATCAGAATAACACATAAGCTACTTTTTTATCCCGGTACCACGCGGGCGAAGCCGTGGGCAGAAGCTACATAATTGACCATAATTTAAGAATCAATCACATCACTTGACATGAGATTTTACCTACCTAACTCTTACCCATCAGATCCAGTAGCAATATATCTATTTTAAACTAAAAATTAACAAACAACGTTGCCAAGGATTTTTCCAAATATCAAAAAACTTTCGTGAACTTATTAATTAATATAGCTACCTACTTAACATCATACCTGGTGTAAGTTTAAAATTTTATCGAAAAACTGTTTTACCGAGAACAAATAAAAAAAATTACCTGTGGTATTAGGAGCCCGTATATACATTTACCGTAAGATGTTGTTTGTTTATTTGTATGTGTCTATGTTTGACTATTACCATTTATCTCTGAAACGGCTAAACAGATTCAAATGAGTTTTTTGTAATCGATTTGTAGGAATGACTTCAAGGATAGTTCTAGGGGGCGGTGCAATAAACGAAGGAAAACACATCAAGGTTTTTTTTATTACTTGTTAGGTACCTACTTAAATGTACTTCTCGAAATTTCACTACCGTCATAAAGTCCGAAACTTGGAAATCCATACAAAAACTAAAGTCACCGACAAAGCTCTTAGAATAAGTACCTAAGTTGAAGTGGCAATGTGCAGTGTGCAGGTCATCCAGCTCGTAGAACCGAGAACCGCTGGGAAATAAAGGTTCTCAATGGCGACTACGAATCAGGCGACGCAGGGGAAGACCCCTTAAACAATGGAACGATGACATCGTAAAAATTGAAAAATTGTGGATGAAAATTGCCCAATATCAAACAAATTGCCGCAATGTTACTCGTTAAGATGAACATGTATGCGTAGGTTTCGGCTTGGTGATGGGTTTTTTTACACCCTGTATATATGTTTTGGACAAAGGCATCCACTAAATAAAACATAATGAACGGTTTAGTTAGGGGAGGCCTTTGTCCAATAGTGAACTTCTTCAGGCTGCTGATGATGTTGATAAGAGTGCTGACGGACATTTAGTGGTATAAATAAGCGACTTCGATCGTCTAAGTATAGACTCGAACCTGCTCATGCTGATACATTTTCTTAAACAAATCTAAGTCACTGATGGTACCTAAAATAAAAGGTACAATATCATGGGTATGTTTTGGATCATACAAAAGTGTTGGTAGCTATGTAGGTATTATGACGTATATAGCATGTAACTATGTAGGTATATTTACAGGATTAAACGAACTCACCTGGAGTGATGTTCTATCCTGATTATTTAATTACTTATTCTGGGAACACTCTGTAGTACTCGATCCTTCATGCTAAAATTCGCGTGTTAAAAGCATATGCAACTGCAACATAAAAATTTTTTGATACCTGGAACATTCACATGACATCATTACGTTTAGAGATAAATAAAGGGGAAAAAGCTATGTGCTCGAACAGCTTTGGGAGGGTGGGAAATTATATTCCCAGAATAAGTAATTAAATAATCAGGATAGAACATCACTCCAGGTGAGTTCGTTTAATCCTGTAATTATTTTTCTTACTTATTCTGGGAACACTCTGTAGATGTTTAGAGGATTTTAAGACCTTATGCCCCTTATGTAACTTTACATTATTTATTTATTTATTGAGATAAGACACAAAACTAGGAACAAAAGAGGATACATTAGGTACCTATCCCCTATCTATAAGTATAATCACAATCAACTCATTATCAATGAGAATTTCTTACATTGATAAAATTTAAATTTTACTTAATTTATTTCTATTTAGAAGTGCTATCAACAGCTCTCGCAAATTATAGTTGAGCATCATCATTACCCTGTAAAGGCCTATTGTAATGCTAAGCAAATGTCATAGGTCATTTGGATGACCAACCCACAGCTTATAGAATACTATCCACTGTAAAACCCTGCCTGAAAGCTTCAGATGATGCTGCATGCAGAGTGAAGTGTGATGAGTAAATAGATACATCTATTCCACTATCACTCATCACTTGTTTTAGCCACCTGCTTATTGATTGAGTTGTGGCCCTTATATAAGGTCTCTTATATGTAAGGAACAAGTAATTGTATGCATCATCATCATCATCTTGTCTTCTCTTGTCACTTTTAAATAATGCAAGAGGGCTTTCACAGGGCTAATATCTGGTTTGTCAAGATAAGGCAGAGACATTTTTGACAAACACCTACCTAGAGCAGATGTTTTTGAAATATCAAACAGTAAAATATCCACTCACTCTATTATTTTTATATCTAATAGAACCTAATGTTTGAACTCTTTGCCCTGTTGTAAGAGCTAATAGCATAGCAGTCTTTTTAGTTAATTTCTCTAAATCTAAATATTCAAGAGGATGCCATTGTGTTATGTATGTAAGAACAGTATTTGGATCCCAAGTGGCTGAATACTTAGCAGCAAACAGTCTTATTTTAAAAACTCCTTTGACAAACCAACGTTTGACCTGGTCATCATTACCAACATGATTGTCTATTATAAGAGATAGTGCTGAACGGTGGCAGTTTAAAATTTGATAGGAGGCACCCTTATTAAAAACTGACATTAAATATGATAATATTTTAGGAACTGAAGTACATAAATAATTTTCATTACAAGTCTTGCAATAAATCATTGACGAAAACAACTGTCATACTATTTTTCCACAAAGAACTTATCATTACTGAAATTGCACTGATACATCTCCTACCAGTCGCTTCTTAATTGATTGCCTGATAATACACAAGCCCACAGGATAAGATGTGGATGCAATGGGTGTTGAATCCTGGAATAAGTTAAAAGATTTTCAGATGGCCCAAAAGTTAATACTTCAGAAACTGACAAAGATTGAATTAGTGGATACCATGCCTGAGAAGGCCAAATAGGAAATACTATTATCCCTACCGCCTTATCCACTCTAATTTTTTGCAAAACTTTGAATGTCAATGCGAATGGAGGAAATGCATAAAAATAATAACTATCACATTTAATTGTAAATGCATCAACATTTCAAGCAAAAGGGACAGACAGATACTTAAGGCGTGAGGCAAACAAATCAATATCAGTTGAACCAAATGACCCTACAATCTTTTCAAATATGACATGGCATTATTCCCATTCTGTATCCAGATTTGAACTCCAAGACTGAAAATCAGCTTCTATGTTATCTTTGGATTTAATATAGGATGCAAAAATCCATAAATCCCTACCTTCACATCATTTCCAAATTTGTTTTGCCAGATTGTTAAGCAGAGGAAACTGAACAAAGCCCATTCTATTAATATAAGATATAGCTGTTGTATTGTCAATTCTCATAAGAATTTCACACCCTTTAAAATTACTGGTAAAACATTTCAATGCAAAAAATGCAGCTAACAGTTCCAAGTAATTTATATGATGTTCTGTTTCATTTAGGTCCCAACTTCCCCTTGCTGTCTCACCATTGCAGAAAGCTCCCCAGCCTGACAGAGAAACAGCCTGATCTGAGAAAAACTCTGTGGATAATTTATTTTGTTTAATACTCTGACTGGCTCTGTTTAAAATATTTTAATGCCACCATAATAAATTTGATTTTCTTAATTTTCTTCAAACAGTATAATTTTCCCCCCACAACGTTCCAAAGCTAAAAACTTTTCTTTCTCCAATATTTTTGTATAAACACAGCCATATGAAATGGCCATACAAACTAAAACTAGGTTTCCTAATAATGTAGCAAAATCTCTGATTGTACAACTGTTTAATTTTAAGAACTTATTGATAAGATTTCAAATCTTTTCTCGTTTTCTAAATGTAGGGTTCACAGTCATGTTTATTGAATTTAATTTAAACCCCAAAAAATCCCTAACATTTGCCAGTATTATTTCACTATTTTCATTGTTAATTATAAAACCTAAACATTACAATACATCATATACATTTTTTACATGATCAGCACATTTATTGTATGATGATCCAAGAAAGATTAAATCATTTATATAAATAACTAATCAAATTCCTTGTTTTCTCAGACATTCCATGACAGGCTTTAACAGCTTTGTAAAAACAAAAGGAGCTGTACTCAATCCCATTGTCAAACAATTATGTTCAAACATCTTATTGTTAATTTTTTTTTTTTTTTTTTAATCAGCTGAATTGATTAGGACTAAATAATAAGTATTTTTAAAATCTATGGTGCACATAAAATCACTTTTTGAAAGTAACTTACAAACAGTTCTAATATCCTCCAGTTTAAAATAGGAAGATTCAACAAACTTATTTAAGTTTTTTAAATTCAGAATAAATCTGTGTGAACGGTTCTTTTTTAGGTATAGTGTAAATACTGGACACAAATTGGCCAGTCACAGCTGTACATTGGGAAATAGCACCCATCCTACTAAGTTTTTTACCTCAGAATCAATAATAACATTTTCTGATTTATTAAAATTCTTACAGGGCTTGTAATCCTGTACAGGTACTAAGAAAGGGATCTTATAGCCTTGTAACCACTCTGAAACGGTGGGACCCTGGGTAATTATTTTCCAACACACATAAAAATAATACAGCCTAGCTGCAAAAACATACTTCTACGGATATTAGGCACGGCCTTCGTGTGATTGTCCGGCTGGATGGCGGTTGTCTAAGTACTTCAGACCTGGACGCTGTTGAGTGTTGGTGATATGCCCTTGTTTGATGTGGTTGCTTTGGTACTGACAACAGGGCAGCTGGAAGTTTTTTGTGTGTCTTGTTTGATTAATATTACTATTGATACCATTTCCAGGCTTATTCCCTGATATCTTTGGTTTAGTTACATTCAAGGCCCTCGTTATAACTGAGAAAGATTTCACAGAATCATCCAAGTTAGAATACAGGAGCTCACCCCGTTTATTTTCCATCAGGTTTTCTGACAAGTTTTTGTCCAAAAAGGGGGAACTAGCCTTCTCTGACCTCTATATATATTGGAAGTACAGGTTACAAACAATTCTAGATGCTTCTCTCAGCTTCTTTATCACTTCCAATTTGGAATAATCCTAGACAGGATATGGATGGCTTGAGCTATAGTGGCTCCTGACTGGCCCAACTCTTGCTGATGCTTCTGCATAAGCTTGTCTCGGATCTTGGCCATCGGAGTGAGGATACCTGATAGTTCTATGTTGAGCTTTAGGACATCCAACAACCTATTTTCTGGAATCTTTATTGATTTCAGAACCTCTTTTTCTCCCTTAGAAAGGCCTTTTTTCAAAATGTTGATCATCAGCGAAGCTAGATGGGGGTGGATTACAGCCCCATATCCATCCTCATTACAGGGCTCCCTCTGCTATTTGGTCTTCTTCTATTTCCTCTAGGCATTCAGGAGGCTATGCTGGGTTTTCTGGGTCTAGTACAGATTCATTATCTGCAACTTTCATCACAGGGTAAGCTGTATTGTAAAAACTCTCGACTAGAGTCTCTCTCCACCGGAGAGGGTGCAAAATTGCACAACAAAAATACATTGAACTCAGACATGTTCATACGAGTTTTGAGACCCAATAGTTATAAAAAATATAACCTCTTTCCACAGGAAAGGTTTTGTATTGTAACACAATACTTGATGCTTTTTCCAACGGAAAAAGTGCATGATTGTACCACAAAAATGCATGATTGACCCAAGTTCTTCTAGAACAAAGTTCTCATGGAACCTCTTTCAGACTCAAAAACTAACTGTTCTGAGGCAGAAAGGTACTTATATTTGTATGAAAATAGCCCTATGGCCTCGCTAAACGCGGTGCATACCTCCTGCTTCCACATCTTCTTCCATTTGTATTGTTTTTTATAATTCTCCAATTTCTTTTCAAATTTGGATCTTCTCTTCTTTAGTACGATTACGTTTGGGCATCTTCCATTCACTAAATCACGTAACTGGGCACTCAAACACACACTCTTACTGTAAAAAACTAGTGAAAAGCTTGTTAAAAGTAAATTTTCATATAAAATCGTTTCTAAAACGTAACAACGCGAAAGCGCGCGAAAGAACGAATGATGTCATGTGAATGTTCCAGGTATCAAAAAATTTTTATGTTGCAGTTGCATATGCTTTTAACACGCGAATTTTAGCATGAAGGATCGAGTACTACAGAGTGTTCCCAGAATAAGTAAGAAAAATAATGTATATTATAATATATTCATAGTATGTGGTAAGTACACCAATTAAACCCCTTGTAACTTTCTTACAATCCGTTCCATCCAAATCCGTTCCATCTGGTAGAGATCGCTATTTAGCGATAAGACCGCCCATTGTACAACATTGTTAGAGTTGATAGAACTTAACTAAGCTGATGTATTATTTGTTGTACAATAAAGTATTTTTTATCTATCTATCTACAATAAATAATTTTCTTTCATTCATATAATTTAAAATTGATATCACTGGTAAGAGCTAAGTAGAATGTTAGTTAGTCAGTTCTGTTGGGCAATGCCTATAACATGCAACCATATAACACGTAAAATGGGTTCCTACATGGTAATTAATGAATACCGAAGCGTAGTTTCCAACGACTTTGGCGAATCTAGTGTTTTTGAATTCTGATCATGTTCTGCCTTAGAATTTGTTATACCTATGCCATATTTGTAATTAAATATATAATGGTCGCAATTACACGTGCTACCACCGGTAACTAGGCAACTACCTACATAGTAGCCCTTATTTTAAACACCACTCAATGACCTTTATATGGGTAAATATCTTCAAAAATCTTGTCTAAGTTTCTCAATGTCATTTGCGTCTTTGCATTAAGAATCTACATATCGCTTAAGCGATATGTAGATTAAGGAAGTACTTGTCTCTCCGATTATTAGTGTTCTACCTGGGTAGAACACCATACCATACATAGAATACCATAATACCATTACCAGATACCATTTGCATAATACCAGTATTATGCAATTTATCGCATGCGTTTTCAGATTGCATGCGATAAATACCTACGTTAAAGCCAAGAGCGCTTAATAGCATATCCAGCGCTGAGTAGTCAAACGATCTTACCACCAAAAAATATTTCGATAAGAATTTCGAAATTGAAACTAGCTCAAGATCGAGTTTGCTCAAATAGTTCATTTTATTTAATTGTTAGTGCTCATTTTCTATTTTCAAGCTTCATACCATTTTTTATGATTCATAATAGATTTTTTTAAATTGTTTCTATCAACAACAAATCGAAACCAGTTATTAAAATACAATGGCGCATTGAACTGTCGTGTTAATAGGTAGGTAGTGAACTAAGTATTATTTATTCCTTGGTATTGATTTAAAAGCCGAAGAGAAATCATACACCGTTGTGTCACGAAGGCACAGTGTAAAGAGTAAGAAAGTAAAAGTACATAGTCCGATGCGTTTTGCAGACCATCTAAAAGGTTTATTGAATTTTATAACATTAATTAGTGATTACTTTTCTTTTTGCTTAAAACTGTGTAGTTGTAGTTTATGTTTTTGAATAATGAATACTTTAGATTCCAAAAAATGGACATGGGACCTCAGGAGATAGACAAGACACCCCATGTCTTTTTTTGGAGAAAACTAACTCATACATAGGGAATTAGGAAAAGGGTGAAACATAACATTACCACTAAGGACGAGTATCCCATAAAATGAACAAAATTAGTGAGACAGTTAAATTCGGTCTACGTAAGGCTCGACGCGCCTAGAGGCAGACCTTATACCTACAAGGTGAAAGAAAGCCGAAATTGATACTTATGAAGGCGTAGTGTGTTCTCAAACAGCAAATAATAAGAAAAATTTTAATAGGGGGAAGCCTTTTCCCAGCAGTGAGATAAACTTTAAAACATTTTAATGTATATTATTATTGTTAATATAGGTTAAACTGCCATTTAAGAGCTTGACGTGCGTTTCTATACTAAGTTAAAGTGTTTACGGGCCGCATGCGACGACTAGCCCAGTCTTGGCCGTGGCCGTGGTCGCTAGAGTACACGACGGGTGAAATGTAAACCTAATAAACTTACCCATCTACTCGTATGTTTGTAAGAAAGTAGTTCTTCAAAATACAAAACTACCTCAAAAAAATACAAGTGTTTTCGTAAGAGTACGCCATTTTATAAATGGTTATTGGTTTTTTATGTGTTAACCGCATTGTGTAGAAATCTTTAGGAGGCTCGATCTTAAAAACCAAATAACCTTAAGTACTACTAAGTCGGTATATGAAGTAGGTACCCTATGATTGGTAACATAATATTATATCAGACAGATGTCTCTTGTAGGCCGAGGGCGGCAATTCCATACTTTACCAGTTAGATAATCGGAAGCTATTAAAATCTTCATTTTATTACACACGCCTACATTCTAAATAGATAAAGATTATTAACGCATTGTATAGACATGGGTACTAATTAGGCACCACATAAATGCGCAGCTGTGAACGTCATTCGGTGGATGTGACAGTTAGTGTTTCAGAGTAAGATTTTATAGTCGTACTAAGTTCAGTATAATGATCAAAACTAAATGGTATAAAATATCATAACTATAAAATTTTTAGTCAGGTGTTACGTAATTAGTACTATATTATCGGTACTCTACATCTAAAGGAAATTAATAATTATATGAATTCTACCTTTGTATGCCTTCGTTCCTTGCTTTTAGGAAAGGAATCTTTTTTCACTAGTTTTGCAGCAAGCGAGCTTTATTCCTTGATAGATAGTAGTTACACACTTGATAGGCTTTTGACTTAAATTTCGTCGGTGTATGTGCGCGATTTTGTGCGGTATGTGTGCGATTTTACAAAATATAGGTAACTCTACTTACCAACATCCTTGAAGTTATTGGACGATCTTTGGGCATTGGCCAGGAGCACCAAAGACACCAATAAAACACTTTGCAAGTTGTTATTAAAAATAAACATCATTATGCCAAACTACTATGCAGAATGTAAAAAAAAATACGAAACACTTTTAAGATTACGATTTTTTTTAAACCGACATTAAATTAGCTTTAAATTTTTAAATTTAAATTGCTAAGCAGACTTGAAAGTTCGAATATTGAATTTTAAAAGTTCGATATCATTTTCGCGCGGAAAGAATGGCCGCGGTCGAACAAGCGAGAGCGCGTGCGCCACAGCGTTTAGTTTACACTCTACAAATGGAGGCTGCGCGCAGGTGCCTTTAGAAAGACGTGATCTCGTCGTAGGAATACAAAAAGGCGCGAACCGGTCGATGTCATCTTCGGCAACATCGTTTTGTTTTCTTGCAAAGTTTTTTGATGGAAAAGATTTTTTTCCCCTATTTCTCTGTGTAGGGTACCTACTATATGTTTAAGTACGGCTATGATCGACGTACGCGAAGCCAATCATATATGTTCCTAAACAACAAAATACGTTAGAAATAAAGCATTTTTTTTTCGTATCGCACTAATAATCATTTGAACGGAAACGAATAAGCTTTTCCGGAAGGTACGTTAGTTGGTGTGGCCGCGAATCTGTGGCGAACTTTCATTGCTCTACTTTTGACAGCGTTTGTAGTAGAGATGCGTAAAATGTATCACTGAAGTGAAAAGATCTAAACACGGTGTAAAAGACCCAAGCCGAAAGCCATAATATTCTGTATATAATTGTGTTATTTATTTTTCTACTAGACTATACCTGAGAATCCACAGGTTCTGTGTGATACAATTTAGCATTCGTTTCACCCTTTAAAATAGGTAGTTGCTTTAATTAGCACGTTTTATTCAATAGAAGCAAAACGCTTGTAGCTAACTGGCGTAGGTAGTAGCGTCCATAGCTCCATTAGGCTCAATGAATCCGAATTGAGCAGTATGAGAGAAGATATAAAGATACAGTATGAAATCACGTGAGCTACAGATATAAAAGCTTTTTACTGAATACCTATATATTTTATATATCTAGCTCGCAAACTTCCTACACAACTTTAGTTTATAGCCAAAATATTTCTCAGTCAAACAGACGTTTTTCTAATGCTAACTTTGCTTAATTTATGAGGAAATGGACGCAACGATACATTTTTATTTCATATTTATTTATTTATTTTAATCATCATTGGTTCATAATAATAATATGGTGTTAGTTATAAATTTCTTATTTTATTAATCACATTCCTAACTTAAACTATTTGGATACAAAACAACAAGTGAACAAAGAAATACGTAAATAGAATTGAAAACAACATAGAAAACATACCTAATAAACAGTATGGTATACAGGCTGTCCCAGAATATGTAGAAAGTTACCTAGATAACTAGGTACTAACCCGAAAGGGGATTAAGTAAGTAGGTACACTAATACGTTACCATTTTTGTTCTAAGGCTTTTTGAAATTGTTTTTAATGAAAACAACTGAGAAAAATAAGTAGGCTAATAAGTAGACGCGGAGGGTTTTAGGCCTAGGGCGGCCGTGGCACATCTAATCAAATTCGCTAAAAAAACTTTGGATTAAAGCATATTTCGGCATAAGCCCTTTAACTAGGAGTCAAAAAAACGAGTAATTCATTTGGGGACTAAAACGCTTCAAACTCTAGTGTAGCGACCCCGGCTTTAGGATTATCCGTTCCGGAGGTCGTGCACTAATGTACCTACCTACATTATATTATATTGCCATACAAACATAAGTGCAAACACAGCTCTCAAACGGTGAACGAATACATCGATAATTCGATCCGAAATTGGCATATCCTAGTAATCGACCTGGTACCAAGTATGTCCTACCTAGTATCAAGTACTTAAATGAAGGTATCACACGTGCATGAAATGTGTCTCTGCGAGGTACACTGAATCCGTTCCCCTCTCAACAATCTCGCAAATTGATTCCGGATGCAAGTTTACTTATGCACAAGCTTAGCTTAGAACACATTGATAGCGCGTGGTCACATTTTTTAACGCCATCTAGTTTTAAAAACATAATATACTGATAAACACCCTCATTGGTTCCTTTTTCAGGGTCACCTCATGAATATCATGCTTATACCTACACCAACAGGTTTAGCTATAATCACATCAAGACAATCATTTTGTAAGTATACGGAAGAGAAGACAAAAAGTACCTACTTGTCTCTCTTTCCGTCAGACACAAGATAGGGACAGGAATAAAATTATTGTATTCCCTTCAGTCGACAAAATCTTTATCTTCAGACATCATGCTTACTAGTGCTGGTAAGATCAGACCTAACACAGGTGACCAATAAAAAACCGGTGCTATGACGAAAAAGAAAAGAAGACGGTATCCCCATATATCATAATATGCTATTAGGTATACCTATCTCATATCTTTGGTTATAGTTAAATATGTAGCAAACAAAAAAGTTCTAGGTAGGTCTTACTATATGACGTTCGTAGGTAGATAAGGAGGAAAGATCATCGAGTACCTACCTCTTGAGTATTGTTATTCTATGGTACCTACTCGATGTTCTTAGCTAACTCAAAAAGATGCAATTACTAAACAAAAAACTAAATTAAATAAAAGTTAATTGGTAAAGAATACTTACTGTGGAGGAATTAGCATATGTAGTGCCATCTACAGTATTGTTGTTCTGTGGCCATCTATCAGCGAGCAGCTGTAATACTGAATTGCTAAAGAGAACACGACTAGGGTAGCGCCATCTATCAACGAGTAACTGAATAGCAAACAGAACTCGAACAGCAAACTTTAAGGTTCCAAAATGAGCCCGAAATATTTTTGGTTTATCATAACATTTCGTTCTTAAATGTTAGAACGGAACTCTAAAATAAAATCAAAACTGGTAATATATTTTTCATTTAGTATGTTCTTTGTATGTTGGATAAGTCAAATTTTCTGCTATTTGCTTGTACTCGCTGTATAACACAGACTTACTAAGTTACTAGCACAAACACAAACTTACTCGAGATGCTAACGCATTTGTATAATCCTATTCATAGACAAATTAGAATGATATTGTATTCATTCACATTACAATTTGACAACATAACAAAAACAAACGACTCACTCACCCCCACCACCTCACACATAACCATCTAGCTTTCTTGGCTTGGTTGATTCATTCATTCATTACTTGTCATTTGTCGTTGATCAAACTATTCTTAAGATGGCGTTGGTGGCTTCAGCTTGGGTTGGATAATTTTATTTAGTTTCAATCAAGTTGTCAAAACGTAAAGTACATTTGTTGATTTTGTTGCTCGTTCATGTTCTTGTGAGTTCAAACTGTATTGTCCACGTATTGATTATCCCTAACCATGGCTGGGTTCACGGAGAACGCGTTAGTGCGTAAGCTTCAGGAGCTAAATTCTAGCCAACAAAGTATCCAAACTTTGTCCCTGTGGCTAATTCACCATCGTAAACACCATGCTGCCGTAGTGAAGACTTGGTTCAAGGAGTTCATGAAAGGTAAGCCAAATGTATAAAGCTACCTCACAAAAGATCTCACATAACCTCAAATTTATTGATACACTACCCTCCAATACATTTTGTGCCACCTGAGTTTTGAATTTCAGACCCTCTAAATATATCGAAATCAGTTATTAACATCCCGGTCATTGTTGCCACCTAGCCAGAAGGCCCGACCAGTGACGCGGTGGCGGAGGCGATCAAAATCAAAAGGAAAATGTTATTATTCGCGTCATCTACTATCGCCACCGCCTCTGTCGCCATGACCGCGTCCTGATTTGCCTACCTTCACATTTTCAGAACAAAACTGATTAGGTAGACCCCCAAATTAATTTTCTTGATTCAATAAATTCAACAATCATAATTTCCTTACAGTAAAAGACAGTAGGCAAATCACGTTCATGTATCTAGCCAATGACGTGATCCAGAATAGTAAAAAGAAAGGTCCAGAGTATGGCAAGGAGTTTGGCGAAGTGTTAGGGGAATCTTTCAAGCACATGGCGAAGACGGGAATCAATACTAAAACCAAGCATTCACTGCATCGGATCCTGAACATATGGCAGGAGAGAGGGGTGTATGATGCTGAGAAGATACAGGATTTCAAAGTGGCTGGTAAGCATTTCCTTTTACCTCAAAACTTACACCTGCATATCTTTGTATAGCCATTACCAGATTTGTGTGCCAATGTATGCTCAACATCTAAATCCAATGGAATGATATTTGTAAAGGCATCTGCAAAACTTTTATTGCCAAGTCTAGGGACCCATAGTGCACATGACTTAGTATTTCAGAGACGCTCATGTTTCCAGTTAGGTTAATACGATGTTCTTCTACTTTTGCTATGATACATGCTCTCCTTAAAATAATTTCTAATGGAAAGTTAAGTAAAAATCACTCATTCCTAGACCAAGGGTAAGTAAAGTTTAGATATATGTGCAAACCCCTTCTTACCCATTTTACCTTATAGTGGACCCCAACGATGCCATACCTGTTGAGAATCCTGAAAAAACTGCCAGCAAGCGTAAATCTACCCCTGATATTGAAGCCAAGGAGCCTGAGAACCAAGAGCATGAGAAGAAAAAGAAGAAATCTGATTCAAAGCATGAGAGACGCCAGAGTGAGACCAAGGTTGAAGTGGATGGGACAATCGAGACCCATACTACGCTCAGCCCAAAAACCCCACCTGGAGACCCTCCCGAATCTGATGAACTGGTCCAGGTAAGTGATCAAGTTCTTGCAAAATTTAGGACAGTATTCCAAGTCGGGGAAACTGATAATAAAGTGTAGTGATGAATGTCAACTTCAAAAGGCATTATTTTAAATTCAATTGAAAATTATTTCAAATTATCCTAATCTGAGGCTACTAGAGCTTAATCTGCTTAAACAGCCATAACATCCTGGAACTCTGTGATACCACTGATTCTCCTGAATGTACTATAATCAATGCAGCAGGTACACTCAAAAATGCGTCAATGAATGAAGTTTATGAGCCTAAAGGCTTTTTAAAGTGCAAGATGGGTGTAGCGGTCAGTAGTATTGAAAATTCAAGTAACTTATTATGGTTGAACAAATGTTCCTATTCAGTGCACCATAACCTCCTGTGATATTACACTAAAAAGGCATTTTACTCTGAGACAACCTGTAAGTATGCATAACATGCTTTGTATTGTCAGATTCTAGTTTTCTCAATACAAGAAAATTTACAATTATTGGCAGGATTGTGACAAATAGCCACACAAGCCATAAGTAAATATTCATATACCTCACACTGAACTCTACTTATTCTCATAAAATGAGTAAAAAAAACAAGTTTTAGCTCAATATTTTTGAAACACAAATAAACAACCTTATTATACTTTAAATTATATTTATTTTCATGCCACTAAAAAAGCTATGGAAAACCCTCTGATCTGGTTGCAATTAAAATGTGATAAATCTACTTTTGTTTCTAATAAAAAACTACTAGAAGTAAGATTGTAAAATTGGAGAAAAATATATTTAGATCATAAAATTTTACTCACTTAACAAGGTGCTTAAATTATTATGGAGATGTCTAACATTTCCATACAAGTCTTAATCACCTTGATAACAAATATAAAGCTATTTAGCAAATATTAATTACCTTTTAATGAGCTTAAATGACACATGCTTTCCTAATGAATTATTGTTTACCAACCCAATTCTTCCTAATTTCGCAAGTGAGTAGCTAAATTTTATTTATGTTAAAATCTCATTATCATTTATCTTTAAGTCATTATTACTGGTCATCCAATGACATTAATAATTACATACCTACATACATTCGTGTTAAAAGGATTCCTGAAAGATTACATCCTTTTTAGATGGTTCTCTGACAGAGTTTGTGCCAATTTGTGTGACAAACTGGTATGGCCATAATATAAAATTATGCTCAATATAGACTCAGAGTTCTTAACCTCCTCCTGTCGGAGTTGCTTGACTAATATTATTTTGAGATAAATGGACAGAGCCCACCAAATGCTAAGCGGATACCGTCGCCTATTGACAGTATTGCCAGGGGCATTAATGTTGCATTGACTGCCCTATAATCAAAGTTGTAAACTCTAATGTGCCCATTGTCTGACCTTAAAACAAAGTTGTGAACTCAATTTCACTGAAACCTTCGAACCGGGCCACAGCATACAAACATGGCAGAGTGCAGCTTATAGAAGATTTACCTATTGTATAACACAGTGTTTTTGAACGAACCTATCCGCTGAATCTAAATCGCTTATCAACGTTTAATCACGACTTTTATTATTATTTTATTATAGCCTTGTAATTCAAGACAGATGGACAGAGGACAGATTCTATATTATGTAAGAGTATATCTCTCAGTTCAGTGTTCAAAAGTCTCCTCCAGAATTTTCTATTGAGATTTGTCTCGGGCAACTCGTCTCTAGTTAGACCCAAGTTCATCAACACAATAACAGCTGGTTATGTCCTAATCAAAGCTGACAAAATGTTTTAATGGAATCATTCATAATCAATGGTTAGACTTGACCATCCATTTATTTTGTTGGTGAACTCAAGGCTTCGAGTTAGTCCAAGTTAATCACGACTTAAGGACTATAAGAAAATGATGTATTGTATATTTCTTATAGCGCTATCTCTTCCCAAATCTAGTTAAATCATGAAAAGCATTTTTGCTTAATTATTTGCAGCATTTGCTAACAGGCTTTTTATTTCAGGCGCTTTTGGAGCTGGAGCACAGCGCTTCGAGCGACGAGGCGGTCAGGGAGCGAATCGCCTCTCTTCCCCCAGAAGTGTCCGAACTGTCCTTATTGTCTAAGTTAGCAGGTAAAATGCCACCTGTATACCAAGTACTTACTGCCCTCAAACTCTTCTTGGAGCTGAAGGAAGATTATAATTGGTTAGTTGCGCACGGTGTCGTTCCTTTGTCATCGTCACCGCCCGGGCCGTGCACTTGTCCCGAATCACCACCGGATCCGAGCCATGAAAGATCTAAATTATAATTTCCCGAATCGATAGTTAGACGTGTATTTCATTGCCTTATCAGCACTAGCATTTACATTTAAGAAAACGGTTTTGTAGACGGAAGAATAGGCAGCAATGATGTCTGTTTTATCTGGCGGAAAGAATTTTTGTCTTCGCTTCCGTGGACAAAGAAGCCTGCAGTTCATCAGCCAGTCTTTATTGAGCTAGCCCGCCTTGAATGGAATCGCTGACTAATGAATTGCCTGTCAATAACGTGGCGAATGTGTGAAGCTGGCATGTTCTTTTTTCTCTGTGTATGATTGTCAAAAAGACACTCCTCGGGCAATCTCTAATTGTTTCACCTTGCGCCTATTAAATGCATTTGGCGTTATTCCAAACAAAATCAGCAACTGGCAAAATATTGACCGTTCCGTTTGTAATTCAAATACATTTCAAACTAACAATTTGGGAAATTACGTAAATTTTACTTCTTTGTGATAGTTTTAAAGTATTTGACTGTCTCTATTTATCAGAGAACTTATTAGGCTGTGTGCGATTATTTGGTGCCCAATTAGTTTTCGAACGATTTGTTATTTTTCTGTGTTAGTAATTAGTGATAGAAGCTAGAAATTAGACTTCCTTTAGATTAATGGAACTTTGTGCTCCGATACACCGAACGCGAACGGCGTTTGTTTTCAAACTATTCATCTGAAATTTGTCTCCATTTCCAAATAACAAAATATTGTGTCGTGTTTATTAATTTTCTTTAGTTAGGAAGCCGTGTTTGGAGTTTGATTGAATTATAACTATAAAGCTAGCTGGCAAAGTGTATTTCTACTAAACACTGCCAGTAATTTTATCACATTTTTTTGCCATTTATTACGGCACTGTTAAATAACATAGACTGTTTTTGTGTGCCTTGAAAAATCTGATCCCAAACGCGGCTTATTTTAAATGTAAGAATTGATATTTATGTTTTTTTAGCTTTGCTGTGATTTTCAGTGAGATGAAACAAGATGTTTATTATATTGATGACTTATAGTGAGATATTAGCGAGAAGATTGTATTAAGCTTTTAGCTTGCTAGCAGAATATTAGCATTAAATAAACTTCCTCATAGAATACTAAATAATTTAAAGCAATACCACCGCAAACTATAAGACTAAAACAGTACTTAGCTATAGATAGTAAAAATAAAACTGAAATTCATTGTACTCCTAAATGCAACTCATAGACTTAAATTACGTGAATTAGTTATAATTGTTTTGTGATCCCATTAATGGCTGTTTGAAATCTCGTGTATTTTATACTAAGATTATGCAATAAAGAACTATGTATCTATTTATCTCTTTATTCAGTTTAGGCCCTATATATAGTAATACCCTAGGAGTCATGACATAGATTCCACTATAAACAATCATTTACTTTTAGGTAGGTACAAAACATTTTATCTATTTCATTCACTCAAGATTCTGTGAAATCATGTTCAGTTATGTAGTTTTGAGTCAATTAAATTGTCTATTGAAAACAACTTAGAAATCATAGACACTATGTTTGAAGTTGATAAGTTAGTTTTGTGATTTAAGCTTGCAATTCATCACTTTCCTGAAAAAGTATTTTTATTCAAAGTTTTGTAAATTTATGACATTTTAACAATTGACCATTGAAAGGTAATCTGTAGCTAGTCATTGTTTTGTTGTAGATCCTAATACAGTGAAGCATTTCACCATAAATATTCGGTAGCTCACTAATTTCTCTGACTTTCGCTACTCTAGTTAAGCCCTCAAATTGATGGTAGTCAGACTAAGATGTCCTAGCATTGTCTTATACAATTCTCGGATACTACAGTATTTATGAGAAACCAATGGACGATGTATTCGTCCATGAAACAGTACAAAGATGAAGGTACTTCATAGCAGTACAATCAAGTATTGTGTTCATACAAAAAACACTTTAATTAGGTCAGATAACTAACTCTACTTACCACACGCTAAGGGCCTAAACTGAATATTGATAGTGGCCTTTATGTGTAAATCGCATTACATATTGGACTTGAGAAGTAAAAATAAAACCTAGTTGACTGAACAGACTTACACATAAAGACATTACTAGGAATGCTATATTGGAGAATTTAGAAAGCGTAGGCTTGTAATGGTGTCGATTCTATCGGCTTTTCTTAAGATATAGGCACAGCTCTAGTATTATATTGGCCTCGATTCTGTAGTTCACTAACTAAATTTAATCTGTCGCTCTCTTTTACTGATAGTGCAAGCAAAGAGATAACGTGTAATAGTTAACGTGCCGCTTTCCTTTGTGTTTATAGTCAGCATGTTTTGAAATTACGACTAATTTGTATGAAAAACTCAAATCTGACTAATTTGACAGAACTAAAATTGTAGCTATCTCTTTCTTGCTTGCACTATCAGTAAAAGAGAGCGGCAGTTTAAATTAAGTTTAGTTAGTGTACTACAGAATCGAGGCTATTTTGGTACCACGGTACCCACAGTTCCTGATACCCACGGTACAGGGACTATGTGTCAAATCGCCTTTTCATTTCAGTAAGTAAAGAAAAGGACCACGATAATATTAAAACGATTGACCTTTGAGAATGTCGATACATATCTAATACCTAGTTAATTGATAACATTGTAATTGGAAACAACTTGATAAAATGAACTGTTGTAAGAAGTTATACGAGTTTTTTGTCTATTTTCGCACAATACGTAGTTTTATGTGGTAGTCTATGAATGAAATAATGGCGATGTCGCCTATCGTTGAGTAGGTTGGTATGTTTTCATGGAAGCTACCATCGTATTATTATTTAGAGTTTACCTACTTCCGAATGCCTTCAGCTAGTATAAGGCAGGTGTGACAAGACCCTTATTTTTTCATGAAGTTTATGAAAGCAAAGTTATTCAGGTAGCTAGTATTCATTTGAAGCTGATTTCAACTCTACTTACTGTTAATACAGCCGTTTTTAGTTTGTAGTTTTTGTGAGTAATAATACGCAGCTAGTTAATAGTCGTTTCAAGTGAAATTCTGCTTTATGTACTGGGCACAAAGTTGTCTGTTCAGTCACGGTTTTAGCAATTAATTTCTGGAAACATTCGGGTGGTTTGAGGTAACCTTAACCGGTTAACAACTCTATTTGTTCTCTACCTTGTTCGGTTTAAAGTCTAATTTTGTAAGTGATCTACAAATAACTGTAATTCTAAGTTGTTGTATTGTTTTTCTGTCATAAAGTCGTCAGTTTATGGAGAATTGTGTACGAAAGGCATGCGATGCGTATTTTACTACTTTGTTTTTTAGTCGATTTCTTTACGACCATTAAAGTTCCAGTGACACAATAAGACGATCAATGAGTTAATTAAAAAATATTTTTTGCTCTATTACCTAGGTTCTAGGCTAGCTTAC
This sequence comes from Perizoma flavofasciatum, assembly GCA_958496245.1. Taxonomy (NCBI): domain Eukaryota; kingdom Metazoa; phylum Arthropoda; class Insecta; order Lepidoptera; family Geometridae; genus Perizoma; species Perizoma flavofasciatum. The sequence goes on from OY292431.1 coordinate 9,369,558, forward strand.
AGTCTAAGAACATGTATAAACATGTATATTCCAGGGCACGAAATATATACCAGTTACGAATTTCATCCAAATCGGTGTGGCCGATACGGAGATATTTAGCAACAGATATCTAAATATCCAAATTTTACCACATATAAAATCATTTATTTCGGATTTTAACACCATTATTGTTTGTATATAGAAACTGAGACTCAAATGTTAGTAAATTAATAGGACCAACGACCTCAGCGGCGCGGGCGCGGGCGCTGACGCAAGAATGGCGAGTTCGATTCCCATTGCAGAACAAGTGTTTGCATATAACATCTTTTAAATGAGCACACTAAAATTATGAAAATTAGCCCTTAAGCTTTTGTATATAGAAAAATCAATCTGGCAAACTAAGAATGAAAATTAGTATCAAAACTTTTGTATAAAAAAAGTTTATCTTAAATTATATCTGTGTCTTAAAGTTCGATTATAATTCCAGATAAGGAGTCAGCTGTGAGTTTGAGCGCCGTTGTCAATTCCGCTGTGGAGTTACTTGCGGAGTACAACTTGCGGCTTTCTGATGAGTTGGAGAAGAGGAGAAAAGTGGCGGCCATGTTGCGGGACTTTGCGCAAGCGCAGAAACAGTTGGCCAAACAGGCCGAGGCTAGACTAGAGGTGTGTGTTTTTTTTTTTAAGTTTTTAACTAATATAGTTGTCAACGCGACCGTTCATATAATAAAGTTACGGAGATTTCTGGAACTTTTGTTCAGAAATCCCCTTTCCGAAGCCAGAAAAAAAAGAAGCCTTTGAGTACCGGAAGGGAATTTCTGGACAAAAAGTCCAGAAATCCCTTTCGCAGGGGATTTGTGGAATAAGCCCTATTTCTCTACTAGGTACTAATTCAAAGTGAAGCATCTTTGCTTCGCATGTCTGACTTCGTTGGCGAGGCGGAGAGTAGTAACCACGACACTGAAAATCCTAGTGCACTCGGACTTTGCTGGGTTTCTGTTACCATCCAGAGATAGAAAAATGAAAATTCACATGTGCCTGTAATTTCACCGGCATCAATACTCTTCCAAGTTGGAACACAGCAATGGTAGCATTGCTGCTTGGCCGTAGAACTGTGTGCGGAGGTAGTACTTTCCCACAATAAATCTCACGAGGACTCTTCTAAGACTGCAATTTCACAACACTCTTTCAATTAACACGTGCGCAAAACTGTGAAGGAAAATACCTTTAGAAAACCGACATTCTATGGCATGTGTATACAGCACATGCCATAGAATTTTTTTTTGAGCAGAATGAGCAGAATGCTAAGTAACATGAAAAAATTGTGCATGTGCCAAATAATTATAATGTTTGGGCATACTTCTGACTACCTCTGTTTAGCAACGTAATAGATCTGCGTACTGATAATGAATCTGTGGATGTACACCAGGATTACAGTCGGGGGCGTGTTTGTTTATTTTGTCTTTCAATCAGCTTAGATTAGACTTAGGGCGAAGGAAATACGTAAATTGTCAATGCACGCCATCTACAGGATTTGAACTACGACCTAACAGTCGGGGTCAATGCCCACATATTCATGCTTAGGTATTATCACATATCCCTGGTACCATCAGTCAGGTAGCTAACTACCTAACTCAAAATATCACTAGGTACCTATAACATTTCCAAAATATTCCCATTGGCTTGCTAAAACTCAAGGAATACCCAATTTAGTTGTAGCGCAGGTAGAAGAGACCCCTTTTTTTGCTGCAGTATACGAACCAATCGAAAATGTCCTGTGTGATTCAAAAGAACCCATACAAACTGTCTCAGTAGTAACTAGTATCTAATCTATACTCATGGTTTAAGCCACGCCTCTTATGTGCCGACGATATACGAGCTCCGTGACAATAATACAACCCGACGTAGAAAAAAGATGCGCGCGCGCATTTACGCACGTCACACATAGAAAGGCTCCCTATCCCCCCTTCCCCCTACCCTGCATTTAACATACACCCCACGATTGAACACACAAAACCATTAATTTTAGTACCGTACCAATAGTCACATACATAGTTCTGTCACCGCAATAGGGTTCCCTGTATCGTGGGTATCAGGAACTATCATAAAAAATCAAAATATATTTATTGTGGAACCACAAACGGTGGCATATGAGTACAATTGAAATAATGATGATTTCTGCCGAAATATAAAAACAGTGTCGCAAACACAAACGTTTTTTTTTCGTTTTTTTTTTTTCGTTTTTTTTTTTCAATCTCATTTTTTTATTACTCATTATGTACTCCTTTATGTGACACAAAATAAACAATGTGTTATTCTAATGTATAAGCTATATTACTGTAAAGTTTCATCAAAATCCGTTCAGTACTTTTTGCGTGAAAGAGTAACAGACATCCATCCTCACAAACTTTCGCGCTTATAATATTAGTAGGATCAACGCCCTCCGTTACAAAAGATTGAGAGTTCCGATCAAAATGACCATAGATTGATAGCAAATGCTTTATCGCACATATTTTACAAGTATCCAGGCGAACTTAATGCTAGTTAGCATTTTCTTCCAGCTAATCTTTGTGTAACGAAGAGTGGGGTTGTAGTGTGTTTTAAGGCGATTACCAAATAAGAGATAATTTAACTAAATTACCATGGTACACAACACGCAGTATTGAACCAGCACCTCTTTCGTCTCTGCCGGCCACTCGTCCGCCGCGCCATTGAGGTCGAAAGATTAAGAGCTCTTATATAACTTATAATATTCATCATCATTTATGATCTATTTAGACCTTTATAAGTCCATTGCTGGATATATGCTTCCATCAGAGAGTGCCATGACGAACGGTATTGAGCCGCCTCCATCCACCGACTTTCCTACTTCTGCTAATATAAATGTGAAACTATGTTTGCATGTTATAACTATTTTTTATTCGAGTATGAAGCGAGCGAATCCGAGGTACAAGCTAGTTTTCAACCGATTTAAAAATGGAGGTTATCAATTCGTCTGTCTTATTTTTTTGGGTTTATGATACGCGATATCTTCGTAAATTCTGAACCGATTGTAATGATTCCTTATGGGTATACTTCAATTTATATGAGACCACACATATTATATTAATGAAAAGATCCCACCCCGTAGGATAAAAAAATAAGGTATAAAAAATCATATTGGATTTTTCATTAAGTTCCCATTAAGTTCAAGATTTTTGAAGTCGGTTTTTATTTTTAATACTAATACGAAAAAATCTGTTTCCAGGAATATAATATAAAGCTGCAAAAAATCTACGAAGTGAAAGCAGAGGTGAAGTCGCACATAGAAAAGCTGCCCGATGTGTCTCGCCTGCCCGACGTCACTGGGGGACTGGCGCCTTTGCCTTCTGCGGGCGACTTGTTTAGCATCTAATAGGATAAGTAGACTATTCATAAACGGTTTATAGCTGTAGAATAAAAATTCAGGCAGAGTTTGACATTGGTGAACCCCACAGGGGTCGCTAGCAAGGGCCTATTTCTCAAAATAATCAAACTATTTTGTAGTTTGATATTGTTTTTTGGTAAAAAGCGTACACTTGGTAGCTTGAATGTTTTAGAAATAGGTACCAGATAGTTTCATTGACTGTGCTTGCCAATATCATCTTGATGCGTATCAGACTTTGACTAACAAAGGGTGATAGGGACCTCGCTTCATTCAATTGTAAAAAAATGATAACACGTCTTAACCTGGTCAGTGGTTTAACGCAGGGTGACCTAGAACCAGTTACGAATCTTTAAAATATTGTTTGATAATGATGATTGACTTCGCTCGCCAATTTGCTAACTATTATGTTGAGGAGTAAAGTTTATTATACCTACCACAAATAATACGTTGGATAGGTACTCTTTTGTTCTCGAAAAGTTTCGTAGTTAAACCAAATGTACTTATTTTGAACAATGGGATCATTGAACAATAGTACGAAAACAAATGATTTTAATTTTTTTTGTAGAAATCTTTCAGCGGTTTGTTACAAAGGGCGCAGATAAGAATGTCCACCAATGGCGTGCGTTTTATTATGTATTGAGAATACTATTGTGCTTCGCTTGGACATACTTTAAAGCAAAAAAAATGTCCTGCCACGTGGTCTAAAAATTCCATATAGTGGGTTCACACGAGGCAGTAGCAAAATTATACAGTCCGCTGTAAAAACACGCGTAATTCAAGGCATTTATTTAAAACCTAATTGCTCAGTAGCTAGTAGTCTATTTAACATGTTTTGTGGCTTATACTACCCCCTTTATAAATTTCTCATCATAAACTAGCCTCTTAACACGTGTTACTGAAACCGCGCGGAATCTATATGTACCTACCATTTTAATCAGTATCGTACTGTGTGGTATGGATGGATACATGATCAAAAATATAGCTATTCATATATTATATTATAATGTTTCATATTTTTAATACAACTAAAATCCATTAAAAAAATGAAATTATGAATTTAAAAACTAAAATACCATACCGCCAGTTGTCTTTGGACGCTTGCAACATCTAGGTCTCATTACGAAAGGTGGTTTAAATCGGTGGTTTATCTTTAAGACTTGATTCCTGATTTTCAAGACAAATTGTTGTGCAAAGGAAACAAGGTTTAAAATTGAATGCTATAACATAATAACCGACAGTCTTTTTGAAATTTCAAAGTAGATTTGACTACAAATAACTGTTTTAAGATAACCTAGTTTATTTCTATCATAACTCAACCCCTTTTTGGGGGCCTACTTTCTTTTGGTAGCCAATCAAAATTATGTTTCTTTTTTAGTTTAGTTGAGAAGTATTTTTTAAATCAAATGATCATCCCGCGGTTTTATTTCATTTTAAATTGTAGACCTTAGTAACTTTGAAATAATACTCTTATTTCGATAAGGTATATATATTTAAACCTTGGTTTAGTGGATCTGACAGAACTTGAACTTGAACTCGAGTTTAGACCACGTTTCGTACCGGAGAGGTCTCACTCGTGCATTGCCGACCCTCAGACAACGTCTCGAAAAGTCTCGTGAAAGGAAAAAGTCTCGTTTGCCTATAATTTCAGCGGCACCCTTCAAACCAGAACACAGTAATGCAAGCATTGTTACTTGGCGGCAGAAATGGATGTATAACTTATTTATTGAAATATTGTTCACTTAAAAACAAACTTAACTTTAGTATCGCCAAGAATTGAAACTGGGTCCGAACATACCTCTAGTGTGTAAAGGGGAGATTTCACATCGCGAAGGAAAACCATAATGTTGTGTATATCAACCATAATATTTAAATGTACGTATTTTTGGTTAAAAACTAGTTGAAAATGTTCCTTAACTTCAACAAATAAAAATATTATTTTAGTAGCAAGTCTTCCTTCTTTATGATGTCATTGTTCTATACTTTACATATAATCAATATTTATTTTTAAGTCTTATGCGATAGTGACTATAGAAGCTTATTTGTGCGTCATAAACTGTATTTCTGATTCTAAGCTAGTTTTAAGAACTGAGTTACAATGAAAAAAAATCCAAAATTTCTTTAGAATACTACTTAACTTCAAGCAATATAATTCTAATTTTACTAGAAAAAGTCTTCCTTGTTTATGACGTCATTGTTCTGAAACCTTACAAAGTTAATTCTGTATAGTAATAATATATTTTTAAGTCTCATTCAATAGTGACTATTGAAGGTATAGTCATAAAGTTGACTTTACAAATCCAAAGCTGGGCATTTTGAACATAAAAGTTGCAAGTGTTCAGAAGAAATGCTTTGTCTAGTTCACAATTCTGAATACAATACTATAAGCTTATCTCTTGCTAACAGATAGTTTCACCTTGAAATCTTTTCGCATGGAGCTTAAGAAAAAGTATCGCTCATGGGGTTTTTTATCATACGTTTTAGAATATTATTACGATTATACCTGCTGACGTTGCTGGTCCCGTCTTTGAAACGTCGAGCTTGGTCGCGGACGATGCTCATGAGGAATAACCTCTATACGGTCAACGAAACATCAGCAGGAGAATAGTAAAGTACGTGGTATAGTCGTAATATATCCTAAAATGATACCAAACCACGATAATTTCAATTCTATCATGATTTTGCTTTTACTATTTATCAATGCCGTGAAGTTTTAAGATATGAACAAAGTGCCTTTTACCCTGACTCTTGATTAAATTAATCATCTTGTAAATGCTAAGGCCTTTATGATTTCGATCATAAATAGCGCCGCGATAGGTTGTCAAGATTAACACGTATTCTTCTGCTGTGTTGCTTGCGACACCGGGGACCTTTGAACATTACTACGTAGGGTGGCCCAGAACATGTAGAACTTGTCCGAAAGAGGATGATTCTGCACATGAAAACAAATAACGGATTACGAAAAGTAGAACAAAAATAAGCTTTCTTTATAATCAAAGGTTTGCCGGAAGGAAACTCTTGTTAGAGTTGGGGTCATTTTTGTATAAAGTTCTATTTGCAAGTTTTTTTGATATTCTCTTTGTGTACAAATAAAGAATAATTTTGGGATAGTATACATATTCTGGGACACCCTGTAAAATCGCATAAGTAGGTAGGTACTTGTAATAGTTTTTTCCAAAATCAGAAAAACACATCACTGAAAGACCAAATATCAATAATTACATTATTTTTGTACGGAATGTTACACGTGAATTACGGTACATGAATTTAAACTAAAGTTTATCCAAATATAAAATAACATAGCAATAAACGCTAAGTCGTTATTTATATCACCTTAATAAACCTTAGTAAGTAACCCCTTATAAACTAGGTAATAGAATTTCCTTTATTGCGGGATGTTGTTAGCAGTTTTCTGCCATTTTGTTCATGGTTCAATTATATAAAGTTTATAACCTGTTTCACACATCGATTTCTCAAGAAAATATTAACTAGTTTTATTTATTAGTTTCTTTCTGGTTTTAAGAACAGTATTACAAAATAGGACGTGTAAAGTTCTTTAGATACGAGTATAGCAGTTACGGCCGAATTCAACGTTTGGCTTTTATTTCCATTTTGTTTTCTTTTTGTATTCTTGAATACGGTCGTTAGTTTTGAGCAGTAATTAATAGTACAAGTAGAGTAACCTAACCAATTTGGCCTTAATTATAAATATGTGGTGTCTTACTTATTTCAAGGGTTTCTAGATCAAATTAGTAGTTAATCATAGTTTATTAAGAAAATGGTTGACCTTATGGTTCCTACTGGTCCTTCTTTATGTCAGATGTACTAAGTGCAAATTAACAGCAAATTATCTCCCGAGTGATTTTGTTCTGCCAGTAGTCAAGTTAACCCATGACTTAAATGCTAGCCCTGCATTACCCAAGTGGCACTTAAAAGTTATTTTTTGTTGACCCGTGTTTTGCCATGCTTTGCAAATACCCCATTATCATGTACCTTAAGTTCAATAATGATTCTAGTAAGCAATTTTCCAGATTTGTTTGAATAACGATGGGCCCAGTTCTTTGAGGCACAATGGTAAAAAAACACATATAAAATCCAATTTGGACAAATATCTACTGCAAGACACTGTCTAAAGTAAACTTTAAAATTGCTAATCGTATAAGCCTTAGCTCACCCACAAAATAAACTGACAGTCAAATCTAACCATTTGTCAACCAACCGTTCTTGTGTTCGTAAAATCGGGCCTAAGTTACTTTAGACCGCGTCTTCTGGTAAGGCTGGTGTATAAATATAGTTATAGGATATTATAAAATTTGTTAATCCGTTACGCAAGATGTATCGAATGTTTGAGTTGTTTGCCAAATACTGGTAGATTCCTGTAGACCGGTCGGTTACTGTAGGCCTACTTAATCGAGGACCAGCGCCACGGTGACCTCGGTGGCGCTCAAATAGCCGGCTGAGACACAATAGGTGTGAGTTCGATTCCCGCTGCGAGACAGCATGTTCTGCAGATATGTGGTTCTGGTTTGGGTGTTTTGGTGCCATGGTACTCGTAGTTCCTGATACACATGTTACAGGGAATCCTGTAACATGTGTGTCAAGGTTAGCTGGAAGACTTTCCTGATTAGCATTAAGTTCACCTATATACTTGTTAGACTAGTAAACGGGAAACGGGACAATTTTGTTTGCGAAGTTGTCAGGGCCCGATTTAGGGGAGGGCAACCGGGGCTACAGCACCGGGGCCTCCACACTAGAGACTTCGGAAAAAAAACAGACTAGTAAACCCTAGTAAACAACTTTTGCTTTCATATTTTTTTCGCGTTTTACCTTTACCTACAACAGTACAGTACTTTGTACAAACATTATTATATTAAATATTAACAGAAAACATCGATCTATGTTTGTTCACTCCAATCAGGCAATCAGTAAAATATCAAAATCTCAAATGGCCCTCATAAGCACTTGCAATTTACTCCCCATCTTGAGAGAGTATTCCAATGGCTCAATGGCTGAGTGGGGTGGTACTCGCCCGCAGCCTCGGAGGTTGGGTATTAGATTCTGTGTCTCGACTCTTTATTTTTGTTCTTTCAATTATATATGTAATTTACATCAGCTTAAAATGTATTTCCGCAAAGTAACGCCTGCTTCAATTAATTATCAAACATATTTGATCAACAAATAAAAAAGAATTGTTTCGTTCACAACATTCGTTTCATTATCAAAATCATCATAGGTAGAACCCTAGCGCATTTGTTCGATGACGCGCTTGTAAGTTGGTCGCGCGGCGGGCAAAACAATCTCAACTGGCTGTATCGTACATAAGGTTTTTTTTGTCTACTTACCCTTAGTCGTGGAAAACTCGACTGAAAAAAATGTACCATTTTATTTGGAAAATAATTTGCCAGGGGGCCTCCACTCCTTTGTTGCCCCGAGGCCTCCAGACCTGTAAATTCGGCATTGGAAGTTGTTAATCTCAATCTGCAATAAGCATTGCCTGTTGAGACCCTTTCGTGCTCTTTGTCCTACTGGTATTTCCCCTTGATCGGACAACTGAAACTTGCGCTATGACTAAGCTGAACAATTGGCATCACTCTAAAGCTGAATAAAGGATCATCAAAATAATTACCAAGTCGTGTTTGTTGTCAGATTCTTCTAGGCTTTAACGCATGTATAGTTTTTTTAAGATGCCGATTTAAAATGACCCTCTAGGAATAAAAACCCAGTTAATTTTGATTTTGGTACTGGTTCAAGTAAAGTGGCTCATAAAAACCCAATTAATTTTGATTCTGGTACTGATTGAAGTAAGGTGGCTTAAAAAAACTCAATTAATTTTGATTCTGGTACTGATTGAAGTAAGGTGGCTTAAAAAAACCCAATTAATTTTGATGCTGGTACTGATTGAAGTAAAGTGGCTTAAAAAACTCAATTAATTTTCATTCTGGTACTGATTGAAGTAAGGTGGCTTAAAAAAACCCAATACATTTTGATTCTGGTACTGATTGAAGTAAAGTGGCTTAAAAAAACTCAATTAATTTTGATTCTGGTACTGATTGAAGTAAGGTGGCTTAAAAAAAACCCCTATTAATTTTGATTCTGGTACTGGTTGTAGTCAGGTGGCTCATAAAAAACCCAATTAATTTTGATTTTTGTACTTGTTGAAGTAATGTGGCTTACAGTGCCCGGCCGGTCAATGACATGCTTACATTGTAAGTGAGCTAATTGGAACCTACCAAATTACATAGGTTAGTTTAATTTTTGCGAACTGTTAGCTGCAAAAATCCTATAATGTATATCTAGATTTATTTAATTGAATATAAAGTTTGTTATATTAACAATGGTATTTTTATTTGCAGATTATACAGAAATAGACTTTCTTCCATCCTGTAAGGGTCCGGTCAAAAGACCCGGTAGTTGTGGCCTAGTATTATAATATCTGTGCTGTGGCGATCAATGGGAAATGGTTATCAAAGTTAATAATAATAATAATAAAAAATGAATGTGTTGATCGCCGTCGCCGCGTCTGTTTGATCTGTGGGTCGATAACGCTAACCCATGGCTATCGAGATGGCAATCAATTTTGACACTAGTTCCCCATTTGAATGGCCCATCCATCAAATTGCGATTACACTGATTCCCCATCGCTTGACTTCCATATTACCCAGATTAAACTGAAGGCCATGAACCGTCCGTGAACGAACGAAACTTGTGATTTTGACAAGTATCTACACGCTAGTGCACATGCCTCCATCTCGATAGCTATGGAAATTAGTGTGATCGCCCCCAGGCCTTAACCCTATTAGTTTTAGTTCCCGTGTGTTGGTTGGGAAGAGCTTTCAGAAAGACGGTCTGCCTGGCGCAGCAGCCAGTCCAAAAGGCAACTGTAAAATTCGAAACAACTCGCCTATAACATCTTGATGCTAAGCGCCAGCAACGAAAGACAAAACCTAAACCCTACATCTACACATAATGTACAACAATTCTGGTAATTTACATTGCTCATCCTGTGACAGGACGTCGAAAGACGAAATTCGGGTTTTACGAGTCACATTCGTTCACATCCTACTTCCTACTAATATTATAAACGTGAAAGTTTATGAGGATGGATGTTTGTTACTCTTGCAAGCAAAAACTACTGAACGGATTTTGATGAAACTTTACAGTAATATAGCTTATACATCAGAATAACACATAGGCTACTTTTTATCCGGGTACCACGCGGGCGAAGCCGTGGGCTAGTGGCTATAGATACATTTATATAATAGCAAGGTTCGCCATCGACGGATACGTTGTGAAAGACATCATCATCATAATTTTAAGTATGAAAGTATGAATCTCTGTTGCTAAGTAACCTTAAAGAAAATGATATATTTTTACCCGGATGATATATTTTTACCATGCGGACGATAAGATAAATTGCAAACAATGGCTTCAACAAGTTATTTGGTGAAATTGTTGAAGGTATCTAGTTAGCCCCAGTCCACTGTAATAAGCGAACTTAAACGAACTTACTGTCTGGAGTCTGACGTCCACTCGCGCTTTTATCTTCAGCTTTTAATGCATCTTGCGTCTAGGGCATGCCTTGTTAAATGTCTTAGCCCATTTGCGGCATCTTTTTATATCATGTCGAAATATGGATCACGCCGATCGTGGTGAAAAAAATAATACTTATAATAATAATAAAGAGGACATTTTGCATACAGCGTCATCTAGCCCCAAACTAAGCAGAGCTTGTATTATGGGAACTACATAACTGATATACTACTTATATACTTTTGTTTGTAAATACGTACATATTTTACATAGAAACACCCAGACCCGAAACAAACATTTGTTTCGCAGCGGGAATCGAACCCGCAACCTTCTGTGTCTCAGGCGGGCCTTCGCCCACTGCGCCACAGAGGTCGTCAATATACTTATGTGGATCGGTCGGTGTGCGCTAAGAGCGTTAGCCTCCTTGATCCAACTACATGCCTTAGTGCTAAACGCATGCCTCTACAGAAGAGGCAAGTCGAACGTAAAAGCACTAGGTGTGGACTTGTGGACACGCTATTTAGAACCTTGTTTCCGTCTATCAGTTTTGAAGAGAACTATAAATCTTCTTTCATGTTGTGTTTATGACAGAGAGGTTGCAAACAAAAATTGCTTTGTCTATAGATTGTTATGACAATTTTTTGTCAACTTCAAAAATCTATCTGATTATTATTTTGAATCGTGTTTTGCGATAAATATTTCGTTGTAGAATAATTTTACACGGTATAGATGAGTGAAAGCGTGGTAAGTATGCTTTTAAATTGTCCAGAATTTTGTGTTATGATATTATTTGACTTATAGGAGTTTATTTTTCAGAGTACTCGCACGAAAACTGTAAGCGACTCTGATGATTCAGAATCCACTGCTAACCCTCTGGTAAGCCTGATTTCTTGATTTCTTTGCCGCCTTATTTTAGCAAAAAAAGCCTTGCACAATTATACTACCTATCATACATGGTAATAGAAAATCTCATTAATAAAAAGGTGACGATTGAGCACTTCGACCAAAATACTCCCCTCTTTTCAAGGTTTTCGAAGTTTTGGACATTGCCACAGATTAATTACTATCATTTTCTCGTTTCCGTAGTTATTTTACAAGTGTACCTAATTAGGGCGCAGCGGGTGAGTAGCTGGCTACGACCCAAAAGGTGCGAGTTCGATTCCTGCACAACTGTTTGCATGTTCTTCACATATTTGTTTCTGGTTTGGGTGTTGTGATCCTCTCCTGATACCCACGACGCATGCGATGTGGGGTTCCCACATACGTATATGAATGTATATGCTAGACATTTGCCACACAGCATCATCTAGCCCCCAAAGTAAGCAAAGCTTGTGTTATGGAAACTACATAACTGATATACTACTTACATATTTTTTTTTGTAAATACATATTTTACATAGAAAACACCCAGACCCGAGACAAATACACCACGTCTCTTCACATACTTTTGAATCAAGTCCATGCAAAGGTTGCCTGGAAGAGTTCGTTATTAGCGATAAGGCCGCCCATTATACCTCTATAACCACTACCTAGTTTTATGATTCTTAGTAGTTTTTTTTTTAAATCCTGGTGTATGCAATAAAGAGTTTTTATCTACTAGCTACTTTCGCGTTTATAATATTAGTAGGATCTATCTATCAAATATTGGTAGATCATACAAATATTTGTCCCGCGGCGGGAATCGGACCCGCAACCTTCTGCGTCTCAGGCGGGCCTTCGCCAAATGCGCTACCGAGGTCGTCAAAACTCAAAAAAAATATATGACTTTATGATAACTTATTTCTCATTCTCATTACAGATAGAAGACCGATGGAGCAACAACATAAGCTACCGTCAGCTTATAACATCATCATGTATCGGCATCTTCCAACTTTGCTGGCATCCATATCTGCACGATCTACAGCGATTGGTCCCGTTCATGTTTCTGTACAACGTGTTTAGTTTGATAATAGCTTATCCCCTGTTCTACCTCGAGCTCGCTTTGGGAGTCGTGACGAGAAAAGGCGTGCTTAACTGTTGGGATATAGCGCCTATGGCCAGAGGTAACTTTTAAAGATCTTTATTTTTAATCCTTGATATTGTAAAAACGGAATTTTCACGTACTATCGGTGAAGGCACCGACTAAGTTTCGACTCATTCCGAGGGTCTTCATCAGGGTGAGTGATGGCGACGCTCTCCATCCGCGTCGCGCCGTGCACAATATGAATAGTCAAGTTCACGATTGTTTTTGGAATATTTTTTTTTAACCCTCGTTGCAAACAGAGTATCTGTCTGTGAAATCGTAGCTCCCAAATGGATGAACCGATTTTGATTTAGGTTTGTTCGTTTGAAAGATGACTTGATCGAGGGTATTCTTAGCTATGTTTCAAGAAAATCTGTTCAGCCGTTTGAAGAACATTAGCTCGTTTGTCTGTTAGCATTCATTTATGAAACGGCTTAGTCTATGGAAATGCGGTTTTCTCAATCGGTTTGTGTTTCTTTAAGATTCACCAGTCATTAATGACTGGTGAATCTTAAATTAATCCTGGCCCCAGCGCTGTAAAAACCATGTTGGGGTTTACAATTTTGCAAAAAAATACATGTTATACTGTTAGTAGTTTTAATCATGTGCATAAAGTATTATAAAACTAATCTCGGTGCGGTTATGTGTGTTATTCTGGTTCACGAACTACATCTGTTCCGAATGGCGAGGCGCCGCCGCCCCGCCATGCTGGAGGTGCCCAATTGTAGGACCAATCTACTTAAGTTTGCCCCCATGTCACTCGCTATCTATCTGCTGAATATCTTGTCTGCGAACAGCGTATATATTTTTTACGATAAACTGCCGAAATTCCTACAATTAGCACAGGTAGTTTTAGAAACCATAGGTTAGTATACCTATCTTATATATTATATACCTACTATATATTATATTCTATATCATATACCTACTTAAATATTTCATCGCTTTAGGGTTAAAAAAAACCTGTAATGGTGTCATAATGTATTCTGATTAAATAAATAAATAAATTTATGTCAAGAATTATGCCAAATGTCAAATGTATTTTTTTCACACAACATCATCTAGCTCCAAACTAAGCAGAGCTTTTATTGTGGGAACTACATGACTGGTATACTACTTATATACTTTTTTTGTAAATAAATATTACCTCTGTAACACAGTGGGCGAAGGCCCGCCTGAGGCGCAGAAGGTTGCGGGTTCGATTCCCGCTGCGGGATTTTTTTTTGTCTCCGGTATAAGTGTTTGTATAATATATATGTATTTACAAAAAAAAGTATATAAGTAGTATATTACTCATGTAGTTCCCATAATACAAACAGAGCTTGTGTTGTGGGAACTACATGACTTATATACTACTTATATATAACTAATACTTTTTTTATAATTTATCTAAATACTTATGACCTGTCACAATAAAATTTATGATCTAATTTTTCCAGGTGTCGGGTTTGCGATGGCTGCGTGTTGTATGTTCACGGCGCTAGCTGTGGGCGCGATGGGGTCTCGATGCCTCGCCTTGCTGGTGCATTCCCTCCACTCGTTCCTGCCCTGGCTGCATTGCGCGGCCGCGGCCAGCCCGCCCTGCGCTGCGCGCCACCGCCCGCTCCCGCCCGCCGCTGAGACCCCGGCGCACTCCTTCTACTTGTAAGCTACTAGTATTTTCACCTTTGACCTTGCCGCTGGACTTGATCTTTCACCTCACTTCAAATCAGTCTAATCACGCCTGGCGCGTAGACCAGACTTGAAATGAAAGCCTCTGAAATCCCATTATTTTCTTCTCTTACACTTTTGAAGTACTAACATTTATGTGTTATTTTGACTTGACCTTTGACCACACTTCAAGTCAGTCATCTCGTGCCCACCACTAAGACTCCTGCGCACTCTTTCTACTTGTAAGCTGCTTTTATTTTACCTTTGAACAGCGCGCTACGATTTCGACCTTTGACTGGACCTGTAATTAGACCCATCTCGCGCCGAATGTTCACATGTGAGCTACTGATGTTATTTGATCTTTGATCTGGACGGACTTGTTGTCAGATTTTGAAAACGATTCCCTCCCGTACATTCCATAAACATTGCTTAATATTTGATCTTTTAACCTGATGCTGGATTTGACTTTGACCACACTTGAATTAATTTTAAGCCTTCAATTTTTCCACATGTGAAATCATTAGAGATTTAGTTTTAATAGTCTAGCACCTAATAGGTCCCCCTAAATCATGGTCATCTTGCCTTTGACCCATATTGCGTGAGGTCGGCACAACACGTTTTCTTCATCCACCCTCCTCTATCAGCTGTCATCTCAGTACTCAATCCTTACCCATGTCATCTTCCACACAATCTATCCATCTTTCCAAGATACCCACCTAAGTAATACCGATCTCCATCTTTGATTTCGAAATCGACCTCATTCCCATAATCAGCATCCTCAAATTAACGAATTTTTGAACGTAAAATTAGTGTTCGCCATTTTAAACTACTTAGGCGGCAAAAGTGTGAATCAAGGGACATTGGAAAAATAAATTTTCATTAATTGGGACAAAAAGGGGGGGACAACGGGAATTACCCATAGGTACTTTCGCCGCGATATCGAGCTTCATTGTGGCTTTAGGCATTTATACCGCATCGATTTCTGACGACCTCTGTGGCGCAGTGGGCGAAGGCCCGCCTGAGATGCAGAAGGTTGCGGGTCCGATTCCCGCCGCGGGACAGATGATATATGATCTGCAAATATTTGTCTCGGGTCTGGATGTTTTCTATGTATTATATGTACCTATGTATTTACAAAAAAATATGTAAGTAGTATATCAGTCATGTAATTCCCATAATACAAGTTTATTTATTCATTATTTCTTTATGTAATTTTTCAGTAATTTCGTGCTGAATCTCAAGAGGGATGGTCTAGACGGCGGTCTCGGCAATGTTGTATGGGAGCTGGCGATCTACTACATCATCTGCTGGTCGCTCATCTACTTTATAGCTATCAAACGTATCTACAGCTATTCTAAGGTAAATGGCTAATCTCCTGCTGGAATGAGCATTACATACCCTTTATAAAAAGGCATACTATAAAATATCTTATTACTTAGATTATAAAAACGCTTGGAATTTAAAATAATCCAAATCGATAAAAAAATGTAGGTATCTATTGTTTTGTAAAAGGATCATTTAAAAGAATAACCAGCCTTGTTTTCTTGCCTTTCTTTCCTGGCTTGGTCGCTTAGGAACAGGCAGTAGATAAAACCGACGTTCACTTGATCCTTGTGATTTAATGAATAAATGAATTTTTACTTTGAGTACGGTTTAAGTATGACCACATCGCACACTCGGTATCGTCGTGGATGTATGTATTTAAGTATGAATTATTTTAATTTATGCATATAAGTTATGTAAGTTAAGTAAGTCATGTCATTAATGTTGTTATATAATTTAATAAATTTTCCTCTTATTTTTGGTAATCCTTCAAACGCACTACCGCCCCAACGTTTATTACACAAAGGTTAGCTGAAAAAAAACGCTAATTAGCATTAAGTTCGCCTGTGTATCTTGTGCAATAAAGCAATTTCTATCTATCAATGAGGGTTTCCCAAGTGACTACAGTATGGGGTTCTTAAAAAGGGCGTTTTGTATTTTTAAGGGTCAGTAACGTGTGATTGATACCTCTGGGGTTGCAAACGTTTATTTATTCATTTATTCATTACATAAACATACATTTATTGTTAGCTTAGATCTTAAATTAGCTTGTTAGTAAGTATATGTACCCTGTCAGGGCGCTGTAATCGAGCTTAAGACTATGATATTTTTAATACGTCCATAGGTTACGGTAACTGCTTACCAACAGGTGGGCCGTATATCCTAGTTCGCCTCTTTAATGGTAATAATAAAAGTGTACTAAATTTATATTACTATATCAGTGACTTTAGTTCTTCTCCGGATTTCCTTCTTTCTGATTTTATTACCTAAGGTCACATTGATCTTAGGTGATAAAAGAAGAAAGGGCAAGTCCGGCATAGTTTTCTAAAATTTAATTTCAATTTAATCAGTCAATATTTATCTATGGTAGACGGACTTCCCAACTATTACATTTTAAGTTTAGATTTTTTCCGTCGGTAATAATTACGAAATTAATGCGTTAATAAATAATACAACGCCAGAAATCAATGCATGGAACTGTAATTGACTTACGTTATCACAGACACTCGAAAAACTCTTTAGATTTTCCACCTTTTTTTTTATTTTTCGACGAAACTTCACACTCCAGCTTCATGTAAAACACGCGAAAAAAAATGGCTGTCAAGTTTCTTCCAACATAAAGATATTAGCGACATGTATGATGCCCAGTTCGAACTAGCTCCATGATACTGTTTTACCGTCCGAGTTATAGTGCTCTAGCTATTAAAAAATGGAAGTTATTGCCGCTAGACGGACTTGGCCTAGACGGACTTCCCCACGTTGACCTTATTAAAACTCCAAGCATAGCTAGCCTCCCTATTATTCTCGATAGCCCATTTCGGGACTTTCAGGTTAGGTATGAGAAGTACATAGGCCTCTAGTTAGCGATCTAGTCTATTTTCCATTATGACATATTTACTTGTACTCATAGGAAATACAGCATACACTTGGTTTTGACAAATTGCGTCAGTTATCTACATAATGAATCAGTTACAAGAAATTAAAACAGACAAACACAGTGAATTAAGAAGTGTTAGGGTCAAAATAAATACATGTAATTTATAAAAGTATCATACATTATATGTGCCGATGCAGTTCAATTCAATCCTACTAATATTATACGTAAATGCGAAAGTTTGTGAGGATGGATGTTTGTTACTCTTTCACGCAAAAACTACTGAACGGATTTTGATGAAACTTTCCGGTAATATAGCTTATATATCAGACTAAGTAATAAGGTCGACTCGGCCACGCTGTTTTTCAGCCTCGTCTACTGATGTAGCTGCTGACGTCACAGCTAACACGAATAAATCTATAATTGGTATATCTTAAACAACTATGTTTAGTTGTTTAAGATATAATCTAGCCTAACCACTCGTAGTACCTATAACTACAGTCCTATTCTTAGTATTTTATAATATGTATTTGTATGATATTGTTTTCAGCTGGTGCTATTCAAGGATGTGCTAGCATTGTTCGTGCTGGTGTGCTGCTCTGTGGGCGCGTCGCGGCTCGACGGCGCGGGCGACGTGTTCTCGAAGTGCGATTGGAAAACGCTGTTTGATGGTTTTCAGGTTATTTAAACTGTGGCGTAACTACTCATCAACCTGTGTGGCGCCGTGGCGAAGGCCTGCCTGAGACGCAGGTGGTTGGGGGTTCGATTCCCGCTGCGGGACGAATGTTTGGTCTCGGGGTCTGGGTGTTTAGAACCCCGCTTTTGATTCCGAGACGTCTTACTCTTTTAAACACAGCATAGGTAAGTATAGTACCGGATGGAGTAATAATAATAATAATAATGCTGGACATTTTTTCACACAGCATCATCTAGCCCCAAACTAAGCAGAGCTTGTATTATGGTACTCGTAACTAAATGACTGATATATTAATTATATACTTTTTTTTTGTAAATACATACATATTATACATAGAAAACACCCAGACCCGAGACAAATATTTGTAGATCATACAAACATTTGTCCCGCGGCGGGAATCGAACCCGCAACTTTCTGCGTCTCAGGCGGGCTTTCGTCCACTGCGACACAGAGGTCGTGGCGCAGTGGACGAAAAATACAAATAACTTACTAGCTACTGCCCACGGCTTCGCCCGTGTGGTACCCGGATAAAAAGTAGCCTATGTGTTATTCTGATGTATAAGCTATATTATTGTTAAGTTTAATCAAAATCCGTTTAAGTAGTGTATGCGTGAAAGAGTAACAAACATCCCTCCTCACGAACTTTCGCGTTTATAATAGTAGTGGGATTTAAATATTTATTATATTTTAGTGTATTTATAAATGAATAATCAACAGATGTGGCGCGAAGCGATCGAGTACTCGCTAGTAGAAATGTCGGTAGCTCAAGGCTCGCTAGCGATGCTCGGCGCCTTCTGCCCGAAGCAGCACAAGCTCGGCTCCACGGCGCTGATTGCGCTCATTGCTAGCAAGGTTACCTGCGTGGTCGCCTCGCTGACTCTAGCCGCGGCGTTCTCTGCCTTGCAGAAGGATTATGACGGTCAAGTGATTCTGCCAAGTGGTTAGTTCTGAGATTTTGTAGCTCGTTTTAACGTTGAAAAATATTATTCTGTGTGTACAACAGAAAATACAGACAAAAAACTTACATTATAGGACATGTACAAACGAGCTTAACCTTAACAAGAGTTTCTTCCCTATTATTTAACAGATTTTTTGTGTTATTCCATCATTGATAGCTTCGTGGTAGGTCTCATTATGTATATGAGAACTATTAATGAACGGGACGGTGGTTTTATTGCCTTACAGAGACATATAGAGAATAAACTTGAAATACCAACAAGTTAAACATTAAAATATGTACAAACTTAAATATACATAAAGTACAACTGTACGAAACTAAATAAACAGACAAGAGGCAAATACATAGTCCTGACCCGTCACTAAGATTCTCTGTGTCGTGGGTATCAGAAACTACGAGCACCATACCATATCACCCAGTCCCAGACCAAATATCTGCAGAACACGCAAACATTAAAAGCATTTCTTCAATCTTTTCAGGGTCTGCTTCAGCGATGATCCTGTGGGCAGATTACGTGGCGAGGATACCAGGAAGCCAGTTCTGGTCTGCGCTGGTCTTCTTCACGCTCTTCGTGCTATCTCTGTCTACCGCGGTACCTTAAACTCTATTCAAAAAACAGAACCCTCACATTTTAAGTTGATGAGTGTAAATTGTACTTTTCTGTATGATTTCATTCTTTGAATGATTAATGAAATGCTGTCTGCATTTAGCAAAAGTACATATGCTGTGGATTGTAACATAATAATTGCATACTGAGAACACCTATTTTTCTATAAAAGGTATTTGAAGATACAAAGTTCTTTTCAAAGATAAAGTCAAAGGTTTATTGTCATTGAAAATCACAAGGATAATTTTGAAATGTTAACTTGATATAACTACTACTATTGCCCATGCTGGACTATGCAGATGTGTGCTACCCAGACACTACAGAGGAACAGTTAAATAAACTGGAGCGGCTGCAAAACCTCTGCATACGTTTCATACATGGTCTGCGGAAGTACGATCACGTATCTTCTTACCGCATACATCTGATATGGCTTGAGATTAGGGAGCGTCGCAAAGTTCATGTATTGTGCCTACTGTACAACAGTCTTAATAATCCCCAATCCCCCAACTACCTCAAAGAACGGTTCAATTCGTTGCACGCGGGGGATCGTCCTGTTCGTTCTTCACAACATCTCCAACTAATGACACCTCAACATAATACTGCTTGTTACACGAACTCCTTCACAATCACTGCTATCCGACTATGGAACAGTATTCCACAGTCATATCGTGAGGTGTCTTCTGTTGAAGTTTTCAGATCCAAAATTTACAATCACTATTTAGCTCTCATGCTTGAATTCTACAAAGTTTAAGCAATCAGTCTCCGCTACATATTGTGAGAATAATATATATTATATAGAATATGTAGTAGTCTATGAATTATTATCTGTAATTTGTAAGGTTAGGTTATGTAAGTAGATAGGTATATGTGATTGTGTTTATTTAGGGAATAGTGTTTAAGTTTTATTAATAGATTACCTCTAGCGTATAATTTATAATTTTTCTTATATTCATGCACTAACTCAAGACTCTTCTCCATTAACACAAAGGTTAGCTGGAAGAGAATGCTGTCTAGCATTAAGTTCGCCTGTGTACAGTACTTTATAGTTGTGCAATAAAGAATTTTCTATCTATCTATATAACTTAGTTTTAAACTGAATTCACGCCGATTCCTCGCGCGCGAGACAGCCCAAACTAGAAGAATCAACAAACTCTGCTTGGTTTTTTATAACATTTCATATTTTCCACTCATTTTTACTTATTTTTTTTATATTTCAGGGACTCCTCGTTCAAACGGTGATGTCTACATTCACGGGTCGCTCTATCCGGAAAATCACGTGGGCATTCCTGATACTGATTTGTCTGTTATTCTGCTTCATTGGCGTCATCACTCTGTGCACGCAGGTTAGTGATCAGTTTTCGGATAATATTACATATTACTGGCGCTTTATATTATATAGGATATGTATATATGTAATTTATGTAGGTATTTATTATTGATATATATATATTACTAGCCGATGCCCGCGGTTTTACTCGCGTAGTATAGGTAATTGATAGGTGCATCAAAAATAATTGCATGCCTTTGAATACCCTGATACGTATTAAGTCCTTTTGTATTTAAAGTATCAAAACGAAGTTTACAGCAACACACCATCCTACCCCCTTTAAGGGGTAGTTCAGAAAAAAAAATGTTTCAAGCAAATTGGATCACTCGTTAAAAAGTTCCCATACAAACTTGGACACCCTCTACAACCCCTTAGAGGGGAAGTTTTGGGAGATAATTATATATTATCATTTATATATTAGTATTTTATCATTTGGATTGAAAAATATTTATGTGAAGCTTCAAGGCTGTAAGTTCAAGGAACACTATTTTTTCATACAAAGGTTTTCAGCCCTTTTCACCCCCTTAGGGGTAGAATTTTCCAAATTCCTTGCTTAGCGCACCCCTACACCATAAGAGGAAAGATAGCGGAACACCGCTGATAATTCTATTTTATCCTGTCCGTCCAAAGGTTGTCTGGAAGAGATCGCTTTTATCGATAAGACCCCCCATTGTACCGTATATTATTTTGAATCCCTGTGTTTTTTGTATTTTGCTTTGGTCTGCAATAAAGAGTTTATCTATCTATCTATCTTTCAGATTTTTCCTGATATAATCATTATTATTGTATGTTATTTCCAGGGAGGTCAGTACATTCTGGATTTCCTGCTAAAGTGGCCGGTGTCCAAGCCGCGGGTGCCGATAGCGGCGGTGGTCGGTGCTATAGTCACCTTCGTGTATGGACAGACGGAATTCTGCGAGGACGTGTATTTCGCGGTGGGGGAATACCCGGGCGTGTTCATGCGGGTCTGCTGGGCTGTCTCGCCGTGCCTGCTTGCGGTAAGTATGTAGGCTAGTGGGTAGCATATCAATTATCAAACGCCGTAAAAACAAAAAAATAAACTTCACGAACATTTTTCTGATTTAGCTATTCGCTAAACCGCTCAAGTGAGCAAATGCCGATTGCAATATTTTATCGTACCTATTACCTGTCATTGAAAATACATTGAATTGGTTTGGTATCATTTTAGGATATTATTACTATACCACAGACTTTGTAATTCTCCTGCTGACGCACTCTGTGTGCTGACGCGGTATAGTCTTTATAATATATCCTTTAACGTCTTATTGACGTCAAGTACCTAATTTACTTTATTTTATATTTACAGCATTTTATAGACGCTTCTGGTAGTAACCTGGATCAGTTGAGCTTATCTATAGACCGCTTGCAAACGGTTTCGTAGAAGCCTTTAACTCTCTTCTGTATAAATACGAGTACCTACTAGTTATATTATTTTTACAAAATGTAAAACCCGATGTTAATTCTATGGCCTGTTATAGCGTTCCCTTGTATAGTGACGTGTAAAATCACTAAAATGTAAAATCTGTTGACAACTTCATGATTTATCTAGATTACAATAGATTAGTTTAGTTGTCGCTCTTCGTGTTTATAGGCAGCATGTTTGAAATCACAACTAAACTTGTACGGAAAACTTAAATCTGACTAATTTGATACCACTAAAATTAATGTTTTTTTTGTTACTGTTAGTGAAAGAGAGAACGACAGATAAAATTTAGTTGGTGTTCAAGAGAATCGACGTCATTGTTTGTGTAAGTTACCTGTTAATCTATTCATTTAGAAATGTATGTCTTTTCTTTCGGCAGGGTGTGTTTGGTGTGGGCATGGGAGCATGGCCTCCGTCGGAGGCGCTGGCGGGCTGGATGCTTGTCGCATTCACTGTGATTCCCATAGCAGTCATCATGGCGTTTTACCTCGTCTTCAAGTGCAGAGTTAGGGTAAGTTTGAACCTATTTACATTATGCAATCTGAAAATGCATAAGAAAAACAGACTTCAAATACTGTGAAGTTTCTGCAGTTATTATTCTGGTTCTGGGTGTTGTCAACATGATACTCGTAGTTCCTGTCTCCCACGACACAGGGAATACTACTGTGGGGTGACTGTTGATTTTGTAGTATAAATCGATGTATACCTAGTTACATATTGTTCGTGCCAATGAAATTGAGTGTCTGCTTTGTTTCAGAATATTGTAGGAAATGAAAAATGAGGAATTATTTTACCCGCCTGTCTCGAATCATCCTGATGTGCCCTATTGTGTAATTAATTTTATTATTGTAGAAATAAAATATCAAAATCTGAAATGACACCATATTTTATTCACAATGTTTTTCATAACACCAAATTGTTACCAAAATAAAGGATTATTTATAACAAAATTGTTCTCGTTTTCACCAACTGATAACGGGACTTACTACTCCTAGGAGACACTCATCTTACGTCAGACAGAGTATTCTATGAAAAACTGTAAATTTGACACGAGTAAAGCTTAAACGCATATAAAATGGTACGAGTCCTGAATTGTTTGATGAAAATGCGGGTTAGTCATACACACGTCCACATAACTTTAAAAAAGCTGATAATAATAGACAATGCAGTTAGGTTCAAACAATTTAATATTTTTGTCTTTTGATAAACATCATCTATTACAATCAACAGGAGCATTTTTTCACAATTTATTCATTCCAAAACATGACAAAATGCATTAGGTTTTACGAGGAAAAAACACTCCTTCGTTAATACAGCCTTGGATCTTATAACTAAATTAAACATAACTTAAATATTGAACTTCTCATATAAAAATAATAAGCATACATCTCTATAAGTTTCTAAATCTAAGTAAATAGACCGCCAAAACGTTGTTGTAAGTTACCCCGTGTGTCGATTCTAATTTTATACTGAAAGCACTATTATAAAATAGTAGCCAATAGCTAGAAAGCTAACCCCCATTATTGAAAAAACGTGATAAATATTATTTATTAATTAGCTTAAAATTTCCATTTATTAACTCTTGACATGACAAACAGTGAAAAGGCGAAGAACGAATAAAGTAACGTTATCAATTGGATAGAAATTAAAATATGTTTAGCTCATTAAAGCTTGCAACATGTGACTTGCCTCCGACTTCCCCATGACTGGGGAATACAGTGTTTGTTTTGTTTTATCAAACATGACAATTTGATATCGTTAGTAAGTACAACTTAAAGTTGACGTAAATTATTTGTGCTTCAGTCTGAGGGCTATTTTAGGGTTGTGAGCTAAAAAATGGATTTAATAGGTATAAGGGCAAGCTTCTAACTTTAGTATGATTAGGTAGATATAAAATGTATTTGCATTAAGTAAAACAATTTTGTTGGGGACTAGATTGCCAGTAACGCAAAAGTGCAGCGATTTAAAAACGTCTTAAAATCATGATCTTTTAAATCTCGACGAATATAATGTCATGAGCTTATCATTTTTCGACAGATATACCCCACCGATTCAGAGTAGTACTTATAAAGATTTTTAAACAAAACAGTATTGTCAACTATTTAAAAATCTTTATAAATAAGGCCTTAAGAATTTTCATATTTTGATCATTATTATTAACTAAAACAGGAACGATATAAAAAGATTAAACTCTTCAAAGTAAGTATACATAATGTAACAGTTTACATCACTAGACTAACGAATTGTAAAATTACTTTTTTATGAATACCAACGATCACAAACGACATGTTATCAGATTAAATCTAAGTAACGATATTTGATCAAAGTTGCCAGATTAAATACGATTTAGAAAATAAGCATGAGATACTTCTCATTGGGCAAAAATGATAAAATTTAATAATAATATTAAATTTTAAGTTTAATATAAATTAAGCAACATAAACTTAACTAGAAGGCAGCGTTTTGTTGTATTCCTAAATAAATTGTTTGCATTATTTTTATTGATGGGACGAGAACTTTACGATTTTTAGAGATTGACGCTTTAATTTAATTTATGTTTTAACCTAAAGGTTAAAACAGCTATTTACGAAGACATGAGTGTACCCAGTGGCGGATCCAGGGTTTTGGTTCGGGAGGGGCTTGAACCAGCTAAAGTAGGCTTTATCAAGGTAACCACTAAAACAGTTTTGTGGGTGGACAGATATTTTTTGGGGGCTTGAGCCCCTTAGCCCACCTCTGGATCCACTACTGAGTGCACTAATTTGGTCAATTTTACTTCACTACATGAGCCACTAATGACATGAGGACATATAAGCCAGTGTGATAAGAAAAATTGTAAACCCTGTTTTTATTCTTTTGGTCTGCCAATTTGACATTATGCAAACCAATTCAGAAGTAACTATGACTGTAGATTTGTTTGTAATGACCATGCCTTAACTTATTTGATTTATGACTTTCAGAACAAACCCTCCCAGTCTAAATCTAAAACAGCTAGTTCTCTTACTAACCCCTTTTGAACAGCCACAAATACCAATCCCCGTTTTGTTGCTTGTAAGCATCAAATCCAATTGAAAGTACGTTGGTAAGCATTCTACTTGACAGGTTGTAAGCCTTACGCCGCTTATTGGAACACTAACCACCATCGGTTAGGTAAGCTTGCCTTCAAACCTTTGGTTCTAGGGATGCCGGTTTCTTCACGACGTTTTCCTTCACTGCTTTGAGCCCGAACTCAATCAGGCTGTAAATTGTATTTTATGGCTGTCTAACGTTTTTAAAGTAAGGTCCCTGTGATTTAGAAAATGGTTATAGGCATATATAGGCTATATTAAATGACAAGATTTGTTATTTACATTACAAGACACTTACAACATAATTTTGGGCAATAAACAATAAAAAGATTTAAATGATATTTTGAAATCTTGGATAAAATATCTACAGATCTATAATAATAGTGTTCAATAAATAAAAACGTGAGAATAAAAGTTTAGTTCAATCATAAATCGAGAGCACGCAAGTTATTATATATTTAAGTTTAAAATCGCTACCATAAAAGGAACGTTAAAAGTAGAACTAAGGCAATTTTATTTTGTGCTGTTTTTGTATGAGTTTATTAATTTCTGTAACGACATGACAAAAGTGTTACCGTTAATATGTACAGACAGACTATAAAGCGTAGGGTATAAATTCGGTTTTTTATTTTTGCTACTCTGTTTTCATGTTTTTGTCATGTTTTTTACAAATGTTTCATAATTTCTTTCGTTGTCAGAATGACGATTTGAATCTAATGTTCTAAAAGTTCTCAATAAAACAAGTGTCGCGATTTTGGTGTTCAAAATACATTCACTACATGCTCTACAGCCTAAATACTAATAACTACCTACAATCAGAATCCAATAAAAAAAAAACTAACTTATACACATTATAAAGTTAGTCATAAACTCCGACCCACAACTAAATCTATGTGTTATGATAAATTGACTAATTTTAAAACTTACATTCAACTGGACACGACCATCACAGTGCAAGATACATATTTACCTAAATGGTGTTTTTTTATTAAATTTTTCGACACCTACACCTTCATTAGAAAAGCTACAAGCAATGTATGAAACAATATTTGGTCAATTTCGTATAAATAGCACTCGAATAGATAGGGCATGATAATAGTATCGCCTCAATATGAAAGTTTACATCCATGATGATGTGATATAGTAATATTTCTCAACAATTTAAGTGAGATCAAATGGTAATTTTTGAATTTATATCAATTGATCCACACAGCTCAGTTGTTTAACCACTAACTTATACATAATCAAGACACTTTCGAGATATCCGAGGAATCACTACAGATACCAATATTTATGATATTTTGGCAGTGCAAATCATATTTGCGCAAATTTCACAAAATGTATTTACTTTTACTCCCAATATAACTTCCATTAAAAACGGACAACATCTCAAAAACGAGAGCTAAAACCGCAGAAAGTAGTTACCTACCAATGAAATAGATCAGAATTTGGGATTTTGCAATAGAGCTCAACGAGTCAAAATAATATTAAAAACATCATCAAACGTCGAGATAATACATATAACACTTACACATAACATTTACAACAATTTTATACAATTAATTATGCCATCTGCTGTAACCGTCCATATCTTTCCTATCACATGTTCAAGGGCACATTACTGCCTCATCAGTCCATGCAAGCACCTTCTTTTTACCAACCAAACACTCTATAACCCTAAAGCCCATGGCACGCAGATATAGCGTCTGGCTGTGATGGCGCGGACGTTTTGCCGTTCACGCAATTTAAAACACAATGAACAAACGGGCCCGGGCGACGAAAATGGCGTGGGTTAGTGTTTTAAATTGCGCCTGATTACATATAATATTGTTTGAATGGAATAGAATGGCAGCCATGTCAGCTTGAGACGCCATTTCTACGTGGCTTGCTTCAAAGCCATTCACTAATAAGCCTGGCAAATCCTACACCGTGTTTTGTGTCTTTTGTTCGAATACGCAATGCAAAAAGACAAAACACAGTAAGTTTACACCAGATTTATTACTAAACTGCGTACCTGCCGCGAATTGCGCACCAATAGTATTACATCAAAATGATGTGATGGATGTCTAAAGGCCGCGAATTGCGCACCAATAGTATTACATCAAAATGACGTGATGGATGTCTAAAGGCCCAATCAAACTGCCACGGTAGCGGTGGCGACGGAAAAAAGTTGTAGTAGTTGTCAAAGTTCACGTCAATGTACTGATCGCCTCCATGACCGCATTAGTTTGACCGGGCCATAATATAACGCCCCGCGCGCCGCTCCGTATCGGAGACCAAGGCTGACCACACTTTGGCTACTATCGCGTGAGCTACTAGTTGCTTTACTCAATAACCAGTCACATAAATAGTACTGGGGCCTAACTAAGAGGTCTTATTGTGTAACAACATACATAGATGTGGCCTTTAAGTGTGGCTGAAAATAAGACGTCGACTTTTTTCATTATTATTTTAATAATGAAAATAACAAATGATTTCAAGCCGCATTGATTGATATTATTATTATGTAACTGTTCCGTGGCAAAGCAAGACACAATCAGATTGTCCAAACTTACATACTTGGTTTTAATTTGGTACCGCATAGTTGTTCATTCGATGGTGACCAATGTGCGATCAGCCTTAAAAGTTACATCTAGAACGAATTATACAATTCAAGTTACATATTTTTTCTTCACAGTCTTTATTTACCTGCTGAAAATACAGATGTATTCACAGAGACACGCTATACCAATTATATCACAACAATATCGTATCTTTGTACTTGCTACCATTCAAAACCATTCTGTCGATATTTTCGAGGACATTAGGAAATAATATGTAATCATGAATTTTTAATCTAAGTATTTTTTTTAACATTTTTATAATTTAACACAAATCCATACTGTAGCGTTTACCTACTAGCGCGTCAGAGGCACTTTTCAGATAAAATTTCAAAGAATTTTGAAGCAACCTCTCTAATTAATTACATAATTATTATTTAATTCCAAAACCACCCTCACTGCTGGGTTCAGGCCTTATTAAAATTATTATTTACAATGGTTTACTTTCTATTAGACATTACCTAATAACAACCATACAATATTTCTATGAGTAACCTTATTTGTAATCAACTGAGAAATAAGCAGTGTCATAATTTTGTTTTGTACTCCATTAAACAAATAATATAATGCATTGCAATTTACATTTTCAAGTAATTCTAGATGAGGAATATCATTCACATAATCTTAAATATACCATCTTACATTACGAAAACATTTTAGGCAGTTAGTTAGAATTTTGACAAAACGTTTAGCAAATATGTAGCAGCCAGTGTTTGTATTGGACATCACTAGGGCTGTCGTTTTAAATGTGTGCATTTTATTTACAACCGAATTTCATTGAATATAAGTATTTACAGAATGCATTCAATCACATACATCATACGTCCATTATTATTATCGTTGCACAATTTTCAAACCAGACTACGTATTTACATTGACGAAAAAACAAGCAATACAAAACTAAGGGCCTTTCCCACAAAATTATCGATAACCTAACCATAATTTAAGATAACAGCGTATCAAAGAGCATCCAGGCTTGTTAGCAAAATACCGTATTTGATGAGAAAGGCAATTATAAAACGGAAAAATACGGTCACAGAACACAGAACTTAGCGTCTCTTCGCACAAGTCAATCACACCAATTTTTCATGTATTCTATTATTATATCACATTTCAGTTATACCACTCGCTGTAGATATAATCACTGCAGAATTTGTGTAAAGCACGGGCATACCAGGCGTGCGGGTACACGTCGCGCGCAGGGCGGTCTCACTCGGGCTTGGCGCGGTGCGCGGGCAGCGTGTCCTGGCGTCTGTACATCAGGAGGTACGGCATGCGCGGAGGCTTGGCCTTCAGGACCAGCCCGTCGTTCACTTGCGTGACGGTCGCGTCGTCGTATCTGCACATGAGATTGCATATTAAAGGGATTCGTTGAACGATTGAAGTAGAGCCAGAGCGTGCAGACTCAGTAAAGTTTTTCCGCATTAGTGATTTGTATCACGTTTGGAGACGAAAAATAAATGACATCATAGTGAAAGAATGACACCACCCGGTAGAGAGGGGTTCATCAGATCTACTTGCGTATAAATTGCATACAGATTTTTCTGCAATACTCTTAAAAAGCGGTATTGCAGGGGAAAATAAACATGTGACATCAACCAGTGGATTCTCAGTCTAACTGTCATGAATTCTGTTTGAAAATTTACCCGACTATGGCTAAGCTTTGCAGCAGGAAGTTTAACAAATTATTTAATTAGACCTAGAATGCGTTCTACTAATGGCGTCACAGAATGTTCAATATAGCAGCTGCTAATCGAAGTTGTGATCGTTCTAAATCGTAATCGATTGATGCAATTAAATCGATTTGATCATAATTAAATGTGCTGACGGAATAACGACAACGTCACAGGAAATGAAATATGGAGAAAACTGAAGGCCAATTATGTAATAAAAAATGTAATACATTATAGCTTTCTACATAGCCGGGATTTAATTAATATGTTATTCCTTAAGATTGATTACTCATGGCGCCACATGTACTGCCAATGGTCACAATATAATTGGTATAATAAAAAAAAATGACTCTCGCGGCGTCAAATTATGTTACCTGATCCATCCTGATTGTCCGTGGAAGGTATCAGTCACATAATGCCCCTTCACAGCTTCAACACCCTCGTGATACACGACTGCAAACAGCTTATACATTCGCTGCTTACTCGTGTACTTCTGTTTGGACGACATTATTTCTGAAAAGATAAGTTTTGTTTAGAATATGTATGTGGAGAGAAAGTTTGGTGTTAGGCATGAGGAGTTTACTCAGAATAGTTGATCCTCATTTATGTAATTATGTATCGTTACATAGTAGGAGACGAAAAATAAGTAAGCATCATTGTGTTTTAGTGAGCACTGTGATAAACAATGGTATTC
Source organism: Perizoma flavofasciatum (assembly GCA_958496245.1). Classification (NCBI taxonomy): domain Eukaryota; kingdom Metazoa; phylum Arthropoda; class Insecta; order Lepidoptera; family Geometridae; genus Perizoma; species Perizoma flavofasciatum. The sequence goes on from OY292431.1 coordinate 9,400,104, forward strand.
ACTCCCTTACTTTCAAAGATTAATTTTGTTTAAAGGGTTATGATGAAATCCCCCAAAAGGAGGAGATAAGACTGGCAGTTAAACAGCTGCTACCAACTGCTCACTGCGAGTAAAAAGTAAGCCAAACATTGATAAATAATGTGGAGTCGGCGTAATTTTTTCTTCTTCCACCCTCCTCTATCAACCGTCATATAAACTCACATGATGACATGGGTAAGGAAGGGCCATACCCATGTCATCTTTCACAAAGTTTTTGGCTTAAACCTCTCATCCATTCAGTTGACAGAAGAATACTTACTTGGATCAATCTTCAAGTCCATAGGGAAATCAATAGCCTTCACGATCTTGGCCGTGTGCCCTTCAGAGTCCAATTGGAAACACTTGAGATGCAACAGTAAAACTACCGGCAGTGCTTCAAGAGACAGTTGTTGCCATGCGTCATTCACACCTTCTAACGTGTCTTTGCCGGCTAGAAGTTCTAAGGCATCTTTTACGTTGCTCGCGCGCTGGAAAAAACGTGTTTCATCAGAAAAGATGGTAGATATGATGGTATTTGTAAATAGGTTATGTTTACTCAGACTTGAATTTCTACATTGTTGTCTTGACACTCAGAGACGAAAAATAAGTTAACCATCATTGTAGATTTATTACATGATTCTGTCCATAATCATTTTGTAGTGATCAGTTTAATATTACTAGCAACACTAATAAAACCGTAATTTTAGTAATGAGAGAACATATAATTATTTTTATTATGAACTTCAACATTGGTGCAAGGTTGAATGAATGATGCCGCGGACAAATGTTTGTATGATCTGCAAATATTTGTCTCGGGGTCTCGGTGTTTTCTATGTATGATTACGTAAGTATTTACAAAAAAAAAGTGTATAAGTAATGTATCAGTAATATGGTTCCCATAATACAAGGCTCTGCTTAGTTCGGAGCTAGATGATGCTGTGTAAAAAATGTCCAGCATTATTATTATTATACATAAAATAAATCTCATATTGAGTTGCTTGAAGTTTCTGGAATAAAGTGTATGCCGGTAATTATCGATGGCACATCATGCCAAATGGCATTACCAAAAAATGCTTTAAGGAAAACGCGAATAATTTTTGCAGTTTCCTTACCTCAATATCAAGTTGCAGTGTGAAGAAAGGCTGTACCGCGTCTGTAACGTCATGATGCGTCGCGCGGTGCAAGCGCACGCGCGTCTTGCCTCGGAATATATCCGAAACAGGCGTCCGTCTAGCCGCCCATCTACGTTCAACGGCGCCACGATTCTTCGGCCCCATCACCTGAAAAATTTAAATAGAATATGATGTAAATATTTAGATATTTTTTTCCGCATAATAATAGTATGTGAAATGGTCCTTACTTTAGCAGCAGTCTTCAAAATGTCCGAATGTGTGTGAATAAAGGAAAGCAGGAAACGAGAAATTAAAGTTAATTTGTTACTAATGAGGTGAATTTGAGCAAAAAAGCAAGTGAATACTAAAACGATTTTCAACCACAAAGTGAAAGTGGAAACTGAAACTAATAAGTGTGACTCTAAGTCGATACTATTCTTAAAAATGTAACGCTTAACGGTAGCTGATCAGCATACTATATACAATAATGGTTTTTACATGATGGTGTGAAGTACTACAACACATCTGACGATACGGTTCTACATACAAAAAGCTTACGAGAATTAAGAAAACAGTAGCTGGATATCAAATAAAAAAAACACTATTAATTTATTAATAAGTGTGACGCAACTAGTTACTTGAAAGGATCTGCTCCAAACGGGCGGGCAACAAAATTGCACTATTTTCTGGTCGGTTATGATCGCGGTTGCTACCTTACTGCATATTTTACGTGTCAAATTTACTTAATAAGACCACCGGTAATTTATTGCATCTAGGCCCGTTGACGGCGCGGTTAGATGTGGATTCCTCAATAGTGCGGATTGTGATAATATAATGTTAGGTACCTTCCATTCATCATCAGCATCTTCATCGTACGTCGTCTCCTGTGCGATGATGCCGTTGGTCTGGGCCGGTGGTGTCACTTCTTTAGGCTCCTCAGGTTCAACCAGTTTCATCAGCTGGAAGTAAAGAAGAATCATGTATGTCTCTTTCAACTGATGAAGGGCAGTTTATGATGTAGCTGTATACTCAGACTTGGTACCTCCACATTTAAGTGTTTTAACACTTTCAGAGACGAAAAATAAGTAACCATCATTGTAAACAAGCTTAGATAGAATATAACCTAGTTCTTTGTTGCTTTCATCCAATTTTGACCAGCTACTTGCTAAAAGCAATTTGTATAGCAATTGTTTGAAAATAAACTACTTGCAACTTTAGAAACTCAAATTTATGCTAAAGTTCAAGGGAAGTTTAGAGATTGTTTGGCTTCAAGCAAGTTAGTTAAAAACAAATTAAACAAATTAAATCCTAATTGCTTTCTGGATTTAAGGGTTCAACGAAAGGATTCCTTTGTCAAAAAATAATGACTAATTCATAATATGGACTGGGAAGGGTCTCAGGGCTCACAAAAGTCACACAAGCCTTTTGGCTTCTTGGTTATCCAAGAAGTGAAGGTAATTCCATTACCTCGAGCATCTCATCATTGAGTGAGTTGAGCAGGCAGCCCAGGAACTCCTCAGCATCCTCCTGCCTCCCCTCCTGGGAGCCAGGGAAGGGTCTCAAGGCTCGCAGCACGCGGAGTCCGGCGCCGCCCTCGAGCGGAGGCCCGGCCGGCACCTGCGGAGCGGGCACGGCGGGGCCGCGCGCGTTGCGGGGCGGCGTTTGCAGCGGGCTGAACTCGTAGCAAAGCTCCACCCTGGAAATAGCAAAAATTACTGTTTTCAACCAACTTCAAAAGTGGAGTTCTCAATTCGTCTGTACGTTTTTTTCTTTTTGTGTGTATATTACGAGATATGTCCGCCAATTGTGAACCAATATTAATGTTTTTATTTTATATTTCGAGGTTTGGTGGTCTCATATAAATTTTATGAAAAAATCTAGGGACGAAATTTTATATTAGACTTTTTATCAACTTCCCGTTATTTGAAGTCGGTTTTTATTTGTTCCTGAAAAAAAAAACTACTTTTATTAAAGCAACACTTTCCACTTGTTACCTAGACAGTGGGCTGTAGGCCGACTTCTGATCCGAAGGTCGTGAGATCATGGGGTTATTCATTTTTAATTGATGTGTGCTTAACACGTGGTGAGAATGGCTAAGGAAAATATTGTGAGGAAACAGACTTGCCCTAGAACTAAAAATAAATGTGCCATCGGTTACAGTTCCAATAAGCAGGCTTACAGTGCCCGCGTGTCAAATATGATGTTTGGGCGTGCCTCTGACTACCACCGACTGAGTAGCCTCAAAGATCTCACTGAGTATGTATTCTAGGATGATCATCATGAGGAATAAAGTCGTGAGCGTGTTTTTAGTTTTTACTTGCGACGTTTGTTTGTCTGTTACTACCTTCGAAAACAGCTTATTGGAATTAGATTGATTTTAACAAGCCATAATTTTGAAGTGAAGGTTTTATTGCCAGTCTGTATGGGCGCTACACGACGATGAAGTGTGAAACGGCGCGTAACTAACTGTCGTGTAGTTTTTCATTCTTTTTCAAGAATGTATTCTTGAAATGTTCAAAATGAAATGTTTTGTTTCGTTGAAATGGTTTGGCTTCAAGAAATGTTCTTCCAACAAGGATTTCAAATTGTGTAAAAAATTTGCTTTGCTCAATTGCAAAAAACTTGTTTTTTTTGCTTATATATGTTGCAAGTTATCAGTAGTTTTAGGATATATTATTACAATTGTACCACATAATTGACTATTCTCCTTCATAATGATACCAAACCACAATAATTTAAATGCTATGATTACCAGTACTTGCTGAATGTTATGGTATTGTGCCTTAGATCTGATGTTATTATAAAAGGAGCACCAAGCCGAGGATAGCTTGTTTCTAAACTAAGTATATCAGAAAACTTACATAGAGTCGATGACAGGCGTGCTAGACTTGCCGCGTCGCGTCTGATAAGGTAAAGCCTTCAGCATGTTGTAGAATGGTGGACATGCTATCAGCGCTTGCAAGATAGCGTTCACGTAGCAATAGTTGGAGCGATTCGTCAGACCGCGCGGTAGGACCGATACTGCACGATTGTCGATCTGGTATTTGGACAGGAACTCTGAAATTATACAGTATGAGATAAGTATAACTAATATTACAGTGACTCTACAGATGTTTTTGAAGCCTATTTATTGATGCCAATGAATTTGGATTTACAGCTGCAAATATAACCAAGTTCTGAATTAAAGTTATTCTGTTATTCATGAAATTCATGAGTAAAATAAGACAAAATGATAATAGGGACAACACGATGCAACCACATTAATAGGTATTGTAGTTATATTTACCTCCCATCCTGTAGGAATTGGGATCATCACAGTACGGTGATGGCTGTACAGGTGTCGCTGGCGCAATTTCCTTCTGTATCGGCACCTCTCTTATCTCAGGCTGGGAGACAGGAGGCTTTGCGTGCGCTACAGGGCTCGACGCAGCCGGGCTGACATTGGCGGAGGTCTTCTCGGAGTAAGAGATTGCTTTTTCCGAGTAGGAGATGGCTTTCTCGGAGTAGGAGATAGCCTTTTCTGAGTAGGAGATAACAGGCGCAACAGTAATCGGTGGTACGACAGGCATAGGCTGTGATCGGGGTGTGGACGACCCTTTGTCCATAGCTGCTTGCTGTAGGGGAGACGCGTCAAATGGCTGGACTTTAGCAACCGGTTTCTGAATGTTAGCCACTGGAGGAGCCACTGTAGTCGGGCTTGGTGGCTCTTCGACTGGATGGACAACGGGTATAGACAGAGGAGGTGCGATGGACGAGGTTTTATTCGAGAATAGGCTGGCCCAAGATTTGCCGGGAGCGGGCTGAGGTTGTGGGGCAGACACGGGAGGTGGTAACTCCCCACGGTTCCGAGGAGTCGGGGGTGGCGGGAAGTCTGAAGCCGTTGGCGCGGGTGGTGGCGGCTGAGGTACCGGAGGTGGCTCTGGCACTTGTGCCTTTCTCGAGTGTCCAAACGGAGGCTTATTGGCTACAATTAAAGGCTGTCCAGCCGCAGGAAGCGTGATTGAGATAGGCATGGGCGCTTTGCTAGCAGGTAGAGGCGGTTCGCGTTTCATATGTTCAGCAGAGCGATCCGCGCCTTCCGTGTGCTCGCTTGAAGGAGATCTGTTAGCGGTCCCTTCACGCTTCTGTCTGTTACCGAACGGCGGTTTAGGTGTAGAGGCTGCTTGCTGCAACGGTACGATCGACTGGGGCACAGAGGGCTTCGGTGGCTGTTTGTTGCCAGAGAATGGTGCTGCTGGACCTTTAGTAGTTTTGCTCACAGCAGGGGGAAGTTTCGCCGCGATTTGAGCGGTCGTCACTGGAGGCACGAATGGTTTCGCCGTGAGCTGTTGATGAACAAAGCTCGGGTCCACTTTGTTTTCTGGAATCCACGCGGGTTTCGTCGGATCTATCGCCTTAGGCTTGTCAGTCGGAGATGGGATTGCCTTCCCTTGATTTACTTCTACTGGTCGCTCGTTGTGTTTCGGGCTGCTGGGGCTTTTGTGAGCGATTTTGAGATCTTTTATAGGAAGTGACTCAACGTTAGCTACTGATACGGAAGGCGCTTCGGGCGGAGTTCTGGGCTCTTGTTTATCTTGAGGTATGTAAGTCTTCCCTTGTCCCAATACAAAGTTCTTGGCGTGAACGTTGAACTGGTGAGGCTGAGGTTGGGGCTGTTGCATGTGTTGATGATGATGTGTGGGAACTTGAGCGTGAGGTGGCGGGGGCAAGTAAACTGTGGGAATGTATTCCACTCCAGCATCTACGGGCGGTCCGTATGGGGGTGCGTAGTGCGCGTTGGCATAGTAAGCGTCCACTGCTTCCTGCTCCATAATGACTTCAGACGGATATTCCTCTGGGCCTTTGTCTGGTTCACCTTCAACAGGCATTGGGTATTCTTGATAGTAAGGCGGGTAAGGGTAATGTCCATATACGACGGGTTGATACATGGGAAGATGATATAGCGGCGCGCCTTGTGCTTGAGCTGCGGGGTAGTACTGAGGGTATTGGAGATAATACGGCGGATGTTGAGGAGGCGACGGCGCTCTTTTGCCACGATTTCTATCTCTCCTGTGCGTCCGTCCGGCTCTGTCTTGGGGTACCGCGGGGGCTGGGGGCGCGTACTGCGCTTGCGGCTGGTAGTACTGGCCCATGTATCCGTGGACGTTAACGTTCGCCGTAACCTGGCTGACGTAGACGTTGGGCGGAGCGACCGGCCACTGGTGGTGCGGCGGGGGGTAGGCAGGCGGCGGCTGCCCGTAGGGCGGCGGATGCGGGGGCGCGGCGGGCGCGCGCGCAGGCGAGTGCGGCGCCATCTCCCCGTCGCCCGCGACCTCCACGCTGCGAGACACGGTCGACGCAGACGTACTCGATGACAGATCTGATTACACAGGCACAGAGCAAACATGGTGAGAAACTAGTGCCTAGTATCCAAGTTGTATTATGCTATAAAATATTTTAAACACTGTCTTGCATTGTGTCTTTTGTTAGATTGAACTTTGCAATTATTTTTTTTTCATAATAAGAAATAAGTTTATCATTTTCCAAGATTTCAGGTTGGCTGTGTGTTGTTTGTCAGTCAATAAGTTAATAACACAACTTTTATTTAATTTACAAATGTGTTTGAAAAATATTTTTCTGGGAATTATGATTTACCCAGTGTATTGATTTTCTGTCTGACAGTCATGCAATGAATATAATTATGTATAACTTTTTTATGACAGATACTATATCCAGATACCATAGTATCATGCCTGTCAGTCCGTCAAGGACATATCCTCGACGGACTGACAGGCATGACCTGGTATATGGGTGACACATTTCAAAGGCAAGATCTTTCCAGTGATTGGTGCACAGATATTAAACTGGTTGTATTTTAATGATTCTTACCTACGACTGAGTCAGCCGCAGCAATTTTGAATGGAGGCTCGGATTCTTCAGTCTGTTTGAAGAGGGCACACTGCAAACTGCTACGATCTGCTTCTTTCACATCAGTCAAGTCTAGGAACTCATATTCCTGAAATACGCCACTAATTTATGACAATGATCACAAAGTTGTGCATATTTACCGCATGCCAAATATTTTTAATAACTATGCTTTATAACCAGTACAAGCAAAGTTGATGTAACAATTATTTTTATTCAATATACATTTACGAAAAGTTTGTACAATTACTGTTACTGTCTATGCATACACTTATGATTTCAACAGCCTCTTCTCATACAAGTTTAAAGGCTTTGCCAAACTCTCCGAAAATCAAATCCAAGATATTTGAACTCCATGAAACTACAAGGATATCTGTAAAATCTAACTAAAATATTTTCTATTGTACCTGGAATCCCAGCCATCAAGCAATTATAGTTGAGTTGATTTTGGATAAGATTTTTTATTTTCATACAATACTAAATGTGAGAATAGAACAATTTGCATTATAACCAATAAAAATCACTCTAGTGATACACATTCAAAAGATGAATTGCTTTGTTTCAGACATATCTTTCACTCTTCAAGTTGTTGTTGCAATGACACCATGATATAAAAGAATGTCAAATTCTGTTTCAATTTATAAATTAATTGGTATCATGGAAACTTTTGAGGCAACTTTCTAATTAGTTTTGTTCAACATTTATACAAAAGTAGGAAAGGTTGCATCAGCCCAGTTAGGAATGGAAAAGGTAAAAAAACAACCTTGAAGTATTTCTGCAAAATGGATAGAAGTGACATTCTCATTGAACGTTGGACTTCAGGACTGTCAAACTTAGAGGTTATCTGAGTAAATACCTTCAAGTAGGTTCAAGGCACTAGATAATAGGCAGAGTACATACAATAAGTTATACATTAAGCACTAAACCATCTACCGTGCAATAATAGATTATGCAATAATGTCGGCACAAGATAAATAACAACAACAAATCCATAGCACATGTGGTTTGTCAAGTCATGATGCGATGCATAGGTAGTGAAAAATGACGTACCTATTACCAATGATCGTCCAAGTGACTTCCATTGGATCACTCTTTGTTAGAGCATGATTCTTTCTAATTCAGCGTATACATTCTTGCACTAATGTTAGGCAGTAAAATACGCGGAACATTTGGAGGACTAAGATGGCGTAATAGCTCTCGGTTGCCGGGTGCCATAGGTATTGACAAATCATGATCTAAGCCACTATAATTGCGTAAACTCGAAACTGGACACCATCTATTGAATGTATGTTATAATCACTTACCTCCCACGTGCATACAATTTCTGGAAAGAGATATTTTTTCTAATGTAATGGCCAGTTTCAATATCACCAAAACAAGAAACAAAAGCCAAACAAAATGTTTAGTGTTTTACGAATAATACTCTGCTCTTACCGTTTTCATGAAATCCATGGCCTTTTATGGAACACCATTACGAATTTTAATGCCGCAAATAACACATAAAAACCGTAGCGGTGAAAATAATATTTTTTGAACGGTATCGACGTTTAGGCCATGCAATACCGAACGCACAACAGGATGTGACAGAACGCCGCCATTTTTAATTGTCCAATATCTTGCGAGTAGCATAGACAAAATTGGCACATTTATGTTGTCAGCATTGAAATGGAAACGATCTTGTACCGGGTCAAAACATGCGCGTTCGCATTCGTCGAAAAGTTCGTGTACAGCACAGCACAGTCAGACGAACAGCACTTTCGTCACTCACTCAGTGAACGACACTTTCACACGTGACCACCGACCAAGTTGAGTATTGCATCCAATCCAAGTATTTTTTAAACTAGTATAGTCATACCTAGTTAGTGAAAAATACCATAAGAGCTCCATATGACGTACATATGTTGAAATTTTCGTTTATGAAGTTTTGTATTTAATTGTACCATTAGGTGTGTGTTACATCTGAAAATCGATCACGTCAAACCAAGCTCAGTGGCTTTGTTGGGTTGTGGCTTGTGGATAATGCTATTTTAAAATTTTCATGAATACCCAAGGACCAAACACCATTTTATAAAAAGTAGCCTCGAATAGCGCTTTTCGCGGAACCTACGTAATTTTTAATGAAAATAATAAATGCTGTCATTTTGATTGCAGAATACCAAATAATAGCAAATAAATGCATCGGAGTCGACAAGTGCTGAGACAGTCTAGTGATTTTGATTAAAAGTCACCGATCATGACGTCATGCCAGTTATGCACTCAAGACAGAGAATATGAATAACTAACTAATCGTTATTTGACAGTTACTGATAGTAACTTATGGCAAGTGATGATCATTCGACTTGTCAAAATCGCGATACTTAGAGCGGAGGGTGCTTTCCTAGGGCGTAATATTATGTAAAGCCGCTCCCACACATTTGCCCATGTCTGTGTACGAATTACCACCCAAAAAGGACTTCTGGCAATGTGACAGTTGACACTAATGACAGTAACACACGTTTCTGCAGTGAGTAGAATCTTTGAACAGTTACCACAGTGCAAATATACGAAATAAACAATGCATAAGTTACAAATTTAACGGTCCGTACCCATAAACTCACTATAAAATAAAAACCAGCTCATATTATAAATGCGTTTTCTCATCTTCCAGAGTTACTGGACTCTAGAAGCAGTAATACTTACATAAAATATAAAACGAACACTGGTAGCTAACTCTACCGCACTAATAAAAATATCATCTTATGGATTTCTTCGCGACGACATTATATTTTGGGAAACTACATACCTATCAGAGTTTTGGTCCATTCAAGGAGTTTATGGTTGAAAGTTGGCGCTTTGTCTCGCAGAAAATTCATTTAATAATTTATTTGTATCATTATGTGCCTATTTTATCTGTAGGTAGGTACTGTGTATTGTAGGATTCTATGGAATTCTTTTTTTTCGTTAAATTATTATAAAAACAAACATGGTACCTACAACTATAAGTTTGTAAAACATTTCGTGTGATAAGCCCTTTCCTCTGCTAACGTTTCGTTCAACGTTTGTTGGGGGTTGGAGGCATAGAACATAATTTTGAAGTCCTATAACTTCCACTGGACTGTCTTGAAGTGAGTGAGACGAGAAGTAGGGTAAAACCGGGTAATGCCGGTCAGGTGATAATACCGGTCAGCACATTTTCATCCATATTACAGTTTTTAAGGGCTCAAACACATACAAAGCGGGTAGCGTGACTATTCCCCGCGCCGGAGCACTGAACCCCGTTCCAAGCACGCGTTTGGGGGGACCACACGTCGTTAGTTTTCGCGCCATTTTGTAGTAACTTTTCGATGTCCGAAAATAAGAAGTAAGTGGAATTTTATTCGTTATTTTAACATTGTAAATCCACATAAATGTTGTAAAACTACTTGTGCGCAAATGTCGATATAATTTTTGTTCATTAGCCTGTTGATGTTTTAATAAATTAAAAATATTTAGAAAAATCAATAATCGGGTAATACCAGTCACGACTGATCGGTAATACCGACATCAAATATTTTTAATAGTTTTCATTTTTATGTCACTGTCATGAAAACTTTTGTACTAGGTATTTGTTCCAGGGTTGTTCTGAAATGCCGCCAAAACATATTAAACTCCAAATAAAATAGTTTTATTTGAGAAAGAGCAAAAAAAATTGCAAAATTAGCAAAACCTGAGGTAAAAGTTGAGAAATGTAGAAAAAAAACAATAGAAATAAAGAAAAACATTACAATAAAAAAAGAGAGGACTACTAAAGCTACAAATGAAGAAAGCAGTATGAAAGAAGATGGATTGTGATGATGATGAAACTGATATAGGTGAAGACCTGGATAAGGAGAAAGAGAATCAAAGTAAGAAATCAAAAGATGTGAAAAATAATTTGAAGATAACTACAAAATTGAAAAGGGTGAAGAGGAAAGTATTACAGGACGAGACCATGGACGAAGATACATCAAACTAGGAAATAGAGATAACAGATTTACGCGAAGACGATGACACGGATTTAGACGAAGGCATAGAGAACAAATGTTTAATATGCGATGATTTTGGGCGCGACAAAGAGTTATGGTACCGGTGTGTACCTACTATATGGACGATGGGCCCACCCGGAATGCTCAGGACGTGACTCCGCTAAGGACTAAATGTGATTTATGCTCCAAATAGGCTTGACCGGTATTTACCAACGACTGACCGGTTTTACCTGATATTGCGTGTAATACCGGTCAAACACGTTTTTTTTTTTAATGTTTATTGTATCAAAATTATTATTACTAGTGATCTCAATTATTGTGCCATTGCTAGAAGAATAATTATATTCTAGGTTGTGATTATTTCATTTAAGAAATGTAGATTTATACTCGTTTTGTATTCATTTTTCCTTAAGTGACCGGCATTACCCAATTCTACCCTATTTAGATAAATAACCTACCTACTACGTGAAATGGCAACCTCGTTTAAAAACATTGTGACAAAATAGTCTGACGACCTCGTTGTCTCGGCGGGCGAGTAGCCGGCTGCGACGCAAGAGGTGCGGGTTTGATTCCCGCTGCGGGACTAATGTTTGTATGTTCTGTAGATATTTGTTATGGGTCTGGGTGTTGTAATACCACGGTACCCACGATACAGTGAATCCTAGTGTAAGGTCAGGTCAGAACTATGTATGTTTCTGTGGGTTGTTTTTTTTTATTAGAAAAAATAGGTAGTTTGGTAAGTCAAAGTGAAATTCAAAATTCATTTATTGATTGAAATCACATGGATCACTTTGACATTAATTAATAACATTAGAGAAATGCTTAAATCATTGCCTGCATGGAAATTAGATTTATCACATTTCAACCGGCTAGTCGCAGTCAATATCAAGACTGTCAAGTTTCTAAAGTACCTATAATAAGTGAATGATTATAAATTTCAAATAAATAAAAACAAAACTATTTCATTTAAAACAAACTCAATTACTCTATAAACCTCCCCATGGCCGTGCCCATCATAAAATGGCCCACGTTATTGACCGGAACGTGATTTTACCTGGCCAGCGAAATCACATATTTCTATTTGCCGCCCTCTTATCTGCTCAAATATTTGATTGTTTGCCTACCCGCCTAAATTAGGAGGCGCAAGTAGGTACGTGACGCATTACATTCTCGATTATTTCGTTCGTTTCTTTTGAAAATAGTAGGTAGTGACCGCAATATTATTCTAGAGATCGTCTGTCGTGTACCTACCAAATGGATATCTTAGTTCGTGTTTTGCTAAAAAAAACACACAACACTTCGCTTCGCTTAAATAAGCGAAGCGAAGTGTTGTGTGTTTTTTTTAGTGTGATTAGGTTTTTTCCTATATGTAACAACTTATTTTGATCAAATGATCAAAATAAGTTGTTACATATAGGAAAAAACCTAATCACGCCTGGACCACGGGCTAGGAAAAACAAAAAACTCGTTCGAGAAAAACAACTTATAAGTTAAACGAAAAACTTTTTTCTCTTGCTCTTGAAAATTCTAAAACACTGTTACGAGTCCCATAACACCCTCGTAACGGTGAGTATTTACAAAGTGTATGTGTTGTTATCTTGAAAATTCTAAAATACTACTACGAGCCTCGTAGCACTCTTGCAGTCGTAATAGCAAACGTAACTTGATAACTTTCAAGGTAACAACACATATTTACCTTTGTAGATACTCACCGTTACGAGGGTGTTACGAGACTCGCGTAGCAGTGTTTTAGAATTTTCAAGATAACTACACTTACTTACCTTTGTAGATACTCACTGTTACGAGACTCGCGTAGCAGTGTTTTAGAATTTTCAAGATAACAACACATTTACTTACCTATGTATGTTTATACTCACCGCTACGAGACTCGCAGTGTTTTTGCTATATCAAGAGCAAAATTCAATATCGTAGCAATGTTTTGTTTCCTCTCCACATATCCTCGCAATATCAGAAACTGGCTTTTTTATTTTTGTTGTTTTACATTGCAAATCTTTCTGGGAATGAAGTGCATATATCAAACTCTCAGGCTGTTCATCAACCGAACATAACTATTCAAGGGAGAGTCATAATTCGAACAACTTGTAGTTTGATAACGTGGGTTTGGATTGAAACATTTCATTAGTATGGGTTCGGTTCGTTTTTATCGTATATAAATAAATATTGGAATAAGTTGGTATCATTCTACTTATTGCCTATTTATTTTTATTTTATTTATTTGTATTTTGACACAAACAGTCACATAGAAATATACATTGCTTATTAACTAATGGAAACATTTACAAAAGACAAGGAGTGCCCAAAAGGAATAATTCAATATTGTAGGTACAATTTAAGCGTTAGTTAGGACTTACAGTGAACATATTATGTAAGTAGGTAAGGTATTAAGGTGACCTACCTGATGGGATTACATTAATAACAATATTGTGACCTTGATCTTTGTGAGCTAAACATACCTGTCTATAAAATTAGTGTTACATGGCGTAAAGTAAAAACAGAACTAATCTAACTAACAATGGAATAAGTTGCCTAGTAGAATATGGCTCGAGGGCGGACGAATAAGAAAGGAATTTAACCATCGAAAAGTTCATTTAGTTTATTTATATAAGGGTCGAAATTTTTCTATATATTTATTTTTTAGACTTTTTTTAAATATTTTTTTGTAAAATCAGTTTAGTTCGTGGGAGTAGAAAAACCCACATTGGCATGCGTGCCATTTTCGCTGATCATACCCCATTTGCATGATCAGCGATTGATCAGCGATTGCATGATTGAGTTTCGTTAGAATCTTCCAGAAGTTAAAAAAATTATACTGAGTTAGTGCTCAGTATACGTTTCCTTTACCGAACGTTATATGAGAGGAGCCCGTAGTATATGCATTTCCTGAAATTGGTCTGTTTGTAGATTTGCCTGTTATCATTTATCTTCGTAGGGGCTTATCCGATTGAAAATTTTTATAGAGTAGTTCTGAGTACTTCGCCATAGTGACTTGGAGGCGCTGCTTTTATTAGACTTTTAATCTGTGATGGAATGTGAAACGGCATAACTGACGCGGTGGCGCTGGCGATTAATTGGTTTGGCTTAAAAAAGGTTGTCAAAGTTCGCGTCAGTAGTGTATATCAGTATGTACACTACTAGCCGATGCCCGCGGTTTTACTCGCGTAGGATAGATAATTAATAGGTGCATCAAAAATTATTGCATGTCTTGCACCCTTAAGGGCTTTTTTGAATACCCTGATACGTATTCAGTACTTTTGTATTTTAAGTATCCAAACTAAGTTTACAGAAAATCACACCATGCGTTAAATATTTCTTAAACAAACATAACATACCATCTTACCCCCTTTGAGGGGTAGTTAAGAAAAAAAAAATATTTATCTTTTATCATTTATAATGAACAATATTTTTGCCGAGTTTCAAATAAAAAGTTCCCATACAAACTTGGACACCCTCTACAATCCCTTAAAGAGGTAGTTTGTGGAGATAATTAGATTAGTATTTTATAAATAATTATATTAAATATTTATGTAAAGTTTCAAGACTAGTTCAAGGAATATTTTTTTTTATACAGTGGTTTTCAGCCCTTTTCACCCCCTTAGGGTTAAATTTTTACAAATTCCATTCTTAGTACACGTCTACACCATTAGAGGAATATATCCTCCAAGTTTCATGCTTTTATGACTTATGGTTTAGGCTGTGCGTTGATCCGTATGACTATGTATGTTTATCGATATCTTTGTCAATGTGGACCCATTTTTACCAAATCAAGATCTGATGATGGAATCTCAGAGAAATCGAGGGAAATCCTCAAAATGTATAGGGATGTATGTGTTTTGTTAATTTTTCATAACTTATTCAGGTGTTTGCGTCTGGGAGTCATCATCTTATGCTGCTGAGTTGATGATGTAAGTCACAGCACTCCTTTACGATGAGGAGTTAGGTGATAATGCGGTTTGTCGACAGAAACTAAAGTTTTACATTGTACATGTAATACAGCACTTTGACTATATTAAAATAGTAGTTTTCTTATACCGTACTCACTACGTACGTATACCTGTTTTTACCACGTCTTTGTAATTTCTGTAATATAATTATAACTTAGTTCAGCAATTACCAGATTCTTGATTTAAAAAAGCTACAACAATTTTTGTTACAAGACGACTTCAATATTTTTTAATCGGGCTATTTTATTTATATACAAGAAAAATCCAAAAAAATACATCTCAAGATGTAGTTACGGTAGTCTTTTACAATATAAGTCTAACTTGAATTCCACAAACGACATAAATTTATTCTTCCTTTACGATTATCTATGAATATTGCTACCTTACTGCCTCAGAACGAAATCTATACATATATTTTCTTTTATATGACAATCGGATCGGAACATTTTCCGTTCGTGCAAATCTCGAAGGATAGGTCATATGGAGAGATATCGTACATTAGTAGTACCTACCTAATACCTAGTATATATAGTCACATGCTTATCAGGGATAAAGCTGTTGATTTAAAAGGACAGCGAAGAATGATTGTTTTTGGGTTTCGTACCACTTTAAGAAAATATGAAACCCGTACATTCGCACATCTAAAACAAATAGTGGAACTATTCAAAATACTAGATTTTTCAGGATGGGCCGTTAAATGGCATGGTTAGCGTTCCAATAAGCAGCGCCGGCGATGGTTTTGTAATCCGTCACGCGCAATCCTAACAACCATGCAAAACGTGGGCATGGGTGAAATATAATGTTTGAAGGTACCTCTGACTACCCTCTACTAGGTAACCTCACGGATATCCTCAGATCGAATACGTACTGAGTATTCGATCTGAGGATATCTATCATGAGGATTACAGTCGTTGGTGTGTTTGCTTCTTGTTTCGTTGCAATTGTGTTGTTAAGCGCCGGCATAGCTAATATTACACAGCTACGATGTAAAATACATATTAGGTTCTCTTAGAATTTATTTAAGTATGATTAAGTTTAACGGAAAAAGAAATAGCTGTCGCCACTAGTCGATTATAAAGCGCAAACGATGCTTTTTAACCTGTGCTTATTCTAGTCAGTAACATCTTTGTTTTGTCTTCAATCAAGCTTGATATTCAATTATAATTTATTCAATCAAATATTTAAAATACGTTGTAGTTGACCGCCATGTGTCTTCCTTTCGATCGACCCTCGCTACATAAATTATTTCATAAAAATAGTAAACAGTTTACACCAAAAATCCTAATATTAAATTTAAATAATTCATCTATTTCCCCGAATGCGGTTGTAACTACAAAGTGGTAGTTAATAACGAAGTTATTAACTATATTTTATTGGAAACATGTCCACAATTCTACATTATTAAATTTTAAAAACACTAAACCTGATCCACATAAACTTAAATAATAAATAAATAAACATTCAACAGACACATATGTATGTGTCCTGACCCCACACTAGGATTTCCTATATCGTGGGTATCAGGAACTTGAGTAGCCACATTATCACACAATTTCAAACGAATTACCTATAAAAAACCCAGTAACCCAACTTCGGCGGGTTTTCGAGTCCCGAGTTCGAGCTAATTACAATCTCAATTAATGAAATATTGATGATGGGCTATTATTAAAAATGTCGACATGCAGGTCTATTATGCCTTAAAATACCTTCCTTGGACTAAAAGCTTGCAATCTTGTGAATACTATGTCACAGATGTTGCACAGTGTATAACAGTACTCTATCTACTCGTAAGTTATGGTTAAATTACCCGAATGAGATATCCGTATATTATCTTTGAACTCTCCCGGGTAGCCTGTGTACACACCGTAAAGTTACATTCTAAAGCTAATTCAGCTCTCTAATTGGATACATTTATAATGCAAACCAATATAGAGGTAGATAGCTTAATAGCTTTTACAAGACTTGCTAAATAAACCCCTATGGTTTCAACTCTCAGAAATTAAAATGATTTTGGCAGAATCAGTTGATTTTCGAAGCAATCTTACAGTGACAGAAAGCTCGGAATATGTTTTTTGTTGGTAAGAAAGTAGTTGTAGCGAGGTCTTTTAAGCTCGGTTATTTATAGAAACCACATATTCAGTGTTTCCAATCATCAGGCAACGTGCGATCCGTCACCGGGACGCGTATTTAGAAACTATAGTATTCGGCAGACCCTTGATTAAAGTAGGGTTGCCTACTAGTATATTTCCAGTGTCTATACTTAGATTTTCATTTCTACAAAAAATCTTATTCTATTATTGTGTACTATTTATCAGCTGTGCTTAGCCTTAAAGGTTTACTGTAAGGAAAACTCTTGTTAGGGTTATGCTCGCCTTTGTACATGTCCTATATGTAAGTTTTTTATGTATTCTCTGTATGTACAATAAAGAATAAAGATTATAAGTAACGGTACCTACACATAGACAATACCTATTTACCTACCGAAAGAAGTAACAAAAACAAAAACAAGTACTAATCACTAACATGATATTTCGTACATCAAACATAGTCACACCAATTTCTTGGAGAGGTAGGCAGACACCACAGATTTCCACTTGCTACGATTTAGCCATTCCTCTTGGCTTGGCCTTTATTTATTAGTATCGATAATAATCCTATTTTATCCTACTATCATTATTAATAGGAAAGTTTGGATGTTTAGATATTTGTTGATACAAATCTTCGTAATGGCACAAGCGAAGTGTGGCCTAGAATAACAGACAAGCAACTTTATATTCTGGTTCCACGCAGGCAAAGCCGGAGGTGGAAGTTAGTTCTTAGTAACATAAAATATTTGTTTTTTTTTATAACTCTACCGTGAAATGACAATTTGAAATTTCCTACCCTGCTGCATAATATCGTATTCTATCGTGAGACTGCATCTCATCGGGCCAAGTTATGAGATCAACATAAGTTATGAGATATAAGTCCGCCCATTGTATTTTTAGCTATGTATAGTTTTTGTTATTTTTGTAATTTTCTTGTGGTGGTGTGGTATTTTTATTGAATTATAATTTTTTCATTAATTAATTAATTTAACAAAACTACCCAGCTCTCAAGAAATGATAACTTTAACAAATAAAAAAAATCTTATTTTTTTTTCTTACAGACAATTATTTAAATTTTATGTACTGAACGAATAAATTGACGACAGTCACTAAACTATAAGATTATTATAGGTATAATTCATAAGTATTCATTGCTTCAACAAAGCTTTCAAAGAACGCCACCGAAACAGAAAGAAATTAAAACCTGATTGAGATCGTCTCGGACTCTAATCAATTAGACAAACCCGAGGAAATCATTTGTCTGAGTGATTGCTGTGTCTCCAGGATAAAAAAAAACAATTTACTCGCTAAAAGTTTCGCCGCACTGAACGGTTTCAATGTGATATAAACGGTTGAGTGTGGTTACAAGAGTATCAGTTACGCCGTTTAACATATAAATGCTGCAACTTCAACACCGCTAAATGACGTGTTCCAATTAAATCTGTCTAAGAACTATCCTGATTAATTAAACCAGCCTTTTAATACATAAATAAAGATACAACAGACATATAGTATACAGGGTTTTATTGTACCAAGGTATTAACTATTAATACCTTGGTACAATAACATCCTGCAAAAGTAAAAGAATATGATTCAGTTTGGTTTGGATGATTTAGATGCAGTCAAAAGTTTACGGTTAACTTTGCTGTTGATACTAACATTAAAATTACAACCTGATATGCCTACTAATCCTACCAAATCCTGCGAATTTTATAACTAGTCTCCGCCCACGGCTTCGCCCGCGCAGTACCTGCTCGGATAAAAAGTATCTGTACGTGTTTTGTTCGAAAGTATATTTTGATGTGAAAATCTGGGTCTAGGATTACTTATTTACATATTACTATATTTACAAGTTAAATTATATAAATAAGTATGTATTTATGAAATGAGACAAAAATTGAAAAAGCTATATGCCATTATTATTTACAATATTTTAGCCGAGATGACACTTTATACCGAAAGTGGACAAAACACATTTTAGTACCATGTTACGTATAATATGGTAGATATTTAGACATGTTGTACTATAAGTATCCACTAGGAAAATAAATGAAATACTTAGGTATTTATAAGCATGAGCCCTTTCTTTAGGTCAATATTGACTGAAGATATAGAAGCAAATAAAATGTTCTCAACATTTTATCAAATAGGCATTTATATTGGTGTGCTCTTTTTGTTTTCAGAACTACAAACATAAAAGAGTAACTGTATTTTTTTTGTATAAATAGTAGACTATTAGTTTTTCTCTGGGATGGAAGAATCCCTGAAACATCTCGCTCTAGAAATGCGTGCTTTCGGGCGAGCTGGTTGTTGGCCGACTGAACCCTTTTTAGTTTTAGATTTCAGGGAAGCAGCTCTGGGATTTTAGATAGATCGTTTTTTCATTCCAATACTTTATATTTTTAACACAATCGTCCGAGTCGTTTTCGAAATTTCTATTAGATATAGTAGAAAAAAGAGAAATCTCAATCTCAACGCTCTTATTTTTATTATTGAATACGGGTAAGGTATACCTTTTTTTTGAGTGTTTTATTAATTAATGACCATAATATAACGGTCGTAATGTTGATGTTGAATTGTGGTTTTAATCTAACTTGTCTAACTTGTCTTAGTCATACAGGGTGTCTTAGAATATTAAATTAAAAACAAATATTAAATTTGTTTTTAATTCGAAATTCGATAAAAATATTTTTCGGTAAACCCGAAAAATATTTGATTAATTTTGACATTTAATGCAATACCTAAAACAGTTGATTAATTGTATTTTTTCTAAACCAGCTGATTTCCCCCAACACTTGTTGCATAAATAAATATAGTCGAAAGGTCAAACAAAAGTATGTGTAAAATAACTCCATTTCGGATAGATATTTTGGGACACACTGTATAACGGTTCCTACTGCTTAGAATACATTAGTTTTAAGGGTTACCCAAAATATATACCTAGTACGTAAAACAGGATTCAAAATTAATAATATATTACCTCAAAACTGGTGCAATTAATTTGCCTTAAAGAATTTCTCCGTAGCAGTCCTACGCACGCCTACGCTGGGCGTAGCTCGTAGCACTAAGCAACCACAGCTCCACTGGCATACAATAGTTACTATGGCCTCACAACGCATAGTATATAAAGCGGCAGTGGCACTCCTAAGGCCATTTGAGTTCTGCCGGCAAAGCGCGAAGCTCGTGCCAACAGTGAAGTGATTGTGAAGTACCTGAAAGTTGAAGGTAAGTTTGATGTAAGACGGTTCGTTCTATTTAATCGGGTGCTTGCAAGTTATTAAATTGAACTCTTGTTTTATCCAAGAAAATAAGTTTAACTGAATAAAACATTTTTAATATTTTATTAGCGAAATACTAGAAACTTCACAAAAATATTCTCTCGTTTTCCGGGTGTAAATATCTTATAGGTAACCCTTTTCAGAAGTAGTTGCGTACAAAAAATAAACGTTGATTTAACTACCAAAAGATTATTTTGGAAGTCCAAATATCATTTCTCTTATTTCCATCCAAATCTTGATAAATTGCTGCATTTTGTTGCGATTCTATTAATATTACCTGAACATACCTACTTAACACAACTCAGGTGTCACAGGGGTGCTAACTGACCTACATGATTATGATCTAGATTATATACTATACAGTAGGAAATTATATTTGCCCCCAATTTTTTTTTCATAAGTCTGTCTGTAATATTGCTTAAAGTAAATAGTAAATATTTATTTGACATAGTAAAATATTACGGATGGTAATTCAATCCATAGACTCCCTAATTAGTAAACCTGTACGTCAGGACGTTTAGGGCTCACTTTTTCATGATGCCGACCAACCGCGGCGGAAATGCTACGCACCATTGCATTGCGCGTTACTATTCAAAAGATAAATACTACAAAAGTAAAACCAACGAAGAAAAATAATCAACCAATGAAGACAAAAAATCATGTAGAGAAAGAATTTATATAGAACTGCTTAAATAGAAATTTGCTTACATATAAAGCATATACTAGTCTTTTCACTTGGACGTCAAAGTGCGTATAGTCTCTGCGAGTGCAATGTTATAAAAAAACTTCTACTTACATAAATAAAATACGTACACAGTAATAAACTACACAATATATACATACATATTATGTATTATTGTATTTGATTGGAAAAATACATCGGCACCTTAAATTGCATTAATGATTTTGCCGACGTTTAAGGTGATCCTTGTAATTTTAATGAATAAATGAATTTTAACTTTGTTAAAATCAACGCATTATTTTTTGTTCAATACCGCTGAGATACAACAAAGATCAAACATAGGTAGAAACTAGCTAACACAGAACATTTTATTTCCATTACCTACTGATTATTTAAAAATAAATAATTGGGTTAAACTACAAGATATTTAATTATAGTAGTTCATTACATGGCATTTTCAATAAAATACATATGGTAGAATCATAGAAAAAATAAAGGTATTTGGCCACCTCTGTGGCGCAGTGAAACGCAGAAGGTTGCGGGTTCGATTCCCGCTACGGGCAAATTGTTTGTATGATCTGCAAATATTTGTCTCGGGTCTGGGAGTTTTCGATGTATAATATTTATGTATTATCAAAAAAAATATGTTTAGTATAACAGTTATGTAGTTCTCATAAAACAAGCTCTGCTTACTTTGGGGCTAGATGATGCTGTGTGAAAATGTCCAGCATGATTTATTTATTTATTTTATATTGGTAAAACTGAGTAAACATATTTAATTTATTACCCGCGATGCAAGGAACGCTTATATGCGTTTTAGGTACTGATATATTAATCTTTTTTCCCATATCAAGTAGATTACTCGACTAAATACACACGTATAATTTACATCAACCATTTCCGGATGTTATTGTTACAACTATGTACTTGATTTACCTACTATTCATTGTTTCTTGCTAAGGTAAGGTATCCACCAATTAGTTAAACAAACATCTTGATTAATTAATTTACCTAAATAGTCCCTTTAATTAATCAAAGCGTGCTTGATTTGGGGAAGATTTATTAAATTCCTAGGTTAAATGCTAGGAATTTAATAAATCTTCCCCTAATAATCCCCTAAGGAATTTATAAAATAAATTGGTGGCAAACGATTTATCAGGAAGGTAAATTTTATCTTATTTTTAAGTTTGGGTCAATTGTTGCCTTAAAATTGTATAATTAGGTAACTACCTCTCAGATCAGTGTGTTTTTACTACATTAATGAGTGAAAAATGAATGATATTTTCATTCTTTTAGTTACACCACAAGATAACAAAATAAACAAAAAATATATAACTAAAAGTAAAACGGGTACGCTTTTAAGCGAAAATACCAATATCGCTTAAAACCTATCTCTTAAGCATAAGTATCTATGACATATTTCAAATGATACTAAAAAATAAAAAATAAACAATGAATGTAATAGTGGAGGTTGATAGTTATCTCTTCAGAAGGCTACAGATTTCTATTTCACATGTAGGGTATCGTTAAGTAGGCATTTTTAATTCATTTGATTATGACATAGAGTAAGGTACCTACCGTGGAACTCTATTAGATTGCATTTCCCTATCAAAGCGGGCGCTAGCGATTTAACTTTTATAAAATTAAAAACAGTCTTCTGTGCCGGATTTACGACATCGCAATACATGCTAGAAGAGTAGGAACTAACTTGATTTTAAATTTAATATGTAAATATCAAAATTGGTTTAGATGTGTATGAACCAGGTACTTTTTAAGGTTCCGTAGTCAGCAAGGAACCCTTAAAGTTTCGCCATGTCCGTCCGTCTCTCTGTCTGTCAGTCTGTCTGCAACTTAGCTCAGGTTTGGGGAAAGGCCATCAATAGTACTCTTAACTGAAAAATGATGATACTGAATGAAACATAAGAGGTAATTATGTTATGATCGTAAGCAAGTATAAATCCATTGGCTCTGCCCTCCAGTCGTGTGTTTATGAATACTCATACTCATACGTTGTTATATCCGGTTATCCGTCGTCGGTCCATGTGATCTCCTAAAAGTCTACGTATCACATTTTTGAACACGGCTGCTATGAACTCTCAAAAAAATCTGTCAAAAAATTTAAAAGTCAGACAGGGTTGACAGATTTCCGGGTCTGGTTGAGGTTTGCCATGTTACAAAAGCCATAATCAAGAAGTGAAGTGAAGTGAGGTTTGCCACTTTGGGTGCTAATGGGTTCACAATAATATGAAAATGAAAAGACCTTTTTTATGTAGAACCTAGAAAAGAGGTTTTCTGATAATTGATAAAGTTTTATAGTTCTTTAAAGTCAGTCAGTATTGACTGCATCAATCATTAATGCTAGATTTTCACTAAATTATTCCTGAAAGAAAGCCAAATTAACTGGATATTCCTGAGAAAATGAAGAAGGAAAGCCAAATAACTACTTCTTTACGGCAAACAGGTGTATTATATTATATTTTGACTCATTGACAGTACAGTTAGACCCAGGTACGGGTAGGCACTTACAAACATAGTACGTTCAGCATTATTACTGCATTTATTGAACTTTAAATGTGTAAGATAGTTATTTTAGATATTTTTTTGGTCTTGAGTTGTTTCTTCAGCCTTTGGCTCCATTTTTTCCTGAATATAACCAAAACATATTATACCTTAATAAGTATAACAAAACATATTTTATGCCCAGAGGGATAACCAGTTAGTGACTCTAATAATGTATAGTAGAGAACAATTACGAACGGCATACTCATTAGCGAAGACATAATAACTTTTTATGGGATATTTCTAATCGTTGTCCTTAAACTAGGATTCTCCATGGTTTAACAAATATTTGTATATGCAAATATATGTCTCAGGTCTGTTTTCTATTTATAATATATGTATGTATCTATATAAAAAAATCATGAAGTTCCCATAACACAAGCTCTGCCTCGTTTGGGGCTAGATAAATAAAATGAATAAATAATGCTGGACATTTTCACACAGCATCATCTCGCCCCAAAGTAAGCAGAGCTTGTGTTATGGGAACTACATCACTGATATACTACTTCTTTTTTGTAAATACATACATATTATACATAGAAAACACCCAGACCCGAGACAAATGTATGCAGATCATACAAACATTTGTTCCGTAGCGGGAATCGAACCCGCAACCTTCTGCGTCTCAGGCGGACATTCACCCACTGCGCCGCAGAGGTTGTCAGAGGTTGACAGATGATGCAGTGTGAAAATGCCCAGCATTTTTTTTTATCTTAAAGCTGTTTATAGAGGATGATTAAGAAACTAGTCATATTGTCAAAGCATAGGTATATGTAACGTTGCAAAATAAAGTTATTATTTATAATTTCATATTTAGCATCAACCAAGCTAAAATATTCTTTAGCATCAACCAAGCTCTCTTTTTTTTCAATAGTTGCATCGCACAATACAACCGATATATAAGTAATATCGTTATGTAGGCAAAAATTACACTAAAAGAGCTGCGACGCAAAAGTTGCGGGTTCTATTTCTGTTGTGGACAAAAGTTTGCATGTTCTGCAAACTTTTGAATTGTTGGATTGTACATAATGTATGTAAATTGCTTCAAAAAAGCTTAAGAGTTTTGTTCAAAGATTGATCACGAAGTTCTAAGCACTTTGAGTCGTGTATCCAGAATAAATGAATGGATGAAAAGAGTTTATTGTACACCATAATAAACAAAAAATAAAATAAAAATAAACTTAACTTAGTAAAGTAGAAGCGAGCCAGACAACCTTTAAATGGAGAGGATACTAAGAGATTGTAGGGTACGTAAAAGTGATAAAAAAAGCTCAGTTGCAGCTATTGTTTAAATTTTAACTAAAATACAACATATACTAAACATGTTAAAATACATATCTAAAGATTGCATACATATTTTTAAAGCTGACTGTATATTATCCGGGGCTCTATTAGGCATATTGTCACGTTTCCTGTACTAGGCAGTAAAAGGGAAAGAAAGTTCTAAACGTGCATCATAATCCAGAAAATTGTGCTTCGGCCTATTTCAGAGATACTTGATTACTTGTACCATTAGATTTCTGATAACTCCACGCAAGTAGCAAATACCCACTTAATCCTTCTTACGTCAGTTAGGGAATAATTGTACAGACTTTCGGAACCAATAATCCTTTGTTAGTCTAGGACCTACGATTTAAGGATGTGCGGTAATTCTCAGAAGTTAGATTAACGAGGTAGTCAAAACAACTATGCAAGAGTTAGGTAACAACACTGTTCAATCTGAAACAGTACCAAACACATCGAAAAAAGTTAGCGATAATTTGGAAAATTTGTCATATTTTTGATTTCCATCCATTTCTAAATGATGTATTTTTTCATTTAAATTGCAAAATACATCATTTAGAATAAAAAAACTTTAGTTTTTAAAAGTATATTTTCAAATTTCAGATATCAAAACTAAGTTAAGTTTTCTAAATGATCGCAGACTTTTTATATGTGTGTATTACATAACCCTTTAAAAATGTGATATGCTTTTTTGTTCTAAAATATAGCTCTTAGAACAATAGCATACACCTAGAACATTATTAAGAAGAATTAGATAATAAGAATTAGTAATGTGTAATGGCAATGGGCAGGCCAGCTCGCAGAGCTGACAATCGCTGGAGAAGCAAGTTTCTCAAATGGCGACCACTAAGCGGACGGACCATTTGTTCCCAGAAGTTCCGTAAACGTAGTTCCGTGATGGAACTTTTGAGTTTTTTCCCCGATAGTTCCGCGGAACAAAGCACACATTAAATATTATTATTGTATATTCCCGCTTGTTCCGTACAGTCATTAACAATGTTAATGAAACATCATGTAGGTATTGCATATAGTATTAATTTATTAAACACGGCCGTCCCGGCTTCGCACGGGTGCACATTTATTTATATTAATCAAAGTCAAAGTCAAATTAATTTATTCATTAAAATCACAAGGATCACTTTGAAACGTCGATTTTATCTACTGCCGCGACCAAGCCAGGTAATTTTTAATGATCATTTTACAAAACAATAGGTACCTACATTTTTTATCGAGTTGGAGCATTTCCAATCCCAAGTGTAATCTACAATATTCTGATATTTTATAGTAATTATTTTTTAAAATAAAATATAGCCTATTTTTCTCAGTGATAATACAGCATTCTACTGGTGAAAGAATAGGCAACTGACCACTGAGATAACTCTGACGTTTATCTTATTTATAAGTATTGCTTTTTGAAGTGGACAGTACTCAATCCTTTAAGGAGTTCCATTCACGGAGCTTGTGGGAAACCAATTTCTAGTTTTTTCAGAAGTAGGTACCGGTAAGGGATACAAGTACTTCTGAAAAAACGTCTCAAATGTCTCAAAAGTTCCGTTACGGAACTACTTTCACGGAACTTCTGGAAACAAACGAACCGGACGATGCAGTGAAGAAAGGCCCCCCATCCGATGGACCAATGTCATCGAAAATTTGCGAGATGTCGGTGGATCGAGGTAGTCAAAGATCGTTCATCATAGCACTCTTTAAGAAGGCCTATGTTCAGTTGTGGATTTGTAAATGCTGTTTATGATAATCAGTATGAATGAATATGATTGTTTCGAAAGTTATTTAAGCGTTAATTAAAGTGAATTTTCTAAATAAAAAACGGATTAAATATCGACAAGTACATCAAAAAATATCGACAAAATCAAACTTTACGGTTCACATATTACCTACGCTAACAGGCAGCACTAAAAAAATGGTAAAATAAAAGTACTTGGTTCAATGGGCCAATTTGGTTGGACAAACGAAATTCATTTTGTACAACGTCAGTACTGATGTTTCAATGGTAATGAAATAAAACTACATTTTGATAGATTTGATAGTATAACCTATTTTGATTTTATAGAAAAGGTATTGCCAGACAATGCAGGAAACCAAATACGTAAAGCGTTGCGTTACCCAAGTGATCTATGTGGAGTTGTAAAGTGTGACTTGTACTAGTAAAAAAAACCTGGTCGTGCTCGTTTAACAAAACCTAAGCTTCATGACCCTAAGGTGATATCTAGTGAATGCCAATATTATAAGAGAATTATTCATGAAGCGATTGAAATCAAGATGTACTAAAAATTTTATCATAAAAACGGCTAGACACTCTGCATCCTGGAATCCCGTGATAAACAGGTGTTAGTGTCGCGATCCGATGTGCAGTGTGGTGATACGGTTAGTGTAGTGTGCCGTAGTGTGAACATTTTTATTTTATTTATTCAGAATGAAATATGTAAGTAGGTATATAATATAGAATATAATATACAGTAGGTCAATAATATATAAGATTTGTATACTAATTTACGGTTCCTAAAACTACCTGTGCTAGTTGTAGGAGTTTCGGCAGTTTTTCGTAAAAAATATCCAGGCTGTTCGCAGACAAGATATTCAGCAGATAGATAGCGAGTGACATGGAGGCAAACTTAAGCAGATTGGTCCTACAGTTGGGCACCTCCAGCATGGCGGGGCGGCGGCGCGCGCCCAAGTAGTCGTTGGGCGCGAAGATTCCGAAGATGAAAGGAGGGTAGTTGCGGCTACTGCCTTTATTTCTCGACGATATCTCTATATACTCCAGTCATTTCGTGACCAGGGATGTTGCAATACAGTCGAAACGTCGGGAAAAATAATAAACAAAGTAAACGCGATAAAGACCCGTAAAACTTATAATTACGTTTAACAAAACATATCTGTACACAAATAGTTATCAACAAAACCAATGAATTACATAAATATAAAAAAAAACTATAAAAAAATCAAAGATTTGAGGTCAAAGAAAAAAAAAAAAAAAAATTGTATATATAACTTAAATTTTATGATACTGTTATTATTATAGTAAAACTTTTGTTTCAAGCACTATGTGCACATAGAAAAATAAGAAATGATCATGGTCATTGAATTATCAGTAGCCAAAATTATTATTTTAAAAGAGAGTGTATTTTGCGATTATGCAAAACAAATGTACAAGGCGGGCGTGAATGGGATAGTTGACAGGGCAAGGCCTCGGCGAACGTACTCTGACTAAATTGGAGATTTTCAGCAGAAAGGCCAAGTCGAGAGTACCCCAAATCAACGAATAACCGACGTTTGTATGAAGAATGTGATGAGAATGAATGAAACTAAAGAGGTATGCCAGGATCGATATCCCTCAGGGAAACAGGCGTGACTATATATTTTTCGGTTATGTTCCGCTTTTGCACGTTACAATAAACCCACAGTGGTGACCTAACGAAATCGTGCGTTATTTCATTCTTTTTAAAATAAATTAAATTAATTAATCCTGACCCCACACTAGGATTCCCTGTATAGTGGGTATCATGAAATATGAGTGCCGTGGTACCACAGTAGCCACGGAACAAATTTCTGCAGAATATGCAAACATTTGTCCCGCTGTGTGAATCGAACTCCCACCGCTTGCGTCGCAGCCGGCTTCTTGACTGCTGCACCATCGAGGTCCTCCTATTTAATTCGCAGTTGTCGCTACGTTACATCCTCATGGAAGATAAAACTTACAAATATACTCATACATCCCTAAGCCTTTCAGTAATGATACCCTCAACAAAAATGAAAATGCCTGAGCAAGGCTGAAAAATTGAATTAGCAAGTTGAAGCGGCGACGTAGGTAGGCCAATTATGAAAATGTTTCGTTGTGTTTGCAACGCGAAGAGAATTTTAGATATTAACTCTATTTTTAATCTTTATTATGCCTCTAAATTAAATAATCGATCGTTTGACGACCTCTGTGGCGCAGTGAGTGAAGGCCCGCCTGACACGCAGAATGTTGCGGGTCGATTCCCGCCGCGGGAGAATTTTTTGTAAGATCTACAAGTATTTACTTGTATTTACAAAAAAAATGTATATCAGTCATGTAGTTCCCATAATACAAGTTCTGCTTAGTTTGGGGCTAAATAATGCTGTGTGAAAAATGTCCAGCAATTTTTTTTAATCTATTGAAAAATCAAATACGTGCGTCATAAGTGCTACAATCTTATTAAATAATAATTTTAAAATCTTAATATCTGGATATTATACAGACAATTCAGGAGTTAGTATAGGCAGTTCTTTACTAATTTCTAAATAACTGAATCACGCTCGTAAAGCTCTTCTTTTCTAGAAGCAAACTAAGAAATAACAAAAAAAGAACACGCTCACAACTTTAATCCTCAAAGTCGTCATCAAAGGACATCCTCAAACATCCTAATCATCCTGAGATCATGCACTACTAAAACCAGTTTCAGGACTCTGTCACTAACATTAATTTTAAATCTAATATAACCTCTCTAGACTAATTTACTAGCTTTTGCCCACGGCTTCGCCCGCGTGTTACCCGGATAAAAAGTAGCCTATGTGTTATTCTGATATACGAGTATAAGCTATATTACTGTGAAGTTTCACCAAAATCCGTTTTGTAATTTTTGCGTGAAAGAGGAACAAACATCCTCACAAAATTTCACCTTTATAATATCAGTAGGAGTAGGATAGGAACCCAAGTTTTCTATTGAAAACATTTTC
The DNA here is from genome assembly GCA_958496245.1 of Perizoma flavofasciatum. Lineage (NCBI taxonomy): Eukaryota > Metazoa > Arthropoda > Insecta > Lepidoptera > Geometridae > Perizoma > Perizoma flavofasciatum. Next base: position 9,429,689 of record OY292431.1, read on the forward strand.
ACTAGTAAACTATTGTTTACTAGTGAAAATGTATATTTTTCGAACTACTAAACAATATCGAGAATCAAAGCGGTAGCTCTATAATTTCTCGGAAGCGGGTTCTTTCAAAGTTGCACTTTAAAGTTTTAATTTGAACTGTAACTAGAAACTGTGCTTTGAGTAGTTCTAGAAGGCAGTGGAACTTGAACTAAATAATTTTCTACAAGACAGAGCATAGCTTCAACTAAAGACGGGAACACATTTGTGATACTTCAATATAGGTGCACTAGCCGTGACACACGGCCGTCCTCGGCCCCCGACCCATCGCGTCGCGTCGCCCGCCAGCGCTACTACTTCTCATGCTCGGCTCCTAAGGGTCATAGCCTGATGTTAAAAAGTATATAACCTTCTTCAATAATTGGGTTATCAAATACAAAAAAAACGTTTAGCTTTATATTGTATTTATATTGTATAGATTGCTTCGTGACATTTCACGGAAAAGTCACGGCACTCGCCATATTGTTCTTTTGTCCTCGTGACAATTACTGTCTACACTTGTGATGTTGTCACGCGTATCTGCAATGGTCATGGAGTAATGTGCAGAAAATGGAGACTCACTTTAGCAAGTTGTTTTTGTATAGTCTTTTCATCTGGAGCAGGTTTGGATGGTGCCTGCTTACAAACATACAGACCAACTCTTACAAACAGAAAACGTGCTTGCACTCAACGTTTTTTGAAATATTAGGGCCAGTGAAGTGTGCTGCATATCAATTGAACATGCGAATTTCATTCGTTTGGAATCTTTTGTTACATAAATGTCCACAACACTCAATTTTATTCGTTCACAAAAATTTACTAACATTGCGAGACAAAATACACGTCACAAAGTGATCATGGATGAATGCATTAGTTTTTTGAATGCATTTTGCTGAAAATTTCAGTTTTTGTATTTATATTGCGTTTGTGAAATTAGTAATGGTCTTATTAAGTTAAAGTAAGACGCAGATATTGTCACTAATACAGTAGTGGTGTGACGGTCAGTGGTTATGAAAACTCCTTCCTACATCTCATCTGTCCGACCCTGTAGTGTACATTCATGTGATCTTCAACTGAAATAGTAAAATTATACTTAGTCTGTTAATTTAGGGTAATAATAGACGAATACAAAAATATTTCCAAACAACTGCCAAAGTTAGCAAATAATGTGTTATAACTATATGATAGCACCTAGCTGATTTGACAGTGATATATCGCTGTATCGAAAACTTAGAAAAGTTCGCCCTGCGTGAGTATTGGCAGGTCTATTGTGAAAAATCAATTGCTCTTTGAAGATGTTTTATTATCTGAGAAATATCAGGTATAATATAATAATAATAATGCGGGACATTTTTCACACCGCATCATCTATAATAGCCGCAAAGTAAGCAGAGCTTGTATTATGGAAACTACATGACTGTTTTTTGTAAATACATACCTATTTCTTACATAGAAAATATCCAGACCCAAGACAAATATTTGCATACTATACAAAAATTTGTCCCGCGGCGGGAATTGAAACCGTGGGCTTTCGCCCACTGCGCCGTTGATAAATCTTATCTTACTAATATTATAAACGTGAAAGTTTGTGAGAATGAATGTTTGTTACTCCTTCACGCAAAAACTACTGAACGGATTTTGATGAAACTTTACCGTAATATAGCTTACAGATCAGAATAACACATAGGCTACTTTTTATCCGGGTACTGCGCGGGCGAAGCCGTGGGTAGAAGCTAATAAAAAGTAGCCTATGTGTTACTCTGATATATAAGGCATATATTACTGTAAAGTTTCATCAAAATCCGTTCAGTAGTTTTTGCGTGAGAGAGTAACAAACATCCATCCTCACAAACTTTCGCGTTTGTAATATTAGTAGGATTCATTGTTGACATCAGCTTGTCGTGAGATACACCTCTTCCTGAAATTTTCACCCCGAAAAAGAAACTCCGAGCATAGCTCTTTCCATAGCTCGCTGAGCGACTTTGAACTGGTGGACCAGCCCTATCGTGAGTGTCCACGTCTCAGCTCCGTAGGTCATGACGGGTAGGACGCACTGATTGAAAACTTTCGTTTTCAAGCATTGCGGTATGGATGACGAGAAGACTCTACGTAGTTTTCCAAACGCTGCCCAGCCTAGCTGGATCCTCCTCTTGGCCTCCTTCTCGAAATTGTTTTTACCCAACTGCAGAATCTGCCCAAGGTAAGTATATTCGGAAACAATTTCAAGAAGGTGGCCATGTACAACCACCGGTCTTGGCACAATGTGGCCATTGATCATGACTTTGGTTTTATCCAAATTCATGCCAAGACCGATACATCGGGAGGCTGAAGCTAGGCCGTCCAGCATCCGGTTCAGCTCCTCTAGCGACTCCGCCATTAAGACTATGTCATCAGCGAATCGCAGGTGTGAGATGTAATCGCCATTTATGTTAACCCCCCTACCTTTCCATTTTAGCATCTTAAACATATCTTCCAACGCGCTCGTGAACAGTTTCGGGGATATGACATCACCCTGCCTCACTCCTCTGCGCAATTGAATGGGTGTAGACTGCTGGCCCTGTACTTGGACAATCATAGTGGCGGCCTCATAGAGACATCTCAGCACCTCGATATAACGATAGTCTACTTGGCATCGCTGTAAGGATTCCAGAACAGCCCAGGTTTCGACGGAGTCAAAGGCCACAAAGGCCAGACACAAGGGCTGATTATACTCTTCGGACTTCTGTATAATCTGCCTCACTGTGTGAATGTGGTCTATGGTGTCATATCCTCCGCGGAACCCGGCCTGTTCCGGTGGCTGAAACTTGTCGAGTCTTCTGGCGAGACGATTCGTGACCACTCGTTAGAACAGCTTATAGACGTGGCTCAGGAGTGAGATGGGTCTATAGTTTATAAGGAGGGTTTTATCTCCCTTCTTAAAAAAGAGCACCACCAAACTCCCGCTCCACGCCTTTGGAGTTCTCCCACTGTGAAAGACGGTGTTAAAGAGGTTTTGTAGCTCCTGTATAACAGGGGCTCCTCCTGCTTTCAAAAGCTCTGATGTAATTCCGTCCTCACCGGGGGCTTTTCCATTTTTAAGCTGCCTCAAAGCTAACACAATCTCATCTTGACTGATGTCTGGTAGTTCGTCGGTATAGTTTACGCGATATGTTTTATGTTATTTATATATTTGCTTTCCTTAATATATTATAAATATGGAAATGGGAAAGTTGCAAATACTACTGAGAACGTGTTAGCGATTAGCGTTTCTAAATTAAACTAAAAGTATATTCGATAAAAAGAAAATGATAAAAAGAAAGCTTTTTCTTTAAATTGAGGAAAATGTTAATCCCCTCATCCATCAAAATGACAGTAAAGTAGGTAAACAATCTCTGGCTAACACTTGTTCAGACGGAATAATTATCACGCATTTATTTGGTAACAATACCTATGGAACTAAAGTAAAAACCTTTGCTACATCAATGGTTTTTGTAGCAAAGATATTTTAGTTTTTTGCTAGGTATACATGTTATCGTATAATTTAAAAACCGGCCAAGTGCGTATCGGGCCACGCGCAGTATTGTGTTTCGTAGTTGCCCATAAACTTGTATTTACTACCTTTTTTACAAATTTGACATCTTCATCTAACTTCAGTAGGGGTGGGACGACGATACTTGACTCTAACAAAAATTAGCAATGTAAAGCTTAATATTTCGTAAACGAATCCCAGATCAAAAATGGTTTTCACAAACCTGCAATATTTTTGAACGACCTATCCAAAAACACCTCACATCATGGGATAGACGAGAAAAAAACATCCCTACTTAAAGTGAGAGATAATAAGGGAGATAATGCCTCGGCCTTCCTTTTTCGGCGTATTTAATATGTATATTTGTGCCTAATAACAGCTTTCTACTAAGAGAGTTTAGCTCAGAGACTAAGAGTCTCTCCCTTTCCCCCTTAAAAAAAAAGTGTGTATGTTTAAGTGTAAGTATTTTGGGAACGCTTCTTTCTGGTAGTGATCTGGATCAGTTGAGCTATCTATAGATCGTTTGTAACGGTATTTAGGTGGCTAGCTGTTTCATCTGTATTTTTTGTATATACCTACTTGTAAATAGTTGTATGAATAAATGTACCATGTATTGCAAAAAAAAAAAAATGCCCATTTATTTTTGTATAATTTTGAATCATCACATTAAAATATGTGAATTGACATGCCGATACCTTGTGATCAAGCCTTAGGATTCAGGGAACAAATACGGCTTTAATATGATTAATCTCAAGCCAGTATCGTATATTATCATTAACAGATTCGAAGCCTAAATGGCCCAAACCACATTTAATATATGCACCGTGACCCACAAATGGGAAACATAATTCAATGAGCGAACAATTGAATTTCAGTTGTGGATTATAGATAGGGTCTGGGATTTGAGGGATTAATATGATACTTTGCGGACCCTGCGTAAATCCAATACAACATCAACAACCTTAAAAAGTCCACTGCTGGGCATAGGCTTCCCACAAAGAGTGCCACGACGAATGAACTTGGGCTACCTATATTCATCGGGTTCCCGCAATATTTATCGGTTCATCGGATGAGGGGACTTCGTACACTGCGTCATCCGGTTCGTGGTCGCCATTCAAGAAGTCCCCATTTCTTCCCCAGCAGTTGTTAGTTATGAAAGCTATAATAAATATTAACATGGCTTGCCCATTTCCATTTCAAAATCTTACAAATAAAATAATGCGAAAGTTCCCAATATCCTTAACAGCTGTAACGATTTAAATAAAATATATCAGCCTGAGACGCAAAAGATTATTGTCCCTTTCACCCATACAAACTGTTCATGGTTGTCAAATTTACGTTATAAGTATATCGGCTCACAAATAACACTTAACTTTCCTATTCCTAAAAGAAAAATAATTTGCCATAGATTATAAAAAAAGTAATATTGGTTGAAAAAAGCTGAACAAGACGTATCATCAGAAGCTATGTTAGGGTCCCGAAGTTGCCTCAAAACTCCTAAAGATCATTGATTTTCGTTAGTAGTTCCTATTAAATTTGCTAAACTTTGTTTCATAATTCTAAGACTCAAGGCTAAAAAGTTATAGGGACACACCCAACAGTTAGTTTGAAGCCTTATATTTCCTGAACGGCTTAGAAGAAAAAATATTGCAGGAATCCTCAATGTGAAACCTATTCAAAGAAACGCACGGAGAGAGCAATGAAAAAAAAATAAGTTCTTATAATTCTTATAATTCTTTATTGTACACAGAAATAAAACAGAAATATTAAACAAGATATTAGGTGAGGCATGTACAAAGGCGAAGTTTATTTAATTAAAAAAATAAAATATAAGTAACTTTTTGCGTATGATTGTCGTTTTCGGGTTAGAAAAACACGTCATGGTACAATTGAAAATAAATAAAATATAGGGACGGACATGACGAAAGGGTTCCGTTTCCGCCATTTGGCTTAGGAACCCTAAAAAAGGAATAACACTACCCACAAAGTTCGGCTGTGTGGGTTGTGGAAATTTCAATGAAGCTTATGAACAAGTTACAAGTATCCAGTCAAGTTAATAAACAAGTTAATGGATAGTTGTTAATTTCAAGCTTATTAATAAGTTAACTAATTGTAAATTTCACCCTGGAATTCTATAGAAACTTCCCAAAAGTGGTTATCAGAACATCTTATGCTCACTCACCTGCATAAAATGAAGGTCTATTGAAAACCATTCATTTTGAAACCATCAAGTTCATTAATAACATTTTCAAGTAAACGCTATATCACCATTATTAATTGAAACTTCGAAGTGTCGGGATGAATAGGAAAATCTGAGTCAGTGATATTTTGAGGCTTGTTTTTGTATTGTTTACAAAACGGAACCTTTGAACCTTCGACAAATGACTCAGGGTATAATGAAATGCCGAATGACGGACGATTGACAAAATTTCAAGTAGGCTTACTTAATTGTACTTACTAAGACAAAAGTACTTTTGAAAAGATACTTAAATATATTTTTTTGCGGATTACAAGCCACTGGATACTAACTGTCAGCTCAGAATATATGTACTTCGTTTTCTGTTTTCATCACATTATTATAATTTGCATTGTATGTGCATGTGTATCACCTACCGAATACGATTTTGTTAAGAATATGACGTCGTATTTTGAATTCTTATTTTATAGTGGATTAGGTATTTCATTTTATTTAGGGTTACGAACGTGGTGCAGTGGGCGAAGGCCCACCTGAGACGCAGAAGGTTGCAGGTTCGATTCCTGCCGCGGGACAGATGTTTGTAAGATCAGAAAATATTTGTCTCGGGTCTGAGTGTTTTCTATGTATAATATGTATATATTTACAATAACAAAATGTATATAAGTAGTAAATCATTCATGTAGTTCCCATAATACAAGCTCTGCGTAGGTTGGGGCTAGATGATGGTGTGTGAAAAAAAAATGTATCACGTATCATAAGTACATGAGCAAGAGCGGTGATGGGCTTGCAAGCTGTCACGTGGAATGCTAACTACCTAACTACTATGGAACATCCGGACATGTGCCAAATATAATATTTAGACGTCTCTGTCTACCTCTTACTTAATATCCTTTTACATCTGCGTACTGAGTATGGTTTTAAGTATTTCTTTAAAACGAAAGTGGCAAATAAACATACAGCCCACTTGTGGGTAAGCTTATGCCCCCGTCTCCATCATGGGGATTACATCCCTGACAGAGCTGTCTATGAAAGAAAAGAACAAGTATGTCAAAAAGATGCCTCCAAGATGAAAATATTAAATTACTTATAGACCTATTCCTTTTAACTGGATTTAATTATAATACGTTTATTCATACAACTATTTACAAGTAGATATACCTATACAAAAAATACAGATGAAACAGCTAACCATCTAAAGACCGTTGCAAACGATCTATAGATAGCTCAACTGATTACTCTAACAAATTAGTTAATTTGCCCAGGTTCCGCTGAGTTAATTTGTCAAAGGAATTATTCATGAAACAGAGATGTTAAAATGCAAGATAGTATTTCGGATAGTCCTCTGCCTTTTGTGCAGATACTGAGTACTGGCAGTTTTAGTTTGAAAGTTCCTACTCCTAAGGTGAAAGTTGCATGACGTACTGATTTGTTAATAATGCAAGTTGGTGTTTTGTTATTAAAACCAGTACAGCTTTATTATGTACCCGGTAATCTGGAGTTGCATAATATGCTGTGACAGGATCTCTTCGGCCCAGGATCTGCTCTTTTAAGGCTCAATAAAAAATGATTCTGTGGATCAGGCTAAGAAAGCCTGAACTTTGGTATGTCCAAATGAAAGTTTCCCTGAAAAACCTTTCTTGAAGAGGCTTTGAGACGAATATTTATGCAATAAAAAAGCATCTGCAGTCTTCACTGAAAATACTTTATTATTTCTTAATTAGCCAAAGATTTGACTCAAAAACAATGCTTGCTTTCCCTGTCGAGCAATTATCTTGTTGAGAAGCTGAACACTAAAAACGGTTATTTAACACCATTTGAGTTTCTAGCAAAGAAAAACAGAATGCAGTGAGTGAGGTTTCTGGATGACCTACAAATGTGTGACCTACCCTCACCAAAAATTGTTTGTTTTGTTTTGTGTGAAAAGAAGTTTATCACGGTTTTCTACTGAGTTCGTGGTTTTGTTTCACTCTTTTCTTCTGTACACGACCGACCCTACCTCTATAATTACCTCTCTCTTGCTCAGGGTTTGCTGAAAAAAAAAACGCTTTTTAGGGTTAAGCTCGCTTTTGTACATGTCATTTTATTCTGCCTTTTGTAAGCGTTTATTGGTGTGTACAATAAATAATAAAGAGAAAGGGAAATTTTACCTTTTAAACTCGTGGCCGCGAATTTAAACCTGATAATTAGTAGATACCTTATTGAATTAGATCCTTGGTTAGTGTGTTTTTTTTAGTAAAAGGGTCGCAATATTTATGTCCGTTACTTTAAGTAAATTGTGGTCTTTATTCATATTAATTTTGGCACGTTTTATTGAAAGTATTTTATTTAATCTATTACTTTTTTAAAAGACACCGCTCATTTCCCACTTTGCTTTTAATAAGTTTTTTAAAGCATCACCTAGCCCTAAAGTAAGCAGAGTTTGTGTTATGGGAAATACATGACTGATATACTACTCATATTTTTTTGTAAATACATACTTATTATAAAACACCCTGACCTCAGATAAATATTTTGTAGATAATAGAAATATTTGTCCCGCGGCGGGAATCAAACCCGCAACCTTCTGCGTCTCAGGCGAACCTTGGCCCACTGCGCCACAGAGGTGTATTAAACTTTTACAATTACAATTTTCTTTTTTGCAGCATTTCTCAAACAGAAACATCTCTAGTTATTATTTTCACTTTCTGTGGATTAAATACATTTCGCAAGAAGATAATTCAGAGCAGAAAGAGTAAGCTATAATTATTTTTCTATAAAGAACAACAACATCACCTTTTAGAAGGTACTTACGAAGGTACATCCGGCTAAAATATTGGTATACTTATGTAACGTGGACTTTATTGTGTTTTTTATCCATCTCTATCAAAAAGTTATATCTCTACCGCTCTTTTACATAACTAGCCTCTGCCCACGGCTTCGCTCGTGTGGTACCCGGGTAAAAAGTAGCCTATGTGTTATTCTGATATAAAGGCTATATTACTGTAAAGTTTCATCAAAATCCATCCAGTAGTTTTTGCGTGAAAGAGTAACAAACATCAATCCTCACAAACTTTCGCGTTTATAATATTAGTAAGATAATAGGAATTTAAAAAACATTTTGTTTTCAAATTGGCGTATTAATGTCTAGTCGGAATATCATTGCGATATGTTTAATAAAAAGGCTGCTAATGTTTAACCATTATTGTAAACAGACGAGACGTTAGGTTTTTTTAAGTTTTCATCGTAATAATTTTTGAACTAAAAATGACAAAGCTGCTAGCTGTTGTGTACACTATAAAGGTCATACTTTTAAAGAATAATTAACAATTTATTAACATTTAACAACTGTATAAAATCTATATAAAAATGGATGATCAAAAAAAATGGGTGGCCATTTTTTCCCCCGGCGATATTATTTTTGAGTGCTTGACCATATTGACTTGCATACTTTCCTACACAAGTATGAAGACTGAATGATGATACATTTAGTTCTGATAATTGTGTAGGCAACATAGAATCACTACCCTACAGTATCTAGGCTAGGTATGACATTTTTTCCGTTTTTAGTTATGTTTGTGAATGTTTTACTGGAAATGATGTTATGCACCATAAAGAGTTTATCAATCTTTCTATCCAAGTATTTATAGGTTTATACACAACTCAGTGCATGGAAATGTTTTGACGTCAATTCTCATTTTAGACCTATAATATTTTGGAACAATATACAACAAAAACCTAGAACAATGCAGCACAATTCTGAAATCAAGGCAAAATTAAACTAATAGAGAAAAGACATAAAGGAAATATTAAAACATATATACAAATATACATATAGTCACGCCTGTTTCCCGGAAGGATAGGCAGAGACCAAGGATTTCCACTTGCTACGATCCTGGCATACCTCTTCATTTATCCCCATTAAATTCTTCATACAAGCTCAATATTAAAACAGTTATTAAATAGTTACATCAGCTGAACAAGTACAATACAGTATATAATAATACGTACTGTAAATGGTGTTATGCAAAGTAAATAATTTATTTACATATCTATCCTATCTACTTAATATGTTAATAAATAAATAAAATAAAAATAATTAAAATAAATTATCCAAGTATCTGTAGTTACCTATGTACCTTACCTTACCTCTCATCACTGGTCAGTTTCGAGGAAAGCTTATGCAATCATAAACCGAATATCACCTCCTGAAAATTGGATTTAAGGTAATATATAATATAACATTGAATCTTCCAGGGGACTGAAAAATTTAAACGATCAAATATCGTTTACCGTTTCAATCACATAAGATGACCCTATCATTCTGTGCAGGAAATAATACTTCGCAGAAACGAAACTAGATATAGAACACAACTGCAAGTTCAACATAAGCCCAAAATGGGGTTGTCATAAAAGTTTTGACCACGAGATACACACTTGTTCCCGATAACGGGCATGTGGGTATTTTTGTCGGTGGGTGCGAGCTTTACAGAGTTGCGTTTCTATACGTTACTTATATTCCATCCTCTATGGCCCTATCTAGCTTAACTTGATAGGCAAGGGATTTCGACAGCTTAAAGTAGAGAGGTTTTTCGCTATTTTATTGAAATATTGGCATGAGGTCAGTCTTTTTTATTTCGGATTGATTTCGTTCTAGATTTGGTATCGTTAAATTGTAATAAGTAAGAATTTCGTAGTCCTATTTTATTTGATGATTTGCCATGATGGTAATATCTCTAAAATCTGTCAGTGTCTAAGAAAATGCCACGTTTGACTTAAACATCATTAATCTCGAGAATTTGGTCCCTGTTCAGAAACTACGAAGGTTTGGTTTTGGAATTCTTCTGCTACAGTAGGTATTTATGTAATATTAATTTTGATGGCAGACAGTAATATTTTGTCCAAGGTATTAAGGTTTGATTACGTTATAGCACAATTCCCTATAGAAATACCTTTAGTGAATGTTTTTAATTAAAATGCGCCTGTGAATTTCTGACGTGCCTAAAAATTTACATGACGTTCCCCAAGAGAGCATTTTATAGAAAAGATAGGTACTCACTATGAAAAGTGTTGTGTATGAAAACTGGAATAAAGCAACCAACCGATTGCGGCGTATGCTTTTGCATACGCCGTTCTACGAGTTCTATGAACGCTGCGTAAGCCGGAATGGATTCGCAGGCTGTTATCTCACTATTTGTCATCCTACAATGAAAGGATGCATTGACTGGCTAACAAAAAAATATAATATCAAATTTTCGTTATAACCAAGTTTTTGTTGTGACCAAGCAACCGTGGGCTGGGGTTTTCACTAAAATATTACTTGTTTTATAGTAAATGAAAAAAAAATAGCAAATATTTCCCTATAAAAAAAATGCATTTGGTTGGCAATATGTTACAAAATTTCAAAAAGTAGGATAATCATTTAGAAACACATGCTTTCTAACTAAGATCTTTGTAATAATTATAGTGAATTATTTTCGTCCATTTCTTTATGTAGGTTTAACCGACTTCATTAATTTTATTTATATTCAAGTAATTTTGGTATAAACTGATCATTATATGATAGTGATACCTAAAGTAGTCCTGTCTCGTGTAACGTGATATAATCATAGTGTGCATAATCGCCTATCCAAGCACCGCAATGAATCTGCGGCTTAATTGCATGGTAGGAATAAGTAGGTAGATAGGTTATTTTAAATTATATTATATAAAGCTCGATTACCACTGACTCACTCATTGACATAGTTGTTCTCCCAGATGCAGTAGTGGGAGGGGTGAACTTTTGGTGGGATCGTATAGGAGGTGTTCCAGTGAGTAGAGGAAAAATCCGAAAACCCCACTTTTCCACCCCCTTCATCCCCCCCCAGGAATGAACATTGAAATCTTCCCGACGAGGGTATGTTTTTATACCGGATTCGTAGAGGGGGTGCAAAAGTTGATACAAAATCATCCCCCCTCCCCCACCTTCCCCCCCTTTTTCATCCCCCCTCTTTCGGAATCTCCAAAGTTCCTGAAAATTTTGGCAATTGCTTGATAAGATCGTATAGTGAATGATTAACAGTTGAATAAATTTTCCCCTCCTTCCCCCTTTTCATCCACTTTCACCCCCCCTCGACCCCCATCTCCCTATCCCGACAGAATTGTGGTAGTTTCTCTACGGGACCGTAAAGAGGATAATTGATAAGTAAAAATTTCACCCCCTCATCCCCCCCTTTTTACCCACTTTCATCCCCCCTCTTTCGAGATCTCCGATTTGCGTTAAAATTGTGGTGATTACTCTATGGCATCGTATAGTGAATGATTAACAGTTGAAAAAAAATCCCCCTCATCCCCCCTTTTCACCCATTTTCATCCCCCCTCTTTCTATATCTCCGAAATGCGTAAAAATTGTGGTGATTGCTTTATGGAATCGTATTGAGGATAATTGACAAATAAAAAATTCCCTACCCCCTCCCACCTTTTCACCCACTTTTACCCCCCCTCTACCCCGATCTCTCAAATGCGACAAAATTGTGGTGATTGCTTTATGGGATCCTATAGTGAATGATTAACAGTTGGAAATTTTTTCCCCTCCTACCCCCCTTTTCACCCACTTTAAAACCCCCTCTACCCCGATCTCTCAAATGCGACAAAATTATGGTGATTGCTCTACGGGATCGTATAAAGGATGATAAACAGTATAAAAATTGTTCACCCCTTTCCATCATCCCCCCTCTTTCATCCCCCCTCTTTCGAGATCTCCGAAATGCGTAAAAAAATTTGTGATTGCTTTATGGGATCGTATAGTGAATTATTGACTGTTATATAAGTTATCCCCCTTCCCCCATTTTTCATCCCCCTGCACCCCCTCTTCCCATTGTATCTTCGAAACTTGCATAAGTGGCGGTGATTGCATGGTGAGATCGTATAGAGTTATTACAAGACATAAATAAACCTGCACCCCCCTCTTAAAATCAGCCCCCCCTGCACCCCCTTCCCATTGCATCATCGAAACCTGAAGAAGGGGAGATGATTGCATGGTGGGATCCTATAGAGGTGTTCCACGGCGTTATTAAACCTGCAACCCCTCTTTATATAAGCCCCCCTGCATCCCCCTTCCCATTGTATCTTCGAAACTTGCATAAGTGGCGGTGATTGCATGGTGGGATCGTATAGAGGTGTTCCAAGACATAATTAAACCTGCACCTCCTCTTTTAATTAGCCCCCCTTGCAACCCCCTTCCCATTGCATCATCGAAACCTGAAGAAGGAGCGGTGATTGCATTGTGGGATTGTATAGAAGCGTTCCACTTTGTTATTGAACCTGCAACCCCTCAGGAAAGCAGCACACCCTGCACCCCCTCTCCACCCCACCCCCCAGGACAATGTTTTACTCGAGAGCTGCGTGCAGCTCGCGCACCGAGCAATATAGATGGTTATAGAGGATGCTCCATGACATTATGAAACCTGCACCCCCTCTTGAAATCAGCCCCCCCTGCACCCCCCTTCCCATAGTATCTTCGAAACATGTATAAAAGGTGTTGATTGCATAGTGGGATCGTATAGATGTGTTCCAAGACATTATTAAACCTACACCCCCTCTTGAAATCAGCCCCCCCTGCACCCCCATTCCCATTGTATCTTCGAAACTTGCATAAGGGGCGTTGATTGCATGGTGGGATTATATAGAGGTGTTCCAAGACATTATTAAACCTGCACCCCCCTCCTGAAATTAGCCCCCCCTGCACCCCCCTTCCCATTGTATCTTCGAAACCTGCAAAATGGGCGGTGATTGCGTGGTGAAATCGTATAGGGGTGTTCCACGACATTATTAAACCTGCACCTCCTCTTTTAATTAGCCCCCCTTGCACCCCCCTTCCCATCGTATGTTAAAAACTTGCAAAAGGGGTAGCGATTGCATAGTAGCATCGTATTAAGGGTGATACATGACGTTTTAAAACTTGCAAACCTTTTCAAAAACACCCCCCAGGACCAAACATAAACCGCGAGCTGCGCGCAGCTCGCGCACCGAGCGACCTCTAGTCAATTTATAAAGTCAGATGATTATTATTATTATTATTTTTAATTTATTTTTTATGTATTATTTGACATTCATAATTACGATTTTGCTATTAGTATTAACTCATTTTAAATAAATATTGACTGAACTTGAAGCGCCCTTACAGGGTCCATGTACTCCCCTACAGCTACTTTGATGTAACACCTAAGCTGATGTACATTTGAGCATGAATAAATGAATATGAATATGAATAATTTTTCTAGAACACAAATTGAAATAATTTTACTTGTAATAGGATATTGTACTATGCATAACAAGTATTTGAATTCATCAGACGATATTCTAAGCATGTACCTATACCTACCTACACAATTGATTACCTTTGACATGCCACCACTAATCACCAAACTGCTTGTGTCTGCTAATTTGTAGTTATCTGCTTCATTAGAGAGATTAGTACCTAATAACCTCTAACCATGTTATCTACTAAGAAGATACAAAGTATAGATTTCTGAAGTTACGTTAAGAACTATTTGAAAGTCCCTATACTACTAATGATACCTTTTAACAGAAATAAAAGTAAGTACTTGGCCACAAAATATCTACGACTGAAATCTGAAAGGACTTGCGAGGATTTTGCAAATGTTGAGGAGTCATTGTGTCTGAAATTCGAGTAAAAAACATTTTAGCTTGAAGTATGTTTTCTCTTGAGGAAGGTGTAAAGATGATAAGTTACGAACCCATGGAAAAATATGTGCTTTAGTTTTAATCATCTATTGTTTAAAGTAAAGTATTTTTTTTTATAACTAGCTTCTGCCAACGGCTTCGCCCGCATGGTAACCGGATTAAAAGTAGCGTTCGTAAGAAACGCAAAATTGGTCTCCGAGAAAACCCCTTTTATTTCATGTATATTATTATAGCCTATGTCCACCCTGAAAGTACATTCTAAATATTGGTAAAAAAAATCGGTTGAGTAGTTACCTCTTTATAATATTATACATTAGTGTAGGTTTAGTTAAACATTCTTCAGTGAATTATTACTCGGAACAGGTAAGTGTTTCAGTCACATGCGTGTCCCGAAATTAGTGCTGGTCCTGTCAGTACTGGGTTTATCCTATCATGTCATCTACAGGATTGGGGCAGCATCTAACTATAGACTTGCCGAGGGTGGTTGAGTCTGTTGTCTCTGCAAAGTGCCTTCCTATAAATAGATTGATCTCGTATGGAGTATGAAGAATAGATAGTAGTCTGGTAGAGTGCTTTATTAAATTGATTGACAACTAGCATCGACCTGTTTCCTCCGTCGCGTGTTACTAGAGCGAAGTTGTTTTTGAAATAAAACAAAACCAAAAAACAAACACACTCACTACTGCATTTGTGGATGCATCCTATCCTACTACTATTATAACGCGATTGTGAGGCTGGATGTCTTTCACGCAAAAACTACTGAACGGATTTTGATGAAACTTTATAGTAATATAGTTTACTAGCTTCTGCCCACGGCTTCGCCCGCGTGGTACCCGGATAATAAGTAGCCTATGTGTTATTCTGATGTATCCTACTATACTATCCTACTAATATTATAAACGTGAAAGTTTGTGAGGATGGATGTTTGTTACTCTTTCACGCAAAAACTACTGAACGGATTTTGATGAAACTTTACAGTAATATAGCATAAACATCAAAATAACACATAGGATACTATCCGCGTACCACGGGAAGCCGTAGTTTTATGTTGTTTATTATGTTTTTGTTAGTTGTAATGTAAAATGGTGTAATGCACAATAAAGAGTGTATCTATTTATCTTTTATTATTATTATCTATCTTTTTACCATACTCAGTGCATAAATCTTTGAGGATAATTAGTGAAGTGTAGAGGCTTATCCAAACATTACATTCGGCACATGCCCGCGTTTTGTAAGTAGTTAGCATTCCACGTAACAGGTTGCAAGTCCATCACCGCATATTAGATAATTAACTGGTGCCACAGGCTTTTACATTTTTGGTTCTAGGGCATGCCCGTTTCCTTACGATGTTTTTTATTCATCGTTTTGAATACGTGTTAATGCGCACATAATTTTTTTAGGTTAGTGTACGACCACGATCTCCGAATCGGAAGTCGGGGTAAAGAAAAAATCTTACGAAAATAATATAATTTCAAAAATTTCGCAATTTGTTCGCCTACAAATTAAAACTTTTGATTTTGCCAACAGGTAACAAATTATTGTGTAAAGCCCAAGTTTTACCACATTTTAACAGTTTAAAAACTAAACAAGACAAACTTCCTGAAACAGAAACCTTAGATGTACGAACGAAGTTTAGGACAAAAGTTTCGATTACAAACACTTTATCCTGTGTATTTCCCCATAAGATGTACTTCCTGAAACATTTTTTCATCTGGTATAAGGAGGTACCTTCTCGTAGATTGATTGTGAAATTAGATAACGCTACGCGGTTTCATAGACCGGTTAAAATGGCAACTTTGACAACCACTTTGATCACCATTTCTCTTTGATCACCACCGCCACTGCGTCAGTTTGACCGGTACCTTACTGTCTCGTAGTACATTGAGAACAAAATTGCTGTGGGGATACCGTATAGGTACTTGTCTTATTACTAATACGTATAACAAAGTCCTTTCTAGGACAATTTCTTTTCATTTTCTCACACGTGTTGAAATAAAATTAAACAACCTACATTAGTTTAAACGAATTTAAATAACCATTTTGATTGCTGGTGAGTCCCGCAGTGGAGCTGTCTGTAAAAAAGCTTACATAATACATTATTCAAATAGATAACACAAGACTATACCCATCTTCCTAACTAAATAGTAGAATTTTAAAATTTTGAAAAAAATAATTCGTGTCAGTATTGAATTGGTACTTTTGGTTGCACCTGCCGGCCAGTGATTTTGTAAGCAGTGGACCAAAAGAGTATAAATTTAGGTACTTCTGAAATATTCACGGAACTGTTAACTAGCGGTAATAATCTGAGTTCTTTCAATTTTAAAAGTGATTCACCTCTTTCAAAAACGAGAACAACACTAGCTTCCCTTTGAGATGCTTTGGTACCGCAAATTCATCCGTTCGATTGATTTCTCAAAAGAATAATTAATTACTTAAACTGATTGATGAAACTAAGTTATTTTCGAACCTTAAATTAATAAAGTTTTTCACGGAACATCTTCGTTTGGAACACAATTGAATGGGTGTTTCCAAATTGGCTAGCATGAGAATAACTAGGTTCGTATCTCATGTTATGTATACCAACGTATCTGTGACATTAAAATTTTCGACAAATTCATCAGAATATCGGAAACGGTTATGAAAATGTCAACCGCTAAGGATGACTGTGATGGGATGCTAAGGACGTAGAAAATGCTGTATAGCATTAAGTCCTCCGTTTGTACAAATTTAGTGTGCAATAAAGCATGAAATAAATAAATAAATATAGCATGATACACTCCAATGCAGGACGTCAATGCAATCAACATTTCCACACAAAATCGGTAGGCTGCGCTGATAATGAAAACATACATGCTCGTCCAATTATATCATCGTCTCCAAACATACAGGAATAGACAGGCGAAGCCCTAATCCCTTGCTAATCGTATAGCAATGCCCACATAGAATCGCATTACCTCGTGCACACAATGAAAATTCTCAAATAAGTAGGTCTTTACGTGACTATTTCTTCCGATATCGCGTTTATTTTTAGCCTGAACTTTGTTTGTTATCATTGTATTTTTATATATACCATGGCGGATAAAAGTTTACTTGCCGCTTTTATTTTCATAATCTCTCCTTTTTTTCTGAGCAACTTTCTCATTAAGTATTTTATAACATTTTTAAATTTTGAATGCATTTATTTGTTTATTTATTATAGAGGTCTTCAGATTGAATGAACATGCTACCCTCGAAAAACGGTTAAATTTGTAACTTAGGGAACCGATACACGACGTTAATAGACAGGCACTTAACTGAGGGCGGGATTAAATTACAATCTTTTTCAAATCCATTCCAACATAGAATAATGAAACTTTGACAGTTGTTCTCAAACGAGACGTCATCCGTAACCTTACAACTGCAATCGGAGCCCACCTATGGTGTCGAAGTGTGTCATTAAAAATCTAGCTTCGTCGATGCTGTGTGATCCCTGTCAGACAACGTAGTGATTGCATAATATATGGTGAAGAAAGGACAGACAATACAATGAGGGGTTTTCACGGCCACTTTGAATCAAGCTTTCAATAATAAAAACAGATGGCGTTCCTCTCAGAAGTCATCTGTCGCCCCAGTTGGAACTACCCTCTTTCATATCTTGAATGAAAAGCCATCATTGAGCTGGAAGTAGAACACGGTTTAAAGATAGTATGATAATATCTGTGCCGATATCGACGTTATTGTCAACCATTTGTGTTGCTGGCAAGTCGCCAAAGATCAGTACAATGACCAGAAGGTACTGAAGGTACTGAGGTAAATACTGAATGTATGCCTGAAAAAGATTTTGTAACAGAACCAGAGTATTGAAAGGATCAGTAGAAGTAGTAGAGCTCATTATGAAAGAAGTACTACCACCATACCTATTTCTGCCGCCAGTCAGTCATGCTCGTATTTCTGTGTTCCTGTTTGAAGGATAAGGGTGCCGGTGAAATTACAGACACATGAGACTTTTCATCTCAGTTATGTCTCAGGGTCGACATTGCGCAGTTATACCTCTGCTGTTGGAAGCGTGGGCCGTAAGCTTGTTTGTCATTCTAGTGATTAAAAAACCGTGCGTTAGAGGCAGCCGTAGTTTATATTGTAATTACTAGCTGACGTAATTATAATGATAACTTAATGGTCGCGGTAATGTAAGCATCCGTCGGAATCCGCGGAGCGGCAGCGCATCCGGTCCTTCCGGAAGTTAGCTTGAAAGAGCCCGTAGTCATGATAAATACTTAATTTAATTAAAAAATTATCTTTCAAGAAAGTTAAAAAGATAAACAACTGGGAAGAAATAAAACAGTTTTTAAAAGTCAGTCATAAAAGTAACTTTCTCAATTATCGATATCAAAAGAAAGAATCAAAAAGTAATGATTAGATATATTTACCTAAATGAAAACACTTTATTATTATTTTACTTACAGAATTACTTACTGCACCTACATACCTACCTATTATACCTACATACTATCATTAACTTTATACTGCCTGAGTTCAGATTTTTTAGACAAAAAGTCTAAAACAATCATTTTTTAAACAATGTATCTTTAACTGTACCTAACCTTAAGTTGGTAGGAATAATAAATACAATAAAAAAAAAACAAATAAACACGCTTGCGACTGTATACCAATGATGGAATTCCTCAGATCCATACTCACTACACAAATCCGTGAGGATATCAAGGTAGTAGTGAGATAGATAGATAAAAGTTTTCGAACCTGGTCGGTTCATATGGGATGAGTCCGAACCTGGTCGGTTCGGATGGAATGAGTCCGCACCTGGTCGGTTTAGACCCACAACCTTCGGATCAGAAGTCAGGGTACAGCCCACAAGACCAACACGGCTATTAAAAGTCACATTATTATAACTGTAAGGAATAAGTTTGAACAAAATTCTCGTCTCACGCGACTTTTACACCAATAAAACGACTTTCAAAAACAGCAAAGGAACGTAAGCATTATGTAAGCTACCAATTTCGTTGTGCTATTTTATTTACCCTATTTACATACTCGTATATATGTTGTGTTTTCGTTTAACGCCTGTGTAACAAATGACTATGATTTTTTTGGAAAAACCAAAACTCATTGTCAGAGTTCAGAACGAAAAATAATAAATAAATTACATCCAATTTCCGTTCATCATAAGAATAAAAATAAGTTATGATTTTTTTTGCGGTCGAAAAGCTGTCTTTTGCATTATGCATAATTTCAAAATTTTAATCCAATATATAGAATTTATATCATTAATCCATTTATTTAAGATTATGAATCCATAAAAATAAATAAAATTACTTAAACACACACAAAAATTACTACAGATAAATGAAACTGGTATATAACAGAAAATTTAACTTTAACATAAATAATATTAAACTAGGAATAAAAAATAAAGTTCAGTTCAAAGGTTACGCGAAAAGCTGCCGACAATTACATAAAATTAACATAACAATACTGAGCCTCTCACGATTTACATCCATTACTAATGACGCGGGCTAGAATTAGATTATAATTAATCCAGTGGCTCTATGTACCTCCTACATAGAAGGAATGTAGTTTTTAGTTTATGATATAGTCTTCTTTATATGGACAACATTATACTTTTATTTGTGTTCTACCTCTAATATCGTGTAATATAATGTCTGAAATAAAAATTATTGAATTGAATAATTTAACTACTATTATAAACGTGAAAGTTTCTGAGAATGTATGTTTGTTACTCTTTCACGCAAAAACTACTGAACGTATTTTGATGAAACTTTACGGTAATATAGCTTATACATCAGAATAACATATAGGCTAATTTAATTTTAGATATTTGCTCCGGGTCTGGGCTATGTGGTACCACGGTACAAAAGTCAAAGTCAAAGTTAAAATTCATTTATTCAATAAAATCATAAGGATCACTTTGAAACGTCGGTTTTTTTCTACTATCTGTTCCTTCGCGACCAAGCCAGGAAAGAAAGGCAAGAACAACAAGGCAACAAGGCGGGTTATTCTTTTTATTTATCCTTTTACAAAAACAATAGGTTCGAGTTAGAGCATTTTCAATCCCAAGAGTTTTTTTCATCTAAATAATCAGATATTTTATAGTAAGTATGCCTTTTTATAAAGTTTTAAACACATGTCAAACAAATTTAAAAACGTAATTAAACAAACGTTTTTAAATTTGTTCATTGATAATTTTTGTATATCTCTTGGGAGTTTGTTATAAAAGCGTACACCGTGCCCTTTCAACGAATTACTAACTTTGTGGAGGCTACAAGTGGCAACAGCGAGTTTATCTTTATTTCTAGTATTAACATTGTGATTATCACTTTACACATATCGCTTAACACATAGTTCTTGTCATCCACGACACAGGGAATTGTGAGGACTATAAATGTATCTATTGGATGTTTACTTTTTTTAACGAAAGAGGTTTCAAATGAGGAAATCATTGTTGTACAAACCAGTTTTTTAAGCCCCCGATATTTAATTCTCTATTTAAGCGCTCCTAGTAACTTGTGCCAATTAAACCTATCTAACCTAACCATCCTTGAACTCATACAAATCGATTGCAAAAAACTGTATTCAATCGTATAAGTGATTTTGGAGATAGATAGTTACAGACCAACAATAAAACAAACGTCAAACGCATATAAGCGCTCCAGGCATGCGTCACTAGAATAAAAACTAAAAAAAGGGATGATACTCGTATTTCTGGTTGGTGAATCAATTATCTGATCTTCAAATATTTGCGTCAGAATTCAAATTTTTGGATTTTAAAGTTAGTAAGGGATTGGATCTTATTAAACAGGCAAGTCGTTAGACACCGTGAAGTCCATTTCGACTCTTAAACCCGTCAAGGAAAATTAACATCAAAGCCGAGAGAGAGCTAAAACCGAAAGCAGAAAACGATTACTTATACAAGGACCATTCGCTCGAATGAATACGTTGAACGAATAATGATGTATTAAAAGCTTACTGATTCAGTATACCTAGGTAAGTGAGCAGGGGTTAGACAAATACATCACGCTTAGTTTTCCTTTTACGCTAACGCAAATTCGTCAAGGTAAAACTTGGCAGCAGTCATGTGATATTTCCACAGTTAATGTCATTTCCATACAATTCAATCTATCAGCAGACGTTAACGCCAACAGAAAGTGGTATTTGTCTAGACACCCAGGCCCCTTAGACAGCAACCATGGAAATTACAAGAGCTTTTGAGATGTCACGTGACTGCTGATAAGTTTTTGCTTGACACATTTGCATTAGCGTAAAGGGAAAACGAAGTGTGAGGTATTTGTCTATACACCCTAGTACGTCAATCCTCGCGTTAATGAAAACGTGCCGGAAATTGGAAGGAATGTGGGTGTTTTCGATTTAAAATGATACTTTCCTTATAATAAGGTTGTTGCTTTCTATTCTGAAATCGTCTAGTAAATTATGAGGAATAATAGGTACTCGTAATGCTTTACACTAATACATAGTTTGAAAAACAGAAATGTACAATTATTAAAAGATACAAATTACTTTGCATATGAACCTTTGTAGAGCCAATTCATTGACCAACAGACACCATACATACATAGTAATGACTAGGATTCTCTGTATTATGGATATCAGGTACTACGAGAAGCATATAGTAATGTAACACTAAACAGTGGCACATATTTTCAAATGGTTTTTAGAGTATGCCCGTTACCTCACGATGTTTTATTTGCAAAAATTAAGTTATCACCAAGGGAGTTGCACACTCTGTTGCCGTAATTTAAGTCACAGAAAAGGTGCTTGAGTAATTAGAAGACGGTAATTAATTATTATATTACAGAGACTTATCTAAACAAAGATAATTTTGGGCGACATTTTATGTAGGTACGTATAAATATACGACTTAATACTAATTTTGTTAGGGCTGTCGCAATTGTTTAAAAATTGTCAATTTGTGTCGAATGTAATATCAAAAGCTTAATGAATATCTAAGTAATGGATAAAATGGCGACCTCGGTGGCGCGGCGGGCGAGTAGCCAAGCGACGCAAGAAGTGCGGTTTCTATTCCCGCTGCAGGATAGTTAGTTCTACAGTTATTCCAGAACCAACACTATTTACATTCCAAATGTTATCAAAATCAGTTTAGTGGTAACAAACATTCACAGACACAAACTTTTGCATTTACATTTTATGATTATAATTATGATATATGTTTGTTTTTGATATACCTATGTTTTCCTACAGCCTCCAACAATATTTTAAGAATTTAGAATTAAGAGTGCTAAATTTGTTTGTTATTAAAATAAAGTAGGCTTTTCATATTGTAAAAACGGGAATTTTCACGTACCGCACTATCGGTGAAGGCACCGACTAAGTTTCGACTCATTCCAAGTTCTATCACTACTAGTGCTCGACGCGACGCGGAGGGAGAACGTTGCGAACACCCACCCTGATGAAGACTCTCGGAATGAGTTGAAACTTAGTCGGTGCCTTCATCGATAGTGCAGTACGTGAAAATTCCCGTTTTTACAATATGAATAGTCAAGTTCACGATAGTTTTCGGAATAAAAAAGTAGGCTTTATAAACATTAATTTAAACTAAGCAGGTAGATACGATAAAAATATTTTTAAGAAGCTGCGGTAAAAGCATATAATTTCCAAATACCTATCTTTATGTGATTGTCGAAAATAACCTAAAAACTAGCGTGTGTCACCCCTAACTATTGTTACCGCTAATGAACCATAAAGGAGGTATGACAGTTTCCACGTACCTTATTTCTTTACGTAAAAACCAGCAAGCTACCTAACTATCTGTGGTCTAAGAGTAATCTATACAGGGTGTACAAAATATGCAAGACTTGGTAAAGCATGACCAAAGGCGGATACAAAAAAATAATTAATTTGACAGCGTGGATAGAAAATAATAAAGTTGTATGCAATATTAATTTTGTTTAAAATAAAATTAATATTATTATTATCTTATTTTAAACTGTCATTAACGCATCACCTAGGCACAAGAAAACGATTGGATTAGTGAAAGTGAAAGTGAAAGTGAGAACCATAGTATTTCCATAGTATTACAAGAATCACGTGGATCCGTCTCTTTTACACCGATTCTTCGAGCCTGAAGTACCAAAAGAAACGGCATTTTAAAAAGTCGTATCATTTTGGGGCTATTCCACTTATCTCCACCATCCATCCATTAATGGCAATAGCTTTCCGCTCATTTCTATTGACTTTATTGTCTGTCTCTTAATTATATGAGTTTTGCCAGAACTACAAAGAAGATCATAGTTCCGCCGCAAAAGGTTCCTTCTGGGAGTTAAATATTTAGACATCTAGTTTCCGGCGTCTTTTTTCTGTACACCCGGTAAAGTTCCACGGGTTAGTTTTAGAGTAGTGCTCGTAAAGTAAGTGAGGGAGTGCTCCTTTATGTTGCACTATGTTAGAGATTACACAGGCTAAGTGATCTGTCAGGGTTAGGTAGTAGTGTTGATAATTTTCTCCGAGTTGTTAATTTCAAAGTTGTTACAGTTGGGGACCGCTCTTACAATAATTCCGACGTGTATTCCATCGCCTCTTTAAACCTATCTAAGGACCAACCTTACACCCTCATAGAAGGACAATAGAACCGCGCCTGTAGCAACAAATTTCAAAGCAAAAAAATGTAATTTCTCGCGTTTTAGCAGAATTCGAGTACGTCATTTTGTTTAAAGGTTTAATGAGGAACATTCCTATAACTGGGATAATTATTATAGAGGGTGTTTTTGGGTATACCGTCTAGGCGACGAGCATTCATATAGTTATGATAGAACTTCAATTAAGATAAGTTTGTTTAATCTAATAACATTATAATTGCTCCTCATATCAAAAATGTAATCGATTACAAAAAAGATTTCAATTGAATAAGCCATTTCGGAGCGGTGACAGATGAAATACAACTTATACGAGCTCCCATACGTTGCGCGAAAAAACGGTGAGAGGAGTAACAAGAATTTTCTGAAAAATTCAAGTGGTTCCATATATTATTATTATTATTTCACTCATTTGATATCTCAGGTCTGTGCCGGGATCTGTGAGAGAGATTAGCGAGGCCTGAACGAACGCTACGAGAAATTTTTGTTGTATCAACACCTACCAACAAAAAGATCGACTGTTACACAGTCAAAACGTTGGGAAAATAATGAAAAGATAAACTCGTTAAAGATCCATATGAAACTTAAAATATATGTTTACTATTCGCAAAAGTTTGAAAAATTCAAATGAAAACCACTCGGATTGTAAGCAAACTCTATCTATTATTTATCTTAATCAAAGAAGTTTCCTCTTGCCCCCAGCAATGAACATCTCAATGCAGCTTTTCCTGGTGCTGGCGGCATGCCTCTGCCTATCTGATGGTGCACCGGACGGAAGGTTGGTGCGGAAACAGCAGCGCCCGACGCGCGGCTTTAAGAACGTCGAGATGATGACTGCGAGGGGCTTCGGCAAGCGCGACCGGCCGCACACCAGGGCTGAGCGTGAGTACAGGCTTCATTTTTTCATTTTTATTGAAAAACTAGCTGACCCGAGAGACGTTGTTCTGACCTTGATTGAATGTGAGAGATACGAAACGTCAATTCGACAAACATAGAGAAAGTAACCACTAAGTTAGACAACCACAATCAGTTTTTATGGGAGAAAAAAAAATACATATTCCGGTTTGTTTTGTCAATTTTTTCTTTCTATTAAGACCTAATTCTTTCGAATAAGATCTTAATAAAAAGAAAAAAATTATAAAATTTGATTTGAATTTAACGGACATTTAAAACTAAAATAGCCAATTCGATGCAGCCGTTGCCAAGTTCTGCATTTACTAATAAACAGCATTTCATTTTTATTTTTATAGATGATCACTAATTTCGTGTCCAGCTCGATTCATAGCCGAATTGGTTAGAGGCGAAGATACATAAATAGTCTCGCTGGATTGGTATTTTTGGGATACCGTTTTTTTTCATCTGCCTGGGGATAGACAAATACCACTTTCTGTTGACGCCTGTGTAAAGATTAAATTGTATGTAAATGAGATTAGCTGTGAAAATTTCACGTGACTGCTTCCAAGTTTTACCTTGACAAATTTGTGCTAGCGTGAAAGGAAAACTAAGAGATATTTGTAGACACACAGGTATTTAAAATCCGAAATAGCGATGCGTCGGTAGGTACAGCGTAGACTCTGACCTCGTAATAAAAAACTTCTCATAAAGTCTGATAAAAAAAGGAAAAAAACGCTTTTTACAATTTACGCGCGTAGAATAGATAGATATAATCATTTATTCAAACCACCACTAAAAAATAAAAAATAAAAAGAGAACTAAAGTAGAAAATATAATACAGAAGTTCTTTCAAGGCAACGCAATACCGTCCGTATTCCGGCTTTTTAAATAACAGGATATGTTTTGATTATGACAAAACATTTTGTAAGTCTTGATATGATTCAGTGGAATAGTAGAGCCTATGAAAGAATAAAATTAGTCTTTGCACTTTTTATTGTATCAAAATTAGTTTTATTTATTGCGAGCAAATAGGTGTATCAATACCAATCACTAACAAAAGAGGTTGCTAAGTATTTTGTGTAACAAGAAATGCCCTCGCGTAGAAAAAGAAAAACGTCAAAAGAATTTTCACTCTAAAAGTTTTTAATGCCTGTGGTGTCAATAACGGCTAGCATTTGTTTTTTTTTGTCACATTCCCATTTAGTCATATGACCTAAAATTATATTTTCTTGCAACCTTTTTGTTCTATGCGGTTGGTATACATTTACATTGGAATGGACGCACTGCACGCACAGTATGAATCGGATTCTTGTGTTCTGAATAGTGTGGATTTTTTTTCTTAAATAATTCTACCTTATTGCTATCCGCAACGTACGACACGGCATTTTCGTACATACATTAGGTACATCAATTTGTTCTGCCATGCGTGCGTTTCGTCCGTTGCCGATCAGGCTTGTAGTGGAATTTTGTTTAAATTATTCATAGAGAAAATTATAACTATTTCTCCACAGGTTTTACAGGTTTTTTCTACAGGTTCTTGAAACTTTTCGATCAGGTGCTCTATCAAAAAATGCAATTACTTAAAACTAAAGATTCATGTATTGATTCGGTATAAGGGTTATGTAATTAGATATTTAAAACGTTTAAATGAAATAGTAAAAAATGGGATTACGGTCGATTCTGTTGTTTGATTATAAACTTCTCGCTCCGTAGAGTGTAGAATAAGTGTTTTATGCTGAGGACAAAAGATAGGTACGTATATCTACTACTATAGATCTAATTGATCTAACCCTTGGACCGGATAGCCTTCATCGGTCAACTCTCTACTAAATTGCCTAATAGCCTCCAGCCTATGCTGCTAATACATTCGATTGAGCTGGAATAGACAATTAGGTAGCAGAAATGTACTAACGTAAGGGGGTAATGTCAGTGTCCTATGATGTTTTGAGACGAAACACTTTTGACTAGATATGTAAAATGGTGTATAGTATGGAAGGAAATAAATGAGTATTTTTGACAAAACAATTGTACAAAAAATATTTTTTTTATTTTTATTATTTCTTCCAATGTTATGGAAGGGAAAGTACCTCTATTTCGACCAACTTACACAATACCGAATTGCCGGTAAAAGTGTATCGTAGAGGTGAAATGTTATCTGCCGTGAATTTATTCGACGTGCCACATTAAACCATTTGGAGCCTAATAGCCCGCATAATTTGTTATGAATATATTCTCGTTACATACCTTTTCATTCCATTTTATTCCTTTTTATATTCTAATACGGAATTTGCAGGGAGAGTTTTGGAAGTTTAGAAAATTGCTATTCTTAAAGTGTTAAAGATTGTGTGTGAAGAAGTGTTTTTTTTTGTTGTAATTTATTAACAGTTAAACTTCTATTATTAGGACATTCTAAAATCTTAATAATTTTCCTTAAGTTTGAGTCTAAGTGCACTTTAAAAATCAAAATTACCAGAGGACAAATTAAATTTTTTGTATATTAGCAAACGAATAAACTTAATTTATAATTACCATTATGTAGTGATAGTGACAGAGTAGACGACAACTATCTACGCTTTAGCACCGATAGTTTGCAGATCTCATAAACCCATTTCAAGACTTAGAAATTAATACAAAAAACTAACATACTCACGAATATAATAGTTGGTATGGAAACAAAATTACATTCAAACTTATTTCAAAGGTGACGTAGAACATGCATCAGTGGAGGAACGCGTCCATCGCAGCTCACCAACCTTTAAAAGTCCCACTATTAGTATTGCCCGGGATTTTGGTAAAAGAGCACAAGAGTTGGAAAATGAAGGTATAACGCGTGATCGGAATACGACTGTGTTTGAACAGAGTCTGAGCTTACTATCGAATGAAAAGAGCCTTGGGTTACTGAAAGGCTGCTTTGTAGGTTTTGCGAATCTTGTTAACGTGAATAAGCTCGTGTTGAACCATAGAGGGGATCCGATAGACCGAGAGCCTGACTGCCTTGAAAGCCAACGTCATTATCAGTAACAAAAACACAAATATGTCAAAATAAATTGGTTAAACGTTTTTGTGTGCGGATAAAGATAAAAGGCAGTTTTCTTTAAGACAGGTGGGATTTTAAATGCCTTTTATGACGCGAGACTATAAGAGATAATCTTTATTTTGCCGTGCCAAAGAGTTCTTGTGGCAAAGTAAAAGAATCAAATTAAATCATGAGATTTAAGGATTTTCTTTAAATTTATTGTCAAAGCATGGTTACTAATTAGGCAACTTGCAAGAATTTTCACGAAACACCACGACATTTTGGGAACTGTAGGTGCATGTATCTGTAAAACCTTATTTACGGATGACGTAGGTTTCAATACAGCTATCTCTCACCTCAAAATAAACTTTAAACCTTTTAAATGCAACGTTATTTGTTTAAGTAATGTATTATATGGGAATTTCATGTAGGATTCCCTCTAAGGTTCAAGTAAACAGTGAGACAAACCCTGTTCTGCTACAGTGAAATTTGAAATGTTACCTCGCAGGCTGCGGAAGTCTACGTGTTCGTCGTTTGGCTATTGTATTAGTGAATTCAATTGAGGACAAAACGTTATGTGTAGAATTTCACCATTGACTCTTGTAACCGATTTTACTCAGTTTAAGCTTAGGCCGATCTTTCTATTTACGTATTATTTTGACATAGAAGGAGAGCGATATGTTATTTTATCCTTGATTTTGAATATGTTTTAAAACCATTAATGGCTAGTTGAAGAAGCTAGTCAAAGTGGTAAACAGCATAAAAAAGTACGTTTTGGTCTCAATAGCGAGTAATGAACATTTTGTCAGGTATATATATGGGTACAATAACTTATTTTACATAACAGACACATCACCGCGCAAAATATTCACACCTAAGAACAGCTTGATGGTAGCATATGACTTTGGCAAAAGGAGTGGTTACGACAACTCTGATGAAGGTAAAGGGGTAGATAACTTACTTCAAGAGCTAAAAATTTAACGTGTCATGTGCGCTTAATCCAATGCTTCACATGTAGACCTTCATTTAATATTCGATCGTGGTAGTTCGATAAATATGCTGTTGTAAACATTAAGAAACGAGGAAAAATTAAAAAATATTGTCTTGTGAGCTTTTAATTTTAAAACGCTTCTTTAGATGATTTTGGCATTCACAGAGGAGGAAATAAGAGTGACCAGAGGAACTTTCAGACCGCGTGGCAAGGTTCTTATAGCGCGGGGATACGGAAAACGCTTTGACGAAGGAGGTATCAAGTTACTGAATTGCCAATTACAAAACCACAGGCACTTTATTCGAAAATTCCCAAAGCATTGGAATTTTGATAATTTAAAAACGCCTCAGATATTGGCGTTCGCTAATCCAAAAACACTCGAGATTCAGTGGCAAACTAGCATTTTATCTATTAATTAAAACAAGTGTCGTCGTATTGACGAAACCCCCGAGGATCGGATGTGACATATTATTGGGCTTGCTAAACATGCAATTTGCTTATTAAAACATGCAAACACGAACTGAACCTATACACTAGTACATAATTCACAGAACAAATTTTTGTAAACATATCTGTTGGTACTACAACGGGGTCAAAGTTATAGCATCAATGGGGCGCAAAGTCGATTAATTATCAAAAAAACTATATTTACTTAGCTTCTTCTTCTTGCCCTTGTCCCACATTACAAGGGGTCGGCTAAGTAAGTTTAATTAGCATTGAGTTATTTCGAATAACCTTTTTTTCTTTTTTTTTTGTTGTCAGTACTAACTGCCTGGCCAGACAGACGTTTGTTTTTAAATTATGGCATGTTTTTATAGGATGTTCCGTCTCTAGCCTTATCACCATGGCTTTCAATGTACCTTGCCCTTTCGAATAGTAGCTTCAATAATATTAATTGTACCTCAGTATATCCCAAGAAAACAAGTTATTTTGTTTTCTGAGAACAAAAGTATTATAACAAATGTTTTTCCAAGAGTTCTTTGTGGCCGAGCTGAAACATACACGATGCACCGCGGCCATAACGGAGATATATTCCTCGATGACGACCTCGGCGCGTTGGTCGAGTAGCAAGCTTAGACGCAAGAGGTGTGGGTTCGATTCCCGATGCGGGACAAATGTTTGTATGTCCTGCAGATATTTGTTCCGGGTCTGGGTGTTGTGATACCACGGTACTCGTAGTACCTGGTACTCACGATACAGAGAATCCTAGTGTTGAGTCAGGACTATGTATATGTCGGTTGGGGTGCTTATTTTATTTATTTATTTTCTTTTATAAAGGTACAATGTTTAAGATATTTTTTTTAAATTTAATAGTTCAATTACGAACAATTAAAGATCATTTATTTATGATAAGCCATGGTGGCCATAACAAAAGGGAGTCTGAAAATATGCGTCTCTAGAGGTGAAATGGTAATGTGGTTACCATTCGTTACTTGCCATTGGTGATATTTCCTATTTTTCCGGGCATTATATCTAGTCTTACAAGATATAAAATAATAAGTACATACTTGTCATAGCTTATTCCTTACGTTTTTAGGTTACATAAACGAATAACTTGTTTTCTGTTTTTCCCATAAAAAGAACCTCATTGACGCTATAATATCCCAACATCCGGTACACTCAGATACTGAATTGTTGAGTCCTTGTAAGAACGGGCGACGACAATAGGTGTTAGCAAGAAAGGTGATGAATGTAAGGGTCGAACCTCACACATCAGTGCAGCTCCTAATTAAATTACCACGAGGAGAAGCATTTTAGCTTTCCGTGACAATAATTTTTATGGAGCTGTTTCACTGGCATCGAGTCATTAGAGTGAGTAAGGTAAGAAGCCATGCGCTTAATCGGTAAGTAATTTGTACTAACCAATTAAACACATGGCTTCGGTAATGCTTTGGCAAACAATGATGATTTTTTAAGGAGTTTGATTCTCATTTTTCTTTTTTCACTATTCATTTCAACTAAAAACGTAGGTTCTATATAAAAATGTATGTTTTATTAAAAAAGCTTTATATGAAACTAGCTTCGTCCGCGTGGTACCCGGATAAAAAGTAGCATAGGTATTATTCTGATGTATAAACTATATTACTGTAACGTTTTATCAAAATCCGTTCAGTAGTTTTTGCGTGTAAGAGTAACAAACATCCATCCTCACAAACTTTCGCGTTTATAATATTACTAGCTTCCGCCCACGAGGTTCCCGGATAAAAAATAGCCTATGTGTTATACTGATGTATAAGCAATATTACTGTAGTCTCATAAAAATCCGTTCAGTAGTTTTTGCGTGAAAGAGTAACAAACATCCATCCTCGCAAACTTTCGCGTATAAACGCGAAAAAAAATTATTACATTTTTTTTTTTATTATATTTTTTTTTATTATAAAATTTATTATAAAATAGTACTTCTATTTTATTTTTATTATAAAATAGTAGTAGGATAGTAGGATGAAAATCAATGTACAGGAAAAAGGTATGCGCTAAATAGGAACATGAAGGATTGCTAGGTGAAGTTCGACCTTTATGCTTATAAAAAAGAATAAAAAAGAATACAATATTGTCTTCTAACCCAGTCGCAAGCTTTCATTGTTAAGGTGAGTTGAGTATTACTCTCAACCATCATTGCTTTACGTGAATGTTTTGTGAGTAATTGGAGTTAAGATTTATTATTATAAGATTTAAGAATTATACGACGGAGAGGATAAAAATACTTCGCTTCTGATCGGTGCTGTTGCAACAATATTTTGGTAAGGCCTGGAGTATGTCAGAAAAATATTGCTTTCCTTTGTGGACGTGTTTGTGAAAATTTGCACAAAGCAAAATTGGTGCTTTGTTAAGTAAAAAACAGCCAATATTAATATGTTAGTTCGTAAGGTATTATTATGATCAAACTGTTGGAATATGCCAAACTAATCTTGATTTCTGATCTTTTTATTTATTTGAGTTAGTTACTTATACTCAAATAAATAATAATGTTATATTACTGCATGCCATAAAACGACCTTACAAATTCGGGAATGCTCTAGTGTTAAGCGTATTTTGTTCAAATATAATTGTATTTTGTCGATATTGTTACCAAAATTGAGCTTTGACGATGGTTTTAAAGATAGCGTTTCGAAATGAGTTCTTTCAAAAATAAATAATTAATAGATTTTTAATAAATAAGCTTTAAGCATAACAGTGTCGACAAACTAGGTGAGTAGCAATGTCTGTCTTCTATGTAAAATATTATATCACCAAGATGGATTTAAAAGTGTTGTATTTATTTTCAGTAGTTGACATGGACGACTTCCTGGAGACCCTTGCCTCGTCACCCGAAAAAGAACCCGAATCTGGCGAAGATAGGAACGTTGAGAGGTATAAATTATATTTAACTAGCCACTGCCCACGGCTTCGCTCGCATGGTACCCGGATAAAAAATAGCCTATGAGTTATTCTGATGTGTAAGCTATATTAATGTAAAGTTTCATCAAAATCGTTCAGTAGTTTTTGAGTGAAAGAGTAACAAACATCTATCCTCACGTCTATAATAGTAGTAGGATTTTTATTAAAAACGGCATATTTACCGTGATTTGTGTGTTAGAAACTGGTAGTAGTATTTCTCGCAATAAAAGAGTGAGAAAGAGGGTAGATCGATTTTTTTGCCACTAACATCCACCAGCAAAAACTTCAGTTCCTAACAACATTCAAACTCACAGTAAAAACTATGTAAATATAATAAAAAAAAATATAGTTTCTAAAGTTATGAATGATATTGTGAGTATACAGGTTTAAACGCCTCATTTGGCTGACAAAGGGCTCGGCCAAACTGACTAAATGGTTGTCAAAATTGAATGTATAATTAAGGTCGCAAAAAAAATAAAGATTGGTGCGTTAGTCGTATCTAGCAGTTTCAAATTACGAGAGAACGAATGAATGCATGACTTGAAATGAAATAATGCATGAATGAATGAAAGTACTTGTTTATGCGCCTTTTGAAATAAACAATAATATATTACAATTAAAGGAACAATGGGCGATCTCGCTTAAAATTGAATGAATAAGATTCTATGTGACTTTGAGAATGGCCGAGTAGGTATAATTTGAGAATTTAGTAAAAGATTAGTGCACCTACTTAGGTACTTACTCATTAGGTATGTTGTTGTAGACTAATGCGTGGACTATTTATTAACCAAGTACTTTAATTCATGAGTTACAAAAAACTAATAACAACAGTATATATTATAATATAATAATAAATTATACACCTACATGAAAAAAACAGATTTTTCATCTTGTCGCTTTGCTATATGTAGGTAGTACATAATACCTAAAATAACTCATAACATGGGATTACAATAACCGCAGTGAAATTAGTTTTGCTGCAATCCTAATTAATACCTGATAACCTCCGGTCAGTGCTGGTAGATAATTATTAATTAATTTGTTGTCAAAATGCAGAATCGTATTTCAACAAAATTCGTTTGAGTTTTTTTATTGATTCAGAAACTAAACCGAAAACAGTAAAGACACGCATCAAAGTTTGCGATCAGTTCGAAAACTTAACATATTTCTTGATAATTGTGTTGAAATACTATCAAAAGTTATATCACCTTCCAGGTAATCTGAAACAAATCCAAGCACACGTGAACATTGCGATAGGGATTCCGGCTTTTTTTTCCTTAACTTGGCGAATGTGGCATCCAATTGACACGGGATTTACCCACATTCCCCAGACTCCAAGTTAAACCTCGCGATGTTTCTGCTGCCACGATCCATTGTTGATACGAGATGATATATTTATTTTGCTAGTACTATGAGAATAATGCGTGTAAAACATTTATTTAAGATAATGACTAACATGAATGTGGTTATGTGGTTAGCCATACAATCATAAATAAATAATTATTTCAATGCAATTATTTGACCGTGGCGCAGTGGGCGAAAGCCCGCCTGAGACGCAGAAGGTTGCGGGTTCGATTCCCGCCGCGGGACAAATGTTTGCATGATCTGTAAATATAAGTCTCGGGTCTGAGTATTTTCCATGTATAATATGTATATATTTACAAATAAATATATATAAGTAGTATATCAGTCATGTTAGTTCCCATAACATAAGCTCTGCTTACTTTAGGGCTAGATGATGTTGTGTGTTTTTTAATTGCCCGAGACTAGAGTATGCTATGACACAAGAAGGAGATGGCAAGCATTTTACTCCTGTCAAATATGTTCACGTGTCGGTCTTATCACGTGTTTATAGTCAGCATATTTTGAATTAATGATTAAATGTGTATGTGTAACTAAAATTGATAACACTATAATTGACGCTATCTCTTACTGTTTTACTGTGAGTAAAAGAGTGCGATATTTTGCTTAAAACGTAATAGAGATGTTAACGAGGAGCTACATTGCTAAGCTTGAGATGTTTGTTTAGACAATCGGGTCGGTGACTTGATTTAGAATTGAGCCTACGTATTAGCTGTTGCCCTTTTTGAGCAGAACTACTCAAATAATCAAGTTACTATAAAACTCCAACTTGTGATTTTACGAATGAATAGCTTTTTCTTCTAAGTAAATGAAAGATCCTTTAGGAAATTATACCCTCTTGAGTAAATTTCAGGATTACTTCAAATGGAAGCAGATTTAGGATTAAAAAAGGTTTCATTGTCAATGTCAGATATAGAACAAATTCATAAACACATCCCTCTTTTGAATATAATTTAGTTAGTTCAAGATAATTTAGTTTTATATTTTTGTAACTACCAAAAATATTATAAAGGTTGAGTCTTTTCTTGTCAAAGTCAAAGTCAATAGGTTTTTATTCATTGAAATCACAAGGATCTTGAGAAACGTCAACTTAAAAACTAAGTTAATTTAAAATTTGAATGTGAATTTACGCCAATTCCTCGTGCGCGACCTTGGAACTAGACTCTAGAAACCTAGACTTATTTTTTTTTAAACGCGTCGATAGGATCCCTATCATCAGTCGTGTTTGCTTTTATTTTTATTTCAAATTGTGTTTTGTTTCACAGTATGCCGTTGGACCTTCTCGTGATGGAAATGATGAACAACCCTGAGTTCACCCGATCTGTTGTCCGCAAATTTATCGACATCAACCAGGTATCATATAATTTTAAATTGTCCCAAAAGATAATATATAAAAGTAATATTAGATTTTAAATAGGTCTTCATCGCTTTTCCCTTTTTTATTTTCCCAACGTTTTGATTGTGACAACCACAACAAAACATATTAAGGAACATGAACATTATTATTATATCTCGAGAATTCAACCTCTTTGGGTTAAACTAAAATAAAAAAAAACTAACCCAATTCAAAGTATAAACTTAATTCTTTTGAATAGCTTCATCGCGAAAGAATACCTCAGGGGACGAATTGTCATAGTAAAATACCTTAATAAAATGACTTTAAAAACTAAATTACACACTGAAAATATTGGATTTTTGATATTTTAATCAATATTTTATGTGTCTGAAAATTTTAATCTCGGAGGAATTATTCAAAGGGGGAATTACCATACAAACATCCTGGATGATTGGAATACCACGGGTTATCAGCTTTTGCGTTACAGGAAACGCGATGAAAATCCGTATTAAAATGATTAATTAAGTAAATCTACTGATTGCGCAGGTTAGAAGTCACCAAATCCGTGACTTCCCTCTTGGTACGAAGGCGCATCAACCACTTCGCGACTGGGTCCGGTGCTAGCCTAGTCGAAATTTTTAGGATAATTTGTTTCCAACACAGTTTAAATATTACTGTTATCAAAATACGCTATAGTTTTCATATCCTGTCCAACGACTAATAAAGTTTTGTTTTATTTTAGGATGGCATGCTCTCACTGGAAGAATTACTGAGGAACGTGGCATAAATTAATTTTACTTTAAGTTTAAATACCCATACCTATTAATTTCTAGTCAGTTATGTAAGCGATATTTATAAATACTCACTTATTTATATTTTATTAACAGTTTGTGGAGTTACTGTGATATCAAAATGACGGAAAGCGGAAATAAAATACAAAAAGTTATTTATATTTTTCTGTTGTCTATCTTTAAACGAGAATTGTTACAGCATGGAATGTTTAATTTATGATGAATATCTAAAATATTATAATCATTGCTGTAAATAAATAATATTCTTTGGCATAAGATTTGTCTGTCCATAGCGTTAATCTTAACACTAAAGTAAATTACATAAAAACTACCACAAAATAAAAACATGATTTTTGTATTAACCAACATAAATATAGGGTGAGTATAATCCTTTACGGAAAGAGCTACCCTTGACACTCGATGCAATCTCAATTCAATTCCAATACAATCCAGTTCGTTCTTTTTTAAAAGTTTTCTAGCCTGTGACATTTCAATCGCAAACTCTACTCCAATTTCGAATGTCAAAGTCACATTGAAATGCACCAAATTGCACGAATTCGATCCTAATCCCGATTACGATAAGAATCAAGTGTCAAAGGTAGCCCTGCTGTTCAGTCTTTTTAACATAACGTTCCATTTCTGGATATAGATCTTTCATAATCGAAACGGTCAAAAATATAAACTATTCTAACAGAATCAAGTCAATTTAAAAAAAAATCTTTGAACTTGTTTTCGAGAATTCAAAATATTTTAAAATCAAGTTTATATTTTTAAGGTAGTTTAAATCTGTATTGGTATTCGTCAAAATGGTTCTAGTATCGTGCATTCAATACTAATGTAAGAGGTGAAAGACTTAAATAATTGTTAGCGTTTGTTTTAAATGGTAACAGTTGCATGCCTGTTTGTGTGAGAAAACTCCAACTATGAGCGCCATTTTCTGGCATGCAATCTGAAAGATCATAAAAAATCTGTTATGATAGGTCGCACAATAATTGGCAGACAGAATACTCCGCGTTTGCGATATATTTCTTGTCATATATTTTATAGCATAAAAAATAACATTATAGGTATGAATTATGAATCTGTTGCATCAAAACAAAATAGTTTTTTCTTTCTTTAAAATGACTATGGATATGGCAATGAACTTGTGTCTACAGTAGAATTAACGAAGAGAAAAGGTGACTGTAATTATATACTTAACTAATATTATCTGGCTGGGTAGTCAATTTTCATAGAGAAATGTAATTTAGTTATCTTGTCCTTCTAGTTGCTCTACATACATACATAGGTACATTAATAATTAATATTTAAGTAGTAATTATTCAAAACTGAATGTTAAATACCCATAATAGTTTGTTGTTAAACCAATGTCAAATTTGCGCAAGAAATAAATACTTAGTATCGGGTATCGCAATTGCTGTTTTATTTCCTACTACTTTCTGCCCACGTCTTCGCCCACGTATTACTCGGATAGAAAGTAGCCTATGTGTTATTCTGATGTATATAAGCAATAATACTGTACAGTTTCATCAAAATTTGTTCACTAGTTTTTGTGTGAATGAGTAACAAACATCCATCCTCACAAACTTTCACGTTTATAATAATAGTAGGATAATATTTTCAGTTTAATACCTATTTCTGCCGTGAAGCAGTAATGTTTGCATTGCTGTATTTTAGTTTGAAGGATATGGGTGCATGTGAAATTATAGGCACATGTGAACTTTGTAGGTCGACCATAAGCAGAGACTGGTTTTTTTTTACCCGTTATGTCTCAGGGTCGGCAACGCGCGAATGACACCGCTGGTATTTAATATCCATAGGTTACGGTAACTGCTTACCAACAGATGGGCTGTATGCTTGTTTGCCACTTTAGTTGTATAATAAAAAAGTGGTTTGCTTTGTGAGCACCGCGAGGAGCAGTGTTGACCCAACAACACCCGGATTTCATTTATCATGGTTATCAGGGACTATAAGTGCCAGACCCATGATAAATATTTGCAGAAACATTTTAAAGTTTATTTCGGTGTCAACCATACTTAAGGGAAATCATAAGATTTTTATAATATCACAAAAGTTCAACCTGAGTTTGTTATTTTTTAAGTAAGAAACCTAAAAGGTTTTAGCATACATAACTTTGGTAGTCCAAAATTATATATTGAGACTATAAATCAAGTGAAGCTAAATTTATGGCGGGTTTGGTGGACGCATTGCCAATAAGAGGCGATGGTGCAAGTTTGAGTCTCGCGTCTCTAAATTTGTTTGTTGGACGAATTTATATCAGCGGGAATCGAACCCAAACGTCTTGCATCTCAGCAAGCGCTGAGATCGTCGTATTTTACTGTTATTACAACACAGAGACACGTGTAAATAAAAATACTCCAGAAAACCATAATTTTAAGTAAAATCCATTGAAAAAGAGCGCTGAAAAGCTAAATAACTTTATCCTGTAGAATGTTCAATTACTGGTTTGCTACGTCCTGTTTTTATATTCTGTTCAAACCAAGTTGATATATGAATGGACGAAGATATTTTAATAAAACTGTTTTTATTTTCTTATTAGCTACCTTTAGAATTTAAAAGGCATGATTGTTTAATTATTTTTCAAGAAAATCGAACGAAAAATCTTTTGAGGTACAAGTCCCATGTGTACGAGAAAGCTTCCCCGCATTCATACTCCACGCTGCATCGACATTTCGGTATCGTAAAGAAAAAAAAATGTATAGTTTCCCTGCCTTTCCATTTGCCTAGGACAACCTGTATAAACATAGATATCTATAAGATCATACAACTTTCACAATATCACTCAACTATGTCTTCTTTGAGACTCGGACGCCACTGCGGAATTTCATATTCACGTGTGTCATGAAACTCGTCGTTAGATACACTGGTATATATGGTACCTATGTGACTGGCGTAGGAACACAATTGAAACTGCGCACTGAATGCAAAATGTATTATTTCTGATACACATGACACAATTTTACACTTCTTTGACAGCACTATAAACAGAACTTAAAAAGTTGAAAAATCAGATCAAAAGTTTTTATTTCAAACAATACAATCCATTTTATTATTAAATACTTAAGACTATTTGTTAGTAAATTTTGCGATGATAAAACTGGGTATGTACATAGAGACATTCTCCGATGGGGGATGAACATAAGGCAATAATATAACCAAAACTATACACAGCTACGTTTTTAAATAGGTACCTACTTAAAAACGTAGCTGTGTATAGTTTTGGTTAAAATAAACGTTTACTAAACTTTACTTTTAAGAGCTACAAAACCAGGCCACCATAATTACACAAGCAAAATGGGTATTGGAACGGAGAATGTGGCACTCATTTTTGCCTGTCCAAAACTTCTTAGCTTGGTTTTAACAATAGAAAAATTTAAAATGTAACTTTTGAAGCTTTGGAAATTGTTAAAGTAAGTGGTTTCCCATTGCCGTTATATTGATGTAATCAGAAAATCCTGTTTGCAAAGATCGCGAGTAGGCACGCAAATGAGATTTATCATCTTCTTCTCCTTATCCCACATTACGTGGGGTCGGCACAACATTATTTCTTCTTCCACTCTCCTCTATCAGCCGTCATCTCAGTACTCACTCCTTTCTTAACCATGCCATTCTTTACACAATCCATCCATCTTTTCTTTGGCCTACCTCTGCTTTTATTTCCATCCACATTCATATTTAATACTCTTCTCGTAATATGACATTCTTTCCTCCTCATGACAACCTATTACTCCTCAACTTTTTTGCAACTTCGCACGCAAGTTAGATTATCGAAAATATATAAAAAACTTGTCTCGAATATGATATCTTAATGTGGAAGGCAATCGCCATGCTTATGAATATAGGAAATCTCCTACAAAGTTTGAAGATGAGAATCGTATTCAAGTTTACCAGTCGCCAGTCAGTCGTGGCTGATGGTCTTTCTCTCCAATCTATGGTTTAGAAAAGTCTAGAAATCGTTAGTGACATTATGACATAACCGTGGGTGGGCGAATTTTTGTTTGATGCTTTTTTGATTACGAAAATCGTCTACGATAATTCGTGCGTGAAACTATATATTCATATAAATGGAACATATATCCGAAAATTGACTCTTTAACAATAAATATTCGAAAACTCGTTATTTAGTTCTACGATGAAGTTCAGAAACTTGTTTGTTAAAATAAACTACTTAAAATACATTTGAATATCAGCATTAGAATTATAAAAAGTCACAGTCAAGAAAGAAACTACTCTCGTTCTGTAAATTATTGCAAATTGTGTTTCTTACAATACTGCCAACCGAACTTTTCTTACATTTAACTTCGTATGGCTTCGCACAGTTTTAATTTTGTTTGCTCTTGTAAGCTAAGAAGATTATTATGGTCACGTAGAATACAGGGATTTATAAGGACGTCAATACACAAACTTTATACCAAAAACAGTCTCCGTAAAAACGTTAGATCTCCAAAATCTCTATCCGCAATAGCATCAAAAAGTTAAACCAGAGACTGTTATGTAATTTTTTCTATAGAAACTGGTTACTAGTTATTAATTTAGGTTGAACCCATCTTTCTCCCACTGCGCGTATTTTTGCATGGAGTGACAGTGACGTTCGACATAATCGAGGTTTAGTTCCCTGTGTCCTCTTAAATTGTACTAAGGGTTTTTCATAAACACAATCACTTTGGAATTAATGAATGAAATTTTAAAATCAATAGCAATGATTAAAAAAAAATCGTATTAAACGTGTCATGAAAAAAACACAAATTCAATTTACCATCGCGACTTTAAATCGTCAAAAGTACATTTGCACACTAAACATTCGCTATGTGATTCCTTAACGTCGACAAACATTTTTATATATCCTCAGATCGCAAAAATAGCGCAATATTATAGAAATACTAGCTTCTGCTCACGGCTTCGCCCGTGTGGTACCCGGATAAAAGTAGCCTACCTATGTGTTATTCTGATGTATAAGCTATATTAGTTTCATTATAATCCGTTCAGTAGGTAGTATTTGCGTGAAAGAGTAACAAACATCCATCCTCACAAACTTTCGCGTTTATAATAGAAGTAGGATGAGAAATATGTTTAGTTCGTTTGTGAAGTAAAGTGTGTGAGTGTGTATAGACCGCTCTGTACCAATGCTGCTGTTAATCGCCACCGCCACCAATTTGCACGAGACTTTTCAAAGTCAAAAGGTTTTTATTCATTAAAATCATAAGGATCAAATAGAAATGACAACTTATA
This sequence comes from Perizoma flavofasciatum, assembly GCA_958496245.1. NCBI lineage: Eukaryota > Metazoa > Arthropoda > Insecta > Lepidoptera > Geometridae > Perizoma > Perizoma flavofasciatum. Next base: position 9,470,711 of record OY292431.1, read on the forward strand.
AACTACGTGAATTATTTTGAAAGTGATTTTACGCCGATTCCTCCTGCGCGAGCAAGCCTAGGAGAATCAGGTAACAAACTTTGCTTTAAGACCCGCGGTGGCGCTGAACTTCAATACATCCACGCGAGAACTTCGACAATTACTTGACAACCATCTTGTATGGTTTACTTACTTACTACTGGTACTTTCTGTAATTTAGAATTTGAATATTTTATGACAATGGAATTGATTTTTATTGACTATTAACTAGTTTTATTTTTTTTGATTTTTTTAATGTGTGTATTTTGACTTTTTTATGAGATTCTTAGTTTAAAAGTATAATGTTTTTGTTTTTTTTTTAATGTTTATTACCAGTATAATTTCATTTGCCTTGTAACTAATTTATTATCAATAAATGAACTTTGAACTACTATGTATTTTCGTTTTTTTAAGTATTAATAATTTTTCTTTTTATATATGTATGTAGTTTACTTCTATTATAAGTAGCTAGTTATTTTATTATATAAATTGTTCTCTTATTTTGTTAATCAGCCAAACGCACTACCACCCACTCTTCATTACAAAAACGTTAGCTGGAAGAAAATGCTAATTAGCATTAAGTCCGCCTATGTACTTGTTTTATCTTGTGCAATAAAGCATTTTCTATCTATCTAACCATTTCCCTTTGATCGCCACCGCCACTGCGTCGGTTTGACGGGGCCCTAAGAGCTGTAATTGACATGAATTTTATCTTAATAACTCTTACAGAGATTGCGCAATATTTTAAGTGAATTAATGGTCGCGACGAGCTAATCGCATCGTAAACTAATAAGGACTTTCAAAACTTGAGACACTGTTTCTGTTTGTTACCATAACAAAGTAACTTCGCATTCTTTCCCTGGAATAATAATATAATAATAATGGAATTGATGGAATTTGGGACGGGTTGTCTGGTAGAGATCGCTAATTGTCAAAGTTAGTACTATTTATTTAAGCTGAAATATTTGGTGTGCAGTATTTTCTATCTATAATCTATGATCTATGAGCACTGTCTGTGTGTTTATTTTGTCCGGGTACCGCACGGATGAAGCCATGGACAGAGGCTAGTATTATATAAATCGGTGGCATCAACCGCTGGCAAATTTGTGTTGCCGTAGAAAAATGTTTGTCTTAAACTTGAAATGATCATGATTTATTTTGTATTTTTTTACTTTTAATATTGAAAGTCAGCTGCGTCGCGTTTTTATCGCAAGGTGCCGATAAATAATTGTATTCGTATATTGTTTTTGTCGGTTCGGATCAGTTTTTTGCAATCATCGTGTATGAACTCAAAGATGGTTTTATTACCACAAGACACTAAAGGGGCGCTGAAATACACCAAGGATTAGGATAAGACGAGTCGGGTTTTTTGTATCGCACATGTCATTCTCAGAAATGTATATATAAATAATAAATAAATCATGCTGGACATTTTCAGACAACGTCATCTAGCCCCAAACTAAGCAGAACTTGTATTATGGAAACTGATATTCTACTTATATACATTTTTTTTTGGAAATTCATACTTATTATACATAGAAAACACCCAGACCCGAGACAAATATCTAAGCATACGTTCCGTGAACCACTGTGATCTCTTTATTTCGTTTCAATAACTTTTTTCAGGCGAAGATATCGTGTAACATAAATTCACAAAAAAACTGACGAATTTAGAACCTCCTCCTTTTTTGAAGTAGGTTGAAAGGGCTCTAAGTTTACGTGCAATGACTGCAATCCAGTTGACAGCTTTCGTTGCGATACAACCAAATCGGTATAGCGCAACCTCGGCGTTACCTCAGAATAGCATTCCCTCTCCTTGTCTGATATACGCTAGTTGCTATACCGAGTCAACGCTACGCTGTCGCTGTTCCAGCTTAATTTACGATTCCAGTATGTCGATAAAAAATAAAATATAATGTATTTATTAAATCTCAAACAATGGTTTGGTAGGTACAGTGATGTTATATACAATATGGAATGATAATATTAATTTTATGTAGGTACCTTGATGAGCTCTGTCCCTATCCAATACCATAATTAGATATCTACTAACTGTGGTATTGGATAATTTGGGTTGTACCGACCGGACTTCTAAGATAGTTAAATGTAGACATCTGGGGTATTAGACAAATACCTGCCACTTTCTGTTGACGTTAACGCCTGCGGAAAGATTGAATTGTAAGGAAATGACATTAGCTGTGGAAGTGTTACGTGACAGCTGCCATGTTTTACCTTTACAAATTTGCGTTAGCGTGAAAGGAAAAATGTAAGCGTGAGGTATTTGGTCTGATATAATATCTTTGAAATACATTTTATTTACGAACATCAAGGGCACAGTTAGGCATTACCGTTCAGTAGTTCGTGACAAACAATTCTAAACCGAATCAAGCAAGACAATGCTATCCAGTTAATTTCCTGTCCCTTAACTTCGAAGAATATTAAATTGGTTCTATTTTTGTTTACTTATAATAGAGTTTGGTGTGAAAACGTTTATAAAGATTGATTGTTAGGGATCATTGTAAGGAAACCGGCATGCTATAGAATCAGAAATTCGAAGGCAGATGACATAGGGTAGTGTTTCAATAAGCGGCGATAGGCTTGCAACCTGTCACGTGGAATACAAGTAGCAAAACGCGGGTACAGTTTTTTTTTTATTAGCTATTTGTGGCTTTAGTAGGTATCACTGCAGCCGTCACAGGCCTATTGTGAACCGTTCAAAGTTCACAGCCCTGCGGCTGTTAGGAACTGCAGGATCTTTTTGGGTGTGATGAGTTTTAGTTCATCCAGTTCAAAACGCGGGTATGTGCCAAATGTTAAGTTTGGACGTGCCTCTGACTACCCCTTACTTGATATCCACAAAAAATCGTTTTCAAACATAGAGAGATACAAGAGAGAGGGCATTTCCAAAATCCATCGCTTGATTCCCTTACCCAGACTAAACTGAACGCCATGTACCGTTCATGAACGAACGAAACTTGTGATTTTGACAAGAAATTGAATCACGCTATATGCACAAGCCTCCATCTTGAAAGCCATGGAAATTAGTGTGATCGCCCCGTTGGTACAAATACTTGGGAAACGTACATCGCAGCCCGCTACTTGCCCACCGCGCTATCAAATACCGTAATCGCTATGACTAAAATGATCGTTCTTTTTCTACTTATTTACCTATTTCATTTCCCATATAAGTTAATCATACCTATGATGAACTAAAACTCTTCACGCCTAAAAATATCCTGCAGTTTCTAACAGCTGCAGGGCGGAGCGGTGAACTTTGAACGCCCCTTGAGGGGCATCAACAACGTTCAACGTTCAACAAAATCAACGTTTCCTAGTTCAGTAGCTAGACTTTGAGCGGCACGCATATCTGAGACCCCGACCGTATCCACCTGTAGAGTGTCCAATTTATTTACTTTGATAAAGGTTTACGAGTATTTCATCGTAAAATTATTAATATCAACAGGAATACCTGTGTTTATTGTCGTTATTCTGCTTATGAGATCATAAACAGGTATTTAGTGGTAAGTAAAATTAATTAAGTTGCTTAACGTTGGTGTGGACATCAATATATACCTTCCTATACTAAATGATCAGTTTCATCACTTGGGACCAATTCATTTTTAACGACGTACCTAACCATAATTTTTCAAGCTGACTTCTTGTACTCCAATAAAACATTGTCAACTGGTTGACCGCTACGGACGGTGACGTCGTTTACTCCAGTCCAAGTCTATCAACTGTTTGATAGCTACGCACTGTGACGTCATGTTCTCCAGTCAAATATTGTCAACTGGTTGACCGCTATGCACGGTGACGTCGTTAACTACAGTTGAAGTCTGTTAACTGTTTGACAGCTACGCACTGTGCTGTCATATTCTCCAGTCAAATATTGTCTACTGGTTGACCGCTACGCACAGTGACGTCGTTTACTTCAGTTTTAGTCTGTCAACTGTTGACAGTTACGCGCTGAGACGTCATATTCTCCAGTCAAATATTGTCAACTGGTTGATTGCTACGCACGGTAACGTCGTTTTACTTCAGTTAAATAAATAAATAAATACTTCAGTCGAATTCTGTCAACTGTTTGACTGCTGTGTATAGTGACGTTGTATTCTCCAGTCGAAATCTGTCAGCTGTTTGACCGCTACGAGAACGCTACGCTAAGAGTAGTGGTTACAGTTAACCACTACTCTTTTCTTAATATTGCTATAAATTCTCAAAAGTACCTCAGCGTACCTTGAGGCTGAATAAAAGTTTGTTTTAGAAACGGACTATCTTCAATACGTCTCTGATTGGTCAAATTGGTACAAAAATAAGACCTGCCATTTAAAATAAAGTCCTGGCCGGTTAAGGGGTCACGCGATCACCCATAAAGATTAATGGCTTCTTTACCTAAATTGTGGACACAGGTGTGTCCGAATCTTTAAGGATAAAACTATAAAAAGCTTGGGCCTTTTAGATCGCTAATCATTAATATTTGATTTCACCATAATTTATTATTTGTTTTTTAGATAAACCAACGTCGATACAAAGTGGAATTATAAGTAAATATAAAACAATGAATTGCAAGGCTAAATTATAGTTTTGATAATGGAAGCTATTGAAACGATGGTGATGAGAACAAACACCTTTGCTGATTTATACACTTTGAACTTTTATATATAGCGATATGGTCGCTCAGCGACAAAGCCTTTAATAAATTAAAAAAAAAACTTTTATAAATATACAAGCTAATGTTCACGGCTTTGCCCGGGTGGTACCTACCTGGATAAAAAGTGGCTTTTACTGTTAAGGCAGCGTTCGTTAGAAACGCATTCGCTCGACCGTTTTTCGTCGTTTAACGTTGCAAAATTGGTCTCCACGAAAAGCACTTTTATATTAACCGGATATAATATACTCGTAGCCTATGTCCTTCTTGAAGGTTCGTTCTAAATATAGAAGTACGATTAAATTACAAACTGACTAACTTTTGTTTTTAACTTTAATACTCAATACTCAATACATTTATTGCTTTCACATGGTAGGTACATAGATGGTGTTTATAGGTAGGTATCTCACATGAACCCTGTCTAAGGGTATAGCAATAGATAGGTAGGCAGGCTGAAGTTTTGTAGTAAAAAAAAAAAAACTTTTTTTTGTAACACTCTTTAGGGAAAGCAATGGAGTTTTAGGGCTGTTGATGATGTAGATGATGATTAATTAAAGAAAAAACCTTCGCTCTACTTGTCTATGGGGTGTGTACGTTTATTATTCAATAACAAAAGGGCTGTGTCGCTATAATTACATTATGACGCTCTAGTCAAAAAACAGCATACAAACATAATTCTAATCTCGATGAGCTGAAATCGATTTTTGACATCATCGCATTTTTTGTTAATAAGAGGAAAGAAATGCAAAACTGAGTTCTAACTCTGTTTTGCATTTTTCTCTTTTCTCAATCGAGGTGTGATACACTAGAAAGGCAGACAGACTAACTAACATGTCAGTGTGAAAATTCATTTATCCATTAAAATCACAAGGATCACTTTGTAACTTGTCAATTTTACCCACTGCCTGTTCCTCCGCGACCAAGCCAATACGCACTGAAAGACTGAAAGTAGGGGTCTATTTTCGTCGCATTTAGTATGGTTTGGGAACTCTAACAAACTGATTGTTCTTAATGTAGGTAGGTACTCGCACTATCTGTCCACTTGGATAATAAACAACACACTCAACGGAACATGGAACGCCACTACTTTTCATTTTAAAGGATCCTTCTTTCTAAACCTTAGTTTATGACTGTTTGTATATCCTTGCTGGGTCATTTAGACAGCTCTATCCTAACATGATATAATCCGTCTATAAAAAACGCGGGCACGACCAGATATCCTACTTAACTTGCGTAATGACTATGACTATGAAGGATAATAAAAAAACAAGCAGAGTTTTTTTTTCTAGCCCCAAACTAAGCAGAGTTTGTATTATGGGAACTACAAGACTGATATACTACTTATATACTTTTTTTTTGTAAATACATACCTAATATACATAGAAAAACACCCAGACCCGAGACAAATATTTGCAGATCTTACAAACATTTGTCCCGTGACAGGAATCGAATCTGCAACCTTTTGCATCTCACGCGGACCTTCGCTCACTGCGCCACAGAGGTCGTCTGGTTTTGGTACCTGATATTTCCAGGCTTGGTCGAGCGTGAGGATTTGGCGTAAATTCACTTGCTGACTTAAATTTACGTAGTGTATAGTATTTTCTATAATGAAATCATTGTGATTTAAGTATAAGTATAAATAAAAACTTATTGACTTTGACTTTGACTCTGACTACCCTCAAATTGAGATCCTAATATGCGTACTGATGAGTATGTCATTAGAAATTCATAGGTTTGGGATATCGATCATGGGAAAAAAGTCGTGAGCATAATATTATTTTATCAAACTCGAGGATATGTACTTACTGTATGTGTATTTCACACTTACCTACCTTAAAAATCTTTAGTTAAGTTTTATTACTTTTATACGAATCTCTAACTAGCAGCACATTTTTAGAACGCGTGACTGTATAAAAATGTCTCAATATTGCTCGTAAAAGTGGCAGGAGCAATTTCATCTAGATTTTAATCATACACCAAATTCTAAAGTACACATTAACACGCAATTTTTTAGCGACTTTTATAAAGCACGTCTTAACAATGGACATAAGAACGTTCATAATAAAAGTTGAATTTACGACACCGTGATGACTCAATGTCTTACAAAGGCTTCAACATGGAGCGATGCTAAGCGAGCGATCTAGTTCACACGTTCATTCCTCCCCTTGACGCCAAAATTGGCCGCTCGGCCGTAGCTTAAACGTGACACGTAGCATCGCGTAGCATCGCTTCAAATCTCTGAGAAAAGGCGAGAAAATTATGATCTCATTGCTAAAGCAAAATGTTACTGCATTTTTATATCTACCACCGTGAACACGCACAGAAAGAGATTTGCTGTACGAAGGGTTTTTATTTTACTAATTGGATGGACTGTAAAACTTCGCATCCAACCAAGCAGAGTTCAGTGAATATGTACTTTAATAAAATCATCGTCACCCACAGCCTGTAGAAGTCCACTGCTGGACAAAGCCTCTCCATAGATGAGGGTCATGAGCCATCCATTGGCTTAAGATATCATCGGTTCATCGGGCGGCCATCCTGCACTGCGTCGTCCGGTGAAAGGTGCAAGAACGTATATATTTCAGCGGATGTTGGTTCCATACTTACCTACCTTTTATAGATAGATAGATAGATAACTCTTTATTGCATATACCAGGATTAAAAAACACTTTACAAAGGATCTTAAAAGTAGATTGTGGTGATAGACAGGCAACCTTTAGATGGATTTGATCTATAAGACATGTATAATTATGTTATGCATATTTATATTATGTATATATGATTTTATGATAAATTTTAGTTAAGATAATAATTCAAATGGATACTCTGAGGTCCTGTTTGACAAAGTGAAACAGGACCTCAGAGATATTTCACTAATATTTAGGGTGGTCTTTCAGGGTGATGATATTATCCAGTTAAAAATAAAAGGACTTTTGTGGACACCAATTTAGCAACGTAAGTCGACGAAAAAATGGTCAAACGAACGCGTTTCTTTGATATGTTCTTCATCGGCGCTTTCACCGTCGAAGTTGGCATGAATCCCAAAAATATCAACCTCAGCAGTATTCAGTATTCATTTATTTCAAACCATAGGGACATAGAGAACACTTGGTTACGTCAGTTTACAGTTAGGTCGTAATTTAAAAAAAAAAACAGGTACAAACTAAAATAATGATTATGCAGCTGTATAGGGGCTTTAGGTACTAACTAAGCCAAGAGATCGTTGCCAGTCTAGTGAAATTCTGGGAATGTGGGTGTATGTGTTGTAAACCAAATAACCAATACAATACTACTTAATCCCGATCATAAAAACGATAGGCCATAATATGCTTATAGTTTTTTATCTTTATGTTTGTAGAACGATCCAGGTCATGTGAGTTTTATGTAACGGGGCACGGTTCGTGGGCAACATGGGAAAATGGAAATTCCACAGTTTTTAATTGCGCTACACAGTTCCACAGTTTTTAACTGGTCTGATTTTTTCAGACCAAAACTATCTGATTTTCTGTTTTTAACGGCGCAAAACTAAAAAGAAAACAGGCAGCATTGCTCTGCTTAGTTTGTAATTAGCTGTGTGCAAAATGCTTTATTTTTTTATTTACTGTACGGACATGTAATGAGAAAGGACGAATGCCATCTATTAAGAATAATATTGATAACAAGCTTCTGCCCACGGTTTCGCCCGCGTGGTACCCTGATAAAAAGTACCCTATATGTTATTCTGATGTATAAGCTATATTACTGTAAAGTTTCATCAAAATCCGTTTAGTAGTTATTGCGTTCCGCAATCCGTTCAGTAGTACTTCGACGGATGAACTCTACAAGGACTCCTTATTACTACCTACTGATTAACTCGATATTATTACTCGAAAAATTAATTATAATTAAAAAAAAATCTAATCTATAAAAAGAGTTTGTGAGGATGGGTGAAAAGATTTTGATGAAACTTTACAGTTGTACCTACATAGCTTATACATCAGAATAACATATAAGCTACTTTTATCCAGGTACCACGCGAGAAAAGCCGCCAGCAGAGGCTAGTAAATTATAAATGAAACCATGCACTTACCTAGTTTTCAAAATTAATGTAGGTAGGTATGTTACGTCCACTAACTACTATTATTAATAAAGCAACACAGACTCACAAATATCATCATCTGTATAAACCTTAGCAGTTTTTCAGGTGCTATTATTTATCATAATTATTTTTGTTAAGTTTTTAATTCGTTGAATAACGGAAAAAACTTCTACGCTCGGTTAATATATCATGTAAAGGTCATAACTGTGACGTTATTGTCATAGTAGACGGTCGTAGTTTAGTGATTTCTAGCAGAAGTCGAACTGGCGACTAGTCATGAGTAGCACACATGACTAGTCGCCAGTCATGAGGCAGTTTCTGAACGTAGTTGAGTGAGGCACTCTTGGGGACATGGTGTACACTGTGCGTTTTGTATGGTGTGGTAATGGATTGGAGTGCTATGTGCAAGGCGCATTGTGCGAACCAACACGATCTTTCCTCGCGGCTGGGCTCGCGCCTCGATTCTCGCGCCTAGCACGATTGTGCAACTGTGTTGGTGTGCAGGTGTGTTAGCTCGTTCAAACGAAATGAGTGAAGCCTCGTTTCGAGAAAGTGTGTAGCTACAAAAGTGATGCCACACGTGCTGAGGACCCACCACTACTGGCGACAGCTTGCAAAATTTGACATGTGGCTCTCACGTCCCGCCTTTGTGTAGAACATACATGGTCATTTGCAAGTCACAGTGCAAGTGACTTGCCAAAGCTGAATTCTGCAAGTTTACTACTAGACACTCCACTTTATACTACACAGTCAAGTCCAATAAAAGCAGTAGCATCACTTTACAAAACTCTCTGGTTTCAAAGAAGCAGTTTTTCGCAATACGAGAAATTCAAACATTCCTTGAGATTGAGATTTTATTTATTGAAAAATAGTTCCGTAATTTTCTGAGAAGTCTTTGTTGTATTTGATTGCAATCGCTCTCAAAATAAGATGACAATACCTACCTATAACTACCGATTAATTTTGACGATTTCGTCAAAGTTAAGAGATCAAGAGATGTGGGTTCGACATCCACTGGCGGCAAAATGTTTTTATGTTCTGTAGAGATTCGTTATGGGTTTAGGTATTTTAGTAGATAGATAGATAGATAGAAAATACTTTATTGTACACCAAATAACATATCAGCTTAGTTAAGTACTATCAACTTTAACAATGTTGTACAATGGGCAGTCTTATCGCTAAATAGCGATCTCTACCAGACAACCCTTGGATGGAACGGACTTGGAATTGGTAGTACCATGGTACTTGTAGTTAACCTAACACCCACATCACAGGGAATCCTAGTGTGGAGTCGGGACTATGTATAAGTGATAAAAAAAACAACGCAACTGTCAGTACTTCATATGTACCTATTAGGGTGTTCTTGAAAGAACCAGCATTTTATATCAGTTTTTCCTTCGGTAGTTGATCATCAACAGACATAGGCCTCTCTTAAAGAGTGTCATGACGAACGCCATACTACCTGACATCTGTAATTTTTACCACATTTTATGCAATTAATTTCATTTCAACGATCTTGAGCCACCTTGATCAACAGACTTTTGAGAACGGGAGGGGGGACCAACTTTCAAAATCTTAAACGAGACATAAAGATCATGATTAAGCTAGCAATAAAATATCATTTTCTAACATTTTAATTTTGTCTTTTTAAAATGTCAATTTCTGAATTTTTAGATGTACGTAACCTCCTTCATAGCTATTGGCATTTTCAAGATGGTAAGGTTTTTTTTAAAAAAAAAACACCTAATAATCACGTACATAGTCCTGACCCCACACTGGCATTTGTATCGTGGGTAATAATACCACCACGTGGTGATGGTATTGTGTGTGAGTGGGTTTCAGCAATTACGATGTTTCGAAAAGCAGGACTTAAAATTCAGTAATAAATTGTGGAGACATATATTTTAAAATCTTTTACAGTACTTAATGCTACAATAGCTAAACAAAAGCTTTATAAAAAGGCATACTATAAAATATCAGATTATTTAGATGACAAAAACTCTTGGGATTGAAAATGCTCCAACTCGAACCTATTGTTTTGTAAAAGGATCATTAAAAAGAATAACCAGCCTTGTTTTCTTGCCTTTCTTTCCTGGCTTGGTCGCGGAGGAACAGGCACCGACGTTTCAAAGTGGTCCTTGTGATTTTATTGAATAAATGAATTTTGACTTTGACTTTGACTTTGAAACATAAACATGTAACGCGGCTTCCTAATTCGTTAATTGTAAAACTTTAATACTTAATAGCAAAATAATTAATTCCAACTTAATTAATTAAGGAGTAAAACCGGACTTCAGGAGCGTGGGTTGTAAACAAAACGCAAGAACTCAAACGAAACAGAAAATGAAATGTTGATTTATGAGCCTTTATTAAAATGCGTATATCATTTTTATAGGTTCTAACTTTTGCGTTGCTCTTCAGCGATAAAACAACATTGAATGACATAATACCATACTACTTCAACTAGTTAGGTACCTACCAACCCATATCATACCCATTTATTTTTTAAACATGGGAACCTAAAGTACACTTAAAAAAGGTACATTGTAGGACTTGGAAGGGTGCTAGAAACAGGCAAGTATTTTACTTACATTAATTAGGTTACTTAAGAATATATTAAATTGCTGCTGTAAAGGGGCATTGTCAAAAAATAATAATAATAAATGTAGGTATCTCTTGATTTGGGAACTTTCAAGGGTTTTATAAAAACAAACTTTTTCATTAATTTTAAATCAAATTTAATTGAATACGTCCGCATCGATTTGGAGACGCTTCAGTAATAAAGTACAATGAGAGGATGCAGCCGGGTGGTACAGAGACGGCTTCATCAGCATTCTTAGAGCGCGCTTGCAATGATTTGCAAGTTTCTATACTTAATCCAAGGCAGAGGGGCGGGGTGCAATCATAAGGCCTCCATCCCTAAGAGGAAAGTTATCGGTGCAATCGATTTGAGATTTGTTCCGATAATTTAGCTTAAATGGTAAAATTGTCTCAATTTTTTGCTGAAACACTTACAATAAGAATACAAAAATCGTTAAGATGACTAAGCCTAAAGTTGCTTATTCTAAATTTTCACTGAAGCTATTACTATTATTTTAATTTCAAAGTGAAACGACTATCAAGGGATAGTTTTAAGCCAGTGCTACTGAAACCGGAAATAGTCCACATTTTCCATTGAAACAGCTAGACTTAACAGGGTGAAATTAATGGTTGAGTTACCATTTCGGGAGAACAACAAAATGAAAAACGACTTTATTCAAAGGCTGTGATTAAAAACAGAGCCAATTATTTGAAAACCTAGCCTATTTGTTCGTGCTCAGTATAATGCTGCAGTTCACAAGGATTCAAGGATTCGACGAATCCTTTCACAATACTGGTACTTTCATCGTCGGTCTGAGCACGAACAAATTGGCTAGGTTTTCAAATAATTGGCTCTTTAAGTACTACCTAGGTTATATCTCAACCAGCCCCTAATTACACTTACAAAATGGCTACAAGACAACACTTATTTTGCCAATGCCCAAAACATTCAAAACTGTAAAACGGTGAACATTTTGGCCTTTTTTAATTTTGTTTACCAATTAGCATACAACACACAGTTCGTTTTCATTATAGTGTAATTAAGGATTAATTTACATTTATTAAGTTAATATGTACCTATATGTTGTGATAGTTTACATCACATCCACGTTTACGTTGGGCGTTTATTCTATTGTACAGCGATGAACTGCAAAAATAGAAGTGGCGGCCAGCCATGGCCGTGCGGCGACGTTCGGTTACGCAAATCCACGAACTCAGGGTCATAAAAAAGTTGGGAGTGTTTGCGAAGGATAGAATGACAGATGTACAGTTTGCGGACCGAGGGAACTTGGCATATTAAGTAGAGATCAGAGGTAGGAAAAAAGATGGGTTTTTTGATAGCACCTTAAGTAAGGCTCTCTGAGCTCTTTCAAGTCGTAGCATTCGGGTCTTGACTGCACATCCCCAGGATGTGATGCAGTAGGATAAGATTGATTGAGCCAGTGCAAAATATACAGTTTTCAAACTAAGAAAATCTAAGACCGATCTTAGGGCTTTAAACACATATATCAGTTTTCTGACCCTTGAGATGGATGATTCAATAGAATTTGGGAACCCCAAATATGGGGTTCCCAAGTCATAGTGCTGTCGATATAGACCCCAAGGTACTTTAAAGAAGATGCCCGTTCAATATTAGAACAGCTACATGGAGCTGGAGCAGAGTCAGGGCAAACATGGGCACAGATGGAAAATGAAGAGGAAGGTTGTGAGGCTATGTTGAAGGCAAAGGGGATAAACTTTGTCTTTGAAACATTCAGAGTCAGGAGGTTAGTACGAAGCCAGCTCATAACTGTTCTAAGGATACCTTCTGAGCGATCATGTACTGCAGGCCAGCTCCGACCATGGACAAGGAGGGCAGTATCGTCGGCGTAATTAAAGCAAATATAGTTTTTAAATATGAATCAACCGTTTTGTAAGAAAAAGTGACTTTAGCACTTTTTTCTTGCGAAAAGTATAAGAGAAAAATCGGTGACTAGAACTTCTTTTTCTATTTTAATATGATGTAAGTAGATAGTTTAATTGTCATTAATTTGACTTAAATTTAGATAAATTAATTTGTTTTTAATATAGATTTGAATAAAACGGAGAAAAGTAGTAATTACTGCACATATTAAATTTAACTGTCGTTGATGGCCGTAATATAACGGTGACTACGTTTTATTTGTAGTCTTCTAACAAACAGATTGTCGCCGAGTATAATATAATGAATATTTGACTCGGAGGAATATTTAACCCTTGCGGAACAGATATTCATCTGTTTCCATGACTCCATTTTCATCTCACGGCATTTAAAATAGCTATCGTTATATCATTTTGAAGGTTTGTTTATGTACCTTAGCTTTCTTGAGATTTACTGGATTATCTCAAAAGCTTTTACCAACTTTCCACTTAGGTGGGTGTCACAAAAATATCAGATAAGTACAATATGACCAGCTTTTTGATGCTCTTAAATCTTGAACAATGTCTTTCGCCTTAGTGCTAAGACAAATATTAAAAACATCATCATTTACTTATGTAAATCATGATATAGGAAATAGAGTACATACTCTATGTTAGTAATACTTATGTACCTACTGTATGTCCTGAAGTGGCGAGTGGTGAATACGTGATAACAGATAAAGACGTGGCGCGGACAATAACGTATTCTTCGTAGACTTTCAGAAATCAGAACATTTACTTACATGAATATAGGTCAGCTAATACATTTTGTTACAATTTGTATAGGCCCTTTTAAATTCTACAATCCAAAAAATGTGCAAATGTCAAAAGGTAGATGAGAATAAATTTTAATACAAGAATAATTATAAAACGTCAAAATGTCAGAACGTTAGGGCATACCCTAACGTTTGAATTAAAAATGACAATTAAATATTACCTACCTCTGCATGTTTTGATTTTACAGTATGTAGAAAAAAACCGATCCAACGAAGGCGTAATCCGACAGGGTTACGGTAATTTAACATTTCTGTAAAAAGACTATACGTGATGCACTATCGGTGAAGGCACCGACTAAGTTTCGACTCATTACGAGAGTCCTGATGAAGACTCTCGGAATGAGTCGAAACTTAGTCGGTGCCTTCACCGATAGTGCAGTACGTGAAAATTCCCGTTTTTACAATATGAATAGTCAAGTTCACGATAGTTTTTGGAATAAAACTATACGTGATCGCTTAATATCCTCAATACCTTTTTGGATCAGACGGCGTTTTTGTTAGCTGCTGCACACAGTCAACTGATTTGTTCTTTACATCCACACCACGTCGATACCACGACCACGCCATGCCATGTCCATGCTATGCCCACGCAACTACTACGCCACGTCCACGCCACGTTCATGCCACGTCTAAGTCACGTCCACGCCACTTTCACGCCACGTCCACGCCACGTTTAAACCACGTTCACGACATGTCACAGCCACTCGCCACTCACACAATAGCTTTGAATTTTCAATGAGCTTTCTCTACCTAAAGCCTCCTGTGAAATGTTTTTTTTCATAAAAATTCCATCAATTAAATCTCGAAATAGGATCATACATTGAAGTATATTATGATACGAGTCACTAAATAGGTCATAATGCGATAGAGACAAGTAAGTAATGGATTTCCATTGTGCTTAAACAATGTATTGTGCTCGTTTCATTGTCCCGATGCAATTTCTTTGCACCAGTCTCATTTTGCGTGAATGAGTAGAGGCTACTCTCTTTTACTTGATTTCGAAAAAGGAGGTTCTCAATGTTTTTTATACAATTTATAAAAAAAACATGGCAAACTTGGTCTATCTGATGATAAGTGGTTACCGTAACCTATAGACGATTGCAACACCAAAGTTATCGCTCGCATGTCGACCCTGAGACATAACGGGTGAAATGTCTCATGTGCTTGTAATTTCACGGGCACCCATATCCTTACTGTTTGACTTATATAGGTATGGTGGTAGTAATTCCCCGGACCAGCGGGGCGATCACACTAATTTCCATGGCTATCGAGATAAGGCATGGCATTAGCGTGATTCGATTACTTGTCAAAATCACAAGTTTCGTTCGTTCATGGATGGTTCATGGCCTTCAGTTTAGTTTGGGGGTATGGGAATCAAGCGATTGGGAACCAGTGTAATCGCAATTTGATGGCTGGGCCATTCAAATGGGGAACTAGTGTCAAAATTGATTGTCATCTCGATAGCCATGGGTTAGCGTGACCGACCCACAGCTCTTCACAATGAACTGTACTACTTCTCAATACTCAGTACCTAAGTATGTATTTGTATATATTTATGAAAATATTTTCTGAATCGGATAAAAAATATTTTCAAAGATTTAATATATTGTTTTTGATACTAAATGAGGTTACATTATTTTTGTATGCTCAAAACACCAACATACTCTTAAATTTATATTTTGACTACATTTTTTTTAAACACTGTTTGTTTTATTGCGCAATAAAGAATTAGGTTGATTATTTAGGGTCTTACTTAAAAATACTTAAAAACAGTTGGTTAACTAAACACAGCTTTGTCTTCTTTCATTTAAAATTCAACTGTAGAAAATAAAACACTGATATGATAACAGTAAGCAGAGCTTGTGTTAGCAGAGACTGTAAAATACGATCAATTTTATTTTTTATCTCATTGTAATAGACTTTGTTTTTAGTAGGAACGTCTATGCACTAAAAATGTACAACTATTTTTCCAAAACCTAACCTGTTAGTTTAGGTTAGACCTGTAATCTATTATCTTCAAGGTATTTTTCTATAGTTTCTTTATCGTTTTAAGCACGTGTTAAGCGCTTTTTACGCTTAACAATTAAAAAATTGACTGGACTGGTTCCGAACCCACGATGGATCAGAAGTATAGCCCATTTGACCATCACGGCTGTCAAAAAGACATTGTGAAAGTCAAAAGTTAGTGTTTATTTAAATTGCTTCATAAGCTTACATAACTATTAAATACTTTTGAACACAAATGTACAAAAGGGTTTAATCTTTGTTCAAGGTCTTTATTATAAAGTTATGGAGAACATGGTTGGTTGTGTACCCGCCATTTGAAAAGGGGAAGATTTGATCCATCTGATCTACTTGTCCTAGGACCATCAATTGTTTGTCGGAGGTATTTAATATGTTTAGGTTGCGTTAAAACTCCACTTACACGATCTAGAAAGTTTCCAACTTGATAAATAAAATAAGACTAAATTCTTGACAAATTTTATAATTTAAATCAAGTCTAACAAGATGCAAATTAACTCTCGTTAGGAAATGCCAAAAAAACTGGAAAGAGCACTTTATTTTACAACCTAGCTGAACAGCTATCACAAATCAAATCAAATAATCTGAATTGAGCTGTTAGGTACAATAAGATAGTGAGTAAAAAAACCATTTGTATCACTATATTCTGCCCTTAGGCTGACAAACATTGGATTAAATTATGTCAAAAGGACAACCAAAGAAGATTTATATAAATGATCAAAGATAACTCAGTATTTATTATCCAATAATACCTTTTTAGTCGTAGCCTGCATCGACAACTTTATTTACTCTCTCAAAAGTCAAAGGCATAAAATACTGTTTAAACTACTGTATTCTCCATGATGGACATCCTCAGATACATACTCAGTGCGTAGATAATTGATATTATGTCATCTTGCCGACGGATGACCGTGCGAATATTGTGCTCTTTCTACCGTCTCGAGGCAGTCAGTAAGCACGAATTAACCTAGTTGGTTTTAAACTGTAACGAAATAAACTCCTCATAAATCGTATTTCATTTGATTTGATTACAAATCGTAGGAAAATTTAAGCAAATAAAAAACATAAAGTTTTCAGCCAGTTTTTGCAAGTTATATGAGTTTCAATTTATTTAGCCTCAAGTTCACGTTTCTTGATTACCTACATACAAATCATTTGCGTAGCTAAAATATTTTATTTCTGATTATGAAATAGAATAAATACCTACCTACTCATGTATTTTGTGATTGTGCGTTTATAAATTACTTACATACCTAGGTACCTACTTATAAAATATTAGGGAATATAGGTAGGCAGCTGGTCTTCTACTACGAGTGGTTAAGCTATTGTTTAGTTGTTTAAGTCAAACCAATTATTAGATTTATTAGTGTTAGCTGTGACGTCAGCAGCCACATCAGTAAGCCGTTGCTGTCCACGGCTCAGCCGGCACGGCAGTCCTCGACCTTTTACTTACATACAGACATACTATCTACCTTCTTACTATACCTACTATTTCAATGATCTATTTATTATATACTGTATTTAGGCTAGGTATGTTTGTTTAAGTATAAGTAAATAAATGTATTTTTTTACAACATAAGTATTTCATTGAATACTTGATAAAATTAGGATCAGAATTAGATGGAAATAAAATAGTACGCAATATTGAAAATTTATTTAGAACAAATTAAATAATCAATCCAAAAATATGTTTTAATTAAATCAAAATTTAAAGAGCTCTGGGTGAAACAATTAATTGTGCCCAAGATTTATAGTGAAAGTAGTACCCCTGGCGAGTAGAAAACGTCTTCTGAAGAAGAACCGCCCTTTGACGTTCAGAAGAACGTGAAAAAGCCATTTTGTATCTAAGGGGTTCGTAGCCAGAGGTGCAGAATGAAATATCAGAGTGTTATTAGGTGGTGTAACAGCGATCGGAAACATTACTAAAATATATAAAGTCACTAAACTAAAACTTTTTAACAGAAAGTAAATCTTCGAAATGTTCCTTTTTGAAACTTGTGAAACAAGTTCCGTCCACGTGGACATACAAGGTGTCCTAGAACATGAAATATTCCGGAAGGGGATTATTCTACACAAATTTTTCCCCACAACTTTTCAAAATTCGGCTATGTCCACGTGGACATACAAGGTGTCCTAGAACATGAAATATTCCGGAAGGGGATTATTTTACAAAAAAAAATCCCCACAACTTTTCAAAATTCGGCTATTCATTGAAGAAAATGGCAGTAAAAATCTGCGAGTATCGATAAAATACTAATTACTCTCCTCGTTAAGACATAGTGCCCGATGATACATCTCTAGTTTATTTCATAAGGTTCGAACATAGTACAGAATACTTTAATTTAATTTAAGCGGTAAATATTTTAACGAATTTTATATCCTAAAAATAAAATTTTGGATATACGAATTTTCAGGAAAACTTTTTAACTGACTTATGAAAAGTTTGAAATCCGTAGAAATGCTTTAAATTGGTTTTCAATCTTAACTACTTGGACTAACCTATTGATGTACTCGATGGCACGGTAGGCGAAAAGCCGGTTGCGACGTAAGAAATGCGGGTTTGATTCCCGCATCGGTTGAAATGATTGCATACAGACCCGGGTCTGGGTATCGTGGGGGAATCCTAGTGTGGGGTCTATGTCTATGTCTATGTCTATGTCTACATATCTACATATTATGGGAATATGTATGTGTCTGTACGGTGTTCATTTTTATGAAACGCCTATGTACTTTTACGTAAGTTCTTGTGTGCCTTCTTGTTTTCCGGGTATCATATGTATTTACCTATCTATAGAATTGACTTATACTAGCTTCTGCCCACGGCTTCGCCCACGTGGTACTCGGTAAAAGTAGCCTATGTGTTACTCTGATGCTTAAGCTATATTACTGTAAAGTTTCATCAAATTTCGTTCAGTACTTTTTGCGAGAAAGAGTAACAAACATCCATCCTCACAAACTTTCGCGTTTATAATATTAGTAGGATAGGATAGGATGTGCGAATATCCACATAAAACTAACTTTATAGGCAAGGTTTTATGAAACAGTCGCGGCCATGATACTGTGACGAGCGCAGCCTAGCTAACTACGGTACGCTAGCGCCATCTCTTATCAAATGGACGCACTACTTATTACCGCCATCTAGTATCGACTGGCACAAACCGCGCTATAAAAGAACGGTAGTTTCCAGAACGTTCGAGACGGTACGAGACGGGGCGGAGCGAAGTGAGACAGTGTGATGGTCACGCCTCCTACTAGATTGTTCTGGAAGAGACGTCTTACTAGATATATAGGTAGGCGCGGGTCAGTTTCTTTTCAAGATTGGAAAGTGAATTATTGGAAGTGATTCGAAAGCGATACCCAGTGACTAGTGAAGTGACCGTTGCGCTAGTGTTGTACCAATTGATACAGTGTTTTAGTGTTTTTATTTTAATTGTGTAGTTTCGTTGTTATTTGTTCTGTTGACATTTTTATTGAGTGATTTATTAATACAGTGTTAATTTTGGTGTTTAGGTAATTGGACTTAATTATTTTATCCCGAACCCTAGCTCGTAACAATACTAATCTTTTTTTAAATTATATTCTTTAATAATCCAAGTGGGAAATTGCTTATTCTAGTCCCACGGAGGTTGAATTTTTAAGATATTATAGAATCATGTGATTTACCTAAAGTGTACGTCAACACTAATAATAATGCGCTAGGTAGTTGATTAAATACAAAGAGCTTTGTTCGCACCCATCCCGCGTTCACTTTAATGTACCTGACACTTTTTAGCGAATTTCGTTTAATTAAGTTGTTTAATTACGAGCACAGGGATAGTAGATTAATTAGCGCAATGTATGTAAAGGACAAATTATTGTAATTAAGTCAATCTTATTCCTTTGGCACATTAAGTAGCTTTATTTAAATAATTGAGTAATATTATTGTTTCTCTTTGAGTAAGTAGGTACCTTCCAAATATATATAGCTTTATTTTGAATAATGAAGGTTTAATTAATAAATTAGCGCAGGCGTTTAGATGTATTTGATACCTATGTGGTGTTGGAGACGGATATCGCGAATCCTTTGGACAACCCGCAGAACAAACATGCCAATACTAAAGGAACTCAATATAACTATTATAGGCTATCTACTAGCTGCCTCCAGCAAACCCTTGAGTATGGTCATATATTCAGGAAAAGTCTTGCCTTTTCAAAGACAATCTTGAAAAGCTCCCTTTCACTGGTAAGATGTAGTAATAATTAATGTTATTAACGATATATTAATTTTCAATTTCAATTTATTTATTTCCCCCGTATCGTATTCCTCAATACTTAGGGTCGTGACCCCTTGCCCGGTATAGTTTATCTGCAACATTTTTTTTTTTTGCAGAATTTACACAAAAAAACAGATAAGATAAACTTTCGTTCACAATACCCTTGTTTTGTAAACGGGTTCCTGAAAGCACTATAGTTTTGAGACGACAGTCCACGTAAATGTACCATTACGTGGATAAATCATACTGCGTAATAATTAATATATTATAATTTTTTCATTTCAATATATTTTTTTTATTTCTACCCTTGAAGAACCTTATCCATTAAATAAAGAATAATCAAAATCGGTTCACAATTGGCGAAGGTAAAAATGTACACTAAAAAAAACAGACGACTCGAGAACCTCCTCTTTTTTTGAAGTCGGTTGAAAACGATATCCAATGTTCTTCTTTTTCGTTTCAATGGTTTGCTCCATAAAATTTTCTTTGACCATAATTTGGCCACATTTATGGCATCTTCTGCAGCCTCTCAGGCCTTTTATATTGCAGGTTTAGTGCACTGCAGTTAAGACAGTACACATGAGGCAACGTTTGTAGTTTCAAGTGTCAAATATAATGTTTAGACATGCCTGACTACCCTGTTCTTGGTTTTCCCATTCTGAAAATGGGCATTTTCAGAATACAGTCGTGAGCATATTTGTTTTATTTGTTTCGTATATCTTCTTCCTATGAAGAATAAGACTTCGGAGTTTCTTTGAAGAAAGATATTTTGTTGATTCTTTTGATGGAACTACGTTAGTTTAGAACTTGTTTTTTTTATACCACCAGGTAGCAAGCGGTAAGCGTAGCCTATGGGCACTTGCAATATCAGAAACAAGACACTTTACAGACCCTTCCAAAATTTAAAAACGTCCTTATAAAGAACCTCATACTGTACTTACTTGGAGGATAGAACTCGCCCGCTCCAAACGAGGCATCAATACTCTAAAGTGCGCACCAGTATAATTGTAGGCGACTGCAATCTCATTAGGCGTGCGTTTATTGGATGTACGCTACTTTACGAGAGCTTATAGTAACGAGTTGGGGTTACTTCGACACTTCGAGAGACGAGGGTGGAAACTTGACTTTATAAAGAAGATTATCGAGAATATAATGAACTAATTGTAAACATTGTAAAAACTAGATTAATTTGTTTCTCATGTAGTTAAGTAAACCATGTGATCCATGTGTTTGTATTAGAATAAAGTTCTTTAAATCTAATTGATCCCCATATTACGGTGGCAAGTTGGAATGTAAGGTATTTTCAGCTAGATTAACCTTTACTAAATCTATTTAGGTAGGTAAGGTAAGAAATGTGTAATCGATGCCCTTATCGATAAAAGTAATATCTTCCAAGAAATTTTAGGGAGCCTGAGAAGAGTCATAGCAATCACTAGACCAGAAACGTCACGGAAAGTTTTCCATTATAATTTTAGTTGGAACAAACAACAATGTGGCTTAGGGTGCTATAGTGAGTTTCTAGTGAAATCAGCTATGCTTTTCACTACTGTCGATGACCTCGATGGCATGGTGGGCAAGAAGCTGGTTGCGACGCAAGAGGAGCCCGATTCCCGCAACGGGTCAAATGGTCAGTGTCCCACTGAATTTCAACACGTCGCTAACTTCGACACACCTTCGAAAGACCACTACTGCGACAGACCCTACTGCGACATGCACTTGTACGGCAGATCATTATTTCAACAGGAACATACCTTCGATATAATACTGCTCTAAAATGTAACAAAACTAATAAAATTACTTGTTATAATTAAATTTAAAGTCACAATGATCAGTCCGCAGCGTCGAGCGGCAGCGACGAGCGAAGTAAATAGCATTTTCAGATCTGACTTGGATAGGTTAGGTTATTCATTTTTTTTTATCTTTTTGTCGAAATAATTATCTGCCGAACAAGTGCATGTGGCAGTAGGGTCTGTCGAAGTATGTTCAGTCGAAACAATGACTAGTCGAACTGTTTTTTCGAAGTTAACAACGTGTCGAAATTCAGTGGGTCACTCCAAATGGTTGCACGTTCTGTAGATATTTGTTCTGAGTTTGGCTATTATGGTACCACAGCACTAAGCTGAGACAGGGTTAGTTTGGCCCATTATAAAAACAAATGGGACTAATTAATTAACAAAAAACATTTTCATTTGTCTAGTATCTATGGCTATCACACTTTATAGTGTTATCTATAAAGTATATATAGGCATTTTATTTATATTTTTACTAGTTTTTCTGTGATTTATTGTTGTGTCAAATAAACTACATTCTATTATAGTTTATTGTATCTCTTGTGGGTAATTTGATAAAAAAAAATATTTAAAATATAAATATTCCCCTTAGTTCCATTTCTAAGAACGGCCTTTAAAGACCTTGTGATGAGATCGATGCTGAAAGAATCAGATATTGGCAACGACGCTCAAAATCATGTATGGATCAAGTTGCATTGATTGACGTTATCTGAAGATAAAAGATAGGGTCACTCATATCAGACTAACAAATCTTTCACTAGCGTTAACATCATCATCATTAGCGGCCTGTAGGTCCACTGCTGGACATAGGCTTCCCCAAAAACAAGTACTACGAAGCTCGGTAAAGTACTACCATAATTATAAGTTTTTATCGATAAAATCCCGTAAAAACTTCTAATTAAGAGGCCTGCGTAGGATGAATTGTATACAAACGTAATACCTAAATCATTTGTAATTAGAGCATATTTCCACCATATTATGTTATTATTTGCATTCGAAAAGTATTTATCTACGTACCTTACTATATAATGAAATGTAAACGAATCGCATTTTGGATATTTTTACGTCCTACATGACATGTTTTCTTCTTATTTGTTTCGTATTAAAAACAACATTTAATCTTTTCTCTTTTCTCTGTTCTTAAGGATCCCTTTGCACCTGAGTATCTAAAAAACCGTTTTCGTTTCCGATCTGATACACACGAAAAAAAACTTAGGTCTTCTGACAATCTCCTTCTAGACACCCCCGAGCATTGCACATCGTTCCGTGGAAACTCTTTCTCTGTCGAATCAGTCCGGCTCTGGAATAAACTACCATTTGAAATTAAAAAGGTAGACTCTAAAGAATGCTTCAAAAGATTAACTCGCAAACACTTCTTGGATGAGTTGTACTCATAGTTTATTTACCCTACCTTTCTGACTATTATTTTTATGTATAAGTGCCTATAAATATACAATTATATATATTAAGTAAGTATATTATGTAATTAGATATAAGTATAATATAATATTGTAGTTAAAAATTTGTAGCACGCTTACCGCCAATCACTACAAATTGGGTTGGCTGGTAGAAAATGCTTTAGCATTAAGTCCGCCTATTGTTCACTTTTTAAAATGTGCAATAAAGTGTTAATAAATAAATAAATAAACAATACCATGTACCTATCTTTTACATAGATTATATTGTCTAGTTACAGAATAACAACACAATGTGAAAAATACAGCAATTCCGTAAAATATTACGGAACACCAAATTTATAACTAATTCTGAACGGCTAATATTGCTATCGCGCAAGCACGGACGGGTCTGCATCAGTCATCATTCACCATCCACGAAAAACCGTTTTTTATATATTGTATTGTATAAAAAGGCCTCTTAGTGTTAGCTTCGGCTCCACTGATGCCTATAAAGGCTCCAGGTATAAGCCTGAGATTAAAAATAATAATAATAATGCTGGACACTTCACACAGCATCATCTAGCCCCAAAGTAAGCAGAGCTTGTGTTAGGGAACTACATGACTGATATACTAATTAAATACTTTTTTTTTAAATACGTACATATTATACATAGAAAACACCCAGACCCGAGAAAAATATTTGTAGATCATACAAACATTTGTCCCGCAGCGAGAATTGAACCCTCAACCTTCTGCGTCTCAGGCGAGCCTTCGCCCATAGGTACGGCATAGGTTACGGTGACCGCTTGCCAGCAGGTGGACCGTATTCTTGTTTGCAACTTTAGTGGTATAAAAAACCTCCACACAGTTTCTGTCCATCCAAAGGTTGCCTGGAAGCTTTCAGCGATAAGGTCGCCGATTGTATCACTAGGTAGGTATTATTATAATTTCTTTTGTTTTTCATTTGTTTGTTTCGTGTTTCATTTGTATTTACTGGTGTACAATAAAGATATATCTATCTATCTATCTATTTTCATCCACGGAATTCCCGCAATCTTTAACATATCATCGGTTCATACACTGCGTCACAGATATTATAATCTAGCTTTATCCACAACTAGCTGCTCCCCGTGGTTTCACCCGCGTAAGTTTCGATTCCGTGGGAATATCGGGATAAAAAGTAACAGTAAAGTATTTTACTGCTAAAATTACCCTTGATGATTTATTTGAATAAGAATTAATACTACGATACTAATGTAACCAACTTTTGTTTCTATCTTATTAAATTTTAGAACACAAAAGCTGCTATTGTGACTTAACTATGATGGTTAGATATATTCCCTCGAGGACTTTTCTGTAGATAATAATGAGTACTTTAATCATATAGCACATAATTTTTATGTATCATCAGTATTTTTCTCAGCGCCCGCCAAATAATGAATTTTATAGGCAAAATTTTGGTACTTTGGGTTACATTATTGCAATTTTATTAAGGATCTCTATTTTTTTTTAATAAATTAAAACCCATGTTACTTCTTGATAATTTAGCTTTCTATTGGTGAAAAAATTGTTAAAATCGGTCCAGTAGTTTCGGAGCCTATTCGGTACAAACAAACAAACAAATCTTTCCTCTGTATAATATTATTATCAGCATATTAGTATTAGTATTTGTATAGACGAAGTAACAGGGGGGTCTAAAGTGCCGTGAGTTGAGTGGCTTCGAGAAAAGCATGCTACGACTTTACGGGACGGTTGCTGCGGTTGTAAGCTAAAATGGCTAAAATGGTAGGTAATTCCATTTGGCAAATATACTCGTAATTAAGATGAACGAGCAGTGCCATCAACTGATGTGCTGTTGGCAGTTGAGTAAATCTCAGATCTTGTTAATATCTATATTTCCAGGCTTCGCCCGCGTGGTACTCGGATAAAAGGAAGCCTATGTGTTATTCTGATGTATAAGCTATATTACTGTAGTTTCTTCAAAATCCGTTTAGTAGTTTTTAGCGTGAAAGAGTAACAAACATCCATCCTCACAAACTTTCGCGTTATTTTCCATATAATTTGTCGCATGTATTATCACTTGAGAAGTTCTCAAGTGACATGCTGATATTTTTTGTTTCGTTATTGTCAAGACAAAAATTGTATGAAATATTTTTATTCAGTGCGTAGATCTTTGAGAATCCTGAGGAGGGGGTAGTCAGAGCCACGTCCAAACATTACATTTGAAAAATACCCACTAACTGATGGCAAACGCCTTCAAATTTTAGATTCTAGAGCAAATCGGTTTCCTCATGATGTGTTTATGTATCCACGGTATTATTGACTGGACCGTGGATCAGGTCATGGAGGCAGGCATCGCTCCAGGTTAACATTCTTATCATTACTTTCGTTCGAGTATCAGCAGTGAAGACTATTTCTAAGGTAGGTACATTTCCGCTGTAACCATACTCCCATATCACATGGTTGAGAATTTTTACGATAAAGCTATATGCGTAACTATAATCTTTGATAAAAGGTTGTCAATGCCGTGCAAGAAACTGCTAGTAGGTAATATTATAGTTTACGCACGTATCCACTTATCTTGTCATTGTGTGATGCAAACTGCCGGGAACGTCTCAAATATGAAAAGTGCGTGAGAATCACAAGGTTTACGAATGTCATCCAGATAGCATGACAGAAACGAAGTACCATAATTGTTAATGAGGAAGTACCTACCTACCTACATCAAATGTACCTACCTACCTACATCCTACTACTATTATAAACGCGAAAGTTTGTAAGGATGGATGTTTGTTACTCTTTTACGCAAAAACTACTGAGCGGATTTTGATTAGTAGCTTCTGTGGGCAGAAGCTAATAAGTATTAGCTTATTAGCTTCTGCCCACAGCTTCACCCGCGTGGTACCCGGATAGAAAGTAGCCTATGTGTTATTCTGATGTATAAGCTATATAACTGTAAAGTTTTATCGAAATCCGTTTGGTAGTTTTTGCGTGAAAGAGTAACAAACATCCATCCTCACAAACTTTCGCGTTTATAATATTAGTAAGATATATCAGAATAACACATATGCTACTTTTTATCCGGGTACCACGCGAGCGAAGCCGTGGGCAGAAGCTATTATTGATATAATATTGACGAATTATGATAGCTTGCACTGCCGATAAATAATGAAAAGATAGGTAGGTATATAAAGTTCTTCCAGCATCATCAAGTACCTCGGCTTAAAACAAATTGATGGAAATGCCATTTTCTGTTTATCTGAAATTGTCTAAGTACATTTCGTGCGGGTAAATAATACAATGATTGGTTATGATAACTGTTCTGCATGCATTCACATGACAAGATAGGCTTGCTTGCGATTATATGACTAATACGGGAAATTTTAAGGTATTATTTCGCATTTGAAGAAGATTTTATCGCATTGCTAGAAGAAAAAATAAACTTTCCAACATGTTTTTACTCATTCCTAGTATAATACTTCAGTCATCATTATTTTTTACAAAATTTACAAACCTCCTTCACATATTTCCAACATCGTTTGCAGCGCCCACTACTGACTTGTGGTGATCAATCATAACCAAACAATTAATATGGGTTCCCTATAGGGAGCGCTTTGCTGCACTCATATTCTGAACCGGCGGCTTTCCAAAAGTAATCGTTTCAGCGAGAAAAATACAAAAAAGTTTGTTGCCAGCGTGTGTCGAAAGGTCCACGGTCTCGTATGCTGTGCTAAGCTTTATTTTAAAGATCTTGTAAGCTAGAAAATACCTAGTTAAGAGATCATACGAGAATGATAAGAAGATTCACTAGGTAACTACCACAGATTAGGTTGGTCTTCATATAATCATAACCATTAAAAAGGAATTATTGAAATTGTTTTGTATACAATGCTCCTTAGGTGTAGTAAACATTCTAGACCACAGCTATAATATTACCATGTCTGCATAAGGCTCTAGCACACATACAATACCTACCACCTACCAGCTTGAATACCAACCGATAATGGGGTGTGATTGAAGTGGGGTGAAATTAATGGGAGTTTAGTTTTTTTAATAAAATACGACACCCGCGTGCAAAGCCGCTGGCAACAGCTAGTAATATTATAAATGACAAAGTTTGGATGTCTAGATGTTTTGATGTTTGTTGCTAATTCCGTTACGCCCTCTCCGATTTATATAAAATTTGGAACAGGATAACACAAGCTGCTTTTATCAGGATACCAGGGGAAGCCATGCGTAGGGGTTAGTATTTGATACAATAGTAAATGTACTACCCAGCATGCTACAGATAAAAAACACTAACAACGGATAGGTAAGTCTATTCGTATATCGCATGTATGGGATAGCCATAACATCTGCAGCGTACCTAGGTATCACGCGTCGAGACTGCGGCTTAAGAAGATAAGCATTGATGGACAATATCTCCCTTGTTAGCCGAGTTTATCGGCGCGTCTTTATCAAAACCACTAGATCTCGATAAAATTGAAGGCTCTCAAGATTATATCTCACTTTTGTCGTGGAACGCGACAGTAGCACTTTACGCAGTGCGGTCAAAATGAACAGTAAGTTTACCGATTTCAATTACTTATGCATCTATATACATAGTTACTGTTATTTAATTTCCTTTATTTAAACTTAAATCTTTGAATATTTCGTTTCGTCGAGTTTTACAAACTGAATAATTAACCAATAAGAAAATAGTTATTAGAAATAGTTAAGAATATCAGAAAAGTGTGTACAAATTTACTTTTTGGAAATTATTTTTTATTTTTATTAATCTCATGATATGTAACAAATACCTACCCAGTTGGACCAATCAAAATAAACATAGTTATAATGAAAATATTTGATTTTATCAACAATTGTTTTTATTTGTTGTGGACGTGTTATGTATTATTACTGAAACAAAAAAAATGGTTTTAAAAGTGATAAAGGGGATACCCCACAATTTTTATAATATTCCGAAATTAACCCGAAAACTAAAGCTTACTATTGTCCATCGGGTGCAGAGTGTATCTGCACTCCGGTAAAGATAAAGATAAAGATTAGTTTATTTGCTTCAACATAATGTAGGTTACAGTTGTAGGTCTTTAATATATTAAATGTTTCAATGATGTTCCACCTTAAAATGAGTTTATTAATTTAAAATTAATATTTGCATGCCTAATTTTTCCGGTTCATGGTCGGTTCTGCAAACTATTTATGGCCCGTTGTTATCTATGTTTTTACGCAAAGTCATACAGTGTTTGCTTCTCGTAACGTTCGAAATCTTTCGTAGAACGTCTACGGATTTGTTGCTACGCCACATGCTACGCTGATATCGTATTTTTGCTCATACGTATTGCGAGTGACACAATGGCGCCAATTATGTAGTACTGAATGTAAATTGTCGATCTTTTTTACTGATGTGCACGCAAGAAAGAGATGGCAAAAGTTTTACTCCTGTCAAATCAGTTTAGCGTGCTGCTTTTCTTCGTATTTTTAGTTAGCATATTTTGAAATCACGACTAAATTTGCAAGGAAAACTTAAATCTGACTAATTTGACACCACTTAAATTGTTGCTATTTCTTTCCTGCTTGAACTATCAGTAAAAAATAGCTATAGTTTAAATTCAGTTTAGTTAGTGTACTAGAGAATCGAGGCCAATGCCGACTTTTACGTGTATTGAAAAGGCTCAGATTTTGTATTTAAATTACGAATTTTATATTCAGTTTTATGTAATTTCTTAAAAATTATACAGAAACAGCATTAGATTTTTTACTCACAACAAGTGGAATATAGACATCCTGTTGAGTATAGGGTGTCCCAGTATATGCAAAAAATAAAATATCACGAAAGGGTGTTAAAAA
Source organism: Perizoma flavofasciatum (assembly GCA_958496245.1). Taxonomy (NCBI): domain Eukaryota; kingdom Metazoa; phylum Arthropoda; class Insecta; order Lepidoptera; family Geometridae; genus Perizoma; species Perizoma flavofasciatum. The sequence continues at coordinate 9,500,061 of OY292431.1, forward strand.
TTTACAAGTTTTAAAAAAAAGACAAATTTCTATTTTATTAACCTGTATTGTTCTATATTTTTTCAAAAATCATATACGTGCTGCTTTTTGGACTTGCCCTGAATAGAGGTATAATGTTAACTGAACAATATGTTTGGCACTAATTGTACAGAATCACTCAATTCAATGAAAATTGACGAATTTCTAAAAAGATGTATCCTACCGACATAAAACTATGTACACATTAATTCACAACGCGTAGTTTCGTAATTGTTTTTCTGGGACAGCCTTCTACGTAATCAAATCTTAGTACATAGCTGTTTACAGATCTAATCATTCATTTCGAGCAAACTTCATGATTTCACCGTGCAAAAGTTACTTAAAGTTTTTTATATATTCACTTCCTATATTTTTGAAGTAGAAATTTTATTATAGCGTCCGTGACCCAAAATTTACATAGGTTTCTTCAAAACTTTTCGATGATAACATAAAATGTAATTAATATTGTTGCAATATCCTAGTTCATAAGTTTTTGTGGTTTGTAGAGGTTTTAAATGTTTACGTAATGTGTTTCACGGTAGTCCTTTAAAAAAACATTATATAAACGTTTAAACCATAAGTAGTAGCTTAATAGCTACTTCTAATGTAATCTAGTAGAGGTTTATTTAGTAAAAACGAGTACAACAATAAAAACTTAGTCGAGTAGATGTATTAGGTAAATGAGACTTTTCACGCATTTTGTCTCAGGAGCGACAACGCGCAATTGATACCTACCTCTGGTGTTGCAATCATCCCTTGATTACGGTAACCGCTTTCCAATAAAGTAAAAGTTAAAATTCACTTATTCAGCAAAATCACAAGGATCACTTTGAAACGACGGTTTTATCTACTATCTGTTCATCCGCGACCAACCAGGAAAGAAAAACAAGAAAACAATGCTGGTTATTCTTTTAAATGATCCTTTGACTTAGTTGTATAAAAAAATAGTAAAGTAAATTCACTTTATTCTATTTTATGAGAATTAGTTTCCTAGTAATAGGCTCTGTTTATATATTTGTCTGGAACCATATATTTCCGAAACGGCTTAATCTGATTGAAATGGTGTTTTAGGTAATCGTTTTGTATAACTTTAAGGATGGCTCATAGATAGGATTTATTGCCTTAAGTTACTAGGGGATGCAATAGATGACGTAAAACACGTCGGTGTTTTTGACGACCTCTGTGACTCAGTGGGCGAAGGCCTGAGACGCAGAAGGTTGCGGGTTCGATTCCCGCCGCGGGACAAATGTATGATCTGCAAATATTTGTTCCGGGTCTGAGTGTTTTCTATGTATAATATGTATGTATTTACATAAAAAAGTATATAAATAGTACGTCACAGAAGGCTGTGGATTCGATTCCCGCCGCAGGACAAATGTTTGTGTGATCTGCTAATATTTTTCTGGGGTCTAGGTGTTATAATATGTATTTACAAAAAAAAGTATATAAGTCTTGTAGTTCCCATAATACAAGCTCTGCTTAGTAAAGGGCTAGTCTTCTAGCCCCTTACTGTGTTTAAAAAAATGTCCGTCATTATTTTGTTTTAATTCCTTGTTATCAGCGACGCGACTTAGTATTCGTATGGAATTTTTGAAATCCAGGATTGAGTATTAATTTAAGGATTCATATTATTAAAACGGGATTTTTCACACATCGTACTATTGGTAGGTAAGACCACTCACTCTAAAAGACTCGGAATGAGTCGTAACTCCCATTTTACATTATGAATGAACAAATTCACGATAGTTTTTTTGGAATAAGACTAGGATTAATTAAGACTAGGTAGATAATTTTTATTCATATCTACCTCTCCTCTATCAGCTGTCATCTCAGTACTCACTCTTTTCTTAACCATGTCATACTAAAACCACTACTACATTGCTATAATCCGATTTATTTCTAGCAGCCATTTGGTTGGTGTGTTGCGCGGCGGCGCTCGCCACCGCCTCCGCCTTCTCAGTTCAAGTGAGACAGAACCCGGAGACGCTATGCGCTGGCCAGGAGAACTTCCTCAGGATCGCGAGCATCCAAAGCTGCAGAGAATACTACCAGTGCTACGCAGGCCGCTCCTACCTGATGATCTGCCCTGATCTCAGCTGGTTCAATGAGTTGGAACAGGTAGTTATTGCTCCAAAAATTAGCAGTAGTTACCTAATATTCGCATTGCTGTGTACTGGATTGAAAGGTGCCGATGACAGGCACTTGAGACTTTTCACTTGTTATGTATGTTAATCGGGATCTACTTTTTATCCCGATGCCACGCGGGCGATGTCTTGGGCAGTGGCTAGTGTATGATAAATATAGCTACACTAGGTTTGGTTTAGATAAAAGCTGTGGTTATAGCCATTAACATTATTTTTAGAACAGTCTAAAAAAAGGTAATACCTACTTAGTTCTGTAAAATTCGGGGAGTAACTTTTAATTTAGAAGGAAGTTATATGTAAAAGGGACCATAATAGGTGAGTGAAAAAACTACCCATAGTACCTTCTAAAGAGAACGAGAGACCATGGAGAATGCCGACCCGGGAATGGATCGAACCTGCAATGTTCTGTCTGTTACTTTGTTTGTAACTAGATACAGGGATATGCTTATTCGTAACGTTACGTGACGTTACGTCAGGTCCAAATTATACGACGAACTAATTAACCTGTTACGTCTTGGGTTGTAGAAATCAAACATCAATATAAATGATCTACGAACTATATTGTATTTACAAGGAGGGCGCCAGGAGGGTTTTACTAGGAACGACGGAACCCTTCCAATCCAGAACCAGCGGCTGCTAGCGGAGAACTATGTGTATGTGGTTACACTCGGGTGATGTGTATAGTAAGCCATCTATGTCGATAATCACGACCGTGAATGACAGGGCATTTCCGTAGGCTATAACAAACAATATTAGCGTTAACCACTTACTTGTATGATCCCGTTTAGGCATACAGGTGCACACAATACACAATACACTCACCCCTATTTGAAATAACTTAACAAACTTCAAAACTTGGTAATTGTACCAATTACTTTCTATTTGTTAAATTGCACATAACATTGCATTTCTAAAATCAAAGGTGCGACTGCACAGATACAACGTATCTCACAAAATGGCTACCGGAGTACCGACTATCCTATAGTAAATACTGTTTGCCATCTAACTGAGGTGACCTACCTGCACTCGAATTTAATCATAGACATTGGAATGCATAAAGAAACTTAAAATAAAGATGGAAAAAGTCGAAGAGGTTCAGATTTGAACTCGGTGTCGTTTGCGTTGAAAGCGGTGCGCTCCCGGCTGAGCCACGTACAGATTACTTGTTATGCTCGAAATAACGTATACATGATCAAATGTGACGTCACACCACAAACGAATGTCCATTACAAATATCCCCCTCCCCAGAGAAAAAAAAAAAATATTTAGAAATATTTATAAACTATAGGTATATTTTTTTTTTTTTTTTTTTTTACTACATCTTTTTTAGGTCTTTTACGTGCCAGTTACCTAAATCTTTTCCGTGTACATTATTTAGCCTGTATATGTTTGATGAGATTTTGTCTATTATTGTAGCTTTCTCAAATTTCGGCGCTAATTTTGCCATAAATTTATTTCCGGCATTGGATAGATATTTCGTTTTTTTCCAAACCGTTTCTCCGATATCAAAATGAGCAGGTCTTCGTCTTAGATCATAAGCCTTCTGACTTTGATTGTGTGCCTCACGAAGCCTACTACCTACAACTTGATAATTCTCATCTCGTTCATACAGCTGATTCACGAACTTATCAAAACGAACATCAAGTGGTTCTGTTAAGACACCACCTACTGCTTCAGAAGGTATTCCGAAATCCAGAACACCTGTTTCCCTTCCGAAAAACAAATAGGAAGGAGTAAAACCTGTGGTTTCATGTACTGCTGTCCTGATAGCATGCCCTATTTCACCTAAATGAATATCCCACTCATTGTGTCTCTTATTTTTGATATATGTCGAGATCATGGTGCCTATTACGCGGTTTACTCTCTCGGTCGGATTACTTTGAGGATGATAATTTGGAGTGAACCATAACTTACAGTTGTACTTGGATAATACTTCTTTAAACATGTGTGAAGTGAACTGCTTACCATTGTCACTTATAATTGCCTGAGGAGCCCCGTAGAGTAAGATTTGATTTTCTACGATTTCACAAATATTGTCAGCTTTTGCCGTTCTCAGTGGAAACAATAATGCAAGTTTACTAAACCAACACGTGATAACCAGTAACATAGTATTTCCTTTTTTGCTTTTCGGAAAAGGACCCATTAAATCTAAAGAGACTACTTGCCAAGGAGCCGTAACTTCTCGATGTCGCCCCATCTGGCCAAAAGGAAGACTTTGAGTTACCTTATGTGTAGCACAAATTTCACAGTTCTTAATATATTGCTTAACATCATGTAGCATATTTGGCCAGAAATAGTCCTTCTTTATTCTGTACAGCGTCTTGCGAATGCCTAAATGCCCTGCCTTAGGATTGTCATGGCAATATTGGAGAATATTCAGTCTTAATGTTTCAGGTATGTAAAGCTTCCACAAATTGTCTGCACTTGGATACTGTTTCATATGTATTTTCTTGAATAGTAACCCATTTTTGACCGTCCAACCAGAATCACTATTGCTTTGCAAAACATCTGTAACCTTCGTTTTGTACCAATCATTTTTGTGTTTTTCTGAAATTTCTGGTGTATTAATGTCCGCAATGGCCCGAGAGAGAGCATCCGGTACCGTATGTGATTTTCCTGGTCTCACCACTATTTCAAAGGAAAATTGTTGTAATTTCATTGCCCATCTAGCCAATCTACCATGAGGATCTTTCATCTTGTGTAGCCACTGAAGTGCACTGTGGTCAGTAATTACCTTAAAATGTAGTCCATCTATATATGGCCTAAATTTCTCGATTGCGTAAACTACACTCAAGAGTTCCCTTTCTGAGGTGGAGTATCTTTTTTCAGTGTCAGTAAGTTTTCTACTCAGAAAGGCTACAGCTTGTTCACTATCTTCAGATGATTTTTGACACAATACTGCTCCTATTCCTTCATTTGATGCATCGCACTGTATGATAAATGGTTTGGAATAATCTGGACATGACATTACAGGAGTAGAGGTAAGCAGTGTCTTCAAAGAAATAAACGCATCTTCTGCCTCTTTTGGCCAGACCAATGGCTTTTTTTTTATTACCCTTGGTAAGATTATGAAGAGGAGCGGCTATCAACGAAAAGTTTTTAACAAATCTCCGATACCAACTGGCTAGGCCTATAAATCTTTTCAGTTCCGTAATGTTCTTTGGTCTTGGAAATTTTAAAATTGCCGATACTTTTTCAGGGTCTGTACGAAGGCCGTCTTTATCAATGATGTAACCTAAGTAACGCAAACTTGACCTCGCAAACTTGCATTTACCCACATTGATTGTTAGGTTGGCCTTTTTTAATGTTGACATGACCTGTTTTAAAAGCAATATATGTTCCTCAAAGGTTTCTGAGCACACGATAATATCATCTAAATATGCCCAAATTTTATCTTCATGTGCTTGAAACAAAATGTCCATCAGCCTTTGCTGTGATTGTGAAGCATTTACAAGGCCGAATGGCATTACTTTAAATTGGAAGAGCCCCCTCCCCATAATAGCAAAGGCTGTTTTCTCCTTACTGTCGTCATCTAATGGTAGTTGCCAAAAGGCTGATTTCAAATCAATCGTACTAAGGAATTTCGCATTTTTCAAATTATCAATGACGGCAGACACTCGTGGCAGAGGATAAGTATCTCTCTTAGTAACTTTATTTAATTGCCGGCTATCTAAGCATAGTCTGTTATCACCATTAGGTTTCTTGACGATGAGTACTGGAGAACACCATGCACTGTAAGATGGTTCAACTACATCCTTCTCCAACATGTCATCTAATTCCTTCTCTATCTGTTTTCTGATTACAGGTGAAAAATTATACTGTTTTTGACGTACTGGCTTATGATCCCCTGTGTCGATTGTATGCCTTAGTAACTGAGTTCTACCTAAACCAGTACCAATTGTTTGTGTAATTTCTTCAATTACCGCGTTTAGTTCCCTTTCTTGCGACTCATCCAGATCTTCTTTACTGGTAATTGCGGGTAAAGTAGAGGTAGTACACATCATTTTATTGCCAACATTAGATGCATTCCTAAATTTTAGTGAAATGCCAAACGTGTCAAAAAACTCTTTACCTAAAATTAGATCATGTACTGAATTTTCCATTACTCTTAATGACGTGACATGAAATTGGCTATCAAAAGTAATTGGAACATCAAAAACTTCTGAGATTCTATGACTAGCTCCGTCCGCCGTAGCCACGTGCGCCTGATTCAATGTGTATGACTCAAAACCGAGTGATTTTAATTTCTTTGAAAACTTAGCGTTTATTATTGAACTATTCGCACCGCTATCCAACATTCCTATAATGGAATTATCTAAAATACTTATTTTAATATAAGGCCTATTATCATTACTCCTATTAATGACCAGAGGACACACTTCCCCATATGTGAAGTAATTATATATGGTACGAAGCCAATCCTGCCATTCCTCACTATTTCTGTCTAGGGAAAAATTCATTTGGCAGCAAGTGAATTTTCCCTCTGTTCGTTTCCCTTGCATGTGCATTTGGGAGTAGTGCTACCAAACTTTCCACAATTATAGCAAAATAGCCTTTGCTTTGGCAATTTACATGCTCTGAATGTATGTCCCAGTTCTCTGCAGTTCCAACATCTTCTGTTGTTGCTCTGAATGCCGTCAACTTCCTCCGATTTCCCCATCTCACATACTTCATTTGGTGCACATTTCTTGTATGCAAGATCTGGTTCCAGGTTGCTCTTGTCGTTTGCCGGTTCTTGAAATCGTTCGCAATTCACCTTGGTTCTATCTACGATGCGCAAGACATTGATAAGATCTGGCATCGAGTTGAACTCATCCCTGCAAACTGCTCGTTGAAAATATGGTTGTAAATTTTTTAAGACTATGTATATTTTCTCGCGTTCTGATGGTTGCACAGGTAATCTTTTAAACATGTTTTGCATTACTGCCACATACACTGTTACAGATTCATCTTTACCTTGTGTTCTATCATATATTTCTCTCAATAATTCATCTTGGTAAAAGGGTGACTGAAATGTTCGTTTTAGAAGAATGACTAACTCGTCCCAATTAGTTACATTGTCCTTATTAGCTCTATACCATATCAGTGCATCACCCTGAAAGAAGTCAATAGCACATCGCCAAAGATCCTCATCAGTAGCGTTACGCGCGTCCTTGAGTTCATCAACACGTTCTATGAAAGCATTAACACTGTATTTGTTATCTCCTGAAAACTTAACTCCCCATTGGCTAATGGGTACTAACTTTCTTTTAATTCCACCATCATCAAGTGTAGATGTTCTAAAAAGTCTAGATTGTTTCCTCACTGCGTTAGTATCTGCATTAGACGAGGTATTTTCAATTTTATCAATAATTTGTTTGCCTACCTCACCTAAAGTCTCCTGAAGCATTTTTTTGTCTGCCACTGTCAAATTACCTTCATCTGAGGCTTCATCATGCTCTTCTAACTTTGCAAGTAATTTGTCTGCCTTATTTTTTAACTCCACTTGGCGTTTTTCTTCATCATCAGTTTTTGTGACGATAAAATCCAATCTACTATGAACATGATAAAGTCTTGAAATCAGCCTCCTAAACAGGTTTTTATCTGGCTTATCCGTAATTTCACCTACATATAACGATAAGTTGGAGATTTTTGCCGCACAAACATCCAGTTCTAGAGAAGGATTCTCAGAACTCTGTCGTGGCGCTGCTACTTTATACGGCATTTCCCCTGTTTGCTCAGTTTTTAACAACTCGTTAAGTAATTTCCGTAAAACCGAAACAACGCTCTTAATGTAGACCCCACGACACGCCAGTTCAAATTCCAACTCATCCTTTAAAAGGAAATTAGGATCCATTATAAGAATGCACTAGGTAAACAACGTCAATACTAATTTAGTTGATGCTAATAATGATTTCAACCTATGGATTCCAATGTCTTTACACAATCTTAGGTTAATCCGTTTCTAACTAAAACAATACCTACTTAACTAAAAATACCTATAATTTATCTACTTAAAATACATTAAACGTAGTAAATACCTAACTTATATCAACCAAGAAAGCTTAAAATACCTACTTACAATAAATACTAGTAATTATATAATTACTATGCTAGAGATACCTAACTAATTAAACAAATTAACAAACCTTTTATGTATACAAACGTTATAAAAAAACTAACCTAATGTTGAGATAAAGTAAGCCGCAAATACACCAAATGTGTCTTAGGTAATTAGTAGATAGGTACCTAATTATTTATATTTATAATGCAATATAGGCTATTATAACAAGATACAGTATAAATTAGAAGGCAAGTACCTACCTACTTGCTTGGTCTAAAGTAACTAACAATCAAATTCAAGCTACCTACCCACTTATCTACCACAAATAATGCTCATTTGTGATGCCAATGTCTATTTCTACAACCTTTAGGTAGGTACCTACGTAAATTATTAGCGTTGGGCGCTATTGTTACGTCTTGGGTTGTAGAAATCAAACATCAATATAAATGATCTACGAACTATATTGTATTTACAAGGAGGGCGCCAGGAGGGTTTTACTAGGAACGACGGAACCCTTCCAATCCAGAACCAGCGGCTGCTAGCGGAGAACTATGTGTATGTGGTTACACTCGGGTGATGTGTATAGTAAGCCATCTATGTCGATAATCACGACCGTGAATGACAGGGCATTTCCGTAGGCTATAACAAACAATATTAGCGTTAACCACTTACTTGTATGATCCCGTTTAGGCATACAGGTGCACACAATACACAATACACTCACCCCTATTTGAAATAACTTAACAAACTTCAAAACTTGGTAATTGTACCAATTACTTTCTATTTGTTAAATTGCACATAACATTGCATTTCTAAAATCAAAGGTGCGACTGCACAGATACAACGTATCTCACAAAATGGCTACCGGAGTACCGACTATCCTATAGTAAATACTGTTTGCCATCTAACTGAGGTGATTTACCTACCTGCACTCGAATTTAATCATAGACATTGGAATGCATAAAGAAACTTAAAATAAAGATGGAAAAAGTCGAAGAGGTTCAGATTTGAACTCGGTGTCGTTTGCGTTGAAAGCGGTGCGCTCCCGGCTGAGCCACGTACAGATTACTTGTTATGCTCGAAATAACGTATACATGATCAAATGTGACGTCACACCACAAACGAATGTCCATTACAAACCAAAACATATTGTTCCAGGTCTGCGATTTCAATTCACCACCGACAGGTTGCTCCGTCGACCCTCAGCCAGAACCAGAACCCGAACCGGAACCAGAACCGGAACCCGAACCAGAACCCGAACCCGAACCTGAACCGGAACCAGAGGAGGAAATCCAACCTCTACCAGAATCCATCGAAGAGGAGGGTTCTGGAGATGTATGGCTTGAAGAGACTTTAAAGAAGCTCGTTAGCAGAATCAGAACTCAAGAAGATATCGAAGCACAAGAAGATTTTGAAGAAGCTAAGAAGAGGCAAGTGGAGATTGACGAAGAAGTCGAGCCTTTAAAGAAGCAAGAGGAAGAAGATATTGAAGATGAAATAAACGAAGGCAAGAGACAAGATGCTAATGAAGACTTAGAATTGGAGGAGGAGGAAAGTAACAGACAAGAGGAAGATCAAGAGCAAGAAGAAGAGGAAGTGAATGAAGGTAAAAAACAAGATGAGGATGTTGATTTAGAAGAAGAGAAGGAAAGTAATAGACAAGAGGAAGACCAAGAGCAAGAAGAAGAGGAAGTGAATGAAGGTAGGAGACAAGATGAGGATGATGACTTAGAAGAGGAGGAAGAAAGTAATAGACAAGAGGAAGACCAAGAGCAAGAAGAAGATGAAGTGAATGAAGCTAAGAGACAAGATGAGGATGATGACTTAGAGGAGGAGGAGGAAAGTAATAGACAAGAGGAAGAGCAAGAGCAAGAAGAAAAGGTAGAACGCAAAAGACAAAAAGAGGTAGAAATAAGTGCTGAAGAACAGACACGACGTTCCAGGAAAAGCATCAAGCAAGAAGAAGGGACTGTTGAAGAAAGCGAGGAAAATGAAGAAAACAACGAAAGAGAAAACTCACAACAAGGAGAAGAGGTTGAGGCAGAAATTAAGAGACAGGAAGAGGGTGAAGAAGAAGAATTACTAGAAGAACGTCTAAACGACCATGATCATGACCCTAGTGACGACCACGACCACGACCACGACCACGACCACGACCACGACCACGACCACGACCACGACCACGACCACGACCACGACCACGACCACGACCACGACCACGACCACGACCACGACCACGACCACGACCACGACCACGACCACGACCACGACCACGACCACGACCACGACAACGACAACGACCACGATCACGAGCACGAGCACGACCATGGACATGATCATGAACACGACCACGATCATGAGCGCAACAACGGCGACGACGACGACCACGACCATAGCGACGACGACCACAATCACGAGCACGAGCACGAGCACGAGCACGACGACGACCACGACCACGATCACGCTCACGACCAAGACCAAGACCGCGACCGCGACCACGACCACGACCACGACCACGACCACGAACACGACCACGACCACGACCACGACCACGACCACGACCACGACCACGACCACGACCACGACCACGACCACGACCACGACCACGAACACGACCGTGATGAACATGACCACGAACACGATCACGACCATGATCATGAACACGACCATGATCATGAACATGACCATGACCATGACCATGAACACGATCATGACCATGAACACGATCACGACCAAGAACGTAAAAGGCAAGAGCAAGGCGAAGATGATTTAGAAGAGGAAATAAAGAAAAGGTCAAAGCGACATGTCATACAAGAAGACTTGGAACAGTCTGAAGAATCCATCGAAGACGACTCATTTGAAGCAGCCAGACAAGAAAGTCAAGAGTCAGAAGAGTTAGACGAAGAGACCAGGCAGGAGGAGGCTGAGGAAATTGAAGAGAAAATTGAAGAACTCGAGGAAGTTCAGAAGAAATTCTACAAACGACTTTTCAGCTTGTTCGCTTAGGCTCAAAAGCAGTTCCTTCCGGAATGTTAACTTGAGTGTAGTTACCTGCGTAGTTATTTATTTTTTTAATCTAGGTACTGTAAGTTACGTGAGATCACTTTGTGCAATTTTGTAAGTGTGCTAATTTTGATGAGTGAGAATTTAACAACCTTGAAGTTTTATTTCATTGCTGTGAATTAAAATGAACCAGAATATCGAATTCCACCAAAGATATTTCATGTAGAATAGGTTGCCAAGACTCACAAGCTCATAAATCTTTAATTTTTTAATTTTTTAGGTATTTGGGAAAAGAAGAATTTTAAACGAAATTGTTACTCATTTTAGCAATTTATTACATCATTATCATACAAAATAAATCTCAAATACAATAATAATTATAGTTATAGTAACACAACCAAAGCAAAATTATTAGACATTGAATTTGAGAAGTAATTTTTTATGTCACGATAGGCCCGCGTAAGGATCGGCCGTAAATGCAATCTTAGGACATAAAAATGATGTTATTTCTGCATGTGAAGGTATGAATCGTTTGTTAGAGATTAGTCTACTCATTGACAGTTAAAAACCTTAAGATACTGGCAATACCAATGACGTCATTCCACGAGGCGACGAGCAGTTAAGCTGGGTATAAAAAAATAAACATCTAAATTGTACAATATTGAATTAAAGACGGTCGAACAATAGTAAAATTCGCTTGAAAAGTCACGATCTAAAGATCACCTCGATACTATTACTAAAACATTAGGAGTATAGTTTTTTTTAAAGTCAAACGTTACTTTTAAAATTTGGCAACCCAATGTCATTTAAGAGTCAAAAAGATAGAAACCAGCATTAAAGCAAAGCAGTTATTTCTTTAATTAATATAATATTATGGTCCACCTACCGCACAGTATATGAAAGAGTAGCAATGAGTAGAAAGATATGTGATGTGTAAGACTGTGGCGGTGAAAATTACACAAGTTTGCGTCAGATCGAATAAATCTCATTTTTTTAATCGGTTGAAATCTTATTAAAAATATTATAACGAACTGTTGCCTTGTTGATAATACAACATTAAGAATAAAAACAATTTTTATTCTAAATAATATATTTTTAAGCAACGAATGTAATCCTCTTGAGGTTTTTTCAATATTTCGAGGAGACAAAAATATTTCAGCTCTTCAAAATGATCGCAAACTTTTGTTTGATGTGCACACTGTATTGTTCCAGAACACCGCTTTAGTTCCAACGCTCACAGAAAAAGCCTACCCTAAAGCGAAGTGTATATCTAGCATAACAAATCTTTGACCAGATACAAATTCCATTATAAACAGGAACGCGCCGTTTTATAAAACTGTATCGATATAACGTAACAAGCTTTATACAATTCTAGATGACTTGAGGTCCTATGTCTCAAGTCATTTTGGTTGCGTTATAAAATCGCTTTAATTTAACAGATATAATTCACGTCTATCAAAATGTAAAATGGATAAAATAAGGGCGCGTTGATTAAAATAATCTTTGCACACACTACCCTGACGAATATTAAAACACAAGTGCTTAAAGAGTTCCAGACATTGCTTAGTTACGATTTTTTTTACAGTTTTATAATACGACGGCTATATCGAAAAATATCACTAATGTCTCATGTCGCACCGAATCCGTTAAACGTGATATAAATCTAAAAGCTACTTTACATAAGGTTTTAAATGAATGGACATAAAATAAATAAGTATTTACAGCCACGGGCACGGTGCGACAATGACATCACTTTCCCACCAATAATTCCTTTCACAAATCCATTAATACACCTGTTACTACATACTAGTTTCACCTTCTATACCCAGAAACAAAATTGAAAGAAATTCGTTACATTTTAGTGGACTAAAAAGTTGGAAAAAAATATCACGTAAAAAGATTGAAAAGTTAACACTTTCAGTTATTTAGATAAAATCTTCTCCCGCGTACCTTAACTGAAGCCAAGCTACACAGAGACTAAAAAGTTTATAAATAAGACGCCATTTAATAAAAGGACAGTCACATCCAAAAGTGAATAAAAGTTCAAGTACATGCGCCGCAAAAAAAAAGGAACGAAAAGTTGAGCTCAGTTCACACAAACTGTAATTATATCTAAGCATTACTTAAATTTACTCTCATGAATGCCTGACTTTGTTGACAAAAGGAGTCGAAATTTTTCAGGTAATGCTTAAACTTAGATAGCGGACGACTGCTAGTATGTAGTAAAATTAAGGGCGAAACAACCGCCTACATTTTTAAAAATATCACGCATTCGATTAGATACAGTTAGATTCGTAAAACAGTATTTAATTTTAAACAACTATAGAAAAATTTAAAGCGTGCACTTAACGTTACGTCGTATCAAATCCTTTATTCAGTAAAAAAGTACGAAACGGCAGCGTTGTACAAAAAACTATTCTACAATATACGACAATATTATTGTGTGCTTCCGCGGGTTTTGTTATACTGGTCACCGGCTTGCTTTAGCTACGGCCATCGTATTCGGAGCCGTACATTTTCAGTTCTCAGACCGTTGATCAGAGCGCGGTTGCGCGAAATGGTGCCTTATTCCGATGGTGTAAGGCCGAGCGCTCAGAAAAGACCGACGTCTTTCTTCATGTTGGTTTGTTTCCACGCGGGGAGTGCTGTGAAGTCTTCTTTGGCCATCCCGAACGCCTCCTGCCAAAACAAAGTCACGTTTAAAAAAAAACATACATGATCTAAACGGTGTCCCAGAATATGTATCCTATCTCGAGGTTATCATACACAGAATAGCTTTTAAATTTAGTTTTACGAATTTTCGAAATCTGGCTATTTGCCTTCTAGAAAATGGTGATGAAAAATCTGCTCTTTTATGTATGGTTGATCATTGTAAGCAATTTTAACTTAGTTTCCTGAAAATACTGAAAAATACTTCTTTCAAATAAAAAAATAATAATTAGCTTGGGCAGAATCATCCCCTTTCAATTCAGAAAGGGGATGAGAATCATCATGTACTACAATAATACCCTACAATGGACATACTCAGATGTCTGCATATAGATATTTTCGGGTGTTCAACCAAGTTAAACTTTAAAGGAATCAATATATTGTTCCTTTGTCTTAAGAACGCTAGCATGAAAACAGAGTCACAGTGTTTGGCTTCTTCTATGTAGTTTTGCCAACAGGGGCCTAACCATCAAGCCTTATTGCGATTCAATTTAGGCAACGATGTCAAATCCCGCTTTGTGAATGATAGAGCTTTAACAAAGCGGAAAATGACATCTTAGCCTGATCTGACTCGCTATAAGACTTCATGGTTAGGCCCCAGATCCTTCTTGACCTAGGTAGGTCAGTGATCTGACTAGGGTGTCAAGACAAATACCTCACGCTTAGTTTTCCTTTCACGCTAACGCAAATTTGTCAAAGAAAAACTTGGCAGCAGTCACGTGAAATCTCAAAAGCTAATGTAATTTCTATTTAAAAGCTCAAAAGCTAACAGAAAACGGCCTGAGCGGCCTTTCTGTTGGCGTTAACGCCAGCGGAAGTATTGTACATTAGCTATTGAGATGTCACGTGACTGCTGCCAAGTTTTCCCTTGACGAATTTGCGTAAGCGTGAGTGGAAAACTAAACGTGTAGCATTTGTCTAGAGACCCAGTTTGAGGTACGAATAAACTAGATGATCTGTTGAAAAATAAGACATTTAACGCCACGAGTGCTTCAGCAGCATTTTATACTGTTACAACTGTTATACCTGAAAGTCAGGAGAGGACAAATGCCGCTCCAGATGGTGCGGGTCTACGTGGTCCGGCAGCGGACGCCGCTGTAGCGCCGCTAAGGGGACCACAGCGTCCTGACAGGAGAGGCGAGATAGCTCGCAGGCGCCGGATAGCACCTCGCCGGCTTTATACCCGTGCTGCAATGTACAGTGCGCTGTTTTTACAGTGTGCAAAGCGGTTAGGGAGAGCTAGGAAACCAGACACCAGCTTCGATAAGTTTATTTTACATAGATTCGTCGAAGGTATATGTATTAAGTTCTTTTAAGTAAAAAATAAAAACCGATTTCAAATAACGGAAGGTTGAAAAATCCAATATGTAATTTCACCCCCCATATGTAATTTCACATTTCATCCTTAGGAGTGGGATTTTTTCCATAAAATGTTTATGGGGCCAGCCTTGAAGTATATTCTAACCATTAAAATAATAATCTTTAAAATTGGTTCACAATTGACAAAGATATCGAGTAACATACAAACGAATTGGGAACCTTCTCGTTTTTGGAAGTCGAATTGAAAAAAAGGTATAGGTATAGGCACTGAAGAGCAAATTTTTTTCTTCAAAGAGATGAATAAAGAAAACCCCATATCGAAAATATACACCTTACCCAAAAGCACCAGTTCAAAAGCGTTTATACATGTGGTTATAAGATATGTATAGTGTTACCGCGATGTTAGCCTCTGCGGCGTGGTCGTGGTCCGTCCACTGGTCGAAGAGATCGGTGAATGCGCTTGGCTCGAGCCCGGCGGCCACTACGCCGACGGCGACGGGCGCGGCGCGCGACACTCGCCAGTACGCCTCCGCCGTGCGCAGCGCCGCCGCGCGCATGGCTTGCCAGCGCCCCGCGAATGCGCCTACACCTGCATTACAATCACCTTATTTATTTATAAACGGGAAAGCGTTTGTGAGGACGGATGTTTGTCACTCTTTCACGCAAAAACTACTGAACGGATTTTGATGAAACTTTACAGTAATATAGCTTATTCATCAGAATAACACATAAGCTACTTTTTATCCGGGTACCACGCGGGCGAAGTCGTGGGCAGAAGCTAGTTTATTTATAAACGGGAAAGCGTTTGTGAGGACGGATGTTTGTTACTCTTTCACGCAAAAACTACTGAATGGATTTTGATGAAACTTTACAGTAATACAGCTTATACATCAGAATAACACATAGGCTACTTTTTATCCGGGTACCACGCGGGCGAAGTCGTGGGCAGAAGCTAGTTTATTTATAAACGGGAAAGCGTTTGTGAGGACGGATGTTTGTTACTCTTTCACGCAAAAACTACTAAACGGATTTCGATGAAACTTTACAGTAATACAGCTTATACATCAGAATAACACATAGGCTACTTTTTATCCGGGTACCACGCGGGCGAAGCCGTGGGCAGAAGCTAGTATATAAATAATAAAATAAGGTGTTTTTTGTTGTCAAAATCATATTGGCGCCGATTCTCTTGTACACCAACTAAACTTAAACTGTCGTTCGCTTTTATTGATAGTGCACGCAAAAACGAGATGGCAAGAATTTTACTCATGTCAAATTAGTTTAGGTGTCGCTTTTCTTCGTGTTTTTTATGTCAACATGTTTTGAAATCACGACTAAACTTGTATGGATAAATTTACATGCAAATTCGACAGCTCTAAAATTGTTGCTATCCCTTATTTTTTTACTACTGACACAGATATTAAACAACTAGAAAAGAGTGCAATAGACAAAATTAAGTTTAGTTGGTATACTACATAAATCTATCAAGAAAAATTACACGAATCGTGTTCTATCTTTAATTTATTTCGTTAGATTAAAGTACTTAGGTACTTGAGGATAACAAACTCGATATTTTTTATACATAAATCAAGTTTTAAAATATACATTATTGAAAAATTACGTTAACACCCCAAAATTTTAATTTAACGTCTTTAGAAAGATGATCAATGGTAAAGATGCAATGAGCTTACCCGCGTTCCTCTCCGCTGGCTCCAGTTCACCGTCCTCTCCCCGCGGCCACCAGCCTTGCCACAGCCACACCTTCACGCCATCATCCAATAGGAATAGAGCTGGATAGAACAACAAAAGGGTTTCAAGCATATTTCATCGTCTGTGACGTAACAAAATGTTTAGGATAAGCAACCTACTTAGAGGTACTCAATTTATTCAATTACATTTCATGCATTCACTATGTAAGACGTTAAAAACTAATGAAAATGATAATTCGATAGTAATTAAATAAAATTTAAAATATGAATTTAAATTTAAGATATTCAACTACGGTATAAAAATATCAATACGGTATAGAAATGTTCATAAAACAAAATGAATCATAAAAAATATATTATGATTCATTTTGTTTTAGCTCTCTAAATTCATTAGGTCATTTATTGTATATCTTAATTGCCATTTGATAACAGGTACGATACTATTAAACAAGTCTCGAACTCTATGATATAGTTTAGGAACTATAGCATACAGCAAGCAAAGAGACCGGGAGTTCATAGACGTCAATCCTATCAATCGAGTACCAGGGATGACTTACAGGCGATGAAATAGGAAAAAAAAAACCGTATGATGCCAGAGCGCAGCTTGACTGGGTTCAATTAAACACTATTTTCCTTGACTGTACACTAGTATTATAATATCTGTGACTGTACCTAATCTACCCTGCTGCGCCTAGGCAATCCAATGTAATTTTGTTTTTGTATGTATTCCCTTTTACCTCACGTATATCTCGTATTCGAAGGCATTTGATCGAAGATAGTGCCAATTTGCTCCCGATCGGACAAAACTACCTTATGTTATGAGTACATTGTTAATCCTTCACGGGTTGAAATAAGTCATAAAATATAGTTAAACACAATTTTGCACGTTTTCAGGATAAGCCAAGCCAATGTCGGCTAGATGGTGGTAACGGGGCGGTGGCCACCGCCATTACTTGACTCGAGGTGGTACGCGCGGTGTTTCCGTACGCCTCGGAAGAATGCGCAAGCCTATACGCAGTCTTGGCAAGACGTCAAGACGTAAAACAGTGGTGGTTTTAGCCGGTAAGAGATCGCCATAATCCTTTTACCAACCCAACGATGAAAATGTATCAATGATTGATTTCCTTATTTAAAAAAAAAGGCCAAGCCTATCTAAATAAGTCCTTACAATGGCCCGTTACCTTATTTCCGATAGGTTACGCAAGCGCTTTAAAAACCAATAAAAACAACTTACTTCCTAACAAATTTAGTTTGCAAACTTTGAACTTACTACTTTGCAAAACATAAAATTTCAAAATCGGGACAAATTTTTTTCTCCGTTTTTTTCCGTTCCGAATCCTTACAAAACCATTAGGTACAACTTCTGATAAGTTAGTAAATCCAAAGCCATTAATTATTAACATTCTCGAGGGGTGATTACGAACCGGCTAACGACCTCGATGGCGCGGTGGGAGTGTCGGGCTGAGACGCAAGAGGTTCGGGTTCGATTCCCGCTGCGGGAAAAAATGCTAGATAGATGTTCTCTTCCAGCTTTGTGTCATATGAATGATGTGTCATATGACAACAGTCTTGAGGTAGCGCATATATAACAAGAAAAGAACGATGACATTGTGAAGGGAATTCAGTGGATGGAGAAAGGTCAATGACCATTTATCATGACAATATGGGGTACCTAGCTGTATGTCCGCTTCTGTCTACGGCTTTGCTCCAGTGGTGTCCAGATAAAAATCAACATGATATCAAAGTATGATTGGGTAGTAGGAAGTAGGATAGTTGTAATTAGGGTAGTATGATAGTAGGAAAAGGGATAGTTGGAAGTATGACAGAAGGATAGTAGTAAGTAGGATGGCAGGCAGAAGGGTATAGGAGATGGTAGGATGGTCTAGTACCAGCTGGTAGATGGTGTAGAAGCTGTTGTTAGTAATACTAACCTGGTTGCGATGCGGAATACAGCTCCTTTTGTTCAAACGGGAAGGGGGTCACCAGATGTTCATGGCGCAACGGAGACAGCACCTCGTTCGCCTCAAACTGACCCCCCAAATCCGTGAAGTGGAACATCCTGGGGGTGACGTCCCCCCCACAATCCTTCCCCCCATTCAATACGGAGTTGTAATGCTGTTTATTAGCCACGCCCAACGCCTCCAAAACCTCTTTAGGCTCCTCCCCCTCTTTGACTTCCATTGTCATCATACCATTCGCATTCTCGAATAGATAGTTCGGCTTCCGGGCAATCAACTTATTCGCCAGTTCGATAGCTATGTTCTTAGTATGCTTCAGACTTCTGGCCCCATGCCAAATGTACAGGCAACCCTTTTCCGTATCCGCAAGTAGCAACGACCCACGTGACCGCAACTGTCTGACCGAACACGGAACTTGCAACAGGTACGCTTCGTTGGACAGATTCCCTCGCGTTACGAAAAGCTTGTATCGGCTCCTATCTGTGTCTTTCTTTCCTTGGTGGACGACCAAGTTGCCTTGGAAGAGGTTAAGGAACGCGGGCGGTTCGTTTCCCTGGGCGACGCGAATCTGCGGCCCTTTCTCTCGGTCTAGTTCCACGGTAAGTAACGCAGCGGCCCCTTTCTCGTTGGACGAAGCGTCTTTACCTTGCCAGCAGAAATAGGCGCATCTATCGCGGCCAGTTACGTTATGCTTCGACGGTTTCCCGTTCAGCTCTCTCCCCATAGCCGTGATCTGATACTCCCATCGTATGATATAGCTGTCGCCCGAAAAGAATTCGGACATCTGCACGTCATTGTCCACTTTCTGGTAATCGTATTCGCGTATCACCCATTTGCAAACAGATTTAGTTTTGATATCGTAGTGCCGCGCGTTTTCTTTGTCGTAGTACTGTGTGCCGCGGCCGATGTGAGACCCTTCGAGGGTGAGATCAGGGTCCTGGTATTCGTTCGACCACATCTCCTCCGCGTCACAGGGCGTGATTTCTGTAGAGTTAGATTTGTTTTCCTGCGGCTTGACTCTGATGATTCTGCTGTAGTCCGGCCAGTCCAGGAACTTTTCTTTGAATAGGATCGTTTCCATGTGCTGTGTGATTTTGGACAGGATCGCCCATTCAGGCCTTGCTTTGGCTACTTTGCTGGGTGCGTCGGTTTCGTCTCTCGCGCCTTGGTGCACCGCAGCATTCAGCGGATTGATGTGACACTCCTCGTAGTTATAGCCTTCGTCGAATAACTCCTTAGCCAATTGAGCTGCGCGCCTTCTGCTTTCCAACGGCACGTTTTTCCCGTACCAAATGTACATTTCTGAACCGAAGTCGAAGACTATAGATTTGGTCTGGTTCAGCATCGCAATCCTCGGCTGTTGACCCCAGTACTCCTTTATAGGTACTAGTTCGTCGTCCATAACTTCATAGCACATGTTTGTCTGTACGATGCAGGATTCGAAGATCTCGTCTTCATCCGCGTGGCCTGTTTCCACGGGCTTGTAGTTATCAGTTCCTTCGGTCAGTCCAAGGAGGGACCAGAATTGGTTCCATTGTTTGTTGGTGAAGGTTTTTGTTTGTTCGTCGATTTTGATGAGACCGCACGAGCTTTTGCAGCCGAGATCCTTGGTGTTGTGGATGTGGAGGGCAATGTCCGTGCTGCGGTTCCTGCGGAAGAAAATTGCAAACTCTATGTCATCGACTAAAGATTCAACAAGAAAAGTTTATGTGAAAATCCGAGCGTGCTCTGAGAGTTTTCTTGTTAATGCAATTTGGAACCAAATGCACGGTCCACCTGACGGAAAGCAGTTTCCGAAGCCTAAAGACATCAACAACACTGGATATTGATGCCTGATTCGTAGCCTGCCTTATAGACAACGTCGAAAAGTCTATGTGCCTCTAATTTGTCCATACACTTTATGCCAGAACAAAGAAATGCGAGCTTTTAATGGCAGCTACAAAGACGACGCATTGTAGGAAGACCCCTCACCCGATGGACCGATGCCATCTTGCGACATCAGGTTGCGAAGGTTCTGTCAGCAGCTACATAAGTGGCAACAGACATACCTTCTAACTTAATGAGGCGATAGGCTTGCGACCTGTCACGTGGAATACCAAATACTAGCAAAACGCGGGCAAGTGCCAAATGTAATGTCGTGCCTCTGACTACCCCTGCTTGGTATTCTCAGAAATTTACTCACTAAGTATATCCATCATGGGACACAGTAAAGAGCGCTTTTTTATATAAGATCTTTTGCTTATCTTACCTTTCGATAACGTTAGCGTAGTGTCCCATATAAAGGAACACCTGATCGGATGTGACTAGAATGAAACAGTCGCCTCGGTTCACGCTCGAATGCACGGGCTCTACTAAGCGAGTCTGCAACAAAACATAACATTCCTATTATTTTACTACATCCTCTCCTGTCTAAAAACTATAAATATTTTACTATATCCTCTCCTGTCTAAAAACTATAAACATTTTTACAATTACATATATAATTTTGTATAGTTTTTGAACCTCAAAAGGATGGCTCAGTAGTGAAAGATTACTTACTGACTTGTTACGCAGTACTAACAGACAAGACTGTCAAAATTAATAATAATGCTGGGCATTTTTCACACATGCCGAAAATAGTCCATGTGTGAAAAATGTCCATCTCTAGTCCCAAACTAAGCAGAGCTTGTATTATGGGAACTAAATGACTGTTAAACTACTTATATACTTTTTTTGTAAATACATACATATCACAAATATAAAACACCCAGACCCGACACAAATATTTGCAGGTCATACAAACATTTGCTTAGCGGCGGGAATCGAACCCACAGCCTTCTGCGTCTCGAGCGGGCCTTCGCCTACTGCGCCACAGAGGTCGTCAACATATCATTTGCATTCTTGCAAACGAATGTAAAAACATAAAATAACTGTTCCGTAAAAACTGACTCGAAATTTTTTGTTTAAAAATATGTGTTTTATATAGTCCCTGATATGGATACATTTATTTGATTTTATTTAACACGTGACATCTATAATTTTCAGGGGACAAGCCCGGCCCGCCGAATAAAAAATAAACTATCTCAGTACAGATTTATTTAGACGATTTTCTGATGTTTCGAGGATTTTAGAAGAATTTTACGAAAATCCAAAACCCCTAACGTGTATTTCCATTCCAGAGTTTGTTTGTTTGTTTATCTTCGTGATGGTTTTTCGCATCACAATCCGATAGATTTTGTGATCGCCACAATCACTAGATGGCGCTACAATTGAAAAAAAATCACCTCAGGGTTTAAACAATAATATTATTATATCACAAGAGTTTCAATTTGCAAGCCTTGAATGATGGTCGTAGATAGTTTTATTCGCCACAAGTCACTAGGTGGCGCTACAATTGAAAATTCAAAAAACGTTGGGGATTATAAAATTTAGCAAAAAAAATAATTTGTCCTATCAAAATAAATACCTGAACTCGTCTTCTTCCTTTGACTTGCAGAAGCATCAAGGGTTTGGTGCCGTGCGAGGTGGGCGGCGCGGCGGCCGCACTGCGAAGGGCGACGTTCGAGAAATCTTCCTTGGTCGCCAGCGCCGCCAGCGCCTCTGCTGCCAAACCACAGTTCGCCGTCGCTGTTAAACAAACGGTAGGTTAAACAAGCCCTTATCTAAAAAAAATCCAACAGACACGTACATAGTCCAGGGTGTCTAGACAGATAACATTTTCAGTTGACATAAACGCCTGCGGAAAGATTTCATTGTATGGAAATGATATTAGCTGTGGAAATGTCACGATACTGCTGCCATGTTTTAACTTGACAAATTTACGTGAAAGGAAAACTAAGCGTGAGGTATTTGTTTAGACACCCTGAACCCACACTAGGATTCCCTGTATCGAAGGTATCAGGAACTATGAGTATCTTGGTACCAAAACACCCGGACCCAGAACCAATATCTGCATCTGCAGATTATGCAAATACTAGCTTCTGCCCACGGCTTCGCCCGCTAGGTACCCGGATAAAAAGTAGCCTATGTGTTATTCTGATGTATTAGCTATGTTACTGTAAAGTTTCATCAAAATCCATTCAGTAGTTTTTGCGTGAAAGAGTAACAAACATCCATCCTCACAAACTTTCGCGTTTATAATATTAGTAGGAAGTATATTAATATTGAAATACCTTTCTCTTTGATGAGCTGGTCTCGTAAGCCAGTGCTGTGCTGTGCAACATACTCCTCGCGGATGTCAGTCCTCGCTGCCAGTGCTTTGAGGGGATTCCTCGACGCAGCATGCTTCCTCTCGCGTTTCGCCCGTCTTGCCCATTCATTGGTCAAGCTAGAAACAGTTTTTTTTCAGGATAAAATAGAAACATACTTCGGAATGACGAGAAGTCGATAAAAAGTCCAATATGAAATTTGAATTTTAGGAGTGAGATTTTTTTATATATTTTTATAGGACCACAAAGATATTAATAAGAATGCTGGATATTTTAATGATCATTAAAATTACCGAATAATTAAATCATCATCATAATTAGCTGTTTACTTTTCTCCCGTAGACAATTCCGTAAACAGTTATTGTATTTGCTAATTGTATGCCACTGGAAAAGTTCTTTGAGGAGATAAAGCGGGTGACTCACAGTTGTCTCTGTGCGCTGTCAATGGCATCCAGGTCTACATCCAGACCCTCGTTCCTGTCCTCCTGCTGCTGAAGTGGCGCGAAGAACGCGTGGAATGTCTCGTCGTCAGCGCGCGGGACACGCACAGAACTACCAGTCTTCTCTGCACCGGGGGAACCTTCGTCTTCTGGAAGGTAATGGTACATTTTGAAGGACAGTAGCGAAAATTCACTAGCGTATTCGGGCATGTATCTTGATATAAATTTTGTTGATTTGTTTTATCCAAGAATATCAAGGGCCTACTTAAAGAGATCTTTCATACTCTTGGTAAGCTATAGATGTAGTTTGGACATGTACAAAGGATGGGCGAAAGGAGATTTACGAAACATGTATAATAAATGCTTAGTGTACTTAAGTTTAGCAAATATGGCGACGATCCTGTAGTACACTAACTTAACTTAATTTAAACTGTCGCTCTCTTTTACTGATAGTACACGCAAGAGATGTCAAGAATTTTACTCCTGTCAAATCAGTTTACGTGCTGCTTTTCTTCGTGTTTATAGTCAGGATTTTTTGAAATCACGACTAAATTTGTATGCAAAACTCAAATCTGACTAATTTGACAGCACTAAAATTGTAGCTATCTCTTTCTTGCTTGCACTATCAGTAAAAGAGAGCGATAGTTTGAATTAAGTTTAGTTGGTGTACTACAGAATCGAGGCCATTAATGACTATTTAAGACGGTTTGCTTTATCTAGATCAAAGATAATAACGTAGAGAGTGTAAAAACTCACTTTCATCCGCCCGACTGATGCTCTCGCTTACAGAATGACTGCGTTTGAACGACTCTCTGTCTATCCTTGGGATTTCTTTTGGCTTTACATCAGCGGCTGCTTGGCTGACAACAGCGCAGGACGCTGATCGCAGCGGCCCGGAGGCAAAACCGTTCGTAGGTGATGTCTGCTTGCGAGATCTGTAATGATGAAATCATATTAAGCACCCACGATGCGAAAAGAGGGGGTAGACGGAACGATGGACCCAGGTGAAGAGATGACCTCAGGTGAATCGATGACCCCCATGTGAAAGCGAAGGTGGTACCATCAACTGCAAGATGATGGTTGTTACCTGAATTTGTGGTGAAGTCACGACCGCTGCGGGTGAAGCTATAACTCCCGGTGAAACGAGGATGGCTTTGTCAATGGAATAGGGAGCTCTACAATGCAGTGTGGTACAACTCCAAGATGATATCTGTTACCTGAACTGGAGCCTGTATTACAAGCGGAAATGATCACTGCGGTTAAAGCAATGAGCCGAGGAAAAACGATGAACCCGGGTAAATTGATGATCCTAAGTGAAGCGAGCATAGCAATATGGACGTTTACGATGCAGTGTGGTTACAACATCAAGAATGGGGTTTTACCTGAACTTATTAGGAGCTGGTATTCCGGGTGAGGCGACGACAGCTGCGGGTGAAGCGATGACCCCGGGTGAAGCGAGAACGGGCGCCGATACAGGCGGTGGCGTCGGAGGCGTCTGCGGCGGGGTTGAGATGATTTTGTCGCGCTCGAGTCGCCCCGCTACTGTGAAGTGAGACGCGTCGGTTTGGGGCACGCGTTTGCGCCATCCCTGAAAGGTGGATAATAAGTTTATAAAATAAGTCTCTTTTTAACCCAAAAAGCAAGGAGACTATTTATATGCTTGGGGCTTATAATCTCTTGGTTGTTTATTTTAACTAATATTACAAAGGTTAAGTTTATAAGTTTGGATGTCTCGTAATATCCTAAACTAATCATCCGATTCTTTCAAAAATATATTTAAAATGGACCTTCAGGATGGACATGGTTTTATTATATTACTCAAGGTACGACGCGGGCGAAGCCGTGTGCAGTAGCTTATTTTAAATAAAATACAAGACAATTCGTAAGCTTTGTGGCATCTGACAGCGGTTACTGAATCACCACAAGGTGTAAATTACTCATAGTGGTAAATGTTTGCACTACCTCCGGCTTGCATTTCCCAGAAGCACTTGGCAAACTGACTGTACTCAGATCAATCAGACCACAGGCGACGTTAAGCTCTGATTCAGGGTATCATGCATAAATACATAGTCAATTTATTATGCTTTGTATCTAGCGGATCCTTCTCTTCAAGTCTACATCAGATATGTAAGTAATTATGTAGGTTAAATAATATTATAGTGTTTTCATAGTATGTGGTACAACCCTTTGTGATCTTTCATACAGTCCGTTCCATCCTAAGGTTGTCTGGTAGAGATAATAGCGATAAGATCGCCCATTGTATAACAATGTTAAAGTTTGTACTATTTATTTAAGCTGAAATATTTTCTCTCTTCTATCTCAGTAAGTAATTATTTAGATAAAATAATATTATAGTGTTTTCATAGTATGTGGTACAACCCTTTGTGATCTTTCATACAGTCCGTTCCAACCTAAGGTTGTCTGGTAGAGAAAATAGCGATAAGATCGCCCATTGTATAACAATGTTAAAGTTTGTACTATTTATTTAAGCTGAAATATTTTCTCTCTTCTATCTCAGTAAGTAATTATTTAGATAAAATAATATTATAGTGTTTTCATAGTATGTGGTACAACCCTTTGTGATCTTTCATACAGTCCGTTCCATCCTAAGGTTGTCTGGTAGAGAAAATAGCGATAAGATCGCCCATTGTATAACAATGTTAAAGTTTGTACTATTTATTTAAGCTGAAATATTTTCTCTCTTCTATCTCAGCTTGAGGTTGTCAACAAAGCAATTCCTTTCGTCTGTTCCGAAAGTATATTTAAAAACTTGCTAGGCAACTTGTAGGACGTACGACTTCGGATGTGCTTTTATTGTCAGTCAGTGTGACACGCAAAGATTTTTTTTTATTAATATTATTGTCAATCTGCTTCCAATGAGCTGTTTAAGCGTGTTTTTTTACATAACAGCAAGAAAATGAATAGGTTGGCAGATATTACGTGTTAACCCCCTTCAAGTTTATGATGTAGTTTGTGTGAACCGGAAAACAAAACTAAATGCATTTACTGTCGCTGCTAACTGTAAAATTTCAGCTTTCATTTCCTCAAACGCCTTGGCAATTAATTGTCATTTCGCACCCTTGATCTTTGTAAGTTAAGGTGACATTAAATAAAAGCGTTGCTCCTTTTGTGAGGTCATCTTGCCAAGTTCAGTGGTGCTGGATTCAACTTTACAACCTAATCGATTAAACTGCTTTGACATTTACACTTTGACACTGATCGATCAGTAAAACCAAAGGTTGCCTGGAAGAGATAAGGCCGCCCATAGTATCACCACAACCTTGTTTATAAGATCCTATGTAAAGTAATAAAATACTTATATTATAAACGCGAAAGTTTGTGAGGATGTTTGTTACTCTTTCACGCAAAAACTACTGAACGGATTTTGATGAAACTTTACAGTAATATTGCTTATAAATCAGAATAACACATAGGCTACTTTTTATCCAGGTACCAAGCGGGCGAAGCCGTGGGCAGAAGCTAGTAATATAATAATATTTTATCAGACACAAAAAAAATGTTTACATGGTGCAGACTAATTATTGAGCACTAAAAATTAGGAATAATTCAAGAATTGTACCTTGGTTTACTCTGTTCACTGTTTCTTAATTCTGGTTTATGCAATGAAGAGTTATTTATCTATCTATCTAAATGTATGATTTCGAAGGCGGCAGCGACCAACTGTGGCCGCAAACCGTAGGTAGTCTTAGCAACTGTTAATTAATCAGTGGCGAAGCGACAGCTACGAGTACTTCCTATGGAATTGACAGGTTGTAGCAGCAATACCGCTGCCGTCTGCGGTTTGCGTTTGTGTACCGAATCATACCGAGTAAATTACATGCTTTCCTGGAAACCAGCCAAAGATGCATTTTGCAGTTATTATTTGCAAAATACAAGCCCACTATATTTTGTATCCCATTATTATTTGAATAAAAACACATATTCGTGTTTGTCTGCACAGATCTCGTGATTAGCGAAGAATTTTGATGATTTTAGAGGATAGTGTTTTTTAATTAGACGTTTTTAGTCCAATTCGCGAAGGGTCTAGTTCGCGAGAGATCTGATACGCATTTAGTCCAATTCGCGATTGGTCTACTGCATAATTCATCTTTTGTTCAGTTCGTGAAAAGTCCCCTTGCACATGGTCATTACGCATTTAGTCCAATTCGCGATTGGTCCACTGCATAATCCACATGATTAGTTCAGTTCGTGAAAGGGCCTCTTGCACATGGTTCCAAGCAAACGAGAATTGCATAAAATATACACTGGACCATCGCGAATGGGACTAGATGAGAATGAAGTCATACTTGAATGAACTGATTTGTGCCAACAGAGAATTGAATTGAACCAAACACGACTGAATGGTCGCATGACACACTGTCCGACTCAGACAATTAATGCATGAAACCGTAGGTACATCCTTTAGACGTGATATTAAAGAAAGAGTTTTCTGAAATTCCCTAGAGAGTGCGGCAGATGAAGTTTGTATGGGAATAGACGAAGTCACGGGGTATTGCACTAGTTTTAATTTATAACGCTTACTACTTGCAAAGCGCGCATTTATCTTTTACACTGAGCATTTATCTGCGGATGCCCATAATGGAGAATATATTCAGTGTTTTTTGGTAAAATCTCGCGTCCTTCTTAGTGGAAGGCACATCGAACCCTTCCCTGGAAGTGCGTGTTGCCTTCCCTAATTGATAGTGTAAACTTAATCAATAGTGATAAAAGCGAGTCAATACTCAGTTGTTAATAAGCAGTGATACCTACCTAACCAATAAATCATGTCAAAATTCATAGCGTGGTCATGTGCATACAAAAATACATTAGCTATACTTATAAAATCGTTTGTCCTGACTGACTGACTGACCTTTCAACGCACAGGGTATGGCTTTGTATGAAGTAGCATCCGTCTACTTGCTATCCTGTCTATAGCAAACAAATATAAAATATCCTTTTTATTTTTAATACAAAGAAATGACCTACCTGATCTGTTCTTAAAACACCATTTAGTACCATTTGAAAAACAGCGCCCCATAAGTTTCCTGTGATCTTGAAACAAGCCGACTTTCCGAGAAATACATACCTACTTACTGCTATTTACTCTGCGGCGGAATTGCTTGACCATTGAACGCTAAATGCGCTTGCGCAATGGATTGTTTCGTGTTGTGAACTCTGACATTTCATTGGTGCATCAAGGAGATTTATGAGCCGAGCCGTAAAGGAGATAAAAGTTTAACCAGTAAAAGAATACTAAAAGGTTTACTTTTTATGGGTTTTACTTCTTGAATACCTATTTGTAAGAGGAATTTAACCTTTTTTTTGTTTGGTATGTTTCTGAGAATAATCTTTTGCACCTTAATCATATACTAGCTACTGCCCACGGCTTCGCTCATGTGGTACCTGAAGCGTAGCGTTCGTAGGAAACACATTCGCTCGACCGTTTTTCATCGACTTACGTTGCAAAATTGGTCTTCACGAAAAGCTCTTTTATTCTAACGGAGCAATGTACCTCGTGTGTTCATAAGTTTTGAGACGAACTTATTTAATTAATTTAAAAAGAAAGTAATTCATGCAACCTTTTTTAAACTTTTAAAATTTTAAATTTCGAATGTTTTGAATCAGAAAAAATATACATTTGAATATTTGTTTCATTGTCCGTGAAAATGGCGCCAACAAAAGATTTGCGTGCGACTGTAATTTCACTGTTTCAAGCAGGAAAAAAACCAATGCAAGTTTTTAGTGAAATCCAAAGTTTGGGATGTAGTCGGAACTTTGTGTATTATACCATAAAGAGGTACAAGGAGACCGGCTCTTTAGAAGACCGTGGAAGATGTGGCCGCCCGCGGTCTGTAAGGACGCCCGCCAACATCAAAGTAATCAGAGAGCGAATTCGTCGCAACCCTTGCCGGACTCAAAAGAAATTAGCTCTGCAGACCAACATTTCGCGAATATCGGTGAACAGGATACTTAAATATGATCTTAAACTAAAGGCCTACAGTCGAAGGAAAGTGCATTATTTAAACGAGCGTTTTCGTAAATTGCGACTGGAACGATGTCGGAACCTATTGAAGAGACACGATCCAAAAAATATCCTGTTTACCGATGAAAAGATCTTCACGGTGGAAGAAAAGTTTAACCGGCAGAACAATAAGGTTTACGCCAGAAGTTCAAAGGACGTCCAGCCATCTGTACGCAATGTCCAGCGCACTCATCATCCAGCAAGTGTGATGGTTTGGTGGGGTGTTTCCTACGAGGGGGTCACTTCGCTTCATTTTTGCCAGCAAGGCGTCAAGGTGAAGGCACAAAATTACCAAACCGACATATTGGAAGCGGTGGTTAAACCATTAAATGATACGCTATTCGCTGG
This sequence comes from Perizoma flavofasciatum, assembly GCA_958496245.1. NCBI lineage: Eukaryota > Metazoa > Arthropoda > Insecta > Lepidoptera > Geometridae > Perizoma > Perizoma flavofasciatum. The sequence goes on from OY292431.1 coordinate 9,529,962, forward strand.
AAAATACTGGGTTTTCCAACAGGACTCTGCTCCCTCCCATAAAGCTAAGACTACCCAACGTTGGCTGGAGGCCAATTTGCCAGGCTTCATTCGGAGCGAAGATTGGCCCTCGTCAAGCCCTGACTTGAATCCTTTGGATTATTCTTTATGGACGGAATTGGAGCTGAGGGCATGCAGAAAGTCTCACCCAAACCAGGATTCTCTCAAGCGAGCCCTTATTAAAGAATCGAAACGGATTCCCATTGAAAAGATTCATGCCGCCATAGATGAATGGCGCACGCGTTTGAAGGCCTGCATTGAATGCAAAGGCGGCCATTTTGAATGATTTATTTTTAAATACAGATCTAGATGTCAGTAGTTTTAATTTTAATATCCAATAAATGAATACTCAACTTAGCTCCAAAAATATTTTAGTTTTACTGTGTCTCAAGACTTATGAACACACGAGGTATATGCCTATGTCTACCTTGAAATTCCATTCTAAATATTTGTAAAAAAAAAATCGTCTGAGAAGTTTCGAAGCTTACACATTACATACAAACTTACAAACTTTACCTCTTTATAATACTAGTATAGCCTAAGCTATATGAAGAGGCAAAGCTTAGAACTGGTTTTAAAACGAAACCTTTATAGTAGATAGGTCCACTGATTTATATCTTTTTACTCCGATCCAGTGAGTAGGTGAGTGGTTTGTATTATCACATTATAGGTATTATAGGTAATTTTTTGATACTAAACTAGGTGACAAAAAGCTGATATGTTGATGGAGTTGATAAATCATACAAAAAACTCATTTATGAATAATCCCAAAAAGTGGATTGACGAACGATCTTAGGCCAACTTCATCCACCGACGTCCCGCAACCTTTGAGGCGCATCCTACTATCCTACTAATATTATAAACGTGAAAGTTTGTGAGGATGTTTTTTCCTCTTTCACGCAAAAACTACTGAACGGATTTTGATGAAACTTTACAGTAATATAGCTTATACATCAGAATAACACATAGGCTACTTTTTATCCGCGTACTATACGGGCGAAGCCGTGGGCAGAAGCTAGTAATATTATAAACGCGAAAGTTTGTGAGGATGGATGTTTGTTACTCTTTCACGCAAAAACTACTGAACGGATTGTGATGAAACTTTACAATAATATAGCTTATACATCAGAATAATACATAGGCTACTTTTTATCCGGGTACCACGCGGGCGAAGCCGTAGGCAGAAGTTAGTTATGTATAATAGCAGATGCTAGCCAATGCTGCTATAACACTGCGGTCAGCCGGAAATTCCAACGGTGCACGATGGAATTGAAACTCACTACCTTCGGAACGAAAGTCGGGGATTCTAGCCACTACACCACTGCGCAGTTGCGCACTAGCGATTCCGAGTGTTAACTTCAAAGTTTGGTTTTAAAAACATGTTTCAACATAAACGTATTTGAGAGAAACATATTCTCGAAATTCTGATTGTTGGTAAGTATCAAAAACAATACTCATCGATCTGGATTCCATTCTCCTTGCACACGCTTTGGCAAAATTTCCAGTATTTCACAGAACATTATCATTTTAGAACGAACCTGAGCCGCGGTCTCTAGTTTGTTTCGCCTGTCAGCGAGGATGTTGGCTCCCAGCTCATCTTCCAGTTGTGTTTTTTTCTTCTCATCGACAACTGTGTTCAGAGATTCCTGAAACAAGAAAGGCCACCTTATAAAGTCTGTAATTACCAGTTTATTTTTAAGAAAAAAAAACAAGGTTTTATGATAATGACGGAATTGGAACCAGCTGATCAGCACTGATAATCATTATTTGGCGTGCGCTGAGAACACTATTGATGATACATGAAAATTATGTACTACATGATTAAAGAACTCATCATTTACCTACAAAAAAGTCCTCGAGGGAATATATCTAACTATCATAGTTAAGTCACAATAGCAGCTTTTGTGTTCTAAAATTTAATTAGATCGCCGACAGAAGAAAAAGTTGTTTACATTCGTATCGTAGTATTATTTCTTATTCAAATAAATAGTTTTATCATCAAAGGTATTAATGTAGCAGTAAAATACTTTTCATTTACATTCGAATCGAACATTTAATTTCGAAGTTATCACGAGCATAAAATCGAAAATTACGCGGGTGAAATCGCGAAGCGCAGCTAGTTACCCATATAGTTATATTTTCAAACCGGAAAAGCACAACCTACAGACATCAAAAAAGTTTTGAAAGTTAAAATATTTTTCATTTAATGGCTTTTTTTGCATAAGAATTTATTTAAGTTAATTTTATGCATAAACACAATATTAATAAAATGGTTGTTTTTATTCTAAATATTGCATTTTTAACAAGGAATCAATTCGTTACATAATTTTTAATAATTTTAAGCATCGTATCAAAAAAATGTTAAGTTTTCAAACAGATCGCAAACTTTTTTGGTGAATGTATGTTATAACCAGTAGGTACAAATAATGTTTAATTGTCAAAGTTAATTGAAAACTTATCTGATGAATACAATACGCTAAAAATTAAAAAACCAACTGTCTCATAAGAAATCAGATGTGATTGAAATTGGTACGAAGTGAGACATTTCCTTGTTATGACTAAACCTATTGTTACGTAGTAATTTTTAATCGTAGCATAGAGAAAACTAGCGAACTAGAAACGCAACTCCTTTGTAAATAAGGTACTCTATAGCATACTGGGGCAACTTTGGCTCGTTGGCCCAAGTAATACCTCACGCACCCAAACTAGTGACTATACCACCGCAAAACAGGCTCGATAGAGATCTAGTGCGGAGAACAGAGCTCATTAAGGTACATTAAATCGCCATACCGTACTGTTAATTACAACATCACCAGACCTTCATTTAGGACTCAATAAAATCATTTTTTTATTATACTAGCTTCTGCCGACGGCTTCGCCCGCGTGGTACCCGGATAAAAGTAGTCTATGTGTTATTCTGATGTATAAGCTATATTACTCTGTAAAGTTTCATCAAAATCCGTTCAGTAGTTTTTGCGTGAAAGAGGAACAAACTTCCATCCTCACAAACTTTAACATTTATAATATTAGTAGGAATTACACTCGGACAGATAGTAACTGACATGAAGTTTTTACACTTTAAGAGTGTGAGGTTCGATTCTATGTAGTTTTTAACCATCATAGAATCGAATGTTACTTGATCCACCTATACACGCATCGGTGGTTGATTGTCACGCAAGTTGCATAAGTATTTGACGACCTCGGTGGCGCGGGCGAGTAGCCACTGCGTGCTAGAGCTACGTGTTTGATTCCCGCTGCGCAACAAATGTTTGTATGTTCTGGGTCTGGGAGCCGTCGTACCATAGTACTCGTAGTTCCTGATACTCACGACTCAGAGAATCCCTAGTGTAGGGTTAGAACTATGTGTGTGTCTGTGTTACTTATACCTACCTACCTACCATATAACTGTGATATTGTATGAAATAATCGACAAGGTTTTTACATAAAACGGATACAGCCGCTATAAAATATTTAATTACAGGAAATTATGAAATTAAAACTACATTACTTTAATTCATGTTCGAAAATAATGTATTTTTACACGTACTTAAAACATATTTGTCTTGTTTTATTTTTTATATTATTAACTGGTCTAGGTTTAGAGCCCATCATTTCTGAAGAGTTGCCTGTCCTGACGACAAAATTTAAAAATCTCTTGCAAATATAAAACTCTCCTGCGATGTTAAGACTTTGTGACTTATTCCCACCCATAATAGATACCTAGCTTGCGAAGATTGCACTCTTTATATATTCGATTAATATTTCTTTATTATTAGTTTTATTAAAGTCTTTATCGCATTGACCTTTTTAAATATTTTCCCGACGTTTTGACTGTGTTGCAACAGACGTTATCACTGGTTGACTGGAGTCGGAAATTATGTATAATTATGTGTTTGTTCTATTCGCAAAAGTTTGAGGAATGTTTCATTACCTTAACACCATCTGCAGCGTCATAATCAGGATCAAACTTCTTAAAAACAGGTTTCAAGTTACCATTACTGGCACTATTTTTGGTTTTGTTCTTTAGCTCTCCAATAAGAGAACCAAAATTGAGTCCTGTTGGCAGCCCAGATTGTCTTTGCATACGTATCAAAAGTTTATTGTCATCTGTTTTGTTTTCTATGAGTTCATCGGTTTTTGATTGTTCAACTGCACGAGCTTTGATAGTGCTCGGTAAGATTAGACTTTCATTGCTCGGTTCGTTATCTATAATTGTTTTCGTATCGTTCAAAAGCTTTATCTTATCAGCAATTTCGTCAATTGACTTTTGTAGCTTAACAGCTTTTTCACTTAACGTGTTATTTTCAACAACAAACGGTTTTAATTCTGGTTCAGTTTCTTTGATGTTTTCTTTATTTGGTTCGTTGTATTGAAACAATTCATGATTATCTAGAGATAGGTTCTGAATGATCGATTTTATTTTGTTATCACATAGGGTTTTTTCAATAAATTCAGCGAATCGCTCTTTTGGCGGGCTTTCTCTTTTAGCCACATTTTTGAACAAAGCCTCTGTGTTTTTATGGTTCCCGTGAATAACGAGCGGGCTATTCGGGGTTTCATATTTATTTTCCACAATCCTGTGAGCTATTTTATGTCTAAATGTGACATTTCCTTCAATCGATTCAACTATATTTTCTCTAACATGAATAGGAGATATTTCAATTTCGTCTTGTATTATTTTAGATACATTTAAAACGTTTTCCTGTGTGGGTAAAGTTGGTTCATCTTTTACTTCATGGTTTTCTTTTAACTCTACCAGCAGGATCTGCTCACGTTTTGTCGGCAGCAGGAATTTCCACAGAAAGTACAGCAGCACGCAAACACCAATGATAGATTCGTAAAACATTTTCAATTGCAATCGAATCACATAATAGAACTTATACACTTATAATCCTTGGAGGTGTCGCGCTCCATTTGTAGTATCAATTGAGTTACTTTATTGCACTAATAATCACTGTTATTTACTGCACAATAAACATTAATAATTTGATAAAGGTTGCAATAAAGTTTCATTTATAATGAAGAACAAAATAAACAAAGCACGGAAAACAACGCGCAACCACAGACCCAAGCGAACTGAAGGATCATAGATCGGTCGTCAGTATCATCTGGTAGCGGAACTCAGAGTGACTCATGCGCAGGTCCTGAGAATGTGTGTAAACATTATCGTATCGACCAGTAGCGACAACAATGACACATCTCAGTAGTGAAAAAAACAGTTATAGGTGTGCCAAGCACGAAAAGTTTAAACTTCGCCTTGACCTCACAATCATCTATTACAACTGTACCAAACCAGTCACTTGTGAAATCGTTGAACTGGTGCCAAAAATGCCAAATAAAGCTTTGAGGCGATACTGGAAAATTTGTGACCTTTCATAACACAATATTAAAATAGGAGGTATGCGTTTTCCTCAATAAGTTGTATTCAAATGACATAAACAAGCTGTCAGAGTTTATATATATTGGAACGGTTATATTAGTAAAATACAGGAGTAAAACTCATTAAGTTGTTATCCTCGCAGACTCAAGAGGCATTCCGTCGTGCCTCTGATACGCAATAACCTCTGATGACAGACCGAACACCAAATACGTAACTTGTCCACACCAAAAATAGCATACAGTAAAAAACTTAAAACTTTTTTACAACATAGAGTTCATTTAGGAATGATTAATTTAGGTGTTCTCAATGAAATAGACAAATTTGGTAGACTGTTGACAGAAGGAAGACTAAAAATTAATCTCAAAGACCAATCATCCTCAATCAATAAGTAATAAACATCAATAGAAAGAGTGGTAAAGGACAACATGGGTCAGATCCATTACAATTACGATACTTGACATACAAATAACACCCAGCATACATTTGAATCATTCGCTTCTGTTGAATACAAACGACGCTATCAAGGACTAAAATGTTTACAACTTAGACACGCATAGACAAAGAGTACTAATTAAAACATACGAAAATAGAAGTGGCACGTGTGAGTATAAACTGTGTAGCGAAAGTTATAATTACTCATAAATCTTCCATGGCACATTTGCAATGCATATGGGTTAAGACCGATGAAATTCACACATTTTATTAACCTATAACAGATCACAAGGTTAAAGCAGAAGATAGGAAAGATAACCATCTGATAACAAGTGATAAATGAATAGCGAAGAATTTAGCGGGAACAATAGTTCACCTCGTAATAAATTCGTATAAACGATCATATTAGCTCAATCAAGAATTCAAGAATTTGACACTTGTATTTGAAAAAAAAAAACAGATTTGTTTAGGAGCGTGGTGAAATTGTTTTCTAATATACGTATATTCGCGCACTTTTCACAACACAAGTTCATGACCGAGATCAAAATCACAACGCAACAAGCAATTAGCAAACGACGTACGAAAGTTTGAACACCAATTAAATTAGAAACAATCATAAACTACTCAAATTAGTGATGTTTCGGTCTTTCGAGTGGTTCAGCGATGTTTCGGTGAAAGCTGAGACTGAAAATTATAAGACGCGAGGCGCGCGCGCAGTGCAAGCCCGCCAAAACAACTGACGGTGCCAGCGCGTCTCGCTGACCAGGTAGGTCATTGGCGAATGTGTATGCAACGAATACCTGCTCGAAACCTAAACGATTGTTTTTTTTTAATATTACCGGAAACTGAACTGGGTTATTGCAACTGAAACTGAACTCTGCAATAATACGGTATTCAAACCAGGGTCGCAGCAGTTTCAGATTTACAAGCCCCCTTGAAATGTGAATGTTTGCACATTGAGCGAGCAATTAATTTAATTTGCGATTGTAGACGCGATCTCACTGACTTCAACCAAGCGAATGTCTGTAAACGATACGGGAACAGTCGTGTGAAAATACATGATATTTTGACGGTGAAAGTTAAATATTTTTGAAACAAAAGCCCCGGTTTAGATTACTGTTTGATATTCATGTCACAACGTACCTTTTCTGGGTCTTGATGGTTGATACAAAAGGATATACAACCATATATATAGTAGCTGAATCGTCACTGATATTTAGCATATAAGCGACATTTATTTGCATACTGATCGAACAAAACAAAGTATCATATTTATCTTTATGAATTGCAATGGTGTATCTGCACCTCGATCGAATTTATGATGCTTCATAATAGAGGTCACATGTGTCTTTCATTCCAGCGACACTGAATGAACACTAACTTCGCAGTGGCCAAAATTATAATTAGCATCAGTTCTAACGCCAAAAGTATTATGTGGGGCACTTTCAGAAATACGGTCATTGCTTTGGCACTGTATGATGGACGAGTTAAAAACTCTAACAGCGAACTAATTTGACTGCCACCTGTAACTGCAGTGCAGCCAAATATAATGAGAATGACGTAATTTAAATAATTCATTTGTTCTACAAGGTTAGGTTTACTACTTTGCAAACGATGCGTAGGCAGATCATTAGCACGAAACCGTTCGACAAAGAACATCTGATAAATACGTGGACTCCAATAACCCAAAAAACCTTCTTTATTCTTTTCCATACTCATACATTTGCAAAAAGATCGGTTTTATTTTATTTGAGTTCTATTTTATGTAGGAGCGAATAATATTGAATAATAATTATCAATATTTTCCCAAGAATCAGTCACATCGTAATTAATGTTAGTTTATAAACATCATGAAAATTTTATATAAAAGATTTCCGACAAGCGATAGACGTGTATGGTGATAGTTATAATATTTCCAAGAATGTGGATATTTCTGTATATGATGCAGTAATTTCAAATTATATGAGTCATTATGAGCATATTAGGAGCTACAGTGGTACGAATGAGAAGTGTAAACATTTTTAAAATTCAAGATGTAGATATTATTTACAGTATTTGAAGCGTTTGTGCGCAAATGAATGATTGCAGCGTTTAGCGCTCACTTAAAACGGTGAAGACAACAATGTTTTAAGTTAAAGACGTACGTACGAGATGTAAGAACAGGTTCAAAGGAACGAAGGCAATTCCAATGCCAAAATGCAAAATGCAAACGAGAAAATTGAAAACAATTAAAATTAGAGACCAAGATCTAGTTTTACGTTAGTATGATCTAGCGATGTATACAATTACATGTCAGTGGTAAGCCTTGATTAATTATCAGCAATGTTCTCCATTGATCACCTTTAAGATATTTAGAAGGTGATATCAATTACTGCGATCGTTAGAGCATTTATTCAAAACACATCGTTCAAGGAGATTGACGCTATTGAAAGATAGATAGCCATAATGGATCTTGTAACGGTATAATACCAACCAATGTACATTAATAGTTTCGATAGGCATCGAAGTGGTCCATCAGGATTCGTTTCAATTGATAAGATTAAGAGTACGTCGAACTAGATGAAAAAGATATGGTAAAATTTATAAAATGGCTGGCAAATAGATATTTAAACAAACAATATGAAAATGGAATTCCAACGAGCAATGAAGATAAACAGCGTCTGCGCTTAAAAATAAAAGAAATAAGTATTTCTAGAAGTTCAGGCACACAAAGAGTAATATTTACAAGCAGGCGCGCAGCAGTAAATTTAAAAGAATTTGTACATTACGATTTTAAACGGGGATACTGCGAAAGCTCCGAACCCCATGTTATAAAAAATGTCTTAAGTAGAGATGAAACTAAGCTCACATGCTGGTTTATGTTTTGATAGCATATAAATTGACTAAGAGATCAATATAAAATCTAAACCGTTACTCCTAGAGACTTAAAATTTAAGGATAGGTTAGTACCTTTCGGTGTGTAGGGTTTACTAAGTAATGATAAAAATTATAAGCATTCTAAGACTTTAACACCCAGAAAATATTAGGCAGAACAGTATTGTAGAATATAGTTTGGTTTTTCAATTTCTTAAGTACCAAATCATATACCAAACTACTGTAAGAAATGTATTTGGTACAGTGTTTTTTCTTCTTTTAAATTTGAAATGACACAATATCAGAAAGAGACAGAGCAGTGTTAAGTTAATCAACTGTTTAATCATCTTTTTAAGTTAGGCCATTGATAGGATAAGATAAGATTTCATAGTAGAACCTCTTCGTACCTTACAAGTATCACGACTGCAAACCTGTTTACTCGATACCGCAGCATAAAGTATGTATAGTATTACAAGGGCTTTCGGCCGACTGCATTCGTCTTGGATGAGAACGGAGCATCATCTAGGAATTGATTTTATACTCGGTACTATAAAATTTGCAATGGATTATAAATATTCAACACTATTGCTTCAATAGCCGAAAGGACCAATACAAATACAAAATAATTTATTTCAGATTCAATTTACATACAGCAATGCTTATGAGGTTTTGTCCGACTGTTTATGATTTAAAAAAATTACAAACAAAAGTGCCTTTGCCACAATTAAACTTAACGGTAATTAGTCCAATGGGGATGGACTATATAGGAATTGGATCGAACGACAGATTAGACCAAACGGTAACTGGACCTAACCGACCAGGGCCGAGGGGGTTTATCACTGAGCACAGGGCGAGTTTATACAATTTTAGGGGAGGGGCTCAGGTGCAAACTTACATTCAGTATCGGCTCACTTTTCTGGAGGGTTTTCCTTATTAATACTTACATGCATAACATGTGTTTGGTTTCATGATACATTTACACATTTTTGACAGATTAGACTATGCACTTAGCATTGCCATTTGGGAAAGCTTCTATGTGATGATTACAATTATATTTGGTTCAGTATACCTACCTATAGATCGTTTGCAACAGTCTAGATAACTAATTGTTATATCTGTATATTTGTATACCTACTTGTACAAGTTGTATGAATAAATTAATTTGTTTTAAAAATCTTGAAAAAAAAACAGATGGGAATATCGCCACCAGAAGCCATGAATGAGATAACCATTTTCGAGAACCAGAATGTAATCAGTGGCGAGTGGCGACCTCTATTGGAACTCTATTCTTAATAAGGGCGAGGAGGCTTACACGACAGTGCCATTTAGGGCAAAGAGGACGCGTGCGCGTTGCCATTTAGAATAATGCAGTCAAGTACGAGCAGGAATGCGCTTAGTGAAGGCTAAAAAGAAATAACAAGAATATCATTAATGATGCGAATGAACTAGAAAATTCAAAGAACCTAATGTATTCACTCCCTTATTCGCGAATTTCAATTAAAGTAAACCTTGGATAATTGAAATTCCCGAATAAAAACGACTTAATATCGATAGCCTCGGTGGCGAGGGAGCTGAGACGCAATAGGTGCGGCTTCGATTCCCCTGCGGGACGAATGTTTGCATGTTCTACAGATATCTGTCCCGGGAATGAATGTTATGGTACTATGGCACTAGAAAGACATAGAGTATGTCCATTATACGGTGTGATCGTGTTTGTTTTGTAAAATTCAAATATGTGTTTTCGCTACGAAATCTTTTTTTTGTCAACTTATGGAGCTACTCGCCACATTATAAAATACCTTAGATGCAAAATAGGCGAAGTAATGAAAATAACGTTTTCCGCTTTCTCGTGCAATATTCCGAACTCATTTACCCAACGCTGGGGGCGCCACCAGCGTTTCATTTCCGCCGGCAAACAGAGATGGCGCTTACCAGATCTAATAAAACCGCGAGCGAAACATGGATAAGTAAATTCAATTTCTCGCATCGCGAAATAGGCAGAGCAATAGGTTTTGGCATCACGCATTTTGGTAATAGGTTTCAAAGTTTTACGTATTTTACGATTTGCATGAGAAAATTTATCTGTAATTAATGGAAAAAGATTGCTTTTAGATACTCAAATTTCGTTTTTTCAAAAGGCAAAAATAAATATTGAGATCCATCATTTTTTAAAACAACAAAAAAAATCATTTTGGTCTCCAGCATCATACCAGTGTGATGAATGGATTGAGTGCGCCTCGTATATAAAACTAAATAATGCTGGACATTTTCACACAGCATCATCTAGCCCCAAAGTAAGCAGAGCTTGTGTTATGGGAACTACATGACTGAAATACTACTACTATACTACTTATACACATTTTTTTTGTAAATAACATACATACGGGGACAAATGTTTGCAGATCATACAAACATTTGCCCCGTGGCGGGAATTGAACCCGCAACCTTCTGCGTCTCAGGCGGACCTTCGCCCATTGCGCCACAGAGGTCGTCAAACTATATAGACTACTTTCATAAATGAAACGTTAACCTATTTATGATCTCAGCTGACCTTATAAATAAGGGAACTTTACGTTAACTTTCAGTCTGAAAACAAAGGCAACGAAAGGTCAAAGCATTATTTCAGTAACAACCTTATCATTAGACAAAAATAGATAAACTTTAGGAACGAACCCCTTTGATGACAACGTAACCTTGGGTACAAAGGTGGCTAATCTATTGTTTAGATAAAAGCTACGAGTATGGTATCTTCTTAAGATTAACTAGGAAGCTATCTTATACGTCTAGCAGTGGACTTATATACCTACACTGATGATGATGACAAATAAAATTAGGGCTTGGCAACTATCAGCTATCAAACATTATGTTACAAGGATTGGCGACGGGGGTCCTTGTACTGAAATCTATCTCACCTTATGAAAGGATAGTAAATTCATAGTACAACATCAAAATTTGCTCGAAAAAAAAAAGAAAATATATGAGCACGAATATAAGATTCTAGTTATGTCTTATTCTCGGATGTAAGCGATCAATTACACCCTCGAACTCTTTAGCGTATCCGCTCGCTTTCACTCGCTCGTACGTCAAAATATATCGGGTGTAACTGATCGCTTATATAACAACAATATACTATTATTTTGTAGGGCCATTGAATTATTTAATTGAATGTCCATTTAGTGCTCAATATCTGTGATTAATTGGACAATATTTTGATTGCTTTACGAAACCTATCAAAGATTAACTTTTATCATATTGCATCATTATACCAACTTTCACGCAAATACCTTTTCAACATCATAGTTGACAAAAAAATGAAAATGGCATCACATGATCATTCATGTGATGCCATTTTCCGGAAAATAAAAAAAAATGCGATGTTTCAGACGGCAGAAAAATACCACGTAATTGATTTTATTACATGTACAGCGTCAGTAATAAAGGAAAGAAGGGGGAAAATAAGGGTTAACCCATAACAAGCTATGGCGGAAGAAGATAAGACAGACATTAATATTGACCAGGATATGAACCCAGTGAGGAAACTACATTTGCAGAGGAGAGGAAGAGAAACATATCTTGATTTTAATATCCGTGGTCGGTTAGCTAAAAATAAGACATTACCAGTATTGTGCTTGATCACTATGGATTGATTACACAACTGGAACTACAACTGTTGTATCAGTAGACTTATGGAAATAGAGATTCATATCATAGAATTAAAATTATCGTGGTTATGTATCATTTTAGAATATAATTACCCGACCGTCGAGCGTGGTCGCGGACGGTCCTCATGAGGAAGGACCTCTAAACGGTCAACGAAACGTCAGCAGGAGAATAGTAAAGTACGTGGTATAGTCGTAATTATATTCTAAAGAGATTCATATTCCCAGCTTATTCAAAATGGGCTTAAGGAAATACCGTATTCTGAAATGAAAAGTTTTAACGATAAGTCTCACGAAAAGACCCTTCAATTATGTAATGAGTCAAGTTCTTAAAGTTAAAGCACTTAACGGAGCTTAATATAAAAGGTAAGATGAAGCCATAGACGTCCGAAGCGCGCTTAAAACATAATCCACTTCGACACTTCTGTCACAGAATAATTCTAAGGCCGGAAATAGACGGACAGTTGGAAGCCTCCAACACAGATTTCAAGCAAATGCTAAAATATAAACTTCTAATGAGATCAGAATTCTCGCTGCGGGGCAATGAGTATCATCTGCATGTTCTGCAGATGATACTCGTAGATCTTTATACTCACGACACATTAAATCTTAGTGCAGAGAGAAGATTATACATTTTTGTTGGATTTTTTTATATGAACTCTAGTACCGGTGAAGGCATCTACTACGAAACCAATACCATAGAAAGTACGTTAAAATCCTCGTTTTACAATATGAGTGACTGTTGGATGTTTACTATTTATTTAGAAACCGTTAATCGAAGTAAAGATTATATTTCCCCGCTTTCAGACAACTTCAGATAGTAGTATAAAACATACCTACATACACCTTAGGCTACCAGTTGGCGGTTCACGTCTTTTATCAGTCGAATGACACCCAAACTGAACATCAATTCCCGGCCTAAAGCACTTTTCCTAAAAGGCTTACTGAAATGAACATAAATTCTATTGTTTTGACAAGTTTTTAAAAGCATTATTGAGCACCATTAGCCGATGATCTTGTGGACGTATGATAAGTCCATTTCAATTAAAATGCCAATAACCTGACTGATGGCAACTAAAACAAAGGGAGTGATTTGGGTTAAACATATCCATGAAAAGATTCAGGAAACGCAGCTCTGTAGACATTATATTAGAGTAGAAAATGAAAGTATACGTCGTTTTGCTTTAGTCAATCAAATTGTACAAACACGACCCTAATTCTACGTTAAAAACTATACATTTACCACTATTTTAGGTTGGTAATAAAATGATACGTAATTCGCATGTTTTTGGTTTGTATTCGGAGGGAAAAATCACGCGATGAACGCCATTTTCGCATTTGCACGTGTTGTGGAAAGTAATTTAGTTATATGAAACGTGCGTGACTTTTGACCGTGTAGGTCAGTGACCGAGTTAGCTATTTTTTAAATAGAACTTTTAAAAAAGGAAGCTTTTGTCATGTTCTATTTAATAATACTAATATTTTTTTATATGATATTTATTTGCTTTTCGTTTAGCAAACCACTTTCGAGCGCTGTCAATTACATAAACAGGCTAACAAAACGTATCTATAATGTTTTTGTGTAGGATAACGCGTATTGAATTGTATTGTATTGGTACGCGTCATCCAACCGTTCTTTACAGTGGATCGGACAACACTTATTCCAAAGTATCTATCCAGCTTCTGTTGTCCGAGAAACAGTGGATCTCGGATGTGCAAAAAAACAGATAACTCAGCACCACAAACTTCAAAAGAGAAGCAGCTCAAATATGCCGGGTCGCTCATTATTGCGAGCATTACTGCTTAGCGGCAGGAATAGATACGGTAGTAGTATTTCCATGGAGGAACGCTTAAGCAAAGGATTTCTAATATACAATAATTATTTTTTACATACAAATCTTACGTGCATTTTCCATCATCGAATGCAGTTCCCCCTAATCACTTGTGGCGATAAAACCTATTTAAGAACCTATTTAGTTGCCAAACACAGCTTTACAATAGGATAAGTCGCTTCGGAGAAAAATGGAAACAGACAAACAAGCAACTTTAAAAAAAAAAAAGATTTTTTAATATGAACTTTGAAAAAAGTTGACGTGCCAAACAGTTGGCCTCGAAATAGTTTAAACATTTAAATATGTGTGCACGGCAGTAACACCCTCCTTTGAGGGATGTTATGTTACCTAATTACTTGAATACCTAATGTCATGTTTCGTGCAATTAACATGTTTTTCCGCACCGTTTCTGCACGAAGGGCTACTAAACTACAGTAGCTTTTGCGTTACTAAATTTATAGTATTTTGTTCATAAATATAGAACAGATTACGATGTTTGCGTGACAGAGATATCACAGGCGAGCACGCGGCTTGCGGCCTTGATGAGGGCCATCTAAAGCTGTCAGATCGATTTCCATTAAATTGAGTTCGTGGTGTGGCGTAGTTTTGTTTAGAGCTTAAATATAAACATTGATTTTAAACCAGTAAGTTACGCATTCGCGTATTTACCGTGAATACGATATATTAAAGTTTAGAATTTGATAGACAGTGCAATGCAGTGCTGTCCGAGTTGAATATATAAATATTTTTTTACCATTAAATGGGGCAATAGGCATAAATGGAGACAAACCAAAAAGTGAAATTCCCTCTAACAAATTACCAATAACAATTGTTATATTTCCTTTTTTTTTATTCACAGTTTTTTTTCTACTTTTTGTACTGTTACTTGTTCACCCAAATTTATCAAATACAAAATAATAAATTGGCATGAATCAAACAATTGTATTGACTTTTGACTTAAATAAATGACTTGAGGTCACCAAATTTTGACTTGAATTCAAAGTCAAAGTCAGGTCCAAATTCATTTATTCATTAAAATCACAAGGATTACTTTAAAACGTCGGTTTTTATCTACTGCCTGTTCTTCCGCGATCAAGCCAGGAAAGAAAGGCAAGAAAACAAGGCTGGTTATTCTTTTTAATTATCCTTTTACAAAATAATAGGTTCGAGTTGAAGCATTTTCAATCCCAAGAATTTTTGTCATCTAAATAGTCAGATATTTTATAGTATGCCTTTTTATATAGTTTTTGTTTAATTACGTTTTAAAATTTGTTAATTGATGTTTTTTTTATATCTCTTGAGAGTTTGTTATAAAAGCGTACACGTAATTTAAGCGATTTACTAACTTTATGGAGTCTACAAGTGGCAACAGTGAGTTTATCTTTATTTATAGTGAACATACATCAGATTTTGATAGATGTATTGACAAGAGAATGTCATTATATTTATTTCTTTAAACTTTTGGCGAAGTGATTCTCTGGGGCCCATATTATAGATTGCTCGAATTGACCCTAAAAGATGCTTGAATGAATACAAAAGTTAGACTATGTAGGAGTGTGTTAGACAAGCTGTAGGGGATTACGATTATTAAGGATTTTTTTATTGATGCCAAATTCACACTATACAAGCATCAACATTAGTCATGCATTCACGCTGTTTTTACCGTAGGAGTGAGCAGAGCCTCAAACGGCAATTTGCTCTCGTTGGGCGAGTAGCGAGCTTCTCCACCATTGTTTTCCTGTCAGAAAATAAAACTCTTATGCCCTTCAAAATCAAATTTTATACCGAAAATCTATTTTATAAAAAAAAGCCTAATAACATAATAACACTCAACAATTTCATGCCCCACACTAAGTTTCATGTATTTATACCGACTAAACTTTGTAATTGTCGTTTTGCGACTCTATTTTTGCTTTTATGTTCATACCTACTAGCCTCTGCCCACGGCTTCGCCTGCGGATTTATACGGATACAAGTAGCCTACGTATTATTCTTGATCACGAACTATACCGGTTCCGAATTTCATCCAAATCGGTTCACCCGTTACGAAAATTACTAGCAACAAACTTCTCATTTATAATATAAGTACGATCATAGTAAAATTCCAATCCCGGTAAAGCTTGGTTGCCAACTTGCCAGAATAATAAAAAAGCTGTCATGTTTTGCAATTCTCAGCCCTTCACGCGCGGTAAAAGCTATTTAAGTATTCATAGAGTTCATTGAAGTGCAACGCGGCAGGTACTTTCCCATTATATCGTAGGCAGAGCTACCCCCAGGCTACGTGTGGCGTCAAAGCGATACAAGGTCGACAGATGCCTAGTGCTCTTGACTTTTAGACGGGGTGCTTTAAATTGCGGAATAAGTACTTTATTTCCATTGCCTTTGAGTTGTCGCTGAAATATGGTAACTTAATATTAGAACTATTCTTCAAATATAAGGCTTCAAAGAAGCTTTATTTCTGTTCTTGAGCCCTAATAACATTTTATAGGAAATGTCAACGAAAATGAGTTTGACCGATCTCCAAAGATAACTTTAGTTAGGAGTTAAGAGGCATGTTACCTCAATAACTTCAATATAATAAAAGCATTTTTATTCCTAGCTATCTAGAAGCAAATTTGTGTGTGTGAGAGTACTTACATTGATCCTATTCTTCGCCCGTTCTATGGCCTTTGAGTCTTCCTTCTCAGGACTGAGTCTGCAGACCCTCGCTCGCCAGTCGTTCGCGCCAGCTGCCTGCAGTGCTGCCAACCTGGAAAAATCAGAAACAATTTATTAAACGAATGTACCATTGGACGGGATCCGCCACACTGTGCGTTTGGAGCCCATGCGACTCTCTTGGTACGTAACGAAGCGACCGAATGTGTTGTCAGTTTCTGTCATTTTATCGAAGTAAACTTCTAGAGTTCCTTAATACAAGTATACTTTTAGAGTTGCTCAAGAGCCATGGAGCGGCCATGCTAGGAATTCATCTCGTAGACCGTATACCAAACATCGAGATTAGACGTCGCGCTAAAGATGAGGATGTATGTATACGGATCGCAAGGCTCAAATGGGCAGGGCATTTGGCAAGACGGGAGGATCACAGATGGATGAAAGCAGTAACGGAATGGTGGCCAAGAGATATGCGGCGTCCTCGAGGCAGGCCACCTGCCCGAAGGTCCGATGACGTTGTGAGACCAGTGTAGGTGAGCAGTGGATTCGGCTTGCACAAGACGACCATGAGTGGCGTAATAGAGAAGAGGTCTTTACTCAGCAGTCGCGATCTAAGAGTTACTCTCCTTTACGGCTACTATGTATCGCAAACAACCTAGCTATAAATGCCTGCAGTACGACTTCACGGATCGTAGCAAGCCACCTGTCTGCTTTTGCCAGGCAGCTTGCAGCGCGGCCGCGGCCTATGAGTTTAAAGTAGCAACTAGATATAGGCGTTGTTCAAACAGGAACAGGATATTTCGTAATCTCGGCCTGATCAAAACACAATAGGTGTTTTATAAGACGAATTCATGTTCTCATATTCAATTCCATAGCTTTTTTAGCGAAACAGACCTACTCATATCTTCGTCAGGGTGTGTTTTTTGTTGAATGTACTTAAAAAGTTCCTAGTTAGCTTCAGAGTCTATCAGTAATTGTTATGAGGCAAACAATAATAATTGACTTGTAAGACTTGTGATGTGTGCACACAATCAGTCAAATATTTATTGACTTAGTTTCCTGTCATTAGTTCTGGACTGTGGAAGGCTCTTATCTTGGTAATTAGTTGTACAATTGAGCTTAGTTTACTTTAAATCGTTAAAACAATTGGTAACAGGATAAACATGGACGATCAGTGTTCTGACAGAGGGGTATGAAATTTCACACAATCATATTTGTAAAGTTTATGACAATCTCATACATTTTTGAACTTTTTTATTAGTATCGCTTATCTAATGATATAAAATCACTGCGTGTTTTACAGACTGACTGACAATCAACGAAAAGCCCTGAAATCTGAAATGCTCGAAAGTTTGAGGATATTAATAAAAACAATTTCGCTCCGCTCATTTTTGGTGGATACCGGCCCTTAGTTTTCACAAAATTAAATTTCAACAGATTTTTACACAAAACGTACAGTCGTTTTCTCAACATTTGGGATATACAGGACAAAGCCAACGACCCCACGATATATTTCATAATTTAACGCTACTAAGAGCTCGCGAGGGAACACAGATTTAAATAATTATGTTACTCACGTAAAATAAATAGCATACCTAAAACCGTGTAGGTATTGATATATAATGTGTATTTCCTTATATTTTTCCTGGGTATCTCGTTTATTTATTTTATTTAAAATTACCTGTTAACCACAATACTAGATTTTTCCGTTTTCATGAGTTCGTGTTTGAGAATTATTTACAACGAAGGAAAATAGTTTTGAAAACAATGTGGAGTGTCATTGAAACAGGCCTCTAAAAATCAGTTATTTTCTATTGACTTTTAATTTGAAATTCCCATTCAAAGTAGCCATAAATTAACCAGTTTAAGATACAAGTATTTCTGTATGAAAAAAGTTGAGGAGTAGATTTCGGTAAAAACTATAAACGAGAATTTTGGTGAACGGATTCCCTATGAAAACTTCAGGAGATATGGAGCAACTTCGGGACCTATAATTCCGCATTTAATTCTGTTTTAAAGGATTTTCAAATATCCCAAACATTCAACCGCGGCGGGCCAACCCTCTTGGTACGCGGAAACTAAACCAACTGAGCCACGAGATAGTTACCAGCCTGGCCGAAAATCTTGATGTTTCGGCCTTTCAAGCCGACCATCCCTATTATTCTTAAAGTGTTATAGTGTTAATAAAATAATGAAAAGTTGTACTATAATTACCTTTCGGCAATAGTGCCACCACGGTGTGGCATGTCGGCGTGTGTGGCACTCCGTTGAATGCCGCCGCCGAGCCTGCAATAAAGAAAAAAACTAAATAAGTATACTTCTTAAAAGAAACAAAACAAATACGCCCACGACTATAAACCACATGATGGAAATTCTCAGATCTATACTCAGTGCGTACCATGAGGTTACTAAATAGAGGGCAGTCGGAGGTACGTCCAAAATATATATTTGGCATATGCACATGTTTTGCTTAATACATAGTTAGCATTCCCTTCATAATGTTTTCCTTCACCATTTTAAGCACGTATTAATATTTTCTGTGCACAAATACATTGGACATTTGGATCGGAAATCGGCCTAAGATATTGAAAGTGTCTGTAAGGCCCCGCAATCCATTTTATTCGCAGTCGCTAACGGAAATGATAAAATCCAACACGGCTTTAGTTCGTGCATTCTTCGTAAACGCGCTTTACCTCAGCTATGGCAATCATTTTGACAGACGTAGCAATGTTCAGAAAACTCCATAGCTTCTAAAACGTGAAAAGAGGAATGAACAGCCATCTCACGAAAAAAGGAACAGAGGTACAATAACCGCTGCGCGAAATGTTTGCATGTTCTGCCGATATTAGTTCCAACTTTGAGTTTGGGAATCCTAGTGTGGGTAACACGAATGTGACCGTCGGCTGTTTATTTATTTTAATGCAGTAAGATATTGACACAAATCACTCTCAATCGATACACAGGTACGCCACAGTAAAACACGAAATAAACCACTGAATCCCCATAGTAAGTAACCACTACAATCTTTCCAACACACTTATTCATTCATCAACACTAAAGAGTCAAAAAATATTACCTACCTGGATTTGGGCTGCTCAAACTTTTCCTTCAAAGATTGAAAGCTATACAGCCTATCCTCAAACGTTCTCACGGACAACATTTTGCCTTCCCTAAAACTACTACAAAATAAACTATTCTAAACTTATTCTCTCGTAAACTTATTTCGAAACTAGAGCTCTATAAAATCCAAGTACATTTTCATAAAATATTATTGTAACACACGTCAGTTTCCTGTCGCGTTTGAATGATAACTGACAGGAGGGATGAGTTCTTTGGTCGTTCTGTTTCTGAACGAAACTGATAAGCGGCCTTTGCATAGCAATGGAAACAATATGGATCGAACTCGCGGTAGGCAGACCGAACGGAACCGGCACTGTCGGTAACCATACGACTTGAACACGATACGTGAGGTGAAACAACATTTCGAAAAAGACTTCGTTAGTCTTAGAATGATAATGTGTAAGAATGTTAGTTGCTATATTTTTTTTGTTCCTTGTTTTTTGTTGGTTGGAAATACATCGAAAAATATGCGTATTTAACTATGATGATTTAAATGATTCGTTATTACACGCGTTTTAAATGATCCTAGATAGTACCTGTTTAACACCCCGATAGCGAAGCCGAGGGCGGAAGCCTACGCCGCGTGGTACCTGGTTAAAAAATAGCCTATGTGTTATTCTGATGTATAAGCTGTATTTACTGTAAAGTTTCATCAAAATCAGTTCGGTAGTTTTTGCGTGAAAGAGTAACAAACATCCATCTTCACAAACTTTCGTGTTTATATTAGTAGTAGGATAAAAACAACATTAAAAAATGAGTCAGCTTTGCATTTATTGAAAAACAATAAATAAATAAGTTTTTACCGTCTCTAAATTCACAACCAACTTATCTAGGACAACCATTAGTCAACCATAACAAAATACGCAAGTGAATGATAAATAATTCGCTTCCTATTGTCCTATCCTTCCTATCGCTGTAAAAAGGTCACTACCGATAACATTGTCGTAAACAATTCTTTACAAGAAACAGACTGATAAAAACACGTGCACTATGTCAATAAGCGCTATGTGCATCCAGGTAAAAAGGTAGCATAGTTTTATGCAATGCTTAGACAGGTTTTATGGTAAACTAGCCTCTGCACACGGCTTCGACCGTGTGTTACCGCCTGTGTTATTCTCAGTTACGAAAGTTACACGTTCCTAATTCCATTCACATCGGTCCAGTCGTTACGAAGATCCTTAGGAGATCATACATCAAAACTTTTACATCTATTATATTTGTAGGAAAAGTCAAGAAAAAGCTTGCGTGAATAGAACACGGGAAACCTTTATAAAAGCATGTATGCAAAATGTAGTATAATTATTAGCAAAAAACGTAGATACAAAATGTAGAATCCTATAATGTTTCCATTGCGAAGACGTACTCTTGCCTAATTAGAATGAATGGTGCGCTTTTTTAGCGCAACATTTTTAACAACACGCACATCTTTTCCATAAAAAGATGCGCGAAAAGTTTATTTTCGACTGCAATTCTAAAGGATATAAAACATACAAAATAAAAGACGGCTCTTAAAAGTTAGGGATGAATTAAAACCAGAATCAAAGCTTGCATAGTAAAATGCTTCTATGGAAAATAATACGGAAGTTAAATAAAATTAAAACTATGAATTCAGACTTCACTATTAAACAGTGTTAAAAAAACGCAAAAACTCAAAACACACCTTTTCATTGAATCGAATAAGTTTATTTTTAATTACTTGGTTTTGAAAGTAATATTTAACTTCCTGTGAAAATGTTGTAAGGAATGTGTAGCCCTATCAGTAGATTTGCCTTATGATTTAATCGTTTCCATTTTTTCCATACTTTGAACTGGCAAAATGTTTACTATTACTACTATAAGTAATTAATAAAATTAAAGCATAACAAAAAAAGTCTTACTCTTTTTCCCTCTCAATTCTGAATAAACTGTTTTAGGTATTGCGTAATTTCATTGATACACTGTGATTACAGAGATTTACTAACCGTCAAGTTTCTACAACAACCGCGACACGCGCTTATAAACGAAGGCTGTGTACGCCCGCCCAATGCGGTGAATGCGCCCAGACTGGGCGGGCGGGTAACGGCGGGCGTGTTGTACTTACGCGACGAAACGTTGAAAGGCCTTATCATTAGCTCTCGATTGTAAATGTTTTGAATTATTTTAGTCTATTTTATGAACATATCAAACGAAAATCTGGCGTTGTTTATGTATGTTTTACGTTTATTTTTTGTTTCATACTAACTATCTCTATACAATCTTTTATCCTATATTTTCTCTCAAGATCTTTCTATATGCCTAGCTTCACACCAAAATGAAATAACCCATTAAATTTCAAGTCTCTAGGACTATCGATGTAGTCTTTAATTGCATTCATGCAACGATTGTAGATTTTGGATGTTGATTTTATTAAAAAATACATGTTGAGCTAAGGTCCCCTCTAGCGATACACAATAGCCGAAACGGAACTAAGTATACTCGAAATTATATTCTTCTCTCGAGTCCAGCTTTCATCATTTAGAAGGTTTAAGTAGATTTTGTATTACAAAAAAATAATACTCATGGTGTGCAGCGCTTTCGATTAAGTTCGAGTTCACGTAGTTAGCGATTCAAACTTTGCACCATTCTATGTTTAGCAAAAGGCACGGCTGTTAGTAAAAAGGCTTTCCCCACTTCATTGTTTACCGTTTTCAAAATTAATTAGCATACGTACGGCGTCTTTCTCACGTAGTTACTGTCTGTTAAAAGGGGGTTCTACTATACTAATACCTATGAATGAAAGTTAGTTATTGACAGTTTAAAAAAAAATAAAGTTATTGGCCAGCCTGGGGCTTAACTACTAATTATGAAAAAATGTGAGGTAAAAGGATTCATTGCGCCTTAAGGAGGCTCCATTTATGCACAAGCACAAGTTTTAACTACTCAGAAAGGCACACTAAATCTTTGCAACACAATTATACTTCTTACACCACCGGTCTTTCTCTTTTCACAGTTGACTTACATCACCCGTATCTGACATAATGTAGAACCAGTGACAACCCAGTTGACAACCAATTAATAAAAAACCAGTGACAACCAACCATCAGATCTTATTGCGATAAAATTCAGGCAAATATGAAATTCCGCTTTGCAATTGAGAACGCTGTGACAACGCCAAAGCCTCTTTTGACCTTTTGCCTCAAAAATAATCATATATTGTCGAAACAATACAGTGCACCATATAGGTTGCGCACTACCTGCCTGAAAATAGGATATCAAAAACGAAACTTCGCCGTCTGCTGTACACTCAGACAGTATTGTCTAGTATTATAATGTCTGTGGTATTCTTAAAACAATAGTGGTGGTTCCCTACTTTAGTCCTTAGCTAGGTAATATTATTATGTCAAAAGCTGCACGTGCAAGAAAAAATTTAAGGAGATATTACTCACGGCAAGAAAATCAAGGTGACATTGTCAATGTTTCTATTTGTAGTGAAAACGAATCCACAAAGCCAACAGAGTTAACTCGTAAAATTCTACTTACCCATACAGGGTATGTTGAATTTTACTGCAGGAAATTTCGAATTTATCCAGTAAATAATGCAGGAACTCCGGGCCAGGTGAGCTATCAATTTCGACGTTGCTTTAGTCCGTACAGTACTCTGCAAGAGCAGCTAGACTATTCTAAATTAAAAAAGGATTCCTGTTTTCCGAAAGCAAAATGCAGCTCCAAAATGGCTAAACGACTGTTTTAAGAGAACAGCATTACATACATACATAGATATACTGTTTTCCGGAGGGGTAGGCAGATACTACGGACTTGCTATGATTCTGACATACCTCGTTGCTTCATCCACTCTTATTACATTCATCATGCATGCTCGTCGACAAATTACCTACATAACTTAACTGTTAATTGAATGATAGATTTAGTTCTGCACTCTTTTTTTATATTGTTTTTTTTCTATTTGTGTAGGTAGGCTCCTTATCTACCTACTTACCTAGCCATGGATATTGTCCTCACTGCATCTTAGTACCTACTTGTTAAGTAGTATAAGAATATTGTGATGTTTTATTAAGTGATTTATATTGTAAATCTTTTTGAGAAATAAATGATCTTGAACCGTAAATGTTTGCACATCACGCAAATTTGCCCTACAGCTTTATATGTTTCTGCTAGAATATAATCTGGTGAAGTGTATTAGCTATTTCCTAAGGCTGGTGTAACCGGCAGCTCACTCATACCCTAGGGGCACATGTAGGTATACCTAGCCTAGGTATATGCACTGCTATAGGACATCGCCCGTCTCGATGACGTCCTAGCTTACGGTTAGAGAACTAACGTATACATTACTTTTGTCAAACCTTCCAGAAATCTATTAGGTGGAATGTTGTATTGAAAACCTAACATTAATTTGCTACTAATTTTATTGAACGCAAAACTGAACGTTTAGATGCCCATTATCGATAATCTTCGTAGAAGCAAAATCTATTTGAAGGAAAATATTATTTAATAAAAAACATGATTTGTGAGTTTGGTTTGAATTAAATGTTTAAAAGATCGCGGCCTGGAATAAAACACATAGGCTACTTTTCTGGCTACTTATCTGAATATCATGCGATAGTGAGCAAGTAACTAGTAATGAAAAATATCTTTCAGTCTGTAAAAGCTCTGAAAAATTGCATTCAACTAAAAAACAAATATACCGACTTTGTTGAATTTTTATTTTTTACTATTGATGTCCGGAGAATAATTTTGGCCACATTGACACCTTATTCTAAGACTGTTACTAGGATACTGAAACATAAAAACCAAATTGAACATTTTGGCTTCTAAAATCCCCACTGTGAAAAATATCACAATAATTTTCCAATTTCAGCTCAAATTCATCCGCTACAGGATAAAGGACGCAAGCAGGCGAGCGGCCATGATGGCTATAAATTATAAAGGGTGTCTATACAAACAAGACGAAGTCTAGACAGGAAGGGACAACGTTTGGCTCGCGATGAAATACTTATTCAGACACTTATACTTATACTTATACAACAGAAATCATTCAAGATGTAGCATGTGATGTCTAGTGAGATACGATTGTGACAGGCCAGGTATACTTTATTTAAGTCAAGTAATTTTTTGCAAAATTTTCGGTCTGGAGATGTTCGTCGTGTATTTTGATAATTAAAGCGCCCCATAGTGTCAAGACTTGTAACTTGTGACTTGTAGTGAAACATCCAACCAATATTATTAAAGAACCTTCCGATCCTATCCTATAGAAATATAAACCGATTGCAAAAAACCGCATTACAATCCGATAAGCCGTTTTCGAAATAAATGGTAACAAACCTTTTATGGCAAATGCCTATAAGGGCTCCTCTCGTCGCGGACAAAAAATATCCACTTTCCACGGATTTCCTCGTTTCGAATATCATGTCGTAAAACCCCGAGCTTTGCTCAAGTGTGAAATTGTGATAAAATGTTCGTCACCCCTGACCTAGGGCCCTATAGCTGAATTACAGGCGCCAATGCTTCGCATTTTCATGAAAGACCAAGAATTCGATGGCTATTTGAACGGCGGGGTATGTATTACGGCTTGATTGCGAGTTTTTCAAATACCAGCATCAGCATAGTCGTTAGGAACTTTCCATGAACAAATACCGATGCGACTGGCTCTGAGAAAATGTACGGTCATCAAAAAATTTAAGCTAATATATGTATAGACTTAGCTTTTTTTGTGCCATGACGCACTATCTATGGTGTAAATAGTCAAAGGTTTGAACTTAGACAAACTATTATAAGAGTTATATTTTTTCTTCTGTTGTTAGGTAGACAGCAAGTAATGAAGTTACAAGTTTTTGTTAATTTTAACCGCCCAAACGTTTTCCTTCTTCTATTACCCTTTAGTAAACTAAAGCAAAACACTTAGATACGTCTTAGATACGTTATACGTATTGAAATCATACGAATCGATAACAAAAACCCGCACTTTAAAGTGTTCGGATAAGCTCGGATATAAATGGTAGGTAACATACACAACATTAAACAACCTCCGACAACACATATACATGCTCCTTACGGTGTAGGTAAACACGTCTTTTTGAATATAATCATCATTTCAGCCCAAATATTTAAGAACACATTAAACTCTATGTTCCACATCATCATTATCATCGTTAGGCTCTTCATGGTGCTATGGCGAACGATATAAACAAACTTCACTTCTAAATTAAATTAGGAAGATGCTGTACCTAGCACTAGCAGGTGGGCGTTGGTGACTGCGCCACAGTTTTTATAACTATTTAATAAATAAATAAATAAATAAATGATGGACATTTTTCACACAGCATCATCTAGCCCCAAACTAAGCAGAGCTTGTATTATGGGAACTACATGACTGATATACTACTTAAATACTTTTGTAAATACATACATATTATACATAGGAAAACACCCAGACCCGAGACAAATATTTGCAGATCTTACAAAGATTTGTCCCGTGACAGGAATCGAACCCGCAACCTTCTGCGTCTCAGGCGGACCTTCGCCCACTGCGCCACAGAGGTCGTCTGCAGTAGTACCATCGTTTTTTTTATGTTACCTTTACTATGTTCCAATAAATGATTTGATTTGAATTCAATAGAGGAAAATGGCTTACCCACCAACTTCCCGTATAATGTTCCACAGAGTATTAAAATGTCAATATTCAATACAACCTATCACGATATTAAAATGAAGATGATGGGTTTCAAGCGTAACAAAAGAGCCCGTTACATTAACTATGTACTAATATCAAGTAAGTACCATACTAAATTCGAGTGACATAGATTCGGTGCGCTCATTCAATAAAGATGTGTCAATGTAATTGAATCGAATCGCTATTTGTGGGTATCATCGTCTCCGCACCACTACTCGTATTTAGAGTTACTCATAGATGGATTTCAACGTCGATTCATTGAAACCAGTTTGTAGTTAATTGGGGGGATTACACACACTAGGATTCACTGTGTCCTGGTTATCAGGAACTACGAGTACCGTGGTACCATACCATCTAGACCAGGCACAAATATCTGCAGAACATGCAAAAATTTGTACCGCAGCGAGAATCGAACCCGCACCTCTCGCGTCTCAGCCGGCTACTTGGCCGCCTAGCCATCGAGGTCGTCGATGAATAGCTTTTGTCATCATCATCATCATCATAGCTAACAGCCATCGGGTGAGGGCCTTCCTAAGTAAAAAGCCAAGTCTGGAGAAAGGTTAAGTTAAGAGTACTCTAAACCGACGAGCTAGTATAAATAATTTGAGCGGATCTGGTAGTATCTGTGCTTATTCCTCTGGGAAACAGGCGTGACTTTATGTTTCTATGTATTAATGGTCTCGATTCTGTAGTACAGTAACTAAACTAAATTTAAACTATCGCTCTTTTTTACTGATAGTGTACGCAAGAAAGAGATGGCAAGAATTTTACTGCTGTGTGCTGCTGACAAGTCAGTTTACGTGCCGCATTTCTTCGTGTTTATAGGCAGCATGTTTTGAAATCACGACTAAATTTGTATGGAAAACTTAAATCTGACTAATTTGACAACCCTAAAATTTTAGCTTTCTCTTTCTTGCTTGCACTATCAGTAAAAGAGAGCGACAGTTTAAATTTAGTTTAGTTTATGCACTACAGAATCGAGGCCAATGAGTAGTCCTACAAATCCTACTAATATTATAAACGTGAAAGTTTGTGAGGATGGATGTTTGTTACTCTTTTACGAAAAAACTACTGGACGGATTTTAATGAAACTTTACAGTAATATAGCTTATACTTCAGAATAACATGGGCTACTTTTATCCGGGTACCACGCGGGCGAAGCCGTGGGCAGAAGCTAGTTATAGCATAAATATGAATGCAAAGTCCTTGCGAACCCGAATTGATTCGAACCAATCGGTTTTTAAATAGTTATGATTTTGCAAAGATCGCTGGGATTACAGACAGAATAAAAAATTGTGACTGGAACAGATGGCTTCAGCAAGTACTTCATTGCAACTGTTAAGGTAGAGCCGAAAAACATTGGTATAGTGTCATACTACATTGATAAATCATCCCGTTGATATAATAATGCACGCGTGTCCGATGTGGTTGAGATGTAATAACGAGTCGTTAATATCAATTGTGTTTCTGATATTGTGCAAGTGTTTTGGACACTGTGTGGGTTGAACTTGATATGATCACATCTGTTTACCAATGATTGTTTTGATGAGAAGAATGATATATTCAAAATCTGTTAACAGAAAACACACGAAACATTGCGAGTTGGCGTGAGTTGTCTTTCAGATATAGGCCAGCCTGCCTTGCAATGAGTAGCTAGATTTCTTTGATAATAATCATCATATTAGCCTGGAATCACCCACTGCTGCGTATAGGCCTCATTTCTCTTGACCAGCCTTCTCTGTCCTGTGCGTCTCTAGTCGAAGTGTTCCCTGTGACTATCTAATAGTAATCTAATATTTTATAAAAAATAATAATAAGTACAGCTCTTGTTTCATTAAAAAGAAAACCTTACAGGGTATTACTGTCCACTTTATCAAAAAACTATGATTCACTGCAATTTTAAATTATTTTAGAGATCCCTCAAGCAAGCAATATTTTTTTTTACTTCACGAAACAATTGAAACCAACACTCAACAAAACGTATAACCATCACATTAAACAATATCTGACTAAAATTTGTTTAAGATTGTAAACAATACTATAATTTTATCTATCTAGGTAGACTCTGTAAGAATACATTATCGTTATCAGTTTTAATTCGAAAATGCATCGGTATCATTATAATCGGTAATCTTTACGATCGAGTCTGATATACTTAGTTTGTAAATAATTCCAACTTGGTTCGCTGCACTAAAATATATTGAACTGATATTAATAGTTAAAAGAAAATCAGGTGATATCTGATAAAGGCACGGACTCTATAGATTATTTCCGCGAATCATATCATACTTCCTACTAATATTATAAACACGAAAGTTTGTGAGGATGGATGTTGTTACTCTTTCACGCAAAAAAAGAGTAACAAACATCCATTTTTGATGAAACTTTAAAGTAATATAGCTTATACATTAGAATAATACATAGGCTACTTTTTATCCGGGTACCACGCGGGCGAAGCCGTGGGCAGAATCTACTCTTACAAACATGTACGCTTGCTTTACTTTCAAATTAATTTGACACGAGTAAAATTCTTCCCATCTCGTTTTCGATTGCGTGCACTATCAGTAAAAAGAAAGGGACTGTTAAATTAAGTTTAGTTGGTGTACAAGAGAATCGACGCCATTATCTCGGCTTCAGTGGATAACTTTTCACACAAGTCTTTACTTCCACTCTCATGAACCTACACAAGGCAATATAAAGCTAGGGCCTAGAGCTTTCTAAGTTATTGGCTGGGGGTGACGTGGGGCGCAGGTGATTAACACTCGCCCTTTTCATATGTTAACGAAGGGACGCGATGGATGTGTGGAGTAAATAGATAAGAATAGACATGAGCAATAAAATAATTCGTCGTTCATTCTGAAGATTGAAACTCGTTGTTTAACTATATTTTGGGTAAAAAGGTACCAATTTTTTCGGTGGGTATTTTAAACGATGGAAAAGTAGAGTTCATATTGTATGCTAACGCATAGCCTTTCCTTATTGTATAATTTTGAAGCGGTCAATAAAATGTAACATTAGTCAAAAAGCTTCTCTTTGCAGACCACAAAATATATGGGAAACTTAGTATTTTTATAACTTCCGCGTTCAGTATCCATAATCATAAGTTGACTACCGTGCTGACCACGGCTGTAGCAACACAGTCGAAACGTCGGAAAAATAATAAAAAGGTAAACTCGATAAATACCCGTATAAAACTTAATTTTCGGAAGACTTATCAAGTTTATTAGCGATACATCAAGCATATCTGGTCACGTAAGATATCCACTATAGATTTTTAAATACGATAATTTGTTACGTAACTGTATCCTTATCAATCAGGAGTAGTCAGTGTAGCCGTTTAACAAAGCTCACAATTTACAGAGACAGGGGTATAAAGGCTCTACTGAAACTCGTAGATAGCAAAAACTTTCAGCCTGTCGCCACACAACTGAAGGCTTTCATGCCCTCCCCTGAGATATTCTAGCGACGGAAATATCAACGCGCTTTGAAGGCTCGACGTTCTGACGCCCTTTATGTCACAAAGTTATGTCAGTGATGACTTTAAAAGGATTTGAAAGGGATGCTGGATGTGGGACAAATTTTATATGTAACTCATATAACAATAGCAAAATGGAAATGGGGAAATACGAATTTGACAGAACTTCTAAAACTAGGCGATATGACACTTAGCCATAGCCTTTTTCCATTTTCAAGTTTTAGAATTTTTAGACATTTCTAAGCTTGGCAATTGAGTGTTATTGTCTCTTTCCCATTGCCGTTTCGCTAGTGTAATCCCTACAACACCTTATTAACCTCTTTAGGTTGTAATATTCGCACCATTATACCTAATAGTGAAAGCGAGCTGATGTGATTTCAGAGACTAAAAGGTGGATATAGAAAGCTTTCGGGCTCGTTCTAAGCAGGGTTCGGATCTCGATTTAATGCTATTGAAACTAACTGGGTTCGTCAACCATTTAAAATAACTTAGCCCCTTTCCTTCATTAAAAAATACTACTTCAATTGATTTCCAATATATTTTCTGGCTTTACTTTCCTATGTCTCTCTCATGGGCTCTATACAAAGATTACGTGAGGCGACAGAAAACTGCTGCGTCTTGCTCATAAATTAAACTACCCTATCTTTCCGTAACCCTTATAGCTGTTATTTATAGGTAGGTATAGCTTAAGTTTATAATACAGGAGTGACGACATATCGGTCTTTCCAACCGATAAAACACAGGGGTTAAACGGCCTAGCATAAATTGGATACATATAGAGTTCACGGCGGAAGGGAATTTTTGTTGATGATTATTACTTAACCATTGTTATCCCATCGCAGGGCAAAGGCATCTTTTGCGTAGCCTTAAGGAAATTATCCTAAACTTACAAAATTTGAGGATAATTTGTAACACCTACTGGATAATATACATAAGTATTTTGTATTACTTTTGGACGTTTGCGCTAAAGTTACTATATCTTCGCATTCTTAGTTCAACTTTATTATTACTAAATACATACTAGACCATAGCTTTTTTTACCCCCTACACAATGAGCCGATATTTTATGTGGTTGGGCTTAAATTTGTTTGTTCGTTAGTTAGAAACTAAATTACTATGCCCAGAATCCACTTTTATAAATATCACGGTGGGATCTCACGAGCGAACTATTGGGAAATCAGAGGGTACAGTGCCTACTTTCGATTTGAAACAACGATAGGGTTTACATAGTTTTAAGAGTTATTTCTTAATACAAGATAGGCAGGGGTTAATTAGAGGTATACATCTGATGTTGAATTGTTGCCAACTTTCGTTTAAAAAAAGTCTGTAATAGAACAAGTTCTTCTGATAACGCGAATTCTACGAAATTTTCACTGAAAATATGATCGATAATCCTTAAGGAAATTGAAGTTAAAAATTGTTTTTGGATCTACCTTACTTAACACTGATGATAATTAATTACCGGTACTAAAAGAGCCTTCATTTTATTTCAAACACAATCAATTTTAAACAGAATTGATGAGGTAGATAACATAAAAGCTTGAGAAAAAAGTCCATTACACCAAAAACAACAGTAAAACTGAAAATACGGAATAGGCATTTTATTTGGAAATAATATGATGTTCCAAACAGAGGGTTCAGTGAAACGTAATCCCCTCCCCCACCTCTTACTCCCTTACGTCTAGACTGAGGTTCCAAAAATCTTTAAAAGTACTTCATAGTGCAAAGCTGTAGCAAAATGAAAGGAAATATGAATTTCATGAGAGGTCACGATGTGATAAAGTCTTTGTTGGGGTTGAAATCGTTGTTGATCTTTGCTTCTTTCGTGGTTATTATATTTTTAAGTTTATAAATAAGATCAAAAGATGATTTTATGACGTAGAGTTAAATTATGGTTATGCGATAAAAAAACCTAATTATTCTTAAACATGCCAACGTACAAACATTCAATTTATCTTTTTGACTATTTACTGTTTAAGTTTTTCCCAACTCTTCCAACTTTCCTGTATGTAAGAACGAAAGCAAGAACTTAATATTTCCATTATTTTACTACAAAATTATTTTCAAACATTTCCGTACAATAAGCATTACCTATAATCTGTCTTGAACGAGTCTTGACAGTGTTCATTCCGCCTTACACTTTCGATTGAAAGCGACACACAAACTCGTTGCTGATAAAATAACTCAGGCGCTGTGAAATTACATTCTCAACTTAGAAACCTGGTTACTGTAATTAGACGCAAACATCTGGACGTGAGAGCTTTTCCTGCATGAATCGAGTATTTTTTGTTCCGGCAATTTGTAGCCAGTACCACAGTCCATAAGCTATAGAATAGCCAGCTCACTCCAACGGGCCGTGTAATATAATAGTTTTCCCCTACTATCGCGCTGACTCTTTTATTATATTTTTTCATAATTTTTTGAGAAAACAAACGACTCCTGTGTTGTTCCGGTAACGAAGACCAAATATTATCGACATAAAAAATAAAACAAGATTTTTTTTGTCTAAAAAAAATTTTCGTGGAATCACTGGCTGCACAAACAATATAAAACCATTCAAGTTGGACCAAGCATCGCGATCGACGCCCAATACACCTGTTATTTGGAATGCTAACAACTGTTTATGGAAATATGGGCATGTGCCAAATATAGGTAATGATTGCAAGTTCAAACTCTCTTGATAGCCTTTAACTTGGCACCTAATACATTTGATCACGGCAGTATTCCATAATGTGTTTTTGTATTTGATTGAAGAAACAAGTTGTCATTGACTCTAGAACTTTATCAGTTTTTTTACTTGCGGTTACGGTTGAGCTATGACGGGTGTAAACCGGTCGCCAGATGAAGATTAGCTATGGTGAATATTAACAACTAGATACCTACTGGGCGAACATCTCTTCAAGCTAGTGTTTGCACATATTATGTCATTTTGAGACGGCAATTAAAATAAAGGAGAAAATTTATTTTCAATACATATAAATCGATAATTTTTGTATGCATAACATACTTAACCCAAAACTTTCCAACTAAAATAGGTTTTTTTTTGGTCGTTTGTTGGGCTGTATCCTACCTAGCCCACGAAGTAGGTACATATGCGAAGTCTTTCATAAACACAGTTTGAGTAACGAAATAAACTTGTAGTCCTAGAATTTTTAATATAGTTTTGACAAAGAGAGAAACATTTACAGCATTGCAGTTATTTAATGAGTGAAAAAAATGTTAAACACAAAACAATTTTAAAAAGTATTTAAGTTTCTGAGAAACATAATTACAGTTACGTTTCATTCCAGACTACTACGTACTTTTCACTCACTCAGGTATTAGATTTAATGGCCGCATCAAGACGCGACAGAGATATTTAAATTTTAAGACTCCCAGGCATATGACTGTACATTTTTAATTTTCTAGAAATCTTGTGAGTTTATCTTCAGGACATTCCACTTAAATATGTACAAGCCGTGAATACCATACGTGGGATACTTTCGCGTAAAAAACAGGTTGCAACCAAAGCTAATCTGATAGCCATGACGTCGCAGTGAACTAAGTGTGCTGAACTGTGCTGATAGCCCGATCCTTCATTTTAATCGCATTAAATATTTTCATCTCACTGACACCTACACACGAGCACTAGTAATGTAGTTTCCATCGGCGTCAATTTGCGTTCCAAAGGTCCGAGATCCGAATTTAGAAGCGAATTTTTAAATAGCGTACGTTATTGGTGCAGTTGTGCACCAATAACGTACGCTATAAGTTGATTTTGGATTCCTATGGGTAGAAAATATCGTGAGAGAGACGGCTTGACCAAAAAAAACAAAAGTTCAAAGGCATGTAACACGCATGAAAGGAACCTATACGAGGTGCACTTAATCCTGTTATAACACAACCACATAACCTTCGCATACGATCACAAGGCTACTAACACCAGCAGACAATAAATAAACCAGTAAGCTGTGTGCAAGCGCTGCCTGCCTGTTTTCTACGTAACTTAACATAGGAGCGGTTTTCAGCCTGAAGGCTTTTCATTAAGACATCTTGAATAGAGGAAAAGCGAGATTAAAACTGCATCGTCTGGCATCTAGTCGGAGTTCCTTCTTTTAAAAAGTCTGCGACATCGAAAAAGTGATAAGTGAAGCATGTTTTTGATGAGGGAATGAAAATGGGAGTTCTTAGAAATTATTTTCAGACGCTAAATGATGTAATGACATATCTTGACTTTATCACCATCAGACTTTTTTAAAGACCAGCTTTGGAATTATTATTAAAAGGGGATAAAGGTATCCCCTTTCAAAATGCAATTAATCATTTCAACACACTGGTTATTTCATTCATCAAGCTGGACACGAACCTAAAGCAGGGTGACATTTGCATTTCCAAGAAATTGACATTTGAAATCGACACCAGATGGTTCAACAGATACGAGGACCGTTTCTAAAGTTAGGGGATAGTTTCGTCAACCGTCGATACGAACTAAGGAAGTCTGCAAACTCGGACGTTCTATTATGCATGTTGGAGTATAATTCAATTTGACAACCTCTGTGGCGCAGTGGGCGAAGGTCCGCCTGAGACACAGAAGGTTACAGGTTCGATTCCCGCTGCGGGACAAATGTTTGTATGATCTGCATACATTTGTCTCGGGTCTAGGTGTTTTCTATGTATAATATGTAATTATTTAGAAAAAAATGCATATAAGTAGTATATCAGTCATGTCATGTAGTTCCCATAACACAACCTCTGCTTACTTTGGGGCTAGAAGATGCTGTGCGAAAATGTCCAGCATTATTTATTTATTTAATTTCAAAGTGAATCAAAGGGATCCATTTTTAGGGTTCCGTACCTCAAAAGGAAAAAACGGAACCCTTATAGGATCACTTCATTGTTCGTCCGTCCGTCTGTCTGTCTGTCTGTCAAGACCCTTTTACTAAGGAACGCGTGGAGGTATCAAGTTGAAATTAATATCAAATACTTAGGTCTACAGGAGAGGATACTTTCCGTTGACCTAGAAATTTGGCAAGAAGCAAGTATCACAGCACAAGAACAGCAAAATCGTTAATTTGTAGTGTTGTCATATAATGATTTGCAATAAAAAAAATTTTTTTAGTTGGAAAATTGACCGTAGGTTGATTGCGGGCGGTGCTCAGGAGTTTCTAAATTAGCACGAAACAACAAAAGATCGACGAATTACAGTGGTAAATATTTTCAATTTAAAATGAACCCACATCACTATCATTTCAATTCTTTAATTTCGCTTGTCAATTAATTCTTTGTGAAAAACCAGAATCCAATTTGCACAAATAAACACAAGTACACACGTGGATAGATAACTTGTGGATGCTGGCCCGGCCGTCAGGTAGATAACTTGATTCCCCCGCGCTCCACGGGACCGGAAGTGCGCGGATACGCTTGCAAGCTAGCAAGACAAGTACTTACATGGCAACACTCTAGACTGCGACGTATATTGGAAACTAAATTAGTACCTATGATCGATAGTGTTAATGATGGTTAGGTAGAATAGGGTAAACACTATCCTCTTACATTAAAATTTTGTACCTTCATAATAATAGGGATTTTCATTAATTTATAATCAACCAAATATTATCAATTGAGCTGTTAGATCGAACTCGCTAGCTCTATTTCTATGGAAGCTTCACCGACCTGCGGGGCGACCACACTAACTCATGGCTATCGAGATGGCAATAAATTTTGACACTAGTTCCTTATTTTAATGGCCCATCCATCCAAAAACGGAACGTCCAATATGAAACCAATTTTGTTCATTCGCATTGTCCATCTATGGCTCATCCACCTTACAAATTAGCGTGATACGATTCATCCCATCCGATGATACCAGCCATGGGAAATTAGTGCGATCGCCCCGCTGGTTCGATCCACCTGGTGAAAAAGATCAAAATCAAAATTCTTGTGATGTTTTGGCTCGAAGCGTCGGCATAGCTCCATTTACAGAGGAAACGTTACAGTTATCCAAACCTGATCAATTACTGAAGTTTCTAGTATGAACATTAAGATTCTCATACGCATTTACACTATACGACCGTCCATGTTTCAAATAAATCCGCAAGTATAAAATTAATGTGTGCACTCAAAATGGTTGTGTTGCGGTCGTGCGCATCCGGTTCGGCCGCGCCGGGTTTTATCTCGCAACTTCCGGTCTGCGTGTATGCACACCGCTTTTCCTATCGTCGGAAATAAAATGGAAATTAAGTCGAGTTTGTGCACATATTAGCTTGTTTCCGATCCCTGGTGTCGGAGTCTTTTTATACCGAATGAAAGCCTTCAATTGGCTCATGGTGATTTTTTACGCCCCATGGCTTCGTCCGCGTTAAGTTTTATAAAAAACTTCATTTTTCCGCTGCACTCTCGAGAAAATCGGAAAAATCTTTTCTTATTTCAAGGCTGTAGGAGGTTTATGGATCAGGATACAATATACATATTCTATATTAATATTTCGACGAAAGAGAGATAAACTTACGGTATCCAACATGGCATAGAGTCCTATTAGAATCCATTTCGACTATGTATGTACTTGAGTATTTGTGAATTTATATTTGCATAACCAAACACAATTAACACGTACAATAATTTTATATTAACTCGCTGTGTTTGTACAAAAACGTTAAACCAACATTCATATTATTCATATTGAATAACAAAATTCTCTATTGTGATTGTTTGAACGGTCGCTGTTAACATTTTTACTGATTCCAGTACCATTTATATGTAAATGCTCTTCATACCTGTCGATGCAGAACACTTATCGGTAATCAGTGATTAGATTGATAACAATGCATCTGTTAATCGATATGTAGCGACATCTCTCGCCACTTGATTGATCTACTTTACATCACATCAACGAAAAGCGAATAGTAACGAACTACTGACCTACGAAACATATAATATGAAACCACATACATACAATAAACAGATGGCCATCGAAAAGTCTTGATCGCGCAAGTGGAGTTTAAACGCAACCAGCCCGCTTACCATGAGCACCCAAGACAAAGTTTAGTCTACGAAAGAGAAGACAAACTACATATTTCTGTCGTCTATACAGTAAAACAAAAGAAAGGGACAAAATATTTTTTGTCATCTCGCCGATACACAAAACCGTTGTCTTGGATCTTTATGCTAAGCAAGAAGAACATAATATAATTCCTGCGACAAACAACTGTCGGTCCTAGGACCCCTGACAAGTGTATCAGATGAATGAAAGAACTTCTCTTTTGGAAACAACCCACCAACCGTGTTCTCCTAGATATTCCGTTGCACGATGGCTACTATTACAACCGGAAGTACTACTTCTGGTATTTTTCTTGCATACTTGATGCCCAGGTATTTCCCTGACATAGGTGAGGATTCAAACGAAGGGGTGAACATACGGCGTTGCTATCGACTAAACGCACTTAAATTATATAGTGCTTACCTTAGATCCTGAATAGATAAAGTCTCGCAACTTCCATTTATCGATACCATGGGGACGTACCTGAAACAACCGATATTACACTAATTAGTCACCAATAACAATGCGCAGTTAATTGCAACAAGGCGCCAGTCTTTAGATTCTTATCGTCCATTTTACAAGGATGCCTTGTTATATCATCATACATACGTACGTCATACGGCATATAATGAGTAAGACATTGCGGACAGAATAGTAATTATTACAAATTAAAGAGCTAGCTTAGATGATAAAATATCCGATTGGGGTTAAAGCCGTGTTGGCCTAGTGGGCCAAAAACTTTAACTAGAGTTAGGAAATTTTTGAGAGATTTAAAATTTCAAACTTGCAAGTAGCAGTTATTATTTAAATCTAATGAATTGTTTGACTTTAGATTATATAATTTTGCTATGGCTATCTTTAATTAATTATTGGTGTTTATATCCGAAAATAAAAATAGCATGTAAAAATAACGTTTTAGTAAAATATATGATTTATATTTTGTTTTGGAACACAGACGAGGTCAGTGTGGACCTCAGTGTGGGCTCGCCTCAAAACTCTTAAACGAGAGTTGACGAGCAATACCATAGCAAGCATGCTTATAAAGCCTCACACACATAGTCCAAATCCACAAAAATCATATCAACAGGTTGTGAATGAGTGCACAAACCTCAAAACAAAACAAAAATTCCGGTATTCCAGTTATTGGTGCATCATGTTATGTAATCACAATCATTACAAGGCGAATGAGAACAATAGTTTTTGAGTGGAAACCGTAATGTCTATTGTGTTTGTGCATTCTGTCTACACTTGTCGAGATTGCACTGATGCTTGAACATTGCGCTTGCAATCGGACAGATCTCTTTGTGCGTCTTTTCATGTTGCGATTGTATGGATTCGATGTTCACATCTCATGCAGTTTTATGTGCGAATGCAGAATCTCACAGAGTCAAAGGACGCATGATAAACCGATGAACCATGAAATTTGTTGCTTTATCCGTTTAGTTAATTGAAAAATCCTCGATACACGCCCTATTGGGCGGTACCCCGACCCAGGTCGTGGGTTCAAACTAGCCCTCTAATTGCACTTGCAAGATTGCAATGGGAAAAAGAAGATATCACTCAATTTACCAATCCAAAACTTCTCAAATTAGAAGATAGAGAAGCATAGCTCAGGTCGAAAAGTGATCAATTTTATTGAGACACTTTTTGATGAATTTTTAGACACTACAAAGCCTGTGAAAATGAGCATTCTCATTTTGTTAGAGAATTAGAGGGCCGATCTGGTCACCAATTGATGTTTACACTAAAAAATATGTGCGCATTAAGGCGGACTCAAAAACAATTAAGGAAAACCTCGTGAGGAAACCGGACATGTCCTAGAATCAAACAAGCGAACCTGCTTTAAAGTAGCCCCCGCATTCATCACACTGGTTCTTTTACCCATAAACTAACGCATCCTCACGGATATCCAGCCCGATCACTCCACAATATTCACAGGCACGTGTGAATGATGTCACAGTGCACATCATTTAGAGTGTAAAAATTCCTTCGATTTTCGTCCTCGAAAAGGGCTACAAGCCACTACACCAATATTTTACAATGATAGGCGTAAATATCCCTTTATTCTGAAGCCAATGAATTACATACAATTGACGATAAAACGCTTACAATTGGCTCATCACCTATAAACCGTCTACTCTTGCTCTTGCACGCTTTCCATGTAATGCTAAGACGATTATCGCTTCCTCGTACCTAGTTTCTTCGCAACTCGACACCGGTGAGTGCACTCCCAAGAGTGTAGTTTTCACCTTGCGCACTCGAGTGCAAAGTGCAATCGCTCAGCATACGTAGACAGGACAACCGTCCATATGCTAATAGCGAAAGCGCTAAGAGAGGTTAGGAGTAGTACGTTAGAAGAAGAGCTCCTTATGAAAGGCTGAACGCGAGAGTGATACCTCTGGTGTTCCAAGCATCCATAGGTTACGGTAATCGCTTACCAATAGGCGGGCCGTATGCTTGTTTGCCACTTAAGTTGAATAAAAAAATGTATGTCTCATAAACGATAGACCAACGCTGCGCACATTTTTCCCATAATATTTGCAAAGCGTTTTTACTACTGGCCTCTGTCCAAGGTTTCATCCAAAATCGGTTCAGCCGTCACGGAGATAATTAGCAACAAATAACTTTAGAATTAATAATATTTTCAGGATAATACTATATGTTTTACCGTGAGTCCCAGCTCGACGTTCCGTAAAGACTGTGCTCTAAACGATCAACGAAATATCAGCAGTAAAATAGTAAAGCACGTGGTACGGTCTATCTAAATTAATTAAACTATCCTAAATTCCTATCCCAAACCACAATAATTTCTAAGCGTTTTCGCTAGTTGGCGAACTTGGGTGGACGTTTGGCTAAAAGTCCTTCTGGGCTTCTGTATCGCGAAACCCGTATAATGCCATTGTAATGTTGCTGTGAGGGTTGGATGTGCTAATTATCATTGTAACGCTTTTTTAGTTAACAAAAGTTAATCTTATATCCGTTTCTGCTGAA
The DNA here is from genome assembly GCA_958496245.1 of Perizoma flavofasciatum. Classification (NCBI taxonomy): domain Eukaryota; kingdom Metazoa; phylum Arthropoda; class Insecta; order Lepidoptera; family Geometridae; genus Perizoma; species Perizoma flavofasciatum. Next base: position 9,570,056 of record OY292431.1, read on the forward strand.
ACTTGATATGCTTAATTTATAAAAGTCACTTTCAAGCTCGTTTTAAGGATGAATTTGATCAAACTATTCTTATGCTTATAATCACTAATTACTCTAGAGTGGCAGTATCCTTTGCGTTTTATCAAGTCTTATTGCAAAGAATACTTGTATATTCGAAGAAATCTTTATACTTCCATTTATGAAAAAGCAAGTTAGTCCGGAAATTTTAAAGGCGGCCGAGCCGCTGCATGATTCAATTTGGCTTCACTGATAACTAAAACACTGGCAATTTGCGGTAGAGTTCAATTATTATTATTATTTATTAAGTAACTAACACGATTAAACCAATTACACTTGTTACATAAAATTAAAAACATCTTTTAAATCTAATAAATTAAAATTATTGTAAAAACATTTGATAAAATAAATCAATATACAGAATTGTCATACAATTTTGTGTTGCACATGAAGAACTAACTTTATTTTGATTCTAGTGGCTTATTTGTTTTGTTAATTCATTATTCATATTGATTATCCCAATTCTGACAACTCTAGTTTGCAGTAAAAGAGGATATTTTAGATTAAGATCCCATTCTAATACACATATATGCATTTGGCCCAATCCACTATAGAGATTTTGTTACGATGTTGGGTCTCGCCTCTGGTACCTATTGTTAAGTTTAGATGTTCGGATTTTCAGATCACTTTGTATCCATGACTGGTCTGAATCATAATATCAATGATGGTTATAATGATTAGAAAACAGTTTCGTATCATAAACATGGCAATTTTCTTCGGAAGAACGTAATTGCCAAGCAACTTTGTCTGATTCTCGACCGGTTACTTTACAAGGCATAATGTCCTTTGCGTAATAATCAGTGTAGATTTACGATCTGTTTGTCAATATGTTTTAAAATGGAGATATTTTCTGGCATATTTATTAGTGTGATACTGATAATTCAGAACGAATTGCAATCATTCTAATCAACGAGTCTTATCATTTTTTACTTATAATTTATCAGTCGAGGAAGATTTTTAATTGGCTATTAAAATAATAGGGGAACGCATAACGGAACTAAAATGGCGAGATGACGACAGGAGATGGAATAAGGTGCTAAATGAATAGCGTCCAAACGAGCTACAGAATAGTCGGTTTTTCAGCGACGAGATGGACATCGCAAGCGTTGCGGGACGAACCTGGTTGAAACTAGCACAGAGCCGTGAGTGGCGCAGACAATGGAGGCATTTACACAGCAGTAGATAAAGTCAGGCTGTGGATGGTGATGATGAATCCAACAGCGTAACATTGAACTTAGTCTACGAGTTATTAAGCAATAAGATTAAACAACCGATACAAAAAATACAACACACATAACAAAATCGTGCTGATTATTAGATAGATCATAGGTCTTCACCAGTTTGCATGATCTGCAAATATTTGTACTGCGTCTGAGTCTGGGTGATACCATGGTACTCGTTGTACTGGTACCCATGACACAGTGAATTCTTGTATGGGTTTACGACTGGTTATGCATGTGACTCTCTGCGTCACTTTTGATGTCACTCTCTTAGTGACAAAAAGAGTATGCCATTCACATTTTTAGAATTATCAGTATAGGCTGTGCGTTGATAGTCGTCAGTAAAGTCAGTCACGCGAAAATGTTATGCATTGAAATAAGAAATAACAGGAATTTTCACGTACTGCACTATCGGTACAATATGAATAGTCAAGTTCACGATAGTTTTTGGAAAAAAAAGAAATAACACGTTGTGCAAACAACAACAAAGCTTGACTACTGAAACCTTGTTCACTTCCAGCGATCAACGGACAGCAAACTACCCAAGCCACGCCATCATAACTGCATTATCGGCTCTCGAATTCCGAAAGCCAATAGGTACCGGGCTTGATGGTTTTCCGCCCATTTTCCCATGGTGCCCGACCGAGCGTGCTCTTAGCGACCGCAAAATGGATTAGCAAGCCGCAGGCGATAGAACAGTTGATATAAACACAGTATGGAAATAGGCTTCTACAAGCAGTATTGTCACACGACATATTATAGTTGAGAGTAAAGTATTCTGACTCATTCATTAATTCATTCAACTGGCTTTGCACAAACCGTAGAACATCTTCGACGCATCTGATGAGGTGGTCGTCTGCACTATTTCTGTTTCGCCATTTTTGTCATCAAAGGTACGAGGATACGAGGAGCTTTCGAAGGAATCCATTGTTGAATACCTTTACCAATTCGCTGCAGCGCTCGTTTAAAGGCATGCCTTATGTCAGGCAGTTACAATGAGCCAAGTTGAAAGTGAAAGCGATTATCAGGACAAAGCAGTTAATCTAGAAGTGGCGTTACTGCTTGTTATTGATATTTCTATACTGTGCTGCAGAGCGGACCACAGATGGCAGTAGAGTTCAAAGCTAATGATCGACTAATACGGAAGTTGCGGGAATTTCGAAATCACGTTCCGGTTAATCCGTACGGGCTATTTGCGTTTTATCGGTCCGTTTGTTTGGATAACCTATCATTTGGAATAACACTGGATTATAGGCTAATTCGGATGTCGTGATATAATTATTTATTGCAGATAGTTTTCTAAAACCAGCTGGCTGTGTACATCATAAGTGTTTTGATAGAAGACACGAAGACATTCAATTGAGACTTCCCATTGGGGAAACAGTTTTTAATGTAGCGAAATGCATAAAAATACATAACTGTACATCACAAGATAAAATCGTAACATACAATGGGGCGATATTATGCCTCAGAAGCGATACCTACCAGACTAAATCATAAAGTAACAATTCAAAAATTTATAACCTAATGAATTTTGGATCGATCGCCGAATAAGCGGCGATGGGATTGGGGTTGCAAGACCATTGCCGCTTATTGTCCCGTGGAATGCTAACTATTTAGCATTCCACGTATATCTACGCACTGAGATTGCGTGATTGTTTAATTTTGGCAATTTAAGATCGCTGTAAAGATGAATTCAGTATGACAGAAAAAGATGTTCTTTACACTTGTAAAGAACATCTGATTCTGTCATACTGTTTCACCTTTAGTAATTAATGAAGCACTATGAGTGTTTAACTAGTCTCGGAGCTATCAGACTTTCCACCATTACAAAAAGAAGAGAAGAAAATTGATCGTCTCATCGCGAAACAGGAAGCAAGCAATTCAACATCGCCTTAGCATCCATAAATTATACTTAGAATCCATTTACCATTTAAGGCTGGTAAGCACTCATGATGCAAGAAATATTTAATAGTCTGTTGCAAACACGACCTTGAGTATTAACGGTGTAAGTGCATTAAATGTTTATGATCGAACCCCAGGTTTAATATAGTTTGAGTTATAACACTGACGAACGAACTGACAAAACTCAATTTGTCATTCTAATATATTGGTGTACCAAAAATAGATGAAAAAGCAAGCAATAAGAAAAACGTATTGCTTGTTCGGGTGTATCCGAAAAAGCAATTAGCTTTTCTTATAAATCTATGGTTAGTGCCATTTTATTGTTCTTCAATGTGAAACAGATGGCGCAATACAAAAATACGTTAGTATTATTATTATTATGTATCAAAAAGTTAGTTAGATCTAGAATCTAGAAGCAACTAAAAAAAACAGCCTAGATTATAGACTGTAAAAAAAATTGGCATCATATGACATTTTAGCTTCACAAAATTAGTTAGCTTCACTCAGCTTGTCACAGAAGTCCTGCTCAAGAATAACAACAAGGCTGACATTTAATTATGATAGACGTTACACGCTAAAGTAACTTTTGCTGATCTTAGATGTGCAACCAAAATGCAACTTTGTATCCTGCCAGCAAAATCCACTGGTTGAATCTATGGATGAAGTTATGGCATGAAAATTGGCCCACAGTTGGATTAAAAAATATTTTTTTATCCGAATTATGATCGTCTCGGCCTCATGACACATTGTATTAGTCACAATTATGAGTAAGATCTCCATTATTAATTTATTATCACGACTTGTTTAATTTTATCACGGTCTTTAATGAAAAGAACTATAAGTGATCTACTGATGCAACTCTTACCTAACTTGTGATTATTATCAGTCGTAAAGAGACATCATTTGGAGATAAAAAAATAAACCAAAACTTTAGCCCCCTAAAAATAAAAGAAAAATAGTGATGGGTAACGCGACTAAGGCAATACTTTTGACAGGCTTAACAATCTCCAAAACTTAGAGAATATAGAGGTTTCGGATTTTAAGGATATGAAAAAGAAAATGTCAATATAGTTTGTTGTGTTAAATAAAAATTGACTCGTACTATTTAGGACCACATACTATTTCTATTAATACTATTTAACTATTCATATGATTTATGCTAATTAGATTAATACTCGGGGGAGAAGACCGTTCTACCATTCCATAGTTCCTACTGTTCCACGTTACTCTGCTCACGATTTCACAATCATGATGAAGTTTGCAGTATGTTTATTTAGAATTCTATTAACATTTTAATTCATTTACTGATGGGTAGTAGGTAAATAGATATGGAAAATACTTTATTGCACACCAAATAATATTTCAGCTTAGTATTACACTTAGGCAATGTTGTACAATAGGCGATTTTATTGCTAATTAGCGGACAACCTATAGTACTTTAGTAGTAGCCTCCCATCATCCAATATCGTAATCATCATCATCATCATCAGTAGCATCCCAACCAATTCAGGAAGTCAATTTTGACTCTGTTCAATTTTATAATTGGTTCTATTTGGCATTCAATTTGCTATATGTGAATGTGGACAAAAATTGATATAAAAAAATATACAAAAATTATATTGCTACGCTACTTGACTCGTTCCGCGTCTTCGTCCGTCTATCTAACGTGGGAATTTTAGAATATGGTAGTTACCTGCTCTACAGCCAATCAATTAATAAATAACTCGCTTTAGAGGCAATACTATTTGGAAATCAATCGACAAACCGTTCAAAGGGTACGTTTCGCAACTGAAATGGTCTCCCACGCGACATTTTCGCAACCAACAGACAGGTGCCTTTCGATTATTAGCATTTAGGGCCATCGTGCACTAAGATAAAGCCATAAAATCTACTGCATAGAAGCATTTTGATCTTATATTACGAAAGTAGATTCCCAGATTTGCATGCAATGTTCGAAGCTCCATTATACATTTAAAATCCTCGTGATTTCAATAAATTAATTTACCTTAGACTTCATTTATCTTCCTGAATTTGAAACTGTTTTCTATGTGTACGTAAGACTGTAGTGTGTAGTCCTTATTGTCAGTAGGCAAATAAGATACGAATCAGCAATTATGAGGGCGAATACCGTGTGCTAAATTAGTCAATGACTCAATAAGAATGGGCGATAAACTTTGAATAGGTCTTGAGGTTGAACAAGCGAGTCCTAAGAGGTATGCTGTGTTGTAATGTGTAAGATGAGTGGTAGTGGGCTTGTACAATAGAAAGGTATCGATACAAACTATAAGAATACAAAACTATACAAAGAAGATGCATATTGATACGTGGGAAATACCTGAATGTGATTCAGCAAAAACAAGAATAATATGAATAGAAGGCAACAGCCTAGGTGGGTGGTTTTCCCCGAAATTAAAAAGACGTAAGACGTTAGATCCTCTTTTTCTCTTTAAACTCATTATACTTTGCTCAGTTCAATTCATTGTTCGTATTAGAAAAGTCAAAATTTTGCAGGCCTTCCGAAGGCCTCCAACTATGACCGGCATCTTAAAGGGTCTTTCGAAGGAGAGCAGCGTTCAGTTATAAATAACAATTAAGTTCAGTGACCAGGTTTAGTGGACCTAAAGACGCCCTAGGGGCCAATAGTAAAGGGATTGAGTGCGCCTTACAGAGGCTTTTTTATCAGCAGTTTCTATTAGCAGACATTTCTGGCTCTTCATATTTTCTAATGTACCAAAATATTGGTAACAAATCTGTGTGTGTATCATATTTTAAAGCTAAACTAAATTTGAAAGTACCAAAAATAACGCCGTCAATATTATTTCAATCTTTTCTTAAAAGGACGACAACCAATTTTGAGTTGTCAATGATGGTTAGCTTAAAAAATATGAAATACAGAATCATCATCTTTTCCTTATCCCAGAATCTTATCATTCTTATTACAGAATCGCTACAAATATTATACCTAGAGTACTCTCATGTCATCTATCATATTGGGAAACCAAGAAAGGCAATATCCTTGCCAAGTTAATATAAATGTACCTTTATGGCTATTATGCTCATCAATCTTTCTAAACTGCGCCCAGACGGTGGTTGGATATCCAACTGGTTTGAGTAATCATTAATCAGGCACGAACAAGCATTTATTAAGCAATTATTTCTGCGTATTTTTTATGATACTGCGTGAACAAGAATCGTAACTAAACGGCAAAGTGAGGAGGTTTAATGAAGAAAATTATTTTACTACTAGTGGAACGACCCGCTACTTCGTCTGCGTTCGTACATTGTATATGTACAAAACTTAACGCAGGCGAAGTAGCTTTTTCTACCCACTGCAATCTCTAGGGGTGAAAACATTTCCTTAGTGCTCCTAAACACCAAAGGAAACATACCCTTCCTCCTATAGGTTTGAAGGGTATGGGTATCGGTGATATGACAGGCACATAAGACTTTCACAAGTTATGTCTCAAAGTCAGGAACACGCGAGTAGTAGTATTAAAAAAAAAATATCTTTTAGACTAAAAGTTTCGGTTGTATGTTGATTATCATGCATTCAGTAAATCACGTAACGATTTCGTGTATTTAGAAGGAAGCGCTTGGAACTGAAAGATGAAGTTTTTTAGAAGGAAAATTATCACTTTATTTCTCTTAACAAACATACGAATGCAGGAAATATGTATCGAAATTTTATTAGTGCCTAAGCAGAGCCATTATCGTCATTTGCTTACTGGCCTATTGAGAAATGTGTGTGCAAGCATTTGTAGAAATAGCTTTACAGTACACACAGTGTGAAGAATAGTACAGTAAAATCCAACAGTTCCCTTCGAACCGTTAGCGTGGAGGACGCCTACCTCCCACATTAAACCTACTTAACAAGTAGCACTCCAAGCCACACTTGTTTTTGTTTATATTAGGTAAGCGGCACCAACCTGTACACGAGTTCATACTGTAGATGTTTCCGTCAACACAGCAACTGGTGTATTGTGAAATGTAAATTTTCAATTTGATCAAAGCTCGATTGCAGCAAGACTTCAATCAAAAAGTTATAATAGCAACGTAATGTGAATGATTTCTCACGCCAATCGATAAGACAAACTGTGACGCATTTTTTGCATCTATAGAACTAATAAATCGACGGCTGATCGATCAGTTATAAAACTGTGCGTCAGCAACAATCAATGCCTGCCACCAGTAAAGCAGCAGGGTTGGTCATCATCTCATCAGAGATTGAGAAGCACTATGAAACAAGAGCTTTGCATTAAAAGCGGTTTAAATGACAAAGTCAATATACTTATCATTGAAAACACCATTTGCATGGTCATTCTGTAAATGAAGTGAATTTACGTCATTCCTCGCAACTAGTTTTTTTGGTACTAGTTTTTTTATGAGTTTCATTCAAAGTTAAAGTCAACAGGTTATTATTCATTGAAATTACAAGGAACATTTAGAAACGTCAATTTACAAACTACGTTAATTAAACATTAAAAGTGAAACACCAGCGATTTCTCGCGCGCGATTTAGTCTAGGAGAATCAGAAAAACAAACTGCTTGTTTTTTTGATGATCCTCCACACAGCTTTAATATGGCGCCAATCGAACAAGTTGAGCTCATTCAAAGAACAAAGGTATTGCCAGATCAGGGTCTATTAGACAAAAACCACTTATTGTTGGCGTCAATGCTCGCGGAAAGATTAAAATAGCATGGAAATTACATTAGCTTTTGATATGTCATGTAATGCAAATTGGATTTTTGTTTTTATACAGCTAAAGTAGGTCCACCTGTTGGTAAGCGGTCACCGAAACCTATGGACACTTGTTGCCGACCCTAAACATATCAGGTGAAAAGTCTCAAGTACCTGTAATTTCACCGGCACCCATACCCTTCAAACCGGAACACAGCATTGCGAGCATTACTACTTGGCTCAGAAATAGGTATGATGGCAGTACTTCCCCGGGCGAGCTCTTAAGAAGGCGCTATACTATTACTAAAGCGTTAGCGTGAAAGGAAAACTTAGCATGGGGTATTTGTCTAACCGCCCAGCTTCCCATAATAACTAGGTACGAGAGCTTGGCACTAATTGTAACTGACTTGTTCATGGTATGAACGTGTACACGCCCAACCTAGTTATTGTTAGAACCTACGCGCTAACAGGACCAAACAATACACAGAGGCATGACAGATATTGGCGTCGACTCTGTTGTTCGTCAACTAAACTTAACTTTATCTATCGCTCTTATTTACTAATAGTATCAAAAGAAGGGGATAGCAACAATTTTAGTATTGTCAAATTAGTCAGATTTAAATAATCTATACAAGTTCATTCGTAAATCCAAAACATTCTGGCGATCAAAACGCAGAGGAGCAACACGTTAACTGTTTTGACAGGAGTAAAATTCTTGCCATCTCTTTCTTGCGTGCACTATCAGTAATAGAGAGCGACAGTTTAAATTTAGATTAGTTGGTGAACAAGAGAATCGACGCCATTACCTTCATTATTCATCTATGTAACAGCACAGGCATGGTTCGTATGCTATACAGTTATGTACAACATGCGCCATATGCTATTCACAACAACGGCGTATTGTTGATATGATAGATTGCTTTGGCCCTCGGAGGCGCGCGATTTCTTTCGAAGATGGAATGATAACGAGTGTTGGGAATTGTTTTTAGCGATTAATGTTGGCGATGGTGAAGTTCTTGCGAGTCATTGCAACCGAGGGGGGATGCCTGATGACTGGAATATCAGCTCGCAGAGGCCGTAGGCCTTAAATAGCATCTACTACAAAATAATAAAAATAACACCCAACAGACACATACATAATTTTGAAAACACATATATATTATACATAAAAACGCAATCTTCCGGTCATCAAATCAGCCAAGCCTATCATTATTATTAGCCCCTATTTACAGCAAAAAAAGTATATAAATAAGTACTATATCAATCATGTAGTTTCCATAATACAAGCTCTGCTTAGTTTGGGGCTAGATGTGAAAAAAATGTCCAGCATAATTATTATTGTAGGTGTTATGTAAGCGAATGCATACAAATTATGAATACTTATAATGGACGTGACTGTTTTACATAAGTTACGGTAGGTCAACGAGCTAATGTGTCTCTACACTACAATGAATTTACGATGGTTCGTTTACGGTCAAGGCGGCAATATTCAGGTTAATGATAGACAGGCTGATGTGCTGATTTTTAATCGACTTCAAAATAAGGAGATTCTCAATCCGGCTGGTTTTTTTTTATATTATGTTTGTTACCTGATATCTTCGCCAATTGTTCGCGAACCGATTTTGATGATTCTTTTGTTGTATAGAAAATGATCCCGAGGTGGTCCCATAAGTTTTATTCCTGAGGATCTGCTATTTTTCCCGTAAAACTTAAAAAAATATTATCACCTGCAGGATAGAAATCGTAAATTTGGAACTGCAAACGTATCGCGAATATCGCGATTTAATTAATATCAACCGACTACAAAAAAGGAGTTTTTCGAATCTTCCGTATGTTTTTTTGTGTGTATGTTACGCGATATCGTCAATAGCGAACAGATTTCAATGATTCATATTTAATGGGTAGGTTACAAGGGTGATCAATTTTATGAAAAAATCCCACTCAAATGGTGAAAAAATGGGTAATGAAATTTAATATTAAACTTTTTAACAATGACCCGTAATTTGAAGTCGGTTTTTGTCATTTAATGTCTTATAAATGATATAATTATTTTAACTATACAATTACGGGGCACCAGCTATCAAGAGTCATGACAAGTTTAATAGTGCTTTTCATAGAAACCCAATTAGCAAAAGCGAAAACACAGAAAACAACAAACAAACAAACACGCTCACGACTGTATTCCTCATGATGGACATTCTCAGTACGTATATACTTGAGGATTACTAAGCATCTAGATCTAGTAGCATTATACGTCAGAGTACTCTAACGCAAATGATGGGCATTAATATTTTTTTTTTATGCAAGAATCGCCACGACTTATTGGAACACTAGCCGATAGCACATGCATTCGAACGATTGGTTACAAATCATGCCAGTTTCCTCATGATGTTTTCCTCCACCGTTGCGAGCACGTGTTAGTGTGCACATACATTTTTCGCACGGAAGAATCCGTTGATGCACATTACCGACCTCAAGACCTCCGTATCAGAAGTAAGAAGGCCCGCCTGAGACGCAGAAGGTTACGGGTTCGATTCCCGCCGCGGTACAAATGTTTGTATCTGCAAATATTTGTCTCGGGATCTCGGTGATTTCTAGGTATAATATGTATGTATTAACAATAAAAGAGGTAGGTATATAAGTAGTATATCAGTCAAGTAGTTTCCATAACACAAGCTATGCTTACTTTGGGGCTAGATGATGTCGTGTGAAGATGTCCAGCATTAAAACAAAACGCTTTAAAAAAACGTAGAAAACTATGCACAAATTCAGTTAAGTCAGAAAAATTACAGAGAATGCCATTTTAGTTATACTCTGTTAAGTTAGACTAATGAAAAAAACAGATAAATTGGAACGCGGTAGCAATCACAAAGCACAATAGAATCAGTTATGCCAGTAAAAATATCAGCTGATTGGATTTTAATAAGAGTAGGATTATTATTGTTCCTAGCTTCTACCCACGGATTCGCCCGCATGGTACCTGGATAAAAAGAAGCCTGTGTTATTCTGATGTATAAGCTATATTACTATAAAGTTTCATTAAAACCCGTTCAGTAGTTTTTGCGTGAAAAAGTAACAAACATCCATCCTCACAAACTAACGCGTTTATAATAGTAGTATTATTTATTCATAAATTAATAACTTCGAATTTATGAATGTGAAACAGGAAGAAACAAAACCCTATGACCCCCGCATCATAACTGCATCATATCGTAGAGAAAGCAGCTTTCACATCATACACCTACACACACATGTAAACAAACAAAAGGCCTAACTCTTTTATTTGCAACCTCTGGTACCCTGCCTGGCTATCTAGTCGCAATTCGATCGCACACAGAAATGATATATGAAAACTGTTCAGGTAAATATAGTAGGTACCTATCCTAGTATCATCAAATTATATGGCTAGCAAAGTTATGAATTGATTGACTGGGATGTCTAGATAAACATACATAAATGCGAAATTGGTGGTTTGACCACTAATTTGTTCTGATTGCTCAGTGCGCGCAATAAATAAGATTATTTTCAAATCTACGCGTTGGTACTATATCGATCGATGGTAGCTACGGATTAAGTATGATTAAGTTTAGTTATTTGACTTTAAACGTTTTTTGTTGAATATGAAATTTGTTTTAATATAGCCTTATTGGAATTGGCAACTATAATCGTATAAAAAAAAAAAGATATAGCTAAAACACATACATAGTCCTAACCCACACTAGGATTCGCTGTATCGTGGTTATCAGAAACTACGAGTACCGTGGTACCACAACGCCCAGAACCCAGAACAAATATCTGTAGAACAAGCAAACATTTGTTCCTCCGTTGGAATCGAACACTGAGGTCGTCAAGATAAGCCCGATCACATTAGTTGCGATGATACATTATCAATTGAGGAGTTCAGTTGTCCACCTACCGTCTCCATTATCAGATCAGCCCACCTATTCTGTATCTGAAAGTCACTCAGTGACGAACGTTTGACATGTCAAATGATCATCACACGCCCGTATTCTGTGGCCACATGCCTTGTGCACATAGTATGATGGTTACTATGTGCAAGTAAAAATCATTTAAATCGTCAAACGTATATACGAGTACGTAACCGATTGACTTTTAGCAAGAGAGTATGGGGGCAGTTCGCTATCACCATCCTACTACTTTTATAAACGTGAAAGTTTGTGAGGATGGATGTTTGTAACTCTTTCACGCAGAAAATACTGAACGTATTTTGATGAAACTTTACAGTAATATAGCTTATACATCAGAATAACACATAGGCTACTTTTTATCCGGGTACTACACGGGCGAAGCCATGGGCAGAAGCTAGTTATATTATATTGCCTCTACCTGTGCAACATTTCAACTTCGGGTTACAGTGAGTCAAAATCGTCACGTAAGATTTTGACAACACAAAAAAACCAGGTATGCTAATTTTGTAACAATTACAATAAACTTGAATAAAATTTCAATAATAATGCTGATTAATACATTTTTTTTTGTTTTCCATTCCTTTCAACGAATCTACTTACAAGGATGCTCATTTTTAAAGGTCACAGGATGTACATAATACTATTTTCCGTCATTTTTATTATCTTAAACAGCATTAATCTAATTATGCACCGAGATACGCAACTGATAAAAATACAGCTCTCAAAATATAATTCACAGAATCATGATAACATTTATGTAAAGCGCAGGATATTTGCTTTCAAGTCACGTTGTGCTATTTAAGATTGTACTTACAAGAAAGCCAATTTCAGTCTCACTCAATATTTTGAGTCTCACTCAATCCTTTCATCACACTGACGCATTTTATTACCGATCATAATCTAATTTACCAATCTAATGACAAAAAAAAAGCTACATACATTTTGAGCAGCCAGAATGTTCCCATCCGTCCATATACGTCCGTGGTAACTACAGCTACCAGTCCAAAATGGCGGAAAATTGGCGCTTAGTTTTCTACGTTTTACGGTTTTACGGCATATTTTAAGCATTAACTGACGTTAACGTGGAAATAGATTCATTTCATGCTGAAAGTATTTATGCCGACATTGGAACGCAACCTGGCCTTAGTGAACAGTGTCTTTGGAAAAAATGCAATCGAATTTCACTCTGCGGTCGGATGCAATTATTTTTTATGAGTGAGGTTTTTCGAAGAGATGATTATCTAGGAAATAGTATATATTTTATCCAATATTATGTATCAAAATGATCGTAAAAATACAGGCTTTACGATTGAGTAAAAACATCAACAAAATATATAAGTTTTCCATGAATAAAATTACTAACCTAATTTACGGGAAAATCTAAATTTTAATAGAAATAACCCACTATAAAAAAATCGTAACACTGTTCTATTTATATAATAAAATTCCTTAGAAATTAACTTTCGGTCCTTATAATTAGTTTTGACTTAGCTACAATAGATATAGAGATACAAGCGATTTATTAATCACGAGGCGTCTAAAATTTTCTACGATAGTAACATGGCTCGCGACCTTGGAAATTCCTTGGACGTTTAAGAGGAATGAGACGCAAGTTAGTCTATTTGCGGTGATTGATAACTTGGTATCGGTAAGGTATCTTCAGAATGTTTTCCTTTAGCAGGCCAAGCCATCAGTGTGCATCAGGTAGGTACGAGTAAGTTTGCATGTATAAAAATATACGCCTTTTTGCAGCATGACCGCGTATACTCGGAAGGAATGATTACCGTATAGTGGCCGGGTTTTCCCTGAATAGGCACCGAATAATTTCTACTTATGCCTGCAACGTAATTACTTTGGCAAAGCTTGAAATACCACTTTTAATGTTGTTTCAAATTCTAGATTTTCTCATGATAACATCAGGCTTGATAACTTAGAATACTCGCTTATTTTATGAGTATCAAGACATGACAATGTAAGAGCAAATTATGAGGTTCGCTAAAATAGAAGAAAATAAAATAGTTGATAAATGACTGTTACTGTGAGTCATACCTACGACCTACGAGGTTTAGGTAATTGTATGTGGCCTTGAATGAAATATAAGTTCATTAGAAACGAACCACACCATAAGGTTTTAGATGTTGCTGCGAAATATACATAAAAACAATAAATAACCACCAAACCAACAGAAGTTGATGAAGAAATAGCGCATAAAGAACTTTAAAACTATATCTACCGTGATAATTCTACGACAAACGAATCAACGTGACGCAGTGTATGCACAACTGCGAACAATCAAAAAAGAGATAGAGCACGAAAAATATACAATTAAATCACCTATTTGTTCAAACATTGAACTACGTAATGAATGAGAAATGTTATGTCAAGTTTAACCTTTAAATCTTTGTCACTTTTTAGTATTTCAAAATAAACATCTTTGACTTTGAAGAAGTTGATACAGAGTTTTTGTATCAACTTCTTCAAAGTCAAAGAGATGGTGTTGTATCGAAATGGTGAAGGAATGGCTTTCAAATATAAGTTACGGTTTAGGTTTGACCCTTCAATCCCCAACAGTGCCATTTAGTATACCTAGGAAGCAAGCGTATTTGGACCTCCAAAGAATACTATATGCATAGTTACTTGAAATACAATTTTTCAGATTCTAAATTAGTTCGAACTAATAACGTTGTTGAGATACTAAACTTTTTGTATGTCTATAAATTCTTCTTCAGATCTGCCGGTAATGGCCTGTATGTAATGATTCAATCAAGACATTTAGAATAGCTGACTCAAATTGCGTTTGTTTTTTCCTCTCTATAATTGGCACTAAAGGTGTGCTATTATTGTTGTCACGCGAATATATCGAGAGAAATGTCGTTATCGATAGCAGCCACGCCCGCCGCGTGCGTGCTTTTACCTACCTAATATCTCGATTACGGTGGCAAATGTAATTGTTTCTTATGAAATACATGTCATGAAAAACTAATAATTAGTTATTGCAGCTGTCGGCTGTAAGAAATTCCACGCCTTAAGTTTTTCTTTTTTCAAACACACCGATTTGGAAATAATGAAAGATCTTGATGAGATGATTTTCTAATCAAGATCTTCTTTTTTTATTAATTTATCACTGGTTATTATTCATATTTAAAAAACGAGAATTTTCACGTACTGCACTATCGGTAAAGGCACCGACTAAGTTTCGACTTATTCCGAGAGTCTTCATCAGGGTGAGTGATTGCTACTTTCTCCATCCGCGTCGTGTCGTGCAATACTGTACTACTGGTAATTATAAAACAAATTTAATCGATATTTTGAAGAGACCTATAAGACCGAACGAATTCGCATTCTCAAATAAACAAGACTTGTAAAAAAAAATACACCAAACGGACACATACATAGTCCTGAGTCAAATATCTGCAGAACAAGCAAACATTTGTCCCGCAGCGGGATTCGAAACCGCATTTGAAAGAACTTCACGAAGTTAGATAACCATATCCAAGAATAGTTTACCCTCAGACCCTCACCAATAAGCTGCACCTTTCAATCAACACGATCAAAAATAAAGCGTGCTAAGCGAGCCGGAAGCGGACTAGCGTTAATTACCGTGACAATTCCGACATTCATTATCCTAATTCTGGACCACACCTACTCAATACAATATAGTTATAGCCTTTTTAATGTATTTTGTATTTTTAATGCAACCAACTTTAAGAAAATCGGAATTTAAAAATTAAATTAAATTGTAAATTTAAATTATTAATCCATTTGTTTTGTAGTTTTCATTGGTAGTCAATAATGAGTTAGTATCCATAATCTACCTCTAGAAAAAATCTAAAGACGTATTTTTTCTTTGTGCTGTATTTAAAAAACAAACAAGTGTTTTATTATGTTTACATAATATTTAATAAAGTTTATGAGAGTTCTGTTTATAACCTGATTTGTATATAGAGAATATGAAAGATTAACCTATTAAGGATCACTTGAAGGTTGAGAGGTTTTTGAGACTATTAATAAAGCAATTTAAAAGCAATAGTAGAACATAAATACGTTTTACCGAGTCGATTGAAGCAATGTGCACCCTTGTGCACACAATTTTGAACCTACAGCAATTAAACCACTTAGCGTGAATATAAAAGGCAATAGAAATTACTGAGCAAAGACAGCATCGAAGGTGAGCAAACGAGTTGTGTAAGGTCGCTATAATGTCTAAAGGTCAAAATTGACAGGTCAAGATAGCAAACAAACTGACAGGTCTATAAGTTTCAACAGAGTTTATGAGGTTCGATTATAGTAATCTAGTCTAGATAGACAGGCTATTTGTTTAATGTTTTGTGTAAAATATATCTATATCTCAGTAGATATAATTTTGCAAAGGAAACAATTTTGAATCTAATATGGCAGCGAGACGAAGCGACAGTGCACCAAGGTTAATAAATACAATCACCGCATAATCACAATCTTCCAGCTCGAGACGTGACCAACCTTGCTACGTGGGTTATTACAACAGTTGCTTCACGATTTACAAAAAATTGTACCCCAGAGCAAAATACATTATAAAGACTGGAGAAAATTGTATCCGCGAATAACCTTGATACTAATAAGCCACAAATTGATAACAGAACAAGTGCAGCACATGCCTTTCATACAATTAAAAAAGATGTTTGTTTCTGTAGAAACAAATTGAAAATAATAAAGAAACAAAAGGTCAAAGCAGTATTTTAACCCTTTGGAACCAACTCAGATCACATAAATTTATCGACTATTAGTGTCCTATTTATAAAACTCAATGAATAATAGACCGTATACCCTTACAATATAACTCATAATAAACTGACCCTTGGGAGTGAAAAAAGCGGCGTCACGCTAAGAGGAGCACGAGCATAGAATATTTTAAATACCGGTAACGTAAACTAAGTAGACGAACACAACATATATACTCGTACCATAAATAAAAGTGTATGTGACGAAATAGGTGATATCAATGAGCGTAATTGAGTATGTCTTTCTTACCAGCTTTGAGAACTTTCCGGATTACTAAAGAAGTGAAACTTTATTGATCAGAAAGATCTGATCACTAATAATAAATGGCGCTCACGCATGCTCACACGCTGTATGAAAGTAAATTTATTTGGAATATGTACGAAAGTTTTTTTGAAATCTTTAGTGCCATTTTAATTAAGGAAAACAAGCTCTGCCAAAAAAGCAATCATGAAACCACAATAGGTACCTATACAATTAATTTGAACAATACTAGTTCCTGATGCATCATTCCAGGAAGTAGAGAAAGTTGTCGATGTCGAACAAAGTATGTAGTTCGTCACACATATAACCAGATGATTTGAACCATTTATCAAAACAAGTAATCTGAACAGCTGATCTATCTAGTTACATACGAGGAATTGTAAAAGAAGTCGTAATCGTAAACAGTAGGTAATAAAAGTCCACTTTCAGGTGGATAACGCGCCGATGGTGAAAGTATTTGCACTTCAGAACGTGTATGGGATACTAAGATTGCTCAATTCATGTCGATTCATACAAACAAATCTTCCCATTGAGGATCATTGAGACATATAGGGAACACATAGATTTGTTCTTCATATTTTAAAATACCTACAGTGACGTTTGCCATATACCTATTTCCAAATTTACGGACCGTGCAATGTGTTACGTCAAGATTCGAACTATTCATTACAATACCCACGTGTAATAGCGATAAGAATCTAGAGCGTGAACTTGTAGATTGTAGAAACAAAAGAGTTAGCAACGTTTAAGTAATGCGCAGGTTGGATGACCGCAGTGCGCTGCACTCGAAACAGGCAGGCGATAGGGTAACGCACCCCTCAAGTTCACAAGCAACCCTGGGGAGGTCGCGACGCGACACGGAGCTCCAACAGGGGTGTGCGAAAGAAGGCATTGACACACACATACACGAAGATTCCGGCAGCACAAATGAAATAAACTGAATTGATTTGAGCAAAGCCCCTAACAAATTCAGCGCCGAGAGTATCTATAGGTGTAATTTGATCAGTCAAATTCGAAACACTATAGGGTAGATAGATACGACGTGAATGTAATTGATAGCAAACTATTTTATGCGATCGATTTTTACCAAATTGATAGTGACGATATGTAGCGAAATAATCACAATCGGAAAGATAATCACGAATCAAAACATACTTTTTATAGTCACCTTTACCAAGAAATTTATAATGATATCGACCACAGCGGTTTTTAATGCTAGACCGTAAACATCAGGAACCGGTAGGCAAATATTGTAATACTCACAAAACGATCGAAGACGCAGCAAAACCACTTGATATCAACTTCAATCAAAGAAATCCATCACACACTGCACTTGTAAGGCAACTATTATGGTTACACAGTTCTCAAAAGCAGCTGTTTATGCACAGTATCGCTATAGGCTGATATCGTAAGCCGCAGAACCGCGGATGTTTTTGGGATATCGATCGGGCGTGGTGCGACCTCAGCTGGGTCTGCCTCGTTTACCACATTTTTGGCGTCTATGTTCGATTCTATAGATGTTTTCTGTGATGATGTTTGTTTATATGGTACGTGAGGTAAATCAGCTGTGTTGTGCTAGGAGCAAATATAGAGCGTCCGACCTGACAGGCGTTACGCGCGCGACTGGCGAAGTCTTGTCTGGTAGGCTCGATCTCGGCCCGTTACCTACACATGAGTTTACTATGGCGATACGTAAACAAACAACACGCTCAAATCTTGAGCTTGAGATGCAACGGTATAATTGTTCCATTTCGCGTGCCAGATAAACAGATACGAACAGCCGGCTAATTTGCTTATATATACGTCATTGTGTCAGATACACACTTGGCTTTAACTAGTTTTATTACTTTCGTAGCTACTTAGTTAACTAGATACTAATTTATAGGGTTCTGCAGCCAAATAGCAAAAACAGATCACTCAAACTGTCCGTCCATCCGTCACGAAACAAAATTCAGGAAGTGATTTCATTATGAAAAACTGGTTCGACAATTCCCAATTATACTGTCGGATTTAAGAGCCATGCAACTCTGGGATCCAAATATAACGTAGTCTACTAAGTCTTATTGAAATCTTAGAAAGTAGAAAATAAGTCAGCCGAGAATTATTTCGCATCGCAGCATGACAAAATGACAAGGGTCAACGTAACGGACACCGACCATTATTGTGACAATAACCCTCCTTTGCTTTGCACAGTCGGGTAAAAACAGCCGGTTTAGGTAACAATGGCAACAATACCCAAATCTCATGGGTTTCCGTGAAGCAACAGCCGCTATACCGACACTCTAAAATCCTTTGCGTCATTCTGTCAAGTACAAGATTACATATCAAAGATACTTTGTAGTAATGACCGAAATCATTAAGGGCAAACGGATGTTCTTGTCGACATGTGTGTCAAAACATTTAGAAAATAGACGCCGGCATCTTGACTACATCCTGGAGAATGATAAGGCGGGTATCCAAAACAAAATATCACTAATAACGATGAATGTACAAGGAAGGCAAAGGCGGATACGTGTGACATACTCTTAATTATTTATTGTACACACAAAATATAAACAAAAAAGTTACATATAGGGCATGTACAAAGGCGAGCTAAATTGGGGTAAAAACCCGGAATGAAAATTCATTGCTGAAAATGTTGGTAGAAATCAACCGTTTTCGAAAAAAAAAAAAACAAAAAACAGCAGCACCTACATATGCATTTGGTACATAATCCAATTTTAAAAGTCTGAAAAACTGCTGATTAAATGGTGTTCAAACTGGTTAAAATTATTTTTATTAAAAATTGTGAATTTGCAAAATAAAATAATCTATCAATGCACAAACCGTGAAATGACTAGACTTAGAATTGCACCATAAAATTGTAAGAATTTACCACGATATGCATAAGATATACGACTTATTATGTAACCTATTGTGCGAAGAGCATCTGCCGTGCCTCTATTTTCTACGAGTGACCTTTGCGCGAACACGTGGGATTTCAAAACATCTTTGTTGATTATTATAACATAGTACCAGGCATCTTGCAGGAAGAATGAGACAGACATACCGAGACAATAGCGACTGGAAGTATGCGCTTACTACTTCAAAGAACTGTACCAACAAACATGGTAAATTTGTACGTCAGCGAAGAGAAAAGTGGTCTTAACCCCGCTTCTTCGCCTATAATCAGCAATGCACTAGCCAATAATGTCATGAATCGAGTGACTCTTGAGTTCGAATTTATTTGGCACTTTCTATTCAGCTTATAGCGCCGATGAATGCTATATACAGCTGTCTGGCTATATGCTGTTTCATTCTTCAACAATATCATCCAAATATTTATATTATTATAATATGTTTACTGTTTCAAAACTATTCCAGATAAATATTTTTGCCTAAAAATGTGTACTTAATAGTGAGAAATGTCGCATGTTAAATAAATAAAAGATAAAGTAATAGGAAAGACACAATAAAAAGTAACGTTGTTCACAAAAATGCTATCGCCGTGATTTGGTTGTCGAAAAAAAGTCGTGACTTATAGACAAGGGACTTATAAACGTGGGAAAAATGCGTGGGTAAAAAAGCGGGCAGGCAGTCCAGTTTTTATACAATCAATAAAACGGGATTCGAAGTATCGATCCCAATAATCTTGAAAGGTACTATAGCCGTGCTCCATAGAACACAATTTGGATTAATCGATTTTATTCCATTAGATTAGAAAATGTGGCAAATATAATTCTCACGAACAAAATTAACATTACAATACTTACTCCAAGCGAGTACTTCACAACGCCAACACTTTGTTGTCTATATTTGATATGAAACGTACCTGAAACCAAAACAAAATTATGTAAGCAGCGTCGTAAATTAAACATTTATGAGTAACAGATAAAAGCTAATGCATTTACTGGTCAGAAAAGCCGGCTGGCCCATCAAATATACTATCTTATACATTAACCTACATTATACATCTAAACGATTGCGCTACGTGTGAAACCAGTGCGCGTTTCGTTTACGCTTCGCACAGTTCTGTTGAAACCGAAAGTTGTAAAATTTTCTAATAACGAATACGATACCGTCACAACGAAGAAAAAAGATCTCGGAAATGACGTAATTCGTTCAGTTGAAAGATTATCATGATTTGCTGATTTTCGAAGTGGAATGTGCAAAAATATTGCCGCAATTTGGGAAAAAATACGTAACCGCTCGATAAAGTGAAAAAGTGTCGCAAAATCGTCTGCTGGAAATTGCTTACGAAGCTCAAAGGACAGAAAACTATCATTTCGATACGTGACCGTCCCGCAAATGTAGGAGTCTGCAACGCTAATGTATTCTCTTCCAACAGAAAATCTACTTCAAAATGCAAATGGCCGCAATATTATTTGGCAACTTTCTCGATAAACGTGGTCTCTGTCTCTGACTAAGGGTTGGACTCCTTAATTAGTTTAGGTAACAACAGCAATGTACGCCGCTTTCGTTAAATAAACTCAAGTCATATAATAACTTCAGCATACAAAACTTGCTCGAGTTTTGTGTTATGACGTCAAGATAAGAAAATAAAAATATTGTGAGAGTGACTTTACTGTTCAGCAGTATGTTGTAATGATTGATAAGGTTTTTGTTAATGTGTTTGTAGCATGCAGCGTTGGGAACATTCGTTTTTTTTTTATTATAGTGCTTAATTTTGTGTTTGTTTAGTAATGTGAGTGATATCTATTGTGCTGTTTAATTTTATTTACTTATATTTTAATGTATTTTGTAAAAAAAAAATCTGCCAGTATTTTGGGAACGCTTCCGTCTGGTAGTGACCTGGATCAGTTGAGCTATCTATAGATCGTTTGCAACGGTCTTTAGATGGCTAGCTGTTTCATCTGATTTTTTTGTATATCCCTACTTGTAAATAGTTGTATGAATAAATGTATTTTTATTGTATAATTATTAGTTCATAAGCATAACGAATTAGATTTAAGATATCTGTAATTCTGTATTTGTGTGTATACCTAAATAATAAACACAGGCTTGATGCATGTTTGAGCGTATAGGGTCTCTAATATGCTTTGTCGTTTAGACTTTAGGTGCTTGGAAGTCGGGGTATGTTTCGTTATAAAGTTAGTCTAGACATTGTCTAGACGATTTTTGTTTGGAGTCTCTCTTGATTTTGCGGATACGTCCCGCATAAATCGATGGAAATGTCTGGAATTCAGTTCAATGGACTTTTACCGGGGTTGTTCAGATTCACTCTTGTTTAACGACTCCAAAATAATAAGACTAGATAATACATGACAGTTGATGCTGCCAGCCAGGATAATAGAGATATAGGTATACGAAAACGATTAAAGACGAAATGGTTGCTCAAGAAGATAATTCAGAGGAAGAGATACATGAAACTCGAAGGTAACTTATACCTTAAGCGCTATCAAAAGTATTGGGGGAAGACCGCGGCAGATAGGAACGGTGGCCATTGGGCATTTCATGGGAATTTGAATAGCAGTGAAAGTTCACGAGTTGATTAAAAACCAACTCGTGCCGTGCAGCATCCAGTGATTAATGAGTTTGTTTTTTTTTTAATTTGACAAAAGATTCGGTCGTTGAAGTTTCAAACTCGAAAAAAGTAGAAACTTATAAAAGAAAAACTTACACGAATAAAAGAGAAATAATTTATCTTCTTCCGTTGCCACTAACACTACGATATATCTCAACTAGTCCGGAAGGGATCTCTCATTCCCTACTCCCTACTTCTTTACTTTGATATATAATGAACTTTCAAATTTCAGATTTCGACATTAACTTTTATAAATACATTCTAACTATGTCATATTTTCCTTTGCTCCTAATTTTATGGTGATCGTGGATTAAGAAAGCTCTGCGATGCTCGATGTGGTCACTAAAATATGCATCAAGAGCTGTCTGGCTCAGCTTTGTGAATAAAAATTAGTTCACTTTACTGAGTTCTATTTAAAAATGTTTATTGTGGTGCATTTCAAGTGGAAATGTATTTTCACATCTGTTTGGTGTTTGTTTTATAAAGAAGTGAATGACTGCTGTTTATTTTCAAGTATGATCTGGAGTGGTTCTGTTCAGTGTTTTGAAGTGTTTCAATACAAAATTGGTTAAACAAAGGAACAGAAAGGACAAAGAATGGATCATATTTATGTAGGATAAAGTTGCAGAAAACTTCTAGTTTTTCATTAGTGGATTCTATAAGGTCTTAGGAAAAGATGCAGTATGGAGTTTCATACAAACATTTCTAAGCACAGTTTGAGAAACTGAATTCAGTCAATGCTGATCTGGTGTCAGGATGATATGTATCAACCTTAAGGGTAGGTTCTATTGAAAGTAATTTGGGATATACTTTTATTTTTTATAAAAAATCAAAATTCGTACTATGGCTGAAGGCAAATTACATTGAAATTTACTTTTTGTCAGCACTATCTAGGTAATTTATAGGCAATATTCTCAGTTAATTCGCTATTATTTCCTGCTTTTGATTATGGTCATAACGGAAGAAACCCGTGCTCGTTAATCTATCGACATCACAGACACACAGACACACATGTCATTCCAACGTATAGACACGTAATAAGTAACATGCTCGGTATAGTTTTAATTGTGGTATGTTTTATTTATTATTCAATCAAATCAATTAATGTTCCGCTCTATCAGGGCGTGTGTTTATTTGCAATTTGTGTAGGCTAGTAATTAATTTTAGAGTTTTATGGATTGATTAGCATCATTTTTTATTGGAATAAAGTTATCGTTAGAGATTTAAAAATTAAAAAAGTTTTTACAGTGATGATCTTTGTTAGTTTTTTTGTTTCCTACGGATTTTTTGTATAAATTTAAGAACATCATTATTTTAATTAATTAATTTAATACTATACACAAACGTATCATTATAAAAACGGAAATCACCTAAATTGGCCCTTTAACTTTTATAATTAAAAAAAAACAACAACAAAAACAGTTCCCAAACTAAAAAGGTAATATGGGTTCGATTGTAGGATATTTTGTGGATTTCATCATCATTATAAAGTTTTACGCGGGTCTTTAACGCGTTTACCTTGTTATGATTATACTGATGCGACGTCTCAGCTATTTTACAACGTAGTCACGGATAGACTCGAGTATATAGAAGCTATCAAGTCAAAAACTTATGATAAAACTTCCGAGTTACTAGAAGTCTTAGTGAGTAATAATATATTTTGCGTTATCACCCAGACAGACGCCGACAATAAATCTCCAGCACACGATTTTAAAAAGTAACACTTATTCAGCGACTTAGCCGTTAAGTGATACTTCCGCTGCCGTTAATCGACCATGTTATTAAGTTGAAACTGTATAAATGGTTTGTTCAGAAATAGACAGGTCAATTAACTGAAGCTGAAATTAAAGGTGGCTTAAACTATAAGCCCAATAGCATTGGAGGTCGAGGTATCTTGATACCCACGACACAGGGATCCTAGTGTGTGGTCAGGCAGGACAAGATAATGGAACTTTTAAGATAAGTATGAAGTAAAAAAAATTGCTCCTTACGAAATATTAGGTGAATTTCATAGAAAATAACAATGAATTTTTTTTTATTTCAAACTGAATGAATGATTTTGAATGATTTGGCTGGATTTCAAAACCAGCCTAAATACAAGAGTTATATGTTTATCAATCAACTCCATTTCATGACCAGAATATTTTCTCCAAAGTGACCTATCAAGTCTTATTATGGGATCAACTATTATGTGACTGTTAGGTTTTATTTTGTCATCATCAACAGCCTGTAGAAATCTATTGCTAGACATGAGCCTACTACAAAGCATGTCACGACGAACGATCTTTAGCCGCCTCCACCCAACGACTTTCCGAAACTTTAACAATTCAGAAGTTGATGCTTCATTGAGAGATTGAAAACATTCTAGATAAAGGTCACGTCAGGTCAGGTCAGGTCACTACACTAAAAAGGCGAGCATGCATGAAGAATGTGATGAGAATGAATGAAGCAAAAGAAGTATGTCAGGATCGTAGCAAGTGGAAATCCTGGCGTGAGTTTATGTTTGTATGTATGTAGAGGTATATAATATAATGTTATCTGCATTCGCTAACTCTATTCAATAGGTATCCTGATTTCAACACAATTTATGTAGAACGACACAAAAAGTTTACAATTAGCGTGTCGCTACAAAACATTGGCAGCAGATACGAATCCGTCTAATTGCTAGAAGCAAGACAAAAGCCAGGTTTGTGGGCCAGTGCTCTGTTGTGTTGTATCATACGGCTTGCGAGTTGCCGATCAACTCAAACTCTCCTCTGGCTAAGTTCATCAAAAGACTATTTTTATCTGATTGAATGGTTTATGTTTTTTAAACGTATATGTTTATCTGATTGAGGGGGTTTAATTTTTTTTTAAGTATTTGTATGCGTGTTATAAAGAACGTCACTGTTCTTTATAACCCCGTAGCACCGAAACTGATAGTAGTGAATCAAGTATCGTTAGGTTGCCTGAGAGTGACAGAGTTTAAATGAAATGTCAAAAATCAATATGGCCATCGACAGCTTTACCTTCTTTTACACATTTAAGACGTGTTTGTTTTATTTACTTCCGTACGAGACGTTTTTTGTTATGACTCCCTCGCTAGTCCATACTCTTGCGCAACATGAAATGGGGCATCTTAGATGATTCATGCACCTCAGCATCCACAATAGGTTTAAATACGAGAGGAGTTTCAAAATCATCAAACCCTTTTGTGCCTATGGTTCTTTCTTGATCACCTTGTCTTGAGGAAGGTGTTTGGTACTGCAGCGGCCTTTGATTATGACAATAGGTTGAAAGAAGCAATACTCTTTTTACGCTACCATCAAAACTATAATTCGCAGTTCATGTCACCTCTGAGCTTTGCAGCACTATTCTATTACGTAATGAGCTGGGGGAGACACGAGCTACGGGCGCATATTGTTTCAATGCAGGTTAGCATTTAATTTCGCTAATCAGTTTAGTTAGCGGAGAGAACAGGAGAACATTCGATTATGCTATTTCTGTATTGTTTTATCGGATATAACGTTTCAATGCTATTCTGTCATTGGATAAAGCTTTGTTTGTTTCGAAAATTTGGATAAACACGAGACTTTTAAAGTCGTGATTCGTGATTCGAGCCTCGGAAAAAGCCTTGGAAAGAAAGTTCAGTGGTTTGCTGGAAAAAAACTATTTTTAGGGTTAAGCTCGCCTTTGTACATGTCATTTAATTCTACCTTTTTGTAAATGTTTATTTGTGTGTACAATAAATAATATATATGTGATGGAACTTTTTTTTACGTCCATCATCTTCATTATCAAACAAAGCTGTAGAGATGGAATTGAAATTATCGTGGTTTGGTATCATTTCAGTTCCCGTCTCACGACCGTCGAGCATGGTCGCGGACGGTGCTTATGAGGTAGGACCTCTAAACGGTCAACGAAACGTCAACAGGAGAATAGTAAAGTAATGGTATGGTCGTAATAATCGATCCACTTCTGGACGTGCCATGTTAAAAGATCTTGGGCCATCTCTATCCACCGACTTCCCTTTAAGATGCCATCGGTCCATTGGGTAGGGAGCCTTCTTAAACTGCGTCGTCCAGTTCGTGGTCGTCATTCCAGAACCTTTCTTGCCCAGCAGGTTAGCTTGTAGGTTCTGCAAGCTAAACTACCTGCCCATTGCTACTTCAACCTGCCGAATACGAAGGTATGAATTAGATGGAATTCTGAGAGCTATATCGGGGAGTTTCGTTTTCTGCGGATTTTCTCATTCCGGATTTTGTCATGCATTGAAACTCCGAGCATAGATCTCTCCATAGCATATTTACATTTGTACGTTCAATAAACAAAAAAGCTCTGGTCAGCCAATTGTTCAGTAGCTATTTATTTGCTTTTTACCTTCAGGCAAACTCATACAAAAACAAGTATACACTGAAATATTAAGGAAAAGAAGACAAAAGGAATGTTTTTGACATTGAAATGGTAAAAACGTTACCTTTTACGTCGAAGCGCTTTCGCACACAAAACATAACATGTGTGCAAGATAAAGTCAACAAACTCATAATTAACACACAGATGGAATTTTATGCAGAGATCTTACTGATAAACATAAAACTGGCATAATATACCAACGACAATACCGAATTATAAAAAAACCTACAATGAAGGCAATTGCACAATATCAGCACAATGATCTAGATAGGAAACTGGAACGAGCGAAACCGTAAAACTGAGGCTAATCATATGGCATTATGACATATGATTTATAGTGGTGAATCAAATTCACCACACATCACGCTACGAGAATATATACGACCGTTTTGCATGCAAGATTCTGCAATTACGCGGGGTTTGTTGATCGCTTTCAGAAACATCCGACCTCGATAGCGCGAAAGGCCAGAAGCCGTCTGCGTTTTAAAAAAAACAGAATCAGTATAGGATGTTATGCTTATGTTACCAAATAATACCAAACCACGATAATATCATATGCTATAAAAACAGAATTCTAATTAAAATCATTTATTCATATGAAAGATATACGCCATACCATTATACATATTTCCATTTCTAGGGCGCATTATCTTCGGCTACAGGTAGTCGACTTTTCCAGTGATTTTCTGTTGATTTTTAAAAATAAATTAAAAACAAATGCATTTTTTTGAGTCGGTATTTTTTATACTTTTTAATTAAATTTCACTTCGATCTGACGATGCCTACGTAACAAATGTTTATGGCTTATGAAAAATCGCTTCATTCCCTCAAAATCGTCTCGCGTTTGGGTGTTTTCTATGTATGTATTTACTAAAAAAATATATATAAGTAGTGTATCATTCATTTAGTTCCCATAATACAAGCTCTGCTTTGTTTGGGGATATATGATGCTGTGTGAAAAATGACCAGGCTATTATTATTATAGCTAGGTACTTATAACTGGTAATGATATGCTAAACATGAGAAAGCAGTAAACGACAGGAGGAACTATGGACTTTCTTCGTTACAATAACATTGATTACATGTGATGCCTGTACCAAGGAGAAATTCAAATGATTGATAGTGAAATAATGTATTGATAATGAGGTATAGGAAAGTGACAGTTTAGAAAATAACCAGAAAATGTGATGATCATTTTATTTCTGAGAACGTTGTGACGCGAAAAATGCAATTATAACGCAGGGTGGCCAAGAAAAAACCTTGGGCACGCCAAAAAAGAATAATTTTAAAACATTTTTTCTTGTATATATTATAAAACTTTTGTAACTTTTATACAGAACTGTATCGCGTTTATCTTTTCTATAATTTTTCCTTTTTTAATACTTAACAGACACACATTTTTAAAGCGTATTACACCGTATATGAGTTTATGTGTGACTGTAATACAGCTTGACATTTTATATTCTGTAATTAAGGTAAATTTCAGTTTTATTAAAATAATTTAACCCAAATTTTGTAAGCATAAGGGTAGTACACTGACTAAACTAAATTTAAACTGTCGCTCTCTTTTACTGAAAGTGCAAGCAAGAAAGAGATAGCTACAATTTTAATGCTGTCAAATTAGTCAGATTTAAGTTTTCCATACAAATTTAGTCGTGATATCAAAACATGCATAAACACGAAGAAAAGCGGCATGTAAACTGGTTTGACAGCAGCACACGGCACTAAAGTTGTAGCTATCTCTTTCTTGCGTACACTATCAGTAAAAGAGAGCGATAGTTTAAATTTAGTTTAGCCAGTGTACTACAGAATCGAGGCCAATAAATGATTTGATTTGAATACTCCTGACCTTACACGAGGATTCTCTGTATCGTGAGTACCGTCGTACCACAAAACCCATTCCCAAAACGAATATCAACAGAACATGCATACATTCGTCCCGCAGCGGGAATCGAACCTCTAGCATCACAGCCTGCTAATCGGTCGCCGCACCCTCGAGGTCGTCCTTGACCTAGCATCAAATAATCGGACTCGCGTTATATCAGCCAGTAAACCTATTGATCGATATCATGCAACAGCCAACAGGTGCCATTTTGTAATTTGTACGATTCGATAATTACAGTTGCATAACTGTGACGAAAGTTATAAAGTTATTTTATCCGCGCGGAAACTTCACGGCGGGATTGTTTTCAAATGAAATGCGCAATTGTTGCGGATTTATTTTTCGGTATATAAGAAGTATATCAGTCATGTAATTCCCATAATACAAGCTCTGCTTAGTTTGGGGTTAGATGATGCGGTGTGGAATAGCATTTTTTTATGATTTTGTTTTATCATCCATCTTAAAAAAGGTTCTCAATCCGTTTTTTTTTTTACCTCGTGTGTTCATAAGTCTTGAGACACAGTAAAACTAAAATATTTTTGGAGCTAAGTTGAGTATTCATTTATTGGATATTAAAATTAAAACTACTGACATCTAGATCTGTATTTAAAAATAAATCATTCAAAATGGCCGCCTTTGCATTCAATGCAGGCCTTCAAACGCGTGCGCCATTCATCTATGGCGGCACGAATCTTTTCAATGGGAATCCGTTTCGATTCTTTAATAAGGGCTCGCTTGAGAGAATCCAGGTTTGGGTGAGACTTTCTGCATGCCCTCAGCTCCAATTCCGTCCATAAAGAATAATCCAAAGGATTCAAGTCAGGGCTTGACGAGGGCCAATCTTCGCTCCGAATGAAGCCTGGCAAATTGGCCTCCAGCCAACGTTGGGTAGTCTTAGCTTTATGGGAGGGAGCAGAGTCCTGTTGGAAAACCCAGTATTTTCCAGCGAATAGCGTATCATTTAATGGTTTAACCACCGCTTCCAATATGTCGGTTTGGTAATTTTGTGCCTTCACCTTGACGCCTTGCTGGCAAAAATGAAGCGAAGTGACCCCCTCGTAGGAAACACCCCACCAAACCATCACACTTGCTGGATGATGAGTGCGCTGGACATTGCGTACAGATGGCTGGACGTCCTTTGAACTTCTGGCGTAAACCTTATTGTTCTGCCGGTTAAACTTTTCTTCCACCGTGAAGATCTTTTCATCGGTAAACAGGATATTTTTTGGATCGTGTCTCTTCAATAGGTTCCGACATCGTTCCAGTCGCAATTTACGAAGACGCTCGTTTAAATAATGCACTTTCCTTCGACTGTAGGCCTTTAGTTTAAGATCATATTTAAGTATCCTGTTCACCGATATTCGCGAAATGTTGGTCTGCAGAGCTAATTTCTTTTGAGTCCGGCAAGGGTTGCGACGAATTCGCTCTCTGATTACTTTGATGTTGGCGGGCGTCCTTACAGACCGCGGGCGGCCACATCTTCCACGGTCTTCTAAAGAGCCGGTCTCCTTGTACCTCTTTATGGTATAATACACAAAGTTCCGACTACATCCCAAACTTTGGATTTCACTAAAAACTTGCATTGGTTTTTTTCCTGCTTGAAACAGTGAAATTACCTCTACAGTCGCACGCAAATCTTTTGTTGGCGCCATTTTCACGGAGAATGAAACAAATATTCAAATGTATATTTTTTCTGATTCAAAACATTCGAAATTTAAAATTTTAAAAGTTTAAAAAAGGTTGCATGAATTACTTTCTTTTTAAATTAATTAAATAAGTTCGTCTCAAAACTTATGAACACACGAGGTATAGGTTACGCGATATCTTCACCTATTGTAAACCGAACCTTTTAACGGGTAAGGTATACTTCAAGGGTGGTAAATAAATAACTAACATAAGGGTAAAAAAGTGTTTTAATAACACGCTTATTTTAGCTTCACTTGTAACTTGCGAAATATAAATAACAAACAATGTAATCAAATCTTGGAAGTTAATTTTGACCTACTTCGAATTGTCTTATAGAATTGAAACTTTGTATGTTTATCTAGTTCAAATGACAATACAATAATTTGGTATCTTGGATCTGATGATGGAGCCAGGAGGTGGATAGTGGAACTCTCCAGTGGCTACTAGTAAACCCCTCGAGTTTGGGCTCATGCGATTTGTTTTGACGAGTCCAATAGATTGGGCTTGGTAAGGAGGCGAGGGTCTAATGATAGAGCCAGGAGGTAGATAGTGTTTTTTTTAGTGCGTCATTAAAGCTTATTTTTTTTAAACTACTTTTTATATTTTTTTTTTTTATTTTATAAAATATACTTTTATATTTTTAAGCGATGCCTAATTTGTTTCAGACGGACATGGACGAGTATCTTGCACCCGCAAAACAAAACTAAAAAGTATGAGCTAAGTAAATCTAATCTGCGCTATCGAGTTACGGCAACTAGGTCAAGTCCGTCTCGTTCAATACCCACAGCTAACAATGAATGCACTGCTTGCGTTCTATGTAGTAACTTATCATTGTCACTGAATAAATTAAACTATTGTGATACTTTAAACAAATCTATTGCAACTTTAAAAATGACACAGGCATTTTTGTAATAAAAAAAAATCTGACCGTAGACTATCAGTAGGGCTACCCTTGATACTCAATTCGAATCGCAATCGGGTTTAGGATCGGATTTGTGCAATTCGGTACTTTTGAATGTGACGTTGACATTCCAGATTGGAGTAGTGTTTGCGATTGAAATGTCAGACTAGATTTAAAAAAAAAGAACGGAACTTGATAGGATTAGAATGAGATTGTATGGAATTTCAAGGGTAGCCCTATTGATAGTCTACTGCCAAACTTTTTTTAAACATCAAACAGACACGTTCTTAGTCCTGACCTTACACTATGATTCCCTGTGTCGTCGATATCAGAAACTACGAGTACCGTGACCACAACACCCAGACCCGCAACAAATATCTGCAGGACATACAAACATTTGTCCCGCAGCGGGAATGGAACCCGCACCTTTTGCGTTAGAGTCGAAAAATATTCATTATGTTTTTTTTTTAAATAGTCTTGTTTATGTAATTCGTATTTTAGGAAACGTCACATCCTAAACAACTATCGCACCGAAATCAATAATTGAAATTACTCAATGCTTCCTTTGCCGACAAAATGCATGAAATGTGCAACATTCTTATCAAGCTAATTTACAAATGTATTGCGCTATACATGGTATAATTATAACTTGACTTACTGCCATTTCGCAAACTGTGCCACTTCCTAACCTGCCACAGAAACATTTACTGAAACCGTAAGGAATAAGAGTTATATTGGCTTGTCAGAGATGTGTGTTAGACAATGACCATTTTTGGTCATATGCCGTATTGAGAGCGTTTCGTGGTTGCCGACCGTAAAAGGACGGTAGCGAGTAGTCACGTTATTTTTTACGTTAAGGCTTTATCTGCACGATCAAATTGTGATAAAAATATATCTAAGACTGAAAGTCATAAAATAGGATTGCAAAAACCGTACTAGGCCGCTTTAAGGAAAATGGTAACAGCAACACACAAACAACGTACAACCTCTCATCATTTTCTTTAAAAAAAAAATAAATAAATTTACGAAAAATTGCTTTAGATCCTTTTTATTCAGCTGTCTTCCGGACTTTTTGTTGGTCTATAATTGTGTAACTCCCTTTCGGGACAGCCTATACATATTCTAGCACATCTGTATACCGTCTTCTAGCGTCGCGGATAAATAAAAGAGTATACAAATATATTTAAATTATCATTTTGCATACATTTTATATTAACTTTCGTGAGTAAGTCGTTTTGTAACGAAGAATACAAATATCTAAGCAATTTATTTTCCTCGTTCATAGCTGGTTTAAGCCGCACTTTTAGATCAACACAAATAAAAATCTTAATATATACAATCCAATACATGTTTCCGCTTGACTATCTTTCCTGTGAAACCCTGTAGAACTCTTTTACGAGACCTGCCCTCTTGTCTATGAACACCCAGTAAGAAGTAATACTAATAATAATAACTAGCTTCTGCCCACGGCTTCGCCCGCGT
Organism: Perizoma flavofasciatum; assembly: GCA_958496245.1. NCBI lineage: Eukaryota > Metazoa > Arthropoda > Insecta > Lepidoptera > Geometridae > Perizoma > Perizoma flavofasciatum. The sequence goes on from OY292431.1 coordinate 9,602,731, forward strand.
GTTAATATAGCCTATGTGTTATTCTGATCTAGCTACTACTATATTACTGTAAAGTTTCATCAAAATCCGTTCAGTAGTTTTTGTGTGAAAGAGTAACAAACATCCATCCCCACAAACTTTCGCGTTAATAATATTATTAGGATTTAATGATCAAACAAATTACATGAGAGATACACACAAAGTTTATAATGATGGTACCTGCTTATTAAAGTAGGTAGGCATTGGAGCTTATCGGAGAAGTATACAAAACACTAATACCTAAAGGGCTTTTTTGTAGGTAGTAATGAGTACTTTAATCATGTAGTACACCATTTGTATGTATCATCAATAGTTTTCTCAGCGCACGCCAAATAATAAATTTTATAGGCAAAATTTTGCTACTTTGGGTTACATTATTGCAATTTTCTTAAGGATCTCTATTTTTTTGAAAATAAATTATAGCCTATGTTACTTCCTGATAATTTAGCTTTCATTTGGTGAAAAAATTGTTAAAATAGGTCCAGTAGTTTCGGAGCCTATTCGATACAAACAAAAAAACAAAAAAATCTTTCCTCTTTATAATATTAGTATAGATAATTTCTATATTATATATTTTATGTATTCATTTCTTCCAGGTATGAAGTAAGAAGAATAGTAAGCTAGTGAAAATTTTATATTCCATCTTGCACATTACAATTTCCGAGCGTAAAAAAATATTGATTGAGAAGTGGTTTGGTTTGATAGTGTAAATCTCCGCTTAAACCATCAAACGAAATGGATGTAATGGTGATAAAGCTGCTATAAAACATGGTTACGATTATGGCGAAGTTTTAACACGTGTTAGATAAACACCGTAAAATCGTGTTATAGACGTTTGTTTAGAGAGAGTGTAGGGGGTATGATTTAGTAACTGTTTTTCATTAGCACGTTCTTAAACGGTGAAGGAAATATGAGCTAAAAATGTTTGCATTCTTTGTATCTATACTAATCTAAACTAAAAAAAAATGAAGTAAAAACAAAACTAATATCATCCGTATTTTTATACAAATAATATTTAAATTGACCTTTTCGGTAGACATAGGCTGTTTATTATCCCGGTTAAATAAAAGGGCTTTTCGTGGAGACCAATTTTACAGCGTAAGTCGACGAAAATATGGTCGAGCGGATGCGTTTCTTACGCTACATAAATCGGCTCCTTTATATTCGGGTAAAACGCGGGGGAAGCCTTGGGCAGTAGCTAGTATACAATAACTTAAAAAAATAATGACTGTAATCCCCATTATGGAGATTCTCAGATCCGTAACAAATGAAACCCCGTGGTCTCTGCCTACCAGGAAACAGGCGCGAGTTTATGTATGCATGTAAAGATCTTGAACAACACTGCGGGTTACTGTCAGCAACCCAAAAATTATAAATTTTGCAGTGTCACAGTATACACTCATACAAGTACTGCTAACTCGGTTAGCAGTAGGTAATCACCGGTTTGAGGAAAGTCACCAATTACCAAGAGCTGGGCAATTGGGGGTAGCGGCGCATTAAATGGCCTGCCGACATTTTCTTCGCTGTTTATTTTCACTTATTGCTCAAGATAGTTACGTAAAAGTCGCTCGATGCAATGAGAGGTATTTTTTAGAAGTGGCGGGCCGGAGTAATTCTTTGAAGCGACAGGCTATCAATTTGACGCCCTTTTAAACCTGACCTTGAAATTTCAGGTTTTAAGGGTTTATTTAAATAAGACAAAGTTTGAATAATAATAATAATAATAGTAATAATGAACCTAAGGTCAGGTTTTTGAGTAGAGTGAAGTTATAAAAAGTATATAGAAAAAAAAATAATTATCAAAATGATCAAAGTAAACCAACTGTGGTGTTGAGATTTTTTTATGTGAAAGCTAAGCCTTGTTAATAGGCCTGTTCTCTGAAGCTTAAATTTGACGAATTAAAACACATTTTTTTACAGATCTTTATTGCGTCTACCTTTTTTAAATTAGTTATGTAAATTAAAAAAATATATGTTACCTAAATAGCGAAACCTCAAAAACCTGACCTAGGAGTAATCCTGAACTCAAGGTCATCTTTCTGAGTCGTTAAAGGGTGAACTAACCTGTGTCTGACTCTGGTGTTGATGTGTCGCACCTCCCGTCCCCCGCTGCTTTCTCCGTCACTGCCCGAGCCCTGGACCTCCATCACGTGACTCGATATCGATTTAGTCATCTGTTAAAAACATTACAAGTTAAAATAGAATAGAGTAGAATCCGTCTATTTAGGACACACAAACAACAAGACCAATAGAATACGTGTTAATTCATTTATTCGTTAAAATCACAAGGATCACTTTGAAACGTTAATTTACCTACTGCCTGTTCCTCCGCGACCAATCCAGTAAATAAATGCATGAAACATGACTGGTTATTCTTTTTAATGATCCTTTTACATAACAATAAGTTACAGTAGTTAAATCTTCTACTTTGTCGTGTCACTTTTGACAACCATTCTTACAATTGCATACATTCCGCTCTATCCCAAGGTTGTCTGGAAGAGATTGCTTTTAAGCGATAAGACCACCCGTTGTACTTTTAGTTATATTACTTTTTTGTTTATTTTGTTATCTTGCGGTGTACAATAATTATCATTCATATTCATTCATTTTGTTCTTCCTTGGTCACCCTGCGTTAGGAGATCTATATAAAGTTTTTGTGGCCCTGACAGCGGCATATAGTGGCAAATTGTGAAACAACCAGTGTGGTGAAAAATTTTAGTGCGTGTTGAAGAAGCGCCTTTGTCATGTATCTTGGTGCAAGGACATCCCCGTTTAATCGACTGGATTCGAACCCACAGCACAATTCGAACAGACAAACAAACAACCACTTAGCCCAAGGGCTACGGGCTTTTTGCGTTGGGAGTAAATATGATTGATATGTAACATTTCGATAGCATATATGAGACTTTTATTGGACCTCTTCGGGATCATTCTCTATACAACAACAAAAGAATCATCAAAATCAGTTAACAATTGGCGAAGATATCAAGGCACAAACATAAAATAACCCTTCTCATTCATATGCACAGATCTGATGTCCGGAGTTCCAGCAGCCTTAAGTTTAAGGGATAGAGGTGACGAACTTACCGGTGCGATAAACTTCCTAACACTAGCAGCCAACTCTTCCACAGTTTTCTCCTTCTTCTCCGGTTGAGGAACGCCGAAGAACTTAGCTTTCGCAGCCTGATTCAGCTGGGATATCTTCATGATAGGCGGCGGAGACTCCTCGAGACTCAGCCCTTTATCCATAGGCCTCCTCAGCTTACCCAGTTGGACTGGCTGGACTATTCGTCTGAACTGAGAATCATCATCAATTTTCGCTTCCACAGATGGCTTCCTGCCCAGTTTCGCAAGCATAGGGATCTTAACATCTGGATTTTTAGCTTGGTTTAAGCGCTCCTTGAACTCAGTAGCGGCTGGGAGTTGGATTTTGCGTGGGAACACGTCGAGGTTCCTCGGTATGTCTGATTCTGTTCTCGAGGCTTTCAGTTTGTTGTTCTTACGGAACCGACGCGGTTTCGGGTCGGGGAGTTCTTCGGAACTATCAGTTGATGTGCAGCTTTTCTCTGATGATGAGACCGTGGACGTTGTCTCGTCGTCTGAGGAACTGTCGATGCCTTCGTCTTTGAGGCCCTGGAAAAGGAATGCAAACTTAATTGTCTTGTAATGTTTTGTAAGTTTTATTTTTCGACGTGTCGCTGGTTCTTTTATGGTAACCCTGCGTAAGATAACTTGACGATTGTCAGTTTATTTTGTGATTGTTTTATTGATAATCACTTGACGTGATTTTGCGATGTATTTTAGAATACATAACACAATGTTGCTATTATTAGCTTGTTTATGAGTTTGTGAACGGAATGCAGTAAGAGCACGTAGTTGATAGTGATCCAAAATAAACTGAAGAACGATTAAAAGCTCATGCAATAAACTATTTGGCTGAACAATAAAATTATTACAAACAAAACCACTACAACCTCTTAGGACTGACACTCGACACTCACTTGAACTGGAAAAAACATATCCAAAACATTAAAACAAAACTGTCACAATTTACATACGCGTTAAGTATCTTAAAATCAAACACAAATTACAAAACTGCGCTAGCTGCTTACTACGCCCAGGCTTTCTCAACCTTTAACTGTTGCATAGTTATGTGGGGTGAGACTGTGGATTTTGACCAGATATTTATAATGCAAAAGAAATGTATTAGAATTTTAGTTAACATAGGAAATCGACAAAGCTGTAAGCCGCATTTTATTAAGAAATTCATCATTATTTGTAAGAAGACATAGAAATTATTTTAAATCCAATTTAGAGACCAATACGAACTACAACAGACGCAATAAAAATAAATTATTACTACCTTCCTCGAACCTTCAAACATTTGGTAAGAGTCCTTATTTTAGACTGATTAGAATATACAATAAAATACCCGAAACTTTAAAAGCAGAACAAAAAGATAAACTGTTCATTGCTAAACTTAAAAACTGTTGATAAAAAAATGCTATTACTCCGTTGAAGAGTTTATTGTAGACAAACTTCGACTTTTTCTCCTTCCGATGTTTCATGTGACTGACCTACCTATGCATCTACCTTAGTATAAGTATATTTGACTTGGCCTCACCTAACTAGTTTTGATTGATTGGACATTTCTATTTAATTTAATTTATAATACCAAACCAATACAGATAATTTGAAATTTTATTTGCTAATTATGTATTTCATTGTTGACTAGATTGTGATTGAATTTGATTACCTATGTTTTTATAAGTGACTTTTATGATTTCTTCAACCTATTAAATTATATTTCATTCTTAATAACAGATTTAAAAAAATAATAATAATAACATATTACTTAATAACAGATCTACTTTCTTATGTATTGTTTAAACACCTATACTAAACTGTGTACATGACAGCAATAAAATAAATATGAAATATGAAATATTAATTAAAAAAATAATTTTAATCAGTTTAGAGTAACGGCATTTTATTTTTCTTCTTTTCCTCAGCGAACCCCTTTTATTTGATATCCATATCCCATGATATGGATATGCACCATATGGTGCATAGAGAATAATTTGTCTGCCATCTTTGAGAGTCCGCCATTTAGAATGATGTCATTTAGCTATCCATGCATTAACATCTTAACCAAACGTCAAAAAAGAATAACCAGCCTTGTTTTATTGCCTTTCTTTCCTGGCTTGGTCACGGAGGAACAGGCAATACATAAAAACCGACGTTTCAAAGTGGTCCTTGTGATTTTATTGAATAAATGAATTTTGACTTTGACTGATTTTGGAGCACTGAAATGTATGAAGCGATCTATGGCGCTTTTTCATTGATACGATGCACCGCCTGTCGTCGACATCATGACGGCTCCCCATACAATCAGCGTAATTACACAATAATGCTTGTGTGATGCGTTTTCATGTGTCAGCAGTTTTATACTGTCGTAGAGGTTCTGTTTTATCGCCATCGGTATCGGTATCGTGTAGATGAATAAAAACCTTCAAAATAAAATCGTTGTTGCTCCGGTGAGTCAGTGTGATATTTCGTCATCGGTATCGGCCAATTAAAAATACGCTTTTATATTTCCGGTACGAATTGAAGCAAAAGCAAATTAAAACACTCTAGTATTTTACCTTACTAACCTCTGAGCTTTCTCCCTTGGCCAACGTCTTGGGTTTCGGGACAACGGTCGAGCCAGACTTCAGAATGCCCCTGACTTCGGGCGTGATCATTCTCTGAGCTCTCTCGGTCGGCGTATCGTCGTCGAGATCTGTCGGAAAACCAGTTTTGTTACTAAAAAACTGTTAAGCTGAGCGAAATATGTCAGGCGAATGAGTGACAATGCATTCTGGAATGACATGGTAAATGACGGTTCGGAATTGCGTGGCCGGCTAGGGTAACTTAGCCTATTACTAAAAATTAAGGACTACCCATATCTCACCACCGAAATAGTACTTTAGCATTAGCAAGTTAAAATGGCGATGGGCATGCCATTTAGCTCGCAGACCAGACAGCCGCTAAGTAATCAAATGGCTACCACGGACCAGACGACCAAGTCTAGCAAGGCCCTCTATTCGACGATCCGATGAAATCTTAATGATTGTGGGAAGTCAGTGGATGGAAGCCCAAAATCGTTCTTCATTGCATTATTTAGGGGAGGCCTATATCGGCCTATGGACTTCTACAGGCTGTTGATGATTATGATAATGATACGAGTCTATCCGAGCAATATCAGTGCCAGCACCAGCTAGTGTAACAATTTCATCAAAAAATAATCAGCCGATATGTTTTCCTTTCTAGCCAGTTCACGGCACGAATATTCATATTCATATTAATTTATTGCCTTCATGTACATATTCATAGGTTTTAAAATTACATAGAAATAGGTAGGTACATGAACCCCGTTAGGGCGCTGCAATTTGAGTTCAATATACTCGAAATGTCAAGAAAATAATACATTTGAAAAGAAATATGAAAAATATTAAATTAGTAGGTACAAAGTCAAAAACATTGTCAAATTCATTAAATTAGAAAAAATTTACATAAGAAAGAAAATTGCACTTTTTCATACTGGGAGTTTGTTATTCAAGTTACGATAGGAGAGGTTCAAAAGCGATAATACGTATTAGATACTAAACCGAATTCCAAAACAGTTATTTAGGCGTTCACTCGCGAATACTACAATAAAATATAGCATGCGTTTTGGTTACATAGAATTAGTACTAGTATTATAATATCTGTGGTAATCATAATAGGTAATTTATTCACGTTTGGAACACAAGCAACACTTGATTTTGTTGCTTATATAATATTCTTTAGCACCTGTACATAAGTCTTGTAAGATGGGAAATAAATGTCGAATAATAAAAATTACATAATTAATTGAGAAATAAAGCACGTGGTATTTTTTAAAGTCATGGTCAGTAACGTTTCTTTTTTAATAATTATTACTTTTTTAATCTGAAGATGAAATGAGGGTAATTGCGGCTACTATCATTATTCGACGACAGTTTTTTCTACTCCAGTCAAACCATGACCACGGATGTTGCAACAAAGCCGAAACTTTTTTTTAAAGTAGTTTTTAAGCTGACGTTTCTATAATTATGACCCTTCATGATCCTTGTTATTTCAATGAATAAACCCCTATTTACTTTGCCTTTGAAACGTCTGGAGAATAAATTAAAACTAAAGTTAATAATAAATACCCGTATAAAGACTAAAAAAAATGATAACTGACTTTAATAACCAGCCAACAGACTCATGCATAGACGTGACCCCACTAGGAAGCCCTGTATCATGGGTATGATACAGGGCTTCCTAGTTGGGTTTCATTCCATGGGTTTCGGTAGGAACTACGAAAACCGTGGTACTACAACACCCATACCAGAAACAAATATCTGTAGAACGTGCAAACATTTATGCCGCAGCGAAAGCTGGCGTTGAGTCTAAGCTGGCTATTCCGCCGCGCCGCGAATTATGTGGTGTACGTAAATCTCTCTACGCGTTTCCTTTACGAGATTAAAAGGATTAATCAAAGGTTAATATAAATCTCGGTTTGATTTCTAGCAAAAAATATCAGGACAAAACAATCCAAATAATCAAAATGTTTCATAAGGTTTGTTCTAGGATCTTTTACATTTGGTAGTGAATAGAAGAGGCGAAAAATATTTTATCATGTTTGTGGATCTATGAGTTCAAGGACTAAAAGCATACGTCTTATCCTCATCTCTAGTGAGATGTATGGAGAATAGTAAAAATACTATTATTAAAAATTGTCATCTAAATCATATTAAAAAAAATTGCGACTGTTGGAAGTGTTTTTGGTTTATCAAATACTGTTTTATCCAAAACTTCCGTCCGAGAGATGAAGTTCGCATGAAAACTCAACGCAGACCAGTCTCTGGGCATTTCACTTGTACACAAATTAATATAGCACTAGAAAACACCAGAAAAAATATGACTAACGCCGCCCAACGAATGACTAACTAGATAATCGAGCTCAAAATAAACATTTCAAGTAACTGGAACTCCTTGGCGTTGGTACAAGAATGATTTACTCTCTGGTTATTTTATTTGTAAATGATTTTTTTATACTTAGAAGCCCATCTATTTTTATACAATGCTGACAAGTTTGAGGTGCTAAACCTCTAATATCAGGAAAACCTTAGGTCATAAAATACCCAAAATATTAGGTTATTTTAAAAGCATTGTCCAAGTTAGTGCATACATACTACACATGCAGAACGTTAGCCCAGCTATGAATAAAAGTGGTCTAAAGTTCACCTTCGGTTTAGCGTTCTTTTCCTTGGGAACGAAAAGAGAGAAAAAGCGAAACGAACTAAAGGGAAAAATTGAAATAAAACGGTAGCTAACCGGGTGCGGTAAACTTCATTACATTAGTTTTCATAACTTTTTTATTTTTGTGCGACTGATCGTAGCTACCGTAAATTCAGTAAAATACCGAAAGTACATCTGAACCAGGCACCAGCGCAAAATCACGCGATAAAACAAGCTCAATACTTAAAGGCTATGTAGAAGAGGATGTTTTTTTGGGGTTAATTTTGCATATGTACTACTTTTTACGTGCAATAAAGATATATCTATTTAGGTACATCAAACTTCGAAAGTTAGGAGCACTTACTCGAATCCGAAAAAATACCATTGGGGAAAACGTAGTCATAATTCGGATGTCGGTTGTGCGGTACATCTCATCCAAATCCGAGAAAATAAGGCTGAACAAATCGTGTACCGAATTTGGATGTCATGATAGATCCGAATTGGATATGTCCATACTTCGGAAAACGGATGATAAAACAACTCTTAAAAATAGTACGTTTTATCTCGAATTATCATCGGATGTATAAGTGCGGTAAGCTATACCATTTGATCCGGATATTTCGCTAAGAGCCAACGTTGGTGCGACCTTATAACGCAATCATGTTAATAAAATACAGGGAAGTTTATATTACCATTATATTTACACCGCGTAAACAACAAGCATGCCTCAAAACTACATTAGGGTGGGTTCGCACGATACAAGAACGCTAGATCTTACGCTTCAAATTAACGAATTAACTAGTTTGCAACCGAATTGTCTCATAATGTGGTTGATTAGTATTTGCAGCCTTCAGGCAACTCGTATCGTGCAAATTCACCTTCAAAATTAGTACCGTTAAAGCTAAACCAAAGCGAATACGACAAACAAAATCAAACGTAAAATAGAAATCAGACCTAAGCTCCTAAACTTTGAGTTCTGCCGCATAAGATACTCTAGAGATGTGTTCTTAGCGCTCGCAGAACGAAAGAGTTCCATTTTCAGCTGGAAGTCTGAATTCCGCGGGACATCTTCATGCGTCAAGGACTTTGTCAATCTCTCGTTTTGCTCCATAGCCTCTTGAACTTGGCTGGCTAGTACGGGCATAGTGCGAAGTCTTGAGGTTCTGGGCACCCTCTCTTCGCGGTTCTTCGGCAGCCCAGCCATAGGAGGTTTGTGCGTTAGTTTCGCGTTGAACATCTTCATTTTCTCTCCTAGTGACATCTTCGCAGGATCGTCCTCGTCTAACTTAGCTGCCACCGGTGAATGGGTGCGTATATACATACAAGTGCGGTGTGCAAGACCGGGACATACACGAGGACATGCAAAAAAGAGAAGCCGACGATCATGAGACGGAAAGCTTTGGCTACGTTTACGTAATGCGAATTACATGCCTTTTCAGACTAATTAAAAAAAAACTACTTTTAACATTACCAACATTAAACTCACTTAAATGCTGTTTCTCATTTTCAGAAGCGAACAATTTTCTATGCGAAACAAAACAATTAGCTAACAGTGAAAAACTACGACAGTTCAATTCTAAGAGATACAAAATTTACAGAAAAAGAGACACGCTCACGCGACTATAATTCTCCATGATGGAAAACATGGAATGAAAGAAAAAAAATTAAGACAAAAAAAAACTGCACTGTGATACACTTTTGAAATCGTATTTTAGCTTCTAAAGAATAGCTTTTCCCAATTCTCTTTAATGTCGCCTTTACACTTAGTCAGTAGCCGAGCTTTTACAATGGGCAGGAGGCCTACTATCATGGCCATGAATGTCCATGAAATGCCCACTGTCCCATGTAGCTCGGCTACTGACTCGGTGTCAATTCAAAAGGATCAGATGTAGCACGATTTTGCGAAGCGGAAAGTGAACTCACCATCTTCATCCCTGTCTAGCACGTTAGCGATGCTCTTAGATTGAGCGAGAGAGACAGAATCGGACGTCTCCGTCTCTTTCTCAGGTTCCGGCGGAGTGAACGAAATGGGCTGGGTCTTGAAACGTTCGGTGACGGCTGGCACGTCTTTTAGCTTGGAACGGCTATGGCGGAGCAGGGGCTTTGGTGTTCCTGGAATTGAGATAGCAATATGTTGAGTACAATTTTGAATCGTTAATAAAGCGCCAAAATCTAATCAAAGGACGATTAGAATATGCAATGTATAAATACAGATTTACTCATAGCATATTTTATGTCTTTCCAACTTTACTTAAATCTTGAGCAGCATTTCAGTATTTAGCCAACAGTATCTTATTTCAAAACAGCAGTCCCGGAATGTAATTTGCTAAACAAAAACCTTTGTGGAGTACCACCAACCAACGGTCTAGAATCGCATCCAACAACGTTCACAGAATTCAAAGCAAGCATTGTTCATGATGTAATATTTAGCGTCTACGCTTGAGCAGTTCATAAAACCATATGAAAGGTGACATTCACTTGTCCCATTGCGTTGAGGGTGATAACTGGTAGTATATGATAGTTGATGAAGCAGCTGGTAGCTGATGAAGGGTAATTGTGTTCGTGTATTCCCATTTGTCCCACAAGCTTACGGTGGGATAAATAGAAATACATTATTTGGGTGACAGCAGTTTGTTGTATCAACAACTCAGGATTACCTTTAGCCTGTTGTTGAAGCTGCTGCCACATGCTAGCTCTGGCCACAACGCTGCTACTCTTCACAAGTCCTAGGGCGAAGGCACTGCGGTTCTCTTCATCATCACTTCCTTCCGGACTCCTATCGCATTCCGTGGACTTCCTCGCTCGGTCCATGGTGATAAGATTCCTTTCGATGGTGGGTGATGACCACTCGTTGCTACTGCTGTTGGTTGCGTGGTTATCGTGGATTTCTTGGCTCTCTATCAGGCCTAGTTCTTCACCTGGAATTGAAACAAGCATTGGTATAGAACAAGTTTGCTTTGGAATTGTATATATAATATTATATTAGTGTCTGATGGATGTTTATATATATATTTATATAGTGTTTGAATCTTGAAGATGGGAAAAGACAACATTGCGTCCGGAAAGGGCGAAACATCTGCTTACGCTTGACAAAGGCAATTTGGCACCCGCTCACGCTCTACTTCCTTGTTATTACTCTACGGTGTCACGGCTCTATTGGAGTCTATTGTAATAACACCTTCAGCAAAACTTCGGTTTGACAAAGCACGTTCATAACATTGACCCAAATAAATGGGCCTAGAGACATTCTACAAGGTTGTGAAGTGTTTATTTTCAAAACCGACCTAATATGAATAGCTTCACATTCGATAAATCTAATTTTACCAAACACAACGTAAACAAACCGCAAGATGCGAACCGATCGCTGATCGCTTTCACATGTTTGTAAAGCAGTTGTGACCGCTCGCACTAAATAAGTCAAACCGAAAGCTTAGTTCATTACACGCGTCCGTTTAGATAAAAATAAGTTTATGAGTTTAATAAACCAGCATGATTGGTGAAAAATGAGTTTCGTACTGACCGGAATGTGGTCCTGAGTCCCTAGACGATGCTCTGTTGTAGACGCCGCTGTCGCAAGACACGTTCAAGCTCCAGTTGTCGGCTTCTGCTTGTTGGCGATCGTCATCCTCCAGAGCTCGACTGTCCTCGTCCAGCGCGTTCCGAACCTTATTCACTTCCAGCTCGATCTCGTCCAATGTGGACTGTTTCCTCGCGGCGTCGGCGGCGATGTTTTCGAAGTCGAGAAAGGTGGCCTCGCCGTAGCTGTCGTCCTTGGCACCTGTGCCGTCCGACAAACAGCTGACACTTGTAGGAGACTTCAGGCTAAACGAGCTCGCACCGTACGGTGGCGAATCCAGCGTATTCGCAAACTCGGCGAAAGGATCCCTCTCAGGCTCCCCGGGTAGAGGAAAAGCGACTCTGGCGACTGGAGCAACACCGGACTCGACGGCTCGGCTCGGAAAACTACAGCCCGCTTGGCCGAACGCTTGGAAACTCGCTTGGCCCGGCTCCAAGCTGCGAAATGAGAAAAGAAACGCGTTAATGTAGTTCGCCGTCGTACATAAGACAGAGACGGTAGATGTTTCGGTACCCGTTCATAAATTTCTATGAATTATGGCGTGAGTGATTCGATTGGCGTCCCCGATCTATCGTTTTAGGGTAGATTGACACCATCGGTAGTATAATCTAAATATAAATGTCTTCGGAAGATATCGATTAGATATTTCGATCGTAAAATGATTAATCGGTGGGATAACAACGGTCGTAAATCCTCAGGAAATGTTTCTAGAGGTTTGTGGAACTCTGCTTCAAAACTCTGCGTAAACACACATCACACCGGAGGAAACATATGGAAAAAACATCCGAAACAATCAAGGAAATCTGTAACTGTAAGAACCAATCAAAGAGAAGCTGATCGGTCTCGATTACAAATCTGAACAGATGCATTAGAATCGATGCCATTAAGGGCAGCGGAGATCGACGCACCAGATCGCGCTCATAAACTCACCATGCGTGCTTTGGAGCACAACAGATCCAGAAATAGTGCTTGACCCACTAAGCGGCTGGAGCGCTTATTTCCGTCATCAGAACAGCGAATGTACTCGAGCGAGTGCAGAATTGAAGTTAATCACGATAGATTAATGCAACAGAGAATAGAAACCTATATGGGACAGTTGCTGCCTGGTTATGTAATTGGACACAAGGGCTTGGATGAGAACATTAGTCATGTATTTCGTTATTTATAAATGTGTTACGTTTGTCTTAAAGCTGGAAGGGGTCACAGTCGACAAGCGTTAACTGGTGGAAATACTTATGAACAGAACATGAACACTTTCGTTAAACGATGGAAACCTCGTAATGCGATGTTCACTGAGAGACTTATAAAAGCATAATACTACTAAAGTTCACTATAACTGAGACTAAGATATCTGAGTAGTCAGCGATAAAACAACCAATCGTCATTTTACGCGAAATTAACTACAATGGATTAAATCTGTTGACATAAAATCCCGAACTTTTGTTTTTTTAATAGTTTTATTACATTTACTGGGGTTTTATTAATTATAGGACATCATAAATGACATTACATATCAAGAAATAAACACTACAATACCCCTTACAAAATTATACTTTCGCAGGTTCTACGATGGCGTAGATTCTCTGGTTGTTCAACTAACTTAATTTTATCTATTGGTAAATAAATATGGAGATAACAAAAATTTTAGTGCTTTCAAATTCGTCAGATTTCAAGTTTTCCATATAAGTTTAGTCGTGATTTCAAAGCATGCAAACTAAAAACACGAACAAGAGCTACACGTAAACTAATTGCTACTACTGTTTCTGCCATCCCTTTTTTACGTGCACTATCAGTAAAAGAGAGCGACAGTTTAAATTGATTAAGTTTCGTTGGTATACAAACGAATCGACGCCATTGTAATATTTTACACATATCGGTGTTGATATAATGTCGTATTATATGGATGATATAATTTTCTTCATTATGAAAGATATGGCGAATTATTCGAAGTGATTGTACCTTCATCAGTGGACAACTGTTAATAGTATAACTCGTACTTTTTGTATTATTGAGACTGCATTGAACAAGAAATTGGGGCACCATGAGAACACAGTTATACGAGTATTTCCCGGAAATTAGACATTAGTTTTATTAGACGATGTGGAACTGTCTAAATTATGAAATTTTGTGAAGGTTACATCATCACGATAGATACAGATAATTAATTTAGAGTTTAAACTCAATTTAGGTAGGTTGGCATTTCAAAATGATGAGGATAGGACCGACCGGCTTGGCAGTTCCTTTGTAACATTTTAATCACAAGTTTGAAGCAAATTATTTCCTAGCAAGTATATGCAGCAATTATAAAACAACTTTTTTTCTAATGCATATTAAATTACTGCGTCATTTTTGCACGAATGACCTAAATCACCTATAAGTGACCGCAGGTATATAACACAATGACCTAGATGTCCTAGGCGAAGTGACGGATTACTTACAATCCGAAAATGGGCCAATCCACGAACAATGAATCCATCAGTTTATTATGTCACCTTTTCGAACAAATAATAGTGCCGATCTTCACTTTTCGTTTAGTAAATTTGGTATTATTTTTCGCAGAAAAAACCCGATGTTGTCGAAAATAACTCTGGTTGTTTGACGATCAAACTATAAACTGAGGGAAGTCAGATGATGTCAGATAGGCGAAAACATGAATTAACACTGTTTACTGAACGCTACAGCTAATTATGAAGAAACTAATTTTCATTGATGAATAGCCTTGGATTCATTACGGCTTTAGCTTTAAAAAACCAAATAAGATCTGGACTGAATGCAATGAATTGGGGAGATGATAAGAGGGAATTAATTCAAATTAACTTTATTAGAAGTCAAATTATAACTCCTTTTGAAATCCAATACAGTATGATAAATCTGCAGGGGTTATTGAGTGATGTCGAGTTTTTGTTGAATATAAAACAAATACATCCAGGGATAAAGGGGAATGAGTTTTGTGATGAACAATGCACATGGGCAGGAAAAATGTACAGTCAGAACAAAATATTAAGCGTCAGCCCACGCCGCACGCTCGCCCATCAAAATAATGGCAAAAAGCCAACTTTCGGCAACAAACTACCGACAGAGGCCGGCATAAAGCACAATCACCTTTGCACAATGAAAACCATTATTATGGAAGCCAGTCGACCGGGGAAGGAAAACAACCAGTTATGAGAGAGTAAGATTGTATGCGACCAACAAGTCAAAGCAGATCAATGGAAGTACAGCGCTCAAAGCATCAGACTTATTCACAGTGACGTATCGAATGAATAATGTATTTGTGCAGTCTCGCATAGGAAATAGAATAGCCGCGAGCAGATGCAATGAATATAAATTCACGCGTTGAAATGGAGCTTTGAATTTGAATATTTTAAATGTTATTCTTACCTGGAAGTGATCGACCTCATTTCTTCGACAGTGATCGGTTGTGTTTTGTAGCGTTCTTTATCCCGGTTTTTCGCTCTCGAAGTAGAAGGTTGGTCTCGTAGAGACAAAGCTTGTTCCATAGATTTGATTCGAGATGCTATGGATGGAAATGATTTCTGGGCGTTTTCAGGTTCATCCTGTCGGTCCCGCTGCCAATCGTAACGTCCGTTTTTGCAATTTTCGTCAACCTTTAATCTTCGGTTGTTGAGTATGGATAGCAGTTCGTCGTTGACGTCACATGCGAGGGATTTCGACCGCGGGGTCGATTTTGGTCGGAGGTTCCTTCGGCGGAGCACCGCACTAGGGAAACTGCCTTCAGGGTCGGGCAAGGGCAAGGGCTTCGGCTCGGGCGCGGACGCGAGGTTCAACCGTCGCGGTCCAGCCGCCAACAGGTCGATCGCGTCTATACTGAAATTTGCCACGCTAATGTTCGCATCGTTGCTGTCCGCGCAAAACGAGAGACGTGGGCGCGGCGATTGGCTGCGTTCCCTGGTTAGGCTCGAACCTCTCTGCTTTAAAATAGGTCTCATTGCTGCCTCACACTCGGATCCCGAGTGGTCGGATGCCCGCGACCTGAGGAGTGAAGGTCTCCTTGAGCTTCTGTCGTCTTCGCTCAAATCGAAACTAGAAGCGTGTCCTTCGTCGCCGGACAAACGGTTTTTCGATGACTTCAGGATCGGCTTTTTAGGTAGGTCGAATTCGTATTCGTCGTGCTCTGTCGATTTCTTCTTAAGAATCGGTCTTGGTGTTTCAAAATGAATAATATCAGGACTCGGCCTCTCTTCAGAGAAGCTCTTTTTCTTCAGAATAGGTCTGACGGTTTCCTTGTCATCATCGACTAATTCAGCGCCTCCTGCGGCTGCCAACAATACTGCTTGAGCGATAGACACATGAGTTGATGTTGTACTACTACTAGAACTCGAATTAGATTTGCGTTTCAGTATGCCGTGAGGTTCTGGTGACCCATTTGACAATTCCTCAGTATTATGTAGATCTTCTTCCCTGCTCATTTTTCTCTTTAATATACCTTGAATTTGTCCATCGGGCGACCTGTTTCTGATTATGTCCTCCAAAGATGATCGCCTATTTTTCAAAATAGGCTTATTAGTATCTGGTGATCCATCTTCAGCGAATGAGACTTCTGGACTGCAAGACCTTCTCCTGGCGACTTGCGATTCGTCTAAGCTTCGACGTTTCTTCAATATGCCTGCGCGTTGTCTACTATCAGACCGGCAGTTGCGAGGTTCAATAACACTAGGAGAGAACGTCACTGGCGGAGTGGCAATAGATTGGTTAGAAGTGCTGGCGTTGTTATTGTCTTCATGAATAGACTTCCTTTTTAGAATAGACACGGGGGTGTGACTGCATGACATCGATAAACCTTCTAGACGACGATTTTGACTAGATGTATCGTTATTGAGATCAGAAAACATTGCACTCTGTTTTTCAAAGTCGATCAGTCTCTGAGCGGCCGTGTCTATGTCCCTTAGTCTTTCTGTTACTCCTCTGGATTGAAAATGCCTCTCAGTTATGAGGCCGTAGTTGATGGCATGATTGTTATTTCTTTGTTCGGGTTTCGATGCAAATATTGATTCATATCGCGGTTCAGGCGTTTCTATATTTAACTTATTACTAGTTAAGTTACTTGACAATTTGTTAACCCTATCTAAAGTCTGTTTCGTCAACGCAGCTAAGCTATCCATTTCTTGAGAAAGCCTACTCGTATGCGGCCTTACTTCATGAAGTGTCGTCATTTTCATGGTAGCTTTACTGTCTTCTACACCAGAAGTTTTGACTTCTAATTTGCTTTCCTCTCCAGAACCACCATTCAAAAGACGTTTAGGCGAAACGATCCTAGTACCATTCGTGTCTCTTGGAGATTTTTTTTCTAAACTAGTCAGTCTTTTCTTTGAATAATGATATTTTTCACTAAGACTTTCACTATTCTTTTGAGCTCGATTTCTTTTGTCGATACGATAACTTTCAGTGTCACTCTTCGCTTTCTCGGGACTTTTCCGAACACCTAGAAGTAAACCACTTCTAGGCGATTCCAGATTTAATTTATATTCTGATTTTGAAGGAGTGTCTCTCGTCAAGTCCGGCTTGACGGGGGAGGTAGAAGTACGAATGTTTTTGTCAGTCGATTTTCTGGAGAGAGGGATGCAACTGGGTTTGGAGCCAGATTCGCTAGTTCGTCGCCTCTCGTGCGGTTTTTGAGGGGTTGAAGAAGAAGGGGAAGCCTTCAAATGAGTCGTTTTG
This sequence comes from Perizoma flavofasciatum, assembly GCA_958496245.1. NCBI lineage: Eukaryota > Metazoa > Arthropoda > Insecta > Lepidoptera > Geometridae > Perizoma > Perizoma flavofasciatum. The sequence continues at coordinate 9,620,294 of OY292431.1, forward strand.
ATTCCGAAAGATGAGCTTATAGTAGGTTTTAGGTGATTAGGTGAAATTTTGGAAGACGGCAGTAAGCTTTCAGTCTTGAGGTGTGAAGTTTCGAGGGATCGGCGATTTTTCGTCCTGGCGACAGTTCCTGAAACAAAAAAAACAAGTACAATTCCATGGTGTCACAAGCAGGGCGATTCGATGATGATATAATATGAGCGGAAGTAGGCAGCTGTTGACCCGCACGTGGGCATTGTTCTATGGAGGTTCAGTGACTGCTCGGGCGCTAGTTCACTCGTGTGACGTTTAGCATGATATTACCACCGACGCTATTGTTGCCGTAAGTAGGTAACGTATTGTATGCAGACTGGAAAACGGAGATCCCTAACGGTAAAGCTCAAAAAACTATTATCTCATTTGTAAAACTTTCAAGTTTTTATACTATCATAAAACTATCTTTATGTTCTGATCTTCTCGTCTAAGAAATAGAGCTCTGAAGTAGAGCCTACTATGAACCTGTCCCTATAGTTCTCTCAGCAGCTAGTAATTAGTACGTTGTTTAGCCCTAGACAATATTAGCAGTGAAATATATTAAGATCCTGGGCCGTTACGCTAAGTTCTCTTTTTGGGCTTATATATTGTCACAGATATTCTACTAGCAGACTGCACACACAATGTTTAATCACGTGTGAAAATCCACGGGCTGTGGTCACTGCGGTTTAAGTGCACATCTGATTTGTTTCCAAGGAACGTGAGATAAAACTCTTCCGGGATTAAAGTCTATAAATAGCTATTAGTTGTAGAAGTAGGTGCATCTCTTGATTCAATTAGCAAATATTTCCGGCGCACCGGTTGTATAACCGGAGATAATCGCCAATTTCTCACATAAGTCGGGACTGAAACTGCAAGGTATTTCTCACAGGACATCAGCAGCAGTAGAGGGAGCACCGAAGACAACGGTATTGTCGAGTAAAAAGAAGACGAAAATGATTTCACTCTCTTCTTTTTCTGACAGAAACGATTAACAAAAGTATTGTTTGTCTTCTTTTCCGTACACAAAACGATTAGTTTGGTGCTCATGCTAAGGTTAGGTCCTAACCACCGCTTTTTGACACTTTTTTCATAAGAATCTGTCATCATAATCAATGGCTTGACTTGACCGTCCGTTTATTTTGATGGTGAACTCATGCCTTAGTCTGCTGGCATTGGCAAACAGGTATCTACGTCAAGTAAACCAAACGTGTACCTTTTTCTGATACAAGGACTGCACAAAATATGTATAAGGACACAAGAAACACTATCTGGCTAATATAAATAGAATGTGAACTAGAATAAAGCCTACTTTGTATTCTAGTGCGATAACCACCTTAAGACAGTTTCATATGCCTGTAATTTCATGGGAAATACTGTTCTTCAACCTGATTACTCAGAAAGACCACGCACAAGAGATTATGCTAGCATTGGATATATGGTTTCAAAATTAATTATGTTATTCATCTGTATGTACAATCAAAGTTAATATAAAGCAAATTGATGTTGTTTTCGAAATTTACGTATAAAAATGTTGTACAAAGCTGTGAATTTTTACCCTAATCATAACGGGGTTACATCAATCATCATTTCGAGGCTAAACGGCCGCAATAAGGCCATAACGAATTAGGTTAATGAAATATAATTCTCTCCTCTGAAAAAAAAACAACAGTTTTGCAACTAATAGGCACAAGAATATTAAACCAAATAAGGCTATTGCATATAAAGATATTTTAGGACGCGACCATTTTGTCATGTTCTTTAGCGAGAATTTGGTTCTCAAAAGAGATTTTCAGCAATTGAACCAGTCAATTTAATCAATTGAGCACGGGGTTATTTGCTTGAGGATTCACTGCAGAAATAATTGTCCGAATCCACGTGTTTTAACATTATGGATATTGTAAGCTTTCACCAAAACGTCCATAAACACAGCTCCTCATTATTAAGCGTCATAATTTTAATCGCCAACCTATTTTTCGCCATGTGGTTCTTTAATACGCGAAGTCGTTCCAAAAGTCGCATCCGAGAAAACTTGCCTAGCTGAAGTATGCCCTCAATTCCGAGGAGGTAGGAAGGTACTCGCCATTATTTTTAGCTTATCTCGGTCCATTAGTACGGATACCTGATACCTACCGGCTCATTTTTGCTTTCAACACTTGATAGCTGACCCTGCTGATAAGATACAATATGACAGTTAGATGGGTTACGGTTTTTTGTGACAAAATGTCAACAGGGGCCTAACTATCAAGTCTTATTGTAAATTGAAACGCTATAAGACTTGATGGTTAGGCCTCAGGTGGGGTTTAGTGTGAGACACCATGAAAGATGTTGCTGCTTTAGACTCGATACGCAAATAGTTCGAGTTTGAGTTTAATATCTACACTTATGGAAGATTATATTCTTATTATTTGAGACGATTGAAGATTGAGATGTCGTCAGGAAAGTAAAGTTATTTTGGTTTTAGCTCCTTACCATTTCCTGGAGCCTAGAATTTCTAAAATAATGATACCAAAAAAAACTGAGAGATCTCTGAGAGAAAATCTACTAGTATTTTAATTATTTTCAGGTGCAGAGTAAAGAAAATTATGCGGTACTAGCTACTCCCACGGCTTCGCCCGCATAGTACCCGGATAAAAAGTAGCCTATATGTTATTCTGATGTATAAGCTATATTACTGTAAAGTTTCATCAAAATCAGTTCAGTAGTTGTTGCGTGAAAGAGTAACAAACATCCATCCTCACAAACTTTCGCGTTTATAATAGTAGTAGGATAGGATAGAGCAACTTTGAGAAACTTCCACATCACGCGTTTTAACATTACGGGCTCCGTGCGTCGTCGTTAAAAAAACATAACGCTGAAGTAACGGCGAACCCTAGAGAGGCTAATAAACTTGAACTCTTTAAGGATTCCCTGTAGTGGGTCACGTGAATTCCGTACCCTCTTCATTCCGTGACGTCACGTCACAATGCGGTTTTCGCGGTAATCCATTAGCCGGCACCGGTAATTAATCTAGTGCTTTTATGCAGTCTACACGGTTCAAATTACTCATAACGAGTACTTCTACAGGGAATTCAACGAAGGGTTTAAAATTCCAGCAGAATGCACGAGAGTTTAAGCAAAATTATTTTATATAACAAAAAAACAAGCTCAAGACTTTATTCCCCATGATGGATATCTTCAGAATCTGAACATACTCTTATACAGAGAGTATGTATCTGAAGTTCAGATACATACTCTCTGTATAAGAGGACAACAAATAGGGGGTACTCAGAGGCACGTCTAAACATTATAATTGGCACATTTCGAATTTTTGCTTCTAGGACATACCGGTTTCCTCACAATATTATTATTTCACCGTTTATGAGCACGTATTACTGCGCACATACATTTTTCGAGTGGAAAAATTCATTGGTCGTCCACCAATTAATTTCCCGGGTTGAATCCACCTCCTCCAGATCAGAAGTCGTGCTACCGAACACTAGGTGAACACGGCTCTTAAGTAAAAATTACTTCGTCTGTTGTATTAGAATTTTCGCATAAATTAACTGTTTCTATTTATTGTTAGAGTTACGAAGCGAAATGACGAAAACGATACCTTAATTATTTCATCATGTCTGTCAACCAAAAATTGTTTGAAAGACTTCCAATTATAACTTTGAATGAAATTAGGCAACTTTGTGATCCTATAACAAAGCGTGTCTTGACACGTCCTGGGCAGGTTCTTTTGTTTGTTAGAAATTGAAAATTGAAGCTAGTTATTTATAATTGACTAGATATATGCTGTTTCGAATATTATCACGACTATATCACGTACTTTACTATTCTCCTGCTGACGTTTCGTTGACCGTTTAGAGGTTCTTCATCATCAGCACCGTCCGCGACCAAACTCGACAGTCGTGAGACAGGGACTGAATGTACGTGGTACAGTCGTAATAATATTCTAAAATTATTTGGTATTCCAAACCACGACAATTTCAATTCCATAGATATTTACTTTTCAGTTTCTTGTGTTCGTTATTGGTATGTTCTTTTAGTGATTTATAGTCCTGCATGCTCGATTTCAACTACTCACATAACTAGCAGTAGCAATTTGTAATGAGTGAAATGGAATGAGCATTTTCATGAAACGTTCAATTAATAGCAATTTCTATGAAAGTACAACGACATCTGTTTTTTTCAAAGTAAAACTACCGGCACCATTCATACAGTATTTCCTGGAAACAGCGATTTTAGTATTATGCGGTCATGAAGTCATTAGAGAAACTTGCTAATTTCAATGGGATTGTACAGGGTGTCCCATGTATAACTCGGAACGAAGTGACACTGACTATAAAGTGAACAACTTTTTCTGAAAAAACATCGAATGCCCAAAATTTACTTTCAGGAAAAGTATTGGATCGTGACACGCCTTTAAATCTAGTTTTTTTTAACTTTGTGCTAACTAATATCAATCGAACAAGATTTTTGACAGCATATTAATTATGTATATAATAAATATAATTTTCTTCAATAGAAATAGTTGAATTTTGAGAGATTTAAGAAGTTGTTAATTGTAACAACTTTTTATACTCCAAAAACTATCGTGAACTTGACTATTCATATTGTAAAAACGGGAATTTTCCCGTACTGCACTATAGGTGAAGGTACCGACTAAGTTTCGACTCATTCCGAGAGTCTTCATCAGGGTGAGTGGTCGCGACTTTCTCCTTCCGCGTAGTGCACGGCGCGATTCTCGGAATGAGTCGGAACTTAGTCGGTGCCTTCACCGATAGTGCAGTACGTGAAAATTCCCGTTTTTACAATATGAACTTCTTATACGTATTGACCGATTATACGTATTGACGTATAACCGGTAAACTAGTGGAACGCGTCGCGACATTATTCGTATTGAGGCTTTTCTTAAAACAGTTCATCTTCCCGCTGCAGCTTGTAGGGGTGGAATTACGAAAACCTTTTCATAGCGCAGTCTTACACAGCAAAAGTAACGTAGTAGTAGAGCTCGTCCGGGGAATTACTACCACCATGCCTATTTCTGCCGCCAATCAGTAATGCTAGTATTACTGCGTCCCGGTTTGAAGGGTATGGGTGAAATTACTGGCACATGAGACTTTTCACTCGTTATGTCTCAGGATCGGCAGCGCGCGAGTCATAGCTCTGGTGTTGCAAGCGTTCATAGGTTACGGTAACCGCTTACCAACAGGTGGCCCGTATGGTTGTTTGCAACTTTGGTTGTATTTAAAAAAAACTTATTTACTCCCGAATTTCTAGGTTTAGGATGTGCGTGATTGTTAGTTACACAACAATTCAACTTATAGAAATAAGATTTTTGAACTATATTTTTTGCGCCTATGGCACATATGGCACGGGTAGAATAGTCCAACCTCCTCAGCTTCGAAGACTTACTAAAACCATCAAGAAAATACCCCTTTAATAGTGGAGAGTGCGGAAAAAATAACCTCTTAACGATCTTATCGTCTTGATTTTTTTCTCATCATTAAATCTCACTTAAAGGGTCGGCAGCAACAAAGGAATACTTAGCCAGAATAATTTTAAGCCGAGAACAGTCTTCTTCCCTCTTTATCTTCGTAAAGTTAAGTCAAGCCCTCACCTCAAGTGGAAAATGCTCTACAGAACTTTTATTATTGTGTTCCTATTGCTGGAAGAAAATAAGGAATGAAGCTAAGGAATTCAGAAAACATTTCACAGGTTTCACGAAAGTTACGCAATCTAGTATTTACACCTCGTTGTTACACCCTTATCATAGGTGAGGTATCATATCACCGCAGTTCGTTTAAAATATACATATGCACATGTTTGTTCCTTCTAAGTAACAAAATTACTTTTAATTTGGGAATTTACGAGTATGTGGGATTGGTAAACGAAACAAGGGGGCTTTTGGCAACAAAATTACATGGATATATTGTCTTTCACAAGTTTTTGAAACTTTTATACTATTCCACACGCACATTAGAAAAAAAAACTTCATGCACTTACTCTTCCATCAATCCCTTTCTTTCCATTCATTCCTTACACACGCTCCGTTCAAAAACAATAAATTTAGTAAGTACACTGCTTGTTTAATCCTACTAATATTATAAATGTGAAAGTTTTTGAGGATGTTTGTTACTCTTTAAGGCAAAAACTACTGAACGGATTTTAATGAAATTTTACAGTAAAATAGCTTATACATCAGAATAACACATAGGCTACTTTTTATCCGGATATCACGCGAGCGAAGCCGTGGGCAGAAGCTAGTTCTACATATAAATGTAAAAAATAGATAACATTTCAGATAGCCAGAAAATACACGTCCTTAGTGAATACTAGTAAATAAATACTAGTAGGAAATTACTAGTTCATGATTCTTATAATAATAGTTTTAGAACTCAATATTTTATTGAAATTCTTCTGATAAGTATTCGTTGTAGCTGTAGGTAGATTGTACTTTGATAAACTAATGTGATGATAATTAAAACTGTAAAATTGACCTTGTATAACAAAAAAAACATTATAAAATAATATTATATCGGTAAAATAAATAAATCACAAAAAACCGAATAATAGGGCGCTGTCTCTTGCACAACGATATGGAAATGAAAAGACCTAGTGTGGGGAAGAGATAAATAAATAAATAAATAATGCTGGACATTTTCACATAGCATCATCTAGCCCCAAAGTAAGCAGAGCTTGTGTTATGGGCACTACATATACCGATATACTACTTTTTTTTCTTTGTAAATACTTACATATTATACATAGAAAATACTCAAACCTGAGACAAATATTTGCAGACTTTACAAACATTTGTCTCGTGGTGGGAATCGAACCCGCAACCTCCAGTGTCTCAGGCGGGCCTTCGCCCAGAGGTCGTAAAAAAACCAAGTATCATATAAACCAAGGTACATTTTTTGTTAATTAGGAATCGATCCTAATTTTGTAGTGCTCAATAATTTGTCTATAACATGTACAAAAATGACCGCGTCTGGGTAAACGTAGTGTGGGGCGCCCCCCGGCTAGGTGGAGCGATGACTTAAGGAAGGCAGCGGGCAGTAAGTGGATGATAAGAGCCGAACACCGGGCTCAGTGGCGCGTATTGGGAGAGGCCTATGTCCAGCAGTGGACTGATATGGGCTGATGATGATGATGATGATGAGGAGGATGATGATGATGATGATGATGATGATGATGATGATGATGATGATGATGATGATGATGATGATGATGATGATGTACAAAAAATTGTGTCATAAAAAATATGATTATTATTAAAGGATGCACTACCGCCGTGAGTGACCATGATTGGTCAGTGGCCACCAATGACGAGGAGTCGTCTGATATCCCTATAAGTCCTGCGGGCCAACCATGATCTCTTAGAGCAATATTAAAACAATATTACACTTCAATTTCGTACCATGACCTTCAATAAGTAAGCTTACTTTAATATTATAGAGGCGAAGCAGTTTTGGTGACGTCACCATGATTTGTTCACTCAAAGCGTACCATGATGTGAGTTTTGACAGCAAGTAATATTGTTCTTACGTCAAATCTAGCAGTGATGAAAAAGTTACTTTTTCGCGGCGGAAACAATATTGTTTTTCAAATTATAGCACAACTAAGCGTTAAATTATCCTAAAATGAAAGAAAAACGAGTTTATTTTCACAATATTTAATACTGAATATGGTGAATTGGTAAAAAGCACTAGTAATACAAAAAAATGTGATGTTCTTGTAGATGGCAAATGAATACGAATTGTTTTTGAAAGCTGATACCACTGAAAAACACTCTTCTAGGAAGCAACGTCGAAGACCATTGCTTGACGAATGTGATCCCTTGAACTTATATGAAGCAGAGTTCGTCAAACTATAGAAATCCAACGTATTCTCACGCTGCGGAAATAGTAATCCATGAACCACTTGTAATTCCTTATAGGCAGCGTCTAATACTTAGTTTTAGTAAAAAAAGGTATTTTGTTTGTATACGTATATCACAAAAATACGTATTAAACTTGCATTTAATTAATTACCTTCTGTTGGGCATTTTATTATAATTATATTAATACAATATTACCTAAACTTGCGCGCAACGTCAAAAGTGATACTTTCCGTCCGAGTGTCTGACGTAAAAAAACATTCCGTTTTTGGAAATTTTTAAAGTGCAAATGAGGTTTGTTTTACATTATTTTTTCAATATTTGTCAGAAAGATAAGAAAGGTATATTCTCGATATATATTTATTTTAGATTTCCTAGGCTGAATACGGCTAAACTTTAGACAAATAAAATTGATTTTAAGGCAACTAAATGTTAGAAGTTGATTTGTAGACGCGTAATTCGGAACGTGTTCCCTAGCAATTGTGCGAAAGTGATAACGCTATACGAAATCATGGCGTTGACTCGCTCTTTCTTATGACAATAATAGATTATCATTCGTTCTTTCAACTCACTACGCAGGAATAAAACAATAATGTTTAAAAAGTTCATGGTACGAATCAAAGTAATGTTGCTACAAGCTTAAAACAAAACGCTCCTGAACCATGATGGTTTAGTAAATGATTGTGGTAGGCCTACTGGTCTGTGAAATGAGTAGGTATAGTTGTTGAACTGTCTAATAAGCCAAAATCTTAACAAAGTTGTTCACTAAAAGAAGTATTTTTTGCCTGACAACGATCAACTGTGTCAGTGTTTCTTTGTTGGTCACGCTGTGTTAGGTCAGTAACATGTTTTGACGACAAGTTAAAGGAAAAAAGGAAAATGACCAGAGCGAAATTTAATATTCAGACTCTTAGCATTCGGAAAACAGAACGGCCGTAAAAGCGTAAAAATAAATCTCCCAACACTATTCTTAGGAAAAAGAATTTCCTGCGTGTTTAGTTTTTAATATTATGAGGGATGATCTCATTAAAAATGTTTTCTAATGTTACACAAGTAACGAGATAAAATTGATATTTGCGTCAGTCTATTATATTTTGGTTTTCCACTGATCAACTAACTGGGAACATGGCGACCACGAAAATATTTAGAAACTTAACGCGGTACAACTACGTTCACCTTAAATATTTAGATAGAAATGACAGAATATTCAAGAAAGAAAATTAACAAAATGAGCTCAAAACGATATGGAGTACATTCATAATAGAGAAACAACACATTTACAATAAATAAATTGGTTCAATGGTTTCAACACGTCTATTTAAATAAATCGTAGTTTATTTATAAAGTAAGTACCTACATGACAATTTGTTCACATCTTGTTGGCATAGTTAATTCAGAACTTTTTAAATTTTCACTAGCAATTAAGTACTAAAAATGTCTTCAAATGTATAACTAGTGACCCGACTTCGTTTCATTCGTATTTTTTTCCCGTAAATTTAGGTGGAAACTTAACTAACACAAAATAATTTTAGTCTAGTAAAATATCATGTATACCTCGTGTGTTCATAAGTCTTGAGACACAGTAAAACTAAAATATTTTTGGAGCTAAGTTGAGTATTCATTTATTGGATATTAAAATTAAAACTACTGACATCTAGATCTGTATTTAAAAATAAATCATTCAAAATGGCCGCCTTTGCATTCAATGCAGGCCTTCAAACGCGTGCGCCATTCATCTATGGCGGCACGAATCTTTTCAATGGGAATCCGTTTCGATTCTTTAATAAGGGCTCGCTTGAGAGAATCCAGGTTTGGGTGAGACTTTTTGTATGCCCTCAGCTCCAATTCCGTCCATAAAGAATAATCCAAAGGATTCAAGTCAGGGCTTGACGAGGGCCAATCTTCGCTCCGAATGAAGCCTGGCAAATTGGCCTCCAGCCAACGTTGGGTAGTCTTAGCTTTATGGGAGGGAGCAGAGTCCTGTTGGAAAACCCAGTATTTTCCAGCGAATAGCGTATCATTTAATGGTTTAACCACCGCTTCCAATATAGTCGGTTTGGTAATTTTGTGCCTTCACCTTGACGCCTTGCTGGCAAAAATGAAGCGAAGTGACCCCCTCGTAGGAAACACCCCACCAAACCATCACACTTGCTGGATGATGAGTGCGCTGGACATTGCGTTAAGGTGGCTGGACGTCCTTTGAACTTCTGGCGTAAACCTTATTGTTCTGCCGGTTAAACTTTTCTTCCACCGTGAAGATCTTTTCATCGGTAAACAGGATATTTTTTGGATCGTGTCTCTTCAATAGGTTCTGACATCGTTCCAGTCGCAATTTACGAAGACGCTCGTTTAAATAATGCACTTTCCTTCGACTGTAGGCCTTTAGTTTAAGATCATATTTAAGTATCCTGTTCACCGATATTCGCGAAATGTTGGTCTGCAGAGCTAATTTCTTTTGAGTCCGGCAAGGGTTGCGACGAATTCGCTCTCTGATTACTTTGATGTTGGCGGGCGTCCTTACAGACCGCGGGCGGCCACATCTTCCACGGTCTTCTAAAGAGCCGGTCTCCTTGTACCTCTTTATGGTATAATACACAAAGTTCCGACTACATCCCAAACTTTGGATTTCACTAAAAACTTGCATTGGTTTTTTTCCTGCTTGAAACAGTGAAATTACAGTCGCACGCAAATCTTTTGTTGGCGCCATTTTCACGGAGAATGAAACAAATATTCAAATGTATATTTTTTCTGATTCAAAACATTCGAAATTTAAAATTTTAAAAGTTTAAAAAAGGTTGCATGAATTACTTTCTTTTTAGATTAATTAAATAAGTTCGTCTCAAAACTTATGAACACACGAGGTATAACAATCATGTATTTCTCCTCGACGACATCTGTGTCGCAGTGGGCGAAAGCTCGCCTGAGACGCAGAAGGTTGCGAGTTCGATTCCCGCCGCGGGACAGATGTTTGTATCTACAAATATTTGGTCTGGGTTTTTTCTATGTATAATACTCGTATGTAGGTATTTACAAAAAAAAATAAAAAATGTATATCAGTCATGCAGTTCCCATAATACAAGCTCTGCTTAGTTTGGGGCTAGATGATATTGTGTGAAAATGTCCTACAATATTTATTTATGTATAAAATTTTACTTTTTATATAGTTCATACAGAGAGAACAAGGCCATGGAAGTTTAGAAATTATACTAAACAAAAATACTTTTAGAACTTTCATGAGCCTCATGCTAAAAGTCCTACAGTTTCCAAAAGCGTCTAGTTAGATAATGCACATCACCATTTACTTATTTTCTGAGCTTTAGAAAGCTTTTGTTCCTAATGACCTTTAAAAGGCGTACTCTCACTAGCAACATGACAGAAATAAAAGGTTTAGTCTTGAAGAATGAAATATAGTACGTTGCTGATATAAATAACGTGAGGTAACAAGGTAAGTAGGTAAGATTTTTATCGTTAGATTTTTCTAACGAGAAATAAAAATGAAAGGGAATAAAGTCCATAAGGTAAGTGTGAATGGAAAAAAGACTTAAAATATAATAGTAACTTTTTTTGATATAGTCTATTCCTTACGCAGAGCAAAAAACAATTATTGAGTTATCACCAACATACCAATTGAAGCTAAGTAAGTTGCTTAGATAGCTGGTGTTTGCAAGAACCATCTTGCAAACACGAGCTTTTACACCAAAAAATACCTCTTTTTTAAATATTTATAATATGGTTATTGGTTATTAACATTTTTTAGACCGAAAAAAATGTGGGCATGCCTAAGGTACGCTCAAAATTTTTTTTCGCTCTGCATTTGGAACCGACTTTAGATATGTTCACCACAAATATACTAAGGAGAATCGAGAACCAGAAAACCATTCCACCAGTTCTTGAGATCAATTGAATTTACAAACATCATGTGGGCGAAATTATTGAAATACTATGGACTTAAATTGGAAACTACATCACTAAAGGCTTTAAATATTAGTTCTGTAACGTAATGTGGGAGGACTCAACATAAATTTTGAATTTAGAAACTACTACAGACTCAATAAACAATTTAGAGCAAATGTATATTAAATTTATCTGATAGCAGTAGATATATATGTAACTAGCTGTGCCATGACCGACCTCGGCCCCCGATGACGGACCGCGTTAACGCCCGCGCTATTACTTATTTTGCCCGGCTTCTACAGGTTGTAGCGTAAAGTTAAATAGCCTAAAACCTTTCTCGTGAATTGTGCTCATTCAAAAATATTTTTCAAATCCGGCTTCTACAGGTTGTAGCGTAAAGTTAAATAGCCTAAAACCTTTGTCGTGAATTGTGCTCATTCAAAAATATTTTTCAAATCCGACTGGTAGTTCCAGAGATTAGCGCGTTCAAACAAAAAAACAAACTCTTCAGCTTTATTATTATTATAGACTAGCTACTGCCCACGGCTTCGCCCGGGTGGTACCTGGATGAAAAGTAATAGCTCCTAGCGTTAAAGCTAGCGCTCGTAAGAAACGCAATCGCTTGACCGTTTATTCGTCGACTTACGTTGCAAAATTGGTCTCCACGAAAAGCCCTAAAAATATATAAAAATACTATTAATTATCCTATGGTTCTCATACAATCAGAACTCGGCATCTCTGAAGTAAATTAATTACTTCGGAAGTACCAAGTTCTGATTGTATTAGAACCATTAGTAAGTGTAGCTTTTATAAACACGAAAGTAATTTTCGTTGGCTAGTAGGTATTTACATCAAATGGTTTCATATTTTAACCCTGTAACGACCTTTTCTATAAATACGCTACATTGAAAAAATCATCAAAAAGATTAAACGCAGCAGTTTTTGATATTTTCGAAGGATCATGGTCGTTTTTACAATGCGACGATCACAACGAGAACAAGGATTTAATCAAAAAATAACCATTGACACGAGATAAAGGCAATCGTAGAATAGAACCAACATACAGAGTACCTATATCTGATTCATATTTATAAGTTTTCCAAAGGCCGAATTGAAGGTTTCTGTGAAAAACTTTACAATAAAAGTAGACTCGAATTAGAAATCAGTGCTAAGAAAATGTATTATTTGCAAAATTAAAAAGTTTATTGTCCCACAACAAAATCCTACCAATATTATAAACGCGAAAGTTTGTGAGGATGGATGTTTGTAACTCTTTCACGCAAAAACTACTGAACGGATTTTAATTAAACTTTACAGTAATATAGCTTGTACATCAGAATAAAATAAAATAAAATCCTACCAATATTATAAACGCGAAAGTTTGTGAGGATAGACGGCTACTTTTTATCTGGATAACATGCGGGTGAAGCCGTGGACAGAAGCTTATAAGCTTTATATAAAACCAACTTTCTTTGCAAATTTCTATCAGACTAAAATGACCTAAAACATCAGCTGTGCCTTAATCTTTGAAAACTTTACTTGATCTACCCCTCCCTAAAATAAAATTAGTGAGTGTCATTGGCCTGCCTAGACAGAGGCTATCTTCTCTGCCACCATTCTAGACGTTTCAGAGCTTAGTTTTTAGATGCCGTTAGGTCAACTAGAATATCATTCAAATTTAATTTATTCGCGAAAAATGGAGATTGATTATTTATTTTTCAATTATAAAAATATTCCTAGGTTTGATGTCTGAACAGACGGCCCAGCCGTGAATCAATAAGGGCGCGGAGAGTTCGGTAACCGACCAACGCAAGGTAATTTGCAAATATGTGGCTGCCTATTGCTATATAATGTACTAGCGGAACGCCCACGATTTCGTTAGCATCGAGGGTTTTCTATACAAATACAAAGTTCAACCCATACTAAACTCGTCGAAGGTACTAAATACACAACCAATGACAAAACAAATCTTAAAAATATCCTTCTCATTTAAAGTTTATTTTTTAAACCCCAGACGGGTAACCCGTTGATAACGCTTACCGTACATCGTCTTAAAAAGAAAAAAAAAACTATATAACTAAGATAAGGACAAGATAATGATAACTCACCCAACAGACACATACCTACATAGGACACCATACTAGGATTCCCTGTGTCGTATTGGTAATAGGAACTACGAAGTACCATGGTACTACACCCGGAACAAATATCTGTAGAACATGCAAACATTTGTCCCGAAGCGGGAATCGAACCGGCACCCATTCCGTCTCAGCCGGCTACTCGCCCGATATACATACACGAGTACTTATTTAAATTCTTATCAGACAGACAGACTTATACAGACAACAATATACAAAACATATAAGGGCTGAACTGACCTTGGTTTAAACAGCTCACAAAAAACTATTCAACAGAGTCCAACCAAATACTACTGTTCTACTGTAATCATTTTTACTGTATCTGTTTTTTTGACCATCTCCTTTGGCCATCTTCCCACTACATCAGGCCCTGCAGTCACGTATCAACTGCTCACAAAAACGATCAAATAAGAGCCTAAGCACGACTGTTTCACTTCCATCTCCATTCCTAGAAATTTCAGTGTTTGGTTTAGTGCAAGCTAGCAGTATTATTTTTTGTTCTTCCAAACGATCTTACATGGTCAGATATGTTCAATCAAGAAAATAGAGTAGAGACCCGCACTTCTAGTTCAAACAAGCTAAGAAAGCCTTTGCAGTTGATTTGCAGTTTGAAGCCCTGGCAGTTGATGTTTGATACTTTGAATGAACTCTTCATTAGTTTGGCAGTTTTTTTATACAAAACAGCTTGTATAAAAAAAATGTGTTTTCGTATCAAAATACCGGATGGACACCCCATTTTCACGCGTCAATAAATCCATACAATACATGGCCAGTCACGCCCTTGACTCCGCATGACCTAACCTTACCACGTAAAATTGGCACGCAATATTTTGCAACATTAACATACGATATAGAATGTTTGTTTCCTACGCATAGAGAGTACTGAGAATGCCCTCGATTCTAGGGACCACCGGTATATCAACATCGCAAAGTGGCTAATTTATGAATGTGGCACCCCACATACGTAAATACGTACTTTTTATTTCCAACGAATGGAGGTTTCCCGCGATTTTATTGCATGAAGTTCACAAGTTCACAAAGATGTATCCTTGTGTTTGAATTGTTTGTTTTTTTCTTTCAAGACATCGATGATGAAGGGATACGACAAATAAACATTAAACATATATTTTTTAAAATACCGACATAGTCCTTACCCCACACTAGGATTCCCTGTATCGTGGGTATCAGGAACTACGAGTACAGTTGTACCACACCCAGACCCACCCAGACAGAAATAATTGATGTAAGTTCATTTAATACATAAAAACAATACAAATAAAGTTTGATTTTACTCTAAATGTTGTACAAGGAAACGATTTGTTATAATAATGTTGTATGATGTTTCAACGAATCAAAAATATGTTAACTTTTCACTAACTTTTTTTGATGTATGTATATTCATTACGGCCATGCAAATAATTACGTATGTTCAGAGAAGTATTTTTACGAGATTAACAAGATATCTACCCACATAGATGATCATTATAGCGAATGTTTGCAAACAACTTTCTGGCTCACCTCCAAATACCTGGAAACGGCCTATCAACCTGTCAAATTTTATAACGATATTAATCATGTCTATTGGCTGATAATATTCATTTTCGTGTTTCATTTCTGATGATTTACCGTCGCGATAAAGATTAAATTACGAGCAGTAAACACAAAAGTACAGAGAGCCACTTAGCTGGTCTGATAACATTACAAAGTTATAGATAAAGCAGTAACATAATTTTATGAAAGTGCTAAAAATAGCTCGTTACAATGATCCCACTGATATCCTATCCTATACTACTAATATATAAACAACCAACAGCCACATACATAGTTCTGAACTCAGACTAATATTCCATGAATCCTGTGCCGTAGATATTAGGCACTAAGAGTACCTACCCATATTGTAAAAACGGGAATTTTCACGTACTGCACTATCCGTGAATGCACCGACTAAGTTTCGACTCAATCCGAGAGTCTTTATCAGGGTTAGTGATCGCGACTTTCTCCCTCGCAGACGACGCGACGCATACGATAGTGCAGTACGTGAAAATTCCCGTTTCTACAATATGAATTGTCAAGATAGTTTTTGGAATAAAAGTACGAGTACCGTGGTACTATAACACCCAGTCCCGGAACAAAATATCTGCAGGACTTGCAAACATTTGTCATAGGAAGAGAACCCGCACCTCTTGCGTCACAGCTACTCGTACGTCACGCCTTCGAGGTCGTCGAATACTATAAATGCGAATGGATGCTCTGCCTGCTTAGCATGAAAACCCAAGACAACGGTTCTCTCTACCGCTGAGAAGATAAAAAATATTTTGTCCCTCCTTTTTGTTTGACAGAATAGGCGATAGAAATAGTTTTTGTCTTCTCTTTCGTAGAAAAAACTTTGTCTTGAGTGCTTATGCTACAGTATGACGCTAGTTATAATCCTAGTGTGGGGTCAGGTGTTATATTAGGTGTTAATTATGTGTTACAGATATTCTACGTAATGGTTGATCAATGGTTGATTGTATAAAATTTGGTATATGTTTAGTTCGTGATCTAGAGTAAACACATAGGCTAATTTATATATGGGTACCATGCAAGTGAAGACATGGGCAAAAGCCAGTGTGCCTTAGAGGCTTGCAAAGATTCTTGAAGTCTTTGTATTTACCACCACAAAAAAGGTAAGTCAATTCCGTCCCAAATAATATTAGACACCATAAAACCAATACTCACGGGCACAAGAAGAAATAGACATCTTTAATCAACAGTAGATATATATGTCAATTGATGACTATGAAACTTAGCTCGAAGCATTGACTTAAAATATCGACAAGTGTTTTTTTTTAAATAAACGTTTTTTTGTAGCATGCATTAAAAATGTAAAGAGAGTGAATGAAGCAAATGGAAATCCGTAGTCTCTGCTTACCTCTCCGGGACACAGGCGAGTGTTAGGCTGGTGAGTTTATGTATGTATATTTTAGGAAAAGCTTGAAACTAGATGAATAATAGCTAAACCCAGTGCCATCAGCGTTTACGAATGTGAATAAAAACACATACATCGATACTAAACAGTAAAACAGGGTGACAATAAAAAAGGATATAAAACTGAATGGATGCACGTACCAACTCCAATAAACGACATGTGCCGTGCATTTACACAGATACAGGAAAATACTAAAATCTCTTAATGGATCTACTGTAATGAGTAACTCAGGCAAGCTACGAGACAATCGAAGAAAAACGAATTCCGAAATTTGATCCTAGTATAATATTATAAACGTGAAAGTTTGTAAGGATGTTTGTTCCTCTTTCACCCAAAAACTACTGAACAGATTTTAATGAAACTTTATAGTAATATAGCTTACACATCAGAATAATACATAGACTACTTTTTATCCGGGTACCACGCGGGCGAAGCCGTGAGCAGAAGCTAGTAGGCTATAATAAAGATCTGGGGAGGTAAACTAAACTATTATTCTAGCTTGCCACGCATTATAGACCAACTTTGAGTCTGAATGCGGAAAAGTAAGTCCATTTATATACACATCATCTAGCTCGATTGCGAGGAATCGGCGTAAATTCACTTAGTTAATAACACGACGATTACTGGATATTGGTTTCTGGATTGAACTTGTGAGTTCAATTAAAAAACCAGTAGAATTTATGTGCGCCTAAAATGGAGGTTTCGGTGTACGAGTATCTTCACAGATATCTAAAATAGGCTGGAAAATACTTTTAACTTTTGCGATCTGTTAACATACTCGTAATTAAAAGTTTTATATAGGTGTTTTTCGTATTTATATTCAATAGAAAAGGAAAAATAAAATGTTAGAAGAAAAAAAAGTTTTTTTCACCATGTATAGTCATGACCGTGTCTATGGAGTATTACTGCGATGCAAATTGCTATACATTTTTCGTTTCGCAGTCGTTAAAGGTTTTTCGCAGTCATTAGGTGACAATGTTCGATGTGTTCCAGCGTGGCCTATTTTTTTTCGTTCGAAAATCATAACGACGTACGAAGTAGGTTTTGTATAATATTTGATGTAGGTACATTTACGTTAAAGTATGATAGTCTTTGTATCAAGAAATTCTGCACAAATATTGAAAGAGAGTCCGTCGGCGGGTCCTGTCGCCCCACTCACTATAAAGGCTATTTCAGACCGAGCGCGGGAACATGGCACATCCGTGGTACGATTTTTGCAAATATCTAAGGTAAGAACTCACTTATTAAGTTATTTGTAAGTACAATTACCTACCAATGTACCATTTTAAGGCAATACAGCATTTTCATAATAAGTATTATTTATTTATTATTATTATCATACTTCTTCTACTTGTCTCATTCTAGCTGACGGGACACTAGTTTGATTATCACATCTATATCTTAAGCTGAAATATCATCATTGGAAATCCTTCGCCTAAACTACCCCTTCGGAAAAGATAGATAAGTAGTTAAATTATTGATTCGACACATACAATTTTAATATCGCGAGCTATAGTTAGCTGTCTTGATATTTGTTTACAAGGTGCAACTGCATATGCGTTCATCATACACTCAGTCTGATGAGTTTCATAATTATAATTTATTACGTCTTTAGCGCGTTTACCTTTTTTATTTTTTTCCTGGCGCCAACGTTTCGACTGTGCAACAGCCGTGGTAACAGGATGACTGGAGTATATGGAGCTATCGTCGAGAAACGCGATAAAGAAAGACCCGTTATAAAACTTATAATTATGTTAACTAACCGAGAAAGTCTGAAAAATACTGATGCGTTTTAGTTGTACAGTAAGCACGAACTCAGACAGAAGATCAGGGATGATTTTCGTAAAAGTTTAATGCGAATGACGTCATAATGTAGACGCCATCATAGACTAGACTTATCCGTCCATACATACATGCCCATTAATATGTTGATTTAGTTATAGTTGGTATAATTGGCTATGTTATAATAAATTGGTAAGTATATTATGTTGCATTATTCTTATCCCCAACTAGCCTGGTATTCAGTTTCATACTCAATACGCAGATATGTGAGGATAACAAGGAAAAGTAATCTAAAGTAAGTCCAAACATTATTATTTAGCACATGTTTTACCTATGTAAAACATGTGCTAAATTACAGCATTTCATTTTGTTTGGGTGTTTTCTACGTATAATATGTATGTATTTACAAAAAAGTATAGAACTAGTATATCGGTCATGTAGTTCCCATAATACAAGCTCTGCTTAGTTTGGGGCTAGATGATGCTGTGTGAAAAAAGACTAACATTATTATTTCACGTGGCAGGTTACCAGGCCTGTTATTGTAACAGCAACCGATGTAACATGCCTTCAATTTTTTGGTTTTAGGGCATGCCTGTTTCCTCACGATGTTTTGAAGACATGACGAATCTATACCACGGTCGTGTAGGTACATAAAGTATCGGCACAATAAAGAACGAGGAAACGCAAGCCATAAAGTCGTCAAATCGTAAAACAGTCAACCGCTCCGGTACTAAGGGGTTGCACACAACGCTGGATAAATTGGATAAAGTATAATTTTGCTGCAGATGAATTCACTTGTGTTGAAGTCTTGCCTTTGTCAACCAAATTGAGCAACGAGTGGGAAAATAAGAAGATAAAATAATTTCCAGATGAAAATTTTGCGAAATGCAGATTTTTTTTATTTTTCATATAAATTTTAAAAAAATAGAATCAATGTCTTTACCTAAATGATAAATTAAGATTTATCAATAATATTTGCAGCTTCTCAAAAACCTAGCAATAGTTTTATCGATAGAAATAATAAGCGTCAATTTTCATAATTACTGATCTGGACCATATAATTAAAATTATCGTGGTTTGGTATCATTTTAGAATATTATTACGACTATACCACGTACTGTACTATTCTCCTGCTGACGTTTCGTTGACCGTTTAGAGGTCCTTCCTCATGAGCACCGTCCGCGACCATGCTCGACGGTCCCGTCCCCGTCCCCGTCCCGTTCCCGTCTCACGACCGTCGAGCGTGGTCACGGACGGTGCTCATGAGGAAGGACCTCTAAACGGTCAACGAAACGTCAGCAGGAGAATAGTAAAGAAAGAAAGAAAGAAGAAAGCTCAGTTGAGCTATCTATAGATCGTTTGCAACGGTATTCATCTGTATTTTTTGCTAGGCTGTTTCATCTCTATTTTTTGCATATACCTACTTGTACATAGTTACAACATACATAGTAGTGCAACGCGCGACGCGGAGGGAGAAAGTCGCGATGAAGACTCTCGGAATGAGTCGAAACTTAGTCGGTGCCTTCACCGATTGTGCAGTACGTGAAAATTCCCGATTTTTACAACATGAATTGTTAAGTTCACGATAGTTTTTGGAATAAAATTGTACATAGTTGTATGAATAAAAGTATATTACGAGTATCTTAACAATATGACTCAATTATTCAGAACAAGATAAAAATACAATATATGGTAAGCTCAGTACAGAGCGTTGTAAATGTCCCATCATGAGTACCAACCAATTCATCATCTTGTTAGTCAGATTCTGAGACAGGCAATTTTTTTTATAATTTAAATTAACGACGTGATATTCGAGCAAAATTGAAAATTATACTGAACATTAACTTTGATATTGAAAACGACATTGCCACATAAATTGAAATCAGCACCGAAATGCGGTTGAGGACCTTTATATTGAATTCAAGACAAAATAACCTCCCGTCTAGGGGTTGGCGTATCTCATTTGAATTTCGCTTCGAGATCGTGGTTTGGGACAACTTGTTGCCTGTAAGTACCGAATGTATGAATGAATGAAAATACTTTTTTATTGTACACCATAAAAAAAATAGATATAACTTAACAATACTAAAAATAACAAAACTTAAAGTACAATGTACGAAAGTAATCTTTGATTTCGTTACAGCATTTTTATCATAAGTTTTTACATTGGACCCATTCCGCGCTGGCTTACTGCAGAACAAGCTTAGCAGTAAATTAATTTAACATTGTAAATAATAAAATGAAATTGAAAACTGACATTAAATCTGAATGGACATGAAATAATATGACCATTACTAACAAAATAATGCACCATCTCCTAAAGTACCTACTTTGACTACCTACAATGAAAATAAAACCTCGGTCTGCCGCCGTACCCTAATACAAAGTTCATTTGAGAGACTTAACTTTATTTACTGTAGATATTAATAACTAGTTTGTTTACGCAAAACCTCGGCCTGCCTACCTATCTGTTGCTATACCCTTAGACAGGGTTCATGTGAGATACCTACCTATAAACACCATCTATGTACCTACCATGTGAAAGCAATAAATGTATTGAGTATTGAGGTTTTATTTACAGACGTATACGAGTGACGTCTTGTTTCTCTGTGAAAAACTGCCAAAACTTTTTGAATAAATAAAACAATCAACAGACATATATAGTCCTGACCCTATACCAGGTTTTCCTGTGTCGTATCAGGAACAACGAGTACCGTGGTACTCGTCATACCCCAAGTTCAGTTTTTCAAGGAATAGCGAGACGTTGTTCGGCTACGACTGTAACTTGAACTTGTAGAATAACTAGAACATTTAAAACAAAATCTTCCTTTTCCATTAATCTAAGTACCTACTGAATTACATAATATATAAGACTTCAAATAAAGAGATAAAAATATAGGGAATCCTTTTTGTCAAGGGAAATTGATAAAAAGTCCAATATGTATCATATTGGACTTTGTCACTCATTTTTTCACTCCTTAGAGTAAGCTTTTTCATAAAATGTATATGGGGCCAGCCTTGAAGTAAAGCGAAATTTTAATATATCGTCCTTACTACATAAGTCACGATAATTCAGTGTCTAGCTTTTTCATATTAAACCACTCTCTTTTTGAGTAACTATGACTACAAGTCGATAGCTTTATTTGGTTCGTTTGACTTTTAATGAAATTCGTCTCAACTCCATCACATCAAAATGAGATAAAAGTTAGCAAGATACTTAAATGAGATGGACTTCGGGTAAGGAACGTTTGAAAAGTTCGAAAACCTGAACTGACGCCATCAATGGCGCGGGGTCACGAGTTCGCAACCCGTATTAACCGCGTATATTGCAATATATATCGAAATGGACCATTTTGAGTGAGATTGCTGACAATCGACACAACATGTTCCAATAATGAGTCAGATAGCGGTGAGCAACCAAATCCTACTACTATTATAAACGCGAAAGTTTGTGAGGATGGATGTTTGTTACTCTTTCACGCAAAAACTATTGAACGGATTTTAATGAAACTTCACAGAAATATATCTTTTGGATCAGAATAACACATAGGCTACTTTTTATCCGGCTACCACGCGGGCGAAGCCGTGGGCAGAAGCTAGTAAAGTATATATCCTATTGTACGTGATAATATTAGCTTTTGGTATCGATTTGTACGTCTTCAAGGATGGCTCCGAAATAGGTTATATCGCCACAAGTCAGTAGGGGGCGCTACAATCGATGGTGGAAAACCACGTCGGGGGTTTTAAAGTTTAAAATATCCTAGCATAGACATTTTAGAAGCTGATAGGCGGAGTATTTGAACGGACAACATCTAAGATCTATTTTCTGACTAAAAGATACACCGAAACCTTTAACTGATACCTATTCAAATTAATATGTATACGTACATACATATTAATTTTCGTGGTTTGCTTTCATCTGATAAATTATTTTATAAAGTCACATTTAAATAATAATCTATTTTTAGAAATTAAGTTGCACAGTTTTGTATGTTTTCATAATTGTTTCGTTCTAAGGCTAAGTTTAATGAATAAACTTTTATTCATTGCAAAGCTGTAATTTTGGGAATGAAGCCAACGTTTGTTTGATCTCGTCGCTTTGTAAAATTGTTTATTTCGTGAATTCGAAATATTGATTGTTAAAAACATTAAGTATTTATTTATTTAACAAATTAAGTAGGTAGCTGTACAATAGTTAGTTATATTTAAACCTATGTTAGGTTTGTCTAGACACTAGGTTCTCAAGGTGTTACTGTGTTTGAAACAAAAGTTAGCAACAAAAACATGAGTAATAAGTAGGTAGGCATTGAAACTAAACTTTACTGTAGGTACATAATTTTTATGAAGCAACCGCACACAAAAAAACAACACCGTCACGGAATATAAAAAATAAAAAATGTATATTAAATTACTTAATGTATATGCTTTAGACTCAGAACATATACCTACAGAATATGCAAATGTTTGTCCCGCAGCGGAAATAGAACCCGCACATCTTGCGTCTTAGTCGGCTACCCGCCCGCCGCACAACCGAAGTCGCGCGGAGTTAGGCTTGCTAGTCATCTAGTCAGGTTTTCACGCCTAATGGACCAACTTTGAGTCTGACTGCGGAAACGGGAGTCCACCTACGAGTACATACATGATAGGGGAATAGCACACACACAACCAAGTTGAATACAGCAATTGAAATGTGATCACATGCAATTTCGATAGCTTATGTCAATCCAATATTTTTTACTAGCTTCTACCCACGGCTTCGCTCGCGTGGTACCGGGATAAAAAGTAGCCTATGTGTTATTCTGATGTATTCAGTAGTTTTTGCGTGAAAGAGTGACAAACATCTATCCATCCTGACAAAATTTGCGCGTTTATTTGTATGTTTTTAATAGTAGAAGGATATTTCTAGTAGAGCGTCACCGCGAATCACTTATTAGTGTTCACGGGGGTCTAAACAAGTAACAGAATAACCTAACAATAGCTCTCCTGAAGCTTGAAATAGGTGTTTTTACCCGCGACGTAATAAGCCTGTATATGCGTCAACGAGACTAATTGTTTATTACTATTTATCTTTGTGAAAATAGGTTATCGAAATATAATATTGTTAGTCGGTTTTCTTTTTTATGTCTTCAATAATGGTTCATAGTCACAAAGGAGCGCTGTGTTAAAAGAAAAAATGCAGTTCAAGAGTTCTCAAAATTTGTAAGTTTGTTTAACTTTGAATAAAGGCTTCTGTAGAAGGGGTAGGTTTTTAGTATGCTCCTAATGCCGTGCCAAGAACATCAGGTACATGATTATTGATTATAAACAACACATTAAGCCATGACGTGTTGGCGATAAACATCATAAGGTCGAAATAATACTAATAAACTTCGTTATACGCATTTCCCAACGGAGCAGCTACCAGCTACATCACTAGTAATTTTCCGGTCAGTATAAACAAGGAATAAAATGATTCAATAGACACTAGAGTTGTGCCCATAAACTAACGGAACGAGTGAACGATAACAAAGGAATAAAATATCTAGTGAACGTAATCAATGAACTCGCAAAAAGTAACTTATTAATTTTAGCAAAAGAAAAACAAACACTCTGGCGAGTGTAATCCCTATGATGGAGATCCTCAGTACACAGATTTATTAGTATACCAAGTAGTCAGAGGCACGTCCAAACATTATATTTGGCACATGTCTGCGTTTTTCATAGTAATTAGCATTCCATGTGATACATGTGATAGGTTGCAAGCCCACCGCCAATTCATGTTAAAATATCAAACAATCTGCCTTGATATATAATAAATCCTACTAGGTAACCAACCGCAAAGATCTACTCACTGAGTAATGTATCTAAGAATGTCAATCTTATAATATATAGAATACAATCTTGGGCGTATTTTTTTTAATTATATTCCTACTTCGACATCATTGTTTGACGACCTCTGTGGCGCAGTGGGCGAAGGCCCGCTTGAGACGCAGAAGGTTGCGGGTTCGATTCCCGCCGCGGGACAAATGTTTGTATGATCTACAAATATTTGTCTCGGGTCTGGGTGTTTTCTTTGTATTATATGTATGTATTTAAAAAAAAGTATGTAATTAATATATCAGTCATGTAGTTCCCATAATACAAGCTCTGCTTAGTGTGGGGCTAGATGATGCTGTGTGGAAAAATATCCAGCATTATTTATTTATTTAATCACTGCACAACAAGGAACATATAGAAAGCCAAGCTATAAAAGTAAATCTTTTACATTATGAATTATTTTAAGTGATTCACTCTTCTTACCCGTTAGTCATTAACAATGCTACAAAGATCGCGCTCTGCTTCATCGTCGCAAATCTATGGCAAACAGAGATGCCGTCGATTTATTTACCGCTTAGTGGAAGCATCTCGCAAATGTTTGCAGAAATAAGCGCAAAAAGTTTGCAATGAAAGTGTAAAGTAGCCTCAAAGGAAATGGTTGAGTTGTGAATAAATGCGAAGTCGGGTAAATACTGTCAATCCGAATGTATAAAGGATTGTGTTTCTTTAGAAGATTGAAGGAGAAAAAACTCTACACAATATCGGCTCTTATTATCTTTATATTTGACTAGCTTCTGCCCACGGCTTCGTCCGCGTGGTAACCGGATAAAAAGTATCCTATGTGAGATTCTGATGTATAAGTTATATTGCTGTAAAGTTTCATCGAGATCCGTTCAGTAGTTTTTGCGTGAAAGAGTAACAAACATCTATCCTCATAAACTTTCGCGTTTATAATAGTAGTAGGATACTGGCCTCGATCCTGTAGTACACTAACTAAACTAAATTTAAACTGTCGCTCTCTTTTACTGATAGTGCAAGCAAGAAAGAAATAGCTACAATGTTTGTGCTATCAAATTAGTCAGATTTAAGTTTTCCATACAAATTTAGTCGTGATTTCAAAACATGCTGACTATAAACACAAAGGAAAGCGGCACGTAAACTGATTTGACAGCAGCACACAGCAGTAAAATTCTTGCCATCTCTTTCTTGCGTACACTGTCAGTAAAAGAGAGCGATAGTTTAAATTTAGTTTAGTTAGTGTACTACAGAAACGAGACCACTGTCACATAATCATAAAAAAATGATTGCTTTTATATTATCGCTTGCGACTGTACATTATAGATTCATAAGACTCATACTATAACTAATACTTATAACTGGCAATGTGACCTTACCAAAACCATACAGCTAACTTTATCGATTTCGAATGCTTACCTGAAAACAGAAAAAAAGTTTTTATTTATTTTAAGTTTGTTACCAGACGCGTGGAATGTGCTACTATGCTAACCACAAACTAGGTTTCCCTGTTTTGTGGTTATCAGGAACTATGAGTGCCGTGGTTACTACAGCACCCACACCCGGAACGAATATCTGCAGAGCATGCAAACATTTGTCCCGTTGCAGGAATCGAACTCGCACCTCTTGCGTCATAGCCAGCACCCATCGCAAATTATAGCTACTCACTCGCCGCGCCATCGAGGTCATCAAATTAAAACATAAAGGAGAACATGGGCGGTCGTTTCTACACAGTAAGCCAGCTATCGGGAGGCTGGTCTGTTCCCTCGACTTATATGTTTCATTAACACTCTCTATGTCTTCATGTGTTCGAAAACATAGGAGTTTCATTAAAATAAATAAAATGGGCGAAGGCTCGCCTGAGACGTAGAAGGTTGCGGGTTAGATTCCCGCTGTGGGACAATGTTTGTATGACTAGCAAATGTTCGTTTCGGGTCTGGGTGTTTTCTATGTATAATATGTATGTTTTTACAAGCTCTGCTTAGTTTGGGGCCAGATGATGCTGTGTGAAAAATAGCCAGTATTATAACATTATCGTATCGAACAAGCTATTTGTTCTAAGTCTGCGCATAAACCAAGCAAAGAAAAAAGCAAACAGAAATAAAATATTGTGTGGTGATCTGTGTAAACATCTACGATGACGTCACGAAGACTGCTTTTCGTTGTTATAACAACTGCAACTGTCTAGTACATAATTAATCTGCATTACTATCATGTTGTACACTTGGTAAACTAATCAATATACATGCGACAACATATGTCTACAAGCCTTAAGTCAAGAGGAGCCACCTTAAGCCCATTTCCATAGCCTTTGTCGCGTATCGCAGTTAATTCACTTATTAAAAAACGGTTCATAATTAAAAAACAAACGTTATAATCTTTAATAGACTAAAATTAATACCAGCCCCTTTAGAAAGAGCATCCAAGACAACCTTTTGTCTACGAAAGAGCTGACAAAAACTATTTCTGTCGCCTATTCTATCAAACAAAAGAGGGACAAAATATGTTTTGTCTTCTCGGCGGTAGACAAAACCGTCGTCTTAGGTCTTCATGCTAAGTAGACTGCTTTTAAAGTTTATCTTCGATGGCTGAAGTTTTCCCAAGTGACAGTATTAAATTATTACAGGTTCTTCAAAAAGGGCATTTGGAAATTTTTCAAGGATCATTATAATAATAATAATAATAATAATAATAACTTATGGGGCCCGTTTAGTGGACGGCAAGTCATCATCTGCCTATGATTTGATTTGAATTTGAGTCAGAATTGGCAGGTGCCGTTTCATCCTACATAGCCCAGCAACCATTCCTTAAACATTTACTCCTGCAATAGTCCAGATTATTACCCAATATATCCAATAGTTTCATCATTCACCATCCACGAAAAACCGTTTTTTATATATTGTATTGGACAATAAAAGGCCTCTTAGTGTTAGCTTCGGCTCCACTAATGCCTATAAAGGCTCCAGGTATAAGCCTGAGATTAAAAATAAATAAAGAGGAATAATAATAATAAATAATAATAACTTGGTCGCATAAAAAAGGTATATATTGGTTATAATAATTGTGATTGCTATAGAACAAACTACGAAGAACAAGAAAGCCTAACAAAAGTTTGAAAGGTAAATTATTCTAAAGCTAGAAGTTATTATAGGTATCCAGAACAATACAGCCTCTGAATAGTGAGACCTTTATATCAAGTTGTTCAAAACCCTGAAGCTTTTGTACCCTCTATTGAAATTTTCCGAGGACTTCTGATAAGGTTTCTAAGGACAGAAAAGTAGATTAGAAAATCATGTACCTAAAAATTGAACTAAACTAAATTCGCAGAATTGCACGACGTTTTTCCATGTCTATTGCAGCGTCTCCCACAAGTCACTAAGTGTGTCGATAAAACATCTAAGAATCATCCTTGACGTAATACAAATCGATTGCAGCAAACAGCATTTCAATCAGATACGCCGTTTCAGAGATAAATGTTAACATACAAACATACAATAAGTCTATTATACATAACTGTATAATAAATAATTTAAAAGTTACTAGTTTTATCATTGTAAAAAATTGCTAGATCAACGTTACTTTATAGTAAGACTCACAACACTTGTTCTAGTTCATTAACTATGTAATCCTTCATTAGAGTTGTTTCTCATATTGGACTTTTCCAACCCAAAACTTATTACTCTAACTTTATATTTGAAGTATTTTATGTTTAAACCTGTAGGTATACCATTATTATCTATTTTATATAGCTAGTTATTTTTTAGTTAATAAGTTTTCTCTTATTTTGATAATCTTCTACTAACGCACTACCTGTTGCTTTTCACAAATGTTAGCTGGAAGAAAATTCTAAGCTTAGCCATAAGTTCGTACATTAACTAGTTTTACCTAATCCCACAAAGCATTTACTATCATATCTGTGTTTTGTGCCTTATAAAATCTCCGCAAATTCACCACCAAAAATAAAACTACCCCTCCATCCAGCCAGACATGAAACAAGATATGATATTCCCTCCACTTTAATAATTTCTATTTTCCATTTCACAAACGACAAAAAGTAACAGCGTCTGGAAACTTCAGGAGCACTCTCGTCCATAAAAAGCGATGCATTGATATTAAGATAATATTGTAAATGGTGTCTACATACCTAACATGTAAATATTACGGAGCGGCTTTTACAAAGTCTCTGAGAGAAAAGGTTTTTGTGACGGTCCATCAGAGTTGAAAGGGGGCTTAAAAGTGAGGAGATAGTTGGAAGGGTAACGCCGTGGCGAACGTATTTTGGCCAAATTTGAGAAGTTCTGAAGAGAGGTGAAGTAAACCGACGTGTTTGTATGAAGAATGTGATGAGGATGAATGAATGGGAAGAGGAATGCCTGGATCGTAGCAAGTGGAAATACGTCCTACCCAACCGGGAAACAGGCACGTTTCTTCGGTTCATCGAGCGGGGGGCCTTAAACTGAAAGATGCAATTATGAACAGACACCGCAACAACTTAAGTAATTATTACATATTTTAAGTGTTTCTCAGTATGTACATTCTCTCATTTTCGCATTGTTATTTTCCAGTTTGAAGATTGGCTATTAGTGACGGTGAAATTACAGTCACGTGAGACTATTCACCCTTTAAGTCACAGGATTGACAACGCGCGAGTTATACCTCTGGTGTTGCAATAGGTTAAAGTAACCGCATATCAACAGATGGGCCATATGCGTTAAAACTTCACGTAACTCACGATCGAGTTTTTTTATAAAACTTAACGGTTAAGTTGTATAGAAAACCGTGAATTGGTTATATATTATATAAAAAGGTACACTCTATATAACAAATAAATTGTTCTTAAGATACAAAAGTAAAGTTTTAATATATAAGCGCTTATGACATGCCATTCGCAAGTTTTATGTGATATTTCAAATGAGATATGTATGTATAGACTCATTTATTAATTATAACTCACTCATACACTGTGTATGAGAAATGAGCCAGTATTTTTTGATAAAACGAGTTGATTAGAAAGAGCTTGTGTGTAATTATAAAATTAATTAAAAATAAACAAAAGTTATGCTCAACCCGGTAACACGGTCCGGTGATATTTCTTATTCATTCTATTACATAATATTCATTAACTTAATAGACCACACTTAAAATAACGGTTTTTGGCCATAACGAACTACAACAATTGTATATGTAATCCTTATTACAACATTATATAATATCATAAGAATATAACCTCGGCAGAACTCGAATCTGCAATCTTCCACCGCGACTGCTTTCACTAAGCCAACCAGACTGGTCGAAATTCTCGGAATGTCGAAATTCTTCAAATCGAAGCCGCAACCTTCAATGACTAAAGATACATTTAAGTAGTACAGGTGTGAGGTGTCGTTTCCATCATAACTCGTTCTGGATCTCGCAATGAGACGGCTGATGCTGGATAGCGCCTTAAATTGTCCAAACAAATAAGAATTCAAAGTAAATGTAAAAAGTATTTTGCTCATAGGAAATAACGAAGCAACGGACTTGCATCCTGTCTCATTAAATGCTAACTACTTGCAAAACGCGGACATTTACCAAATGTAAAAATGTATGTACGTGCCTTTGACTACCTCCTTCTTGGTATTCTCAAAGATCTACGCACTGACATATCTGAGGATGCCCTTCATAGGGCATGTTTTCTTTTTTTACTAACAATGCTCAAAGATCGAATGAACATCGAAAAACACTTCTTAAGCTATACTCCTAGCTTTTACTGAACACTTTTGGTTAAAGGGTTTAAATGAATAAATAAAGAAGGCAACCGGCAAATCGAACACACAAAAAAATGCGGTGTAATTGAAGATGCACAAAATATTTTGATGGAGTGTGTTCGGAATGAGACATTTAGGAGAACATGCTTTGGTAGAAACAGCACTACACATATTGGCTTCGTTAACAGTATTTTAACCCGCCTTCCCGGCATCAGAAGAAGCTAATTGGTTGTCTAAGTTGGCAGATATAGCATAAGATAAGCATTCTTTTCTGATTTATTTGTTTTATTTTTTGATTGACTTAACAGGACGATGTGGTCGCCCAGCGACAAATTAAAAAAAAAGTTTACTGAAATGTGTTTTTTCCTTCTTAAAAATTCGGCTCTGTGTTTTACGTTCCAGCTGGCAAAGAATGGCATGCTATAGAGGCCTATAACTAGCAATGGGGAAATGAGATTATCCGTTTCATAGATTGTTTGCGTTTCCAGCAGAGAACTAACACGTAGCCCTAGATAGTCGAGTCTGGGTGTTATGATCACGTTACTCTTAGTTCCTGATACCCACGACAGGGAATCCTAGTGTGGAAGGATTATGCATGTGTCTGTTGGGTGTGCTATATGTTTATAAAAAGGTTTTTATTTTATTCTGCAAATGTTGCCAGTTTATAACGAAATAATATGAACCACAAGGAGATAAACAATCATTTTGAACGGCCCCAATATAATGTGCCTATACATATATTATGTGCCTGTCAGTTATGCTTACGCATGTCAGCACAATGGCCAAAGAAAAGATGGATGGATTGTGTAAAAGATGACATGGGTAAGAAAGGAGTGAGTACTGAGATGACGGCTGATAGAGGAGAATGAAAAAAAACAAGTTGTACCGACCCCATGTAATGTGAGATAGAGCAAGAAAATGATGTTTTCAGCTCTATCTCAGAGACTACTAAATGGATTGAATTCAGTAACCACGACCGTATAAAGTGATTTTTCCCGAGAATTATAGTATTTTTTAACGTAGCCTGGACGGGTCAGTGAATGTAAATTAAAGCAGTATATCATTGTAATAGGAAGGTATATATAATGTACATGGACTAGAGAATACAGCACAATGAATTGCCAGACAGTAACGACGGACATGCGCACAATCATTAAACAAAAACTTGGCATTCCGAGTACACCGACATTTCCGTTGCATTGCCGCACGGATAATATAAGCGTAATATTATCAAAACAGTTATTGTTACGCGGACTTATCGCTTTCTTAGTTCTTTTCCAGGTCTAAAAATAAACTTTTTTTTTATCATGAATTCATTTTACCATAATCTCACCTGATGGTAAGTGATGATATGGCCGACGATCATACGATGGAACATAAAGGTCTAGATGCATACTGTTAGCTTGAAGAGGCCCATATTGTATTTTTCATACATAAATAATAAAACATAAGACACTAAATGTCAAAAAACTGACTTCCTCGCGTGCTTACGTTATTTTGCTTGCTCAAGATGTCACTTTTTCGAATATAAAGAAAAAGTAAAATCGCTCACATTTTTCGGTTGGTTGTCGTGATTGCATAAAATGATGATATTTTTTGAAAAAGTAGCAATACCTCAGGCATAAAAATCAAGAATCATCAAAATCTGTTAACAATTGGCAAAGATATCAAATAACAATAATAACCGGAAAATTCCGGTTTGGAACAACTGCATTTTTGTATTTCAGTTTATTCTCAGTTTGATTCTTCCAAAATATTGGTATGCTTTAGTATCAACACTTGGGTAGTTAATAGCGAACAATTTCGTACTTGAACGAGAGCATCAGAGTTTCCTTTGAAGAAAAATATGTAAAACGGTATCAGCTGTCTGTCATCAAGTCGTAAAAGTCCCTCGCGTCAGGGCTCTCTCGTTGCTTGTATATTTTAATTTCGAACCCACATTTTGCTTCTCTGGGTTTTAT
This sequence comes from Perizoma flavofasciatum, assembly GCA_958496245.1. Classification (NCBI taxonomy): domain Eukaryota; kingdom Metazoa; phylum Arthropoda; class Insecta; order Lepidoptera; family Geometridae; genus Perizoma; species Perizoma flavofasciatum. The sequence continues at coordinate 9,652,471 of OY292431.1, forward strand.
TCTTCTAGTAAGAGCTATTTTTATTATCTAGTCTAGTGGAACGCTCCACGACTTCGTCCGAGTAGTTTTTTTTTTTAAACTTTATATTTCCCTGCAATCTGTAGGGGTGGAATTTCCTAGAAAACTCTTAATTTGAGGCCTCTAACGGCCGCCAGTTTCTGGAAGACAACTAAAACTAACCGGTTGGCGCACCAAGGGGTCTAGACAAATACCTCACGTTTAGTTTTCCTTTCACGCTAACTCAAATTTGTCAAGGAAAAACTTGGCAGTAGTCACGTGACATTTCCACAGCTAATGTCATTTCCATACGCAGGCGTTAACGACAACAGAAAGTTGTATTTGTCTAGACCATCCAGACCTTATTGTCAACTAAAATTATTGGCGAAATTAAAAAAAAACACATCACTCGGATACGTGATTTGACCATTATTTAATTATTATGTTAATCAACCCTTCAGAAAACGGATGTCGACTTATTTGCGTTAATCGCAGTTAAAGTCAATCAGAAAGGAGTGTATGAGCTAAATTAGAGCTTATTTATTGATCGTGTGGGGTTCCTGTATTAAGGGAAAAGAAGCCACAGGTTCTTTCTTATGTGGACTGAATTGTGTTACAAGTTAATACTTTGATCTTGAAACTGTACGTTTTTGCACAAAAAAATATATTTATTGATATTGACCAAAGTTCATTTCCGAAGGCGACAAGCGCGTTTTAACTGACTGAAAAATTATACAAAATTATATTGCTACGCTACTTGACCACCTTCGCCTTTTAGTCCATCACAGAGTTATATAAGCTAGCTGCTAACTCAACATCATGAATTAGTTAAGGAGAACCTAACTTTAAAGCATAAACGAGAAGTTATTGATGGGACAGCACATATGCCACTCATCAATATTAATTTACAAACTATAGCTGGCAAGTTCAACTTGCGATTCACATTCACAACAAAACAAACACATAACTTTACCGACAACAGCTTGATTAGAATATTTCATTTAATCGATTAATCAACTTTCAGACGAGCCTTTGTATGTATTTAAAAAGAAAGGTATATTATTAATGCTTCCAGATTCAGCCTAAGATATAATTCGAGGGAGTTAGTTAACTTCCGTTAAATAGCGGTTAATCCTAATACTATTATAAAAGTGAAAGTTTGTGAGGATGGATTTTTGTTACTCTTTCATGCAAAAACTACTGATCGGATTTTGATGAAACTTTACAGTAATATATCTTATACATCAGAATAACACATATGCTACTTTTTACGCGGGCGAAGCCGTGGGCAGAAGCTAGTATTTAATAATAGGATGGCCAGCTTTAAAAAATGCTTTGTTTAGGTTGATAAAATTTTATCAAGGAGATATTGGCTTGATATAACTGAATACACCAACCATGACACGAAATATATATTGTTTTTTTTAAACCTAACTCAAGCCTTGTTGACGACTACAGTATTCTCCGGAGGTCGTATTAATTTTTGATGCTAACTGTTTTTCAAAACACATTAAAGCATATATTTTTGGGAAAATACACTATATTTTTCCCTTTCTTAGCTTGTATAATAATGATCCTAATTTCTTTGTGTAAAAAGTTGAATGGGGTTTTATGAGAAAAACTCCATATTTTCGTGTCATTAATATTCAAGCTTTTTACCTAGTAGATAATGTTATTATTTATGCACTAGATAAAAAATATAACAAAACTACATAGTCCTGATCCCACACTAGGATGTTCTGTGTCTTAGGTATCAGGACTACGAGTACTGTGGTACCACAACACCAGTCTCGGAACAAATATCTGCAGAACATGTGAAACAAATACACAAGCCAACTTAGCTTTTTCTTCCAGTTATGCAAGTGGCACGTGTACACTTTACTTTATCGAGAACGAGGTTATCGGGTTATTTAACCAGTAATCATCACGTGGGAACTGTTCTTTATGGCAACGGTAATAATAGTGATCTGGATTCGAAAGCGTCTTCCGCAGCTTATAATAATTTCCTTGAGAGTTTATTGTGATAAATCTGGTTCTAAGAATGATTAATTGATGCGATAATCCGCAGTGTAATGGTTGATTTAAGTGTTTTTATGACATCATTTATATATAATAGTAGTAAGATATATGTATATATATATACGAGTATATATATATATATCAAAAAATAAATAAATCATACTACTATTATAAACGTGGATTTTGATGAAACTTTACAGTAATATAGCTTATACATCAGCATAACACATTTACTTTTTATCGGGGTACCACGCGGCCGAAGCCGTGGGCAGAGGCTGTATCTCTTCCAAGCTATTTATCCCACATGATGGTGGGGTCATCTTTTATACTGCTTTTCTTTCACTAGGCTATATCCTCGACATCTTGATATGACACCCTACTAATATTATAAACGCGAAAGTGAGGATGGATTTTTGTTACTCTTTCACGCAAAAACTACTGAACGGATTTTGATGAAGCTTTACAGTAATATAGTTTATACATCAGAATAACATATAGGCTACTTTTTATCCAAGTATCACGCGGGCGAAGCCGTGGGCAGAAGCTAGTCATATATATAGGTAAGTATTTTTAACAATAATAACCATCATCATCATTAAAGGTCTGTAGAAGTCCATTAGATATAGGTTTGTAACTAAAGAGTGCCATGACGAACGATCTTAGGCAACCACCATGCACCGACTTCCTGCCATCGTTAATATCTCATCGGTCCATCGGGTGGGGGTCTTCTTTCACTGCGTCTAGTTTGTGAAAATGATAACAACAAAAAAAAAGCTTCCCTTTAAAGTATGTACTCAGATATTCGACAATTTGTAGTTTTAACCATAAACTATTTCCTACCTACAAAACTATTTTGATATATCAGACAATGATAAATCAAGATCACTACTACAAGATTGCAATTCAGCTCAATAAAGATAACTTATCGAAGTTAACCGATAACAAATGGGAACATCTAATATTGGCTAAAGTCTGAAGTATACACAAGTTATTCTTAAGAAAAACATAACCGACAAAGCCAAAAGATATACAATTTGTCATTGTTAATAATAATTTAGCATCCACATAAATCAACCAAGGTTAAGTAATTGGCTTAGTTTTAATCATAAAACTGAGGTTTGTTGTGAACAATTTTAGGAATAATTTTAGCTTTAATGACTTTGAGTGCAACACTATCGTGTGAATGCAACGTATTGTTAGTTTTTATATAAAATTAGCCTATATACTTAGGAAACACATTAAATTATTCAATTCATAACCCACATACATTTATATTAAGGGAACTAAACTTATTTCATGCCATGGTCTACTAAAGAGTCTAAATTTCCATAACTATGTCACCGAACACAATACCAGAATAAACTTGAGATTTCCAACGTACACAGCTGATCCAGCCATGAGTATAAACAAACTCACCTTACATCAAACATCGACGCACAAAACGTTCGATACAAAATGTGACACAAAACTAATTCGTACACTAAACTGTCACACCACAGAATAGGCACGCGATTTCCGCGTCCTAAAAATATTTAAAGATTTAAAAGGGTTTCGTTTGGCGGCCGGAGGACAAGGGCGACGTGTGTCCCCGACGGCAGTCGCTCGAAGACTGGCTGGGATACGAATACGAGTGCAAAGCCATCAGGTGAGACGAGCAGCCACAAATTGAGTGGCAGGTCAATTGATGCGGCATCGAGTGAGACATGGGACAAGTGAACCATAAGGAAAACAACGAAAAAAACCTTATAAAAAACACTTTTTTTATTGTGCCACCGAGGTTGAGGTATGTTTCTCCTGAAAAATATAGTCACCGATGGTGAACGAACCAATACTGTTAAAGGATTCAGTACACCTCTCAAAGGCTATATTCGTGTACTTGCCGACTGACAAGTGCACGAAACTAAAGTGTACTTTTTAAAATTAAGTCATTTTGGTTAAACCGCGATGTTTTCTTTCACCGTTTGGGTAAACAATAAGCATATACATTTTTCGAGTGGGAAAAACCATTGGTGCATGTCGGAATACGAACCCCACGACCTTATATTTCTGTATTGTACATGTACACAGAAAAAAAAATGGAATGACATATTTAAAGCCAAGCTTATCCTAAATTATATTTTTCTTTGATCTTCTGATCGAAAGACTGGAACTATACTGACAGTGCACTCAATGCTATCAGTTACACCAAAGATATCGGTGAAGGTAAATAAATCAAAACGCGTAGTCGTTCGGACTTCAGCATTGACGATGCAACTGTTCCAATTATACATTCGCAATTCAATAATAATAAAAATTTAATTTTAGCAGGCGGAACGAGTTTAAATTGTCAGAGTTTCGAGAATGCCAGATGCTATAATCTATGTCAACTGCGGCTGACACAGTGGTAACACTTTTAAAACGGCTTATTGCCTATTCGAGAGATTTATCACTCAGGATATTTCGACGCCATTGTTCACAGAAGTAATCTTTCTTGTTAATGAGTAAACAGACCTGATTAAAACGGATTGCTGGCAAACCAAATCGCAATTACGGTGGGTACCTATATTTAAGAAAAACACAATTCTGATGAGAATTACACAACTGAGGCGTTTTTTTATCTACATCAGAATAGTACGTAGGTAACTGAGAATAAACTCATAATGAAACTGACATTGTTTAGAAAAAGACAATTTGCAACTATATATGTATATTTTAGTTGACTAACTTTAAGAACTTGACTAACTTGATAGCGTAGATGGTTTTGGGGGATCAAGTTTAAATGTTTTTACCGAAACTATTACCATCAAAATCTGAAGGCAGTCAATGCAAACATGCAATAACTAAGTCGTGATAAAATATAGAACGTTATCGGACGATGCTAAGTGATCGTACAAACAAAAGTAATTCAAGAGTAACTTAACCATACTACCAAACCACGTGCTCCGAGTTCATTACAGAAAAATACCTATCACTAAATATATGCACGGAGAGTGGGGATGTCGATTGCACTTCCGATAGGTTGACCGTCATGGAGTGTTGGACTTTATAAACTACGCACACACGAGTATTTCACTGCGACCAAAATCCTAGTTCGGTTGGATGGGAGCTTAGTCAGCCTACCCAGCCTAGTTGCAGCAAGGCAACTTTTATTGCATTAATAGAAGTCCGAAGACTATTGAAAACAAAATTAGATTGAAATTAATTGAAATAACTGAAATGGTCTACGTGAGATGGTTCTAACTTTATGCTTAATCAAAAGCAAAAACCGTAACCAACGTTATTACGTGAAGAATAATCTAGCATTAATCTCACGTTGATGAGGAATTTGTTCAAAGATTTTTAGCGTTGATACGAATATTAACACATTTATTCTTGATGAATAAATGTTTTGTATCTTATCAACGTAAAACACTATCGTCTTCTTGATTTTACTGATTAAATATTCCTAGAACTGACCGACGACGACACTAGATTGTGGCTACTCTCTAACCAGTTAACAAACTCTTATTTTTAACCCAAGAAATCGCAAGCAGTTCTACATTATAAATGTATACATTATAAATGTAGAACTGCTTGCGATTTCTAGTAAGTGGGTGATATCTTGAATCGCTGCAAGTTTTAGACAGCGCAAGATCGTCTTTCAAACATGGTGGAAAACGAAACGTACGTATTTATAAACTTGGAGAACGTGATTTTTTTATGCCACAGTGCTAAACGAATGTTTGCATGGCTACCTGTCTATTTTCTTGCTTAGATAACGTGCAAGCCTGGTCTAATCCAGGGTTGCCCTACTACGGCGAGGTACTATTAACCGGGGGGTTTTAGTGCGTTCGAGTCAAACATACCCCCTTTCGCCTGGTATTTCCACCCTCAAAAAAAAAAGTTGACAATGATGCCCTTGGTATGCTTAAGATGCTGAAACCGAAAACAACGCTAAACTTAAGTTTTTTTGCTAATCCGGTTTAGTTTTGTGTGTAGTAGGAAAAACGGATGTTATTATATAATATCAAGAATGTTGTTGTTTACAAAACACGATGACAATTTTTTTTCTAAAATTGGCAAAGTTGCCTCTAATAACGCTTGCGAAAAAAAACTATGATGATTAGCCAACAGAAACTGATGAAATTTCTTCGACATTTCCAGGGCAATGTCAGAAGCGTACTCGTATGTTGCTTGCTTGCTTATAAGCACCAATTCAATGATCTTGTGTCCGAAGTTTGTACGGCTACTTTTTGGTGAGTTATTTCGGCAGCTGTCTGCCCCTTAAGCACATACATTTGTACTTTTTGTCAATAAACATATTATACATCTAGTATAGACAAAAGATTCTATAGTTTCTACGTCTATTACGTTGATGATATCAGTCACAGTGATTTTAAATTCATCGTTTGTTCACTTTGAATCCTATTCACATATGTATTTCATTTCATAAATCTTATCTTCAAACGCAGACGAGCTCTGCAAATCACACATGTCAACGTCAATCCAGCACAGGCCTCAAAACATTTGTCACAATTATAGTCAACTCCAGCTTTGCTACTTTCATATTTATGTGGCTCGAAGTATTGCCATTATCTAAGTGAATTTATGGAGAACTGCTATCGGACTCGGGTAATAATAACACGTGCTGAGAATTTTGTAATTTGTTGTACTTTGGTGACTGCTATCTTTGAAATTCGTTGCATAGTGGTTATTTTGGTTGTACTAAATGTACCTTTATTTATTGAATAGGCTTGGATAACAACAAAGTTACCCCTGCAGATGGAGCCTCGGCGCTATTGCCAAAACATCCCAAGAGTTTCGACCAGACTGGTAACGATCTCTTGGCGAAATTGGTATAGCACCCGCGTACCAAGCGGGAGATCCCGGGTTGGAGTCCCGCTGAAGTTCAGTTTTTGGGATATTATAAAAATTTGGTAAATAATATTTGTTTTCAAAAGTTCCAAAAAGATTTTTTTTGACAATCTTACTAATCCTAATATTAATAATCTTTGACTAGCTCTTTGCCGCAGTGGGCGAAGGTCCGCCTGAGACGCAGAAGGTTGCGGGTTCGATTCCTGGCGTATGAAAATTGTTTGTATGATCTGCAAATATTTGTCTCGGGTCTGGGTGTTTCCTATGTATAATATGTATGTATTTACAAAAAAATATAAGTAGTATATCAGTTATGTAGTTCCCATAATACAAGCTCTGCTTACTTTGGGGCTAGATGATGCGGTGTGAAAAATGTCTAGCATTATTATTATTATTATTATTATTATTATTAATCAATGAAAAGTCACTTCGAGAAAATGCTACAACAAGCATACTATGCGCTTTTTGCACTTTTGAATGGCCTGTGTGTAAAAATCAGCTTGGTCTGAACTTCATCAAGTTGTTTACATGAGCATTATCTTGTAGAAACCTTTTTGATCTAGCAACAAGTATAAGTCAGAGGAACGTACCAAAGCAATCTCCCTAAAACATGACGGTATTTGTTCAAAACTTTACAATTTAAAGTAGCCCTTAATTTCAGACCGGACGAGAGAGCATCGGCAGTTCGGCACCTATCAAAGTGGCTACTTTGTAACTTTGTTACCAAAGTTGGAGCAACAATTCGTATCGAATGCATCCAGGCGCAATTGCGACATCGGTTTTCAAAGTAAAGTTTCCGACCAACAAAATAGGATGCATGAAATTGTGTAGTCTTTGACGAGAGTACATGAGATTGTGGGAATAGTGTACACAAAAAAAATACAGTTATTTATTTCTATTCAACTGAGTCAATAGTTCTATAATGCGATTTTTGTCCAGAAGTTGCAGTGTGTTTCTACAACTAGACCACAACAACTATTTTCCTTTCCATAGAATAAAGGTCCATGGAAATATGATAATTGTAACACAAACAGACGATTTGTAAAGTTGTCTTCAACAACAGAACAAGTTTGTCGTTGAACATGACCTAAATAATAAGCAGACTATTGTTCTTGGTGTATGTGGGATGAACGAGCTCTATATTCAGTTTAGTAACTGTTTTTAATTAAAATGTTTGCAGTGGCATCTAGTAGGTACAGTTTAACTTAGACATTGAAATATAAGCTCAATATACGATTTTATCATGACAAGGCTCTAAAAATACTTCTACAAGTTTTCATAGGCACAAAAATTGCTATAATTATAATAGCCTTAAGAAGGCTACTTCTATCTGATATAGGTCGCAGAGAGTGCAACAAGCAAAAGAGCATTGATTCTATAGAAGCATAACTTAAAAACCCTCATAGAACGCTAGATAATAGACAAATCAATACCATATCGCAGTTGTAGTGAAACCCGAGGTTTACTGGCGAGCAAATAAATCAGAGAGCCGGAATCATCGATATTGTTTCTTGATCTGTGATGTGTCATCGTAACTTATCTTTGTAACACACGCAACATGAGTTACGGCACGTAAGACAAGTGGTTGTATTGTGTGCTTATCTTGGAGTAGTAGGCGGTTGGAGCAAAGGAAAATACTGGTTTAAGTCCGAGTGTGTACCTAATTGTACGAGTATAATGACTGAAGAATCACATGATCACCAGCTATAACATTTTCAGCTGTTACCAGCTTAGGGAAACTGGAAAACGTAACTCATTGCATCGAACCAGAAATCACAACGTTCGAAGTCAAATAGTTATAAATAGAAGTAAATACAACTCTTAGTGTTTCAATAAGCGGCGGTGAGCTTGCAACCTGTCACGTACATGCAAATGTGGGCATGTGCTAAATATGTAATTTTCTGAACACCCTATACTCGAATTGGTACAGTCGTGAGCATGTTTGTTTGGTTTAAATTCTACTTCAATATGTAGATGTATCAGACGGCTATATGCATTTTGAATCGCAGCATCGCGTTTATAATTTAAATAGGGCAAGCACGAATGTCCCGAAATAAAGAATTCGTGGGGCTTCCGGGAGACACGCAAACTTCTGTGACAAGCTTAACCGAGTTATAATTTTATCTTTGTTTATAAAGCTTCGGTTTGAAAACTCCATCAGTGTAGCAAAGTTTTTGCAAATAAATTCTAGAGCAAATTCTTCTAGTCAAAAGTTCGTTTTGAAAATAGGGTTCGAAGGTAAAGCATATTTACACTTGAATTTGCTTCTAAACGAAATTATTTTATGAGTAACGATGAACCAGCAGTTTTAGGGTGCCTAACTTTTTTTTCTGATTTAAACTAATTCCGTCACTAAATTTTGTAAGAATGTGGTGCGTCGAGCTATCTAAAGCTACAGACACAACAAACTCCATATTTCATTCGTAGAGTGCAAGATGCCTAAAATATCCAGCACAAAATAATAATATAGTAGCAACAACCCGCGTAAAAGTGAAAGGAATAACAGTATTACCCCGAAAACGGGCTTATTTCTGCAAACAGGCATTTTGAGTAACCAGGTTTGCCATTCGGACTAATTTTCATCGTTCTTTCCACTATTCATATTGTAAAAACGGGAATTTTCACGTACTGCACTATCGGTGAAGGCACCGACTAAGTTTCGACTCATTCCGAGAGTCTTCATCAGGGTGAGTGGTTGCGACTTTCTCCTTCCGCGTCGCGCCGTGCACTACTTAGTCGGTGCCTTCACCGATAGTGCAGTACGTGAAAATTCCCGTTTTTACAATATGAATAGTCACGTTCTTTCCACGTTGATCCATTACCGATAAAAATACAAGATTATAGTCAAAAATATTGTATTGACATGTCTGAACATGTCAATTATTATTATTATAATTATTATTCTCTTTTACGGTGAATAAAACAAGGCTTTTGTAAACTTTCAAACGTATTTAAAACCTCCATGCACCTAATCACAAGAAAATAAATAGAAATTTCAGTACTTTCAGCATTTCCTTTCAGCTCTTTCAAAGTATTTCCTGTGTAATCCCAGAGGAGGCTATTAAACGAACTAGCTGCTTTTTTGCGATGATTATTTATGCAAAATCATTATGTGCCTTAGTAGTTCAGCAAACAAAAGCTTTTGATAATAACAATGCATCAAGATTATTATTACTTTATGAAACAGCAAGAGGATTGGATGGAATAAGACTCGATCTTTCGGTCGAAGGATTGCGTTGTTCAAAGTTCGCCTGGGGAAATACCATAATAGTTGTGTCTGTCTTGCAGAAAGCTTGAATTCGTTTATACCCACGACGCAAGGAACCCTTATATGCGTTTGGAGTAACAGGGTATTTGTTTGTCTGTTAAAAATTATGCTGTAAATAACTTTAAATTAGGCTGAGCTTTGTGTCAACATGATTTATGTGAAAAAAATATAAATAATATTTTCACACTGCATCATCTAGCCCCAAAGTAAGCAGAGCTTGTGTTATGGGAACTAAATGAATAACATACCTACTTACTACTTCTATTTTTTGTAATATATACATATTGCACATGGAAAACACCCAGACCCAAGACAAATATCTGCAAATCATACAAACATTTGTCCCGCGGCGGGAATCGAACCCGCAACCATCTCCTGTGCCTGTAATTCCACCGGCAACCATACCCTGCAACCAGGAACACAGCAATGCGAACATTCATGCTTGGCGGCAGGAATAGGCATAGTGTTAGCACTTCCCTGGACGAGCCCTTTCACAGAAACTCTTCTACTCAAAAGCTAGGTACGTAAAAAAAGGTATGCTATATTCAGATACATTACAAAATTAATTTTCTGAACAAAGCACAGCAATCTAATTGTTAATACATTTGCCTTGCTAACGGTACGTCTCGTCATCGGGGTCGATAACCGGCCGCGAAGGCCGTGTGACGTCACCATGCCTAGATAGGACGCGGATGCACTTACGAACTGTCAAAATGGCATATAAATAAAATAAACTAGGAATAGACAGTTATTTATTATAGCATGAGTTATGACTTAAAGTTGTTGGTTTTGCTGTGGAGGCGTGGAGGCAGTATGGACATGTGGGCCTGTGTTTGATTATAAGTATGTTTCTGATACACATGATCTTTATTAAAATTACGGGAAACAGTATTGTTTGAGAAGTAAAGACGTGATAAAGTGGCAATTATAAAGCAAAAAGTTCTTTGTCGCTAATCATCGTAGCGGCTGATCCGATTTGAATAAAAAATATGAAAACATCCAACAGGCCCTGAAGTCCCTGTGCCTTGTGTATCAGAAACTACGAGTACCGTGGTACCACAACACCCAAGCCCGAAACTAATATCTGCAGAACATGGAAACATTTGTCCTGCAGCGGGAATTGGACACACTTGCGTTGCAGCTACTCTCCTGCCGCGCCATCGAAATAATTGTTTAATGTTTGAATGTTATTATGCAATGAAACTATAGACATTTTGTCTAAGAATAACAAATGGCTATTTATTAAAATCTGTATTTGAGAGAAAAACCAGTTTATGCTGAAAGCACATGTAAACACACATGTTCTTGGTGAAGAATCTCTTAAGACTAACAAGTTAGAAACGTCATGAACTCAAACAAATGCGATCAATAAAAAACGAATCTCAATTTCGATCCGAGTTGACGTCATAACGATCATGTAACTGCATTGACTGACGAACTGGAATTTGATCTAAAAGGTCGAGAAGATAGTCATCGGTCAACGCATTATCCATCTTATATGATCAAGGCGATTGAACGGATGCCAGATTGATATTTAAAGAACAAACGTTCTGTTAGCTTTATAAATTAAGAAAAATATGTATCGGTTCATCAGAAGGATTAGAACTAGACAAGAGCAGAAGACTAAACACAAAGATTTCGACGGAAGCGAGCGACGAAGCGACGGAGAGAATAAAATGAATTCAAACTATTTCTTTTATTTAATGGAAGAAGACAAAAAATGCCATAAATTCCGTCGACAAATCCGTCATCTTGGTGCTCACTTAGTCTAGAGGCCGAGTGATGTACAAAGAACAAATTGCATATTAGAAGACGAAAACCATATAACCTCAAATGTTGGTACAGAGGGTATTGTACATCATTCGCTATCCTTATACTTAAAAGCTAGAACTAGAACGTTTATTCTCAAAACAGCCATTCACCCAATGCACTCTTTAAAATAATCCTCGTTTTAAAATGTACTTTATAAAATATACCTTCACTTGTAAGGAATAAAAGCGTTAGTGCGAACACGTGGACAAGATATCCCACCGCCAATTGCATTAGTGTTACAGTCGAAACATCAAATGGAATTCTTTAAAAGCACGTACACCATAAAATAGATCGTGTCGGTGGAAAGTGTATGAAACTTGTACAGTCGCGTAAAGAGGTTACTTTTTTTTGATTATGACAGAAAAGCAGCGCCGGTAATTTTGCCGACCAATTTGCAAAATTTAGCCCAATTTGCAAAATTGGGCTAAATTTTGCCTGAAGTCAGATTTTCCATTAGGTGCATAAAGAAATAGAGTCAGTAGCCAAGTATGGTATGCCCAAATGATTTTATTAATTTATCAACTTAATGGGACTTCAGCTTCTACCAGCAAAGGTATTAAACTTAAGTGTAGTAAATTTTAAACAATTTACTCTATGCGATGCTTAGATGACAATAGGCGACGGTAAGCGTGGTGCGCCGTAGTAGGCCAGTTTGCTTCCAAGTTGGTAATAAATTACTACAATTCCAAGTCGAAACGCCCGCAGCATTATAGGTAGACTACAGTTAAACTTTAAGTTAATAATGCCTACATAAAATATACCTGTCTCACTAGGTGCTAAACGATGCAAATTGCAATTTCAAAATTACGCCAGGCGAAACTTTCAAGCAAGGCTATGTATACAAGTACCCACCATACCACTATATATCAGTTTTTATCTGTGTGTTCTGTGTGTACAATAAATAATAAAGGCACTGCTAAGTGAGCTTAGCTATACTATAGCACTTGTCTTTGTTAGGGAAGATTCATCATAAAGTGCAAACGATAAACGAGTCAACCGGACATTTCCCGGAAATCGTCAAGGAACTCATTGTAATAAGAGGATCTTGAGCTAAAACTTTATGCATCTTTTGGAATTAGGTCATACTTCCACATTTTAGAGACCCCGATTTCCGTGGTCGAGCACTAATATTTTTTTATTCTCGAAAAATGTACTTTAAAAAATGAATACTTTAATTCGTTTTTTGTAAATGTGCGCACCTGCTCAAAACAGTGTAGGAAAACATCGTGAAGATGTTTATGTTAGACGGGCATGCTCTAGAAACTAACTCTGCTTGCAAAACTTGCGGGCAAGTGCCAAATGTTAATGCCTCTGACTACCCCCTCATTGTATCTTCAACGATCTAATCAACACGGGGAATATAGTCGTGATCGTCTTTTTTAGTTATCATGTTCTAATAAGGAGGGGAAGTTAGGAGCTATTCTAGCTTTGGTTTTACTTAAAAAAGCAAAACTCAATCATTTATAGATTTATTTTCTCTTAAATTTTGAAAGAACCACATTTTTATTTGGAAAGAGCAATTTTAAGCGCGCCTGCCTAGTTTATTTAACCACAAATAAACTTACAGTCATATGTTTCGTTTAGAACTTCTGTGATTTTTTTTTCGAGACAAAATCTTTATTTGGCAACTGCACGAGAGCACCGCAAAAATAGGTGACCCAAGCCAAGTCACACACAAGTTTCTTCGACGTCAAACTATGCAATTCAGTAATACACATCGCTTGCGAGACCGGGCAAAGCAGGTCACCTACATCCCGGGCTACTCTATAAAGAAGACGAGATTATAGTTCAGAAGAAAAGGTTGGATCAGTTCGAGAGCGGCACAAACCGTAGAAAAATGATGTAACCAGCCTTCTGCTAGCTAGGCGATCGAGATGACTAGGATAAAGTTTGGAATATGCTAGCTAGCTCTTGCAAGCTGTGTAAGACGCACGAAGCGGGCAGTTTGGTGCACTGCCGGATAAAGGATGGCGCTCATTTGAGACAACAAACAGCATTGTGGTAGAAGAATGTAGAACCTTTTATGTTTACCAGTTAGTTAAAAATCGCTGGTGTGGTTGACCTAGTTATATTCTGTAACATTTTGATGTTGACAAGTGCAGGAAAGGGAACCATTTATCGACCGATGTTTTACAGTCACCATCAATTCTTTAGATTGTAATTCACTACTTTGACAAGTATGTGCTCGATAAAAAACCGTAAGTTCCATTTCCATTATATTTTTGGAGATATACCCGTATGAACCTCGCATGATATACCCGTATATCTACAGAACAACCGATATGTCATCAATATATATACAACTGTTCCGTTACTGATTGGAGGATCAATGCACAGCCTAAACCATAAGTCCTAGAAGCATGAAACTTGGAGGGTATATTACTCTTATGGTATAGGAGTGCAATAAGAAAGGAATTTGGAAAATTCTACCCCTAAGGGGGTGAAAAGGGATAAAAACCTTTGTATGAGAGATAATTATATTAGTAATGATAAAATACTCATATAATTATATCTCATTGTATTGTATTTTTCTAACTTTCACGAAAGATCGTGAAAGTTAGAAAAATACTTGCCTCCAACAGATAAAGTATGCCACACAATAACTTTATAATTCATTTATTTATTTCAAACGTTTGTAGTCTAAAGGTAATCGGTGTAGAGCCTTGACTAAATACAATTCTTATAGGATTAAATAAATACCAATCGCACACAGTCACCGTTCAGTTCTGACACCGCACACGCACACTAGGATTACCAGTATCGTGGGTAACAGGAACTACGAGTACTGTGGCACCACTTACTCGTAGTTCCTGTACTACTGATAAATACTTGCTCACGATGCAAACATTATTCCCGCGCGCGTCGCGAATTTGTGCACACGGCGTATTCAATACGCGTAGAGAACGCGCGTATACAATGTATAATATACACACGTTTGGTCAAAACAGATTTGTACCGAATAAAAATAATCGCATTTTAAAATTAAAATGTAATACAAATCTACTGATAAATCGTTTTTTTTTAATTGATTCTATCAGCGCGTTTGCATCAACACAAACTCGTACAAGCATCACGTTACATTGGACTAATTGATGAGTCCCTAAAATAAACGCTCAGTTGCATCAATAAAACGCGGAAACAAAGTGCGTCTGTATCGATGAAACTGCACGTTTATATCGGTACAAATGCGGGGCTGGATTCATGGAACGTGTGCAAAGGTACACAGATTGCGATTGTATCGCGTTTGCAGCGCGTTCTACCTGCGTCGAATTCGCGTATACGCGCGTGTAAAATAAGCCGTATGCATAGGCTCTAAACCGCACATATTGCGCTTCCGCCGGCCACTTGTGCGTGAAACCACTAACTTGACGTCAAGTTATTGCAAGTCATTATCACATAAACATCTGTTGAACTAGACTGAGCGAGGCGTCAAGACGTCTGGCACGGTCAGATAAACTAAGCCGCTGTACCAAAGTCGGCGCGGCGTTTGCGGGAACCATAGGTCAAAACTTCTTGCGTTTTTCATTCAAGACAAGTTAAAATTTTACAATATTCGATTGCAGTGTCCCTTAGTGACTGGTGGCGATATAACATATTTCAGAACCATCCTTGAAGATATACAAATCAATTGCAAGACACCGCATTATAATGCGATAAGCCATTCATGAGACAAATGGTAACAAGCCAACAAACAAAAAAAAATCTCTTTACGTCATTTAAGGGCAAAAAAGGGATGCAACGGTACTGCAAAGAACTGGCTGAAAATCAGCAAAATACTTAAATCATAACTCTCGCGATTTGAAGTCTAGAGGGTCAGGTTTCTTTCAATTTGTGCACCAAAAAGATTTTGTTGCGCGGAAATTCATCTTTCCGCTGCATCCTGTAGAATTTCGGAAAATCAGTTTCGAAGCGGATCCTTTATTTAAACCAATGAAGGATCTATGTTCCCTGGTTTTATGTTCCCCACTAAATTTTACATAACTTGCTTTATGATAGGTAGTTGCGTGATTTATGTAACAACTGCAAATCGGTTCAAATTTTGTCCAAATTGGTTTAGCCGTTACGGAGATTTATACCAAAAAAACATCCAAACATCCTTACTTTCTAATTTATAATAGTAGTAGAAAACCCACTTGTCATGAAAATATTTAACTTCAAGCATGCTTCAAACTAACATTAACCAATATTTATTAGACGATCTAATGGTTTGGAGCGGAGCTGAAATATAGGCCACGATTATCTTCTCGTAAATTTCAAAGCCATTTCAGAGACGATTCAAAATAGTTTTACTAAGTAGCATACTCAACGTAATAGAGCTTTCTTTAATAAAATTATGTGAATTTTAGAATTTATTAGAGAATAAGATGAAACGGAATTTCCAAAGCTATTTATTCATTGCCATATAATCTTTATTCATGGATAAATGAAATTACCGATTAATTTGATTGAAAAGAGGAACGACCCTCTTACTGATTTATAGCCTTATAATAGTCAAGCTTCTGCCCACGGCTTCGCCCGCGTGATACCCAGATAAAAGTAGCCAGTGCGTTATTCTGATGTATAATCTATATTACTGTAAAGTTTCATCAAAATCCGTTCAATAGTTTTGCGTGAAAGAGTAACAAACATCCATCTTCACAAACTTTCACGTTTATAATATTAGTATGAAGTATAGGATAGGATAAAGATAGATATCTAGGATGACTTATAAAGATTTTTAAAGATTTGTTTAGGTAAACAGTGTTTTGTTTTTGCCGGGAGACGCACATGGCAGAGGAGGCTGGCAGAAAAGAAAGGAGGTCTATACCCAGCAGTGGGTATGCCGGGTTGGTCATGTTTCCTCAATAATTTTGAAGCTAAAGTATAAAAGTAGAAATAACCCTTACACACACACTTTTTAACCTTGAGTCCTATAAGTATGAAAAAAGTTTAATGATAGGAACTACCAAGGAAAATTTGTTTGACTGACTTTCCAACTTCCCAACTAATGATAACTTTATGAGTTCGGACACGTCTTGAGCAGTTAACTTTTGTTTACAGTACATGGGACGGGAAAAAATCTTTACAAATTAGTGTTTTTCAATATTCTGAATAATACATATTTTCTTAAATTTTTTACATTAATAAATATTTATGATAACCTACACAGAGACACAAAACCAGCATTTATTGTTCAGTCGTAAATTTTATTACTTCCTGTGAAAATTACCATCAATGCGTATGCAGCAGGCATATTTAAATAATTAGATCAGCACGTGGACATGAATCTATTTTTGCGGTGACCGACCGACCGACCTCGCTAGTTCGGAATCCAGTGGCAATTTGCATGTCATTGAACCATCGAAGACATTGATAGAAAAGCACGCATAGCTTAGGCCCTGTATTCGAGAACAAATCTCAAAATTAATAGGTTAGATTCATTTAAAATCTCAAAATGAATCAAGAATAGATATTTTTTCAAGGATGATTTTTTTCACTTCTCTTTAATCGAAATGTGTCATATAACTTGAGAAGAGATTGAATTTGAGTTTCGTTCTGTAATACGATTCAAATTAAGGTAAACACATACATAATAACAATATCTAAAATTATAGTCATATTTTCGGTTTGAAGGGCGCTGGTGAAATTACAGACGTGAAAAACATAGACTTTGCACCCTTATGTCTTGTGATACATCTGGTATTTCAAGCGACTGACTAAACTGAAACTAGGTTTCAGTTTAGTCACTAAGCTGACTAAACAGTAGACTGACTAAACTGAAACTAGGTTTCAGTTTAGTCAGTCTAGTCAGTCGCTGGTGTCTACTTCAGACACCAGTCTTTCACAAAGTTGGTACTTGTCGCTTATCAATTTATCATTGTTGCCTTACAAGAATGTGTACTATTTGCCGTAAGAAAATATCCACCCGGCTCTTGTGCTAACTCTATTTGACGTCCAAATGACGAAAATAATGATAGGTTAGAGACGACTTATTAGAGGGCAGATTATATTGAGTACTATGTATAGCGATATAGGTACAACGTATATTAGTGACTGATCGAGTTTAAATATTAAATTAGTGCGAAGGAATAATTAGTGATGTAACTAGAGGTTGGATAGTTAATTAGATAACAATCAATTAATTATAAATAACGGGATATTTATTTAGCATAATTTGTGAGTTTGAATGTTTACAGATATTTCGGCACAGTTTTATGTACCATGACCACTGGAGGAACGAATTAACCCGTTTTTAGTAAAAAATATGTTCATAACTATGGTAGTTTAAAAAGCTGTTATTGGTATGGACACATTATTAATCATGCCAAAAAAAGTTTTTTTTTTAGTTTAGATGACTTTTTTCTCGTCCTTATGTCCTTTAAAAACATATCGGGTGTGTAAAAACCATTTTTAGAAATTAAATCAAAGATCTGTCTATAAAACCTCATAACACGTTTATGTCAATTAAAAATACTTTAAAAAGTAAGATTAGGCTAAGGAACGCCAATTTTGTTGATTTATAACGTATTATTTTTAAAGTCGTCTATACCTCTACATAATTAAAATGTTCTGTCTTACAAATTCATATTTTCTGTCTTACAATATATTACTTATTTCTTTGAAATGTGTTGAAATATCTTAGATTAATAAAATATCGGGTATGACCCACCACCCCGTACGTGTAGTAGTCACTTGTCCCCATGACGCTGGGTTAAACATTACAAAATACATAACTCGTCATCACATTCCAATGAGATAAGTTTAATAGGTTCTAGCATACAGTTGTCGTCTCTCTGGCGCTGGCGTAGCAGAAAACAATAGTAGACAATGAGTAATAATTTTCAAGAAGCTTCGAACCTGGGATGTAAAATTTAAATTCGAAATGAGGTTGCACCGCCCCGTTTAATCTGACTTCAGGTACGAAGCATATTAAAGGTCCCAGCCCCCTCCAGAGGCCACTGGCCGAATTGAACGTCTAGACAGCGAAGTTCCCCTACAAGATCATGATGTATCGAACGGACTGAAGAATGTTTCAATCGGTCGATGGTCGAGAGCTACACCTAAATGAATAGAAATAGCACGTTTTACTGTTAGCCGAATACAAAAATGGCATTATTGATTCTAGCCACCAATGCCCCGAGGCCCTAGGAGCATTGCTGAAATTGCTTTATTTTCCTTAATTGCAGAGGCACCCATACTTTTAATACTGGAGCACAACATGGCGACAGAAATAGATATGTTGGAAGTTCTTATCCGGATGGGCTCTTTTAAAATGAATCAAATTGTACATCATTGTCCAAAATCAAATTTAATAATGCAACCAAGATTTAAAAAATCAGTTTCAGAGTTCAATGACAGCAATTAGATACGATGTTCAGCAGTTTAAGTTCTATTAGATTCTTAATTAAAGCTTAATTTGGGTTGGTAATCCAATCAAACCTATTCTATTGTATCATATTTACAATAAATTTAGATGCGACAGCCTGGAAGAAATCTCTTATAAGGACTATTAACTTTATTAAAAATAGTTGAGTTATAATTATTTCAAGTAAAATTATTATCGCACATTGGTCATTCATTCATTGTTTACATTAAAACACTGAAAATCCATAGATATACCCACATATGTGCCATCGGTTATGGCTTTGAAATAGTCTGATTTAGCCGATTTCATTAAGCCCCAAATCGGAGAGCTAGTCTGAACTCGCCTCGATTTTATCAACATCAAAATAGATGTACGATCGATCACACATGATCTGAATACATAACTATTCAGGTTTCAGTTTGATTTATATCTATATATTCACACGTACGTTTATAAGAACCCATAATTCAACCAACGACACTTTTATAACAGTTTTATTGGATAGACAGTGCGAATGGGTTTTATATGAACGATTGTTTTCAACTGAAGTGGATTTACGTTTGTTTGATCAAGCACACAGCTGGTGCGGTGAATAGGTTATTTTTGATTAAAATCTGTA
This sequence comes from Perizoma flavofasciatum, assembly GCA_958496245.1. Taxonomy (NCBI): domain Eukaryota; kingdom Metazoa; phylum Arthropoda; class Insecta; order Lepidoptera; family Geometridae; genus Perizoma; species Perizoma flavofasciatum. Next base: position 9,672,364 of record OY292431.1, read on the forward strand.
TAGATGGAAACATAGCTCTGTCTGAATGGATATAAAATTGTTATTATTTCGCGTCACTGTATTTTTTTGTCTAAATTATGCCAGAACATAACGTAAGAGCAGTCTAGCAAGAACAGAAGACACTAAAGTCATTGCACTTAGAGTTTTTTTGTAGATAATTTATTCATCCGACCACTATTTTTCAGCTGACATTATCCTTCAAGGTTTATTGGAAGAAAACTTTTGTTTGGGTTAAAATCGCCTTTGTACATGTCCTATATGTAAGTTTTTTGACTATATTCTCTGTGTGTATAGTAAAGAATAAAGATAATTTATCAGGCAAATAGTTTTTTTTTTTAGAAGATGTTGAGATCTTTCTTATCTGATTGATAATGATATTCTCTCTGTGAGTAAAAAATCTAGACCGCCTAACTGGACTCGGCGCGTAAACACGAACACAAAGATTTTTTAAACAAAGGCGTTTTAGTTTCTGTATTTTCTGATTGTTTTATCATACGGAAAACACCGATTTTATGAACAGACATAAAAGGAACACAGCTGATAATTTTACAGCAGTTTAGAAAGCATCTCTTGTACCTAATCAATTAATAACAAATTAAATACAATTTTACGTGAAAAAAAAGGTTCTCAATAAGGGAAAAATACGTTTTAAATCATAGATCACTTACCAGCAACGTTGATGTAACCGATCTGATAATAGCACCGACAGATCAGAAACAGGAACAAAATCCAAGATATAACAATGGGCCCGTCTTGCACAAGTAACCGTTCCATTTTTCCAAAAAACAACAAGCCACAATGTTTTTACCAAATCTCATAGACACAATCGTAAAATAACGACAAATTATAAAGTTACAACACGAAATGTCGAAATTAGAAGCCAATTAATTAGATGCACAACAATGAGCTTTCCGCGAAACGTTGCTTTCTGAACGTGAAATAAACGAAAACAGCTTGGGGTAGACGCACGCGGTGTCATCGCTCGCCACAAAAACACCCGAACGATTGGCACACGCACCCGCGCAGATTCCAAATAACAAGAAAATTTGCCTGTTTAATTATTCAGTTGTTTTTGGGAACATCGGATATCGTGAGTAAAGGACGCGCTAAAGTAAACAACATACGATACATTCGGACAACGTCTATATCCGTTCCGTTCCGTATTGCAGATTCCCGGGATTTTTCGATCTTTTGATCAAAACATACCGTTGTAATCGAAGCGGAATTGTTTTTCGATAGCGGGTAAGCGCAAGCGCGCCCCAACGAACCGTAACACTAACTGACACAGGCGCACGCGTCGAAAACATGTGTCAAGATGTTGAGCGCACAATACGTGCAATGATAACTAAAATACGCACCTCCCATGAAGAGAAATGAACAAAAAGTGTGAATTAACACCCATCGACATAAAAATAACCGTCAGAGATGTATCAAGATCAAACGGCAGACGAGTCAACGAACTATGTATATTTTAAAAATATTAATTTATTCAATGGCGAACGCAAAACTAGTTTTCACGCAAAGTTCAACCCGCCAGATTTGATAAAGGTTTATTTAAAACTAGCTACTGTCCACGGCTTCGTCCGCGTGGTACCCGCGTAAAAAGAAACCGATAAGAAGTAGCTCTTACCGTTCAGACAAGTCCGTAAGAATTCGCTTTACCGTTTTTTTCGTCGAATTACGTTGCAAAATTGATCTCCACTAAATACCCTTTTATTCCAACGGGATAATATGTAGCCTAAGTTCACCCTGACGCATGACCTTCAAACTTCTTAACTTTACCTCTTTATAATATTAGTGTAGATACTCAACATTCACAAGCAAATTTCATAAAACAATATTATATACATAGAAAATCAAAGTGCGTAGCTATATTTTATTTAAAAAGTCACCAAATTACAGAAAAAATCTCACGAGCAAGATAAAATATCAATTTTACTTTTTTATAGGTTAGGTTTTTTGATAGGTAAGGTTTTTAAAATATTTTCGTTGCTACTGCTGTTGCGTGACTGAATTATAGAACTATACATAACTATAATTCGTATGTATGAATAATCTCATAGCATGAGTTATTTGTCAATTTATCAGATATAAATTCTAGTGCAATACTTTATGTAGAATTCTCAACTTTGAACTCGTTAAAAATGTAGGTACCTTGTTTTGTAAAAGTATCATTAAAAAAAACAGCTTTTTTTTCATGTCTTTCTTTCCTGGCTTGGTTTAGGAGGACCAGGCAGTAGATAAAACCCGACTTTCAAAATGAATTTTGACTTTGACTTTGAACTTTTACGCGTACCTATTCGTAAACCTTACATAACTTTCTTACTTTTGAATGTTATTAACAATAAAAAACAAACCCGCAATAACAACTTCCAAGTTAATTCTCAAGAAAATGAAACAATGTGAGCTGTAATTTCCAAGAAAAGCATCAGAAAATATATGTGCCGCTTTAAGTTCCAGTAATTGTTAGAAGAAACGTGATATTTTTATGAATTCTGAAACACAATTCTACGCAAAGTGCTTTATTACATTCCTAGCTTCTGCCCACGGCTTCGCCCGCGTGGTACCCGAATAAAAAGTAGCCTATGTGTTATTCTGATGTATAAGCTATATTACTGTAAAGTTTCATCAAAATCCGTTCAGTAGTTTTTGCGTGAAAGAGTAACAAACATCCATCCTCACAAACTTTCGCGTTTATAATACTAGCTTCTGCCCACGGCTTCGCCCACAGTACCCGAATAAAAGTAGTCTATGCGTTATTCTGATGTATAAGCTATATTACTGTAAAGATTCATAAAAATCCGTTCAGTAGTTTTTGCGTGAAAGAGTAACAAACATCCATCCTCACAAACTTTAGGATTACACTAAAATGCAAAATAAACGTTGTTTATATTTCAAGTACTATGACTAAAATTATGTACGTAAGGAAACATCGTGACAAAACTGGCATGCCGTAGAATCAAAATTCGATGTACCATCGGTTAGTTTCTCAACTCTAATAAGCGGCGATGGGCTTGTAACCTGACACGTGGAATGCTTACTACACATGCCCACATGCAAATGTGTTGCGTGGGCATGTGGCAAATACAGTATATAGCCCTGACTACTCCCTACTTGGTATCCTCGCGGAGTATATATTTTTGTTTTTATAATACTTATAATATACTCGTGGAAGGCCCAGGCGGAGATGGCGGGATGAGCTGGATAACTACATTAAGGACTGGGCCCAACTAGCAGGCAACAGAGAAGATTGAAAGGAGGGGAGGGAGACCTTTGCCCTGCAGAGGGACAATACAGGATAAAATAAACAAATTACAAAAAAATATTTATATAATGCTGGGCATTTTTCATGCAGCATTACCTAGCTCCAAACTAAGCAGAGCTTGTATTATGGGAACTAACTGACTGATATACAACTTATAAATTTTTGTAAATAAATACATATTATACATAGAAAACATCCAGACTCGAGACAAATAAATGCAGATAATACATACTGAGCACATTATAAAAGCGCATAATAACAAACAATGAATAAGAAGAAAAAATAGGTATTGACAACTAAACACAGTTGACAGATTGATGGATGAAGACAAAATGGCGAAAAAATTAGATGGAGCGTGATGTATCTGAAGGTGAAGAATAAATCAAGCTCTCTTTTAATCTCAGATAAATCCCACTACTATTATAAACGTGAAATTTTGTGAGGATGGATGTTTGTTACTCTTTCACGCAAAAACTACTGAACGGATGTTGATGAAACTTTACAGTAATTTAGCTAATACATTAGAATAACACATAGGCTACTTTTTATCCGTATACTACGCGGGCGAAGCCGTGGACAGAGGCAAGTTATATAATAATAATAATAATGCTGGACATTTTTCACACAGCATCATCTAGCCCCAAAGCAGAGCTTGTGTTATGGGAACTACATGACTGATATACTCCTTACTTATTTTATTTTTTTATAAATACATACATATTATACATAGAAAACACCCAGACCCGAGACAAATAAATGCAGATCATTCAAACATTTGTCCCGCAGCGGAAATCGAACCCGCAACCTTCTGCGTCTCAGGCGGACCTTCGCCCACTGCGCCACAGAGGTTGTCAAAATTATATACTTACATAAATGAAATGCAAATCATGCTGACTGCATGATTTTTTTTTTGAGTATCAACGAAATCACACGTTGATACCTTTGCTCTAGAACGAAATCTAGAATGCTTGAGTTAGATTCCATTTGAGATTTTTCTGAAAGGTCTAGATCAACGTCATATTTCATATCTAATAAATCTGATCGAAATATTATTGAAGTGCCACTTGCGCGACCCAGGGTTGTGCATTACTCTTTATTTTATAAACACAGATAAAACAACTGACATAAAGGACATGTTCAATTGTAGTACAAATAATGTTGGTATGTACAAATAGTGTTTGCAAATGAACTAGCAATTGATTCACAGTCGCACTTTACTCAGTTTTCTGCGTATAAAATGTATGTAATTACAAAAAAAAAAATAGTTTGGAGCTAGATAATGCTGTGTGAAAAATGCCCAGCATTATTATTCTTCTGCTGCACCGTTGCCGGTCGTCGTTAATACTTAGTAAGTACTAAGTATTGTTACCCTGGATACTAATAATGTTATAATAATGTATAATGGTTAATGTTACCGCGCAAATGGACCTAAGGTTTTGATAAAAAGGTATGTACTCGAAAGATGGGAATGATTCAGACATTGTATTTTGGACTCCGAGTCTATTGCACAAAAGGTCCTAACGATCTAGTTGACCTTCAGAACGAAACTTGGGTGGAATTTAGCAATATTTTATTTATATATATTTTGTACCCAATTGTAAATTCGTTTAAATAAAGAGTGTATAAAATAGATAATTACTAATCGAGTAAATCCAAAAATGATTATGATAATTATAATTTTTAATGTGAAAAAAAACTAAACTTAACAATGTGTTTTCACACATGGGGCTATTCATATTTGAAGACAAACGACATGAGACATCTTTCCGCGTGGGTTGGTTCGTTCGAAACATGTAAAACCTATTAGGCGAAACTTTGTACTTAGAATCTCTACGCAACTTGTCTGACATGAAGTTGAATTTAATGAGCGATATTATTTTTTTATCATCCTTATAAAATTTTCTAATTAATACAGAGCTGAGTGGATTCGGGGAAACATTTATCCCGCAGTGGGAATCGAATCCGCAACCTTCTGCGTCTCAGGCAGGCCTTCACCCACTGCGCCACAGAGGTTGTCGAATTTTGGTTGGAGAAATTTTGCGATATTTTTCACCAGACATCTCAGTCTTGACGTAAAATTCGTAAGATTTTAAAATTTGCTTTGTTAGTACATTAGACTTTCTGAATAAGAAGCCAAGTACTTGAACTTTGAACTTTAATCATGCGATAGATCTAGGATCTATCGAATGATTGAAGGTCAAAGTCTATTCTAGATAGATAGATCTTCATCCTAGAGTAAATGTTATCCGCATTATAATCAAAGCCTAGATGGAGGCCATACCCGAAGCGGGCAACACGCATGATATTGTGTAGTTGTCTTTGTTAAAAAAAAACACAGTTGCGAACTGGCCTCCGCGTTCATTACACCAGTACCTTGACCTTCAACCTCCAGTCGGGAGCCGGGGTAAAGTCCCTGAGGTCATCCCCGAGACTCCTAGAAATGGAGCAAGGCCCTGACCTTTACCTGACTGGTCCTTGTAAAACTTACTTACTTAACGTAGAAGGTACAATTCATTTGTATTAAATAAAAGAGACATTAAAAAAAGAGGCTTATGAATATTATGGATTTAACAATATGTTTTTTTAGATTTTTCTTCTGTCATATTTATTCTGATTATTTGAAGCTCAATAATATTGAACCGGTTAGTTTTTGCATGAGAATAACCAAGTTTTGAAATGGATTCGAGTTAGCGGAATGAATTAAATAGAGTTTCTTCTTGTACTTACAAATTCAGTTATTTATATGTACACATATGTATATATTTTAACTTACACATTTGTATGCAATTTAGATCATTGTTATTTTTATTTCCTACTAAAGTTTCGTTTATTTTGGTTGACCCTCGTATTCTGCAGCGCAATTGCGGAACAAAATTGTTGCTTTAACTTTGATAATGCAAACAAAGAAACGGTCACCATAAATAATACTCAGGCAACTGCGAACAAAAAAATATCATACATTCCAGCAAATAAGGCACACGTCATCGTTCTTATGAAGACATTGTTCCGAAGATTTTTGGGTGCCCTCATTTGGGACGTAATGTTGGTCAGGATCAAGGGCTGGTTAGGGAATTTTTTCATCAACAAGTTTCACCAAATCAGACATTGACACCAAATCAACAGGTTTCACCAAGTCAGACACCAAATCACTTATATTTAAGGACAACCAAAAAGTTTCACAAAATAACACGCGTGTATATTTGAATAGAGACTGATTTATTTATCAGAATAAGCGATATAAAAATATTATTTTTATTTTCGAGCAATCAAGTAAAAACCAAAATTCGTTGAAGTCTATCGACCGACTTGTCAGACGTAAAGGTTCATATGCTGTCATGTCACATGAGGGTAACTCACTTCGAGGTGACCCGACCAGGGTTCACATCAAAGGCAGTTGCTTTTTACGCTGCCAAGTTGTGTGGAACTAAACTCGTTGAGATTATTGCGTTGAGCGCTTGAAACGCCGTTTTGTGTTTGCTCAGAGGGTGAGATGAGAACCGAGTTAGGATTTGTTTAAAGAAAATGTTATTCGTTAGTACTGTCAAGAAATGTTAAACGAATTATGTTGAGATAAGATGAAGACCAGCAGCACAAATCTAATCCACTGCATAATAAGCGAACCAAGTTATATAAAAACGCCTTTACAACACAGTCTGTATTGTACAATCAGAGAATTTTATCTGATGTTCTCTTTTTCCAACTCTACTCAATAGGACAGAAGCTCATCTCCGAAGACCAACAATACAGACGATAAGACATAGAACATTCAGAATGTTATTGGCTAAGAAAGACAGAACAAAAAGGGATACCTCGAAATAAAGTTTATTCGCAACATCATTTTCCGTTTACCAGCAGCTCTGGGAGAGAGGGCATTAAAATATCCATAAAACTTCACTCATAAAAGGATGTAAAGTAGCACTGACACATTTACGGCGAAAATATTGCATAAGTTTTATTTCTTGGAGCTTTAGGGCTGAATAACGAATGGAACTCTATATGCGTATGTGTGTTCCCGATAGGAATTAAAATAACTCTAAGCTTTATAACCTACTAGCTACAGCCCACGGCTTCGTCCGCATATATGGTAGCCCACCAAAGAATGTCATTACGAACGATTTTCGAACATCTCCATTCAACGGCTTCCCGCAACTTTTAAGATGTCATCGATCCATTGAGTGGTCCAATTTCCTACATTGCGTCGTCGTCTTGTTCTGGAAATATATTTTTAACAATATTGTCACCATTCGAGAACCTTAAAACATCCAGTGGTTTTGTTATTAGCTACACAATTATATAGCCTGCCCATTGGCACTTTAGATAATTCTTCAAATACCTACTCTAAACAAAAAATTCAAGAGTTGTAGCTTACTAGGATAGTACAACCATACTGCTACGCAGAAAATATATTAAATTCATAAAATATGGACGGGTAATAGATCATGCAAGAATTTATAGTAAAGTTATTCATCATTGCTATCAAATAGTTTGCTATTAATCCGTCATAGTTCTAACTTGGAACTATTAGTAACATCAGAGTTGAGCGTGAAATGTATCGACTGGCGCAAATGACTATAATTAAATTAGTTAAATCCCATGTGTATTCAAATATTTCAGGTCGGGAGTAAAGAACAGAATTAGACCCATGTTTTTTATAAACTCTAATGTTGGTTGATGTTGAGTATCGTTCACCTTGCCTTCATAGAGGAAAACTCGACATTTCATATATTTCACTATACTCTTAAGTTACTGTTTTCCGTATCGTATGGCGGGCAAAATGTTTTGTAATTATTTAACCACATAAAGAACGCTCAAGAGGCGGTTCGTTTTCTAATATGAAATATGGCTACTGAGAAAAATTGCTTCCGAAATCTTTGCCCCAGGTTCTTAAGCTAGCAAACAAGTTGAGCACCGTTGAGCGCGAGCTACATAATTCATTATACTATGCAAACAGCCTTGTCCTCTGTAGCTAGAAGCCACAATATTTCAGGTCCCACAAGTCTACATGTAACTGTTCAATTATTCACGCCCGCCAACGTCAACTTAGAGCAACGTTCTGCTTCTGCACGTACCTACGGTTCTTGAAGTTCCACCTGTAGCCTAGAAATTGAGGCTATTTAAATAATATATGCATCACCTTCTACTGGAATTGGTGTGGGGAATAAGCATATGTTAGTGGATATCAGTCCGTGGTGATGTGTATATTAAAAAGTCTCGTGTCTTTATTTTTAATGGTATGTTTTTTTGTCTCTCTGTAATTACAATGGCTCTATTTCACTTTATAGAGTTAGGCCGTTTACAGACTTCGAACAACCTTTACATCGGAACGAACTCGTTTGTGCGTCGGCATCGCGTTACTTCATTATTATATTGAAAATTTAAATGTGTAGTATAATGTATGAAACGCCTTGAAGCAGTTACATTGTTGTACTAACGATACGCACGTTTCTGTTTTATACATTTTCCTAAATTTTAAATTTGACGTACACAAACGACGTACGCACCTACAAATATGACTAAGTCTGCCACCGGCCTTAGGAGAGAGTACTATTCCAAAGCATAGGTAGTTAAAAATCAGAAGTGAGATAATCATAGTGAGGAAGCGATACAGAAACGAAACAACGTTTAATAAATTGCGTATACAATGTTGATTTCACTTTTTCCAGAAACGTCCATGTCTGAAGCGATAATTGACGGACTTGATTTACACGCACGGATCGATTTTCTTTTCGATTAATTGGTGTATCATTTTATTTCACAACATAACGAAAAATATACTGGCGTAAGTAAAATTTATGGTTACTTTTTGAACGAATTTCTACCAATTATTCTGTGGCGCAGTGGGCGAAGGCCCGCCTGAGACGCAGAAGGTTGCGGGATCGACTCCCGCCGCGGGACAAGTGTTTGTATGATCTGCAGATATTTGTCTCGTGTTTTAAGTAAAAGTGTTTTCTATGTATATTATGTATGGATTTACAAAAAAATAATTAAGTAGTATATCAGTCATGTAGTAAGCCCATAACACAAGCTCTGCTTACTTTGCTGTGTGAAAAATGACCTGTATTATTCATTATATTTATTTTTAATTATTATAAATGGAAACTGATATTACCTAACTGTGCCTTCATAACAAATTCATAACAAATTAAAGTGGGAAGATTTTTAATTCTAATTTAAAAGAAGGTAGTCTGTCTGAATAAAACCGTAAGAAGATATACTTAAGTAATAGATCTCACAATAGGGCTTAATTATGTCGAAGTGCCGAGTCAAGGCCAAAGTGGCGATTGCCAATCATTCCGATAATAGACATTATCGGTCATTGTCGGACATGATGAGGTAAAAATAAAAAGAATACAATAAAACCAGGAATTACGACGTCAAGCCAGGAAGTTCAACGAAACATTTTTTTAACAACCTTAGTAGCAAACAACCGTACGGCACACCTGTTGATAAGCGATTACCGTAACCTATGGACGCTTGTAACACCAGAGGTATCACTCGCGCATTGCTTCACTTAGGTTTGTCATTGATGAAAGACGACGGTTATTCGCTGGGGAGTGCTAATCTAGCATTCTCTATGTTAGATTGGCACATCAGAAAGTAGCAACGCACATTTCAAACGTCATCATTATCATCATCCACAGCCCGACTTCACCCACTGCTGGGTATAGGCCTCACTCAGTTTGTGCCATCCACCACGATCCTGTGCCAATCTAAACCATCCACGGCCCGCGACGCCCATCTCGCTGCCGTAACTTCATTGCCGTGATTTCAAACGTAACTTAATTGAATTATATTTCAAAACATCTTAAAATTTAAAGCAAAAAGGTAAAAAAAAAACAGTTTCTAATATCTTTACCAAAAGTTTAGTCCTGTTAACAATCAAGCGCCCCGCCCGCCGTTATCGTTTAGGAGTTGAAACCAATTTTCTATCTAAACCAGCTTTTCTTTATTTATTTTTTACGGAGAAAGGTAAATGCGTATTATGTTATAAAATGGTCAGTTTATAGATAAAATGTCAATAAATATTTTTTTTTACACTAACTCTACTTAAAGGTGGTCCCATCGGAAGATGACCAATCAACCCCACCGAGTCCTCAGGGAGATTGCGAAGGTTTATTACTGCGAAGTTTTGAATTAAACTAAAACGTTCTGGAATATTTTTTCCAGACACGTTTTACTGCTTGACTTCTTGTAGTGTAACGTAACTTATCTCGTAGAGAGAAACAGTTCTCACTGGAAATTAAATGCGAATGTAGTCTCTAGCTAGTCTTTAAATAAACGGTGGGAAAAACCAACTGCCATTTAAGTTTTTTTATCTCTGAAGATTTCGTTTATTTTCAACTATTTGCTTATGTGGATTGGAAAATTAATTAAGTTTACAACAGACGTTATTAACGTCATATATATATTATATATATATGTATTATGTATTATTATATATGTATATCATATGTATATATGTATTATTCTTCTACTTAGTCGGGCACTCAAAGTCAAAGTTAATATGTTTTTATTCATTGTAATCACAAGGATCATATAGAAACGTCAACTTAAAACTTCACTCTTGGTAAAGTGGACGTAATTACGCAGTTCTTGCTTGAGTAACGGCTTTTGCTATGCATCTCCATTCAACTCTATTAGGCGCATTGCGAGAGCATACGGTCATGGTGAATTGTGTGACGGACTTGATAGTCTGACCATCGCGTAAGAGGGCGGCCACGTAATCTTTTGCCCTCCATCCTACCTTGCCTTATTAAGATAACATGCAACATTATTATTTTCGTCTCGAAAATGTATAAAATTTACCGGTTGGCTGCACGTTTTCGCACGAAAAATACCAATTTACTAGTACAAAATGGCCATAACAGCGTGCCACAAATAATAGTGTGATGCTTTTAACCGTTTTTCGTATAGCAATATTCATAAACACACCAGCAACATTGTCTTGGCTTGGCTGCTGAGAGAGCAAGCGCCGCCGTTCTATTCATTCTGTCAAACTATGTGGAAAGTTATCTATCGGCACGGTACGACGGCACCCTGCTCAAACGAAACGATAGCAGAGCTCGACAATACGCTGAAATTTGACTATCTATGGTATAAGCAGAGCAAAGACACTTACCGGCGACATCGTAAACAGTTGCGGCGACAGGAATAACAGGCGTTCGCTTCGGAGTGCTGGTCGTAGTGAGGCGAGGCGACGGCAGAGAACGGCGACATGGCGGCGTGCACTCTGGGACAGTGCGCTAAAATAGAGAAAAATAAACATTCAGTTAGATGTAATGCACAAAATGTAACAAACATTGAGATAGATGTAATGACGACCTCTGTGGTGCAGTGGGTGAAGGCTCGCCTGAGACGCAGATGGTTGCGGGTTCGATTCCCGCCGCGGGACAAATGTTTGTATCTGCAAATATTTGTCTCGGGTCTGTATTGACAAAAAGTATATAAGTAGTACTTATATCAGTCATGTAGTTCCCATAATACAAGCTCTGCTTAGTTTGGGGCTAGATGATGCTGTGTGAAAATGTGCAGCATTATTTATTTTATTATAATTTTTTATTTTAATAAAGAACTGAAAAATGTGAAAGCATTTGTTTTTAAATGAAGCAGAGCTACATTGTAAGTTCTTCAAGGAAAGTAATATCGCCGTTATATATCTATCACTCGTATTGCTGCTTGGCAGACGCTCGCATTAGCAACACCCCTGGTGTTTCAGATGTGCAGATTTCAATAGACGCTTACCAACGGACCGCGTGTATCCAAAGTCTGAATAGTACACAAACAGAGCGAAAAGTAGTTTTAAATTACTTTGGTCTTACTCAATGACCGATAAACCTCTTACCCTCTGAATTACCCTCTTGAACTTAAAGGAAACATTTTGGACCTACCTCTATTAACGGCATTCATTAGGAACAGTCTCAATGTTTGTTATAGCAAAATTTGTCGGTAGCCAAGATTCCGTGCCGGTGAGTGCATTAATTAATTAGATTCATAAGTTAGATAGATACATTTATTGATACAAAAAGCTTCATACATAGTGTTTCTACCTCGTGTGTTCATAAGTTTTGAGACGAACTTATTTAATTAATTTAAAAAGAAAGTAATTCATGCAACCTTTTTTAAACTTTTAAAATTTTAAATTTCGAATGTTTTGAATCAGAAAAAATATACATTTGAATATTTGTTTCATTCTCCGTGAAAATGGCGCCAACAAAAGATTTGCGTGCGACTGTAATTTCACTGTTTCAAGCAGGAAAAAAACCAATGCAAGTTTTTAGTGAAATCCAAAGTTTGGGATGTAGTCGGAACTTTGTGTATTATACCATAAAGAGGTACAAGGAGACCGGCTCTTTAGAAGACCGTGGAAGATGTGGCCGCCCGCGGTCTGTAAGGACGCCCGCCAACATCAAAGTAATCAGAGAGCGAATTCGTTGCAACCCTTGCCGGACTCAAAAGAAATTAGCTCTGCAGACCAACATTTCGCGAATATCGGTGAACAGGATACTTAAATATGATCTTAAACTAAAGGCCTACAGTCGAAGGAAAGTGCATTATTTAAACGAGCGTCTTCGTAAATTGCGACTGAAACGATGTTGGAACCTATTGAAGAGACACGATCCAAAAAATATCCTGTTTACCGATGAAAAGATCTTCACGGTGGAAGAAAAGTTTAACCGGCAGAACAATAAGGTTTACGCCAGAAGTTCAAAGGACGTCCAGCCATCTGTACGCAATGTCCAGCGCACTCATCATCCAGCAAGTGTGATGGTTTGGTGGGGTGTTTCCTACGAGGGGGTCACTTCGCTTCATTTTTGCCAGCAAGGCGTCAAGGTGAAGGCACAAAATTAGCAAACCGACATATTGGAAGCGGTGGTTAAACCATTAAATGATACGCTATTCGCTGGAAAATACTGGGTTTTCCAACAGGACTCTGCTCCCTCCCATAAAGCTAAGACTACCCAACGTTGGCTGGAGGCCAATTTGCCAGGCTTCATTCGGAGCGAAGATTGGCCCTCGTCAAGCCCTGACTTGAATCCTTTGGATTATTCTTTATGGACGGAATTGGAGCTGAGGGCATGCAGAAAGTCTCACCCAAACCTGGATTCTCTCAAGCGAGCCCTTATTAAAGAATCGAAACGGATTCCCATTGAAAAGATTCGTGCCGCCATAGATGAATGGCGCACGCGTTTGAAGGCCTGCATTTAATGCAAAGGCGGCCATTTTGAATGATTTATTTTTAAATACAGATCTAGATGTCAGTAGTTTTAATTTTAATATCCAATAAATGAATACTCAACTTAGCTCCAAAAATATTTTAGTTTTACTGTGTCTCAAGACTTATGAACACACGAGGTATACTGCTGTAACCATGTAAACCAAGGTAGGGTTTTTTGGTTACTCACATTCGCTAGGTTCGCACTTTTTATTACATTAGGTATGCCTACCTAAGAAGGTTGGTTAGGTATATATAAACGACATCTCTTATTCACAAACATGTAATAGCAGTGGATAGGCATCTGATTAACTTTAATCATTTCTTTTGTTGTAACCATTTTTATTAATTAGCCAGAATAAATAGTACCTTACTGATTGGTAATTACCACCTAAATTGGTAATTATTACCTAATTAGGTATCTAGAGATTCACTACAGTCTAGATATTGTTCTATAAAAAAAAAATTGAGTGTCAACTGTTTGTGATGCGATTTGAGCCGTAAAAGATTCATAGAAATTTCTATTAACGGGTCCGCAATGTGTTTCGGTTCAGCCCCCTTAGACAACAACACTTTCTGTTAGCGTTAACACCTGCGAAAAGATTGAATTGTATGAAAATGATGAGATGTCACGTGACTGCTGCCAAGTTTTTCCTTGACGCATTCGCGCAAATGAAAGGAAAACTAAGAGTAAGGTATTTGTCGGTGGCCCATCACAGACGTTGAGTATATACGCGTCCATATGCTCATGTATATAAAAGTCGAGAACATGAAAAAGGATCTTCAAATTCTCTCTCTATATCTAAGTCTTGAAGATTGAGAATCTCACTCTCTCTATGAGATTCAAAATGATGGGGATAGTTGAGAACTCCATTGCCATTTTGATATCGTAATAAAGGAACTAGACGAGATTAACAAAGGACCAAATTTAAAAAAAAGTAATTTAAAAACGACGACTGAAATTCTAATCCTACTTAAGTAAAGGGCTATTAAACAATTCCCAGTACTAATTGCTTCTTAAGATCTTGGAATTTGTCTCGGCTTACCCTTATCATAGCTTTTTATGCATCCCCGTCTTGACTAAGCTAAGCCTTTAATCTGACAGTGCCACTGAGATAAAAAAGAAACTTGCAAGTAGGTACTTAATTATAATGTAACCGAATAAGAAGACGTTTTGCATAGGGAATAATTCTCTTTGAAATTTCCTTACAAAAAAAAAGTCTTTGATAAACGAAATTATAAGCAGACGCATTTTTTCTAGAACAACTTTTTTCTAACGTCCAACGGTGCACAGAATCGAGGCCATTAGGGCCTCGATTCTGTAGTACACTAACTAAACCTAATTTAAACTGTCGTTCTTTTTTACTGATAGTGTACGCAAGAAAGAGATGGCTAGAATTTTACTCCTGTCAAATCAGTTTACGTGCCGCTTTTCTTCGTGTTTATAGTCAGCGTTTTTTGAAATTACGACTAAATTTGTATGGAAAACTTAAATCTGACTAATTTGACAGCACTAAAATTGAAGCTATCTCTTTCTTGCTGGCACTATCAGTAAGAGACAGCGAAAGTTAAAATTCAGTTTAGTTAGTGTACTACAGAATCGAGGCCAATATCAGACTTAGAATATTATTACGACTATACCACGTACTTTACTATTCTCATGCTGACGTTTCGTTGACCGTTTAGAGGTCCTTCCTCATCCATATTCTAAAATGATACCAAACCACGATGATTTCAATTCTATAATATCAGACTGATGATGATAAAGGCTTTCGCTGACTACAAAACTTACCACTCGAACATTATATTCCTTGAAGTAGATACGCATATTGAACGATACTCGTGTATTTTATGACGTCACATAAGATGAAGAGTATCATTCACTTTCAGTTTAGTTCACTTCACAGGTAACTTTGAATCGGAATTAGAGTTGGCTCTGAGGATCGGAGTGTGTCGTTTTTGGGAGGGAAGCACGCTCTGAACCCTTTCGCAAGGTTCACAATGCCGTTTTTAGGGCCACCATACGTCAAGATCACGACAGGGTGACTAAGATTAAAACAATGTTAAATAACTTTTTTTTAAACCAACTTCAATATCTGAAATTTAATAAAAAGTCTAATATGAAGTTCATCCTTTATTTTTTCATTCCTCTCAGGGGTAGTATTTTTCATAAAATTTATATGGGAATGGGAGCACCCTTGAAAATTGCCGAAGATATCGCGGCACATATAAACACATAAAAAAGAAGAATTGTAAACCTCCTTTGAAAAAAACTTTCCTTATTCAGTTTTCTAGTATCACTTTCCAGTTGAGGATTTCCTACGTAAGCAACATCAGAGATTTATGACTGAACCTCGGAATATGTTGTAAAGCTGGTAAGGAGACGAAAATCACGTGTCATCGTATATCATACGAACTACGTAAGACACCATATGGATGAAATAATAGGTCATTTGTACAGAACTATTACTTTTAAAGAGTCATGGACACAACAATGCAGTGTAGGTTATTAAAAATATATATATAGATTACTACGCGAGCGATATTGAAGCGAAAAGCATCGTTTCAAAAGTCAAAAAACATTTTATAACACTGGTTTTTTCAAATAACAGGAAAACGGCTAGAACCATTTTTCAGGATAAGCATATCTTAGAACGAGTATCAAGACGAACACACACACATACTCGAAATAGATGCTCAAATCCATTGTTATTATAATTTCTAGTCAAAATAATATTTTAGAACTTAGAATTAGTGATATGATGAAATAAGGGCGTGGAAACTAGATTTCAAAGTTTCCATGCGTTGAATTTACAACAGAGGCAATCTTAGCTCATTTTATATCGACTGCGAGTGATAGAGACTTAGTGATGTGCTTATGTAAGAGACTTATTACTCACTTGGCACGCGATAGGATTCTCAAGTCGAATAACTCGGAGCCAATTCGCTATTTTCCAGAAGCGTTTGACCCGAATCTTCGTTGAAATAACATTCAAGACAAGCCGTCCCACAGAGAGCCAGATTCGGCAAGTCGACCCTTCAAGCTTTCAAGCCTATGGAAATTGGTTGACCATACCAGACCTTTTAAAGTGTAGAAAGGTAGGTAATTACGACTTGAGGAGTAAATCTACAATTAAAGGGGATAAGTGATATGGAATCAACTTTTATGTCCAGTAGTTTAGGAGAGCGTCACAACAAAGAAACCTCAAAGGTATAATTTGGGAACACAATAAAATTGACACTTTGGATAAACAGAAATAGCTGGGCTGTTTAGATTTTTACGTTTACGTTTCCAAGCACAATGTCAGAATGTTCTATAATCTATAGAGATAACAGAATTTGAGACGCACATCTTTAGCTATGCCCCATTTTATTAAAATAATATAGGACTACCCTCAGGGTATTTTTCACAGACCATAGTATAGGCTTGTCAAAGTCAAAATTCATTTATTCAATAAAATCACAAGGATCACTTTGAAACGTCGGTTTTTATTTACTGCCTGTTCCTCCGCGACCAAGCCAAAAAGAAAGAAAAATAGACAAGAAAACAATGCTGATTATTCTTTTTAATTATCCTTTTACAAAACAATAGGTTTGAGTTGGAACATTTTCAATCCCAAGAGTTTTTGTCATCTAAATAATCTGTCACGCGGAATGCGTTCCACGCACTAACACACTTAAACACATTCACACTCCTACACACACCCTTAACACACACATATGTATATATGTCACAATCACTACACATTGATACTTAAATCCATTGTTATTAAAGTTTCTAGAGTCAGATTATTATATTTTAGGACTTAGTCTCAAATAAATTATGCTGTCTCGAAAGAGCGAGATCCCTTCACAGGTATATTACTTAAAAGGAGATCAAACTCACGTATGGGTACGTAGATTAAGTCACTGAAATGAAACATTTGTATAGTAATACCTATTTCTACCAAAAAATTACAAAACTAATGATTGAGGTTGCAAGCATCAAACATATTTTTACAATAATTTTGAGGCTATATTTTAAGTACAGTAGCCGCGCAGCCTTCAACAAGCAGATAGAATGTCCGATAGGTAACTCAAGAACCTACACAATCTAAATTCGTTGCACTATAAATCAATCTATCTAAGTCCAAGAAAATCAACAAATAATGGAAGCAATAAATAAACTAGAACTTGAGAATGCAGCTTTATGTGGAAACTCTTTGCATATTTTGCCAGCATTCAATTCAGGACAAGCACGCGATTTTCGATAAAGAAGTATATTTTCCGTTATTGTGGATGCAGTTTAGAAAACAAACAAACAAAACAAGACTGTCATCTAAAATTAAATTCTCAGAAAATGAAATGAAATTCTCAGATCCATACTCAGAACGTAGATCTATTAATTTTATTTATTTATTTATTAAAGAAAGAAGAGCTGCAAGTCTGGTAGGTACTTGAATTTTCAGGAATGTGAAACTTTTATGGGTTTGTAGTTCCCGAACCCATTCATCTTTTGTGAACCTCTCTTATTTTTGTTTAGAATAAAGATATATTACTCTAAAGATTTCGTCAAATGGCAATATTTTTGTATGTTGGAACCTTAGAATCAACAATCAAAAATACTATGTTGAATAGATTTTTTTACAGCTGTCCTTTTTGAACATAGCTGTTCAAGGTCAGAGACACGTCCAAACATTATATTTGGCACATGTCTTTATTTTAGAAAGCATTCCGCGTGACAGGTTAGAAGCCCATCGCCGCTTATATTGGAAAACTAACAGATGGCAAATACCTTTGAATTTTCTTTGATGACTATGAAAGTCATAGTCATCATTTATGATCATATTCATGAGCATATGATCACTAGATCAGAAAGGTTTTGCAAACCATATAATGAGAAGGAATATTTGTAGCGTTTGCGAAATTTATTATTTCGTAACGGCTGAAACGATTTGGATGGGAATATTTCGTGACTTATATCTGGGCACCTCGCAAGGAAGTCGAAGGCAGTAGATAGTTGGTCATATTCTTGACAGTCTTCAATCATAAGAGAATTCTGAAGTCTTGACCTAAGAAGATGACATTCTAAGATAGATATTGTTTAACCCAATTTATACCATTAATTCCCTTCATAAGTTCTCTCTTTGGGCGTTTTGATTTTTAAGAAGCGAACGATACTTGATATAGTGTGACTGCGGCCTTAAAACAGAGTGGGCCGTAAGCCTATTTGCCAAGACAAAACCTTATTTCAACCAATTCTAGAGATCAATTTGAGCAACCTTCGACAAATTTAGTTTCAGTATAAATATCGGGCTTAATTGAAATTAGGTACAAATAAAACAAAATGTAAATGGAATGGATAAATCTTGTTCAATGCTTGGAACCTGCTCGATCTCGTTTGCTAGCTGATTGATGTGAATTGAAACTCACACTCGCTTTATGCGGCTAAATCGTTTTAAATAAATCAGAATACAGGGATGCCGAAAAGATTTTTTTCTGTCTGTACTCCCTGATATTCAAAACGAATTTTATCGTTCTGTTCATTCCTTTTTGACCTAAGAGCGTGTTCCTCTCGGACCAACCGGTATCCACAACTAGTTGTGTCTTCCCAAATAATAGCAGTTCTGTTAGATACAACTTGGTACAACTGAAAACCTCTACCTGGGCAGATCCGACTCGGATAGGTTGTTAGGTTTTTTTATCAACCATAAAGGGTTATGTCATATGGAACATCACTATGTAAGGAACAGTTATAGCACAACCAGTTATGACAAGTTGTGTCTAACGGAACTAATATTTGGGATAGTACAACCAGTTTTGTGCATACCGGTTGGTCCGGGAGGAACACCTGCTTCTAAGCATGAATATACGTAGCACGAAGAACTAGTTGGAACATGTAGGCTGAACGCGACACTAAAATTACACTCTTTGATTGTTTAGTGTCTAATCGAGACAATAGGTACCTACCTATTGTCTTGATTCGACATCTATATTTGGAAATGAATTCCGAGAAAAGTCGGACAACATGTTATTGAGTTGTACTCACTATTCTGTGGTTTTACCAAGAGAGGTCGCTTTGCGGTTTCGACTGTGTCCTATTTAGGGAGGAAACTGTTTTCGTACCGCGTTATTTCGTGTTGCTTGTTTTCTTTTTTCACAGCATCAAGGTACTAGAAACTTCTATTCTAACAGTAATTTTAATCTGAGTATCGTCAAACCTTAGCAAGTAGGTATCAGCAAAATTTAGGAATAATAGTTATGTAATAAATCCTACCCTTCGGATATTATCAATGGGAAAGTGTGGTGTTTGTTGCTTAGAATATTCGTAACTAAGGCTGTAGGCTGAAACCATTTAGATGAAGTTTGGAATAGGTTCGTGACCTAGAATAACACGGACAATATTTTATGAGAACTATATATTGAGCAGAAGCTAGTACTTTAATAGTATTCAGACGACCTCGGTGGCTCGACGGATTATTAACCCGGCCGAGACTACTAATCCGTCACGCCACCGAGTTCGATTCTCGCCGCGGTACAAAAGCAGACATTTGTTGCGGGTCTGGGTGGTATTGGTACTCCGAGTTCCTGATAAGGATACCGAGTTTGGGAGTCAGTACTATGTATGTGAATTATGTAAGAACATGAGTTTGTCTAACTTCTGGCGTCAGTAACAGATGCCTAACTAAAAACGGAAGCTCTTTCCACTCTAGGTAGGTAAATAATTTAGCTATACAGACGAAACGACGATCGAAAGAGACAATCGCATTTATGATATGTTTATCATAAATGCGGCTGTCTCTTTCGAACGTCTGTATAGCTAAATGATAAGGACACATTAACCTACAATAAACCAGGTCTCGACCTATAATAGAACACGTCAATCGATCTAGTATGCATTCATACTTGCTTGGGCAATTCATCATAGAATAATAGGGTCTATAAGGAAAAATCACCATACAAGGCTTAGTTCACGAGGTTACGAATACTTCCGACATTATGCACCCGTATTCAGATAAATTCAATGTCAAACTACTAAATGTTCAGCCGGAAACCACGGTTCAAGTGTTCAGATTATTAACATTCTATTCAACAATGGAGTGAAAAACCAAAAGTTTTTGGCTGTGGACCTTGGCTGCTTTGTGAAGGATCTCCAGCCTCACGATTATTATGTGAATCTTAGCTGCCAGCTAAGGATTCTTCTGTGATTAAATCCTGACTCTGCAGAAGAAGAACATGCAATATGGGAGATAATTGAACCATAAAATATCTAGAAAAGTCAAGGCCAACAATCCAATAACTTTCATGCGCTTGCATTACGAAATCAAACATAATTTTGAATAGACAAGACATGAACAACACATCACTAGGACATACTCTGTAACATAAGCTTAGTCTTTTGCGTTTTCTATCGACAGTCACATAGACTTTAAAAAGTTTTAATCAAAAAGACAGGGAATAGTTTTCAGGACTTGAAGTTCAAATGATCTTCCAAAAATACTCCTTCAGCTATCTCCGCCTGGATCAATTTCCAATCCAACTTTTGCACAGAACAAAGATTTCCTCCCGTTTTTGTCACGTCACACATCCCGAGAGCAAAACAATAGAACATTTCAAATGAAATCACCGATCGTAGACCCGTGCCGTGTGCCAGCGAGCCGCGCACTAACTCTACCGAGAATCGACTATGTCGTGCGCCCGCGCGTTTCTTTCACTTTTGTTGATTTCGGCACGATATCAACCCCATGCCACTCTTAATCCGCTTTCAACGTAAAGTTTGTGTTATCGCGCTAAATTTAGATTCAATATGGCTTGGCTAAAGTAACCGATATAGTTCTTCGAATTAGCAAGTTAGTAGCAATAAGTAGGCAAATACACTCTCAGACTCAGACAACCGTTAAGGCAGAAAAGTTCATCAATCATACGACACAATGTAGGAACGTCCCGATAATCTCTCTTAAAAGTTGCAGGAATTCGACGGATGGAAGTGGCCCAAGATCGTTGATAATGGCACTCTTTAGGTGTGGTTTATGTTAGTAATTTAAAAAAAGACACATTTTAAATTAATTTTATTTTCATGTCCAGCAGGTTCACTCATCTGGACGATTAGCAAAAAATTGGTCGTTAGAGCTTCTGTGTCATATTATTTTGACTAGAATTCGTATTTTAGGCTTTTTCAGTACGATCGCGTGTAAAATCGTGTCAAGCATCAGATTCATAATGTTTTGGAGTGAAACACCTGTACGTTTCTAAGTTGCCAAACTATTCTGTGACAGTATCTCTTAAGGCACGTTACCATTCATGGTTATTTGATTAATCGCGTATTTACGTTTCTTGTTATTTAATCCGCTGGATGGTAAAGACAGCAATAAAATTGTGCTGATAATTAAAAAATAATGCACTTCATTTTGTGTTTTCTGGCGTCTGTGACGTCACTGCTTAGGGTCAGCAGAATACCAGCGCCAAGTAGGTAGTTGTAAAAGGTATCAGCTTAGCCTGTGCTAGGAAACCGACATTGAACTATCTAGAATTCTAGATGGATAAGCAAGATGCGTGGGGCATTTCTGTTTCAATTCTACTTAGCGGCAATAGGCTTGCAACCTGACACGTCAGATCCTGACTACTTGCAAAACGCTGGCATGTGCCAAATGTTTGGACGTGCCACTGACTACCCCCTACACAGTATCTGAGGATGTCCATCATGATGAATACAGTCGTGCGCATGTTTTTTAAATGTTTCTTAACTGTACTTTATTTCTTCATCATCTTATTTCTCCTTATTTGTATATCCATAAT
Organism: Perizoma flavofasciatum; assembly: GCA_958496245.1. Lineage (NCBI taxonomy): Eukaryota > Metazoa > Arthropoda > Insecta > Lepidoptera > Geometridae > Perizoma > Perizoma flavofasciatum. The sequence goes on from OY292431.1 coordinate 9,694,617, forward strand.
GTATGAGTATTGAATAAATGTTTTTAATTTAAAATAAACAAACTTTCAAGACTGTTTACTAGCATATTCAAGAACTTTCAAGACATTATTCAGTGCTTAGATATTTCATGAATACATTGAAATTGAATAATAATAAACATGTTATATGATTATTGAACCAGGATTACCATAATTTGCATGGATAATCGTCTGGTTAATGTATTATTATTATGTACCAATCTATACAAGCATTTTAGAAATCACTGTATCTATCTAATACTGCAATCAAAGTTAGGTGTCTCAAAGTATTTAGATATAAGATACTTATAAGCGACGTAAGTAGACACGTAATATATTCCACGGCGACAAAAAATGATTATTTTTAATTAATGTTCTGTTAAAATAACATAAAATTTATGGAGTCATCCGCCATACCTTCTTCCAAAACAGTCAAACAATTTAAATGCCTCAATTTTCCCAAATCATACACTAGCCAATCCACTTTTTCTTGATTACAAATTATTGAGCAATGCCGTATCGAAGCCTAAGATGTATTTTCGCCAAATATCCTTCGTAAACAGGCTACCTTCGCCTCGACGACCAAATAAGTCGTCTTCATGGGGTGGCGAGGTTGTCTGCATATCTCCAGTGCCAAAACGTATTCTCTTGTATCGCGCCGACAATACAAACGATTACTAGTAGGTAGTCGCTACCAAAATAGGTGTTGTTTAACTTGGCCAGCGATATCAGACCCTCAGCGTGTTTTGGGCCGCCGAAATTTACACCTACTGTTGCATTCATTGACTACGTCTGTGTTATTTGCTGAGCTTTTTGTAAAGTGGTTGAATTGAGTAAATATAATGCATCAGCAACATTTCTTGCTTTTTGTCAGATGCTCTTTCTCAGACATCGAAGGTCCGAGGATCAAGGTGGTCGAGATTATGAACAATGGCAATAATACACAGAAGAAATAATAGTACCAGCGTATATAATTTTCATTTCGACTACAGGGAACAGACGATAATATTTGATACGTGGAGGTAACTTTTTTAACATTAAATCGCCACCAGCCGTAAAGTCCCCAATTTTACAAAAAAAAACGAAATTATCAATACTTAATCAAAGCAATATTAAAGTGTTTAAAAAAATGCGCTGTACTAAGTTCGCGTAATTTTTATAAAAAGATTACTATGGCAAAGCCAATAGAAAACAAGTTTTATATAGTGCAGTTATAATATCCTATAAATAATAATTTTGTTAAGAGACTTCTAAAGGTGTCTCAGCCTGCCGAGTATGTGTAAATGCTATTCGCTTCGTTATGTAAGTAAACTGTGTATGTGTGTGCAACTGTGCTATGTAGAAGCTATTACTGAATTGTATTTTCGTGATTAATAAAGACCCTTTAAAACTTAACTTTAAAGATTATCTTGAAAAACATTTCAGTGAATCTAAGATCAGCCGGGTGGGCTCATTTTAGATTGCAAGTCGATTAGCAGTGGCAAAGGCCAGGCAAAACGTACCTTGGTTACTCTCAAAGACAACAAATTGTTCACATGATAATAAAATGGCATGATGATTGTTATTACGATATGTATGTAAATGCTCATTAACATACTCCTTTTGATGTTGGTTTACGAGGTAAAAAAACGTTGAGTTATTCGAGTGTCATGCCATGTATGTGATGATGATTGATTTATTCAACACGATTGTATCCAGTGAAATAATAAAATACATCGCCAACTTAGTAATAACTAAGCCACAAGCCCTCTTCAACAACAACCACTTTCTGTTGGCTTTGACGCCTGCGGAAGGATTGAATTGTATGGATTTCCATAGCTTTTGAGACGTCACGTGACTGCTGCCAAGTTTTCATGACAATTTTGCGTTAGCATGAAAGGAAAACGAAGCGTGATGTATTGTCTAGACACCAAGGTCTTTTCGGATTGGACATATCTCAGGAAAGGTGCTAATAAACAGTGAGCGAGGAAAGTGCCAAACAAGTCCCAGTTCTATTGTCCCGACTAAATGGTCGACACCTCTGTAAAGCGTTATGCGCTCTTTTGAAACGCATTTTAAATTCTCGACCTCGGTAGTGCGGCGGGCGAGTATCCATGTCTGTCTGTCTGTCAAACCGTGTGTCACACCCGATTTATCGTTCAGTAAAAGGGTTCAAGTTAAAATGTGGTGTTCAGGTGTTTTCTAAACACAAAAACATAATGAGAAAATAAACTTTTTCGCTCACAATTGCAATAATCAACGCAAGAGCATGACACCCATATAACTCCTCAAACAAAAGAAATCTTTCAATTCATATTTCTACAGGCTAGCTTTTGCACACAGACCTCGGTGCCTTTAAATGGTGATTCGATTATCTACATGCAATTTCATGCATCCATATGCGACGGACCTTGACCCGGTTGCATAACATAACATTTAACAACCCCCCCAAGTTCACTGTTTAGGTATGTTTTAATCAGGAACACCATACAATTGAGGAATTTAGAGGCATCACACAAGACGCTAATTACGAGACCACCATCGATAATTTAGTGATGTATAGCGATCTGCAACTCAGTGTGTTATAAGAGTTTGATATTCAGGCATATGAAACTTGGAAACAAATCCTCTTTCATAATCACTCACTAACTTTAGCAGCATGCTAAAAGTTGTCTGCCTCTATCCTTGGTTTAGTGATAGAAAAGGGCAGGGTTAGAGTTAGCGACCTGCTAAGTTAGTGAGCGATTATGAATGAGGGAAAATCTTAATAAAATTTCCTTACAAAAGCACCTATTTTCAAGTCTTGGTAACCGTTAAGCCTTACTTTGCCAAATCTTCTCGTTGGATCTCCAAAAACCTACGGTATTTTATGCAATTCTTTACTTTACTTTGATTATCACTGTTGTTTATAAACATCAAACCTGCGAAAACATATTTAAGGTGGTACCGACCTGTTACTATTTTAGAGCTATTTATTTGGTTTAGTCTCGTGCCACGAAACTGTTCTCGTACTGCGAGTATTGACACTCAATTCTTGGAGAATCAGAATGGTGAAAGGGTTCTGAGAGCATGCAACATCCATCACGACCGATTAAATAAGTTAATTCGGATTGATCAATGACTTAATCTACAACGAACGGCATCTTTTTTGCCGATTTTCAAAGAACGTTTTCATTAATAATGCATGACATTTTGCAAACAGCATCATCTAGCCCCAAACTAAGCATATCTTGTATTATGGGAACTACATGACTGATATACTACTTATATACTTTTTTGTAAATACATACATATCTTACATAGAAAACACCCAGACCCGAGACAAACATTTGCAAATAATACAAACATTTGTCTCGCAGCGGGAAACAAACCCGCAACCTTCTGCGTCTCAGCGGGCCTTCGTCCATTGCGCCACAGATGTCGTCATTTGTTTCATTGTTTTAAAAATAATAACATACATTAGTTATCAAATTTTATAAGAAATGTATACATTTATTCATACAACTATGTACAAGAAGGTATATCCAAAATACAGATGAAATACCTAGTCATTTAAAAGCCGTTGAAAAGGATCTATAGATACGAAAACTGATCCAGATCGCTCATTTGAATTGAATTGGACTAAACCATCCGTCGCTTGAGAATACAGCTTGGGTTTTCATTAAATTAACACAAACATTACATCAGAAATTCAGAATGTTAGCTCTAAACCAGTATAATTACCCTAAAATATACGACTAAAGTAAGCAGTAATTTAAACTAACAACCTGCAGTCCAAATATAGTATGACCGAATGTATTAGACCTTCACCTTATGATAATCTTCGAGATAATCTCGAACGTAAAATCGCCCATTGCCAGTGTGCGGTTTCCTATTTTGAAGTTGATTTGCTTGCAAAAAATACAACTTACTTCTAATAACGGGAAGTTTTAAGTCCAATATAAAATCTCATCCCTTATTTTTCATCATTAGGGATAGTATTTAAAAAAAAAAAAAAAACAGTATTCCGAGAGAGTATTCATATCCTGTACCAAAGTAGTTGATTCCCAAACACAATCAATGAAACAGTCACACGACTATATTCCCCATGATCGCCATCCTCAGATTCATACACAGTCCGTTGGTATTTGAGGATACCAAATAAAAAGTAGTCAGAAGCACGCCCAATTAGGGAAACACGCCCGCTATTTCCAAAGAAGTTAACACGCCGCGCCGCCGCTTATTGGACCAAATTTTTGGTTCTAGGGCTAAATTAAAATTCATGGGCATTCTAGGAAAACATCGTGATGATGACGATGTTTTCCTTTACCGCCACGATTTGAGCACGTGTTTATGCGCACGTATTTTTTTCTTTTGGAATAATCCATTGGTACACGAACGGTTTCGAATTTTCAGGATCGGAGGTCGCGGTACCGCCCGCTATGCCAACACGGGGAACACAGTCAATCTGTGAGTTAAATACATATTGTTTTTATTTAGGTACTAATTATATTGATATTCTATTATAGAATTTTAAAAATTTGAAAATTTTAATAACAGCTATAATAGCTGTTATTAAAATTTTCATTTATCTAACTTAAAAGAACAAAGACACTAATACAAAGATCCTTCCCCATTTCCCCCCTTAAAGTGAAAATATTCAAAAATCTTTTCTTAGCACAAGCTTAAGTTAAACCTATGTTACAAATTTTAGCTTTCTAGACTTAGTAGTTTTCGCTGTACGTTGATATCTCAGTCAGTCAGTCAGTCAGGACAAAGGATTTTATAAGTTTAGATTTTGTATTTCATACAAGCAGTGTCCAAAACTTAAAAAACTTGAAAATGGGAAATTTTATTTCGAAAAGTATCCCTTTCCAAGCGTTTTCGTTTTCAAGCTTATCAAATGAGTCGTTCTTTTTGTCATTTTGGTAGGTAACAAAACAAGAGCCAATGAAACGACGGTCAAAAGATAGCAATTGAATACTGACTATGGCGCTATATTAGAATAATGACAATATTTTGCTAGTCATGAACAGTTGGTAATATATCACTAGTGTTATCTATTGACATTCACCTAATTATAACTGAAAGTGATAATCAATACATCACAAACATTAATAATGTCGATAAGAGATATCAGTGTTTCTAGAAAGCAAAGTGATTTGTGTCATCGATCAAACTTGACGACCTCAATGATGCGGCGGGCGAGTAGCCCAACTACGTCGCATGCAGTGCGGTTCGATTCCCACTGGGGGACAAAAGGTTTGCATGTTCTGCAGATATTTGTTACAGGTCTCCATACTATACCCACGACAGAGGACTATGTATACATGCGTCTGTTAGGTGTTTATATATATAGTATTATTATATCTGTTGAATACCGACCACAATGACCACGGAAATGGGCACTTTTGATAAGAACAAATTTCAAGGATATCGGACAGCAACAGTTTAAGTAGGATGGTATTGAAATGGGAAAGGAAATAAAAGCGTAAGAATAATTATTTAGGCTGGAGCAATAAGGTAAACTTGAAACCTCGATAAATTTGCTAAAATGGTATGGTGAAAAAACCACTTTGACTTGCCATCTAAGACATATATACATTATGAACATAATCAGTAAATAAGACGATATGAAAACCTATTAGGTTCAATGTTCAGTCAGAACAAATTCTTCAGTCCCAATAATAAATGTCCAACTCACACTGAGAGTAAACAACCATGTCAGGACTGTAAATCTCAATTGGAAATAAATAATAAATAGAAGATCGTGGCCCTAGTGTAGATGTAGTATCTAGGGGTCTAGATAAATACCTCACGCTTATTTTTCCATTCCCGCTAACGCAAATTTGTCAAGGTAAAAATTCACAACTGTCACGTGACTTTTTCACAGCTAATATCAGTCCCATACAACCAATCTTTCCGCAGGCGTTAACGCCAACATAAAGTAGTAGTCTAGACACCCTGGTTGATACATTTTTAAGGCTCTGCAGCCTCTCAACAAGAGCTAGCAGATATAGTCATACCGACTTACACTACATATTAGTAGTTGGAAAAACCTCTCAACTCTTTGAAGAATTCTCCTGTTTCTACCCATTATCGTTACTAGATAAGACGTTACAGATGTTCCAAACAATAACAAAGGTAAAACCCCGAAAGACTAGCACTTATCAAATTATTTTGTAACAGCTAGTCATTATTACATTACGGAAGAAGATGTGGAAAAAACGTTGACGTTGATGTTCAGTGAAGACATCAAAAAGTGCGACAAAGAATGATTAGTCTTGAATGCAGAGTACCAGGAATTTTATTTGAATCAGTAATATCAGTCTTAACAAGAGCAATTAAGTTGTCTCGGACAAAACAAAAACATGAATATCAGTTATGTCGGGTTTAATGACCCGTTCACAGCTCTCATGTTCCTGAATAACTTGACAAACGAAATGATATCGTACTCAATAATTCAAATGAAAAAACATGTCTCTTAAACATTTGTTAATTTATATAATCAAGAGTATGATATTTCGAATTCAACAATAATTTGTGGAACTTATTTGCAGTGTAGCGTTAGCGAAAGTGTTGATTCGCGGCTGACAAACAGCGAGGCCTATGGATAGTTTTTTATACATTTTAAGTTACTTATGGCAAGTAATCTTCCTTAGCTCTGACTGCAACTAGTCTTCCCTTATGACTTACCGAATCACTTTGACCGTTGATCCCATTCTCGACCAGGATATCCTCAAAGAGCACATCTGCTTCACACGGGGAACATAAATTGCTGAGCAGTTCACTGAATCTTTCCACTTTCCTCACACACACGGCACCAAGTAATCCCTTAACATCTTCCACTTTTGGCACTACACAATCAACCCTCACATTATCAACAGCTACTGTTTCTATAAAACTATGACTATTGAGCCCTGTATTTTTGATTTTAAGTTCAACACCGCTTCGTCCAGCTACGAGGTCATTGAACAAATCATCAATTTTATCTTTTTCTAAACTACGGTCTCCAGCTATCTCGTCAAATATGCTTACACCATTTACGTGTATATGTATTTCTTTTGATTTTCCTTCATTGGAATTGGTTTTAGAACTAGGTATTTCGTCATTGCTTTTAGGACTAGTCGTAAGATTACTTTTGTCTTTATCTAATTTAATGGAATGTTTCGATTTTGTTTTAGCACCATCGTTAGTTGAAGCGTGTTTCTTGTCATTGCTTTGTTTTCTGTTGTTTTTTTTGTCTCGTTCGATGATTTTCGATGTTTTAGTCTTACTGTCACCGAGTAGGGATTGGGCGGAAGAACTTCGATTAGATTTTCTAGGAAGAGATGTATCAGACTGGTGGGCCGCGGCAGCTCTTAAGCGGGAAGCACGAGTGGTTCTAATAGGCACTGATGTCGAAGCTGTGGCTAGGTTTAGCTCCGAAGAAGACTTGAGGTGGTCTGAAGTCTCATCCGAAAGAAGACGTTCCCTTTTCATACGCCTGAAATGGAACAAATTTCTCATTTTAAATAAATAAAACACCCAACAGTATGTACATAGTCCTGAATCCACACTAAGATTCCCATTATAGTGGATGTGGATTGGTACCACAACTTCCAGCCCATTAGTCATTACTGATGACATTAATGGTGACGTGAAGTGCTCGAGTCATAACTAGTCTAGTCGTTCTTAACAAAAGCAACTAGAGAGAGCAACGCTCCGCGAGATCTGAGCGTATCCATACTAAAATGAATACGGTATGAGTTTCAGCCAATGCCAAGCGGCCTTAAACCAGAGTTGGCCTAAAGATACCAGAGTTGGCCACTAGCTTATAAGAAAGTAAATAAATCAGCTTATCTACATAGTACATACTCACAAGTGTTTAGCAGAGATTCCCTGAGTCACAGAGAGGCATGATCTTTTACCTGGATTTATTAAATATACCGCTGGTAAAAAAAGGATTATGGTAAAAACATTATCTACACTTCCATATTACCCTCTCGTGAATGGAACATCCGTGGGTATTATATCCATAAGAGTCGAGAATGACACGAAAAATATATTGAGGTTTTGGAGACAATTGTGCCCCGATCATCTCCAGCAAATGGAGTTGGGGGGAACGATGCAAGACGTGGTGATGACCGATGGACTGAGGGGGGGCCGCGAACTCAAGGTGTGGCTTGAGAAGTAGGACGTTAGACAGCTAGATTGATTAACGATATAGTCAACATCACTCGCGGGCCGTGGATGAGTTAGTGCAAAATCGTAATGTTGATGAAATAAATTACCTCTCAGTGACATTAGCCGAGAAGAGCGTAGCTGTCTTCGCCGTCAGCTGCTTTCTCCTTTCCTCCTTATACTTCTGTATCCTGGCCGCACGGGCCTCATCCTGAGACACACTCATGTCTCTTTAACGTCACGTGCGCCAGCACTTCTCCAGTTTTCGATGCGATTGAGCGTTTGGATTCTTAAAACTATGGATCTGGTCTAGCATGGCGGCATCAAGCGCGCGGGGCGGAATAATTGGCAGTGAAGAACACAGACTAAGGCGATGAACGACGTGTAGAACCTGAAAGTAAATAAAAATAGAACAATGAATCTGTTGACATTTCAGAATGCCCTTGGTTGGAACTTGCACCAGACTGAGAGCCGATCGAACGTCTAAATACCTACATCATTTTACGGAGAACCGACTAGAAGTGTCAGAGCACGAGGTCAGTTTATGGAAGAGTGCGTAGGTAAATATACAAAGGTCGAGTACAAAACAATGATGTTTAATGTATCGGTTTGCGGCAATCCAACATCATGCTTTGTTCTATTGTTGGATATCTCATCATACCATCGACAACGATATTTTGCAATTGCGGAGAACTAGAAGTCAGGGAATTTAGCCAAATTTCAGGTAAAAACAGTATGCCAGTTGCTGTAGAGACATTTCCTGACTTGTACAGTTAATAGCTTGTCTATGAAAGCTAAATTCCTAAATATTCACTTTCTTATCTATATTCCTAAAGGTCCAACGTTTCACAGAAACCTTCATAGTTAATTTAATCGTTTTATAAAACGTATTATAATGCAATGCACTAAACTGCAATGCATGTCTGACTGAACACCTGCGCAATAGAAATTAAATTAAAAACGCAACTCAGCAGCCGATCAATCTAAAACTGGAGATCGAAATCGCCAGCAATAGCAGAGGAACCAATGCCTCAACTGAATCAAAAGTTGATACCACTTAAAGAAGCCATGTCAAAACATCGTGCTAATCGCCGGTGAACGCACAATTTACTGTTTCATCAGATGTAAACACTTTTGGCACAATATTCTTCACAAGCCGAGCGGTAACCGGAGCGAGTGGTCTACGATTAGCAGGGAATTGAAGTCATAGTTTGAGCGGTATGGAAATATTTTGTTGCTGAGAAGTTTCTTAAGTTTCTTAATTATGTTTGACATAATGAAGCAACCCAAATACACTGTGAAAACGACACTCGAGTTTTAACAAACATAAAAACAATTGGGTTGGTGGCAGGCTTTATTGGAACTTTATTGTGAAAAACGATCTTCAAGTGAATTCAACGAAACACATAATGATAGACCAAACTTCCAACGTTCCAAATAAGCCAGGCTAAGCAAAAGAAAAGAAATAGAATACATATGTACTATTGCTCATCGCTCCGCTCATGTAAGTGAGGCTTTAATCCAATTATATAGAATCAGTTATCTATATGGTAACCCCGCTAACCGCACTCGTTAATTACAGTAATAAGACGTTCGGCTCGGTTGAGTAATGTTTCGCGACTGCCTTCCACTGAATAGATTTCTAGTAATCCATAATTATTATTTATCGTAAAATATTACGTAATAAATAACTCTTAATTTGAATAGAACGGTAGGTTGCTGCTATTTGTAACAGCCGCATAAAATACTTTTGCCTGGTCTATACTCCATATAGTTTTTTTTTATTTTCTCACACCCTACAGTCACTGCCTTTATCCTGCCTCAACACCGTTTTTTCTCTCTATCTTAGTCTCTCTTTTACTTGAGTTCTACGACTATCAGTTTTGTATCTTAATGGACGCACTTACGTTCTTGTCAAAAGTTAGTTCTTGCCAAGGAAAGGCCACCAGTGAATTACCAACTTTATAATCAGGCATTAATTCATCTTTCTTTGACAACGTCGTGGTCGTGACTGTTATATGTAGCTATACATAAAATGATGTTATAAAAGGTGATAAAATCGAAAAAAAAGAAGAATAAATATTGGGTTTAACCAAACATGTAGAGAAAAAAAACGATTGTGTGATAACTGCAACATCACATTGTTTACATATTCAAAATCAACAATAAGATAGTAACATTGTCTAGTTTTATTACATTGTTAGTTTCTATACCTACGTAAGATTTATTTACACTAAGGCCTTTGACTAAGGCCTATAAGCCCTGGTGTTGGCCACACCAGGAGGATCGCTGATGCTTTGTCTGACCAAAAGGACTCAAGGACTAAAATCAACGACATTTATATCTCTTTCGACATTTATACACCAAAATCCTTAAACAACTTCCCAAAAGGTATTTTTCTAAGTTTTATTAAAATGCGGAAACGATGGTAATAAGGCTGAATTACTAACTGTAATCCTACCTCATTCATAACTAACCATGTAACCAAGACACATGTTTAGATGGTTACAATACCAGGTATGGACCGGAAACTAAACCATAAGGTACAGTGCTAAAGTTTATAATAGCTTGGGTGATATCCAGTCCAGGTGAGGCCTTTGGAGCGAAAACCGCTTACGTGTCACAACCTCGAGGCTTAGAGACAGTGTACAAACTGTAATTGGCATTGACATTGTACTTAATGTAATGTTTACGCGTGTACGAGCCTTAGTACACTGACGATTTGCGAGCGTGTTTCCTTCTAGCGACGCAATTTGTGTACTTTTAAGATGTGAACGTTTAATAGGAAACGTTTCGGGGTATTGGAAGCTTCCGGAACTCTTAAGAACTGAAACCTGACTGACATCAAGCACTAAGCCGTAATTCCTAAATACCTGAAATTCAGTCATATTCATTATTCATATTCATTTCATTTCATTTCATTTCAAAGTTTGAATAGAAAAAACTCAATGCGGACGAAGTTGCGGAGCGTTCACTAGTTTTGTAATTAAGTCAACAGCAGTGTTAACCACGGATCAAAAAATGCTACCTTTATCCACTGTGTATGATGGAAAGAGATGATGGAAGATACATAAATCACGAACCAAAATGTGCAAGCGGGAAACAAAATCGTAGAGATACCGAGTCACTTGTGAAGTCTGATTACCTCAAGAGAGCTTTACGCAGCGCATGCGCAGCATACTCGCTGTGAGCACGCTTACGAATCGTAGCTGGAGACACGCTCACAAATCGTTAGTGTGTTAAAACTCCGAGTTGAACTGTCGAGTATCTTAGGGCGAGGCTATTTTAAGATGATTGAAGAGAGTTCAAGTGAAGATTCGTAATTTTGCAGCTCTACCTACATGTTCGCGTAAGCTTAAAAATAATGAAAGATGAAAAGAGGTTCTCTTTACATTCTGAAAATACAAAAAAAAACATTTGCTATAGACTTCGCCTGCGGGGTATCTAATTAGGTACATGCCCTACATAGATATTTTGAACTAAAAATTTCCTAATCTAAAAATCCAAACAGTAAACACGTGGTTTCTACGTACATGCAATAGATAGACGACAAAGGATGCCAACTTTTGTAATTGCGAAGTTTTGGCTTCAGTAACAACGTTCAATCCAATTACATGGACAGAAACTTTTTATCAAAACAAAACAATACAGGTATAGTTTATATAAAACATGCAAGCACACTGCCAAAAACATTTTCCTCAGACAAGGGAATACTCATCTATTTCTATTTTACTATTTTATTTCTATTTTACAGTAACTATTACCTAGTGTGGGTAACTTTAATAAGCTAACATAGGTGTAAGTCTAAACATCTTTATAACAATGGCATATGCAATACAAAGTTACTGCTCCATCGTATAGCTTCTCATACATTGGTGTTATAACCTCGTAACTTTGACTACTCTAACCAAACTTATGGAGAAATGACATTGTAGCATCTGTGCTATGCAATATCCGTAAGTCGCAAGTTATGGCCACTAGCCAATGAAGTTTATATTGTTCTTTCGGAAATCATCTTTCTAGCTAAAAAATAAGTTTTGAAGACAAATGACGATAACGAATCGTTTCGACATGTCAGGCCGTGCGTCTCACAGTGCATAAAAAAAATTCGATGGTAATGAAGATATCCATTCCAGGGATAGTCTGGTTTAGCTGAACATTTCATCGAATCCACCGTAGGCATAAGATAGAGTAAATAAATTTATCGTTTAGCCTTATCTGAGATAAGTCTCATCACGATAACGCAATATCACTGGTTTTAAAAGAAAAAAAACTACTATGCTCCGCATCCTAATTTCTTGTTTCGGTTTCACTCTTTCAAGATAACGTCAAAAGGTAGATACTGATTTATCTGCAAATCTGTAGGTTTTTGATATTTCAAAGAAATTAGTCCAACACGACTTTTTCTTCGATGATAATATGTAAAAGAGGCAAGCAATATCAATACAGACTTAGGTACCCGAATAATTAACAAAACCCTTAATTGGGAAAAAAAATATTACAAGATTTATTTTCGTCGTCAAAAAACCATTAAGACAGTGAGAAAATTTCTCAATAATAAATTACATGTTGCTCGTAAGATTAAACTTTATACCTCGTAAATCACAGCGAAATACACTTATTTGTATCAGATCTATCTTTGATAGCGTATCTGTTGAGTTCGTTTGCCTTGCAAACCAGTAAATACTAACAACCTTTAATGTTTCAATTTAAAAGAGTCCGTTGATTCAATAAAAATCCTACTTGAAACGAGACTGAATCTGATTATTTGCTAGTGAACAAACATTCAGACACAAATTGACACTACTAACCAATGCCGGTCTTTCCACTCAGCAAGGAAGCAATTTAGACCGACAGAGTCCACATCAGTTCTGTGGACTCTGTCAGTCAAAGTAGTATGTCAAGCTAAAATATAAAAATCAAATTGACCGCATGCGATTAAAAATGCAAAACTTTAGTCATACTCATCCTATCTAGTAATTTAGCCAGTCTCCTGTTCTAGTGGATCATCAAATGGAACCACCAGCAACAAAAATCTGACTGCGTCTTCTTTCTAGAATATTCCAAAACTGGTCCCATGCAATAAAGGGAGTAAAAAAATCGAAACAAGCCACACGCGCCCTCATAATAATAATTTAGCCCGTCTCTCAATCCACTGGGCTGCAAATGGAACAAGTCGATCGCGTGCGTCTCTCAGTCTGATTAACACGTGCGGCCCATTACCGCGAATGGTAGTCGTAGAGTCAATGTGTTGTGGTCTGAGAGCGAAGCTTAGGCAATCCTAGATTGACCCCGTGTCCCCCTGATTATGGCGAGAATCCGTGGGGTTTTAGCCGGTAAAAGTCGAGCATAACCCTCTTTCTATCTCATAGACCGTGCTTGCCCCCAGGCAGAGAGTATCCAGGAGGTGTCCAAGTAAAAAAGTGTAAGCTTTAAATAAGTTACCTCAACTCGATCACTCAGAAGATTCTCCGAAGAGTTGAGTCTGTCTACTGCCCTTTCACTGTCTCCCCTGAAAAAGTTGCATAAAGAATGGTTTTGAGCCACCTGCATCCACCAACTTTCTGTAACCTTTATGATGTCGTCGGTGTTTGATCTTCTAACCACGATATTTTAGGGTACTTAAATAATATGTCAAATCTAACGAACAATTAAATTTATAATTTCATTTTCTACACTATTATTAGTCGAATATCTAACTAAGGTATTTTTATTTTGGATCAAATAATAAGATAAGATATGGTAGTCAATCCAAGGATTGCCTAAGCTTCTCGTTCTGACTACAACAAATGCACTAGATCCGCATAGCGGGCCAGACACGGAAGAAGAAAAAATACACGCACTTGTTGCGTTCGGAATAGACCTAATAGACATGTCAAATTTATTGACAGTAAATTCTCTTTCTACGGAATTTGGAACCACTTAGCTTGAAAGCTGTTAGCTTCACATCACTGTGTAATGTAAGGAAACTATGTTATAAATTAGTACATGATGAAATTAGTTCAATTGAAAGCCATCACAGCAATCGAGGATCAGCAGAATAATCGTAGAAAGCTATAGATTTGATCGGAAGATGTAAGGGGTATCAAAACAGCAGATTATGGTAAGTGCAAGCAATAACGGACTCAATATATTCGATCTCAAGTTTCAGATTAACGAAAACAGAGAAATGGAACACAACATTCCAAACAAGAAGATAAGTTCTAGATAGTTGTCTAACCTATTTTCTTCGATTACATATTACGTGACTCAATCCATTGTTGCTCGTAATGTAACACCACATACTACCTACACTACAAAAGACGTCTTGGTACAGTCGATGACAATGGCTAGAAATAAAAACACTGATCTACAAGGAAAGGCGAGAGCGTAATAACTGACCCACATAAAATAAAAGCATGCTTAATTGATTTAAAAACTTAATTAAACCTAACCGATCTGAAATCGGTTAATGAAACGAATCACCATTCAAACCGCGTCAACACTCTCGAAAACATCGCATTAATATGGGACCGCTAGCACATTTAAATCAGCTCACTTTATATGGAATCTCTAGAAGAAAACGGTTATTGAATCACTTCGAACCCGAAATGGCAGTAGATGGAAGCATAAATAATGGATGTCATGTGATTGATGAAGGCCGCTTTTATTGCCGACAAGTTTTTATGGATGTTAATTGGTATGGAGATGAATATTTTCTAATTTGGACCTCCGTATAAATAGTTTTTCACGTTCGATTTATCAGTTACCTCACAAGGCCAAAGATAGATTAATGTAGACAAAGTTAATCATTATGATGATGAAATTGTGGTTATTGTCATAGTGATGAACTGTAGTGATGCTCGGAATATGTTTTTTTATCAAATTTATGTCAACAAAGGGAATAGTAAAAGTGTAAAATATGCTGTGTCGAACGTAATGTGGGATAAGGGTACTTTCAAAAGAAGTGTTATTGCAATAATAGTACCAAACCGGAATCGCAAACTGATGAAAATGAGCTGACAGCTCATTTTAAGGCCCTTAGCCTAGTATTATCCATCGAGGAGATCCGTCTACAGATCAAATTCGCTGTCTGACGCAAAATTTCAACTTAATCGGATGGCTACCAATGAAGTTAAACCTATTATTATCACTCATTACAAGCCAAAGCTAATTACGAACAATTAGCGTAAGATAATACCACCCAATTAGTAAAAAAAAATACTTTAACTGTTTATCCATGACTATCACTGATCTATTTGAAAGTGAAACATGTCTAAATATAGAATAGAGACAAGCAGCTCACGATAATGATTTTTATAAACATTTTCTCTTCTCCTGAAGATAAAATCATCGGCCGGACTCATCATAAAAAATATTTATTCTAAGATCAAACCGAGGAGAAGTTATATGAATAGGGGAATTTGATTAATTTCAAAATCGTTGCTCTTACCAATACCTACAAGTGTAGGTAGGTATATACATAGTTTTACGACTGGATCCCCTAAGGAGGGCATCACTAGACAAAGACTATCAGGGTCAGGGAAAAGTTGGAGTTCATTATATGACAATTTCAAGCCCATCACTTATTGGATAACGTGCTGTCTAGCCGAATTTATTCCAAAAAGTCAGGTAAACTACATTTTTTTTTTATTATGTCTTTCTACACTATGTGTAGGTAAATGTTTCTGTAAAGATACGAGTTGTTCGAAATCTGAGTACAAAAACTAAATGACAGCGAAATGGCAACATTTCACCGAGATAATTCTACACCTCATATTAAATATCAAATGCAAATACATATTCCAAAGATAGAGGGATCAAGGAGTGGAAACGCGGTATGAGGAGACCGAGGGAATGAGTCAGAGACCAACAACTTGTTGCTCAGATTTTTGCTCAGAGAAAACCGGACATCGTAATTCAGACGTTTGCTGAACTAGACTACTTGTACTAATAAAAATTACACAAAGATCTATGAATAAAATTTGCGTACGAGTGAACAATATTTTTCTGAATACGAAAAGTTATCGATCTATCTATTATGGTTACTATGGGAGCTTGGCTGACTGATATAGATTGAGTATGCTAATCAAAACAGCAATATGTTTGTTATTCCTCATTTCAAGCAAAGGTACTAACACAAGTAGGTACTGATGTAACAATATTCCTATATACCTGCAATGAGGGCAGAGAGTTTCGGGCAAATAAAAGTAACAACAGGCCGGATTTCGTTAAAAGCCGACCTCTCCTTGGAGATTCGCGATGGAAATACAAATATATTAAGTAAAAACGTTATATGTATACGATATACCAACATTACGGTAACTTAAAGCAGCTTGAGGACCGGACTTTTTTGGCACACGACATTGAGCGAGCACCGTTGGCTTTAATAGGTATCAATTTATCGAATTCAAAATAAATTGAGGAAAATACGCAAAAATAAATATTAATGTTATTAAATCCTTTTAAGGTTTCCATAAACGAAATATAATTTATTAAAACCTAGTATATCTTTACAAAATTGACGATTTCCATAGACTAAAAACAATCGGTACAAAACTTGAGAACATTTGATAATTCATTATAAAATAGGTATTTAGGAATTAGAATCAGTCTTGAACTATTTTAGACATGGTACATTCGTTAATTTTAAACCTCGTCATTCTATGGAACATAAACTCAAATTAAAAATAATTGTTTTGATTAGCATAATAATGCATTTTCAACCATTTTACACGGATTTAACAAAGCTACATGATTCAACGAAGCTAGAATCACGTGTATTTTTAGAATAGTGCCGATGACAATAAAATTATTTTAAACACTTTCTAGCAGGTGAAACGGTCCTACTATCTATTTTTCACCTTACATTTATTTAAATGATGTAATTGAGCCGAATGTCATCATAAAGGACACAATTCGTATCGTATATCATAAAGGACACAATTTATACGTAACTAACTGGAAGTAATGAATAGTCTTTTTAATATACATTTCTAAAGTGTGCCGTGACGGCATAACTGATTTGAATTAAATTTGGAATCTAGATATAATTATGGTATCAACCCGTCACATCGAATGATAACTACTATGCAAAATGTGGTCCAGTGGCAAGTTATAATGCTTTGATGTGTATATTACTACCCCTACTTGGTATCCTCAAGAATACCTCGATCAAGCTTGACAACGATCACAAAATAGATAGCCTAGTAGCCAAATAAATAGTAAAGATAATTGGAAATTCGAATATACGAGCCACATTTAATTTTAAAGTTGGACAATTGCTTTGCCAGCTAGTCATAAGAGTCAGAGATGAAATGGCTACCAATAAAACCAGTAATAATATTGGTATTATTTAATTATAGTGAGTCAGTTAAATGGAGTTTTTTCACAAGCTCATTACTTAGTCTCGATAATAATCTGAATCCTTTTACATGTCGATGTCGTCACATAAAAGTTCATGACACTTCTGTTGCGATAAGATCTTGGTGCCCACTCATTAAAGTATTACTTAATATTGATCCCGATTCGATAATTTGTTTATTGGATCAGGACAAATCTCACTTTGCTGATTGTTTCTTACACTCCTTGAGAAACTTGTTCTAGGCATTTATGCCAACTTATGATTTTATGGCTTTTATAAATAAACACTTGTGTACATTGAATTCCGTCGGGAGTGGCAAAATTGGTCTTTCCTAAATTCTCTTTCGTGCTACCAGCCTGCATCCCAAATATGAAATCGTATTTTATCGTAAAAGATTAGGCAGGAGGATGTTTTCGTTATTTCGTTTTAACTAGAAAAAGGACTGGGTGACGTAATATACGGCAAGATAGGTCGATAAAAGATCGCGGGTTTAATCTGAATGATATCACATGTCAGAAGTCAATCATAATAAACAACATTGGGTGAGTATACGATTAATAATGACATGGCTAATATAATTATTGGATATAACTTCAGGATTTGCAAAATAGATGTATAAGTAATAGACAAAAACTACAAAGATGTTTAATTTTTTAAGCTAAGTTTCAATGCATTCATCAAGTTACAATCAAGTTCAATGACTCGGCTATTTAAGTACACCCGACGTCTTGGTTGCATTTATTTAATTCGCAACCTTTGAAGCATAGTCTAGAAGCCGAGATTTATCATTAGAAACCTGAGTTATCTTAGAAAACATAGCTTTTAACAAGAGAAATAAATCAAAAGTCAACAGATCTAAGTGGGTCCCAAATAAAAAGCTCTTATAAATTCGAAATTCAAGTCATCAAAAGTTTCTGGCATAGCTTTCTAGAATTATTAAGTAAATTTTATTGCCATTATTGCTTAATCAAGTGTGAAATGTAAGTATAAGATACATCAATAATACCTGAATTCAAACCGCGGACACAGAAAAACAGGCTCACACACAAAAATCACAGCACAAGTCCGTATTTAGGTTATGCATAAACCGGCGAGCTACCAGGGTAACAGAACAGCGCTAGAGGTACCGCAGCACCTGTTAGCGCGACGCAACGAGCGTTACTGGCGACGCGGCCGATTAGTCGCGCGGACACGTCACGCCGAAGCCGGTTTCTCATGTATTCGAAGAAAACCGCGATAGAGATGCATTTGCGGAAGAACGCAAAAACCTTAATGAACAATAAAAAATATAGACTTTTGCAATGGGCAGGGTAACATGTCTAATAGAGGTAGATGAATGAGATATTACCATTTGAGAACATTATTGCGATCAAAATGAATAAATAGATATTTAATACTAGCTGATTCCCGCGGTTTTACTCGCGTAGGGTAGGAATAGATAGGTGCATCAAAAATGATTGCATACCTTGCACCCTGAAGGATTTTTTTTTTTATACCCTGCTACGTTTTCAGTTCTTTTATATTTTAAGTATCCAAACTAAGTTTACAGCAAATCGCACGAAGCGTTACATATTTCTTATCCGAACTTAACAGTTAACACACCATACAACCTCCTTTGAGGAGAAGTTTGAGAAATAATTCTATTAGTCTTTTAATTGAAGAATATTTTTATAAAATGTTTCATGTTTGTAAGTTCAAGGACTACGATTTTTCATACAAAGGTTATCAGCCCATTTCACCCCCTAAGGAGTAGAATTTTGCAAATTCCTTTCTTAATGCACCCATATACCATAAGAGGAATATACCCAAGTTCCAAGTTTCATGCTTCTGGTACTTATGGTTTAGGCTGTGCGTTGTTTCGGCCAGTCAGAAATGGAATAGTTTGATATATTTAGATTAGATGAAAAACTCAAGGAGCTCGCAATGTCACAAGGTTTGCGATAGTTGTAGGTACCTATCTTCTTGACAAAGGTTATAATGGATGGTACAAAACAATGGATACAAAAACAAAGAGTCGCAAATCAAAATTCAGGATGTACAATTCAACTGAACATTCTTTGACGAGGAAATTATCAACAGATATACAAAATTTATTAACCTCAAAATTTGGATGACACAGATTCTCCAATTTAGAGTAGCACAAAAATACGGAGAAAGTGCTGATCTAACATCTGGGTTCATTATGCATCGCCGAACTAATCCAAATTATCATAGCAGGTTTTGTCTGAATGTGGGCAGATATTTAATGATATGAGTAGCTCTAAACTAACTTTTAGATGAATATTTAACTATGCGAATTGGTGGCATCAATGGCTTTCGAAAACAACAGTGATCCCAGTTTTGCCAAACAGTATATACGTATACAAATAAAAATATTAAAACACAAGTACAAGTTCTACAGGGCAATCGTTATAAAATTTAAGAAAATGGGAGGCTCTTTTGTGACGGTAACAAAAAGGATAAGTACTTGAGTCAGGTTAAGTCTTAGAACTAGATGAATTTACGCCGATTCCTCGAGTGACCAATAACATCCACTCAAAAAAACTGCAAACCCGTCCAAATCAAAACGTGCAAAATCTTAGATGAAGCCACTATTCTACAATACAAGTCCTAACTACATACGGATATATCTCTCTTAGATTCAATTCAACATGAGTCACTCATGAAGTAACACGTTAGAATAGACAATTTCGTTTGATGGTCACATTAGAATGTTGCAATCTAGAAAGCTTGTCGTTTTTGCAGTAAAAGTTTCATCTCTAATAAGCGTCTACTTTATCAAACATTACTAATATAGTTTACGGCCACCATACATTTTAATAGATGGGTTTAATTGAGAGTGACTTTGTTTTGATCAGTACATAAGTACTTTCCTTAACTTAAACTTTATATCAAATCCACTGAGATGCTGGTTAAGGGCAATTATTATTAATCTAGAGTATTCCAGAGGATCAAGCACAGCTTAGGATAAATAGAGTGTTTTGACTCGCTTTTATGAAATACAAAAAAATACAATATAGATTGAACAAAAAGCTAAGCTTCCAGGCAACCTTTGGATGGGCAGGATAAACGAGGGCGAAAACCAGCTTAAAATTAATGTCAAACCTATCTGTTCCGAATTAGGCATTTATTTATTTTAAAAACAAAGACCCTCAAGAGTTGAGAAGAAGAAAAGGCATTCCGTTGTTTTGACGCTACCAGAAAGTGGAATAAGGCCACATCAGATATCAACAAAAATATGTGACCAGCTTATTGTGTCTTTATTTTTCTTTCAAACGAACTATACAACCTTATTTTCCACTTTTATTGAAGCTACAGGCAATTACATGTTTTTTTCGCACAGAAAACGTAGTAAATAACGTTCCATTGTAATTGATACTCTATTTTAATTAAATTATAGTGCTTAATAAAATAGAATATAGCCGAATAATAAAAGCCGATCAAAGTAAATAGCCAAATTATTAGATATGGAAAAAGGCCGAGGAAAAACCGATAGCGATAAAAATATTATTATCAAAGAGAAAACAACTCCTTATATCAATACTATATTACCTCTAGAGTGCTTTCCCGTTCAACCCACAATTTTTCTACCCAATATTATTTTTACCCGTTCAACCCAAAACATATGCTCCGTTCTACCCAATCCAAAAATCTAAGTCACAGTGTATTCTAAACAGTACAGACACCGATATATTTATAAAAATCGAACTTGATGACATTATTACTCACAGTAACTTTAAATTTTGTACCTACAATATGGAGGTAATAATATTTTATGCTAATTTTTATGCTCTCTTCAAACGAATGCACGTGCAATTCCTAGAACAATGTAAGTAGGCGGACTTATAGTTTTGTTTTAAATATTTGATCTCGAAAAAAAAAGAGATTTTGGATACTGATATTATGTACCTAGATGTATTATAATATCTGTGACCTAGATAACTTAGAAATGTAACTTTATATAACAGACCTGAATCTGAACATTGATGTGCTATTTTTTATAATATGTTTATTTGATTGTTTGTTTCTTTAAGGGTTGATTAGTGTTTTTGTTAGACTAGTAGACAAATATTTGACTCACTATTATCTGAACAAGACTGATATTATTAATAAAAATATTTATAATAAGTATCTACATTTTTTTGTCTGCTGACCCTTCTACTTTTGTGTTTCACTGTGTCATTTATTTGAATTTAAACAATAGAAATTAGGAATAAGTAGGTGCGGGTACACAGGGTAACTTGAATCAAATGTTTTGGGTCGAACGGAGCAAAATACCTATTGGGTAGAAAAATCTTGGGTCGAACGGGGAAGCACTCTATTATTAATTTTATCGGTAAATCACGTGAAAGTAGAAAACGGTGTAAAAACAATAAGAAGCGTTTACATAAAACGTTTTATTTAATCGTCGTTTAACCAATAATAACGGACTGTCATAGTTTCTGATTGCGCTTTACTGCATATTGTGGTAGAATGACTATGAAAATAATAGAAATGCCATAAAAACTAATTTTGGTAAAGCGACAAAATACAGATTGGCTCTTAAACATAATCAAAGAAGAAAAGCTGCCACACTCAGGGTTGTTTGCTAGGTTCAAGAAACTGCATGATAGCATGCCAGTAAACGGAAACGGCGATTATTGCAGTAGATATATGGACGTAATTCATATTTACGGTCTGATGGCCATTGCGAGCGCTGCACTGACCGCTACAAACAAAGCATGTCTAGTGTTTAGGGTCTTCGAGAAAAACTGTTAGAGGCAGTCATTGGTCAGAAAGGTACAGGTGTTGTTATATTTTATATCTAAACGACAATAAGCTTACGACTACGGATGCTTTTGAAAATGGAATACAATCAACAACAATCAATCATCGTACAATAAGAGTTCACCAGGAATCGTACTGAATCGTGTAATAAAACTGTATAAAACGTAACTTTTATTAATCTTGTTCATGAAGCTTGAAATTATCTACAATTTAATCGAGATCATAGTGGATAAGAATTCCTCAAGACCAAGAAGATATTCAAGAAACTGCCTAAAATTAATACAGGCCGATCATATTTTGTAGTCTACTACAACGAGGACGATATAAAAAGCAGTCACATCAAAATAATTCCGATTTAGATCAGATCTTGCTCTATCTTGTACTAGAAGACCAAAATAATAAGATAAAAGGAGAATGCAAAACCGTACCTATGCATAAATATTTGATCTCGGATGGTTTCACAATCATGCCAGACTTATCTAATACCCGGATTTCAGTGGATGGAGAACTTATTTGCAGCGATTTCGATAGGCAGTTTGTGAAAGGGGTCCATCCCACCGTATATAATCATAATTAAGATTGGTATGTTTGTTTGATATTTGCTCGAAAGCAACATCGATAAACGATTGAGGGTTTTTGGGATCATAAATCTATCAAGCCAAGGGTAGCGATTGCGATAAGCTGATTGTGAAACGGGGTCCACACTGGTAATCAGCGTTTATAATGCAAAAAAGATATATGTATGTTGTTAACATCTGATCGAAAGCAACTTAGATAAAATAAAAACATTCGAGCGTTTTCGGGACAATAAATCGATCAAGCCAAAGTTTACAAGTCACATTCAAGTTTACAATCGCGAAACTAATTCTTAAAATTTCACCTTTCAACCAACAGATTATTTATATTTCAGCCAATTGGACATTCAGCATTAGCTGCATGTAGAATTTGACTTCATTGAAGAACATTTAGTTAGAATTTTTCGGCGCGAATAAAAATCGATTGGATTACAGAGCACGTAGGCCGTCTAATGTCCAAAGATTTACGCGCTAATCGATCTTCGACTGCGAATTATTGCTTTCTTTCAACCTCTGCGCAAACAAGCGATGTGACGTTGACCAATCTTCAGGGAAATTCGTTAAATCGCCCTTGAGAGGGACGAAGGGCAAGAATGCCCCAGAAAAACGAAAAACTAACAAATGGCAAAAGAGCGAAAAACGGCTGTCAATTCTGGTCGGAACAAGTAAGCATCTGATGACTTGGGCGTAACAGATTTGGCCTTAAGGGTTCCAAAGGTCTTAAAATAAACTGTTCAGCCCCGTCTCCCGTCGGACTGTCCAAATTAAACGACAGAGGAGTTACCAATTCCCGGCGCGGAATGATAGTTTCCGTGAATGATACTTGAATATCTTCTGTGACAACTTATGAGTTAGAAACTAGTAGAAATCAGTACCTATAGCTTTTAGAAATAACAGTTGAAGAGGTATTTTATGGGTAGGCCATACATTACAGAACCGACCACATCTGGAGGGTACTGGTTCTCCAGTAAAGATCAAGAACCAGAAGACGCGGTATCATAAAACAGTCCTTTGATGGACAGATGTTGTAACGATAGCAATTTTTTTTTATTCTGCTTTTTTAAATCTTTCGTCGATTTTCGACGATGTCAGTTCTATCGTACCCTCGTAGACTACACTAAATATTTTTATGAACCAGCTCGTATATGGACTGGTAGAGCATGATTGCTGCACTTGAAGTTTGCGCAGCTAACATGCCCTGAAACAGGCCCATGTCGATTTGGATAACATTAAAATTCCTAATCATATTCTCCCTCATCGATGCACTCCGGACACATTCCTCTAAAAGGTGGTATATGTCTTCCTTAACTCCACAGGCTTCACAGTTGGGACTATTTACTTTCTTCATTAGAAATTTGAAACTATTCAGTGGCATATGTCCGGAGCGCAGTCTATGCGAAATTACAATATATTTCCTATCTTAATTAATGTCGGCAAACCATGGAATATGAGGTGGCTCTATGAGGAATTGTTCGATACCAAATACCTTTCTCTCGAGAAGCAATATCAAAATACTCTTTCCACGTATCTCCGATAGACCTTTTATATTTATATAGAATCTCTGAATATTCAGGTTTCATGAACACTTGAGTACCGTTTGATATTACCCTGTATGCCGACATGTGACGGGATCCACTGCATTCTCAGGGACGCCCCCCCAGATATCAGCACCAGGACTTTCTTTAATATTTTGTTGGCAATTGATGTGCCTCTGTGGCCAGAGGTGCTAAACGATAGCTTAAAGTGGGTAGAAGGTTCCGAGACCTAGAATGGACATTGGCCCATTCCAAGACAAAAAGAAAGTCATAGGTTTTTATCAATCAAAATCACAAGGATCATGTTGAAATGTCAACTTAAACGCTTATTATTCAAGTCGGACAATAAGTCCAAAAATGCATTGAATTGTCGTAATTAGAAGCTAACAAACAACCATGCCACATATACAGGCCCCTGTTGTTGAGGGTAAAAATGTATCAATCTTTTTTTTTAGTACCTCAAACCTTCACACAGATTTAGTTTTTTTTTGTCAGGGTGTGCTGCTTGGTGATGACACGTCAGGGGTTTATAAAAAAATATTAAAATTCTCTTAAAGACTGCCACACAAGTAATTTTACCATTGTATGTTATCATAATATCTATTATTTTATGTTGAATTATCCATACAAGATTCTTAGTAATGATGAATTGTATGTTTTTCCTACTGCATGAAACTTAACCATTTAAATTTTATTTAAGTAAAACAAGTATTTTCGGCTTCAGTAATAATGGAGCTTTTACTCCATAATGGCTTTTGGAGCACAAAGTTATATTTTCCTACATATTTGTTAGGTAGGTT
Source organism: Perizoma flavofasciatum (assembly GCA_958496245.1). Taxonomy (NCBI): domain Eukaryota; kingdom Metazoa; phylum Arthropoda; class Insecta; order Lepidoptera; family Geometridae; genus Perizoma; species Perizoma flavofasciatum. The sequence goes on from OY292431.1 coordinate 9,719,755, forward strand.
ACTTATTAATGACTCATTTTCACCATCATCAAAAGCCTGTAGAAGGTCCACTACAGGACATAGACCTTCCCCAAAGAGTGCCATAACTAAAATTTTGTGCCACCTACACTCACTTACTGAAACCTTTGAGATGTCATTGGTCCATCAGGTGTGAGGCCTTCCTACATTACAAATTCACACTAGTATCAAAGACTACTCAGCGGGAAATGGTGCTACAAAGTGTAAGGATGACTCCCTCACTAATGCATCCGTGACATTTAAAGGGGGGAAGTTGTTGGGTGAGGTTGGCTCAAGACTACTTGTTATTGTGCACTCGTAGAGGCCTATGTGAGGAGTTGACATCTATGTATTGATGATGATGTTGACTATTCAAAGTGATCCTTGTGATCTTAATGAATTTTGACTTTGACTATTTAGCAGAACATTAAACTATTAAGGTTGATGGTCTGCTATTAGCTATACTTAGGATAAAGATTAACTAGAAAATTGCTACCAAATGGAGTCTAATTTGGTTTCTAATTTGGATAATCTATATTCTGAGTTTCTCATTCTGCTTTCATATTATTTCTACATCATATATTAAAATTTGACCGATCATGTTGTTACAAAGTTAGTAGAAGCAGCTCACAATTGCTCTCTGTAATTAGCAATTCCAGCAGTAGGTAGATGATGACAGTACTATAACCTACTTAATCATTACTGATAGAACTGGCTTGACCTGCGGATTATTTTAGGCTAACTAAGGATGATCCATTTCTCAGTGAGGAGCTGACAAATTTTTAGTTTTTGAAAGAGAGTTTATCAACCTATTGTACCTACATAACAAAAGTGAGTAAGAAGTTCTTATATGATTATTATGCAAATAAACTTTTGTGAAAATAAACAACAATGCAAATTAGAACGCAAAGTGCATGGAAACTAGGAAGATACCTATCTAGGTATTTAAATTGTTTGGGAACCTGAAGGTTACTAGGAACCCACAGCCAAAAACAGGAGGAATTTTAGCTACATAGTCAATAGGAGAGTGCTTACTTGTCCACAAATGCAACATGAGAAGATAGCCACTGCAAAAGATGCAAACTCTAAAAGTCGATTTATTCGTACCAAACGCCTCGCCAAAATGCCACAACAATAAAATATTATTTTAGTTTATATTTTTGCAATAAAACCGTTACCTTTCAAACAATCACAGCTCGAGGCAGGTCAAAAAGCCAGGAACAAAGTAGATGTTTCATGAACACAGAATATCACACGTGCAAAGGCGTATAAAATTTATATAAATACAACTATAAAATTCCCACGTTATTTTAGTTATCAAAAAACAATACTATAACAATTTATACGTGCAAATAATAATAATTCTAGTTTTTTTAACGGAATAAAAAATCACAACACAATTTCACACAAACGTTCCTTGCATAAATTCGTAACTGACAGTGACAGCCACAGCCAGTAAGCAATATGCAGGCATAGGGATGTTCCGATATAAGTAAATACGAGTAAGTACTCGATACTTTTGTTTCGATACCAAGTACTAATAGCATCGAATCAATCTTGCGATACTTACTCGGTATCAAAACGAAAATACTTGGTATCGAATCGAATGAAACTGAATGAATGTTACTTTACAATTTCCAAACGCATTTTAGTAAACAAGAGTGAACGCCCTTTCTCTCTCGCTCGGTTCTATACTAAGCGCGCCAGCAGAACCCCGAGACCCGACTCGATTCGAGTGAGCTGCCATTTTATTATCAATGTCATTATTGTCAGCCTATCTGCAATACTGTTATTTAGTAAGGTACCTAAATATTGCACTCATATGTTTCATTATTATCGATTATAAATGCAAAAGTTTGTATGTGTGTGTGTGTGTTTGTTATCTTTTAACGTTCAAACGACTGAACCGGTTTCAATGAAATTTGGCACTCATATAGATATTAGTCTAACTTAACATAAAGGATTTTTATCCCGATCCCGGGACAATAACTTATCTCACAGGCACAAAGTCGCGGGAAACAACTAAGTATGTATAATATGTTACAAATATACAGAATAAAAATCACTATCAGGAATATTTTCCTATTATATTAGTTCAATAAAAAAAACTATAAAAAGTATCGATATGAGTAAGTATCGTTACTTTAGGGGTACTCATATAAGTAGTATCGAAAAATGATTTGAGTACTACTTATTTGAGTAGGTATCGATACTGTGTGAGTACATACCATCTGCTGCTTAGGGAATATCCCTAAGCAGGCAGTAGATTAGTAGAGTGATTAGTAGAGTGTAGGCTAGGCTAGTGATTGTTACGCTATGACTAGTGACAGATATAGCTAGGCGTTTGAAATCGGAAATACCGAGTAGCTAGTAGCAAAATATAATGGACATGGTCGGCTAGCTTACAACACCGCTCAAGTTGAAATTTTGCGGTTTTGACTTTTTAATGCCATTGGATAGATCTTTTCACTGCGCTTCTGTTCACCAATACAAACATTGCATTTCAACCAATCACAGTTTTAATTTCAGCGTTAGCGATTTCAATTTTGTGACTTGTGCGGTGTTGATAAAACAGTTTTTTGGTTCTCCTGAAGATTTACGCGGTGTTGTTAGCTAGCTGGCGACATGTGAGTTGATATCGCCTCCGTTTTAAGTCGTGGGTAGAAATCTGTAAAAAAACAGCTCTTCAAAATAAACTTTTTCAGAAACCGTTTCTGGTTATCGAAAGCTGCTACTGTTAGGTTCTGCGAGAACCAGCTACTAACCGTAACCACCTAGAAAGAGCCCCATAGAAGACAGGTGTCAGGCGTGTTTGCTAGACACTGACACTTGTGATAGTTTGTTTGGTTCCTACAGTTGTTGCAAGGCCGTTGCATTAATTTTATGGCATCTCAACAAATTAATGTTTACAATGCCATCTATCATGCATTTATTATACTAAGAAAGTCAGAGAGTTTGTTCTCAACGTAGTAGTTCAAGGTACACGGCTTAGATGTCACTGTCAGTCGTACATTATTCACAGGTTTCATTAATTCATCGACAGATGGCACTAAACAAAAATGTATGATAATTGATAACACAAACAAATTATGTACAGTATGGTCTAGATGATAGATAATAATTAGAAAAACACGTAGCATGGGCGCTGCGAGCAGGAAGCAAGGGGGTGCACTTGCACCCCCCCTGTCAGGAAAGAAAATAGATAGAAAAAGTTACTGTTTGAATTTTGAATAAAAACTGAAGGCATCTATCTGGGTTGCTGTGCAACTTTGCTTCTCACCTTGTCAATAAATTCAGTATCCTTCTCTACTCTTTTCCTGTGAACTCTAAGCGATTCCGTCTTGACACGTAGTAACGTGCTACATGTATTTTCAATACATTAGATTTATCTACATAATATACATGTATAAGTCTAAATTTTATCTTAGTTAATAGATGCAAGTGCATCTCCCTAAAAGTAATCCTGGCGGCGCCCATGCGATACGCATTATTGTACTGGACCCTTATGATGTTGATGGACTTCCTCTTGAAGTAGGACCTAAGTTGGCAGGTGTTGGTACCTACATGCCCAGGCAGTATGTATGCCTTAAACATTGTGTTCTTCACGTCTGCGCTGCAGTTAGTGAGGTGGCGAGCGAGCATGTTATCCCTGACGGCGCGGCGAGAGTCGACGTCGTCTTTTGATATCATCAAAAGACGACGTCGGCATATAGGTCTCCCTATACGTCGACGTCGTCTTTTGATGATTTGGTAAGTGTGGTTCAATATGTAGCCTCTCGGGGCTCTGCTCGATGTGTAGATATTACCACTGTCCTCTGTGCGAATCCTAACTGCTTTCTCATAAAGCTCTTTTCAGGGCTAAACATAACTACATGAAATGACCTCACCCAGAAATGAGCAAGAAAGAATCAATGACCGAGAGTAAACTAACCATACCAACCTATTAATGACCTACATTATAGTAGGTAGGTTGGTCCCTATCAATCTAGGTAAGATACCTACCTACCTTACCTTTATTGTTTTTGCCTCAGTATCAGTTATCTACCTAATACTAGGTACCTACTATGAGCAATTCACCAATTAGAAGATAGTGCATATGTACGTAGGTTAGGTAGGTACAAACTAGGTACCTACAATTTACTTGAGATAAAGAGAGGGAGGTATGCATACCTACCTACATCCCCTCCCTATAAGTAGGTAGGTACCTCATTAGTCTGGTAAGAAAGAGAGCGGGTTGATCTGGGGCTAGACAAATACCTCACGCTTACTTTTCCTTTCACGCTAACGCAAATTTGACAAGGTAAAACTTGGCAGCTGTCACGTGACATTTCAGCAGAAAATGTCATTTCCATACAATTTTATCTTTTCGCAGGCGTTAGCATCAACAGAAAGTGTTTTTTGTCTAGCCCCCTGGTCAGATAGGTAGGTAAAAAAACAACTGCTAACATTAAATTGAATTTATTTTTAAATCATAAGTATTTTTTCATATAAATAACGTTTTTTTAAATGTAACTGGAAGCCTCTACAAAAACATAGTTTCAATGTATATTCATTTTTATACAGAAAGTGTAGGAAGGTAAAGGCCATACACATCTGAACGCTCCGCAACGCAACGCGTTGTTTTCTGTGATGCGGTGCGGTTCGTACGTGTGCTAGCTTTCAAAGTAACATAATTATTACGAAGTAAGAAGGTAAGTTCTTTATCCTATTTGCTGGCAGCTGGATGGCATGTGGCAATCAGTTTTCACCTAGAAAATAAAATTATTTTGACACATCCATAGATTACACAGGGACGTTTTTGGTAAGTACCGACATAAGTACCTACCTATTGATAAATTTTTGCAGTACCTATTTTGGTAGAATTTGGAAGTCCTTTTGGAAGCTTGAATTTTTGGTTTTACAGCATGTTCTCCTCACGCACTATGTTTTATTTTATTTATTTTGAGACACTTAGATTTCTCCAGAAATCATTATGACTCATTATGTAGATTGAAATAATAATATAAATCGATAAAATACTGAATAGGTAGGTAAATATAATAATTTCATAAAAAATTTAGAAAGGTATTCAGGTACCTATTTAGGTAGCTTACCTACCTACTTAGTTATTAAATACTTAATTATTATTTCATGCGCATTAAATACAACAAATAAAAAACATGCTTTAGCCTTTAGTAGACAAGATTATTCATAAAAAATATCATTTAGTACCTATACCTCATTAAATATTTTTTTTAGGTAAGTGTCTACCTACATAATGTTTTGTGGCGGTGCGTTTCGTACTGAAACCCTAATTGTCTTAAAAAAAAAGTCTGCAAGCCAATACCAAATTTGGCATTAATCATACTTAAAGTAGGTTTAGCTCTATGTAGGTATTGAATAAAAAAACGTAGGTAAATAGTTATTTTTCATTGTGCTCAGAAATTTATATATTTTTGTGTAAAATCTCTTTTTCAGACAATTTTTCTGGTAGGTAATAACAGCATATCTGCTGAATATTTTCCTGAAAGTATTCATAAAACTATCAAATAAAAAATAAGCCGAACATCACAGTTACTATAAAATACCTTATCATTAATAGCAATAAAAAACTTCATTAATATAGCTAATTTATGATTTCACAAGATATCCACTCATCCTCTTAGTAAGTAAATACTAAGTGGTAATGTAAGTGATATCTTAATCATAAAATTTGAATAATTCGATATTTTGATACAATAATTTATTTTTCTTACATGTGTGTGCTCTAAAATAATAAATAAGTAGGTAATTTATGTTTTGACGACCGGTGGTCTAATCATCTTCTAGTCACAATATGGGTACTTACTTAAAGATAAGTACTTAGAATTTCATGAATATTCATTTAACAGGTATTTTTTTCTTGTTAGACCACCTGCCTTTTTATGGGACATTTCACATCACTTCGGCGAGCGTCTTTATGTTACGTTAAAAAATAATTATGCTGCTGCGTTTTTACACGTTGATAAAATGAAACTACTGACAAAAAGATGGCGTCGACGTCGCTTCGCGCCGCACTTTCCCCCTATCATGAATTATTAGTTTGTCCCAAAATAAAATAACACGAGAACCATACTTCTGTATTTTGATTCATAATTTTATTGTTCTGGTGATAAAATAACTGTAGGTATAGTCAGCGAAAAGAGTAGAATCTAAACTCATGCTAGGGGGTCGATGTGAATAAGCCCAACAGGTTAAATTATCAGCATAGCGATTATCGTCACAATTGCTAGCAGGAAGCCGAGTAGCGTCAACCAATCCAGGTCTGCCAGGTGCTGGGAGAACATCAGCGTGTACGAACAAGCTAACATTAGCGTGCCACTGTCTCGCCAATCGCGCTTCGACGTGCTATCGCCTGTCAAAACAATGCAAAAAAAACTCAACACGGCATTCAAGGGGACTCGCAAAGTGACTTCTAAAAGTGGCAACGAACAGTGGTGTGAGAGTCAGTTTATATCAAGCACGCCAACACAAAAATATGTAGGAAAAAAATCCGGACCTTGCATCTAAAATCTGACTGGTGTAGACAGGGCCTTAGGGATCGAACTTGCGGATTATCTTTGGGGTCAACTATTTCATGCAAGCGCTAAATTTGACAAAATCCGTAGAATGAAACTTTGTATATTAAAAAAACCAAGATCGGTAAGCATTAATAAATGGGCCAAACTGCCATGATTCCTAATGTAGTGTTCATCTAGCCAGCTGAGCTGAGATTATTAATAAATATTTCGCACGCTAGGAATTAAATTTTTGAAAAAATTCTTTTAGTTGATTTTACAAATCCCCTCTTCGCTCCATTAGAACCACGTAACGTGATCCTAGTAGGTAGATACCTCATTCATAAACTGACACTCAGGACCACGGTATTTCAACAACAGGATTCAAGAACACAGGTGAAAAAGCATGCAAAATGGTCAAAGCGAAACCCGAACACCATGCATGACAATGAACCACATACCTCGATGTTGATTTTGTGAATTAGCTTGCCGTTTCCTCCACGGTACAGCGTTATTTGGCAGTGAGTTGCTTTGACTAGGAGTATCGTCTGTTTGGTCTACAGAGAGCCGTCTTAGTTGCTGATTCATGGTATGAACAAGCTTCGGGGAACTAAGTTCCTCTCGAGCTTTGTCTTCATTGTTGTGTTCATTGGTTCTTTTCTTAGTTTTGTCAAGTTTGAATATCGTGGCTAGTTCTTCCGAAGAATTATATTCCGTGGAATCCGCTGCATCTTTTTTTAATTCTAAGTCGTCTTCGTAAATAGAGAGGTTAATAGAAGCTCTGTTTGGAGCTTCTTTTTTATTATTCTGTACTTGGTTTAGTTTTTCATTGACTTCGGTAATATCAGATACTTTATGAGGAATACTATTGATTTGTTTGTTGATACTGTTCCCTTTTGATAGGAACAGCTTTTCATTTACCTGTGTTATTCCAGCTAGTAAGTCTGATATACCATCTTTCAGTTCTTTGAAAGCATTTATTTCATTTATATCTTTGTCCATGTTTAGAAAAGGATTAGTAGACTTTATTTCAGGTGGCTTTGGTGTTGACTCAATTTTATTTTCATTCGCGTAGGTATTTTCAGTTTTCATTGAATCATTTTGTACAGAAAGTAAATTTACATCAGGTATTGATATAGTTTCTGGTAACATTACCGTGGTTTCATTAGCTTTCATCTTTTCTTCAGTTTTTGAAGTGTAGAATGATACTTTTTTGCTTTCGTCTTCGACATTTAGATCCTTTTCAATACTGTGTTTTAGCTGATCTTCTACTCTATGCAGCTGATCAGAGATAGCTAGAAGGCTATCCTCCGTTTTTTTGCCCTTGGATTTTTCATCGTTTTCAATCACTTCATGGTTCTCTTTAGGCTCATGCACTACTTCAGAATGCACGTTTACAAATTTTTTTTCGGTTTGTGGCTCGTCTATAGGTTCTTTATTAGTCAAAGCATTGAGAAAGTTTAGCCTACTATCAGATATTCTGGATTGAACATCTGATTTCTTCTCATTCATCTCGATGTTTCGATTCTTATCTAATTCCGCTAGGGCCACCCCAAGTTTATTGCTAGTATCCATAGCTTCCTGTGCAAGCATACTGAGAACATGCTGAAATTCATCCTTGGATGAGCGTTTTGATGCCTGAGGAGATCTATTTGATGGTGATGCACTTTTGGACTTATCACAAGATGGTGGTTTAGCAAGGTGTCTGTCGTCTTTGTGAATGTATGAATCATCCTTAGCGAAATTATGAGAAGGTGCGTGAATATTATTGACAAAGAGATTGACAGTATTGTGTCTTTGTTTTACCTTGTTACGGGGATGGTGATCCTTTTCGATGTCGTTATTTTCAAATGTGTCTCGCAGTCGCCTCATTACGTCGCTATTACTATTTGTCTTCTGGATTGTTGCTGGTTTACTACTCATATTCAATGCTTCGTCAATTTCCTTTTGAATCATTGTAAATATATTAGCTGAAAGCGATCGTACAGCTCTCTTTTTCTTGAGTGTTGCAGCTGACTCTTTCTGAGGAAATTCGCTATAGCTAGCATTGTTATTTAGATGACCATTGATTTCATCATAGTTAAAATGAGTTGAATGCCGGTTGTCTTTCCTCAAGCTTCTAAACGCTAAATCATCGGCCACAATATCAGGGGACCTTCTTGGTATGAATCTTGACCTACCTTTACCATCCGGCACAGCATGTAAGTAATCACTCTGAGGAGCTGGTGAAACTGGACCAATTGGTATTCCGAAGGGTGGTTGAGGATCTGCGGTTTTTAACCTGCTATTCATTTGTTTTATATTTCTGTAAACAACGTCATCATACACGATGTCAGGTTCATTACGCTCCGAGTGTTTGTCATCATCTGACGCATATGGAACATACACCGGCGACGCTAACATGTAACTCATTTGTGCCTGAGCTTCTTTGTTGTTTGGTTTTTCTTTTGTAAATGAGTTCATTCTTCGGAATGCCATATCATCTTGTAATTTGTCAGGTAGTGTTGACCTCCTTGGCACTCGTCGCAAAGGTGTAGTTGGCTGGCTTCGCAGTTGCACATCGTCATCGTTTCCATTCCAGTCATTGAAATGTTCGTTATATTTTGGAGTCATTAGCTCTCGACGTTCCGCTCTATCCAACAAATCTTCATCACCAAGACCTAAGCTGTTGTATATAGCTTCTAATTCATTAAGCGCATCATCTAGATTTGTAGATTTTCGTCTTTCAGAGTTTTTCTCATCATCCGATGGCATTTGGTACGTAGAAGGAATGTAGGTGTCTGACTTGTGTCGTACATGAGTCTTGGATGTAGGAGATGTCAGAGTTTTTGGAGGCTCTACGGTAATAGACCTCTTGTATTCAGTCGTTGCTTTCCATATTTTAGCATCATCAGTTGTATCTATAGATGTACTCTTGTAGATAGGTTTGTTTTTGTTCAAAATGTCATTACTATCCTGTCTTAATTTAATTTGGTCAATAAAGGCTGGAGTTCTATTAAGTTGTGTATTGTTAGAATAATCACTACTGCTTCTAGAGTTGGCGTATATATTTTGATTTCTTTTCTGTCTCTCTGTATCGTCAATTTTCCTCCAAAAATCTGATGCATTTCTAGGTTTTCTGTATACACTATCTGCAACACTTAAGGATGCTTGCGAGTCACTAAGATATTGGGTTTCAACACCATTTTGACCCATTTTGACACTTATTGGCCTACGAGATCTGGGGCTCTGATCAGCATAATACAAATAATCATGTTTTACTTGCACTGGTTCCGGTTTAACAATGTTTGGCTTTCTCCAGGGTGATGCATTCGCATACATACCATAATGATTTGGTTCGGCAGAAACCGACGCTGGCCTTCTGGGTTGTTCGGGTTTACTTTGAAAACTCTGTATATATTCGTTGTTTTGAATAGCAATGTGATCTTCTGAGTTTGATATGGGTCGTCGTAGCCCGTTGAAACCTTGCACAGACCTTTCTTGACTTCTCCTCATTATCCTCTCAAAATCGTTATTTGGCACTCCGTGTACTAATTTTTGGCTGTTGTTAAGCCTTTCAGCAATTACTGTGTTATTTTCATAATACATTGATAGGGGGGTAGTGACTTTTCGCTGCATATCTCTTGGAGGTGGTACAGGTGGTGCTTTCTCTTCCCTTTTTACATTCGTTACGTTTCCTAGAGGAAACTTGACGCACATAACGTTCTCTGGGCTCTCATAATGATTAATACTAACACTCCTTTCCCTGTGATTATTAGCGTAAAGCGAATCTCTATCTCTGATGTTATTGCTCGGATATTGGATGGAATAGTTAATATGCTCATTGTTAACTTTAGCGTTAAAATTAATGGATGATGGGTAACTTTGTGTCGTTGATGGGAATGACGATATAGACTCAGATTTCATGGGACGTCGGCTTGCGTCATTGGCAATGAGTTGTTCCGTTTTGACTTTGTTTGCTTGTTCGCGTTTGCAGGTTCCGTATCCGCTGCTTTGACTTGTAGGTGTCCGTGTCAACATTTCAACCTCCGCCTTTGTATACCCTTGCTGTAAGAGCTCGGCTTCCTTGTTCAGTTGATTTTCTTCATCTCGCGATAGCCTCTTGATGTATCGTTCGTTTCTCGCACTTCTAGAGCGTTTGTTAAGGGAACTGTCCCGCGAACGCATCAATGAATCTTCACTCCGAAATCGAACCATCGATGAAGAGTTTGAAGATTTTAACGAATCCTCATCACTGCTCGAGTCTCCTCGAAAACTGTTTCTCAGAGCTTCAACACGAGCTTTCAATCTACCTTTCCTAGTTTTTCTGACAGGGGTGTCTAATACTGATTTTCCTGATTTACTCGTGCTGTCGTCTCTCAGACTGAGGGATTCTTTTGAAATGTCGTACATTTCTTGCGCTTTAGCTCTGTAGTTGATAAAGCCTGCAGATGGGTCTGAAAGGACACCGTCATCGGTTAAGTCTCTTACGTTTGGTTTTGCAAGACTCTGCGCGCGTCTTGTATCCCTGATGACTATGTGATCGAAGTTGTTGACCGCAGGCGTTTTCTTTTTTGACTTCTTTGATTTTCTTTTCGATGGAGACTTTGTGCTGACGCCTTCGTCACTTTCCGTGGATGAGCTTTCCTCTTCCTTCTTTTTTCTTCTGAAGAGTTTTCCAATAGACCATTTCTTGTCCTTTTTACGATCGGGATCGGCTTCTGGTGGGGCTGGCCGGTCAGCTCGCCGTTGAACGGGGGCATATTCTTCAGTGTAGGGCCGGTAAGCCGTCGATGGCACGTCCCGGTGCGGGACCGGTGGTGAGTTCACAGCCTGGAATTGAGAAAAAATTATATTAGATTACAGGGCAACGAAAGGCTTTGACATTTTGATAATATCAAGGGCGACGGCTCGTTTCTGTTACACATAATTATTTTTGTTATTATGTAGGTAATACTCATACAATGAGCTGTGGCTCTGTGCTAGTTAGTGGAAGGGATAGTTTTAGGGCTAATTCTCGTATAAAAAATATGTATACTTTGTCAAAATAAAGTTCCGAACCTGTCTCAACCTCATGAACGTCAAAATCAGTAGGTAATAATTTTATGCGCAAGTCACGGAACATGCAAATAGCCCATGTGTTGAAGCTATAACAGCTGCCTATAGCAATAATAATTTGCATTACCTCGTAGGCCATGTCCAACTAGACATTATTGGTGAAAAGTATTGTCTGTTATTTACCAGTGACTTAAAAGTCTGACTATGACTTTAACTTAAAAAGTTTGCAGATGACAAATCAATTTACTAACTCAAAATCGATGTTGAACGTAGACTGAATATAGATTAAAAGTTTAATATTATATCAAGAATAGATTGATAAGGTAATATTTGAAGCGAGTAAGGAAGATTATACCTTCTTTAATTACTAAGTAACCCAATTTGTATCAGGCCATCGAGTAAGTAAACAAATGAATCATAAACAATATTATTTACTTTCTTCACACCAAATTCAATTATAAATAGTACCTATTACTCGAATTGTTATGTACGGTTGCCAGTAAATTGGAAACAAAAATAAATTTGCCTCGCTGTCTACAAACGAAACACTTTTCAAGGACAAGCACTTGGCTTTGCGTCAATTGTATGAGATATGTTGGCATTTTTGTTGAGATATTTTCTGCTGAAAAAACAATATGATTTTTCCCGGTTTTCCACCAGATCCGAGTATGAGTGGAGAGATGTGTAAAATCTAAATGGACTAGAATATCACACGTAGATGACTTGATGGCATTTTGATACGATCATACTGGCGTATCAATATGTTACGTATCAGTATGATCGTATCAAAATGTTAAGTTACTAACTCATTATAGACTTATCCCATACCTTATAACTTACGAACTGTTAATGCAAGTCACCCAGAGATGTGTAAAATCGTGTAAGTCTTATTGACTGACCATTAACGCATATCCTATGCCCAGGGCCTAGATGGTGGGTGACCTGGATCTAGGAAAATGGAGGATATGTTTCTTGCGATATGTAGGGGTGTGCACATAAAATGATTTTCCAAAAATCCAAAATACGTCCTACATATATCAAAGAAACCCTCAATGCGTACGTGAAAGGACGACCCACTCTAGTCGATCTTCAAAATATCGTGTCAAAACTGCACTAGTCTTCTATGGTTGATTCATCTACATTCCGTTTTACCCACCTATAAGGTGGGTGAAACGGAATGTAGATGATAGTGGAGACCAAGGAGATAGAAGACCAGACAGGCAGGTAGAAACATTAGCGAGCGGTGAGCCCCCTAAATTCCTGCAAGGTGTAGTACCTAAATAAGTGGTCGTTTTTTAATCCAATTGTAAACACATTCCGGAAATTAATTGAGTAAATAGAGGTCATAATTATACAGAATAATAATTCTATTGACAAAGATGATAACGCGTAAAAAACTGAAGATTTGATAACCCCTTTTGCAAATATAGAACACCTCTGCCCAGACTTCGCCCGCGTGGTATAAAAAAAAATAAGTTATTCTAGATCACCAACGAAACTCCATATTCATACAAATCGGTCCAGCCGTTACGGAGACTATTAGCCATATTCGAACCTTCAAACTTTGCCATTTATGAATAGGTAGGATATGGTAGGAGAGGAAGTATAACTTTAACGTCATTCCTTCTTTTTATTTTCAGAAAGTATTGTTTTTTTATCAAAACCAAATTACCGACAAGTGATGATGTCGTAATAAGGAACACTAAAATACGCTAATCTTTTTTTTTCCCGTACACAACAACAAATAATAATGTAGTTTATAAGTCTTGCTGGGTCAATAGGCCATGTATTTATCGTCTTGGATTAGACTTTTCTCTATGGGTAATAGAAATAGGTTCGTGGTTTTTACTTTTAAATAGTAGATATAGGTTTATGATACACCAAATGCAAGCTCAGCTAAAATTGACCTAACCACTTGGTCAGCATGTAACCAGATTTAAACAAAAGCCCCCTTAACAGTAAAAAAGCATCTTGCAATAAAAACTTACAGGTAAAAACGATCTGAAATATTCGTTCCTGGTTCTTTCACTAACAACAGCGACCATTTTAATCACTACGAACTAACGCACTTTCTATACATAAAATATATTTCTAGATAATTATATTAATACGTACCTACTTATTTATGTAAACATAAAAAAGAAACAATAACATTATAACTCCACAATTATCATCACGTCTAACAGATAATTTTAATAGGTTTCTATGAAATAAGCAATTCAAAACTAGATCTATTTAAAAAAAAATTAAATTAATATCTGATGAAAAACCAACTATTTGATACTATTATTTAAAGTACTATTATAAAAGAACGCGATTCATTTAAAAAAAGCATGTAATTTTTTTACATTAAATCGTAGTCACCCTGATTTTATTTTATCTAAGTAAATACTTTTTTATCGTCAAAAATGTTTCTCAGCACTTTATTTATTTCAAGGTTTCATTTTCTCAATCCATTTGAGCAAAGTCACATCACAAGTATTTAATTTATTTTCCTAAACAAAAAATGAGTACGCAGACGAGAATGCGTACGCGCATAGACGCGGCGGGCGTTTGACTCGCGAATCGGGATCATCTCAACAGATTCAAATATATTTACGCTAACCATATGTGATGATAATTTAATGTTCGTCTGTATTTTTGAATCATACAAATTACACTTTATAAGTAGATATATACAGCGACCTGTCTAAAGACCGTTGTAAACGAATTATACGTAATAAATTAGGTACCTACGCTTGTTTTAAATAGGAATACGTTATAAATTTTTGTTTATATAATTTTAAATGCTGTTCCTTCACTTAATTCTATTATGTAACCATCGAACCATCGAATCCAGTGCATTTAAAATTGATTCTATAATCAACTTTTTTGTTGAAAAAAATCAATCATCCTCGTATTTTTTTAACACTGCTAAAAAATAAGGAGACTTTCCAGACACATCATCAATTTTTTAAGATTTTTTCACTTGGCTGTTATGATAGTAGCTTCAATCTGCATCGAAAAATCACAGCGTCGTTCAAGATCTTTGGGCAAAATCGGGAAAGATAGCTTTATCGTAGACCCGCTACGAGACAAGCAGAGTCAGGTTCCAAACATGTCTATTTTTCCTCACTGTAATAAAACGGTCGGCATTCCCGCTGCTCCACAAATCTAGTTATTTATACACAGGGAACGATAGTTTTATTTTTATTTTACTTCAAAAATGCTCTGAGAACATATGGTTTTATTTTTGTTATGTGCACCGAAATGACTGTTTATTTTATGTGCATGCAATGCTTAAAGTAACATACTTAAAGATTCATACACGGAGTCTTGAATTAAAATAAGAATATTTCAACTCTACGTCAAATACCCTGATGTTTGGTGTGATTCTACTTTCGTTGTAAATAAGACTATCCATCAAATGTCTCCGCTATCCATCAAGGATCAATTCTTCGGCCACATTGCCAGGAAAAGAGGAGATAGCCTTGAAAAATTTGTAGTCACTGGCAAGGTAAAGGAAAGAGGCTTCGGTGACGGAGCCCCATGCGTAGAAGCAACCAAATTCGCTCTACAACCGACTCCACTGTGAGCGAAATCATTCGATCTGCTGAGGACAGATTCCAATGGAGAGAGATAATAAAATCCAGAGTCATACCACAGACTAGTTAAAGTAAAATTGGTCTGTGGTCATACATAAAGGTGACGACTCTCAGTATTAAGGATATCGACGCAAAGGCGAGGGAGTTTCGTTGTGTACAAGAGCTTACGCCTCTGACGATTTTCTTAAACACTATAAACGCCCGTTTGCAGTACCCTAAGCCCATTAGGTCCTAAGAGCAGTTTGCAAAAGTACACAGGCTGAGAATGCATCGCATAAAGAGCGCGCAAAAGAAGTCGTCGTTTGCGATCACCACACATCTAAACCAGTTTAAGCTCTTTATTAGTTTAAATTTTAAATTATCTTAATCTGAGCGAAGCGCAGATGACATCCAACACGACCTTTGACGACCTCTGTGACACAGTGGGCGAAGGCCCGCCTTAGACACAGAAGGTTGCGGTTCGATTTCCGCCGCGAAACAAATGTTTGTATAATCTTCAAATATTTGTCTCGGGTCTGGGTGTTTTTATGTATAATATGAAAGTATTTACAAAAAAAAAGTACATAAGAAGTCATTTAGTTTAGTCCATAATACAAGCTCTGCTTAGTTTGGGGCTAGATGATGCTGTGTGAAAAATGACGAGCATTATTTATTTATTTAACAAATCGCATGTAGACAGCGTGATGTCGTTTATCTTTTTGAATTATTCAAAGGAACATTTTCCTCAGTGACTTAACACAGTTAGAGTAAATCTAATCTCACAAAAAGTGAGAATTCATAAAGGCACACACACATTACTACGTCAGGGTGTGTCGTGATGCGGATTTTAAATCCATATTGGTTAGATCTCTTTTTTTTAAAGATGTGTGATAAATGGAAATGGATGAACTGACAGCGCCACAACACACCCCAATCGTATAGATATGTACGTCCTTTTTACGTTTGTTTATGTTATCTTTCACCCCAAGTATCACTGGTACGGGCTCACTACTGCCACTCGGTTTGTTACCAAATTTGAATCCGCCTTAAGCCTCGGTGGAGCAATTTTACAAAAGTGAACTTACAAAGCCTAAGCATTATTAACCGTCTTAGCTCAGCCTGGGCTAAAATTCCAATTTTGCTCAATAAAGTCGTGCACTTCATGTAAGATGATTTTATTAAAACCCATTTGCAGATAAAGAGTTAGGCAATGTTTTACAGTACATGCCATGGTAACATTTTTAGGTTTCTAAACGGATTACCATACTAAGCAACATGGCTCTCCTAGATAGAGATAAATCCAATCGGATGTAATGTGCTAATATCCGTGATAATTTAGCAACATATTTAGATAATTTAGCTTTGTTTACTCACACGCTTCAAAGCTCGGTTGCCGCTTGGTACAATTATAAATAAAACGCATATAAATTCACACAGTTTTTTCTGTTACTGGAGAGCCTAACAATCTAACTATCAGCATCATTTTGTTATATCTATAAACAAAATGATGCTGATTATAATATATAATATAATCAGCATTATATGCTGACATGTTTAGTTTTATCTAAATAAAGCTCTAACCTAACACTCTCCCTAAGTGATAAATTCACTTAAAATATCTCAAATATCTAATGAAGTATTGTATCGTAGTGCTCCAAATATAAATCCGTGGATGAGTCAAGTGCACAGTTGGAATGTGTAAAGCCGGATACACACTTTGCACACGCAACTCAACGCAAAAATGCCATAACATAAGACAATCTGAGGTGTAATATTTCAAGGTAGATCGTAAAGTAACATTTTGTAGCGTTCCTTTGAATAACGAGGCTGTGATATTTTGACTACGCACAATCATAGGGTGCTAGTCAGAAAGGGCACATTCATATTAATGAGTCCGGTCCACGAAACAAGTCCCACCAATGTAGCACTAGTGTCTAAGTAAAATATTTATTTTCAATCTTATTTTGCACTGTCTGATATTTAGTTACACGATAACTTGTTTCGTTGGCTCTATTATTCTTCAAGATAATGAACCAATCATAGTTTTGAAATTTTAATTTCAGTATAGGATTAAAAATAAATAGACCTAGATTTTTGGCCTCATCGATAATGAAACGTGAAATCCTTTTCTTAGAAATTGGTCTGTATATGTACACAAAATTAAACATTGCTCCCAAACTATACAAAACCATATATCATTATTAATTATATTTTTAAGTATTAATTACTTATTATTGTTAGATCAACAGCATAGATTTTGGGACATATGAGTTTTCTACGCCTCTCTTTTTTTGGCTTGAATCACAATTTAGTAGAAGATATGGAAATGTAGAGCGTAAAGTGTAGTAACCTCGTAAGTAATGTAGCCTATGATCCCGCCTTTATTTTAGAATCAAAGGCAATATGCGAGGCCAATGCTATTTGATTGGCTAATGAAGCTTTCTACGAGTTCAAGAAGGATAACTCTTTGAGCTGTGTGTCTATTGGTATTTGCTCCGAGAAAAAGTTTTGCTTTCGTTGTTAAATGTTTACTTACCAGTTCAATATTCGAGACTTATTTTGCTAACATTGTTTGTCATCCACTTCTCTACGAAAAAATGTGGGTAAAATTAACCAATAGAATTTTATTGGAATGGCACATGACACCTTTAAATCAAAAAGCAATGGCAATCGCTTACCATTTTTTTTATCAAGTTGGCGTTTTCCTGTTAAGCAAGCGGTTACCATACCCTATGGACTCGCATGCGCATTGCAACCCTTTAAAAAGTTCAGAACCTTTTTGTAAAACCTCATACTTTAGTGACTTGGAAAAATCATCTGGGTTCTCCTCAAAATAATTCAACAAAAAAGCTCAATGCGTTATTTGTTTATAAATGACTAGCTGCGCCCCGCGGTTTCACCCGCGTAAGTTTCGATTCCGTGGGAATATCGGCGATCTAATTAAATTTTGAGAACACAAAAGCTGCTACTGTGACTTAACTATGATAGTAATAGACTTAATAAGACTTAATAATGAGTACTTTAACCATGTAGTACATCATTTTTATGTATCATCAATCAATAGTTTTCTCAGCGCACGCCAAATAATACATTTTATAGGCAAAATTTTGCTACTTTGGGTTACATTATTGCAGTTTTCTAAAGGATCTCTATTTTTTTTAAATAAATTATAGCCTATGTTACTTCCTGATACTAAATTATTATACTAAATTTTATTTGGTAAAAAATGGTTAAAATCGATCCAGTAGTTTCGGAGCCTATTCGATACAAACAAACAAAAAAATCTTTCCTCCTTATAATATTAGTATACCTCTAGATAGACAACCATCTTAGACTGAACTTACCATATACATATACTACACATTATTGGTAGGTACTAGAACGGTCCGGATGGATGGAATGATTTTAATTAATTTGGACATGGGTTCTTTTTCAAACTAAATAGGGTTTGGGTTTAATTGGTTTTCTTATTACGAACTCTTTTGTAGATAATTAAGTGGATGCTCGAATGATTGTTTTACTGTTGGGCTTATGGGTTTATTGATAGCAATCCCAAATTAATTAAAGATTCCCAACATATTGTGATGTATATCGGTAGCTTACCTACCAACCAAAAAATAGATAAGGTAATTTTTTACGAGATTGTTGTTGTTTTGATTTTGTATCCCTTGCTCAGATTTCGGTAAAGGTTTTTTTTTCTATTCTCCGGAAAATTTGTACTTTAGTAGGTAGGTTTTTTAGGTAGGTAGGGGTATTAAAAAGTAACAAAATGGTAAGAGAAAGAAAATTAATTAATTAGAGTCACATTTTCACAAAAATATTATGGTAAAGGTTAAATTAAATACTTCATCCATATTGTAAAACGGGCATAGAAAGGGAGAGCGTCGCGATCACTGAACCTGATGAAGGCTCTCGGAATGAGTGGAAACTTAGTCGATGCCTTCTCCAATAGTATGGTACGTAAAAAATCCCGTTTTCACGATAGTTAATGAAATAAAAGTATCAGGCACTAATATGGGAAACTAACCAAGTGAAGAAAGGACCTAATGGACCGATGAGATGTTGCGGAGAGTCGGAGGAAGGAGGTGGCCCAAGATCATCTTGGTTCGCTTTAGGAGAGGCATGTCCAGCAACAGACTTCTATCAACTGTTGATGATGACCTCGGTGGAGCGGCGAGAAAGTAGTCAGCTGCAACGCAAGAGATGCTGGTTCGATTCTCGCTGTTGGATATAATTAAGTTGCATGTTCTGCAGATATTTGGTTCCGGGTCATGCGTGCTGTGGTACCATGGTTCTTGTAGCTCATAGTTCCTGATACGCATGACACAGGGAATTCTATTGTGGAGGCAGGACAAAATATAATGTGTCTGTTGGGTGTTAATTTATATTTGTCTATAAACGAGGAAAAACTAAGTCATGTCAAACAGTCATCATTATAGGCAGCCCACGCCAGCTGAACAAAATAGACTCTCTTAGTTTTCTACCCCATGTTCTCTTCAACGGTTGTAATATCCCTTTCACGCCTATTGTTAAAAACCTTGGTATCCTGTTTGACTCAAAGCTATGTTGGATTCCTCATATAAAAGAACTATCTCGTAAATTTTATGCCACTCTGCATTCCATAATCCGTCTGAAACACTTTCTCCCAATAACCACTAAAATATGTCTTGTCAACTCACTTCTTTTACCTATAATTGATTATGCCGACGTTGCTTTGCTAGATCTCTCCGAAGAACTTCTTAACAAACTTGATCGCCTCCTTAATACCTGCATACGTTTTATTTTCTGCCTTCGCAAATTCGACCATGTGAGTAAATTCCGCGCTGAATTAAAATGGCTCCCCATTCGTGAGCGTAGAAACCTAAGGATTCTTTGTGTTCTTTTCTCTGTTCTTAAGGATCCCTTTGCACCTGAGTATCTAAAAAACCGTTTTCGTTTCCGATCTGATACACACGAAAAAAAACTAAGGTCTTTTGACAATCTCCTTCTACCTCTAGACACCCCCGAGCATTGCACATCGTTCCGTGGAAACTCTTTCTCTGTCGAATCAGTCCGGCTCTGGAATAAACTACCATTTGAAATTAAAAAGGTAGACTCTAAAGAATGCTTCAAAAGATTATCTCGCAAACACTTCCTGGATGAGTTGTATTCATAGTTTATTTACCCTACCTTTCTGACTATTATTTTTATGTATAAGTGCCTATAAATATATAATTATATGTATTAAGTAAGTATATTGTGTTATTAGATATAAGTATAATATAATATTGTAATTAAAAAATTGTAGCACGGTTGCCGCCAATCACTACAAATTGGGTTGGCTGGTAGAAAATGCTTTAGCATTAAGTCCGCCTATTGTTCACTTTTTAAAATGTGCAATAAAGTGTTAATAAATAAATAAATAAATAAACAGTGAACGCTTAGTTGATAAAGGTCGACGTTAACAATTACAGATTAAAATTTAACTCTTATGCTAGATTGTTCTATAACACGGAACCCTAAAAAACAAAGATTACCTTCTCATAATGAACAACCCAATTAATCTATGTTTATTTATTGGTTAACCAGAGGGCTCCACATCATCTCACCGATACACGCCATTAAAAATAGGACAGAGTTCAAACAGTTTATATTTATACCACTACCTACCGCAGCACTTCTTTAGTATACCTACCTACTTACCAATGATGTATTTCATAACTGAAATAGAAAAGACTCGTCAAAACTAATCAAATGAAGAATGTCGCTGCGTCTCCAGCATTTAGACAGACACCGATTCTCAAAAAGCCCAGACTTTATATAACAAATGCATTTAGAAAGTCGCAGATTCTCCGAAAACCTTTTATAAAACGAATTAACACCCAAAAGTACACCTCAATAGTCCTGATCCCACACTAAGATTCCCTTGGTCGTGTGTATCAAGAACTATATTTTTTTATGATATAAAAAAGAAACATTCGTTGTAGATGTGGATAATTTAATTGCCTACGACTATAAGCCTTTTTATAAGATTTGTTGCCATTTCTGGGCATCAAATCTTATAAAAAGGCTCAATATTCATGAAAAAAATTTACAGTCATGATAAGGTTCATAGAAAAACGCCAAAATTGTGATTTTTCATCAAAAGTAGACTAAAAATGAATTAAAACAAGACTAGACTATAAAGTCATTATGAGTCTCTGTATTCCAACCACAACCATCTACGCGGAGCGGAAATGAATGTATAAAATTAAACAAAAGAAAAACATATTGGCGTAATGATGATGTCATATTATATTGGTCGATTTCACTTGATTTTCCTATCCATGCAGCTCTATTCACATCTTATTGAAATTTCATTTTCGCTATCAT
This sequence comes from Perizoma flavofasciatum, assembly GCA_958496245.1. Taxonomy (NCBI): domain Eukaryota; kingdom Metazoa; phylum Arthropoda; class Insecta; order Lepidoptera; family Geometridae; genus Perizoma; species Perizoma flavofasciatum. Next base: position 9,741,218 of record OY292431.1, read on the forward strand.
AATACACAAACAGTTGTAAGAAACGGGACATTGACAAATATTTTTTCTCCTTTATATTTTTCAAACGCAGCAACTGCAGTGGGGATTTATGAGCGCACTATAATCCTTATAACGAACGGTGTCTGTTTTACAACTATTTTATAGGTGAGTTATTCATGTTTCTGTTATGGGTATTTGTTGTGATTGCCACTAAATAAAGCTTTGGAGACGAGAAAAGGGTGTACGAAGGAGTTATGGTAGAAATGGTAACATAAATCTGTCATAATTTGTCATAATACTTTGTAGTTATGTAGCGTAGCTTTTTTATGACTTTGGGGTGAAGTAGGTGCCTACTCGTATCATAACTACTAGTAGAAGACTGAGCTTTGCTCGGAAACAGGGATAGAAACTTCCCTGAAAAATGACAATATGTTACTGGAAAATAAAGTTTCTTGAACGGCGACCATAAAACCAAAAGTGTCTCCTTTTGGAGCCTTCAAAGGAAGTCGGTGAATGGTGGTGGTCAAAGTTCGTTGGACATGACGTCAAACATGACACTCGCTTCAAGAGATCGATTAAAAGATTGCTTTTAAGCGATGAGATCACTGTAACTTTAATTTTAATATTTTATTGATTATTGTCCTTTTTTCATATGATGTATAATAAAGTATTTTCATGCACATTAAACTATTTAAGTATTTCCTAAACACTTTGGGCGAAGCCTGTGTTTAGCAGTGGACCTTCAAGCTGTTGATGAGTTTTATGATAAATGTGTTATGAGAATTACTTAAATACGAGAGTGATGAGCAACAAAACAATTTCACGCGCGTTTAAAATAACTAACATGTTCCTTAGCGGCCAGAAGATTCTTATTTTATTGTCAATATACACTGTGTGCCCTTGTGAATCAGTTGTCATTACCACACGTCTTGAGGACAGAAATAGCCGAGAACGAGAGCTCTCTACTATGATGTAACGATTCGTATATCTGCCTTATAATGAGAGCAGTTTTGAAATGATACCTTTCAGTAAAGATCATAAAGGAAGATGGACGAAAATATTTAACTCAGCTGATTAAACTATAAACTATATTAATAAGCTATTTTCGGTACAAAAACAATAAATCGATGTCAAAAATCAAACTTTGGGCTGGTCGAAAGCTCAAAAAGTAGCTGATTTAGGAGTTAAAATTTCAAATTAGCATAGTATTCAAATAAATATTTTCACACGTACTTTACTATTCTTTAGCTGAAGTTTCGTGGTATAATATAATCGTAATAATATCCTATAATATAATCTTAATAATATGTTACAGAAATACATCATCTAGAAAAAACAAATCAGATTCTACGGCCATTATTTTACCACTGTGGGAGTTTATTCCCTGCGTGTCACTTCACGTCTTTTCCACGATCAATTCAGAAAGTCTACAGAAAGCAAGAACACACTTCGTCGTCAGACAGATAGATGCGTATGTCAAGCGCTGACAACTGTCACATACAACTACGAATTTCCGTTGGAGAGGGAGACCTTTCTTACCTTCCGACACGATTCTGAAACATAACTTCCGCCCCTTCGATCCTTCTATTAGTTTTATCTTGTTCCTTAAAGGGCTTAGTTAACAATAATTCAGTCATGTAGTTCCCATAATACAAGCTCTGCTTAGTTTGGGGCTAGATGATGATGTGTGAAAAATGTCCAGCTTAAAAAATAAATAAAATAGGCAACGTAAAATTAGTGGATCTTTAATACTCCCGATCAATTTGCGCGTTGCTGTGTTTCTTTAGGACTATTGGCTAGTGAAATTACAGGCAGATGAGCTTTTTAATTACGTAACTACGCCTTAAGTGCTGCTACCAACGGCAAAATCCTGATCACATCAGGAGTTTGCCATTTTGCCCCACGACCGACGACATCCAGGGGCCTTACCCCTATTACAAAAAAATTGACAACGCTAAATATTACATCAGGCATCAGCAATGGCACTTATGTTTCAAAATATCAATAGGCAATATTAACCGCTTACCATTTATTATGACGTACCCAGTTTGCATAACATAAAATTAACTTTACGTTTGACCGGGAAGACAAAGTTGAACTTTTTCTATGAAAACAAGATTCTTAGAACTCTTTAACTATATTAACTTTATAAATGACGTGTCGGATGTAGTAAAAAGCCCCATTCACCTTTTATTTATTATTTTCTTTAGTATTTTCGACGCGTTCGTTAATAACTCCATGAAAGAATGCTTCCGGGCGGTTTGTGGGTTGCACAATAAAACTACTGAGCTGATTTGGTTTCAATGTCCTTATTCTTGAGACTTGGCTGGTGTATTTAAACAAAGACTACCTATTCATGCTTATAAAACTTTCACAGCTTATGCTGCTGTCCAACATCAAACAATGTTTAATGTATTGGCAACAGAACAAACAATATAGGTAAGTAAAAAAATATTTATGGCAAAAGTAAAATCAATAAACCAAAGTAAACGTCAGAAAATTTGAAATGTAGTTATTCCCATAACTAACTTTTTTTTTCTAAAGTTGTTTTAAATTTTAGAATGTTAGGTATATATTAATACATATTAGAGATATTAGATGACAAATACCTTGTCAAGCCTAATCATTTTACAATATAGTCTCGCACGATATAGATTCAGTCTTCTTTCAGGCTTCATTTCCAATATCGGTGTTTCTTTTAGATTTTTTAGCGATTAAATGATTTCGATGATTATCAAGATTAGATCAAAACTTTGATTTGTGTTTACTAGGGCAATGTAAGATTACTGTTTAAAACAAATACTGTTGCTAAAGTTATTATTGGCTTCTGTAAGACTTTTATTTCAGATATTCTAGATATTTCCCGAAAGCCCTATATTTATATTTGATATTGTAAGAGTTTGTCTTAATAAACTAAAGTGCGGGTAAATATCACGAAAATTCTACTCCTTTGCTCCAAAGTAGATTGTAGACAAAACTCATTTCAGCTAAGAGTTTTTACAAGAATTCTTTTGTACAGACATAAAATACTAAAACTTTGGTGGAAAAGGTTAAATTGTGAAATGCATCATAATCATAAATAGCAACAACATAGACATAATTATTAACTAATACGAACTTTGTACACGCGCCATTCATTTGTTGAATTTTCGAATCTCCGTTTCACTTAGCTTTAGGTAGATAGGTATATCGATACCAAAAATCAGAGCGGAAATGTGCAAGGACAACCTATCAAAGTGTGTAAAAGTGGTCACATTGTTTGAATTACCCTCAACAGACACATACATCAGCGTTTATTTTACTCATCACCGCTCTGGATATATTTTCTGAACGATCTCGGTGGCGATGGCTGCACGGTGGGCGAGATTCCCGCTGTCCGCAGCAGGAATGGAATCTTCCATATACGTTTGCATGTTCTACAGATATTCGTTCCAGATCTGGGTGTCGTACCATGTCTCTCGTAGTTAATACCCATGATTCAGGGAGGTTAGGTGTTTATTTATTTGTGAATATAAATTTGAATCTCGATCAATCCCCGTTTACCTTCATTCAAATTTTAGTCAGCTTTGCCTCTAAATTTAGAAATATTTCGAGAGATTGACGATTTTTTGGAGCAGAATACAGATTTTAACCTGCATGAGATCGAGACTAAACTTATTTTTTTATCCATTATTACTAACTGCACTCTAACATCTACAGTTTTATCTGATCTATAAAATGACTCATAGTGCAGTAAAGCTAATTCACCTATTGCACAATAAGATAATGAAGTATCTAGCTACGGTAGTGAAAGTACTCTTTTGTGTTGTCGCTATCAGTCCTCCCACGGAGAAGTAAATAGCCAGTATCTCATCTGGCTATTTATCTCTCCGTAAATAGTCGCAGTTACTGCATAGAGTCTGGAATCTGACTCTTGCAGTTGGTAATTTTATTCCAAAAACTATCATGAATAATACAACTGGGTACTTTAATAACAGACAAAGTAATTAAACTTAATAAACTTAGAAGAGAAAACTATACGTAGAGAGTTTAAGTCACCGACGGCACACAAGATACCACCACACACAAGGTAAGGCTGGCGACATTACCTCGTTGATTAGATTGTGAATTAGATAATTCATATAGGTATCGGAATTTTGCCAAGCACTTTGTATCCAAAATTCACCCAATTTCTAACCCAAGTGTCAAACGAATCTTGATAACTCGTACCCCAGAGACTCAAGATACAGGCTTGCACATATATAAAAATCTTGGACATTACTCAATATCATGTTAACATTAATCTGTAACACCTGTTTTGGTAAATAAACATATTCTTATTCTAATTCTAATATTGGAATTTTCATCGTACTATCCTATACAGTGAAGGCAAGGATTAAGTTTCAACTCATTGCGAGAGTCTACATCAGGGTGACGATCATTATTGACGTAAACGTCCTAATAGGGCACGTAAAAGTCCTAATATGACATGTATACGTCCTAATAGGACTTCAAGAGACAGCTGTTTGTCTAGTAGTTTATTATTCTAACATCAAAATGGTGTTGGTGGTGTTGTATAGTATTTTAGTATGGTGTGGTTTTGGGTAAAAGTTATGTGTGTGTTTGTATTTTGCCTCGAAAACGGCGGTTTTGTATGACATCAACGAATAATAATAAATAATGCTGGGCAAATACACACAGCATCATCTAGCCCCAACCTAAGCAGAGCTTGTATTATGGGAACTACATGACTGATATACTACTTATACAATTTTTTTTGTAAATTCATACATATTATTAATAGAGAACACCCAGACCCGAAAGATCATACAAACATCTGTCTGCGCCAGAAGAAAACTGGTTAAATAGGAAAATATTTTATCGTTTTTTTCGCAAATTTTATTGATCATCATTTTGTTTTGTTATTTAAAACTTTATTTTCCAAGAACAACCTATCCTGAAATACTAAAAGAGCTAGTCCAACGCTTCATACCAAAGCTTGATTGCGTGAACCCTCTCTGAACGCCAGTAAATTCTCACTACTTGTAATCTAGGGCGATGTTTATTACACTATGCTCAACTAATAACATTTTCCATGGCTCATGCATTTAGAGTTAAACAGCATGGGAAACTACGTCATATCCCGTGACGTCAGTGCACGTGCACGAAGAATGCTATGCGTTTCTGTAATTAGAATGTTATTTTTACAAGTTAACGTTGTATTATTAAGTTCTCACCAGATTGTTATGTTTAACAAAGTATGACCTCTGTGGCGCAGTGGGCGAAGGTCCGCCTGAGACGCAAAAAGCTATGTATTAAAAAAATGTATGTATGTTTATATAGAGTATGTATGTATTTACAAGTATATATAAGTATCAGTCATGTAGTTCCCATAACACAAGCTCTGCTAACTTTAGAGCTAATGATGTGTGAAAAATAGCCAGCATTATTTATTTATTTATTCATTTAGTAGGTAATTAACTACTTCCGAAAATTAAAACGGGACGCTTATACCGTGATTTTTTTAAATTTTGAACGTTTTTAGAAATGGTAAAAAAAATGGTTCTATAATTATGAATGATGATGATGATGGCGACCTTGATGCTTTACAGGAAGCCTGGTGGGAAGTAGCTGGTTGGTCTGGAAGGATTTGCGGGAGAACTTTGCCCAGCAGTGTGAAAGTAATTATGGGTTAAAAAAATGAAGATGATCAAAGTTCGGGCAAAGTACTATCTTCCTATAATGATGATGGTAAATGTTTGCCATACAACTGAATAACTTTTTAGTAATATTCCAAAACCATAACGCATCATAATGTTACTGATTCAAGCAAATGTTGGTAGACATTCGAAACTATAATGTACATTTAGAAGCCGGATGTAGCGGGTTCGAAGCCAAGACAGGATCTTGGTATTACATTTCATAGTTTACATTAGGTATATCTAATATTTAACAACGGGTGAAGCCATTTTGTATATACTAAGCCGTGTTAGCCTAGTTGGCGGTACACCGACTTCCGATCCGAAGATCTAGGTTTAGAACCCGGTCGTGGACCAATAGGATTTTCCCCTTGAAAATAAGTGCGGATTACCACGTGCTCAAAACGGCGAAGGAAAACATCGTAAGGAAACCGAAAAATCGAAGGCATTTGCTATTGGTTAGTGTTCCTATAAGCGGAGATCGGCTTGTAACTTGTCACGTAGCGTGCAACTACCATGCAAACCTTGTGTAGTGCCAATATAATGTTTGGACGTGTCTCTGATTGCCCCATACTTGGTAATTTCACTGGTCTGCACTACCTATTGAGTATGAGGATGTCCATCATGGGAGTTACAGTGTGAGCGTGTTTGTTTTTGACCTTATTTTTGTTTAATCCGGCTAAAAGTGGTGATTGTCTGTGTTGAAAGATCGTGGCTACCGGCTGTCGCTTCATACGATTATTTGGCTTGAATTATAATAAAACTAGCTTCTGCCCACGGCTTCGCCCGCGTGGTACCCGGATAGAAAGTAGCCTATGTTTTATTCTGATGTATAAGCTATAATTACTATAAAATGTCATAAAAATCTGTTCAGTTGTTTTTGCGTGAAAGAGTAACAAACATCCATCCTCACAAAACTTTCGCGTTTATAATATTAGTAGAATAATATAGTGTCGCAAAATTAGAGAAAAAGAGGCTTCTTTTTTTTCAGATGCACAATAAAATCACACCCACAGAAGACCAGCGTTTTAGTGGCACAAAGTGCTTCTTTAACATAGGGCTGAGTGGCGGCCGTTTTTGTTGACAATCTCATTTTTATTTTTAACTAGCTTTTGCCCACGGCGTCACCCGCGTAGTACCCGGATAAAAAGTAGCTTATGTGTTATTCTGATGTATAAGCTATATTTTTGTAAAGTTTCATCAAAATCCGTTCAGTAGTTTTTGCGTGAAAGAGTAACAAACATCCATCCTCACAAACTTTCGCGTTTATAATAGTAGCAGGATTACTCATACATGTGCTCCTTTACGAGTATGTGACCCAAATTAAATATTTTTTATCTTATCTTAAATTGTATTTGTAGGCGAAAATAGGTTCTATTTCTACCTAAAATTAACAATTTAGGTCAGCGGGAATGTCCTTATCTGGAAGACTATAATATTAAGGCAGGACATTGCAATCATTCCGGTATGTACCGACCTCGCGTCCAGTTTCGTGGCCATTTTTGAAATTCTAGTCCATTTCGGGAATAGCGAGAATATTTGTTTGCGCGGTCTCGTGACCGAAATGCTGAATATTTCGACAACGCGGTATCAGTTAATTACATTTTATGAATAGTGATGAGTTAAGTTCTCAATTATTGTTTTTTAATCTTGTTCTTGCTCCCGGCTTCATTGCACAAGATATAAATATCCTACTAGAGAAAGTTTGTGAGGATGGAAGTTTGTTACTCTTTCACGCAAAAAAGTACTGAACGGATTTTAATAAAACTTTGCAGTAATATAGCTTATACATCAGAATAACACATAGGCTACTTTTTATCCGTGTACCAGACGGGCGAAGCCGTGGGCAGAAGCTATTTCTATATTAATATGTTTATTTTGATTCCACATCGCGATCTATGCTTTATTAGGAGTTTTTAAGTTCATTCATTACAAACTTCCAATATCCATACTTAAGTTTTTATGATGCCTATTATTAGATTTATGATGAAATTATATATTTTTAAATATACATAAAAAGGCAAGTAATCTGCCATCAACTTTTAAACATCTTACTTGCGTTTAAATAGAATTAAGGAGTATTTTTTAAACAAAATAAAAATTAGGTAAGTATGTTTCTGCCATCTAAGAGAGTACAAAAAATGCAACTAGAATCGCGCATAGATGGCAACCTAAGTCTGAGTCTGAGTAGGTTGTCACACCTTAGTAGTGACAAAGTAGATAATTCAAAGTTACCTCATTCTTACCTCCTAACAACATTCACCTGCTCATTGGCTTCTCAAATATCAGACAAGGAGAGAGAACGCTATTCCGAAGTTACACCGCGGCTACACCATCACTGTCGCAACTTTATAAATACAGTCAAGCTATTTATTCATAAAAGTTTTACCTCGATTTTTCCCTTTCCCAAATCGGAATAAAACTCTTTTATCTCTTTGATTCCATTGATCAAATGTCAAAGCGGAGCTAGAACTTTGAATAACAAACTGCAGAACCAACTCACCCTCAAAAGTTATTTCAGTGCGAAATAGAACGCGGCATGACTCAGTATACAGTAGCAATGGCCAGGTGCTTAAACTACTCGGTACTCGACCGGCTAGCGAATGAAAAAATTCCATTTAATTCAACCGTAAATCAGCCGGAGGGTCAGTACTATTTATTTGCATTGAAAAGTCTAGAAAAGAGGAAATAGACGAAATACATTTACAAACGAAGGCTTTGAAAAAGAGTGAAAATATTTTTCAAACAACGCGCATCCTTGAATCCGTACCTGCGTTATTAAAACAGGGCATGTTTCAAAATGAATGAGTTGAGCCACATTATTTCACGTCGATCGTATTTGCTTGCAATTAAAACAAATAATCAGAAACTATATTTTCCATCCAAAAGTGTTACACAAAAAAATACCATAATACATATTATAAATAAATAATAATTATAAATAAATTAAAAATACATATTATTTAAAATAAGGTTAAATTTTTCAATTTTTATTTTTTTACGATACGACAAATTATGAAAGAATTTTATCTGGCTGTGAAATGAACTTGTCAATGTTTAATGGATAATCAATAAAAACTATTAATAGAATTAATTTTGTTTTTTCCATGTGTAAAAAAATGTTGTTCTCAAATGTTTTTCAAAAATATTTTTAATTTTACACTTTTCTATCTATCTCTTCCTTTAGAGACAGTTCAGATAACCAGCTCCGACATATAATTTTAACAAGTCATAAAACTGAATGTTTAACATTATTATTATAAATATGTATTTTCCCTATTATTTTCTATATAGCATATAAAGTCAAGATTGATAAACTGGAATTCAAAGATTGGTTATGGAAAACTTTGGCAAATTTTCTTTACTTTCTCCTATTTATTGTCCCGGTCTTGAAATCCAGCGCCATTTTGTAAAAGGTCTAGTTCATAAGCCAAACTGAAGAATCTTTAGCAGCCCTTGAAATAATTACCAAAGATCCATTGACGAAAAAATAACGTGTCAATGACCCTTAATTCCTCTCCTATCATACCACAGGTTATTGCAACAGTTACTATGCAAACTATCGATCTGGTATGTTGCGGCTATTGCCAATACGAGTGGGCGATAAAAAATATATGTGGAGTACATCCTACTACGTTTTTGGGACAATGTCCGTGTTATTGGGATTTTGTAGGTGATGTTCGTAATTTTGTTTACGGTTATAAGTCGGGCGAAGACTAGAAAAAAAAACAATAATTAAACACGCTCACAACTGTATGACATCCTCAGATATATATATACTCAGTGTGTAGATCTTTGAGGAAAGGCACCAAGTAGGGGATAGTTAGAGGCATGTCAAAACATTAAATTTGGCACATGCCCGTATTTTTCAAGTAGTAAGCATTCCATGTAACAGGTTGCAAGCCCTGCTGATGTCACATACCTTTGAATTTATGCCGGTTTCCTCACGATGTTTGTCATCACCGTTTTGAGCACGTGTTAATGCGTACATATTTTTTCATATGAAAAAATCCATTGGTGCACGACCAGTCTCGAACCCACGACCTCCGGATCGGAAGTTGGAGTACCGATACTAGATACCTATACCTACGTAACGTAAACTTTTTTATAGCTATCTTTATTATTGCATAAAATAACTTCTAGCCCTAAAAATGAGCGAAGCATCGAAACCCAAGATAATCTAGAAATATATTATTGGTAAATGGTCAGAACACCACACGCGTTAACATCCTAGTAGTCTGTGGTTAGCATGCCTAGTAAGTCTGTGGCCGAAATCTGATGATTTGACAAAGATTGTCAGCTGTCAAAGAATATACAACACAGTAAGTAGGTACACCAATTAAACCCCTTGTAAACTTTCGTACAGTCTGTTCCATCCAAAGGTTGTCTGCTAGAGATCGCTATTTAGCGATAAGACCGCCCATTGTACAACATTGTCAAAGTACTTAGCTAAGCTGATGTGTTATTTTCTTTTGTGTATCTATATTCACTTCTTGATAATAGCAAGTATATTCAATTCAATTTATTTATTAATCTTTTGACAAAATAGGTTAAATCAAATTTACAATGTCAAACGTACAACAGTCCTATAATTAAATTATATACTTACATAAAATATTTTATTTGCTAACGAAAAGCTTTTTGTAAACGAAAAGTTGAATATAGAAAATAAAAAGTAGAAAATGTATGTAACATTTTACTACTTCTGTGACGGAGTGGGCGAAGGCCCGACTGAGACACAGATGGTTGCGGGTTCGATTCCCGCGGCGGGAGAAATGTTTGTAAGATCTACAAATATTTGTCTCGGGTCTGGGTGTTTTCTATGTATAATATTTAGGTATGTATGTATTTACAAAAATGTAGTTCAGTCATGTAGTTCCCATAATACTAGCTCTGCTTAGTTTGAGGCTAGATGATGCTGTGTGAAAAATGTCCAGCAATATTTTTTTAATACATCATTCACGTCATCAAGGGTTTTATCACTCAATCGTAAATGCTCAAATCAGCCGCTTTCCTACAACGTTCACCTCACTCTACATAATGATGGGTTTCACTCAATTTTCCTTGCGTTCAATCAAGTCATGACAGTTTGTAACGAGTCAGAATCACGAGGTCATGCGGTAGAATACTTGAAAATTACTAGGATTAGGCCCGTACTACTTGTAAAAATCCTACTAATATAATAAATGCGAAAGTCTGTGTGTGTGTGTGTGAATGTTTGTTACCACGTATCTCCGTAACTACTAAACCGATTTTGATGAAATTTGAAATGTAGATAGTTTAGGAATAACACATAGGCTAATCTAATTTTCGAAAATCGACCCCTAAAGAGTTTAAACAGGGCGGTAAAGTTTCTATGAAATAAAAAAATTGTTTGATTCGCTCAAAACACTGTACAAATAAAATTTAAAGTAAATAATGAAACACGTATTTTTTATTTTTTCAAAACGACGGTTTGGGGGTGTGCAATTGAGTTCTAAACTTTGTATAGATTGTAATCCTTGGTTCAATTCATTCAAAAGTTGTTTATATTCGCACTAAGATCTATGAATGTTTCTGTAGAAACACTGAGTATTTATACTGTTTTTCGTAACGTAGGTGGCGCGCCCTCCGGCTTAGTAGAGCAATGACATAAGAAAGGCGCCGGGCAGAAATTGGATTGATTAGACCTTAGTGGTGCGTGTTACGGGCATTTAAACGTTTGCAAATTTTATAAAAATGGAATCCAAAAGGAATATCGTAAAGGAATCACCAGGGATTCAAGGGTTCTCCCGCGTCCGTAGGCATCTCTAGGTTTTGGGAGCGCCCCTCAGATGATATTGCTGGTAAAAGTACCGAAGTGTACTGCTGTTTTTGGTCTTGTCAGTTTGACTGACAGCTAGCTAACGCCATATTGGAAAATCATTCGTTCAACGCTCAACCTACGTTGTACCCTTAATAAAAAAAAAACTATGTATTTTTTCTAGGGGGTGCAAGTGCACCCTCTTGCGCCCTGCTGCCGGCGCCCATGGAAATAAGTACTTATTCCCACAAACAAGAGTCGAAGTTTATAGAAACTTGTTATTACAAAACTAATACCTACCAAAAACACCATTTAATATGGTGTGCTTTCTAATATTCAGATCGAATAAAACACCAATCCACCGAGGATGGATGTTTGTTACTCTTTTACGCAAGAACTACTAAACTGATTTTGATGAAACGTTACAGTAATACAATTTATACGTCAGAATAACACATAGGCTACTTTTTATCCGGTACTACGCGGGCGAAGCCGTGGGCAGAAGCTAGTGTTACATTTTCTATTGTTTCTCAAATTTTAATTCCCTCTTGTACAATCTAGAAAAGTTTCCCGTCATGCACAACTATATAACAAATAGTCTATCAGTATAGCGAGCATATCACCACATGCCAATGTCATTCTGTCAGACTCCAAGTAGGTTGAATACTAGACTGCCTGCTGCCTTGATAATTGATACCTGCTGTTCCAAAGAGGTTTCAAGCTGTACACACATTAATCATGTGCCAAGCAATAGGTACACCACATACACAAGAAAACAATAGGCTAGGTAATTATATTGTAGGCTTTCGTAGATTGCATTGCGGTTATTAGATCTGTCAGTGAGTGTATCTTCGTGAGAGAGTCATCAGGTGGTCTCATTTGTACTGATGGTTAATTACATAAGGTAGGTACACTATTGTTTGCGTGTATGAATACGGGTTCGGATAAATCTAATTTCGAGAGAATGGTCGGTATTTTGTGTAGTTCGCTACAAACACGATCGTAAACAAAAGTCTTTTCATATAACTTTTATAGTAAATAAATAAATAATGCTGGACATTTTCAAACAGCATCATCTAGCCCCAAAGTAAGCAGAGCTTGTGTTATGGGAACTACATACATGAGTGATATAGGTACTACTTATGTTCATGACTATATACCATGTACCATGTAGACCGAGACGAATATTTGCAGATCATGCAAACATTTGTCCGGCGGCGGGAATCGAACCCGCAACCTTCTGCGTCTCAGGCGCAATCTTTTCCAACCTGGTAAATAATACCACATAATCCGGGTTTGGGCCAGTTGCCTATCCATTTTGACCTTTATGAAATGACATAAAACTGAAGTATGAATGCCCTTACAAAAGGGCGATGTAAAAAATATCTGTCATAGAAACTGTGTTTTTGTTTGAAGAGCAGTTACTGATTCCTTCCTCTATGAGTTTGCTGTGTCTAGGCGTGTTCTATATCTACATATAGAAACCCTACAGGCATGGCAGCACGCACTGTCACTAGGCTAGGTTAGAGTGGTGGTGCTACTGTTTTCGGTAAGCGATTTAGAAACTACCTCTACATAGAGCTTAGATACAAAAACCTCTTTATATCTTAGTAGCCTCTGCCCACGGCTTCGCCCGCGTGGTATCCGGATAAAAAGTAGCCTATGTGTTATTCTGATGTATAAGCTACATATATTACTGTAAAGTTTCATCGATTTCAATAAACCTTCAGTAGTTTTAGCATGAAAGAGTAACAAACATCCATCCTTACAAGCTTTCGCGTTAATAATATTAACTAGCTTCTGTGCACGGCTTCGCCCGCGTGGTATCCGGATAAAAAGTAGCCTATGTGTTATTCTGACGTATAAGCTATATTACTGTAAAGTTTTATCAAAATCCGTTCAGTAGTTTTAGCGTGAAAGAGTAACAAACATCCATCCTCACAAACTTTCGCATTTATAAGATAGTATAGGATAGTAGGATAGGATTTTACGTATCGATATGCGATCACGAAATTAATTTCATTTAACAGGAAAAATTGCCTCGATCTTGCCGATTTTACTAGTATCAAAAGTGTTTAAGTTTCTTTGTTAAGTTAACCTATTTTTTGTGAAATTGCATATAAAATAATATCACTAAAGCCAGTGTATAATGAATGATTTAGTTATGAATTGAAACCTGTCAGAATCGCGCATGACTGAACGCTAACGAGATAAAGTGAGAGCGCTAGCTAATAACTAAATTGAAGAAAGTGATTGGTTTGTTCGTAAAAATAAAATTTTAATTACGAGGCAAGGAGCCAGTTTTATACGTTTGAGGTAAGATGTTGTTTGATTGTTCATGTGTGTGTTTGTTTATTTGTGTGAATAAAACGGAAGTCTTGATGTTAGCTAACTGACATCTCTTACTTATGGTAGCAGAATAAGACAAGAAATTTTAAGTTTTCCTTACCAGTGCAGCCGCACAGTTTACAGCTAGAATATTTTTGGAGAGCCAAAATTTATTTGGGGAAATAAGTTCCCAGAAGGTGGGTTCACAAGGTGGGTGGGGTGGTAAAACAAGAAGCTACAAACAAGGTGATTACGTATAGAATAGTGTACGGAATAGTGTACGTTAAAATGTCACAGAATGTGGACTATCTTTAGAAAAAAAACTTTTAAAATATCCTTCTCGCGGTAAGTAAAGACAAGCCCTCTGAGATAGCGTTAGAATGACATTATTTTTACCTCGCGACAATATTGTCGGATTATTTTGATTCATGTGAGGCGTTACATTATAAAAACCGTAAAAAAAATCCGCGGCCTGAATAAATTGTGACCTGCGTCATGAACTCATATTAAAGGGGTGTAAAAATATTTTAAGGTGATCTTAGAATTTTTGTTCATTCTGACGAAATGTTCAGAAGTATAACCTAACAGATTGTTTCATAAAAACTTACTAATATTCCGCTTTTAAATTTGTAAGAAATGTTGAAGAGCTATTGAAAAATTATCTGCTTTCACCGAGTCGAGACGATAAGCAAAAGCATCAAAATGAATTTTCCAATACCATTAAGAGTTTTTGGCGTATAAAACTCAGTAGCCGTGGGGCTACTGAGTTTAACAAACAATATTGAAACCAGATTAAATATAACTACACGAAGGAAATAAATCTCTTGAACGTTTCTCACAGTAAATTCTAGAAAATGCAATGCAATATCATAAAGTGCGCGTTTTCTCGTCAAAATGGTGTTTCCTTGAGCTAGCAAAATGCTGCAGTTTTAAAATATTATAGCGAGTAACAACTATACAAAGTACACCCATCAGGTAGGTAGGTAGGTATATTTTGAGTCTGTGCATTGGCGGAAATTCTACAAAGCGTTTGTTATTGGCACTTCACACGACATTTTTGTTCAAAATATTTTGTTTAGTTTGCAAAACAACGTCAATTATAGCATTGGTAGCGATACCTGATTCGTACCCTATTATTTGGTTTTGCATGCCTTGGAACTAAAAATCCGAAAGCCATACACTTGTTCATATTGTAAAAACGGGAATTTTCACGTACTGCACTACCTAGTAGTGCACGGCGCGACGCGGAAGGAGAAAGTCGCAACCACTCACACTGACGAAGACTCTCGGAATGAGTCGAAACTTAGTCGGTGGCTTCACCGATAGTGCAGTACGTGAAAATTCCCGTTTTTATAATACGAATAGTCAAGTCCACTTGTAGTGTTCTAATAATTGCCAATGGCTTGCAACTTGTCAAGTGGAATGTCAAGTCCTATGCAAAATGTGGAATTGTACCTATGTATTGAATTATGAATTAACTAGCCTCTGCCCACGGCTTCGCCCGCGTGGTATCCGGATAAAAAGTAGCCTATGTGTTATTCTGATGAATAAGCTTTATTACTGTAAGTTTTCATCAAAATTCGAAAAATAGTTCTTGCGCGAAAGAGTAACAAACTTCCATCCCCACAAATTTTTGCGTTTATAATAATAGTAGGATCTATTTAGTTCTAGACTCCTTTGTTCGGACGAAAGCTGTCCAACGACAACAAAGCAGGAGCCTGATTGGTCTTGTTGGGTTTTGGCCCAATCAGACAAATTAGGATCGAGCTTTGCAAAGGGGAGTGTATCTACACTCATTTGATTTTAGTCATCTGAGTAAAATCAAATATAGAATCGCAGTAAATCATGTGATGCTATTTTGATTTACACATAGTCATCTCTTCTCTACTTCGCTAAGTAAGATTAAGATCATTCGCGTACCTACGTGCTTTAGGTTTTGCGCATAGATTTTTTGAAATTATTTCTTTGTAGAACTTTTCCTTACCTGTAACAAAAACGTAAGTATAAGTATAATATTAATGAATTTGCATTACTAGTAATTAAAAAAAAAACTTTAAATGTAGATAATTACTAAGCGGGAGGCCGTGGGTTCGAGACCCGCCGAGATTGATTTTTATTTATTATACAAAATCATTCACTTTGTTATGTTGAATTTTTTCAATATTGTAGCTACAGACCTTGTTTTGATTTAAATATAGTTTTGTTTAGGGGTAAACAATACAAGCATTTAATTATATTTTACAACAAATTTATCTCTTCATATTGTAAAAACGGGAATTTTCACGTACTGCACTATCGGTGAAGGCACCGAAGTTTCGACTCATTCCAAGAGTCTTCATCAGGGTGAATGGTCGCGACTTTCTCCCTCCGCGTCGCGCTGTGCACTAAATAATCAGCGCTCGACGTGAAAATTCCCGTTTTTACAATATGAATAGTCAAGTTCATGATAGTTTTTGGAATAAAATTTATCTTTGACTGTACTCTTGGGACGAATGTTTCAGGGTGAGTCAACGAATGTAAACAAATTCGATTGAAAGTAGACCAAGAGTAGGACACAGTATTATATCGAAATTCGATTATATACGAGTAAAGAGTATCGCAAACAAAAAAATTTTTTTACGTAAACTTTCAAAAACTTTTTTTCTAAACACGACTTTCATAGCGAACCATAAATTTTAATTCCGTCGCTTTTTCTTGGAATGAGAATTCCACAGCTGTCAAGTAATGGTATTCATTTTTAAAAGCCATTTCATAGAAATGGTTCGTATAATGGCGTCTATCGCTAAATTTAACTGAATTCTTAATTGACCGCCGCTGAAAGCTCATCTTTAAATTGGTTATCTTTTATACTATATTCATTTATATATATTCCAAAGACTTGCGCCTGTGTACCGGAAAATATATGCAGAATACGTACTTAAAAAGGTAGAATATATATAATATTCTACCTTTTTTTTGTAAATACATACATAATATACATAGAAAACATCCAAACCCGAGACAAATATTTGCAGATCATACAAACATTTGTCCCGCGGCGTGAATCGAACCCGGGATTTGGGATCACAATGAACACTTAGATTTTTTTGAAAAATTACAAAGTTAAAAAAAATATAGTTAGAAAGTTGCAGCTGTATAGAGGCTTTGTCAAATCAAGATGATGATAATGAAGCTGGAAACCGTGGATACAAAAAGATTTAAAAATCGTACCTATATATTCAAATTAATGTAGGTATAGTTTGCTGAACCAGAAAAATAACTTCCTAACAAACGAAGATGGTAAAATTGAGTACATCTTAACTAAGTCTGTACCTACCTACCTATATAACACTAACATCCTACTAATATAATAAATGCGAAAGTATTTGTGTGTGTGTGTGTGTGTGTGTGTGTGTGTGTGTGTGTGTGTGTGTGTGTGTGTGTGTGTGAATGTTTGTTACCACGTATTTCCGTAACTACTAAACCGATTTTGATGAAATTTGGAATGTAGATAGTTTAGGATCTGGAATAACACATAGGCTAATCTAATTTTAGAAAATCGATCCCTAAGGGTGTTTAATAGGGCGATAAAGTTTCTATGAAAAAAAAAATTTTTGATTCGCTGAAAACTCTGTACAAATAAACTTTAAAGTAAATAATATAACACGTATTTTTTATTTTTTCAAAACTACCCTTTGGGCGTGTGCAATTGAGTTCTAAACTTTGTATACATTGTAATCCTTGGTTCGATTCATTCAAAAGTTGGTGGACATAGTTTGAAGCTTGGAGACGGTCATATGCTACTTTTATTAACATACCACGCGGGCGAAAGCGCGGGCAACAACTAGGCACTTATAAGTTATTCACAAATAGACCTGTATTATTGACTTAATAATTAAATATATTTATTTTATTAGTCAAATCCAGTCGCTAAAGTAGAATCATGCTTTTCGAGACTACTTGTGTTAATTTCGTTTCAAGGCTCTTTTTGTACAAGTTCTAATTAGTAAGGACAAGAGCCCTTATTCACATTGTTTTCAAACAAAGGTTCGCTATTAGAGCCTCAGATATTAGTATGGCGTTTTGTTCTTTTTTAACGAATAAATTTGCCAGAAGTTCTCATTTACGTTATCAATTTTTGTGCTATCGAGTTCTGCCTCCATAGTCTGTTTTTTTTTGTGTCTCCCTATTCTGTATTTGAAAATCACTCGGTGACGAATGTTTCGCAAGTTAAATGAGTTTCAATTGCTTTTCGTATGGCCACAGAATACGGACTTGTGACGGACCCTGCGTGTGACCATTTTTAGACATGAAAAATTCACGGCAGTAGTATAGAAGTTATAAGGAAAACTATCACAGCTAAGTTGGTTAAAGACAAACTTATAAAACGTACTTGAAAAATAAAAAATAAAAATCGTAAGAAGTCTTGAAAATTACTTAGTTGAAGTTATTAGTTGTGTAAAACAGGTAGTTAAATATAAGTTAATGGGCAACTACGGAACCCTACACTGCACATGGCCCGACACGAATTTGGCCGGTTTATTACTTTATAAAGAAAGATAAATACATACAATAGACGCAAATACTACAAGTCGGCCATAAAGCTATCAGCACCAAAGCAAACGATAGTAACAGGTATACTAAAGAACGCTACGGTGTGCGTCAGTGATGTGCTGAGCCTTATAATAGCTGGATACAAATAGCGGGTGCCAAAAGTCAAAAGCCCGAAGCCGTTATCGTGGGTTCAAATGCCGTCGCTCATCAATGGATTTCTCCAATCGGAAAATAAAATAAATAAACAATGCTGGACATTTTCACACAGCATCATCTAGCCCCAAACTAAGCAGAGCTTGTATTATGGGAACTACATGACTGTTATAGGTACTGCTTATATACATTTGTTTTTGTAAATACATACATATTGTACATAGAAAACACCCAGACCCGAGACAAATATTTGCAGATCATACAAACATCTGTCCCGTGACGGGAATCGAATCCGCAACCTTCTCCGTCTCAGGCGGGCCTTCGCCCACTGCGCCACAGAAGTCGTCGAGATATAAGCGAGACATGGCGAAGAAACCACCATGAATTCGTAAGGTAACCGGCAGGTTCTACAAAATATCGAAGATAAGTGACAAAGCGCATAATTAATTTAATTACTTATTAAAAAAAAACTAAAATTAAGAAAAAAATAATTTAACCGGCACACTCGATTGTTTAACTATCTAGCCCTTTAGACAACAACCAACTAACAGGCGTTGCATTGCTTTAACCCAACGCTTGCGAGAATATTGAATTGTATGGAAATGTCATTAGCTTTTGAGATGTCACGTGACTTCTTTCAAGTTTTTACTGTCTTGACAAATTTGCGTTAGCGTGAAAGGAAAATTAAGTGTCTAGACAAATACCTATTAGGCACTTTTTTAGACACCCAGATACTAGACACTTTTCTGATACGGGAATTAGTCTCATCATTAGCATATACATTACGGAAGACGGTCACATCACTAGCTGGGCGTGTCGCCGGAAGGGCCGACATCATAAGCCCATTAGCTCTAATGCCGTGGTCCGATGCACTCAAAACGACTATTGTTTTTTATGGGTTCCCTAATGGTAGGGGATGAAATATGCAACAACATTGGCGGGGACAGTTTATGTTTTTTTCTCTGAAGTAGGAATTAGTACTTACATCTGAGGTTTGAAAGTAGTATCTACGAAACGTCAAGGAGTTAAAGGTTTTAATTTATTTAAATCCCAATTTAAAAAAACTACTGATATGGAAATGTTATTACAATGTTAATGATTTTTTAGATGACTATTTAACTTTGACATTTCTTCTGACATAATTTTGTACCTATATTTTATGATATTTCCATGCTAATTGATATGGTAGAACATATTTGAACTTTATGACCCATTGTATTCCATTATTTTCAAGCAAATAAATGAATCTAAATATTTTTTTTATAGTGACAAATAATCATACGACCTACGTTTTGGTAAGTGGTTACTGTAACCCATGGACGCTTACAACACCAGAGGTGAACGGAGAGGTCACATAACGGGTGAAAAGACTCATATGGCACTCCAACTGTAAGTGCAAGTTTGTAACCTAAAAAATAATAATTTTTTAACTGCAAATTAACGATTTTCGGATTTTTTCCTTTAGATTTACTGTGAGACCTTGCTTCTTGCCGAATTTCATGATTCTAGGTCATATAGGTTTTGATTTAGGTCATAGAAAAGAGGGGACTCTTTTAATACAGGTTTATTTAAACTCAACTAAAGAGATCCCAACCCATTTAAAACATATATTATTTAAAAAATAAATAAATTAAATTAAATATATATATAGGTTTTGATTTATTTACTAGTATCAAAATATGTCACATAAATGTATTTTTTTATTGCGTTGATTTAGAAGCTTGATTTTTCAGAGCTCCAAGGCACCGTAGACTTAATTGATATTAATTTCCAATTTCAACTAAATACCTCCACGCGTTCCTGAAAAAAAGGGTCTTGACAGACAGACGGACAAATGGACGACCGGACAACGGAGTGATCCTATAAGGGTTTAGTTTTTTTCCTATTGCGGTACGGAACCCTAAAACAAAATAAGTTAAAAAAAGGAGTGATGACTCAGTTGACGTAGGCTAACACAAGATAATGGAAGGAGAAGACATGTGGCGACCCCACAAAACGTGGGATAAAGAGATGCAGTTAATAATGTAGGCAGTTCAATGGAAACACACGTCAATTCAGATAGAATGCGAACTAGGTACTTTAGGCAGGGGCGAAATATAACGTTTGGACGTGCCTTGCCTACTTGGTCTCCTCAGAGATCTACGCACTGAGTAAGTATCTGAGAATATCCATCATCATACAGTCGTGATCGTATTTGTCAGATTGGTTTGCTTTGTAAAAAAATATATGATATATTAAATATATTAATATGACGACCCTTGTGGCGCAGTGGGCGAAGGCCCGCCTGAGACGCAAAAGGTGGCAGGTTAAATTCTCGCCGCGAGACCAATGTTTATATGATCTGCAAATATTTGTCTCGGGTCTGGATGTTTTCTATGTATAATATGTATGTATTTACAAAAAAGTACATAAGTAGTATATCAGTCATGTTAGTTCCCATAAAACATGACAAGCTCTGCTTAGTTTGGGGCTAGATGATGCTATGTGAAAAATGTTCAGCAGTTATGGTATTTTATATAATTCCGGGTTATTTTTAGGAAGGTAGCTTTATGCATTTTAAATAATTTATAAACAGCACGAATTGCCTACACGAATTGCACGAATTAAGTCTTCAAAAAAATACTAAGAACCTTAGTTAACCCTATCCAGGCAATTATAAAGGTAATGAGAATACAAAATAAGAAATGCAAATCGGAACGATATTTACTTATTCCTTAGATGCCTTGAGTTTATGAGACGAATGCCGTATTAAATCCAAATGGCGCTTAAGGAGTTGTTTGTGAGATTTTCGCATTACTGTTGATCTCGGGGCATTAAAGCTAATGACCATTGCCTTCCTTTCTACATGAGAGCAACGGCGAGGTGAAGTGAATTCTTTCACTACACCCCGAATAATAAAAGAACCATTTTATTATTCGGGGTTCGATATCGTAAGAAATAGGCACATCAGACTGTTCAACTTTATCTTTGAATTATGGCAGGCGGAGCAATGCCTGTTGCGGATGTCAATAGGCGATGGTAGCCGCTTCCACAGGTTATAAATGATGTTTTTCATCATCTATAGCCTGTATAGGTCCACTAATAGACATAGCCCCCCCCCCTTCCCCCAAAAATAGTAAACTATGACTTTATTTATTCTTTTTTATACCACCAAGGTGGCAAACAAGCTTACGGTCCATCTGTTGGTAAGCGGTTACCGTAACCAACGGACGCATGTAGCACCAGAGGAATCACTCACGTGTTACCTTCCTGAGGTATCAAAATTATACCAAAATATCAAAACATTGCTGTTTCACCACCTCTCTTCCCATTCTTTTAAATCAAGTACATCCAAAGGATTATCCTGAAATAAAGAGTTATCTATCTATCTATCAACATTAAATCATCTCATGTGTCTGTAATATAATTTTTTTTAATGATGGTGACGCCTCGGTCTGATTATGAGCTAAACTCACAGAAATGCACAGAGAAGACTAATCACCGCCGTCATATTGAGAAGACTGCGCTGCGAGACAAATCTTTGTATGTTCGGCAGATATTTGTTCCGGATCCGGGTGTTTTGGTACCACGATCTCGTAATTCCTGATACCCACAACACAGGGGATCTTAGTGTGGGGTCAGGAGTATACATATATGTGACAGTTGGGTGTTTATTTAATTATTTTTTAGAGCTTCAAATTTGTTGCTAAATGTTATAAATACTTAACCAAAAACCAACACTATCTTCATTTTATCTTTATTCCATTCCCCAAGTTCATTGTCACAGCGTTCCCAGGACCCATTGTATTATAGAATAATAGGCGTATTACTCATAACATGTCACAGCTCACGGCTGTGGCTATGGCACAGCAACGAGCAACTATCTAAGCCACAGGCTTTACATCCTCACGCGTTTTCAGGTACTTCTTAATAATATTCATACTTGCCACGAACTCAGATCTCACGAACCCATAGTCTAATAAAATATAATAATATACGTACTATAGTTAAAAATCCCCCCTACCAATGAATCTTATATTCAAACTTCAAAATTTTATTATTTAAACCTACCTACCACCCAATCTTTATCAATATTCCTCATTCTCTAACACTCTGTAAATCCTTTTTCTTCCGGCACCAACGCACACACAAACGCCCCTCCACACACACACACGCCAAATCGTCCTACCCCCTCCATGCCATAAGCACCCATATATTTCCCTACTACCCTGTCAACTTTTATATTTTTTTCATGTACTTATCATTAATGGACTTGTGGACTTTAAAGATTACTAATTCTGTTCTTCTAATATTAATATTTATAGGAACGTAGGATAAATTATTCTACTTAGCGAGACCTATATGAAGACCTATAATTGGCTGTATAATTTCTATAACATTAGTATTTTTTTTTGTATACTAAGTGCTGTTGGTCAGAATATAAATAATATTGAATAAACGGTTCGGAAGTTACCGTTGGACAAAGAAACTAATATAGAAACATACATACAAAAGTCGGATCGTCCAAGTACTCATAGAAATGTTCACTCACTTCGCTCGCTCGAACAAAAACCTTTGCGTGACGCAAAGACCGACAATCAACGCACATTCTAAACCTAAGAGCCTTAAGACTTTAAGGGCATGTTCCTTTTGGTTTAAAGGGGGGAAAAATCTAAAAATTGATTTTTCAAAATTCCCCCCTTGCTGGGGCAGTGGGAAGATGAAGTTTGTTTAAGAAAAACTTCGGTCTTGCAAGTTCCTTCCACCCAACATTTATGTAATGAAGAGTGACAAAAATCTAATTATGCCTCGATTTGCCATTAAAAGCGCCGAAGCGTAATCTTCACCGTACGTCATCGACACATTTAATTATCATCAAAACTAATTACGTTTACGAAGACAAGGAACAAAGCATTTATTATATTCGAATTTTCAGACATTATCAACTTGTATACAACATAGTAAGCGCTATTAAAATATTTACTTTGAAGACACATTGTTTCAGAATATGGGTTATGGGGTCGCGTAAAATAAAACTGTTTGAGAGCCTATATGAACCCAGCCAAAAGTGATACAGCAAGATCACTTCTCAGAGCATGCCATAAATATGCTTTCGGAAAATAGAAATATGTCACAAAAAAATCCTGTCAAATAGCACACAGAAAAAGAAATTCGAGCAATGCCAGTGTATTTGCCGATGCACAGTACATCGCTCGAAATTATCTCTGTCTGCGGAAGCCTTGGCGGAAGATTTGGTGAATATTATTTCTCAACTCTACAACATACATGAGTGTGATTAGAATGAGCCATGAGATTTTACCTTTCTGTTGATTTTGGACCACCTAGTTTGAATTACCTGTATGCACCGTGCATACTTTAATGAGTATACATTTTGCGGGTATAAGGGAGGTAATTTCTCAAACCGAACATGTTTTAAAATAAAAAGACGCTCATAACTGTAATCTTCATAATAAACATACTCTGCTCTAATACTTAATACTTAGATACCATAAGGTTGTATATCTTTATAGAGGGTAGTTGGAGGCGCAACCTTACAATGATTTGCCGCATGTCTATATTTTCATAGTAATTAATATGATAGGTTGAAAGCGGCGTTTATTGGAATACTTTTTTTCACTTGTTCAATTTAATTAACGCTAGATCAAGCGTCAATTTGGTGAACCGCACGGAACCCCGTTAATTGATTATTATTGAATTAATTGATGTCTGCCTGCGCAATCCTTAGCTTAGCATAATCTGGCTTAGCAAAGTGTGCTAGCTATCTAATATGTGCTAGGTAAGTGTAGAGGTTGCGGCACATGTGTGGTTCCATAGCTTTATAACCATTGCACCCTGAAGATTTATGACGCTCCGCGCTATTGCTATCCAAAGAATAAAATAAGGAGATTTCCCAAATATGGAACATGAAATCGATCAGCAAGTATGTTTTTACGCTGTTTTATGATTTGTATCTTGGTCTTTGTTTGTTTATAGGCAATTATTAATCTTGTATTTAGCTTGAGCCGTGTTAAACTAGCGGTATCCCGATTTCCACTCAAAAAATATGCGCCAAATGTTTGGTCTGACTACTCTTCCTGGTGTCCTCAAAAATCAACGCACTGAATATATATCTAAGGATATCCTTCATGGGAAATACAGTCATGAGTGTGTTTTTTAACACGCTTATGTTAGCATCATTTATAACAAACTAACTAAATAACAAACAAACAATGTAATTAAATCTTGGAAGTCAATTTTAACCCATTTCTAATCGTCATTTTGAACTGAATCTTTGTGTGTATATGTAGTTCGGATAACAATACTATAATTTGGTCGACTATATAATTCGGATTACAATACTAATCTTGGAGCTGATTTGATGATGGAGCCAGGAGATGAATAGTGGAACTCTTCAGTGGCTACTAGTAAACCTTTCGTGTTTGGTCTCATATAATTCGTTTTTACGAGCCCAGTAGATTGGGTTTGGTAACGAGGGTCTGATGATAGCGTGTTTTTAAGATTTCAATTTTTTTTCAACTTTATATTATTATTTGTATTTAGCTACCTACCTATTCATCCAAATCAGAGCGTCTGAGAAAAGTCCGAAACAAGACCATCAATCGCGCGGTAAATGATGACGTGTCTTTCAAAAGGATGTGCTGATTGTCGATTTTGATTTAGATCATAGACATACTTGTTTTTTTTTATGATTTGACCTTTGATTATGATACGCAGCAGATTTAACACAGGTTTTCATCTAACGCTGTCCACGTTAGATGAAAACCTGTGTTTAAGTTAGGGCCGAGGGCAACCCTGACTAAGACAAATAGAGTCAAATCATAGATACGAATACCTCTGGTTCATTTAATGATATACTAAGGTCTTCTAATAGATACGCGTCGCGACGAAAAACGACAGGCAAACGCTTCGTTTGCTTAGCTTTTGTCAAAAACGTTTATTCCACGATATGACCCGACAGTAAAAATATAATTTGAGCAAAGATGTAAAAAGTAGGAACTGCAAAAGCCGAACTTAGCATATAAAATCAACCCTCTCTGCTTATGAGAACACTCATTTCCGAATAAAACCAAGAGATATAAATTTTTACGTTTCTTTTGTGTTTTTATGGTATTCTTATTACGGAGATTTGTTTGGAATTAGAGTAAAACAATTTGAAGATAAAATACTCAGTAGCTCAGTAGATACCTACTCATGCGTATTCTCGTCAATTTGTTTGATTTTAAATGTAGCTAATACTATTATATTAGCTTACCATGGTCTTACTATAGTTTTATATCGAGACTAGTCTTGATCTATATCGGAACTATTATTTTTTATTTTACAAGTATATATATACTCAGAAGCTCAGAACGCAGTTCTGTGTAGGGAAGAAGGGAGAAGAAGCGAAAAGTCAGAGGCTGGCTCAAACATTAATTTATTTAATTACTTTAATTAAGACGGGTATTTGACCAATTACATTTATTAAGATAGCTTAACAATTATGAAATAGAAATAAGTCAAATTAAAAACCATGGTAAAAATTTCATTCCATATGTACATTATAAGTACTTGGCATATGTCCACGTTTTGCGTGTAGCATTCCATGTAACAGGTTGAAAGCCAGACTACATATTATGCCTTTGAATTTCTAGTTCTAGGAAATGCCGGATTCCTCACGCTGTTTTTTCTTCAATGTTAAGTTTCTTCGTTAATGTGTTCATAGATTTATCAAACATTTAAATCCATTGGTGCACGTCCGGTTTCAAACTCACGACCCCGTCATGAAGGTTACATAAAAAATGAGAAAAGGTTACCACCGTACTGAACTGAGTACTTGCAGCTAATGAGGTTCGTCTTATCGATTAACTTTGGTTCGTTTATTATAATTTCGCTTTTAGTATTCGAGCCCTCAGGGCAAGAGTAAACTCATTACTGAACCTTTATACTGAACTATATTACGGTCGCGTAAGGTTCCAAATGTTCACAGATCTTGAGTGGACAGTATTATTCGAAATAGCTCCATCGATATGTAACACTCGTTTATGAATGGTAATGAAGTCATTCAATGTACTCGGCTCTGCTATTAGTTTTTTATCAGCTTAATTAAGTTTGCCATTTTATCCAATACGAAAAAAAAAGAAATGTTTAATTTTTTATATAGTTGTGTATTTATGATGTAATGTTTTTCATTATAAATTGCTAGATAAAATATTTATGACGAATCAGCCATTTGTGTCGTGTTTCAGATCAACTATTCAGAATTGTCAGAATTGTCAGAAAAACCTAATCTCATTCATAATTAATAGTCCACTCAAAAAAACATTCCGATCTCGGGATAACTCCTCCGTGGATCTAACTTTGCAGAATTAAGAAGAAATATTTTAGAAGACGAAAAATACCAGTGTCAGGTTTCGTGTGTAATTGCTCATAACTTTTGGCAGCAACATTCCTGTGGCCATTCTTCCTTCGGGATTAAAGTGTCTTGTATGATTATGAAATCAAATTTTGAATCGCAGTTATTAAAAACCCATTAAAATCGATTCAGTCGCAAAGCGGTAACTAATTTGCATACAATGCTGGCAAACAGATGTTGCTGAGTCACTGCTAATGTGTCGCTATTCAAAGGATACAGTCGAGGAATAAAAATTGAAATAACGATATGAAAAAAATACAAGTATATGGCAATGCAGCTAGCATTTTGGGAACGCTTCCGTCTGGCAAATAGTAATCAGGATCAGTTGAGTTATCTATAGATAAAAAAAACCGAACGTTTTTTTTTACACAGCGACATCTAGCCCCAAACTAAGCAGAGCTTGTATTATGGAAACTACATGACTAATCTACTACTTAAATATATTTTTTTGGAAATAGATACATATTATACATCGAAAACACCCAGCCCTAGACAAATATTTGCAAGACAAACATTTGTCCCGTGGCGAGAATTGAACCCGCAACCTTCTGCGTCTCAGGCGGGCTTTCGCCCACTGCGCCACAGAGATTGTTAGTCAGCAACAGTCTTTATATAGCTAGACTGGTCATCTGATTTTTTTACAGATTATATAATTACTTGTACATAATTGTATGAATATAAGTATTTTCTTTAAAAAAAAACAAATATTAATAAAAAAAAACAACAAATATCAACAGAAAAACTGAAACAGAAAAGCCTGACGCACCTTGCTGATCCATCTACCATCTCACAATTATTATTTGTTGCAGACGTCAGTCTACTTTGAGTTTGGGAAGATTTTCTAATACAAATGACTTCCTAGACTGTCACACTGACAACATAGAAACCCCTCACTGGAGCAACAATTTGCTGGTGATAGAGAGTCAGTCATTTATCTCAGCTCAAGAACAGTCACGCGTATCATCTTGTGCACCGTAAACTGATGTACACCGCACGGATTTATCTCTGTCCCGGAGAGCCTTTATAGATTGATAAAATATATTGTTATTGCGACGGACTTGCTTGCGACTCAGTAACAACTTCTACAGGAGCAAAAAAGTTTTTGCTTCCATTGTACCAACGGGATTTGTGAAATCTCATTGTCTATAGATTATGGAATGAAATGTGGGACGAATTTAATGGAATTCCTGTGTAACCTATATGATTATGTATGTATTTACAAAAAAAAAGTATATAAGTATTTCAGTCATGTAGTTCCCATAATACACGCTCTGCTTAGTTTGGGGCTAGATGATGCTGTGTGAAAAATGTCCAGCAGCAATAAAAAAAACCTACCTAATTAGCGGATTCAAGTCTAAGGGAAATTGAGAAAGATTGTCGGCTGTAGAGACTCGCGTTGTATCATTAAGTGTCAGTGAGCCATAACATGGCTGATAGATTACTTACCCTCTGTTTCATAATCACTCGCTAACTTAACAATTCGCTAAATCAACCCCTTTCCTTTTCTAACAATAAAAAAAGTTTTAGCACTCTGTTAAAGTTAGCGAGAATGTCAAAGAAAAGTAGCGGTTAGATTTTAGATGGGTAAAAGTACCAAATATTTATCTTATTTTCGACTCTGATGAGTCGAACTTTTCCCCCCCTCGGCGCATTCCAGAACCTGCTGACAGGTGATTGATTGTCAATAGATTAGCAAGTCCAGTTGATGAAACAAATCACTGGAACTTACAATATAGGTGGCTACAATCAAATTAAGGTTCGTTCTTAAAATACACGATCATCGTCAAAATTGGATTAAGGATTCAGCTGCTGCAAAAAGCTGCAAATTCCTGCAATTATTAAATGTCTTCAGTCCGTTGTGACTGGCCGTTATAAAACTCTTCTATAATAGCTACTTGAAAATCAAGAAAAGCATAACATAAATCCAAATCAAAGATTGATAGCCCAATTTACGTAGGCTTGGAAACACAGATAATCCACTTAAATCTGACAAATTAATTTAGTTATTGCGCTTCCTGCGTCCCACTTCTAGATCCTGAGCTGGTTCTAATTGATTTACAGGTAGGTGGGGCTGGGTGGCCAAAAAAAATTAAATTATAATCTATACATCCGAATATTCGCACGAAATGTCAATGTCACTTGTAGTATCAACTGTCATTTCTTTTCATATTGACGAATGTATTCTTATGTATTAGCATATCTAGTTAGTCTGTGGTATTTTTCATTCTTCACGTAAAATTATCAAACGTGTTACAAACATATTCTTACTACAATAATAAGTTGTTGAAATTATATTGTAAACAAATAGAAAATACAAAGCTAAAAATAAGTACCTACCTCGTTTACATTAATTCCCACCACGATTTATGTGTACCTATAGCTAAAAGAGGTAAATCAATCACAGTCCACTGAGAAGCTACGAACGTGGCCGTGGACTTTTTCGCATTTGTATCTTACACAGTGGTACACGCAAATGCTACGCATGAATGCATAGCATGCGTAACTGAGGTTAAAATGATTACGTTTTAGCTTTGAACGTGAAAATGAATTTAAAAAAAACAATGGCGTACCCTGGCCTCTCTGCTTGTGTATAATCTACATATTCATTGCAAAGTCAACATCATTGTCGAAACCACGCCTACGCTACTTATCACTTTTTTATGTTTCAACCTACCAGTACCTACCTACTTGTCAACCTACCTATGAGAGAACCTACCTACCTACATTATATTTTACTAGGTAGATTAGGTATAGTGATTTCAGCAATAGTGTTAGTTTTTTTAATATTTTTTTATTTAGTACCTATACATGGTGGTCTTCTTTGTAAATTGTAAGTAAAATTAATCCTTCTATAGCAAGCAAAATAAAGAAAAGCTTGCAATCACTTTCTTTTTTTTCTGAGGAAAGGTGTAGGTATTAGCCTGTGGTTATAAGAGTTGACTGCTTATATGTCTAGAATCTGAGCTACTGCAGTTTTTGACTGCTTATAAGGAAAAAAAGTATAGAGTAGAGAAAAGAACACTCTACAACTCGTTAGCAGGCAAACTCACCAATCCACCTTAGCATGGGAGTCACCTGTAGAGAAGTCATGAATTTGTTCTTACCTGAAAAAAAAAACAATTATTTGATTGTGCATACTAGAAGCCTCTAAATCTTATACCATACTGTTTACACTTTAAAACAGTCTTATTTTAACTTGAACACGATATTATAAACTGACCTAATGTTGGAATATGATACAAAAGATTCCTTTGAACCGTACAATTAGAAACAAAAACGCAATATGTATATGTAATAATGAAATCCTAGGAAAAAGCTCTGAAATTCTGTTTGCAAATCTTCGTGCAAACGCTGGGGTTTCCTTCCACAAAATTGAGCACATTTTCCAAAAGGCTTTAGAAAATCCAGATATTCATAACACAAATCCTTTTAGCAAGCTTGTCTAGGAAAAGCGCTTACATTCTACCGGCTAGAATCTATCTACATTCATGCTGTAAAGGTGCTGGTATCATTGATTATGGTTACTAAGATGGTTAAAAGTTAGCTGGAAGAGAATGCTATCTAGCATTAAGTTCGTCTATGAACAGTAATTTTTAGTTGTGCAATAAATAATTTTATATCTATCTATGGTGTAGAGATGCGAGACGACATCGGTGGCGCGGCGGGTGATTATAGCCGGCTGAGACGCTGACTGTGGCGGTGGCGGTGGCGGTGGCGGTGGCGGTGGCGGTAGCAATCAAAGGTTGTTAAGTGTTTGTCAAAGCTAACGTGTACTGACCGCCGCCACCGCGTCAGTTTGACCGGGCCTTAAAAGGCTCATTTTTTGCAAGGTTTATGTTGGACAATACATGCACATTCCTTCGAAGTGATTAGTCAGTCGACACCTCACTTCTCGTAGCTGGAACCGAGCAAAGGTATTTATAACATACACTTTCTACACCCGATGGCTTATCTTGCACATTCTTGGCTCTAAATAATGGATTACCTACGTCGGAAATGTTGATATCCCAAATTTAATCTCAATACGTTTAACTGAGGGAACCATTTAACGCGGACGAACAGACGGATATGTGAAACTGATGATGATGATGATGAAAGATTCCGTAATCGCAGCTTCGATTGGGCTCTGAAACCTCTTATTGATTTAAACATTTGTACATAACATTTTCAAGGATACAATACTCGTCGTTTTTATAATCGAGTAAAAGCGCTTTGTACATTTTTCCAATTTGCAGCTTTGAGTTTAAGAAAAATGTGCCTGTGTTTTAACTTTTAATAGAGAAGAAAAACATGTTTTTATACAAAAACATATAATATACACAGAGTAATACCAGAAGTTGGTAGTTATTATTTTCCAGAAACGTATAAAATATTATAATAGTCGATACCAGAGAAAATAGGGCATACCTATCAACTAATTGCTGACAGTTTCAGGATCAAACCTAACCTACGACCCTAGGTACAGCAAGGATCTCGATTCTATTTCCAACAAACTAAAGATTCTTTACATAAGTAGATTTTTAAAGAGATAAATTAGGCGATCGTTCAACCTACTACGCTGATACTCACTTCATTCTGCTAGAGACAAGTATATTTGATGAGCTGGAATTAGTCCTATACAAAGGTTAACTGACGGTCGGGGAGAAAATCACGAGCCTTCCTACCACATTCATTTATTTATATACGTGGACGTACTTAGTAGGTGTGGATTATTCCCCATATTTGTCTCCCATTTTGTTATGGTCACTGCAACACTTCGCATCACATCTTCGCATCTTCGTCGGACGTGTAAAATTTATATTTACATTGTAAAAATGTAAAGTATAATCTTGATAAAATGGTAGATCATTTGATCTATGCATGATTATATTGTTTTATTGACTATCTTGATGATTTTAAAACTTCAAAACCATTAATAAAACTACTTATTTCGTTTTAGACTGGCGATATTACCTCGTTGTAAAAAACATACAAAACCCTATTATAAAAATAACAATACACTTATTGCACAAAGTAAATTAATTAAATACAAAAAATATCATGGAACAACATAATTACAAATACATAAAAAGAAGTTGTGTTCCTAAAACAAGCAAGGTTTTATTCGTACCATAGATTTGCCCATTCTTTTTGCCCACTGAGTATGTCCACTCATGCCCATAAATAAAGGTCCAGCGCCGAGCTATATATCTATCAATTAATGTTAATTTCGGACGTCCAAGGTAGGTTTATAGCTCGATAAAATTTTGCGTCACCAGCTCTAAGATTTTATTGGGTGCAGTGAATGATATAGCGGTGCCCTTTCAATACTGGTAGTTTGTCTGATTTCGTGTTTATTTCAAAATACTTTACTTGAATAAAAAAATAGCTTTTATACAAGGGAAAATATGATGATAGAACCTAAACTAAGCGTAAAGGTCGCAGCGACTGTTTTCACCTTTATGAGAACGGCGAAGTAATGGAACATACTAAAATCATCTGTCATTCGTGAAATATACAATCAGGGTATCTTCAACGTTCTATCTTTATGTGAGCGGCGAAGTAATAGAACACACTAAAATCGTCTGTCATTCCTGAAAAATACAATCAGGGTCTCTTCAAAGTACGAGTGAATAGGTATCTTTTAGATCTTCATGCTCAATCGTCAGTAATATCATGACTTACATCAGGTGAGATTATGGTCAACTAAAGGTTTATTAATGAATAAAATGTTTAGTTTAAAAAAAAACTAAAAAACATGCATATACCACTAACTATTTTTTTTCACTTAATAATTTTCCGGATAACATTTCAGTTCATAGCTACAACACGCTAATATCAGGTATAATTCGCACGTATAAAACTTGGTTCCACGTAAATTCGGTCGTGTTTCCCATATTCGGTTACTTTGTCAC
Organism: Perizoma flavofasciatum; assembly: GCA_958496245.1. NCBI lineage: Eukaryota > Metazoa > Arthropoda > Insecta > Lepidoptera > Geometridae > Perizoma > Perizoma flavofasciatum. The sequence goes on from OY292431.1 coordinate 9,773,957, forward strand.
AAATAACTCCTTAATTAGGTAATAATAACTGTCGGGTAGTGTAAGATGATATTAGCTTGAAGAGTAATTTGTACGCTATTGCATATAAGATAATATTTATTTTTTACTTTTGTAACAGCTATAACAGAACAACTCTATTAATACAATAAGATCAGAACCCTAATTTTAAATTAGGTATCTACTTTTCGCTAATTAGCGATCTCTACCAACGTTTATTTTTTTTTAACAAAAATATTTATTGCCATTTTATTTTATACTGACTAGGTACTAACATAAATCATATGATGAATGAATTCTCGATATAATTTAGTTTCAGTCTAATTTTAACATACATTTTTATAAAGATTGTTAGTTTTTAAGTGAAAACTTCGGAGTAGGTACATTCCATTCAAATGTGTCCCAAAAATGAGGCGAAGCTGCGGATTCGAATCTCGCTGAATCAGAATTTGGAGGAAATAGTGCTCAAAATGCATTTTTTTTGTATTTATTCGATATGGTTTTGTAGGATATCAATTTAAACTAAGATAGATCAGATCTGTAACTTTAGTACGTAGTTACGTATTACCGTTGTATTAGCTATTAAATAAATTGGGCCCAGATAAGCCTATACAAAAATTGAAAGGAAAGTTATAAAAGTTCATTACACCCCAGAGGGTAGGGAAGCACCTATAGCTTCATACTGAAACAGCCTGTACAAGGGCGGAGATAAGAGAAGGACCTTTTCCGTAGTCAAATGGTAACAGTGTGGCCTGCTCCAGAAAATATTTAACGATAGGCAACCCTGGGTTACAAAAAACAATCAAGTCATCAGTTATGTATTAGCTGTTTTTATGAAATAAAGGTATATTAATATTATTAAATACCTCTATATGAATAACTCTAAATTTTATTTTATCTTCTATAGGTTCCTTTGTTTTACTCATTTCATATTAGGTCGCTATAAAATAACTAAGACATATTAGTAAATACTTTTTGGTTTTATGTACAATTGTACATATGTAGTTAGTATTTTAGTACTCCAACCTCTGTTTCCAACCGCTAAGGATGACTGGTAGAAAATGCTGTACAGCATTAAGTCCTCCCTTTGTACATTGATTGTGTGCATTAAATAAATAAATATAAAAACCCCGTGACTCTGTGCTTTCGGATAATTGTTTATTACAATAACTGTTTTGAACGTACACCATCTTTTCATAGAATCTCAAAAAGAGTGGTTGTAAAAATTAAGGAGACGTTTGCGATAATAGATACCCGCCTACTAAACCGCAGCTTTTAACCTTGTGTATATTTTTACGGTAATAGTAACAAAATGGCAGATTTCCTACATGATATTTTTATATTCTACTCACAGGATGGTAAGAATAGGTTTTTGCATGCTGCTTATAATAACTACGTAGGCACCTACTTAGCCATTTTGTTACGTGATAGTAAAATCTGCTCTCATTGCTAGATAGTCAATTTTAATTATCATAACCTGTGCAATATCTATATTCATCTATATATACTTATAATAAAGCTTAAGAGTTTGTTTTTTTTTTTTTTGTTTGAACAGAACTAACAATTTTACAAATTATTTTTGCATTTGGTAGCCCTAATCTTGAGGCAGGTTGTAGGTTATTTAACATCAGGCTACACCCGAAAGAAGCCGAGCAAAAATAAAAAAGTCAGAAAGAACGCTAAGCGAAAACGGGCGGGTGATGTGATACGGTTGGTCGGAGGCCGAGGGTGGCCTGTGGCACAGCTAGTATGAAATAAACCTGACGACAATTAAGCTAACGCCTGCCTTGGTAAAACAGGATCTACAGGTCCAGTCAAACTGACGAGGTGTTAGTGATGATCAATATATTCATGCGTACTTTGACAACCATTTTCCTTTGAGCCACTGCATCAGTTTCACTGAGCCCTTAGTCGGTGTTAACGTGAGTTTCATTTACATTAAGAAATTATGTATATTTTTTCAATTGTAATAAAGTGACCTTTATCACAAGTTTGATGGCAGAAGCTTGTAATAGTAGTGTAGAAGTGATGCTACACTGGTAGGCAGACCCCCCTACGGAACCTATCCACACCCCTGCGGAAAACAGAGCTACTCATTATCAGATATATTTTAAGTAATCACTTAAAATATATCTGATATGGTAAATAATAAATTATTTATCTATCTGTGGTCACGTCAAAAAATGGCATAACATAAATTATACCTACTTATACCTCTATTCTCTTGATCCTACTTACTTTCTAAACCCGAGAAATATGACTCTAGCAAACTTATGAAGTCAAGAGGTAATTTGCAAGGCACCCGTAGAACCAAATCAAATGGAATGGCACATTGGGCCGAAGCAGCTTTATTGCTGAACCTTTTTGGAATTCAGTGAACGAGGAAATCATATTTTCAATTTCTGTTATGGATACCTAAAGCCATCAAGAGCTATGCTTGGGGCTCTACTACGTGATACAATTCGAAACTAGGAAATCCGTAGAGCTAGTCACCGATATTTTAAATATTAGACGGTCAATCTTGTTGTGATACTTTAAGGACACCAAGACACCGCTCACACCAAGACACGATGCGTCACGTCAAGTTTCGCGCTTTTTGACCCCCGCCCCGGCGCGAACATCGGCGAAGCCTCTGACAACCTCTGTGGCGCAGTGGGCGAAAGGCCTGCCTGAGACGCTGCGGGACAAATGTTTGTATGATTAGTACATGTTTGTCTTGGGTCTGGGTGTTTTCTTTGTATAATATGTACGTAAGTATTTACAAAAAAAAGTATATAATTAGCAAATCAGTCATGTAGTTCCCATAATACAAGCTCTGCTTACTTTGGGGCTAGATGATGCTGTGTGCAAAAAAATGTCCAGCATTATTAAAAACACGGGAGTGTTATTAGTTCAATGTGTGTGTCTGTCTGTAGCATCGTAGCTCCCTAACGGATGAACTGATTTAGTTTTGTTGTTTGAAAGGTGACTTTATTGAGAGTGTTCTTAGTTATGATTCAAGAAAATCTGTTCAGCTGTTTAAAGATCATCAGCTGTTTTGTCTGTTAGCATTTATTTACGAATCAGCTTATTTAAAAAAAATGCGGTTATTTTTAATCGATTTGTATCTCTTGAAGGCCCAAAAATCACTGATGGGGGCGCAGCAAAAGACGTAGGGTTTTACAATTTTGTTAAAATTTACTTATGTGACTAATATAGCGATACACAGCGCAGCGATACCTTCCAATACAACTCGCTGCGCAAACACGTAAGCACTTTGCGTTTGCGATGCATCGGCGCCGCTTTACGCAGCGCGGTTCTCAAGCTTCAAGCATCTGCGCGCCTCGTCACGTCACGTCGCGTCGTGTCGTGTCGCATCGCATCGGTCGGTGTGAGCTGACTCTTAGATGCACATGCTTTACTTCGTTTAAGTAGACTTTAGCTATCATCGTTATTAATAGCTCTGGTGGGTAGCCCAGTAAAGAGTGGCAAGACAAAGTAAACGTTCTTCCCGCAACCCTTTATAATGTTAAGCGAAAGGAGTTTATTTTATACGCGGTAAAGATTTCACGCAATATTATGGCCCCTTCTATATTACCGTTTAGGTATGATACAGATAGTGGTGAATGAAGTAATTATACTTACGGGAGATACATTTTGCGCAGTTTATGAATCGGTGCATTCATAAAATGCGAAAATTTATCTAATTTATTGTCACCAACGAATTCATTATATATACGTGCATAAACATTCTTCTAGAACGTCTCCAATTTGTTCAGAGTACGCATGCATTTATCACGCATTTAAACAATCGCCATCAACAATATGTACAAGTCCACTGCTGGAGATAGGCCTACTCCAAAGAGTGCCATGACGAACGATTTTGAGCCACCTCCATCCTTGAGATGTCATCATCATAATACAATAATCTAATCTATTTATTTTGGGAACGCTTATACTGGAAGTAACAGATAAGTTGGCTATCTGGAGATAGCCTTTATAACCTTTTTGAAACGGTCTTCAAATGGCAACTGTCTCATCTGTATAATTATTTTGTCTATTCTTACTAGTACCTAACAAATTGTATTATTGTTTCAGTTAATAAATGTATATACTATACAAATAGGTACAAGTGTGAAACGTAGGTACGTCAGCAGACGGTGACTAAACTCACCGTCTAGACGTCCGCACACACGTACTCGTATTTATCACAGCGCTATTCCTGGAGGGGCAGCCAGAGATTGTAGCATTTCGCTAGTTATACGTACAAACATAGCAAAGAAGGGATAAGGGTGATTTATAGTAAGGGTCAAGCCACTCGGTGCGCAACAAATGGAAGAATTAATGAAAATATATAAATACTAGCTTCTGCCCACGGCTGCGCCCGTGTGGTACCCGGATAAAAAGTAGTATGTGTGTTATTCTGATGTATAAGCTATATTACTGTAAAGTTTCATCAAAATACTTTCAGTAGTTTTTGCGTGAAAGAGTAACAAACATCCATCCTCACAAACTTTCGCGTTTATAATAGGATAGTAGGATTATACACAAATAACGAAATAAACAAGAAATTATTGAAGTTAAAAAATACCTACAATAAGCGGTCCTATAGCTTAGCAGCGGCCTCTTCCAGATAAACTCATTGTTGGAGAGGATTTACAGAGATTTTAAAAATGATCGAGGTACATCGAAATAAACAGGGACTTATTTTAGTTAAAAGTACTAAAAATAAGCGGTCTTATTGCTTAGCAGCGATCTCTTCCTGACAACCTTTGGGTGAAGACCCTATGACAGTATAAAAACGATCGAGGCGCATACATACAATGTTTGGATTAGTTGTTTTCAATGTGTCACCATCATATAGTGCAATTTATCCAGGAGCATGGTTCTTGTTTCTCATAAAAACGGTATAGTTAGGACTTATCAATAATTAGAAGTTTCATTATTTCTCGATATTTATAAAAGTACAGTTGCATGAGCCATGATCACGAAAAAAACTGAATTATTTGAAAGTAAATTTTATTTATACATAATGTAAATTTAAAAAACACGCCAACGGCAATAATCCCCATGACAGTATCCACAAATCCATACAAACGTAATCCGTGATACCCAAGTAGGGGTAGTCAGCGGCACGTCCGAACGACGTGAAGACCTCTGTGGCGCAGTAGGCGAAGGCTCGTCTGAGGCGCAGAAGGTTGCGGGATTGACTCCCGCCGTGGGACAAATCCTACTACTATTATAAACGCGAGTTTGTGAGGATGGATGTTTGTTACTCTTTCGCGCGAAAACTACTAAACGGATTTTAATGAAACTTTACAGTAATATAGCTTATACATCAGAATAACACATCCGGGTAACACGCGGTCGAAGCCGTGGGCAGATGCTAGTGTTTGTATAATCTTCTAATATCTGTCTCAGGTCCGGACGTTTTCTAAGTATACCTAATATGTACATATTTACAAAAAAAAGTATATAAGTATTATGCCAGTCATGTAGTTCCTTTCCTATAATACAAGCTCTGCTTAGTTTGGGGCTAGATGATGCTCTGTGAAAACTGACCAGCATTTTTTATTTTTGGCACAAACCAACGTTTGGCATTAGTTAGCAATCCGCGTGACAGGTTGCAAACACTCGCAGCAAACACGTAAATCATGGTAAATAACAAGATCTCTTCTCCACCTTTTTAGGTAGCTACTATATAATTGAGTTTCAACACAATATTATTCATATAATACTTGTCGTAACCACCTCCAATGGCTTTCCCGGCCCGCGAGAAAGTTGCTGGCTGGGATCAGATGATGATAAAATCTTTATTGCACACCAATGAAAAAAAAACACAGGCATTCATAAACATAAAAGGTGGTGATGATGGGTGGTCTTAACGCTAAAATCTTTTTTAGACAACCTTTGGATGGACAGGATAAAATGGATAAAAAAGACGGCGGTGTACGAAAATGTGAACCTATTATAGAAATAATATAGAATAATATTCACCATATTATATGTATATACACAAAGAAAATATATATATAAGTTCATTTTGTAGCCCAAACATGACAAACTCCGGGATTACTGCATGGACTAAAAACGAAATAGCACATTTTACTTTTTCACTAGTCATGGCCATAATAATAATATATACCAAATTATATTGAATTGGTTGAGATTGGTATTGGCGTCTGTGTCAATCATAATCGATGTTGTTTACCTACTCTCAATTACCTATAGTATGGCCAGACTTACATTGTCTTGGACATAAATAGGTCATAGTAGATAGGTAGATAGATAAACTATTTGAAATAGACTAGAAAGTGATTTATTTGACAACAACAAAGTACAGAAAGGACAGGTACATAATAAATAGATAAAATAGACACTGAATGGTATCTAAGATTTTTAACAAAAATATAGAGACAAAGAGAAGATTTTTGTTCCAATTAGTCCCATCTGTGCCTGGTTGGTCAAAAAGGTCCTGTCTCAGCTTAGTGTTGCCTCGCACAGTAGTGAGAAGTAGCGCTGATTTTCAGACAGGACCTAGGAGTGATGACCACACACACGCGGAAAACTCCTGGGCTACTACCATTTAAATTGAGAAATAGTTTTGTTTTGTAAAATTTATTACATAAGAAAGCATGTAACATAAACGACGTTCTTGATATAATACTAGCTACTGCCCACGGTTTCTGCACGTGGTATACCCAGATCAAACGTAGCCGATAAAGAGTAGCGTTCTTAAGAGGCGCATTTGCTCGACAATTTTCTTTGTTGACTTACATCGCAATTTGGTCTCCATGAAAAGCTCATTTATTTTAACGGGGATAATATATAGCCTTTTTTTGAAGGGGGGAAATGCCCACACATTTCCCTTCTGCCATGAGGGTGACGGAATGTATGTATGTGGCACTCGAACCCACTAAGAACCCCCCGGTGAGCAGTCCTCCGCCGTAGTTGGACGAGATGGGGTCGCGTTAGCATTCACCATTTCGTCACCAGCCCGGGAACCTGCCCGGTCCTCGGCCTCAAGGAGGGGTAACCTTTTCACTCTAGGTTACCCCTCAGACGTGTGGGGCCGTGCCAGCCGGCAGAGAGTCTCCCGACTCTCCACCATTGACCCCACTACGGAGGATGAAGGAGGCAGGCGAACCGCCCCCTTCGTCTCCCTGGACGTCTGCGCCGCAGCGGGTCAGATCGGGCGTCATCCTCCCTGACCCGCTCAACGGGTGCATCATAAACTCTTCGCAGAAGGAGACCATCGCCTGCCAATGCCTCTCGCCGCCTAGCATGGCACTTACCACGCTCGGCATAGAGAGGTCCCGGCCCAGGATAGCTGAGAGCGGGTGCCGCATGGGACCCCACGCGGGGATAATATATAGCCTACGTCAACCCTGGAAGCCCATTCTAAACATTGGTTAAAGAATGTTTGACGATAACAAGTAGTTTGAAGATTACCCATTAAATATAAACTCTTAAACGCAAGCTGTGTTTATCTATAACTGGATTTACGTGTTAACTAGGTCCAAACTAGCAACTATACACGATTAGTCATGTAAATGATGTTGAAGTTCCAAAAAAATATAAATGGAGTGGACTAGTTCCTTATTGACCAAACATGGCTACATTATACCAGCGGTCTTTAATTTAGGACACTAACATATTAATTTGAAGCATTCCAAAATTAACCTACTCGTAGCAGCAGGTATTTTAAAGAAATCTAACATTATTATCATTATGCATGTACAAACACCATAAGAAAATTATATATAACTAAAAATGTACAAACATAACGTATCTCTTCCATCAGACAATTCCAGACGTTGTAATGCAGTTTTTTGCAATCGAGTTATATCCCCTCAAGGATGTTTCTTAGATAGGATTAATAGCCATGACTATAGGGGACGTCGAGAGTAAAACAAAATATATAAAAAAAACTTGTGTTCAGATGAGATAGATAGATTTCGATAAGAGACAGCAGTATTTTTAAAAGAGAGTGGAATACAAAAAGTCGAATACATTTTTGTATGCAACTTATCGGCGGGTACTCGTATAATTACTAAGAGGACAACATACAGAATTGCAAAATTCAATTTCAATTAGCAGCTCATTGAATTGCGAAATTGATATCAATAATTTCATAACCGAAAGGGCAAACTTTACGCAATATGCACCGATCAGCAATAAAGGCGCGATCGTCCAATAAAGGCAGACATTGAGAGATTCAATTTACGCAACGTCAGCAAAACATTACTTTAAGATTAATTTACGAGCGGTACTTGGGAGAAAGAGACTTTTCTTACGCAAAATAACTGTAATTTATTTACATGCAATTAGGTATACTGGTACTGATATGCCAAAATAGAGTGCTCAAAAGCCACTTTGTAGCTCGCCAATCTTGGTTTATATAATTTATCTAAATGTTTCGGTATGAGTTTAGAGTATACTCCAGTATTTTACTTCCCATTTTTCATCGCTCATGATCTGAGGGTACACTAGTCATAGTTAACTCAAAAACTGATCTGTAAATGCGATTAACGGACCTATGTAAATTTGAAAATAGAACGAGCCTCATTACATTTGAATCATATAAAAGCAAAACCAGCAATATCCATTTTTTTTGAAAATGATATTTTTGTGGAGCTTTTTTATTTAACAAATTCTCAACAAGCTTCAAAAGTCATACCACTCCGAAAGCAGCTGTATCCCATAGTAAAATAGCCATAAAAAACAGTTAAATTGCAAACACAGCAAAATCCTTGATTATGAAGTGCATAACCAGTAATATCCAAATTGACCAATCACAGCACGTCATACAACACAGAATAAGTATGGCGTCAAAAGTTTTAGAAGGCAAACAGCGCTGTGTTTGAATAGTTTTTTTAATCACAACCGAAGTTTTAACGAGATAAAAGTAAAAAATATATAATAATGGATTGCTCTCCTGTTGCTGATTATAATCGTTCCCCTCGGAAACGTACAGGCCAACCTAGAAAATTGAATTAAAATGTAGCCAAAGTGGCGAGGTTTGTACAGTGTGATCACAGTATTTTGATACTTTTATTTTTTTATGTGATACGGTCTAGGCAGTTCTTCAACAAAACAGCTGTCTATTTTTGAAATCGCGACGGAGAAACTGGCGTCATTATTAAGTAATTTGATATAATAGGACGGGTTTTAGGTAATTATGTAGGTATTTATAAAATATTATTATTTTATTTTAGGTATGCTCTGAAAACAATTGCAGTGAGACCGATTATGCAAGCATAAGAAAAATTTGAATGCCGATCTCTCAATATGCAGGACGTAAAATCATTTTATAAAGCTTTTTATAAATATTAAGATAAAACCAAACAATATGATTTTATATTGAAACACTGTACAGTAAGAGCTGTTAAACGTTAGACTTTTTTTTTATTAAAGTATCAAAATGTTTATTCCAAAATATTAGAAGAAACTGCATTCAAGGTGACGTCGTCAATTGGAACAAACCCAGCAATATCCCGTGAAGTGAGATTTAAATACAGCAATATCCAAAAGTGAAGTTCAAACAAAGCAAAATCCAGACAAGTTTTACCTTTTTTTAATAAACTCTCTAATTATTTATTATTTTTAAACGTACAATGTATAAATAACCATATTTCGAATATAACACAATGGTGTTTATATTAATAGTCATCTGTGTTTGCCCTGTCAAAGTATATTCCGTTTTTCCAGGAACTATAGAATATGGATATTGCTGGTTTTGCTTTTATATGATTCATTTATAATAATTGTACAATGAAATACAATCTCCATGACGAATCCTTATTTCTATTTTAAGATGGAATTGGCCACAGTCCGTTTGCGAAAACAAAATTAAACAAGGCAGGAAAACCGGGAAAGTAAATTTTCTTTTCAGTAATTTATGTACTTACTAAAAAGTATTTTAGAGAAGAGATTTTCCAAAGTGACTGTACGGTTACGGTAACCATTTACCAACAGGTGGGCCGTATACTTGTTTGCCATCTAACTGACGACTAACTGTACCACGTACTTTTGTTAGGTACTAATGATGACGTTTCATCTTTGGACGAGGACGACGGAAGACGATGAATAGTTATGTTGTGTAAATACGTGAGTATTTAAGAATATAATTATATCGGGAAAACACATTCTATAAAACTATAGAATAATTCCTTCAACTTCAACATTTGTTTATGGCTTCTGTGGTAAGGGTTGCCACAATTTTGCGAATGTCGTGTCGACAAGATTAAAAAAAAAAAGGCGATGGAACTTTTTTTTTGTGTGAACTCCTCTTACAGAAATTTGGCCTGTTTAAATAGAAAGAGACTCAAACAGTTTTTTTTAAACTAGAAGTTGATTAATATAAACCTGTAAAGGAACAACACAAATACGGAAGAATAATCTGTCAGGTGTGCTCGGGTGCATCCGTCTGTCTCGAGTGTCCGAACTCGACTGTCATCGACGCACGACCACTACCACTAGCACTATCGGCGCATCCAAAGGTTGTCTGGAAGAGATCGCTTCTAAGCGATAAGACCGCCCACTGTACTTTCTCTAGTATAAGATTTTGTTATTATGTTTTTTGCTTAAGGTGTACAATAAAGTATTTTCATTCATTCATTCATTCATTCATTCATTCATTCATTATTCATTCACTACCGAAACACTGACAAACTATTTATTGAAAACACCACAGATCTCCCAACAGTCAATAAAAAGTAATTCTAACTACATAGTATAGTCATAAATAAGTAGATAAGTATAAGTTATAACAAAAAACCTTTGTTAATTCTTTGGATAATATGATTTGGTGAACAGAAGAGAAAAGCAGTAATCAAAATCAGTAGGAAAAATGTGATTCTAATCCATCTCAGAAGCTTGCAAGTTATTAAACGTTCACACATTTTTCTGGCATTTAATAAAGTGATATGAATGATGAAGAAAAAGCGCTGTTCCGAAACACGGTTATCAACTTATTTTCACTGACAAAGAAGAATATTCTGTCAGTGTTCCAGAGCAAGTCAAAAGTGCCTTTATAGAACCTGACACAACCTGACGCTTGGTTCAATCCTACATGCTATATAATAAATGTTATAATTGCATGCATGCTATATAATCTAAAGGCTCGTCCGCACTAGGGCACAAGTCACAATACATGTATCGCGATTTGTATGAGCACATGGATCTGAAACATTTTTCACACATATCTTCTGCCGAAACCATGTTGCGATACAAATATGCCCTAGTGCGGACGAGCCTTTATCTAATGTACTTGTTACAAATAAATACTTATAGGTACTTATACCTTATCATCTTTGTAGATGTTTTCGGAAAACAAGGCGAAGAGGTACCTAAAGACCGTTCGCCACGGGAGGAAGTCTCAGTAAACTTGTCCATTGGAAAAGTCAAAGTCAAGACATGGACAGGAATAGCTCGCAGAGCCGATGACCACTGGGGAAAGAAGGTTCTCGAATGGCGACTTAGAACCTACCGACACGCACAGTGAAGGACCGATGATATCGTTACCGATGCGGGAGACCGTTGATAGAGGAATCCTAAGATCGTTCGTCATTGCCCTGAGGAAGCCATCAGTGACCTTCTACAGACTATTAATGAGGATGATGAAGGTAAAGACTGGAACGGAAACTTTCAATATTCCCTTTTCTCCTCAGCTAACGTTCGTAAACTTTAGAGGTTCTCCTATTCTTTAACTCGCAATTACTTTCACAGTTGACAGGAATCTCCTAACTTCGAATACAATGGTAAGTTACGTTCATTAATTGTGCTTTGAACATGAAACAATTTTCAGGTAAGTAAATAAACTTTGCCGTGCTTGGCTATTTAAACTTTATCCTATAAGTTACAAGGAGAAAGTAACAATGTTAAATTGATTAAAAGGACTCTTTTTTAAATTCACCTGACGAGACCAGTGTAAGAAAGAACCAAGAATACGATAGGAGATAAATTTAAAATCAAAGATTCATTCATTCTCTATAAAAATATAGTCAAATTAAAGTCCCGATCTAGTTTCTCAGTAACGTAAAATCGGTATTTTAATAATTTGACATCAATCCTAATCTAACATAGAAAAACTGAGATTGTATTCTGGCCAAAAATAGTATGATTGTTAATTTTGACGAGACTATTTTCAGCTATTATTATAAAGTGCTTTAGTTACGACTTATGTATATAATTAGCATTTTAACCCCCTTCGAGCTAGCTGAGCTGATCAAATCCACTAATTTTGTTTCGTGTCCGGAATAAATGGATACTTGTAGCCTTAGCACGAGTTATTTGCGAAAGAATTGACAACTGTTCTGTTACAAATGACAGCAATTGTACTTACGTATGTTATGAAACGACTTATTTCCATAGATATTGCGTCAGGTTAATAGTATAAATTTTCCAAAATTAGAGTATTATCGCAAAATAAGTCGAAAGCGTTTTTTTAATCTCAATTCACACCATGAATGCTGCTCAAAATTGACAACATTACTTATTTGACATTCGCAATGTATTCGCAAAATTATTTCAAGAAACTTGTGACAAGGCTACTTATCTTCTGTGTGGTTAACATCAAAATACTCAGCTGATGTTATCGTCGGGTCCCGTGCCCCGTGCGTCACCTTGTCCGTCGGTTTATGTGAATAAAAATTTACTTACATTAGACATTTGTTTAACTCACTAGAGATTCGATTACGTCGGATAGATGGTGTTAGCCCCACTGGAGGCATCACCTCTCTGAATGACGATAATGTCCGTGCCAAATAAGGCATGTATTCGTCATACAAAGCTAATAAAGTTTTGACATTGAAAAGGGTCACAAAAAGACATCGTGTGGGCGGAGTGATGTCCATAAACCATAAAAAATAATTTGTAGAATTGACGGCACTTAGTTCACCGTGATTTGGGATATGTTGTTTTTAATACAAATAATTATAATGGTTATATTAAATCTGGTTTTGTGCAAAGTATATAGAAATGAGTCAAAATTATAGTCAATATCGATATATCGCTATTTTTGGTACTGGACACGCCTCTGACTGTAAGAAATGAATTTCGAAAGTAATGATTTTTTTCGTTATTCCTAAGAAATAACGAAAAGTCATTACATTCGGACTCATGATAAAGAAATTGTATAAAATAATAATTCTGAAAACATTTTATGAATCAAAATCCTATTAAGTGTGTGAGAATGGATGTTTGATACTTTTTCACGCAACAACTACTGAACGGATTTTGATGAAATTGCAGTAATATATAATAATAAAAATGTAATAAATAATCTTGGACATTTTTAACACAGCATCATATAGTCCCAAACTAAGCGAGCTTGTATTATGGGAACTACATGGCTGATATACTACTTATATACTTTTTTTGAATACCTACATATTATACATAGGAAACACCCAGATCCTCGAGTCTGGGTGTTTTCTGTCTCGACAAATATTTGCAGAATATACAAACATTTGTCCCGCGGCGGAAATCGAAACCGCAACCTTCTGCGTCAAAGGCGGGCTTTCGCTCATTGCGCTACAGAGGTCGTCATATATAATATAGCTTATACATGAGAATAACACATAGCTACTTTTTATCCGGATACCGCGCGGGCGAAGCCGTGAGCAGATGCTAGTATACTTATACTTTTTGAGGTAATATTTTTGGCAAATACCCTACCTACAGTCAAGGAAATGACAAGTTAGCTGGGTAAATAAGGTACCAAAATGATACATTGTTCTTTACCCACAATGGACTATTTTCATAACATGAAGTACGTAGGAACAAGTCATCATCATCATCATCATCATAAACATTATGTAGAAGTCAACGGCTGATCATATAGTGGCATGGTAAATGATGGCGGAAGCCCGCTTCAGACACAGAAGATTGCGGGTTCGATTTCCGCTACGTGACAAATGTTTCTATGATCTACAAATATTTGTCTGGGTCTGGGTGTTTTCTATATATAATACGAGTATGTATGTAATACAAAAAAAAGAACATGTAGTCATGTAGTTCCCATAATACAAGCTCTGCTTAGTTTGGGGCTAGATGATGCTGAATGAAAAATGAGCAAAAAAAACTTCATACATCGTCTTCCTGTAACCTTCGTGATATCATTGGTCCATCGGGTTAAGCGGGCTTCCTACATTGCGTTGTCCACTCATAGTCGCCGTTTAACTTGAAGAGCGAAGTCAATGAAGTACATGCAGTATCATGTACCTACATCTATCTTACATCAAAATATAACTTTGCTAAAAATGCCCGTTTATTCATTTGCCGTAAGATGGTTTTGTTTGACAATTTTATTTTTTATCTGGTTACTAGCTTCTGCCCACGGCTTCACCCGCGTGATTCTGGTATTTCATTCAGTTGAAGAAAATAACAATCTGGATCAGTTATCTATAGATCGTATGCATCGGTCTTTAGATAGAACTGTTTCATCTGTATTTTTCGTATATACCTACTTGTACGTAGTTGTATGAATAAATGTATTCATGAAGATAAATAACATAGTTTATCAATTTTGACAACCCCTATGTGTTTTCTATCGTCAATTGCAACGCTTTCTTAGTGCACCATCCTTGAAGTCACACAAATTGATATCAAAAAACCGCATCTATACCGGATAAGCCGTTTCGGATATAAATGATAAACAAACCAACTCATAGAAAAACGCAAAAGCATATCCTGACGTTGGATCTTGAGATCTTGTCAATAAATAGTCAAAGTCATTGAAATTATAAGAATCATATTATAGAAACATCAACTTATAAATACTGCCAGTATTTTAGGAACGCTACCGTCTAGTAGTGATCTGGATTAGTCGAGCTATCTATAGATCATTTGCAAGGATTTTTAGATAGCTAGCTGTTTCATTTGTATTTTTTACATATCAATTAGGTGAATCTAAAATTTTAGAAAGAATTTTAGACGATTCCATGCGCACTATGTCAGAAAAATCAGGCAACAAACTATGCTTGTTGTTTTTTTGATCGTTCATTCATAAGATTTAGTCTGGTGCCAATCAAACAAGCAAATTAGTGACGGAGGGGTCTTAAAGTGTTTCATTATATGTTAAGGTTCAACTGGGTGTACCCCAGTTGAACCTCAAGGGCAAAGACCACAGAAATAATAAACAAAAAGTCATGGCGTGGCAAAAACTAAACGAGTTATAAGACAAGTTTTTTGTCAATAGTTTCATGGTAAGATGGCTGTTATGAATTATTTATGAAGAGACTAGCTGTTGCCAACGGCTTTGCACGAGTGGAGTCGTGTTTAAAAAACGATACTCCCATATAAACTTTCATTATTCATTTGCTTCTCTTAAAATGTGAAAATCAAAAAACCCTGAAACACATCATTAGTTATTTATGCTCAGCTGTAATTCATTTTTCTTTTAATTCTAACAACTTTGTATGAAAGTCTTTGTTCTTTAAAGTCATGGAAAAGACTTTACAAGAACAAAGACTTTCATACAAAGTTCCTTCCCCCATTTCTACCCATTAAACTGGAAATTTCCACAAAAATCTTTCTTACTTTCACATGCTTACGTTATACTATCTTATGTTCCAAATTTCAGCTTTCTAGAATAGTAGTTTTGGTTTTGCGTTGATAGATCAGACAGTCAGTCAGGACAAACGATTTTATAAGTTTAGATTAATGGATGGTATAGATAGGTAAATATTATTAAGATGAAAAATGTACTAGTCAGTGCAAAAAGTGTAATAGATCGGTAGTTAAAGAAAATAAATAAGAATAATTGCTTCGCCGTGATAAACCTGTAAAAACAATAAAAAAATTATAACATTTTATGTAAAATCCGAAATAGATTTTTTATTATCTGTCTAGTTCTGAGTGTTTGGACTTATAGTTTCTGATACCCACGATACAGGGAATTCTAGTGTGGGGTCAGGACTATGTATGTGTCTGTGCGGGTGTATATTATGATTGTGATACTAACTGATAGTCTGATAACGGGTTAACACACACACACACACAATTTTCCATCGACTCAGAACGTATGTATGAGGATAAATATAAGTAAAAAAACTCGCTATAAGTACAGATAGAAGTTAATAATATTAATATGGAATTAAGTAGGTATCAAAAATATTTTCAATAGTTTAAAATAGTAGGTACTCATGCAAAGTCTAAGTTTTAACTATGTATATAGGTACATAAGTTATTTTTTTTATCCATAAGAATACAAGGAAGAAACCTCTTCGCCGCATTTACACTTTTTTGTAAATACATAAATATTAAACAAAGAATACACCCAGACCCGAGACAAATATTAGCAGATAATACAAACATTATCCCGCGGCGTCAATCGAACCCACAACCTTCTGCGTCTCAGTCCGGCCTTCGCCCAATGTGCCACAGAGGTCGGCGAACAAATAACATAGCCACTGACATTATCTTTAATAATACGCTTCCGGTCTCAACTTAATTATCCCTGAGCTCAGTAAAATCCTGACAAATGAGCTCTCAAAAAGTCACCATTATTTTTCTATGAAAAGCCGCGGAAATCTATTGAAAATGCCCAAACGTCAATGTCAGATGACCTTCAATGGCTGTCAGCTCAATTAGCTGTCATGTTGACACTTGAAGTAGATTAGCGATCCTCAGCAAGGATATCTAACAAGGCTGCTTGATGAAGCGACAATAGGATCTTTTTATAGATCTTTCAATAGACTTGAGCTAGGAAGATAAATTGAGTAACATTGTTATCTTGTGTGTGAAAGATATTTTAAAGACACGCTATAATAAGTAATTTTTGGCACTGTGCATTTCTATGGAGTTTCGTTATGTACCTATAAAAACACGTTTAAAACAAACACGTTCACGACTATATTCCTCATGATGGACATATGATGGACATACTCATTTACATACTCAGTGAGTTGATCTTTTTGAGGATAACAAGTAGGGGGTAACAAGAGACACGTTCAAAAATTACATTTACATTTGGCACTTACCTGCGTTTTGCAAGAAGTTAGAATTCCACTTGACAGGTTGGAAGGTCATCGACGCTTATTGGAACATGAGGCATGCCGGTTTTCTCCTGATGTTTTGTTTCACCGTTTGGTGGGACTCGATACATCCACTCGAAAAACTATTTATAGGTTTAATAGAATTAAATCGACTAACGAACCAATGCTTTTTTCAATGATTACCTCCCTACTTTGTGCATGCTGTGGCATCCTGTATTTGGGGAAATACATAGATTTAAGACCACAATATTTTATTCTGTATAATTTCTCAGTTTTTGGTAAATCAAACTCGTCAAAAAATTCTTGATAATGTAATTCAGGCACTTGCACATCTATCATGATTTTTCTTACTTATTAATAACATAAAATAAATATTATTGTTTTTATTGACGGCTTTTTTTATGTATAACCTAATGACACAGTTCGATAAAGAACAAAATTATAATGTCTATTCTAAAACTGTATAAGTAGGCAAACCAGTTACTGGGGAGTCATTGACTAAGTTGAGGCCAAAACTATCTAGGTTAAGGTGAAACATAATTTAACGATAATAATATGGTTTAACTGCCAATAATCCGTTGTAAATTATTCGGTAATTGACCGGTATATCAATGTGGTATTAGAAAACGTTGGTAGCAAATTATGAACACCAATTTTAAGTAGACGTAGGTACTATCTATCGACTACTACTTCATGTAGGTAGTGTATGTTTGAATATTGTAATATGTAATCACATTTGTATTTTTTTAATTTGACCTATAATTATTATTATGACTATGTGATTTATAATACATACTTCATAACTGTGTTGAAGATATCTCGTTAATCCCACACAAGCTAGCCAAGTCCTAGAAATGAACTCATGTCATGGGTACTCATGTATAATACAATTGGATCCCAAAAAGCATCGAAAATGCTCTCAGCCTATAAGCAGTTTCAAGACTAGATAAAAAAATCTAGATTATTAAGCAAAACTTCTACACGAAGAGTTTTTGAGTATCTAGTTACGACATTATGACTTATGAGATCATAATACTATAGTTTTATTTTTTTTTGGTTCGACATTGATCTGCTTGACGTGTATCTTTCATATGAATAAACTAGCTTCTGCGTGGTACCCGGATAAAAAATTGTTATTCGGACGTTATTCTCATGTATAAGCTATATTACTGTAAAGTTTCATCAAAATCCGTTCAGTAGTTTTTGCGTGAAAGAGTAACAAACATCCATCCTCACAAGCTTTCACGTTTATAATAGGATGATTCTAGGAAACGCGTAGAATCCCACATACTATACATATCTTCATCCCATCAAAGGAAGTGTTCATTACAGAGAATAACATTTTATCAACATGAAAAGCGAACGAATATCTCGAACGATAATAGGATCTTGTATACCTTTATACATATATCTTTATTATTTTGACGATGCTCATATTTCTTTTAAACGAGCATTGTAGTATATTTGTTTGTGGGTAAAGATATTTGTGTTTATGAGTATATTATGTTGCTTTCAGCTCTACATAACACGCAGTCTTAGGGGATCAGTCCGAGTAAAGCTGTCTTCTACTAGTACTAGTATTCAATTAATGAATGATCATACTTCATCGTATATGAAGAAAAATAATTATAACTTAACAAAACTACAAAACTTTAACACTTGTCGCTTAGAAGCGATCTCTTCCAGTTGTCTTTGGGAAGAGAGGATTTTATGAGATTGTAAGAATGGCCCATATTAATTAATATACCTCCCATATTAATCCTACTGCTATTATAAACGCGAAAGTTTGTGAGGATGTTTGTTTGTTACTCTTTCATGCAAAAACTACTGATCGGATTTTGATGAAACTTTACAGTAAAAAAGCTTATACATCAGAATAACACATAGGCTACTTTTTACCACCAACACGCGGGTGAAGTCGTGGGCAGAGGCTAGTAATTTATAAATTTGGAAAGTTTGCAAGTAGGTTTATAAAAAGTTACTTACAATAGATAGTATTTTAAATGCAAAAAGTTTCTAGTATAAATAGATGATTATAATATTAATGAATAGGTAATTTACCACCTTTATATAACACTTACCTAAAATCAAAAACAATAAATGATTTGATGATTTGATTTGAGGTATATGGATTTAGCGGTCAACATAAAAGATGCTTTCACTGCGTCGGCGCACGTTCTGTGCCAGTGTGTGAATATCAATGTCAATGACAATGAATACGGCCATGTACGAATTACTCTGCTGTCATCGTGGGAGAGACGTCAGAGTCGTCATCATCATTATCTTTTTGTTGAAAAATTAAAAGTACCAGCCTGTTATTTGAACAGAACTTTGAGCATTTTTAATAAAATTTCACTACAAACCATTCCACATTATTTTAAAATAAAAAAAAGGAATCTCTATGACATTCCGGTCCTGCAAGCTGCAAGAAACGAAACGAATTCAAATTTCGAATTGTTTTTCATAGCGTGAGAATGAGTTTAAATAGGATATCGTTATAATGTTGCCAAAACTGCGTCAATTTTGTTCAGCATTTTCAAACTTGTGGACTTCGAACGAATTCAAATTTGGTATCGTTTTTCATAGCGTGAGAATGACTTTAAAAGCACTGATATCATATCATCATAAATTTTGAAACTATCATGGTTTTAAACATAATTTTTACTTAACAACGGGATATTTACCATGATTTGTGAGTTAAATGTTTCCAATATTTCGGCACAGTTGCATGTGCCATGATCACAGGAGGAACTGAAGTCTTTGCGGGTCTTGAATGTTAGGGGGAGATAAATCGATCTACCCTCTTTCTCACTCTTTTATTGCGAAACATTCAACTCACAAATCATGGTTAATATCACTGATATAATTATTGTCGAAGCTGCGTGAAGCATTTTTATGCATGTTTAGTATTAAAACCTATACCAGAATATGACCGAGGTTTTGTAGAGTATTTAAAACTTTTGTTAACCATTCTTGCCTTCTGTTAAACTACAACTGTCGCATGGTAAAACCACTTCGTACAACTAATAAATAATGCAGTCACTTCACGCCTAGTAATTTGCACGTATCAATTCAACTCGCTCATCAACATGCTAATTTCGATCGACATTTTATATCTAACAATCAATAAATTTCCGGCGATAAAACATCGTGAACGAGGAGAATGAATTCACCTTTGAAAATCTATTCTTTGCATTAAGAATAAGAAAATCCATGCCCTGCAACTATCAACCAAGTTTCATCATTGAATAAACGGCTTAGAAGTTCATATTGTAAAAACGGGAATTTTCACGTACTGCACCATCGGTGAAGGCACCGACTAAGTAGTAGTGCACGGCGCGACGCCGAAGGCGCGACCACTCACCCTGATGAAGACTCTCGGAATGAGTCGAAACTGAGTCGGTGCTTTCACCGATAGTGCAGTACGTAAAAATTCCCGTTTTTATAATATGAATAGTGAAGTTCACGATAGTTTTTGGCTTAGAAGTTATCGTCTGATAAAAAAACATATATTATTATACAAACGCCGGATTGCTCAAGTAGACACAGTAATCATAATTCGATTCGCTGACTCGATCAAAAAATAAATAAAAAAACGGACAGAACATTATCCATCACAAATCTCAATCCTCGTTAGTAGTTTCTTCGTTCGTATCAATATTACATATACCTACTTACATTACATGCCTTAGACATACTTGCTTATTCAAAATGCGTGCGTGGAATCATCAGCTAACATTTTAAGAATTCCAACCCCCAATACTTTAAAAATGTCCCTGCGACACCTGTGCATGTTAACGCATAGTCGGTCACCTACTGCCATATTTTCGAGGAGTGTCAGGAATGAGAAGTAGTACTTTTCTCACTGTTTGGAGTGTCTTTAATGTAAAAGATAGACAATGCTCGTTGGATAATTTCATTTGTATTCTTTGTATAACATTTTGTACTGACCAAGTCAAGACTGCATTAGAGGGTCCACTGCATGTATGCACCAGGAAGGCTGCTGTGAATGCTGAAGAATAGCCATTGATTATGACGACTACGATCAATCTGTCGAAAGAGGACAGAATGAAATTTAAGAATGCGATGTAAATCAAACTCATGGTCTGAATGTGTTGTTTATATTTTTGAGAGTTATTTTTTTTATTATATCCTGTTTATTTATTTGTATCCAATCTTCGTGGGCCTTCTTTGTAACCTGCACAGCCCAGCCTAACTTTCACTAGTGGCTATGGAAACGAGACAGTAGCTCATTTTTTCAATATCTGAAATTTATATAACTTGAAAATGGGAAAACTTCCGTCGAAAAGTGTTCCCTTTTCATTTTGTAGATTTTTTGAATATTGCATTGCCATTTTGTTAGTGTAATTAAGAAGGTCATTACTATGTCTCTCATCAGGCAAAAATAGGTTTCAAATATGTAGTAACGTTTTTGTAGGTACTAGTATTAGGCCTCGATTCTGTAGTGCACTGACTAAACTAAATTTAAACTGTCGCTCTCTTTTACTGATAGTGCAAGCAATAAAGAAATAGCTAAAATTTTTGTGTTGTCAAATTAGAGAGATTTAAGTTTTCCATACAAATTTAGTCGTGATATCAAAACATGCTGACTAAAAACACGAAGAAAAGCGGCACGTAAACTGATTTGACAGCAGCACACAGCACTAAAATTGCGTACATTATCAGTAAAAGAGAGCGATAGTTTAAATTTAGTTTAGTCAGTGTACTACAGAATCAAGGCCAATATCTGTGGTTTATATCTGTCAATATTTGTTATTCTGTGGCTCCACACGTGGATTTAACTCCTTTTACGCTCATGTTTTATTCAAAGCGTAAATTACGCTCAAAACGGAACGTCTATAGGATTTTGGTAATATTGAAGATTGTTTGGAAGGTAAATTATTGTTGATATAACGGTAGAATATTAAAAGATTGTTTTTAAGACCTCGTGAAAAGTGCGTGAGAAAATAATAAAATCTGTGCGCAGTGTCAATGAAGTTTTTCCTACTTGCTAACCGTATTTAGTCAAGATTTGGTATATATAATCGATTCAGATTCAGATATAATATTTTAGATTTAATAGCCAGAACATGCAAGTCTAAGTAAAAATATTTAAATTGAATTGAGTGAAAAAAAGTTATTTCAAAGTTCAAAAATACATTGAATTGAACAAAAAATGCTTACTGAATGACTTTACAGCTTCTGTCTGGCTGAAATGTTATCAGACTCTATACAGATAAATAAAATGCATTTGCTTTGAAATTACTGAGGAAGTCAGAAGGTACTTACTTTGTTCTTCGCCAAGGATGCGTCTTGTTTTTACCCTTTCACAATTTTATCTTCCTTTTTATATTTCAAGGATGTACTTAGTTTTTCTCCCAAGTAATGAGACGTAGTGTCCCTGAGAGCGAAGTCATGTTTTCTTTGCGTCACTTCAACTCTACATTTCCGCTAAGTGTATGAATTTCCTACCTATTAGTAGCAGCTTAGGTGATATATCTAGACGTAATACCAACTTTGTTGATATCCATCAATGTCTAGCTTCTTGTGTCTAGACTCTTATGTATATGCTCTACAACTTTTCAGATTATAACGGCTTCATAGACAAAACATACTGAAACTACCTTACAATAGTAATTGTAGGAATTGCATCAGTTGCACTGACACGAGCATATACATTGGATTTAGCCAATGGTTGAACATTCATACATCCAATTAACATTGAATTGAACCATAACTTTTTAGTACCTACCTAACTACAATAAGTTAACCTACGATGTGTGTACCTTCTACCTACATTAATAGGCTCCTACCTACTTATTGTGAAAATAATCGACAATAGGTATTATCGAGGTACGACTAGGTAACCTGGTAACATAGGTAACTTATAGTATTATAATATCTGTGACGTAGAGAAAAAAAACAACTGGTCGTCTATGAGAGAACTGGACAACCGTCGAAGTGACTGGCGGAAATAGGGGGAGACCTTTTCCCAACAATGGGACGGCATGAGCTAAAGTAATATTAATAAACACAACATTTTCACAAGAAACGGAATAGATATGAACCAACTGCAATGATTTGTCAGTTACTTATAAAATTTAAAAAGTGTATAGAAGATTGAGAATCCCGTTTTCAATGAAAAATAAAGTCAATACTCTCTTCGCATCTGTAAATTCAGTGGCTTAGGTCATCCGGTGTCTATTATAGGAGTGACATGTCGTCTTAAAACGTAAAGGAATAACATTATGTTGTTCAGTAAAACATTGAGAAAGGATGAAGAGACTAAGAATGTTTCGAGATTTCTTTCTAAAAATCTTCATAATGTTTATTCCGGTTGTTTGACTGAGAAATACATAACCATATTGTTTGTGGAAGTGTCTCCATCCTTCTTCCAGCTTTAGAAGCTGATAAAAGGACGGAGAGAGCTAGAATATTCTTCCGACAGTTTTTCCTAAAACATCTCATGTTTGTTAGGTTGCTTGGCTCCGCTTTTCATTTGTAGCTGTCTCTTCTAACGCTGGAAAATAGTCCAGTATTCCATTCTTATTTCACTGTGGTATCACCTATGTACATTGGTTGACTCTACTTACATTGTTCATGCTTCTGAAAAATCCTCTAAACACAGATAAGTAGATATATAAACCAACTTCACAGATCACGTCCAAATGGAACTGTACTGTACTGATAGAGGCGTTAGCAGGCCAGGCACGCGTGCAATGACCTCGAGTCAGGGAACTGGGTTAGTATACTAAAGTACTGTAGATTAGACAACTGATAAGGTCTTATTTTACCTTACAAAACCAAAACACGTTGATTTTACTACCATTGGGCACAATGAATACTACCTGGATTCGATAAGGATATCGAATCCTTTCACGAAACTAGTCTGGGTTTTGTGGTACTCTTAATTCGTTATACTCACGTTACAGGGAATCCTATGTATGTGACTGTTGGGTGAAAAAAAAAGTGATTATTTTACTAAAATTGCTATCGGATCACCCATTTGAGGGCCACCATACCGTTAGGTACTTAGAGTTATATAATATCTGTGCCGTTATCTACCCAGTGTGAGTCAGTACTGGATGACCGAGAAATAAAATTATTAAATGGCATTGGAAGAAGATTTTCGCCCATGGTGATGCTCTAATATTTAATTTCTTAATCTTTTTTAAGACTGTATTATTTTGCTATATTTCATACGCAATAATAAATCCACATGAAAATAAGTATGCCCCGTATTAATAGAAGCATAGGGGATGGCAAAATCTTCGTGATCAAAAGATATTGGTTTTTTCTCGGAGTAATAATGATAACATTATAAGCAATACATTATTAAATGCTTATAGTATGAACTGTATGAACCCGGAGTCGGGATAAAGGGTGAAAGTATCGACCACAACTAACACACGACCACACATTTAAATGAACTAAATAATTCGATAAAAGGATTCTTATTGAAGTAAGATACATTACGCTTTTTTAATTGAATTGATTGATTTGTTTTGAGCTTTGGAAAAAACCTTAGCGTTTTAGAGATTTGATTAAAAATAAAATGTATTAAAAAAAACACGCTATCATCAGACCCTTGTTACCAAAGCCTAATCTATTGGGCTCTTCAAAACGAATCATATGAGCCCAAACTCGAGGGGTTTACTAGAAGCCACTGAAGAGTTCCATCTACCTCCATCATCAGATCAGCTCCAAGATATCAAATTATAGTATTGTCATCAAAACGAAATATACATACAAAGTTTCATTTCGATACAACAATTAAAAGTAGGTTAAAATTGATCTAAGATTTCATGACATTGTTCGTTTGTTAGTGAGTACGAGTGAAGTTAATAATAAAAGCGTGTTAATATGTGCTATATTTTTATACGGATATTTTATATTGAGTATATTAATCTAAAAACGATTATAGTTTTAGAATATTATTACGACTATACCACGTACTTTACTATTCTCCTGCTCACGTTTCGTTTGCCGTTTAGCAGTCCCCGTCCCCGTTCAACCAACCAACGAGGTGTTCCCGTCTCACGACCGTCGAGCGTGGTCGCGGACAGTGCTCATGAGGATGGGCCTCTAAACGGTCAACGAAACATCAGCAGGAGAATAGTAAAGTACGTGGTATAGTCGTAATAATATTCTAAAATGATACCAAACCACGATAATTTTAATTCTACTATTATAGTTTATCGTGTCCAAAATAAATCTTAGCTCAAATAGATACTGAGATGTAGATCATCAAACTCTACGCGGAGGAAAGGGAGAGTTTGTATTAAAATGGTAAAAACTCATTTACGGGTGTCAGTACCTATCTCCACTTTTTAATTTTATTTGTTTTGATTTATTGAATTTGGATATTGACATGAATTTGGATAAAACCAAAGTCATGATCAATGGCCACATTGTGCCAAGACCGGTGGTTGTACATGGCCACCTTCTCGAAATTGTTTCCGAATATACTTACCTTGGGCAGATTCTGCAGTTGGGTAAAAACAATTTCGAGAAGGAGGCCAAGAGGAGGATCCAGCTAGGCTGGGCAGCGTTTGGAAAACTACGTGGAGTCTTCTCGTCATCCATACCGCAATGTTTAAAAAACAAAAGTTTTCAATCATTGCGTCCTACCCGTCATGACCTCCGGAGCTGAGACGTGGACACTCACGATAGGGCTGGTCCACCAGTTCAAAGTCGCTCAGCGAGCTATGGAAAGAGCTATGCTCGGAGTTTCTCTGAAGGATAGGATTCGTAACAAATACATCCGTCAGAGAACCAAAGTTATCGACATAGCTCAACGAATTAGCAAGCTAAAGTGGCAGTGGGCCGGTCATATCTCGCGAAGAACCGATAACCGCTGGGGTAAACGTGTTCTTGAGTGGAGACCGCGACTCGGCAAACGTAGTGTAGGACGCCCTCCGGCCAGGTGGGATGACGATCTGCGAAAGACTGCAGGCAGATGCTGGATGCGACAAGCTGAAGACAGGGCGCTATGGCGCTCATTAGGGGAGGCCTATGTCGAGCAGTGGACTAATATGATGATGACTTATTTGTATCCTCGCGCCATTGTGCTAGTTGATTTGCCAGTCTTCCTCGACTCATGTGTTGGAAGCCTTAGCTTGGTAATATTCCTCTTCGGATTTTCATATATCTTTTTATTGTCCGGTATCATCATCGGCCTTCTGACGCCCCAAGCTTGTTTATTATTGGGAATATTATTTATTTTCTCGGAAAGCGGATAATGTTCATAACTTCATACATAAAAATGTTTGAGCGTGATAGGGATTTGAATATGAAAAGAATAATGTTGGAATGGAAAACTTATTATGTATGGTATGAAATAGTTTGTAGCCCTAGAGGTATATGTTAGCTTTGATGTTTGGCTTTGGTTAAGTCTTATAAAGGCACCTCAAGATGGAGATAAATCTGTAATGTACAGAAAGAAGTGAACCAGTCATCAGTGCCTCACCGCTTCGGTTGATTATGAGTTTTAAATTATTTTTGAGAGTTCTAGCTTTATACTCTACTAGCTTCTGACCACGGCTTCGCGCGCGTGATACCCGGATAAAAAGTAGCCTATGTGTTATTCTTATGTATAAGCTATATTACTGTAAAGTTTCATCAAAATCCATTCAGTAGTTTTTGCGTAAATGAGTAACAAATATCCATCCTCACAAACTTTCGCGTTTATTATATTCAACTATTTATTTTATTTTATAACTATACTAAAAATGAGGAGTGAGCCCATGCCATGGTATGAACATGTCATAGGAGGGAAAAAAGTCACATCATAAAGATCAAAAGAGTATTAAAAAAAGATGTGGATGGATATTGAAGTAAAGATAGACCAAAGAAAAGATGAATGGATTGTGGACCTACGTCTTCAAACAATCTACCTCCTTTTCTTTCTTACCCATGTAATAAACAAGGAGACGATAACTGGTAGAGGAGAGTGGGAGAAGAATACATGCTGTGCCAAACTGACCCCGCGTAAAGACAGGTCCAAATTTATGACCTTTTCA
This sequence comes from Perizoma flavofasciatum, assembly GCA_958496245.1. Taxonomy (NCBI): domain Eukaryota; kingdom Metazoa; phylum Arthropoda; class Insecta; order Lepidoptera; family Geometridae; genus Perizoma; species Perizoma flavofasciatum. The sequence goes on from OY292431.1 coordinate 9,800,955, forward strand.
ACGCACATTACTTCGTGATCGTAGCGGATATGCGTGACAAAGCAACAAGCGTGGACAGTATTTGTCATGCGGACAAAATCTAACACGAAGACCGTGACACACCCTATGTCATGTCAAGAAATACTGAACGTTTAAATGTTTCAAATGTGGACCCGTTTTAATGTGGGGCAAGGGCAGGAAGATAACGATGTATTAAAAAACATTTATTCCGTAAGTTTCTTTCTACTAAAACCATTTAATTTGCATAATTGAGAGTGAATTGACGGCAAGCACAAGCAACAATTGTACAGCGAGACATTACAGTAAACTGGAACGAGCGAAGTCAGATAAAACTAGCACTAAACGCTTACATTGGATTGGCAACCGAAAATGGGATTCGGTTAGAAGATACCAATAATCGTCAAAAACCTTTTCTGTCTGTTTTAGTCTTAAGTATAAACCGATAGCTAGCGTCTGCTATCGGTTTTTCCCAACCCGCGACCAGCAGGATTAGCTAGAGGCCTTTTTGTATACGAAGGAAAAGACAAAAATTATTATTCTTTACTTAATTACTAATTACTATATGTATTTTATTTATAACCTATTTGTTAGTATCTGTTTATAACTACTGACACACTTACCAAATTAATAAAGCATTAGTACACCTCCAGCCATTATTAAAATCTCATTAAATCCCCCCCCATCCAAAGGTTGTCTAGAAGAGATCGCTTCTAAACGATAAGACCACCCATTGTACTTTAAGTTTTGTTTTTTTAGTTTTGTTAAGTTATATCTACTTTTTCTTATTGTGTATAATGAAGTATTTTCATTCATTCATTATTCTGTTTCTTTCCGCCAGATAAATGACAAAGATAGAAATAATTTTCGTCTTCTATTCATTGACAATATTTTGGATGCTCTTATGCTAGTGGTGGTGATGGTGTTATTCTAGCAATCAGCAACAATAGCGCAGTCGTTACTGTCAAAATCGACATCATCGGCATTCATCCTCACTTCCTAACACCCTAGAGTTTAGATCGCAACCGAACGCTATCCGGTGTTATTTAATTTTAAAGGGTCGGTAACGCGTGTGATTCCTCTGGTGTTGCAAACGTCCATAGGTTACGGTAACCGCATGTTCGCCACCTTGGTGTTATAAAAATAACTTCGTAGCCAGAATTCTGACAAGTGGAAATCGCCATGTATTATCATCCTAAAAGTCTATGAAATCGCCATTATCGTCTGGCAGACAATTGAGGAACTAACTGAAACTATCTTCGTTGCAATAAATTACAGAGACATTCACAATACGAATTATTTCAAGGTTTACAACTGATTTCTGTGACTGCGGTGCTAGTTTTTTACTAGTTTGCTGATAAAGTTACGTTGATTAAGTAGACCTCTGTGTTGTAATTCTTGGGAACGAAAATATCTACATCTTCCTATTATCTAAATCTTTTACAAAGTTTGTTTGTAACAAATATTCATAGCTCTCTATATTTTATCATTTGAAATATTTATAAGATCTCTTGTCTGGATCTTGGACGCTTTTTAAATTGCTTTGTAGTTCTGAGAAGCTTTAAGGATAAATAAATAGGCACTCCAATAACTAGAGTTGTTTGAAAATATAACGAACTTTTATCTATGTATATCAATGATTTGAGTTCAATGGATGATAGCATAATGAAGGTTAACTAAATAAGTCGTGATATCAATGCAAGGTAAAATTTAATTTATCGACTACATAGAGTTTACCAATTACCTCGCCTACATAGGTAGGTACGTACTCATACTTATATAACTCAAAGGTGTTGTTTTAAACAAAGGCGGGATTAGACTTGCGAGATATTAAGACACAGTGTGGAAGCTGGATTTGAAATGCCAAAGAGTTGCGATCAAAGGAAAATGCTTATTAAAGTTAGCGTCATTCATTCATGTCGTGTCAATGACTAATTCTTTTGATCTCATTTTTTGGGGTTCATGGAAGAAGCTTCCTCGCGGCGGCAGCACACTTTGGTAACAGCTAGGACACGGTAACGCATTTGGTGAAACTTTACAGTAATATAGCTTATACATCAGAATAACATATAGGCTACTTTTTATCGGGTACCACGTGGACCACAAGGATTTTTAGTTCATAGAAAATCGAATATGGCGATTTAGTATTTCTTGATATTTTATTTATTCTCGTGATCAAAACGATTCCAATGTCACCTTAGGTTACAGGATAAGCTAAAGAATTTCTGGTTCGCCGGAAATCGAATATGGTGGTTTGTTGCTGCCATATTAGATTTCTTGACACTTTATATATCCTGTGTTAGTCCCCTGATCAACACAAATCTTATAACACCTTATTTATCAAAATCCATCGAGCCGTTTAGGCTACAGCGAGAGCCAACGGAACAGACACACACATACATACATATACTCGAAAAACATTACCCTCCTTTTGAACCATCGGGTAGTAATAGCTCAATAACTTCCCATTACAATAAAGTAATAGTAATATTTTAAATCAAAACATTCGCGCAGCTAAGTGACTCCATAATGTTATACCTACCTGAGGTAGGTAGGTATAGAACTACTATCAGACCATCTGGCTCGTAGCATTGAAATATCCGTGACGAATGTGATAATCTTACTTAGTAGTGGAACGCCCCGCAACTTCGTCCGCGTTGATATTTTGCCATACAAACTACATTTCCCCGCTGCATCCTCTAGAGGAAATTCCGGAAAATCCTTTGTGCACCCATACACACCAAAATGTCTCTGCGACTTACGGTTTGGGCCCTAGATAGATAGATAGAAAATTCTTTATTGCATAAAAAAGTAGTACAATAGGCGAACTTAATACTAAAAAGCATTCTCATCCAGATAACCTTTGAATATTGTGGAAAAATATGTGTTGGTAGAGCAAAGAATGGTTTAAATAATAATAATAATATGGCTGTGTGTTGATTGTCAGTCAATCAGTCAGTGTGTCATGCCACGATTTTGTATATATATTGATTATGTACCTAGAGGTTAAAGACACTCGATCTAAAATGAGATCACGACTATGTTATATTGATTTGATTCTTTAGATAGAGACACAATGAATAGCTCTAATAGAAAATAATAATAGCGGCGATAGGCTTGCAACCTGTTACTTGGAAGGCTAACTCCTACTATGCAAAACGTCATATGCTATGCCATACATAATGTTTGGACGTGTCTCTGATTTCCTCACATATTGTGTATGGATCTAAGGATCACTATCATGGGGCATGTGGAGTTGTTTTTTTAAAAAATAAAATTGAGATTTAGTTCAGAGAAATGTGAGGTCAAAATCGAAGACAGACATGTCGGTACGTAGTACTTAGGTACGAACCTATTTACATTACAATATAAATACCACAGAATTATCCCCTATTCTGACGTCTGTCTAAAAGTAAAATACATAAGTTGAGAAATATCAGGGGGCTTACCATGATGTCTTAGAGCAATATTATAATAATATAATACCTAAATTTCGTACCATGACCTTCAATAAGTAAGCTTACTTATATTGTAGTAGCGAAGCAACATTTCAGAGAGCGTTCTACCTGATTCAAAGATTCGCGAGAAAAAACATGTGATAATTACTAAAATATATTTAAGCTTAAATGTAATTAGAAAAGTATTTACATTATGTGAACGCAGGTTTGACCAATAAACTCCTCATAACTGTAACCATGTTTGTTGGAAAGTGTTCGTACCCATCTAGTCACAGTTGGTATAACGCAGTGCGCATGCAATATGGAGTTTATACTCTAAGAAAACTTACTAATTTTGCCAAGCACTGTCATCTTCGTAGTGCTTACCTGAAAGAAAAAATAATACGGGTTATTAAAACGCAAGATAGTTTATTTTAAAACTTACCGTTCCAAAAATGTAACGTAATTCGTAAAAAGTTTTATTATCAAAACACAATCAGTTTGACTTTCCTGAAGATCTGAAGAATACGATCTGGCTCTCTTCAAGGTATGAGAGAAGTTTTGATGAAAAAACTTAAATCTTGTGTCCCTGCCAAGTCCTTGCTCCTTGGTCTGGTTGCCAACTAATAGCTCTAGCAAGATTCAAACGGGGCGAATATAACTACGTTTTGAGGCATGCCTTATTGCATGCGTTTTGGTGCTAGGTGTGGATACGCATGCACCGCGTTCGATTATTACCTTTTCTACTGCTTGTAGATCTGTTTGCCCTACGTATTTAATTCCAGCCCGGAAGCTAAATGCTGTAATAACCAAAAACGTTTTGCAAACGTTTTTCCTTATTCTTTCTTGCTCCTTTAATGTCTTTGTAAATTCTAATTACAGTTCTGTTTTAATTGGGCGTTATAAAACAGCTGTTCATTTTTATGGTTTTGAATAATCAAAAGAGTAATTCGATTTAATGGACCTATTTATTCGATTAGAACAGAAAGTCAAAATAATATTTAACAGAAAGTTCAAAACCTTGACGACCTCTGTGGCGCAGTGGGCCTGAGACGCAAATGGTTGCGGGTTCGATTCCCATCGCGGGACTAATGTTTGTATGATCTACAAATGTTTGTCTCGGGTCTGGGTGTTTTCTATGTATAATATGTATGTATTTACAAAAAAAATGTAAATAAGTAGTATATCAGTCATTTATCCCATAATACAAGCTCTGCTTACTTTGGGGCTAGATGATGCTGTGTGAAAAATGTCCAGCATTATTTATTTATTTTATTTAGTTTTATCTAGTTCTATACATCATAAATTTAACCCCAAATATGCCTGCTTAACAATCATATATTATGCATAGAAATGACCCAGACCCAAGACAAATATTTGCAAACTATACAAACATTTATCCAGCGGCGGGAATCGAACCCGCAACCTTCTTCATCTCAAGCGGGCCTTAGCCCACTGCGCTACAGAGGTCGTCAAAACTATACATTTTTTTAAAATAATTTTACCCAAGAACGCTAGCAACCCTGTACAGTGCACGCATATGCCCCAGAATTGTCATAGACAATGCTTGGACACTGCAGTGTTCAATAAATTTTATGGTTCTCTTTTTTTTTATAAAACCTGTGTCAAACAAGCATACGGCCCCAACAGTTGTATGTGGTTACCGTAACCTATGAAGAGGTATCACTTACACGTTGCCGAGCCTGAGACATAGCAGATGAAAAGTATAATGGTCCTGTAATTTCACAGGCAGAACACGGAAATGTGTGGCCTATAACCACGCTCAGCTCTAGTATCGAAACGACAAAAGTTGTTTAAGCAGTATTTCAAAAACAAAACTTATCAGCGCTGATGGCTTTACCAAAACTTCTGAGCTGAGCCATCGAAATATCGACTGGAAATATACCTTGTCCGAATTGGATTTGGCAAGCTTTACGGAACAGCTCCCAGGAGTGAGAAGATAAGTGTTGGGATGGTTTTACTTTTTCGGAGTTGAAATCGATATCTATACTAATATTATAAAAATATTTTTTTGTTTGTTTGTTTGTACCGAATAGGCTCCGAAACTACTGGACAGATTTTAACCATTTATTATAATTATTAGGAAGTAACATAGGCTATAATTTATTTAAGAAAATTAGAGATCCTTAAGAAAATTGCAATAATGTAAACCAAAGTAGCAAAATTTTGCCTATTAAATTCATTATTTGGCGAAAGCTGATAAAACTATTGATGATACATAAAAATAATGTTCTACATGATTAAAGTACTCATTATTACCTACAAAAAAGTCATCGAGGGAATAAATCTAACTATCACAGTTAAGCCACAATAGCAGATTTTATGTTTTAAAATTTTATTAGATCGCTGTTAGAAACAAAAGCTGGTTACATTCGTATCGCAGTATTAATTATTATTCAAATAAATAGTTTTATCATCAAGGATATTTATTTAGCAGTAAAATACTTTTTAATTCATTCGAATCGGACATTTAATTTCGAAGATATCACGAGTATAAATCAAAACTTACGCGAGTGAAACCGCGGGGCGCAGCAGTCATGTATAAAGGCCATCTTTGAGGTTTGAAGACTTCGGATATTGCTACAACCAAACCGATTTCTATTGCCAATAAATAAATAAATAAATGCTGGACATTTTTCACACAGCATCATCTAGCCCCAAACTAAGCAGAGCTAGTATTATGGGAACTACATGACTGATATACTACTTAAATACTTTTTTTTTTGTAAATACATACATATTATACAAAGGAAAACACCCAGACCCAAGACAAATATTTGCGATTTTACAAACATTTGTCCCGTGACAGGAATCGAATCCGCAACCTTCTGCGTTTCAGGCGGACCTTCGCCCACTGCGCCACAGCGGTCGTCAAATGCTTGGATTGCTGTGTTCCGATTTCAAGTGTGCCGGTAAAATTACAGGTACCTACATGTGACTTTTCACCCGTTATGTCTCAGAGTCGACAACGCACGAGTGATACCTCTGTTGTTGCAACCGTCCATAGGTTAAGATAACCGCTTACGGTGGGCCATATGCTTGATTGCCACTTTAATTGTAAATATAAAAAAACTAGCTTCGCCCGCGTTGTATAAAATGTAAAATGTATATTACATAAAATGTAGCCTATGTGTTATTCTGATTTGTAAGCTACTAGCTTCTGCCTACGGCTTCGCCCGCGTGGTACCCGGATAAAATGTAGCCTATGTGTTATTCTGATTTGTAAGCTACTAGCTTCTGCCTACGGCTTCGCCCGCGTGGTACCCGGATAAAAAGTAGCCTATGTGTTATTCTGATTTATAAGCACCTAGCTTCTGCCTACGGCTTCGCCCGCGTAGTACCCGGATAAAATGTAGCCTATGTCTTATTTTCATGTATAAGCTATATTACTGTAAAGTTTCATCAAAATCCATTCAGTAGTTATTGCGTGAAAGAGTAACAAACATCCATCCTCACAAACTTTCGCATTTATAATATTAGTAGGATAGGATAGTAGGAAGGATATAGAGCCAAGAAAGTTCAAGACCTAACAATCATGCTACCTGCTGTTCTGAACTGTGAAAACTTGAAAGATTACAGATAAGATAGTAGTGATAGTCTACTGATAAGTTTTCGAAGGCTACGATTCTCGTTTCGATTTTTAACAGCAAGATTTAAGTACAACACTTCCGTGTCCGTTTCGGCGATGCCATTCGAGAACATGTTTTCCCCAACGATTGTCGGTTCTGTGAGCTGTATGGCCAATCCTATTTCAAATTCCTTATAATAAAAACTATGTTGGTTACTTTACTTTACGGATTGTCTCGTTTCAGATTTTAACAAATTGCTTTTAACTAACACAGTTTTGTTTAATCATGTTTTAAATGTTTATACGTCTCAGGTGTCGGAGTCTTCGGAGTGGAAGCCGAGCAACACTAGCGAGTAATAACCTGATAAATCGAGGAGCTCATGATAGACACCCAGTTGAGTAAGACCAGTTTTTGATTGGATGGGGTTTTTAAATTGAGCGTATTACATAAGGTTTGTTCAGACGTGATATTCTGGTTATGTCACTGAATGACAAATAATGTATTATTTTCTGAGTTTTATTTTAGGTCTAGTTTTAGCTTTTACCAGTGGTATCATTTAAATCTTTATTTTTGTTACTCTATATTAATTTAGATAGGTATTTTATTTTAGTATTAATTGTTCTGTTTCGAAGTAACATATGTAGTTAATACAACAAAGACAATAGGTATATTTTATAGTAATGTTCACACAGTGAATTTATTCGCAATGGGCGAAAGCCCGCCTGAGACGCAAAAGGTTGCGGATTCGATTCCCGCCGCGGGACAAATATTTGTATGATCTTGCAAATATTTGTCTCGGGTCTGGATTTTAATAAGTATAATATGTATGTGTTTGCAAAAAAATAAATATGCATATAAGTAGTAGGTATAACAGTCATGTAGTTCCCATAATAAAGCTCTGCTTAGTTTGGGCCTAGATGGTGCTGTGTGAAAATGTCTAGTAACACCGTTATTTTTTTGCATATTTCGCTCCTTCTTAAGGTTGTCTGGAAGAAATCTGTTTTCAGCGATAAGATCGCCTATTGTGCGTTTCTTTTATTTTTCGTTGTTTTTTTTTGTATGTTGTGCTTTAAAATGGTGTTATGCAAAATAAAGAGTTTATCTATCTATCTTTCTCAATATAAAGGAGGCAAAAACGTTTAAAACCCGTTCAAGTGGAAGCTACCTAGTAATATTTCACCAATTGGAAATTTTCGTGACGTGAATATAATTTCCCCATATTCGTTTTGCATATTTCAAAATACCACATAACTAGGTAATAACAAAATTGGGTCTGCAAACCGAAAGGGTGTGAATCGGAAATATTTGCAAAGACCTGTTGAATTATTGAATTGAAAGTCTAGCTGGTTGCAGAGAGTCAAGACGACATCCTCAACCTCAATTGTAAATTTTATTTGCTGGGACTTTGTTCAGATAATAGTATTGTCCTCAGCTAGGTAGATGGTTTCAGCCACATCTGAAACTATCAGTAATTTTTTATCAAAATGGAGTTTTGGGACTTTACGGTACGATTGTGTTATTTCGAGACCTTATGTTAGGTATCTAGTTAATTGTTTACTAAAATAAGTATTGCACTTTATAAAGCTTTTAAATTAATATGCTTAAGTACTTCGATAGTATTGTTGTTCTGTAACTTCGATTAACCAAACTTTTATTCCATTACTTGTGGTCATTTGAACCAGTTTAAATCCTACTACTAGTCCTACTAATATTATATTAAACGCGAAATTTTGTGAGGGTAGATGTTTGTTACTCTTTCACGCAAACTACTGGACGGATTTTGATGAAACTTTACAGTAATATAACTTATACATCAGAATAACACATAGGGTACTATTACCGGGTACCACGCGGGCGAAGCCGTGGGCAGAAGCGAGTGATACATATTTTATGAAACTTACGATCAGTCAATATAAATCTTTTATTTATCTTTTATAAATTTAACCGTTTAAAAATAAAGTTTTAAACGGTTGTGTTGCAAAAGCCGTGGTCACGTGCTGATTGAAGTTAAAGGAGCTAACGTCAAGAAACAAAGTCAGTAGCTGCAACTACCCTCATTTCATCTTCAGATACAGGAAAGTCCTCCAGTCAACCCGTTACCACGACCATTGCAACACAAACAAAACTTTGGCAAAATAACAAAAATATAAACGCGATATAGACCAGTATTTTTTGTTCTTACTACAAACCGATTCCATTGATGTTTCAGGAACAGCTGCTCAAAACACAGTAGTAAATTAGCATCTCAGTTATCATTGATTAGCTAACACCAAATGTGTATTATTACAATAGAAGCCTATAATCTTTCGTTATGCAATGCTCCATATTTCACACAAATGGTGCAAACGTAATTCTTACATCATCATTATGATAAACTGTGTTGAATTCAGTTAGATGTTGTACATTGTCTAGTTTTCTTGTCTTATTTATAGGCTACATGAGTCAAGTCAACAATGGAATCGTACATTTTGTAAAGATCGCTTTCAACAGAGTACATCTCTGTACAGGAGGTAGGTTACCTGTGGTGTTGAGACACAAGCGGTACCTTAAGACAAAGCGATGAATGAATGAATGAATGATTGATTGAAAATACTTTATTGTACACCATTAGGATAAAAGGTACAATGGGCTGTTTTGTCTCTTAATAGCGGTCTCTTCCAGACAACCTTTGGATGGAGTGATATACGTTTTGTGATATAAAAATGATGTTACCATAGAGACTGGAACTCCGGAAGTTGCCGGAAATCGAATATCAGTGAGCGGAAATCAACTCTCGTGTTTTCTTTGTTCAATCTCATGTACACGTTTGACCTATTTCATATCGAAGAATAATGTCTACATACTAGACTAGTGGGCTTTACTTATACAAAGGATTAAACAATCTAACAACAACAATGTTTTGTTTTATACTATATAATTTGAAATGAGACGTATCAGATAGACAAAGCAGTGTTTTGTTTAATCGACTCAGGGACTGTTTTTGAGAACTCGATTAATATTTTTTATTGTTCCGTTCAATAAATAAGAGCTTAAAAATAATAAATATATTTATGAGGATTAATTTGGAATCGAGATCCTCAGGCACCTAAGGTGTAACTGCGTTTGCCCACTGTCCTAACAGTGGGATAAAATAGTATAAAAAAAATATATGGAATCGTTGTGTGAATCGTTAACTGATGGGCAGGTGGGGCCCTTAATACTCAATTCAAATTGTATAGTATTTAGTGGAATTTTATGGAACTTAATGAAATCGAATAAGCTATTTATTAGTGATATATGCTTTTGACGCGATTTTGACGTTGACATACGTGATTGAAGAAGAGTTTGCGATATAAATTATTGTTTTTTTTTTAAAGAACTTATCTCGGTCGGATTAGAATTAAATTAAGATTGTCGAGTGTTAGGGGTAGCGTATAATCAACGCAAAGATAACACCCTAATTTCCAGAGATCGAAAAGGAAGGTGCCTAGTTCATTTTGATGTAGGTAGGTACGTTCAATCCCTAGAGAGTACCGCGGAAAGATGAAGTTTCTAAAGAAAAAACTTCAACCAAATCTTTGGGAACGCTTTCGTCTGGTAGTGATCTGGATCAATTCAGCTATCTATAGATCGTTTGCAACGGTCTTTAGATAGCTAGCTGTTTCATCTGTATTTTTGTACATAGTTGTATGAATAAATGTATTACACCAAATCAACCAATTTAATACAAGTATTAAAACACCTGTGCCCAAACAAAGTCATGTGTGTGTCAAGATAAAACACATATAAAGTGTCTTATCAATCGACATTTCGACATTTTAACAAACCTTCACTTTTACCTTAGGCAATGCCCATAAATATCACAATCGAACCACGAAACCAGTGCTAAAGTTTTATAACAAGAACAACAATTCAGCACGTATCATTTCACAACGAATCGACCCCAAGACATTCCATATTCTCCTGGGATCGAGTTACAGAATATGTCACGGCCGTACCTACTAACTCGTTACTTATCTGTGAAAATGTGGTACTAACTGTAACGTATTCTGTTACGCCTGTTGGATACTCTGTGACAATAATGCCGTTTTATATTTTAAGCGCATTGTGTTTATCACATAAGGAGAGTTGAATTGTGTCAGGTTACTTTGAGACTGTTTTGATCCATTGTTCCTGTGCATACAATAGTGAGGCTATCAAAGACGATCGATTTATAATTAGTAAAGTATGTATTACTTAGGTACCTATACTTAACATAGGTACTTATCATAATAATAACAAGATATAAGTTTAAGTATATCAACAATTGCATTATCGGCATTGACATTCAAGCAATGCAGCCAGCATTTTGGGAACACTTCCATCTGGTCTGAGGGCAAGACAAATCCCACTTTCTGTTGTCGTTAACGCCTGCGGAAAGATTAATTCGTATGGGAATGACATTAGCTGTGGAAATGTCACGTGACAGCTGCCAAGTTTTACCTTGACAAATTTGCGTTAGCGTGAAAGGAAAAGTAAGCGTGAGGCATTTGTCTAGAACCCTGGTAGTGAATTGGATCAGTTGACGTATGTACTAGATCGTTTGCAATGGTCTTTAGCTAGCTTTTTCATCTATAATTTTTATATATTTCTACATAAGTAGGTAAATAAACAAGGTAGGTTTACAAGTGTACATAGTTGAATAAATAAATTATAATTAAAATTCATATGTAGATTAAAACTACAAATTATTCAATGTTGCAACAACTAGCAATCGCTAGATTTGTGACTATTTCATTTTTTTTTTCATTTCATTTACTATTCCACTTATAGGTAACAAGAGACCAAGCTTCAAGACCAGAGATGGACCAAGAGGGTGACATTATGGAAGGGCCCACAAGGCAAGCGCTGCCAAGGAAGACCCCACGCCCGTTGGAAAGACGATATAAAGAAGACGGCTGGCCCGCACTGGCATCAAATAGCTCAAGATCGAGACCAATGGCTATATTTGGAGGAGGCCTTCACCTGCGAAGGGGTTCTTGCAGAATAAAGAAAAAAAAGTAATAGGTTCCAAATGACTATCATCTGTAAAATATTTTTGTTTTGCAAGAAATAAAAGGCTTTTTATTTTATTTTTATTATTTATAATTAAAAGTGTATCTTATTAGAATCATGATTAAAATTAAATTTACTATAAAACCCCACATCGATTCTTGTTAATTAAACTTTCCTCCTACTTCCTACTAATATTATAAACGCGAACGTTTGTGAGGATGAATGTTTGTTACTCTTTCACGCAAAAACTACTGAACGCATATTGATGAAACTTTACAGTAATATACAGGGTGTAATAAAACTACTCCCGAAAACTTCGGGAGGAGAAAGTACCCATCAATATGAACAACTTTTACTATGGAACCAACACTGTCAACGCGAAAAAAAATCAGCTGTTCCATACATTTCAGCCAAGTAGGTATTGAACTTTAGTATGGAACGGCTGTATTTTTTTTTCGCGTTGACAGTGTTGTAAAAGTTGTTCATATTGATGGGTAATTCACTCCCCGAAGTTTTCGGGAGTAGTCTTATCACACCCGGTATAGGCATATAACACATAGGCTACTTTTTATTCGGGTACAACGCGGGCGAAGCCGTAAACAGAAGCTAGTTGTAAAATCATGATGTCACACGAGGTGGCTTTCCTGTTTCTTTTTGCTCTTGTTTTTAGAATTGACGTAACTACGTTTCCCGTGAAAAGTACCTACCTTTATGAATAAAAATATGAGTATGAACGATTTAAGTAGGATTTTCGTATAAACGACGTAAGACACCATCTTATCAAAAAGCCTCCGTTGCGCATAAAGTTATTATTTCTGCAATATACATCCCCTTCTATCCGGGCCAGTGGGGAAAAGGCATACATTGCGCGAATTTTATGAATGGCACAAGTTGCCGTTTTCTTGACATTTTGCTCAATTTTATGGCACAACATCATGTTGTTCACAGCTTGTAGAAGATATAGCTCGATCAGCTGTCAACCGACCGCAGCGTACATAGACTTTTATTTTTTCTATCAAAATGAGGAGACAGGACATATGACTTTGCGATATGGAGAACATGGTCGGGAAAGTCCTTCAAAGGAAAAATTTTCTACAGGGCTGCTCCTAGTTTCCTACAAGGGTTGTAGGGATCAACAGCAGTTGTTTGGATGCTGTTAGGATGTGTTTTAGATGATCTAACTCTCAGATCTTTAGCTGCATGATTCGGGATCTAAATAATTGACATTCATTCATTCTATATGATGTTTACCAGTTGTAAAGTGGACGCTTTTTGAGTTTCTCAGCCACTATAGTTCTTCCATGCGAGTCATAGATGTTTCTATATCCTGATTATTGCCCTGTCTAAATTTGAATATAGGGAGCTACTGATCCAATTATTCCCTTTTCCTGTGTCCCAACAAAACTTGGGCAACATTGTTGTTTGTGTTTGCGCTAGCTTGCATTTTTGTTGGGCTATTTATAAACAGTGGTGGGAATAACCAGGGGCCTGAATTGGACTACGACACTGTGTGATCTGATTCAAGCTGTCTGGCGTAGTAAACTTACTAAAAGACGTTTGAATTCTGAAAGATATGAAAACCCATTTTGAATTCTACGAGTTAGTACCATTTTGTCTTATCATTTTAGTTAGATATGTTATCCATAAGATCTCAAAAACATTTTATAGATATCAATAGACAGCAGCTAAGCCATGTCTGGATTTCTGATCATCTCTGGCGCCAGCATTCATTACTGAAGCATATAATTTCATTGAGATTGCATTATTCATGATGGCATTCAACTTTGCATTGCCTCTTGATAGCCTGTTATCATCCTGATGCCCACATTAGTACACTTGTCTTAGATTTAAGACAAGTATGTTACAATAATAGACATCAATGAAAATCTTTTTCTAGCATTTAGGATGTTTTCAGGAATTGGTTGTGTGTGAGAAAGATCTCGCTTTCTGAAGTTGCATTGACACACACGACCAATGCTCAATTTCTTTTGTTTCGTTTCACAGACAATTGAACGGACTGGTGGATAAGTTAACTGTAGAATTTTTGTATACCACTACAGTGGCAAACAAGCATACGGCCAACCTGTTGGTAAGTGGTTACAGTAACCTATGGGCGCTTGTAATACTCGCGCGTTGCCAACCCTGAGACGGTAATAAGTCTCGTGTGCCTGTGATGTCACCGGCACCCATACTTTGGGTGTTTCCGGGCATTGGTCGAGTGAACATTGTCCGGGCATTGGTAAGAATGAACTTACTGTCTGAAGATACGTCGCGCGGAAACCAATGGATGTAGTTTCGTTTTACAGACAGCTGAACCGACTGATGAACAAGTCTCTCTTGTACGTCAGTCCTCTGTCTAAGGCTTAACTGTTGAAAAAACATGAAAACCTTCGACGTGTTTTTCATCTTCTACCGCAGCGTTCCCTAGCGAATAGTGTCGAAAATATATCTAACCTTGAAGTCTTACATAAATATTACAAAAAACCGCATCGGATAAGCCTCTACATATTTCCGGGCTATGCTTCGAACTCGTTCTCAAACCAAACAAAACACAATACAAGTATTACAAATCGCCTTTGTAATAATAATTACTGAACATAACCCGAGAAGGATTGATCTCACAGCTCAATCGTGAAAGTGAAGACACGTTTCGCTTACCCCCAAAGCATTTTCAACCTTGCAATGAGGGGTCTATGGTATTGAATTGGTAGATGGAGAAAATGGGAACTGACGACAGACATTATCCAGCCGTCATAATCCCAGATTATGGCTGTCGGCAAGATCTTCGATAGATTAGTTAGTTTATTGATATTATCGTAGAAATACACAAATAATAATAAACACCCAACAGACCTGGACCAGAAGTTAGGCCCAGTCCTTGGTATAGGAATCCAGCTTGGTATAGGCTCAATTTTAAAATACTCTTTCTTAGTACCTACGTAATTTATACATCAATAGGAGCCTCCCTACCCCAAAAATTTAACGGTTTAGGATGTGCGTTGATTATGAAACATTTAAATAGTCGTTATTTTAGTGTTGTGTCATGTACTATATAATAAACATCCTATCAATTTGACATTTTCTTCAGTAATTTCTGCAATATCTCACCTTAAAAAGTCATTAGGGATATTGATGATATTGGCAATAAAGCCACTCTGAAATGTAATTTCAAAATACTCTTTCTTAGTACCTACGTAATTTATACATCAAAAGGAGCCTCCCTACCCCAAAAATTTAACGGTTTAGGATGTACGTTGATTATGAAACATTTAAATAGTCGTTATTTTAGTGTTGTGTCATGTACTATATAATAAACATCCTATCAATTTGACATTTTCTTCATTAATTTCTGCAATATCTCACCTTAAAAAGTCATTAGGTATATTGATGATATTGGCAATAAAGCCACTCTGAAATGTAATTGGGTCACGTTAGTGGAATGCACTCTGGCGGACGAAATTGTATTGTTCCGGGAACTACCAGTACCACTTGTGCAGAAACCTACTCGTAGTTTAAGACGATATGCTAAAATTTAGGGATCGTTACTTTACATAATTTCTAGTAGTAACTATTAAAATAAGAAATTTGATATTTATACATTGACTAGCCTACTTTTAATCCAGGTACTCGACCGCGTGGTATTTATACATTGACTAGCCTCTGCCCACGACTTCGCCCGCGTGGTACCCGGATTAAAAGTAGCCTATGTGTTATTCTGATGTAAAAGCTATATGACTGTAAAGTTTCATCAAAATCCGTTCAGCAGTTTTTGCGTGAAAGAGTAACAAACATCCATCCTCACAAACTTTCACGTTTATAATACTAGCTTCTGTCCACGGCTTCGCCCGCGTGGTAATATTAGTAGGGTAGGATTACTTGAGGGTATACCTGAATAAACAAACGACAGAAACACGACCAATGTAACTTTTATCGATGGATTTATTTTCTGAATTCCGTTCTGCTCATCTTCTATATTCCAATTTACGTCAAATCAAAAAAATATTAATGAGAGTATTTTTTATGTCACTCAGTTCCTAGATAGTAGCCTGAGTCAAGATATCTTAATCAATAAAAATAATTATAAAATTATTATGACTGGTCGAATAGACGCGTGACCAGAGAGCTGACTCTTATCTGGGTCACCACATGAGCATTACTATTCAGCGAGGTAATGCGGCCAGCATTTTTGGAACGATTTCGTCTGGTAGTTATCTGATAGTTGGGCTATCTATAGATCGTTCGCAACGGTCTTTAGATAGCTTGCTGTTTCATCTATATTTTTTGTAAATACCTTGTACGTACTTGTATGATTTAACTAACTTACGGTCAAGTCTTAAGGTTAGTTGACATATTATTTAGAAAGTTCCTGTACAAAGTTGTAGATCTTTCAAGATTGAATGGGTGCCGAGCTTTGATAGAATTAATCGTTTAAGTAGCTATTTTAAAGAAAATCAAGGTAAGTGAGACATTACTAATGCAAAAAACTACCTGCAAAATGTGTGAATTCCAAATTACAGTAAAGTAGCAAGTTAACGGAGCGTGACATTCCACCTCGTTGCCAATAAATCAAAAAAGTTTTGCGGCGCCCGGCAACCGGCGATAAAATAAATTCCAATTTAAATTATCTGTATCGGGTCGTTTTTAACTTAAATGGGTACAGTTTGGTAACTGGGGCCTAACCATCAAATCTTATTGCTTTTCAATTCAGGCAAAGATGTCAAATCTCGATTTGAAGATTATGTGACAACGCCACTTTTTTTTAATAACCTATTGTGTCCCACTGCTGGGCTAACGTCTCCCCCAAGTCTTTCCATACGCCTCTATCCTTGGCGATCTCCCACCATTCCGTGTGAACGCATCGAGATCGTCACGCCAACGCTTTCGCGGCCGATCACCTCGTCTTCTTCCTTCCTCAGGCACCCAAGGTGTAACTGCGTTTGCCCACTTCTCAGTTTGCATCCGGCTCACGTGGCCCGCCCACTGTCACTTGAGTCTAGCTGTTTTGTTACCGACATCATTAATTCCAGTTATCGAACGCAGCGTGGTGTTCCGAACTCGGTCAATACGTTTTAAGCCGAGAATACTGCGTTCCATGGCCCTCAGGAAAATGGGACAACGCCATAGCGTCCTTAATCGCAACGCAGGATTTGACATCTTTGCCTGCATTCAATCGTTACTTGATGGTTAGGCCCCAGAGGTCCACGTATCAAGCTGCCAGTCAGATTCAATTCTTGGGTGAGTGGCCAGCTGCAACTTAAGAGGTTCGGGTTAGATTCCCGCTGCGGGAAAATTGTTTGCATTTTCTGCAGATATTTATTCCGAGTCTGGGTGGTATGGTACCACGGTACTCGTAGTTTCTGATACCCATGACACAGGGAATCCTTGTTTGGGATCAGGACTATGTTTATAAATAAACTGGACAATTTCGCACAGCATCATATAGCCCCAAAATAAGCAAAGCTTGTATGGGAACTGCATGACTGATATAATACTTATATATTTTTTTGTAAATATATACAGATTTTAAATAGAAAACACCCAGACCCGAAACAAATATTTGCAGATCATACAAACACCTGTCCCGCGGCGGGAACCGAACCCGCAACCTTCAGCGTCTCAGGCGGGCCTTCGCCCTCTGCGCCACAGAGAACGTCATATGTAATTGTGTATGTAACTGTTTATTTATTTATTTTACTTATACATCGTTAATGTAAAAGGTATATGTTGAGATGGTTTGGGCATATAGAAAGGATGGACAAAAGCGTGATTAAGAAAACAAGTATACAAGGCGAGCGTGAATGGAATAGTTGGAAGAGGAAGACCTCGGCGAACATACTCTGACCAAATTGGAGACATTCTAGAGAAAGGCCAGGCCAGAAGTACACTAAACCGCCGAGCTTGTATAAAGAATGTGATAAAGATGAAGCGAAAGAGGTATGCCAGGATCGTAGCAAGTGGAAATCTTTGGTCTCTGCCTACCCCTCCGAGAAACAGGCGTGACTATATGTATCTTTAACGTTCAATTTTTAAGTTACGATCAATACTTGTGGTGCTAGACTTGAAGTACGTAGTAGAGCTCCTTGTGAAGAGATACCTTTTTCTGCCTTCAAGCAGTAAGGCCCGCAATACTGTGTTGGGTTTGAAGGGTACAGGTGCCAATGAAATTACATTCACATGAGACACCCCTTATCTCTTAGGGTCGATAACGCGTGATACCTCAAGCTTGCAAACTTCCATAGATTTGTATTCCCAATTATATATCATAATTTAAGTTAGTGTTAATTAAAGCATAAGTTAATTATTAACAGTCTCATAACGAAACGTGGTCTAAATCGGTGGTTTATCTCTCAAAGTTAGACCAGGCTTTTGAATCCTGATTTTTCAAGACAAATTGTTATAACAAAGCATACAAGGTTTAAAATTGAATGTTAAAATAAATAACTGCTAAAAGGTAAACCAGGCAGTCGCCTAGTTTATTTCTATCATAACTCAACCTCTTTTTGAGAACCTACTTTCTTTTGGTAGCCAATCAAAATGATGTGTTTCTTTTTTATTTTGGTTTAGAAGTGTTTTTTAAATTAAACGGTCATCACGCGGTTTTATTTTATTTTTAAATTGTCGACCGTAGTGGCTTTGCAAAAATACTTTTTTTTCGATAAGGTATATTTAAACCATGGTTTCGTAATGAGACCGTAAAGAGTAAATTAATAAATGCATCTACATATAAATATATAGTTGTTAGTAGGTTAGTAGGTATAGGTATTAGGTATATCACAGTGATTTTGACATTGTATAAAATTATATTAATGCTCGATTGCTCCACTTAATATAAGATATGTTATGGCGGTTTGAAGCATGTACCCTGCCGTAACACAGTTGAATCTAGCACGGGGGGTACGGTTTTGTAACTACATACTTATTTTAATAATAACCTGTAGTAATTTATAAAAAAAATAAGACCAGAGCAATCCTTATATACTAGTAATGTCTCTAGTTTATAAGTTACTCACTGTATTAGTTAAGTTGCAAAGAATTTAGTTTCATCTCAAATTGAAAATAAATTATCTTTATCTTTTATCTTTATTACGGAAACCGCTTACTAGCAGATGACCCGTAAGCTTGGTTGCCATTTTAGTTATATAAAAAAGTACGTTTGCATGAAAAGAGGGACGCAGTAAGGTTCCTTAATAATTAATTACAATCACTTTCTCCTTTAAAAGGTATATGCGCAATGCACTTCAGCGGTTGTGCAATAAACTTTTATCGATATCTTATCGATAAGCCTATCTCTGTTAACTGTCACTGCCCTACGTTGAAAACGACTTATGATAATTATGATCCCATTTTTAAGTACCTTTAGAAGTAGGTTGATTACCGGTTTAACGGGCAGACACTTTCGCTAAATTCAACATAAATTCTAAAGGATTTTATGGCATTTATGGTTTTTGTAGTGCCCTAGAGACTTTTGCGTAAACAAGAACGGATAACTTTCATGCCATAATTCGTAAACAGACGGCATCTCTGATTAGTAGAGGTCCGGAGTTGCGGAGAGGTGTAACTCTCCTATTTGAAGACATTTTGTACGGAACGTGGTAAATCAGTGAAATCCAAATGATTTTATTATTTGGTCATCTCGCAACATCATTCAATCTACCTACCTCTTCCTATCTTTGCAGAATTTACGAACATATAGTGTATGTAACTACCAACAAAAAAATATTGTATGTATGTATTTAATTCATAAAAAAACTTTGGATTTGTAACAAGCTAAAGTGTTAAATCACTTCAGAGAAAGAGAGAAGAGAAATATTTGAGTAACCAAAATGAAGGGTTATTTAGACTTAGATATTATTCAGACTCGTCTGAGCCTCTGCGACGGTGGTCTCTAGAGCACTAACTTATCTGAATAAAGCAACAGAGCTGCGTAAAATAACTCTGAATAAATAAGAGGTTTGGAAAACTAAGGATGCTCATAAAAACTAATGACTGACAGTCAAATTCCATTTCCCATGATGGACATTCTCAGATACGTACTCAGTGCGTAGATCTTTGAGGATATTAAGTACCATTTGGCACATGCCCGCGTTTTGCAAGTAGTTAACATTCCACGTGACAGGCAAACCCATCGTCACTTATCGGAACACAAACTGATAGCACACAACATTTTTTGGTTCTTGGGTTTCCTCACGATGTTTTCCTTCACCGTTCTGAGCACATACATTGTGTGGAAATCTAGTGCACGATCGGATTCGAACCCATAAACATCGCCCACTAACGACTCTGAACAAAAAACACACCATTATATTCATGATGAATATTCTCCGATCCATACTCAATAGATCCGTGAGGGTACCAAGTATGGGAACTCGCAAGCCAAAAGCTTATATACCACAGAGGCAAGCCAAAACCTTATATACATACCACATTCCCAAGTATTGCATAGAAGTCAACAATCCATGGGTCAGGTTACAAGCTCATTGCCGCTCATCAAAACACCAACTGATGATCTTGCCGAAGGACATGCCTTCGGATACAATTGGGTGGCCATAATGCTAAGTTTCGACTCATTCCGAAAGTCTTCATCAGGGTGAGGTACGTGAAAATTCCCGTTTTTACAATATGAGTAGTTGCTATCATGTAATGTTCATGTAATTTAACATTTTTTTGTATGAAAACTATTGAAATGGACTCTGTAAATAATTATAGCCTGCCTTTTTCGTATAAACTTCCTCAATTATTTATTTCTTCAGGGGATTGAGTATCGCTGGTACTTTAATTTTCTTATCTGTTCCAAATTATGGTCGTATCCTATTCACCCTATTGTTTGACCTCGAAAATAATATGATATAAGCAATAAATCTAAAACGAAGCTTTAACTTCTTTTTTTTCTACAAGCGTCCGTCTGAACAATCTGCAAGTTGTAGTGACAATGCCAGTGGGCAGACCATAAAACTAGCAAAACCGACAGCCGCTGAGGATTCTGAGGAACCGGGTTCTCGAATGGCGACCACGACCCGGGCGATATAGTATACAAATGCCCTTGACCCGGATTAAGATTGCGAGAAGTCGGTGGATGGAGGCAGCCCAAGATCGTTGGTCATGTTACAAGTCACAAAATAAAAAACTGGACATGTGCCAGTCGGACTCACGCATCAAGGGTTGCCTACTCACACACAATTCAACACAAATTCTTTGCCATGATAGAGGCCTCAACGTAGGAAATAAAAAAAAGCTACCAAAAACAATTAAAAAGTGCAGCTATGATAGACAGATAGACAGACAGGTCGATT
This sequence comes from Perizoma flavofasciatum, assembly GCA_958496245.1. NCBI lineage: Eukaryota > Metazoa > Arthropoda > Insecta > Lepidoptera > Geometridae > Perizoma > Perizoma flavofasciatum. The sequence goes on from OY292431.1 coordinate 9,822,282, forward strand.
AGACAGTAATATGATCCCGGTGGCACCATTTTTGTAGAGAGAAAGATAGAATATCGAAAATACTTTATTGCACAGCAAATAATACATCAGGTTGGATAAGTACTACAAACTTTGACATTTGAAATGGGTGGTTTTATCGCTAATTAGCGATATCTACCAAACAACCTTTGGATGGATAGGACTGTACATAAGATTACAAGGGGCTTAATTGGTGTACGGAACCCTTTAAAGAATACTTCTGTTGAGCTGTTCGGAATGATATTTGAACGGCATCCGAGTCTCGATCCTGGCTAATAGTAGTAGTGAAACTAAGTAGACCAGACGGCTTTTATTATTAACTCTAATACTAAGCTTGATAAACAAACTTGCTGCGTGGAACTCTCTCTTGACTAGAGCAGGAGCAAACGGGTTAAATGCGTGTTGTCATCATGCATGGGTGAGGCCGAGTCATTGAGAAAAAAAATAAAAAAATGCATTTAGCAACTTATACTTACGGTACGCTCTCCGCCCATTCTACGGCAAGTATGAAATGATACAGGGAGAAGAAAGATAAGAAAGGAAGAAGAAAAAAGTTGACTTAAAAATAACACTTGAGAAAAAAACTCTGATATTTAGCCAACAGATATTGATGGAATTTACAAAACTTACTCATTATACTTAAATAAAGAATCTCGTCGTTTACATTTTCGATTAGTAATAATAATAATAATAATAATAATAATGCTGGACATTTTTCACACAGCATCATCTAGACCCAAACTAAGCAGAGCTTGTATTATGGGAACTACATGACTGATATACTACTTATATATATATTTTTTGTAAATACATACATATTATACATAGAAAACACCCAGACCCGAGACAAATATTTGCAGATACAAACATTTGTCCCGTGGCAGGAATTGAACCCGCAACCTTCTGCGTCTCAGGCGGGCCTACGCCCACTGCGCCACAGAGGTCGTCAAGGCCACAGAGGTTTTCGATTAGTCGTTTAGTCGGTCACGATAAATAAAAATGAAAACACCCAACAGTCACATACATAGTCCTGAACCCACACTAGGACCATATACCGTGGGTATCAGGAACTACGAGCACCATAGATGGTATCACAACAACCGGACCCAAAACAAATAACTGCAGAACATGTTAACATCCGTCCCGCAGCGGTTAACCGAGATCGAAAACAAATGAAAATATAAATAAAATGTGTAGTTAAAAAACACGCCTTATGAAGAATTCCTCTATCCATCTCCTGGCTCCAAAACCAGACTCGCGTTACCAAACCCAAACTATCGAACTACTCGTCAAAACGAATCATATGAGCCCAAACTCGAGGGGTTTACTAGTAGCCACTGAAGAATTCTATCCACCTCCTGGCTCCATCATCAGATAAGCTCCAAGATACCAATTATAGTATTGTCATCCAAACTACATATAAATACAAAGTTTCATTTCGATACGACAATTAGAAGTAGGTTTAAAATTGATTCCCAATATTTAATTGAATTGTTTGTTAATTACAAATGAAGCTAATAATATAAGCGAGTTAATAACCGGGAAATCTCCTAGATTATCATCAGGTAATTTGGCTACAATCATCTGTGTATTTGATTCTATTGGTAGAGTTTAGATCCCTCCGCACCACTTAGGTAAGTGGATAATGGACGATTCTTTAATACCTCACGTTGCTTAGCTAAATCCTCTGTTAGATTCTCCATTAGTTAGACCGATGTGCCCATTAGAACAATTTAAACTTTCAACTGATTCCCTATCTAACACTCACTGATAATTGCACCATCGCAAATCCTTGAACCGAATCCATTACTTACGATAATGAGACTCAAATACTCCGTTTCAGAGATTGATTCTCCAATCGTCACAGTATTTACGATGTATAAATTAGTCCGAATAAAAGTTCTGAAATGCAATGCTATAGTTTAGCAGCTTGTAACGACTTTTCGCGTAATTTTTATTTCAAACTGAATCGAGGATGGATCGATTTTAATGAAAATGTGTTAAGTAATCTATGCTTTATATGCCAAATATAAAGCAGAGATTACTTAACACATTGTCAGTTTTACTAGTACTGGGTCTTAAAATTCATGCTTGAGAGTCATATCTTCTGAAATACGAGCTTCATTCACCTAAACTACTCAAGTACTGTAACTAAACATTTAAATATGGAACTGATGAATTTGCTAAGCTCTCAATAGGTGATGGTCCGCCAGCCAGCGGAGTTGACGAGTCCCCACTTCCGCCTACTCACGGTATAGATATGTACCGTGGCGTTTCTCTCCAATTCCTTTCCCTCCGGCAACGGCCCAAGCTGAGGTCCGTATCTAATTAGTGCCCATATGCTAGTTGCCCCAACCTAACTTTTACAGGCTGAGCACTTTCTGCGCTCGCCGATAGTCTGGTGACGCTGACCAAGGCCATCTGCGAGTCTATTTAGAAAAAAATGGCCGGGTTCTAATTACGGTCGTAAGCAGACAATTACCAAGAAAAATTACAAAGTTTTGACAGTTTTTCATAAAGAACGAGACGTCGTCGATTAAAGTTTGTAATTGGAACCTGTCCTATGCTGAGCGCCGAAAATCCGGCAATCAGAGCTGCGAATAAGTGAATGAACATCCAAAATAAATAACTCTGTCATCCATTATGTTTCTTCTTGCAAATACACCTATTAGTAGTAATGCTTACATTGCTTTGTTCTGGTTTAAAGGGTAAATTACAGGTACATGACGTAATATAACGTAGAAAAAAACGTACTGCCTCCAGAACTATAATTTTCTCGGATTCTCTCACGGTAAGCAGTCTCTGACCCAACATTACCATCGAAATTCCCTAATTTACACGCGGCGATGGCAGCTCTGGATTCTGAGGGTTTTTTGCGCGCATAGCAGTGTTGCCAACCTACCATGTACGGCTGTGGAGAGTTGCTGTTATTTTCTAGTAGGTAGAGTGAGTTAGTCGCTATTTTTACGCTAAGCCTGAAGCTAAAAGCTTTATTTATAACAGTGTTTAGTTGTATACATAACAAGTTGCCACCAATGGCAGCACGCGCACGTATGTACGTTGTAATAAAATATATATCAAATTAAAATAATGTTATTGTGATAGCCCTAGAGGAATAAGAAAAACATTGCCCAAAAAGAAGTAAGTACATCCATTTAGGGAGCGTTCCTTATTCCACTATTTTATTCAGCAGTTTGTTCGTTGCCGCCACTGCGGGCAAAATGGAGACAGTAAAATTTTAATACCGACCCAACACTTACAGGATAGTGTATTTTTGTATATACTTGGGAATAAGGAAAATGAAATTAAATTGGGCATGATAATTGACAATATTTCCCTGAATACGTAAGCACAATGTTTTTGTGGGTTTTATTTAAAGTCTGTCTGGCGTTGCGTTGTATCTATGAGTATGACTTTATAATCAGCGTTTTTTTCTTTTCTACCAAACTACTACGAAATTCTGTTTTTGAAATGCATAAGCATAGATGGATGTTTAAATGTTTGTTACTAAAAATTTAAGTAACGGCCGAACGGTTTGATTTAGATTACTACCTAATACCTAGATAACAAAATAAGCTACTTTTAATCCTACTTCACGCCTGAGAATCTGTGGAGAGAAGCAACATAAAGACGATCTCGGTCACATCCACGATACAGGGAATACTAATGTGGGGTCAGGACTAAATGTGTCACTATGTAATGTGTTAAAAAAAATATTTAATAACTACGTAGCTCTACAAATGTTATTTGGTACTATTGAATTGTGAATTTGATTAAATTAATAAGTACCCTCTCAGCATACTTACGTATTAACAATTAATTACAGAGTAAAGTGCCCCACTTCACCAATAGATTAGACCTAAATAACCTACTTAAGTGTTACATAATAAATTCAGTAAGGAGGTCGTAACACCAATCGAACTCATTACGAGAGATAGGCAGAATAACCCCAGGACGCATTCCATCATGTTATCAAAACTGGTGATGAATCACCACAATAAATAGAGCCAGAAATTTGTAACGCGGTATAGAATATTATGGTTCAAGATACGCTGGTAATATCAGAATATAGAGAACATCAGATGCTAAAAGCGTATTAGAATACAAACACAAAAACTCACAGACCTGCAGTTCTCTTCTCGGGGTTTGGAAGTAGAGTCCAGGATAAATTGGGAAATCAAATTAAAACAGAACTACAAGAAGACCACTGCATTGTGAAAATTGGAGTTCAGCTTATGCTGGTTAGTTTAAATCGGTCAATAGGGGCCAAAAGGGCCCCGTAAATTGTGATTGATTGTTGTGGCACGAACGCAAGGCCGTAATGATAGAGGGCCGATAACACGCATTAGTTTTATTAGGGAGAAATTAGCGAAGCTTTTTGGTGAATTGGTCACAATTCACGACCCTTTTGGAAGGCCTATTCCCCTGGAGAGAGTTTCTCAAGCTTTGTGGCGAGACTATGGATGCAATTATCAATGTGCTCGATCTATACTCGCAAGTTTTTCAAGCAAAATAATAAATCTAGAGATTTCCAATATTTTAAAGTGAGGCGATAATCGTCTTACATTCGGATATCGTACCCATCGTTTTCATCAGGCAAGTTGTTGTTGTATTCTGTCAATACCTTCAGTTGAAATACTCTCTACGTGTAAATGGACCTTCAGACCCAGTGCAGTATTATGAACGGTTTTCATTCAGTGCTAGAATTTTTAAGCAAGTTTCTCAATTCGGCTGCGTTTATCGCGTGTGTTTGTTAACATGATAATTTCGCCAATTGTTAACCGATTCTGATGATTCTTTTTATTTCGAGGTGACCCCATAAAAGTTTTATTCCTAAAGGAATGCTGTGTTACATTTTAAAATGTAACACAGCATTCCCACTCCAAAAGGTGAAAAAATGGGTGATGAAATTGCATGTTGATTTTTTCCCGTTAATATAGTAGCATACAAGCGCATCTCTATGTTTTTCATACCATTTTATGAAGACTTAATTTTCACTTACCTTCAAAATATCTACTTTACTGTGTTTGCTTTATAAAAATTATATACAAATGATTAAATTTATACACGACGACGTTTCAGCTGTTTTGCAGTAATATAAAAAAGGTACACGATAAATACCGGTATAGAAACAACAAAAAAAAAGTTAGTAGGTTGTTCCGAACTATCTCAAAACAGTAGCGAAATGTAGGAAACATTCAAAACGAATAGACGAACACTCAAGCACAGAAGCAACCATTACGTTGAGACAAACAAATAGGGGTCAAAGCAAACTTACTCGGGTTGTACTTAAGGGAGCTCACTTAAGCACTAGAAAATATTAAAGAAATATAAAAAATATAGAAACGCCTTAAAAAAGTATGGTTGACTAATTAATTTGACATAAAAGCTTTGAGGAGTTTCGACTTTCGGTTTTAAAGTGTTATGTGTGGGTACATAAGGGGAATCAAAAGATTTGATTATATCCTAAATTATCGTAAAATTGTAGCTAAGGTTGAATTTTCGGAAATCTTCGGATCACTTGTTTCGAACATATTGGTTATTTATTGATGCCTCTCTTTTGTGTGTTTGCTTGTTTGGCTGTTAAAATTTACCTATCCTTAACCGCCTAAACGATTGCGGTTTTTATCAATCGTTTTGTAAGACTTCAAGGACGGTTCTTAGATAACAGTCAGGGCTATTTTATTTATACGAATTCCCCCTTTCCCAGTCATCCGCGCGTTCGTCAGCGGTACCTTGGGTACGCACAGGGGCAAAGGGGGTGGGACTTTCACGCCTGCCGCCTCCATGGTGAGATTCCATTAAACTTTCATTCATGCCAGACACTCGCATTTCTTTTAAACACTTATGATTTTTTAATGGCAGTGTAATTCTATCGTGTTTTTGAGTATTCGGGGAATGCTCCCGAATAAAAAAATGGTGGTGCTTTTTGTATTTTTTACTACTGTTGTTTTATTCGCCCCGCGGTTTCACCCGCGTAAGTTTCGATTCCGTGGGAATATCGGCGATCTAATTAAATTTTAGAACACAAAAGCTGCTATTGTGACTTAACTATGATAGTAAGATATATTCCCTCGTGGACTTTTTTGTAGGTAATAATGAGTACTTTAATCATGTAGTACATCATTTTTATGTATCATCAATAGTTTTCTCAGCGCACGCCAAATAATAAATTTTATAGGCAAAATTTGCCTACTTTGGGTTACATTATTGCAATTTTCTTAAGGCTCTCTATTTTTTCAAAATAAATTAAAGCTTTTATTTGGTGAAAAAATGGTTAAAATCGGTCCGGTAGTTTCGGAGCCTATTCGATACAAACAAACAAACAAAAAATCTTTCTTCTTTATAATATTAAGTATAGATTAATAGTACCGACCTACTATTGAGTTTGATCCATCATTGTACAATGGATACAAGGTTGATGTGCATTGCTCAAATGGTGTGGAGCCTCCACACCATGTGATCCAATTCACTTATTTGCGAGTTTTTTTTCCGATTTCGACGTTCATGAGACCAAATGCAGAATCGGCTCAAATTAAAATTAAATTCACAGAGAATAAGTTTTTTTTATTATATTTCTATAACTTATTTTTTGTAAATTTGCTCTCAAATCTGTGTTTAGAATTAGTAAAACTAAACCCCGCATTCTAATTAGAGCTGTATACGGATGACGTCTCGTTACTCTCTGAAAAACTGTCAGTTTTGTCATTATTCCAAGGAACAGCCCACCCATAAGTGTGTTTAAAGGTAACAAACGGTAACAAACACGTTTCGTTTAGCAAATCCATTAAGCTGATTGTACTACGAGTAGTTAAGACAAGCTTACGCACTAAACTTCTAGTCGTTAGAGCCTCCAGATGTCTGCCGCCCATTTACTGCTGAATTAACAGCGTTCCGGTTCTTTTCGGGTTTGGTCCTAGTCTTACCTGAAAAAAAAGAAAATATAATTTGAATATTTCAGAAAGCTATCATTGTGATACTCATTAGGTACCTACACACAATATGTGTATGCGTTCGCATCAGAAGAATGATTTTTAAACTGGTAAACTAAGTAACTATATTAAACCAGGTATGTTAAATAAATTAATAATGCTGGACATTTTTCACACAGCATCATCTAGCCCCAAACTAAGCAGAGCTTGTGTTATGAGAACTACATGACTGATATATTAGCTTCTGCTCACGGCTTGGCCCGCGTGGTACCCGGATAAAAAGTAGCCTGTGTTATTCTGATGTATAAGCTATATTACTGTAAAGTTTCATCAAAATCCGTTCAGTAGCTTTTGCGTGTAAGAGAAACAAACATCCATCCTCACAATCTTTCGCATTTATAATATTAGTAGGATGTACATAAATACATGATTTGTTCCATGTTCGCCCCGCAGAGTTTTGCCCCACGTGTAAAGTTCCACGTTCGCAGCACATTATATACCTTTACTGCCCCGAAAATATTGTTAAAGAACACACCAAGACCCGAGACAAATATTTTTAAATCATACAAATAAGAAAATAAATCAGGTTATCACTTTAAAAACAAAGAAACCTGATCCTAGTATCACGTTTCTAGCAGCTATGTGCTAGCTTAATCGTTTTTTCGTCCCCCTCTACCCCCTAGCCCCTAAATTCCACGGTACATCATCACATCAGACGCGGAACAAATATTTGCAGATCAGTGAGAATCGAAACCATGCCAAGACCGTGAAATATATACTTATTATAATTATAATTTAACTAATAGTTATTAATTAATTAATTTAATTAATTTAGTTTTTCATCTCTTTCACTGAGAAGTTCTGGTCATAACATCCCCAATCTGAATAAAGTTCCAGAATAGCGGTTCTTTGTTAAAATTTAAAATATGTAAAATTCTTTCTAAATGGCTGTCGAAATAAAAGCCCGGATAGACACTTTTTAGTTGGATTTTATTTGATTTAATGAGATGACTTCACAAGCACAAACATCCATCGATAGAAATATGAGTCAAGATGAGCAACATAATATGGAACTGTCAAACTCAAAATGTGACATTGACAGTTATGAAATATGATGGGTGACACAAACGGTGTTGTTTATTTTTCTTCAACAATGGCAATTTGGTACCGATTCTATGCTGAACTTTACCGCTATCACTGAGACCCTACAACTCCCTTCCACGCTCCTTACAGCGGGGTCCTGAGGGGCCGACTACTTCGATAAGGGACACTCACTCGCCTCCTTCTAATAAAGATAACCACAACCTTGACTCTTATCTGTTTGCTTTCAATGTTGATTACAGAAAAACAGGTAAAAAATAACGAAAGTCTTCCAAATAAATATTGATATTTGATATTTATATTCATCATACGATAGACTGATGACATTACAATTGATCTATCGCACCGGAGTCGGCTCAAGGTGGTTTGAATAACCCTTTTTAGGAAAAAGAGCATTTAGTATGTATTTTAACAGATAACAAGTTATATCATCAAAATTATTAACTTTTTAAAACTTCTTCAAACAAGTTATTTCACACCCAAGATTTATTATATTAATATAGGTATATAATATATATATTATAATAATAATAATAATGCTGGACATTTACACACAGCATCATCTAGCCCCAAAGTAAGCAGAGCTTGTATTATGGGAACTACATGGCTGATATACATGGCAGACATATTTTTTTGTTAATACATACATATTATACATAGCCAGACCCCGAGACATATATTTGCAGATACAAAAATTTGTCCCGCGGCGGGAATGGAACCCGAAACCTTGAAGTAAAATCATTCCTTCTTTAACCAAAGTTCATAAAGTTTCTAAAAACTGTCCCACAAAGAACTGCCACCATCCGAAAAAAAATGAAAAATATTACTTTCCCTCGAACCATCTAAAAGAAAACTTTTAACTTGTATTCCGCTGTCCCAAAAGTTTTTACAAACTCCGAAACAAGTCCTTTGACTCATTTCGTTTGGAAGAAATAAGATAACAGCTACCGTGTTTTTAGGTAGGTTATATTGAATATTAAGAATAGGGTTGACAAATGAAAAGAATAGCCGGGCGCGTCAATTGAAAAGCGTATCCGGCTTTTCAATTGACGTGTCCGGCTACGGCCTATAGAAAAAAATGTGATTCGTAAAAAAAAATCAATCAATAAACAATATCTTACCCCAAACATATATGTACATACCGGCTCCTAACATCACGGATGAAGACTATTGGCTACCTATATAAGCAACGTATATAAGCAAGGCACGCTTAGGTAAGTACGTTTCATTTTACGAGAGACCCAGCGAATCAGGTATCCTAATAAATGTCCTAGCCTCACCGACCTGTATTTCACCGGGCATAAATTAGACCCTTAGTTAACTGACGGCTTGGTACAACAATATTCATAAATTGAACCTACCTGCAACCGATGTTTACGCCTGTTTCTGTTTAATATACGAGAAATAATGTTTTGTGATAGAGTAGACGAAATAAAGTTTTGAAATTCCTTTTAAAATTTTCTGCTATTGAAACGCCATATGGTCATGAGTAGATTGTATCCTATCCTACTTCCTACTATATTATAAACGCGAAAGTTTGTAAGGATGGATGTTTCTTACTCTTTCACACAAAAACTACCGAACGGATTTTGATGAAACTTTACAGTAATATACGAGTAGCTTATACATCAGAATAACACATAGGCTACTTTGTATCTGGCACCCAAGCGCGCGAAACCGTGGGCAGAAGCTAGTTGTTTTATAGATTCTTCACATCTTTCAATTAATTCACCACACTGGTTCTTTCATCAAGGCCCTTTCAAGGTCATCAACATGGTCATGATCAGATGCAAGAAGACCAAAAAGAATGTTAGTTTGGTGAAGTCAACGCTACTGGATGTATCACGGGGCCGGAGGACCCTCAAACTATCTTAAAACATGTATAGCTGAAGAGATTCTAGTAAGGAATCTTATCCAAAGAATATACAAAGATTTTTTAAGCTCCTTCAGACCTCAGCCAGATCAAGAAATAACCAGGAAGTAAGAATTTGTTTTCAAAATGCAATTTTATTAGATAACCTACTTCTTGGAAACATTTATCTAATCTGAACCGAACGAAGACTATATAGAAACAAAAGCGGCGTTAACTCGAGCCGAGACTGACCCACATACACTATTTACTTGTCTTGTGCAATAACAAAAGGAGAATTCCTAGTGGCCATACAATACAAAACTAAGCTAAAGAACTCGTTACGTAGATACATAAAGATGACAGAATATAACTTATATTCTTATAACTTATAGAAGTTAAAAAAATGCCTATAAACACAGCAGACACCATAGTACATCTATATATCGCGTGAGTTGGATGTTTAATTTACATTATTTATACGCAGTAGTATTGTCATTCAGCGTGACAATGCGGCCAGTATTTTGGGAACGCTTCTGTCTGTTAGTGATCTAGATCAGTTGAGCTATCTAGCTATAGATCGTTTGCAACGGTCTTTAGATAACTAACTGTTTCATCTGTATTTTTTGTTAATACCTACTTGTACATAGTTGAATGAATAAATGTATTATTTAAACCTATTTGTTGAATGAAACACAACTCGTAGTTAATATGGTTCTAATGTGGGTGTCATACTTATCTGTAATTTTCTTTAACAGATAGCAGTCTATCTGCTATCGCTATCACTAGCTATCGCAGTTATAATCAAGTAAATTAAATATCATTTTACTAGTATTTTTCTGTGTATTTTATATCGAAGCAGACATACTCCCTACCAGCGGGGCGATCATACTAACTCATGGCTATCGAGATGGCAATCAATTTTGACACTAGTTCCTTATTTTAATGGCCCATCCATTCAAAAAACGGAACGTTCCAATATGAAACCAATTTTGTTCATTCGCATTGTCCATCTATGGCTCATCCACCTTACAAATTAGCGTGATACGATGATACCAGCCATGGGAAATTAGTGTGATCGCCCCGCTGATGGTGTGCGGTTACCGTCGCCTATTGAATACCTCAAAAGGTACCTTTCGAACGCAGTCAACTGTCTGATAGCTGTCGTTTTATGCATGTACCCAAAATTATTTGTCTTTTTGATTCTACTTTTAACTTTAATTTAAATTCTTCTTGAGCATCTTAGCTACCTACCTACCTAACTATTTTGTTGATTAGTTTTATGCCTGGACTACATTGTGCATTTAGCCTAAGCATTAGGAAGTATTTAGCAGCTGTAACACAGGTACTAAACAAAAATTTTATTTTTTATCTGAAATTGTATTGTTTTTTATTGTAAATGTATTTTATATATTAAAATATTAGATTACCTACCTACCTACATCGGCAACACCGGGGCTTTGCCGTATTTGAAGAATATTTTTAACATTTAACTATGTATTTCAAATGTTCGTAAAGCTTTTTCTATAAGTACTTACCTACATAAGTATGAATAATGCAAAGCAAAAATAATCAACGTAACATACAGTAAACTACTTAGATAATAACCAACGTGGAGTTGACACAGGAAGTCAGTGTCCTCGATACATTGCTTGGCCATTTAGAGCTTTATTACTTAAGAAAGAGATACTTTTATATATCAGTATACTGCCTTCGAACCTCAGATTAAAGAGGTGCTAAGGTGGTTTGTGCATGTAGAATGTATGGACTAAAGAAGAGACGAAACATGTCTTAAAGGCAAGCGTGAATAGGACAATTTACAGGGTACCCCGGGTATCGTACACTGACCAAATTGGTCAGACCAAATCTGGAGAAAGGTCAGAAAACGGCGAGCATGCTAGAAGAATGTAATGAGAGTGAATAAAATAAAAGAGGTATGTCAGGGTCGTAGAAAGTGGAAATCCGTAGTCTCTGCGTACCCCTACGGGAAACAGGCATGAGTTTATATAAGTTCTAGCTTCTGCCCACGGCTTCGCCCGCGTGGTACCCGGATAAAAAGTAGCATATGTGTTATTCTGATGTAAAAGTCAAATATAAAGTTATGTAGCTTCATAAGCAAAAAAACAAATTGAAAAGTTCATTTAAAATTATTAAAAGAAAAAAAAAATTGATTCTGACTGATAAATATTAACAGGAATAATTAAAATCATAACATTAACATGACAAAGAAACAGAAATATTACACTCATACATTCAAGCAATATTTAATTTACAAACTAATCAACTCAAACACATACACACATGCGTGGATTTTCCCTACATACAAACATTTGTATTATGGGAACTACGATAATACTACTTACATACTTTTTATAAAGCTACTATAAGCTATAACATTTTCAATAAAAATAGCCCTTCAGAATAAGCAACTCATCAGCAATAACCAGGTACTGCAAATGTCAATAGGAGACGTTATCTAACCGCTATCTATCAAGTGGGAAGTATGACTATTTGTCACGTCATAACATTAAAAAAAGAAGATAAATATTGATTACAGTGGTTATTTTGATTCCCCAAACATTACTGCTTATATAACTAGACGTAAATACTTTGATACTAGCCACCTATTATAACATTAAAACATAGCAGTTACATAAATTTAACTGATAATTCTTGATAATAGTTGTCTGATAAAAACTATCTACCTTAAGAGTACCTAATTAAATACCTAACTACTATTTATTCCCCTTTTAAAACAAATTATTTATTATAATTTCCCAAAATATTGGAATTTTGTAGAGTTAAGAACAGAGTATTCGTAAAAAAAGAGCTGTAAATAGTCCTATGCTACACTGGCTAAGCATTAACTTTACCTTAACCAAGTTAATTAATCACGGGGAGTGTATGTGAGGAAGTTGGCAGAAATTAAACAAACTGAGGAGTTGCAGCGGAATCCTCTTCAATGTGCTTCGAAACTTGATCCTTATGTGATTGCATGAGTGCAATCATATCAAGTTTAAAAAGAACACAGAAAATGATAAGCTAAATAGAACGATCTATCACTGAACACGAAATACGAGGCCGTAAGCGCTGCCAAATAAACCGGTAATGTGATTTTTTTTCGTACGAAATAAAATGACAGAACACTATAGAAATAGGGTTTTAAACGTCAACAGAGCCTTACTCGTAAATATTTTTAACAGATTAACTAAACACTGCTTTCTACATTTCTGATATTTGGCATTTTAAATTCAAACCAAACACTACTTAGCTAAACAGCTGTTTAAAATCTTTATATGTTAATATAAAGATTTAAAACAGCTGAATAATCTAAGGCCCTGAACATTGATTATGATGAGGGATTCTATGAATACATTTGTCTAAAAACTTTGATTAGGCCCTAGCCACCCTTTATTATGTTGGTAAACTCGGGTCGTGATTCTCGCACTTATTTTATTTATCTTTTCCTTGGCCTTGGCTGAGCTGGAATAAAGGAAATCAGGGGCCGCACTGACTTAACTTCGCGTCTCCCGGCTTTATCCTGATATGTTACGTGGCGGCAATACCGGCGACTTGCTTTGCCTTTCGTTAGGTGGCTTGCTATGACACATGGTGGCCTCATAGACGAGACGCAAGGTGAGTAAAGAGAAAGGAGAATTGCAAAAGAATGGCACATTTCCTTACACCCATTACACCCCAATCGAATAATTGGGGTGATATGTGTGTAATACCACTAATAGGTTGAGTGTGTGGTGTGTGAATACACATCCAAGCGCTTAAACACATTTTTATTGGATCTTGGTTAGCTCCTAAATTATTTATAAGTATTTCTAGTTTGGTTTGTTCTTAGTCTTTTTCTTCCAATAATACACTTATATTCAAAGTAGCACTTAGTTTGTGCTATTGTTTCTAAGTCACATATCTATTTTTAGACAAAAGCTTGAGCTTTTTTTTGGGATAAGTTTTTTTTAACTAAAGCAGACGGACAAATCTTCATCATTATCAGATACATGTAAAATTGAAGTCTATAATTCATTATTTTGTATTTTGTGTTTGGTCGCTTCGCTACACATCTTGCGCCAGGCGACTTGCCAAGACACAAGCTCTTAGTGCCACCGTCTGGTGCACCAGACCCACCCATAGCAGCACAGAAACAAACAGCAAATTCGGTCGCTTCGGTACACAAGAAGCATTAGCGAGGGCACAAAGTAGCCGACGGGTCCCGTCCATTGAGATAGGATCGTTTTCTCTAGACTAATCTACAAGACACGAAATGAGAAGTCTTTAGACAGGTGCCGCCTCAGTAACTGCTAACTGGTTTATTAAATGCATGCTACGTAATTCTGCAGATTTTGCATTCTATGCTACGGCCATTCCAAGTAATTGGCCCTCTCTAGCCAATTATGCAAATGTTTGAGTTAAAATCCAATTTTCACAGCTGATTCTATTTATAATTTGCGTCAAATCATATTGTTTGGGCGAGCCTCTGCCTACAACCTACTTTGTAACCACATGGACTTACTTTATGAGTATACATTTTGAAAATGTCCATCATGGGAATTACAGTCGTGACAGTACCTACTCCTTACTAGTGGTGAATAAGGGTACATTGAACTAATGGTCTTAATGAGTTTTAAATGGCTTTTCAAATAAGCCAAAAGTATTTCCAAAATAAGTTACAAAGATGAACTCAATCGTTTAAACAACCGACTTAAGCAACAATTGACTTATTGATAAGACGAAAGAAAAAAAAATAGATCTTACTAATATTTTAAACGTGAAAGTTTGTGAGGATGGATGTTTATTACTCTTTCACGCAAAAACTACTAAACGGATTTTAATAAAACTTTACAGTAATAATAGCTTATAAATCAGAATAACACATTGTCAACTTAGGGCCTGGGTGTCTAGACAAATACCTCACACTTAGTTTTCCTTTCTCACTAACGCAAATTTCTGGAAGTAAAATTTGGCAGCAGTCACGTGTTATTTCCACAGTTAATGTCATTTCCGTACAGTTTTGGGTTGTCTCTTTGTTTTATGAATTTCAAATTGTTTTCGTACCTTCGTACCTTCACACCCTCTGTATTGTTTATGAATATATCATGGAACGGACACTGGCGGAATTGTGACAACTAGCCACAGAAGCCGTAATTAAAAAGTTGAAGTTGACAATTCAATCTTTCCGCAGGCTTTAATGCCAACAGTGGTATTTGTCTAGGCACGCGGGTCTTCACACCCTCTGTATTGTTTATGAATGTATCATGGAACGGACACTGGCGAAATTGTGACAACTACCCACAGAAGCCATAATTAAGAAGTTGAAGTTGACAATTCAATCTTTCCGCAGGCTTTAATGCCAACAGTGGTATTTGTCTAGGCACGCGGGTCTTCACACCCTCTGTATTGTTTATGAATGTATCATGGAACAGACACTGGCGATATTGTGACAACTACCCACAGAAGCCATAATTAAGAAGTTGAAGTTGACAATTCAATCTTTCCGCAGGTTTTAATGTCAACAGTGGTATTTGTCTAGGCACGCGGGTCTTCACACCCTCTATATTGTTTATGAATGTATCATGGAACGGACACTGGCGAAATTGTGACAACTACCCACAGAAGCCATAATTAAGAAGTTGAAGTTGACAATTCAAACTTTCCGTAGGCTTTAATACCAACAGTGGTATTTGTCTAGGCACGCGGGTCTTCACACCCTCTGTATTGTTTATGAATGTATCATGGAACGGACACTAGCGAAATTGTGACAACTACCCACAGAAGCCATAATTAAGAAGTTGAAGTTGACAATTCAATCTTTCCGCAGGCTTTAATGCCAACAGTGGTATTTGTCTAGGCACGCGGGTCTTCACACCCTCTGTATTGTTTATGAATGTATCATGGAACGGACATTGGCGAAATTGTGACAACTACCCACAGAAGCCATAATTAAGAAGTTGAAGTTGACAATTCAATCTTTCCGCAGGCTTTAATGCCAACAGTGGTATTTGTCTAGGCACGCGGGTCTTCACATCCTCTGTATTGTTTATGAATGAATCATGGAACGGACACTGGCGGAATTGTGACAGCTAGCCACAGAAGCCATAATTAAGAAGTTGAAGTTGACAATTCAATCTTTCCGCAGGCTTTAATGCCAACAGTGGTATTTGTCTAGGCACGCGGGTCTTCACATCCTCTGTATTGTTTATGAATGAATCATGGAACGGACACTGGCGGAATTGTGACAGCTAGCCACAGAAGCCATAATTAAGAAGTTGAAGTTGACAATTCAATCTTTCCGCAGGCTTTAATGCCAACAGTGGTATTTGTTTAGGCACTCGGGCCGGGGCGATCAACTGGTGATCAAAGTTTGTTTGAATGTACTGATCGGCCAGGCCTTTAGTAGTTTCTTGTAGCATCGTTATTGATGATTGCGGCACACATTGTGAACAACACAAAACATCATATTGCCACATGTAACCACAATCTCGTTGGCAGTGCGCAATACAAGCGCGTTATATTTAAGAGTGCGCTGTTGCCCGTGGCTTTGCTCACGTGAAATTCGATCGAGATTGGAAATTCCGTGGCAAATTGGCGTTAGGGAACGTTATTCACGTAATCTGGATGATTGGAATTGGATCCTGTAACATATTTTTTTTTACTTTTATTACTTTACGTAGGTTCCCTATTCTTAATAGAACATTGTCGTTTTGTGATTTGGTAAGAAAGCCAAAGAACGAAGTTGAGATATTGTGGTGTTGAACCCACGAAATGGATCTAAAAGGACAAGAAGCTGATGATGATTGTGATGAATGCTCCTCTCAGGAAAAACACACTATACCCAATTTACTTTTTTCTGTATGGGCTTTAATACTGCAGGGCCGCAGATGGTCTTGTTCAGCTTCTCCGGACTATTGGCGAGCGCAGAAGGCGCTCAGCCTGTATAAAGTTAGGATGTGGCAACTAGCACAAGGGCACGACTTACTTTTAAATGACACTATGTATACAGGGTGTCCCGGAACTATTATTTTAAATCTCAACGGGGTGATTCCGACGCCGGTCAAATTGATTTTTTTTCCTGAAAAATAAGTCAAATTTCCGAAAACATTCTTTTATCAGCTGTATTTTGGACTGTGTGCCAACTCTAAGACTACTTTTTTAAATCGAACAGAACGTTTGACATCGGAAACCATACCTAAAACAGCAAATTTATTAGTGTTTTTACAGAAAACAGCTGATAAAATAACATTTGTCGTATCGAGAACCGCGAAATAACATAGTAGATCTGGGACACTCTGTATGTATAATTTTAAGGCTGAGATCACATCAGATTGCACTAAGTGGTGCACATTATCTTTACATAAGCGAAGGTGTTTACTATGTGCACAGCCTTATCGGGCAAGCACTAGTTTAACACATAGGTACGGTCATCATACGCTAAATACGAGTGCGCTTGTGTTTAGAACAGAAGCAAAAACTCGCGCCCGATATATCATAATTTACATCCCCAGAGCTATACTCAGTAGGTAGTGCAGATCCGTGAAGATACTAAGTAGGGGATAGACAGAGTCACGTCCAAGCATTATATTTGGCACATGCCCACGTTGCGCATAGTAGGTAGCATTTTACATGACAGGTTGTAAGTTCATCATTGATATCGGAACACTAATCAATGGCGCATTCCTACGAAATGTTTGTTTTAGAATATTATGCTAGTTTCTTCATGATATTTTTCTTCGCCATTTTGGCCGTGCTCATTTTTTACTGGATAAATTATTGCAATTTAAACTTATATACCTTTTCGTAATCCTCTTATCAAGACAGACCTTTTTTATATTACGTAATTTTTTTATCTTTTACCTATCACACAGATAGGTAAAAGATAAAAAGAATAACGTTAGACAACGATGTGGGTGTCGGCCAATTTTATTCTTTTTTTAATTTTTCCTGTGCCACTCTCGGAAATAGGACGCGTCTAGAATAGAATAACGATACCTTATTCATTGAAACCAATGGTGCCGTATGGGTGCTATGGGCCCTAGAGACACTTAATATTACACACCAAATTTAATAAATAAATAAATGCTGGACATTTTTCACACAGCATCATCTAGCCCCAAACTAAGCAGAGCTTGTATTATGGGAACTACATGACTGATATACTACTTAAATACTTTTTTTTTGTAAATACATACATATTATACATAGGAAAACACCCAGACCCGAGACAAATATTTGCAGATCTTACAAACATTTGTTCCGTGACAGGAATCGAACCCGCAACCTTCTGCGTCTCAGGCGGACCTTCGCCCACTACGCCAGAGGTCGTCTAATTAGGTCGTAATATTATTTTCATTTCTAAAAGGAACCGTCTACATAATTAAGGAATAGAATCTATACGAGGTAATAAAAAATCCCACATTCATACATACAATGAGTAAATATGCGACGTAGATACGCGCGAAAAACAACCCTCATCAATCGTGCAATAAGGTAATAAAATCATTCTATGAAACCACACAATTTTCCGCTAGTTTTTTGAGCTATGACTAACTGACTTGCAGAGCTAGCCGGCAATTTACCTACATGGCAATCCCCTTTTCCATCGTACGTGGCATCGTACGTGAACAGGCAGGAGATATCGCAGTGTTGTGCAATAAGATGTACCTACGGTATTATCACTCTGAAGTAAATGAACAGGTTTAAAGCCGGATGATAATACTTTCATAAAATAGTCGGTCAAATCTCATCGTCGGATATAATTTTATTAAACTTATAGCGTCGATTGCACGACGCGACGAGGAGGGAGAGCGTCGCGATCACTCGCCCTGATGAAGACTCTCGGAATGAGTCGAAACTTAGTCGGTGCGTGAAAATTCCCGTTCTATAATTTGAATTAAATTAACATAATACGTAAACTAATCTAAAAAAAATAAGAGTAACTTAGAGTTCAAAATTAATTGATTAATACATTTTGTTCCTGCGGCAAGAATCGCTGAATGACCAAAAAACATCTCTTGTCACCATCGGCGTAAACCAAAAGAAGTGTATACTTGGTTCCCATGGTCCTAGAGTCTCTATGGCAAGCGGTGCAATAATGTAGACACGAGGACTTTATTTCTTAATAATATACCATTTTTATTTATTTCAATAAAAACATTTTTTCCAAGCACAACACAGCAGATTTTAATTTAGTCGGAAAAAAACTGCATAAGGGCTTAGCCGGACTTGTCTCAACCTTAGTTGTGTTACTGAGTAGTGATTTACGCTTTTTACTGAGCCTTACGACCGGTCTACATTGACACGGATTGTATGTGGGATAATAGTTTATAAATATAGTGCCCAAGACGTGTCCGGACACGCTATTCTTATTATAATTAGAAATTATTCGTACTTATTCGATACTTATAATACTTTTAATACCCTTGAACAGCAGGGTGTAACACACAGACTATCGGATATGACTTATTCGTACTTATTCGATACTTATAATACTTTTAATACCCTTGAACAGCAGGGTGTAACACACAGACTATCGGATATGACTTATTCGTACTTATTCGATACTTATAATACTTTTAATACCCTTGAACAGCAGGGTGTAACACACAGACTATCGGATATGACTTATTCGTACTTATTCGATACTTATAATACTTTTAATACCCTTGAACAGCAGGGTGTAACACACAGACTATCGGATATGACTTATTCGTACTTATTCGATACTTATAATACTTTTAATACCCTTGAACAGCAGGGTGTAACACACAGACTGTCGGATATGACGAAACTATAGGGGTTCCGTTTTTGCTGCCCGACTCAAAATCAGAATTCAAATATACAAGCCATTTAGACCAATGTCACACAATGTCACACCAATTGTGAAAATCAACAAAAAAATCGTTTAGGTACCAATCTAAGTACTGAGTTAGGTATCATTGTCATCTCATAAGTTTCGTATCTGTCAATCTATGAATTATTATTGTTCATATTTCCTATTGTAATTAGATAGCTGTACTCAAAAACTCTTGCACTGTAAATAACGTTCGCTTAACAAGCCAGATTTTAAATCTAGTTTTGGAACTACTTAGGTTGGGTACATATTTCGGGATCCAAAAAACATCCGATATGTTTTTTGGGATCCGATTATATATTGCTGGACCCATGTCACTTCATGCCTAAAGCAATATCCCAGCTTAGCGCAGACGAGGAACAGTATTCTCTGTGAATAGATAGTCCATCCAAAGGTTGTCTGAAAGAGATCACTCTTAACAATAAAGTCGCTTATTGTATCATCAAGACATAGTTTAAAACATCTTTTTTTTTTAATTCTGGTGTATGATAAGTTATCTATCTATCTATAGCTTAACGAATCTTCTTTATACTTTACTAGATTCTACCCGCGGCTTCGCCCGCGTGGTATGCTGATAAAAGTAGCGTATGACCGTCTCCAGGCTACAAACTATGTCCATATCAAATTTCATGACAAACGGCTCAGCGGTTTAGCCCGGAAACATATAGGTATAGATATTTCCGGTATAATTTTACTGACTTTATTGATACTTATGCCCAAACCACACAATATTATTATAAATTGTAGACTATGAGTTATTCTGATATTATAATTAATCTATATTACTGTAAAGTTTCATCAAAATCACACTCCATGGGGGTAGTTTTTCTAAAAATAAAAAACACGTAATTCATTATTTAGGTACTTTATGCATAGTTTATTTAAACCGAGTTTTGTGTCAATCGAACCTAGAATAAAATCCATACAAACTTTAGAACTCAATTACGATTAAAAATACGTATTTTCTTATTTATTTTAAATTATTATTATTATTTTTAGGGAATTTTGAGCGAATCTAACCAAGGAATAACATTTTCCTTAGAAACTTTATTTACCACTCTATTTAAACCCATTAGGGGTTGATTTTCAAAAATATGATTAGCCTATGTGTTATTCCAGAACCTAAACTATCTACATTCCAAATTTCATCAAAACAGGTTTAGTAGTTACGGAGATACGTGGTAACAAACATTCATACACACACACACACAGACTTTCCCATTTATTATATTAGTAGGACTGTACACACAGGAGATACAGAAAAAAAAACTTACATATTAGACATGTACAAAGGCGAGCTTAATCTTATGCTATCTCATAAAATAAGTCCTCATTACGGGACTTTACAGGGTAACCCCATAAAGTTACCTGGTGGAAAGAATTAGTCCACACGACCTGATAACTTCAATTTACTTACCAGGGAATATATAACGTGTAAGCGTTAGTTAGGGGTGTGTTGTGTATACAAAGAGCACGCAATGAATCAAGTTCACCTCATTAAAAAAATAAAAAGTATAAGTATGTATATTGTTTTACTTTCCCATTTTCCACTTTTTGAGGGACACTATTAAGTTATTTTTTACCTAGTCAGAGTATGATAGATTATAGAAAAGGCATAGGCATCGGAGATGACATTCATACATAAAGTCACTCCTATTTCCCGGAGGGGTAGGTAGAATCCACGGATTTTCACTTGCCACGATCCTGGCATACCTCTTTCGATTCATTTTTCATACAAGCTCGTTGGTTTATTGTACTTTTGACTTGGCCTTTCTCTAGAACGTCTCCAATTCGGTCAGAGTATGTTCGCCGAGGCCTTCCCGTTCCAACTATCCCATTCACGCTCGCCTTGTATACTTGCTTTGTTAATCTTCTTTCATCCATCATTTCTACATGTCAAACCATCTCAACATACCTTTTTCAACTCTCGTTACTACATCTTTATTCACTACTTCACTGCTTACTGCTCTCTCAGTTACATAGATATATTATATGTGGTAAATAAATGTATTTGGAATATCTATGAGATATCACAGATATTCCAAATACATCTTTTTACCAAAAACAAAACATTGCAATAGCAGTTTAAAACCATTTTTGCTGTTGGTTCCTGCACTAGGTCGAACCTGTAACGTAGAGGCCAGTTATAAATTAAACGATTTCCATAAAAACTATCAAAGCAAAACGACGAAATGAGGAAAGAAAAACTTTAACGGTACTAAGAAACATGATGGGCGTTGTATATTTTCAATATTAGATGATTATTTCAAAAATATTACATTTACTAGCACTATCAATGGAGAGGCCGACACAGTAGCGTTCGATAGAAACCACTAAAGTTCCTACAACGAGAATTTTCACTACCCGTTTTTACAATTATGAATGACTATTCACGATAGTTTTTGGAAAATATATTCCGATAATTACCGGACTAAAATTAAATATATATCTTATATCAGAACCACATAAAAGACATTTTCAAACTTCTTTCGGAATTATCGTCGGAATTGCACGCGCACAAAAAAAAAATCTGTAAAATTTATTTCAATCTGTCTATGGATCTGAGAATTTTTTAAATTGTTCTAGAACACGTACTGTATTCGAGTAGAGTTACTTTTGAACTGCATTTTGTAGAACAAACCCTTGTCACAGCGCAAGTGAGTAAGTAGGTTAATTCCCTGGACGTCTCAAGTCTCGGCTTCCGTGTCGCAGGTCAGTGCATGTTAGGTTTGAGCCGACTGCGACCTGACAGATACTGGTTTTGGAGTTGACAAGTATCAACTTCCCGAGAAACTGTAGAGCAGAATCATATAGTTGTATAGGTCCGAGTATAAGGCATTTTATTAACTCATTAAAAGTTATTAAGAGAATATAAAAGTTTTCATATACAATACTAGCTTCTGCCCACGGCTTCGCCCGCGTGATACCCGGATAAAAAGTAGCCTATGTGTTATTCTGATGTATAAGCTATATTACTGAAAAGTTTAATCAATCCGTTAAGTAGTTTTTGCGTGAAAGAGTAACAAACATCCTCACAAACTTTCACGTTTCTAATATTAGTAGGATAGGATTCCAACACAGCAATTATAATAATATATACAATTCAATTATGCGGAGAGATTCAATTACGGTGAGCGTCGCGATCACTCACCCTGATGAAGACTCTCGGAATGAGTCGAAACTTAGTCAGTGCCTTCACCGATAGTACGGTACGTGAAAATTCCCGTTTTTACAATATGAATATATCAATAAACTTAATTTTTAGAGAGAAGTCTGCTTCTGGCGTCTGTAACTTTACTGAGTAGGGTCAGCACAGCACAGTACCAGCGCTAAGTAGGTAGCGTACCACACTATAGCTGAATGAAGGATCATAAAAAAAACAGAGTTTGTTGCCTGATTCTTCTAGGCTAGGTCGCGCGCGAGGAAGCGGCGTAAATTCAGTTTAACGTTTTAAATTCACGTAGTTTTTAAGCTGACGTTTCTATATGATCCTAATGATTTCTATGGATAAAAACCTTTTGACTTTGACTTTGGTTTACCTAATCAAAGTCATTTTGCTGAGCTGTCACCTTTTTGGCGTGACATTGAACCATCTAGGTAGATGGATCAGCAAGGTGCGTGGAGCATTTCTGTTTCAGTTTTACGTATAAGTAGGCTTATTATTTATTGTTCTTTTTTCTGATATGTTTTGTTTTTGTTTACAAACTGTCCCATTATCATATATTTGCATAATTTGTTCTTTTTATGTTGTGCAAAAAAATGTTTTTCATTTCACTTCAACATTCCATCCGAAACATAACAAGAATTTCGACCAGGGTAACTATCTCATGGCTTAAATGGTACTCACGAAAGAATGCGGGTTGGATTCCCACCCAGGTTTAATTTGTGGAATGTTATAAAATCTATAATTACTATGAGATCTTTTCACCGAAATAACTGTGAAACTTTTAACCTTAATTAAAAAAAAATCTAAATAATGTTTGCCAGTAATTCAAAAATATTCTGTTCAAAAATTATTAAATCTAAATAATTTTTGAACAGAATAGCGTAGAGGCTAGATCTTGAACGGAACTTTAATTTGACTATTGTCATACCAATCCTCAATAATCACCAGCAGACCAAATAAAAAAAAACATAAATTACGTATAAATCGTATTGAGGGTATTATTTTCAAAGTAGGACATAATAAACTATGAAAATATTTTAAGCTGTTCAGATACTTTCAGTGATTTTGCAGAAAAATAAAAAACTGTTCGTTCTGTCAAAAATACAAAAATAGCTGCCGTCCATGGCTTCGCCCGCTTAGTACCCAGATTTTTCAGAGATTACCACCTACATACATTCAACCTTACAAACTTTACCTCTTTATAATATAGGTGATAGCATTTGAAACTAACATAGTTTAAAAAAAAATGATCTTGCATTGCTTGCAAGCAAGAAAATATTTTCAGCTTACGCGGGCCAATTTCACGTTCTAAGCGACAAAAATAAATATATAGGATAGAGTACCATTTCTAGTGCGTAGATTATGGACCCAATTATTGTACCTGTAGACAAATTATTGTTTCGAAATAAATTTATTTTTTTATTTAATTATACAGTGCTACAGTGCTATTAGACTAGCTTAATCCAAAGCATTACAATGTAGAATAAACATGCCAGTCTATAATTTTCATATGTATATTTGACGACATTTTTATTTGTCGTGTCAAAAACGTCAGCGCAAATTATACTCATTCAATCCCGTCACAGTGGTGTGCCTGAGCCTTAAAATGAAAAGTGCAAAAAAGCAGTAAAACAGCTTTCGAATCGTAACAGATGAGTAACCAGCGTGGAATAATCGTTGACAAACCGGTAAGCTGACGTACTGCTTTCGATTATACGTGTCGTGTTCAGGAGATAATGATTCCAATCAAGATTGCGTTCAAGCTGTATTCACAGAAAGTAGGTAGGATTGGAATAAATAGAATACGTGCAACGTTATGCCGCAGCAAAGTCACGGTAGGAATATGTTTTGGATTTAATAAATAAAAATAAATATTAATAATAAATAAATAATGCTGAACATTTTCACATAGCATCATCTAGCCCCAAAGTAAGCAAAGCTTGTATTATGGGAACTACATGACTGATATGCTACTTATATAATTATTTTTTTTGTAAATACATACATATTATACATAGAAAACACCCAGACCCGAGACAAATGAATGCAGGAAATACAAACATTTGTCCCGCAGCGGGAATCGAACCCGCAACCTTCTACTTTGCGCATTCTTCAATTATACCTAAGAGAAACATACATTGGCCTCGATTCTGTAGTTCACTAAATAAACGAAATTTAAACTGTCGCTCTCTTTTACTGATAGTGCAAGCAAGAAAGAGATAGCTTCAATTTTAGTGCTGTCAAATCAGTTTACGTGCCGCTTTTCTTTGTGTTTATAGTCATCATGTTTGATGTCGTCATTTGAGACGATTAAATTTGTATGGAAAACTTAAATCTGACAAATTTGACAGCACTAAAATTGTAGCTATTTCTTGCTTGCACTATCAGTAAAACAGAGCGACAGTTTAAATTTAGTTTAGTTAATTAACTACAGAATCGAGGCCAATGTCCTGACGCTACACTAGTCCCTGTGTCGTGGGTATCAAGAGCTACAAAGATCGTGGTACAAATATCTGCCGAACATACAAACATTTGTCCCGCAGCGGAAATCGAACTACCACCTCTTGCAATTCTTAACTTACCTGATTTAAAATAAATAATACAGGACATTTTCCCACAGCATCATCTAGCCCCAAACTAAGCAGAGCTTGTATTAACTATATGACTGATATACTACTTATATGCATTTTTTTGAAAATACATAAAGCTTACACATAGAAAAACCCCAGATGCGAGATAAATATTTGCAGATACAAACATTTGTCCCGCGGCGGGTATCGAACCCGCAACCTTCTGCGTCTCAGGCGAGCCTATGCCCACTGTGCACTGCGTCGTCAAGGCATCAACATGCTATATGGCATGCCTCAAAATTAGTTAGACGACAGCGTACGCCGATGCATCGTCATTATTTGGTAAGCTTTCGACATAATATGAATGGAAAAATTACGATCAGCGTGTGTCGCATTGAATGGGTTAAGGAAATTTAACAATGCCTGCCCTAGATGCAAGATGTACCAACCTATTGAGATTATATTGAAAATAGAAAGAGGCAAGTTGAAAATGAAAGCATCTAGGTAAGTGTGCATACCTAACATTAACACAATCTAACAATAAGTAGAGAATGGCGTGTCGTTCCACACGTCAATCTAAGAGTAAAGTTTATTTTTTCATTCGTCTGCGCACGCGCCGCGCCGCAGTGAAATCGGAATCGAGTGAAATGATCACACTCACTATCCGTGACGGCTGTTACAGCAGATTACTTAATAGTTAGTATGACCATGGTGTAGATTAGTTTGTAGTAAGTAAGGACATTTCTTGGAATATTTAAAGAATGTTTGATGGTCAATTATGGTAAACGATGCGTTGAAACGGTGTTTGTTTTTTTTAACGATTGGGCATTTTGTGAAACTTAAGTTCTCGTAATTATGATACGACTAGTTGTTGCCCGCGGCTTCGCCCGCGTGGTATGTTAATAAAAGTAGCATATGACCGTCTCCAGGCTTCAAACTATGTCCACCGACTTTTGAATGAATCGAACCAAGGATTACAATTTATACAAAGTTTAGAACTCAATTGCACGCCCCAAAAGGATAATTTTGAAAAAATAAAAAATACTTGTTTCATTATTTACTTTAAAGTTTATTTGTACGAGTTTTTAGCGAATTAAACATTTTTTTTCATAGAAATTAGAATTAGATTAGCCTATGTATTATTCCAGATCCTAAACTATCTACATTCCAAATTTCATCAAAATCGGTTAAGTAGTTACGGAGATAGTACGTGGTAACAAACATTCACACACGCACAGACTTTCGCATTTATTATATTAGTAGGATTATTTTTTCGTATAATATTAAAATTAAAATATTACGAGATGTTTTTTACTTAATTACTCCACGTGAGATTAGATATCCTAGCACGCTTAACTGTGCTTCAGGCTTCAATAAAAATTTAGCTCAGTTCAAACACTAAACGATTATAAATTGTTGTTTTTTTTATTTATACAACTATGTATGTATAAGTAGATATATACAAAAATACAAATGAAACAGCTAGCTATCCAAAGACCGTTGCAAATAATCTATAATGAAAAAGCTAGCTATCTAAAGACCGTTGCAAATAATCTATAATGAAAAAGCTAGCTATCTAAAGATCGTTGCAAATAATCTATAGATAACAGTAAGTCAACTGATCCAGATCAGTACGAGACGGAAGCTTTTCCAAAATAGTGGTTGCATTGCCATGCTGAATGGCAGTGCTTATGCGTTGACCCAGATAAGAGCTAGCTCTCTGCTTCGATCAGTCACCCTGAAAGAGTTTTGAATTCGCGAGAGGCCCCGGTTTTTCATAGTCCCTAAGTCTCAACCCCAAAAGGCTCAAATAAGTAAGCTCTGTCGAGACTTCCATATTTGCGCCTCTTGAGATCTTCGGCCGCATAAATTAATATGAGTTTAGTACTTTACAATATTTAGCGAATGTCACAACGATCCTCTAAAATAGAATTGTAACACTAAAATAACGATCGAACGCAGATTGTTGCTGCGTGCCAAATAACAAGCTATTGCTTTCTTAATGACCGGTCTGATGATCTGAAAGTGGCTATTTGCAGTGGACTCTTGATGAGAGAGAGAAATGCAAGATATAGCTGCGTCTTTAGGCTCTGGCACACAGAAAACTGTTCTTAGCTTATTTCTCTGTTATTTCTCATTTACGTTCGATTGGCACCACACTAAAGCTGAATGAAGGATCATCAAAAAAATAACCAAGCAGAGTTTGTTCCCTGATTCTTCTATGCTTGGTCGCGCGCGAGGAACCGGCGTAAATTCACTTTAACATTTTAGATTCACGTATAGTTTTTAAGTTGACGTTTCTATATGATCCTTGTGATTTCAATGAATAAAAACCTATTGACTTTGACTTTGATAATGGGGTCGATTCTCTAGTGCACCAACTAAAATTTAAACTGTCGCTTAAATTTAAAATTTAAATTTAATTGCACGCAAGAAAAAGATGGAAATAATTTTACTCGTGTTAAATCAGTTTACGAGTACCGTGCTATCGGTGAAGGCATCGACTGTGTTTCGACTCATTCCGAGAGTCTTCATCAGGGTGAGTGATCACGACGTTCTCCCTCCGCGTCGTGCACGACGCATGAAGACTCTCGGAATGAATCGAAACTTAGACGGTGCCTTCGCCGATAGTACGGTACATGAAAATTCCCGTTTTTACAATATGAATAGTCAAGTTCAAGATAGTTTTTGGAATAAAATAGTTTACGAGTCTTCTTCGTGTCAGCATGTTTTTACTGAAATCACGACTGAACTTGTATGGAAAACTAAAAACTGATTAATTTGACAGCAATAAAATTGTTACTACCTAACGCTTTTTTTTTGTTACTGTTTGTAAAAGAGAGCGATACATAAAATTAAGTTTAAATGGTGTAAAAAAGAATCGATGCCAGTATATCTGTATAAATGGTATGTCAAATAGTTTGATCCAAATGGATATATAAAGAATGGTTTTGGACGATACATTTCACTCGTATAATTCTATAGAATGGTTTGAAACACTATCTAATATGCCCCCATCTTGCCACAATACATATATCAGTGTAACTAAGAAAGATCTTATGATACAAGAGAAGTGAAAATGTCTATAGCAAAAAAAAATGCGCATGATCGACATAATTCTAAATTTTAAAACACAATGGCCCTACGTCTGCGTAAACCCACGCGTGATCTCATGATGAGCTGAGCTATTTGTGATGATGTACCTTCTAGCCTAATTAGGAAGTATGAATTGTGATTCAAATGGACTACTCAAGGTAAATGACGGAATAATAAACATAAAATAACAAACATAACAATTTGTCTCGTTTCAGTACATTCTGAGGTTCTATGAACCTTCTTTGTAACCATCGAAAACAATTAACAAACAAAACTGCGTGCAAATCGGTTACGCCTTTTTACATTCTATCATATATTGCAGCGCCCTCTAGTGACGTGAAGCGTTAAAACCTTTTTTTAGTCATCAAAACTATTATAAAAAAACCGTATTACATTCCGATAAGACGTGAAGAAGAAAAAATTTTACAGACAAATAAAAATATACGGGCTTAAAAATAAACTTTACTGGAGTAAAACTTTACTGTCGGGTTTTGAAGAGTTTTTCATCAAATGGGTCCCTGAAAACATCATAAACGATCCACACAAATCAAAGCACATTTATTAAGACCTCCAATGCATATGGTATTCTCCAATGCATTTGGTATTCTCCAATGCATTTTGGAACTATCATGGTTTTGAACATAATTTTTACTAAAAAACTGGATATTTACCATGATTTGTAAGTTTGAATATTCCCCGATATTTCAGCACAGTTGCATAATCGAAATATCGGGAAACATTAAAACTCACAAGTCATGGTAAATATATCCAGTTTTTTAGTAAAAATTACTGGAACTAGCAGACGGATTTGAAAAAATCTTTTTGCATTTGACAACCCAATTCTTTAGAATAGGCTTTAACAACTCACTACGAACCTTAGAAGAAGTAATAGCGCGGCTGGGTGATGCGACGCGACAAGGTGGGTTGGAGGCCGAGGGCGGCCCGGCCGTGGCACAGCTAGTTCGTAATAGGTATAGATAAAAACGTGCACAGTCATTTACTCGTCAAGTAACACGTTTTTTCTTTATCTAAAAGGACTAAACTACTGGCTATAGAAGTGAAAATATATACTGTAAAATCCAATAGCATTTTTTTTTTTTTTTCTATCCATGTCAAAAAAAATAAGAACCGGAATCCATAGCCTCTTGGCAGAGTGAAACGCAAATTTCCCAGCAAAAGATAAACAAAACACCGAGATGTTTTAAGTCGTCTGTAAACGGATCTCCTATTTCCCAGTTCTCACAAGCGCTTGCCAAATGATTGCAACATTAGCACTGGAATATACTCGCAATGTACCATCTGTTAGAACGTTGTAAACATGTTCTAAAGCCACGTTTGTATATGATAGCAGTGGCTGTCAATAGTTGCCGCATTATAACGGAGATGGTTAAGGATGGCGGCTGGTGAACGGTGAGACGATGAGACGAGGCGGAGCTGATGATGTGGACCTCAATGGAATGGGTTCATTCCCAGTAGTTACATTCGAATTTTCTCCACAAATATGTTTTATGCAAGATACATAAATAGTATGTATAAGATGAAAAGGTGTCAAATAAAAATAGTTGATCAAACTAAGGGCCTATATATTCACGCAATATTTGACGATCACATTTTCCTTTGATCCCCACCACCACCGTTTGATCGGGCCCTTAAACTTCGAATTGCGGAAAATCTTTTCAGTGCAATCTAGAATCTCCGGTCATGCAACAGTTTGAAATGATTATAATTCTTGAATGAAAACGACAACTGAAAACTGGTGGCATCAGGTCAAAAGCGGTCAGCGCCAGTCGCTATTTTATCTCCATCATAAGCACCGCTATTGTGAAAATCGCAGGAATAACTGTTAGAACATGGATGTTAGATCCACAATTGGCTTCCTGTCGGCGTCAACTGACTAGGTACCAACATGATAAAGTTTTATTCAGTGATCCGTAGCTTCTTAGAACTGGTGTCTTTTAAATTTCAATTTCACTCTCAACTGCCCAAGGTACATGTACTAGATTCAAATTCAGATTCAGATTTGTTTATTTGCGAAGCATGGGTTACAATGTGTGGTAAAAAATAAAGTAGGTACAGCCATGGTTAGCTCACAAGCATGCAAAATTAATAAATGTCATTATCATCTAATAATTACTTAATACAAAAATAAAAAATATTTAACATGTCATGCAAATGAATAAATTTAAATGTACAACAACAACAGAATATTACAAAATAAAATAAAAAAGTGATGATAATTCAAGTCATTTAAATTTGTCGGTGAGATATTTATTAACATGGTAGTACGCCTTCTGTACGAGTAATTGATTAAGTTTTAATTTAAAATGATTAATTTGGCCTATTTCTAAAATACATTTGGGTAGATGATTGTATATCCTTGGTGCCATACAAAAAACACTGTTGTTAAACAGTGCAGTATTGTTTTTTGGACAGCAAATTTTTAAACCTTGGCGTTTACTTTTGAAAGTCTTAAACAATTCAATGTTCTTCCTAACAAATAAAGCTATTTCGTATTTATATACATTGACGGTAATGTTAAGATATTTAAGTCAACAAAGAATTGCTTACAGCTGTCAGTTTGTCTTAACTAGTAATATTATATCTGTGGTACCTATAGATAAGATATAAAATAATATATTGTCATTACCGAAACAAATCTTTTATACTACCTTTTCTATATTCGGCAAATCTTTGCTTACAGCAAGGATACGTCCTGCTAAAATGTAGTTTCAGTAAAAACTAGTTGGATATTCGACTTTTTATTTAGAAAAAGTGTTTCAGGATCCTCCTCATGATAGACTCAAGGAGGAACTATGCTCCTCTTTTCATAAAATAGTATCATCGAAGTGGTTACTAATTAAAGACCACTTACCAAGATGAATACCGAGACAAACTATAGGTGCAATGGTGACGTCACATAGTAAGCTAAAAGTTGGCAAATGGCCCGCCTAAAACAAGCACATCTCGTAATAGCAACTACGGAACTTTTGGTGCAGATACATACAAACATAGCTACATATTATATGCTATACATTCAGCATTTCAAAATACCTACTCCTCGTCAGCGTTCATTTCTTCTTGGTAACTCTGCGTTTTATCGTTGAGCAGCTTGGGGAAAGGTAACCTAAAAAGAGTCACGTGAATTAACCAGAATGTATCTAGAGTAGTTAAGGACTAAAAAAGTATTGTTCAGAGTCAGTCAGTCAATTATGACCTTTTTCTGTGACTTCACCCGCGTGTTAACCGGTAAAAAATGCGAAAAATTTCAACTGAATAAGCTGTATGGGATATAAATGGCAACAGACAAATGTTTATATGTACAAACAAACAAACGCATCCTGCAACGCATATCATTATTCATTTTTGACAAAATTACCGATATTAGGGATCTAGACAAATACCTCACGCCTAGTTTTCCCTTCACGCTAACCCAAATTTGTCAAGGAAAAACTTGGCAATAGTTACGTGACATTTCAACAGCTAATGTCATTCCCATACAATTCAATCTTGACGCTATCTACCGCAGACGTAAACGCCAACAGAGTGCTATTTGTCTAGACCCTGTATGCAAAATTACATTTATTATAGAAAAATCTTAAGGTACAAAAAATCTCTTTAAAAAACGTGTTCCAGTATTATATTTAGGATAGTTATAGTACTTTGTTTACGTTAGCCGTTGAAGCAGTTTTTACACGTGAGGTGTTAATTTTAGGCGCAGACACATGCGCTGGCGCATCCGCTCCGTGCTTCTCTGGTCACAGCTGTGCTGATAAAAACATAGGTGCCTAGTACTGGATTTTATTTTTTTAGGAAAACTTACCCTCTTACCTCTTAAATCGGACATTTTAAGAGGGAAAAATATTTTGGCTTCGAATTTCTTTTTAGTACAAGAGTTATCATTTCTGCTAGCATTAAAAAAAAGTAATATCGGTAAGCAACAGTTAATATCGGTTATGGGGACCAAAAAAGAAACTGGAAAAGAAGAGGAACTATAACGGATCAGAAGGAGAATTAAAATACGTGGTATATTCGTAATAATATCCTAAAGTTATACCACGATAATTTAAGTTTTAATACTCAAAATAAAACCATATTTTTTATCGTAAATCAATATTTTTCAAATAAAAACTGTATAGCAAACAGTTTGGCTGCTCATAGGTAGGTATATTTGGTTTCGTGTCCTTGTAGAAGCTGTTAACTGTTCGCCGAAACTCAATATCGGAACGATAGTGCAGTGTGTGTTTATCAGAGATTACGTCATTTTGAATTGTTGAGTCAAAACGGAATTAAACTAAATAAATTATGTGTTCGGTTAGCAAAGCTGAATAAAAGGGTTCGTAATCACTAATACTTGCATTGTTTCAGGAATCAAAATACGGCGAATCGTGTAGCCATATAGGTGCGTGGCGAGACGGAAAAAAAATCTCGTAGTCCCACGGTGGGGCCGACGATCAGTGGTTAGGCATGACCTGAATTGATGGATTATATATAACTTATTGACTCGGTAGGGGCACTGATTCATGATCAAACAGTTTCCCGTATTTTGGACTGATTATTTTCTATCATGACTGATAGGGTTTATTTGGTAAAATGCAGTAAAGTACTCTTGCTTGGAGATAAAATAAAAATAATTCGCCATTACTGACCCTGTGCAGTGATTGCACAGACCTAGCGCAACTTTAGGGTAATCAATTTCCAAAATTGGATTTTGACTTCTTAAGAAAAATGTTTGTTTTTGGTCATTTGGCAACAGGCAAGCAAACAAACTGTTTTATAAAATAGTCCAGAACAAACACAATATTACTTCGTATGTCTTTGTACTGATCTAATTAATATATCTAGTCCATTTAAAAATAACAAAAGCCCGCGCTTTTTTTTTAATCACTCTTGAGTAGCAGAATCGAGCGAAATCTAGCGCTTTTTTCGGACGCACCTATCGCCTAAAACTGAAACGGACCTGGCAGTCCTAACCCAGTGTAGGATAAAACATATTTCATAAAAATCCACTATAATAAGATACTCAGTATTTTTTAATTCGAAGGCTTAAATTGCTTCAAATAAGTAATTTATTATGTACAGCATTTCAAATCGAGCTCGGCTTCGTTATAAAATATGTTAATTCTATTATAATTCATCTCAAGAGCTTTCTGATGCTCCCGACTTGCACGTAGGCCTCATTCACGTGGAAAGCAGATTATTGGCGCTGGTCTACCAGTATTTGTCGGCTCGCCGGTATTCAAAACACGTAAAGGCGGCGGGACACAACTTTAATTCACGCTGTCCCCACCAGCTTCAGACTACTAGTGGGAATGACGGGAATTGACAAAAAATAACATATTTACAGCGCGGCGTGGTTGTTGCGTCACTGTTATTGGCCTACTAATATTATAAACGCGAAAGTTTTTGTTACTCTTTCAAGTAAAAAGTACTGAACGGATTTTGATGAAACTTTACAGTAATATAGCTTATACATCAGAATAACACATAGACTACTTTTTATCCAGGTACCACGCGGGCGAAGCCGTGGGCAAAAGGTAAAGTAATGGCAGTAATTTTCAATATACTTGATCGTTTTCAAAATTTTTGACTTGAAATTAAGAAAATGATTTCGCCACGTTTCCGCTACTGGGCTGCTATATTCACGCAGGCAAGAGATGCAGGAGTGCTAGACAAATACCACTTTCTGTTGACGTTAACGCCTGCGGAAATGTCACGTGACATTTCCATACAATTTTATCTTTACGCAGGCGTTAACGTCAACAGAAAGTGGTATTTGTCTAGCCCCCTAGGTTCGATACTCGCTGCGGGACAAATGATTTCTCCAACGAAGGGTCGTTTTCAAGGTTTTTTGTGCAAAGTACAGCAGACGAACACTTATTTGTCCTTTAACTCCTTTTCGCTCATTTAAGCAGTAAGGATGCCTTAGACCTTTGTCAACGAGCATTGAAGCGAGAACAATTAACATATCGTTAGCATGTCACTCAATCATAAGTTCCTTTCATAACAAAAACGCTTACTTTATAACATAAAATCTGTGAAATATTTTTGATAAAAAATCTTAGTATCTATTATCCAATCTTATGTACTTGCGAAACACAAACATATTTACATATCATACAAACATTAGTCCCGCGGCGGGAACCGAACCCGCAACCTTCTGCGTTTCAGGCGGCATTTCGCCCACTGCATCACAGAGGTCGTCGAACTATAATTTTCTTGATTTGAAAGTAAAAAAACACGCTCATGACTGTATTCTCCTTGTTGGACATCCTCAGACTCATACTTAGTGCGTCGATCTTTCAGGATTTCAAGTAGGGGGTAGTCAGAGACGTTTATATGCCTTTATAAGTATCGGGCAGGGTTTCTGTTACATACAGTATTACTATTTGTTACTAACAGAAAACGTAATGTTATTATGCATGTATGACGTGAGTTATTGCTACGAGAGTAAAGAGTAAGATTTTTACAGACAATTTTCGTGCAATAACCTTCATCTTCCAAACAAATTATTTTTACGCTGTGCTCGAGAGAACTCCATTCTTCAGAATTATGAATGAACCGACATTTTGATTAAAAAAATGCCCCATTTTAACATCTGTAGGAATAAGTACGGTTAATATTTTATCAATGGATAATCGTACCCTGGGGTCGAATACTATTGTATGGCCGTTGAATTATAGCCATTTCATTAGTAATCGGTTGCCCATCGGCACACATGCCTTTTTGAACTTTTTCTAAGGGGTGTTTTACGCGCTTATTAACACAAGATTTTATTATGGTCATACTGTTCTTATTTGTTTAAGTTGATTCAAAAGTGTGACGTTATTTCCAGCTGTGTTTGAGAAATTTGAGACAGCAAATTGCTATTCAATAGACCAAATTCAATTAGCTGTTTAGATGAATAAAACCCATTCGGAGAAAAACATGCAAGCTCTAGTATACCTACAGGATGTAGAAGGAATAAGTCCCAAAAATCTGAAAGAGACATGTATATGTGTATTCAAAGGTAGTTCAAGTAGGTATGTATAATATATAGTTTATTAAAATATAGTAGTATTTTAAATAAAATTATATTGAGTTTCTTCTTTCTTGACTTTGTACACCTATCAATTTTATCACTTCTCTATCTCTCCTGTAAGAGCAAAAAACACATTCAGTCACCGAATCCATCAAATATAACCAAGGCAAAACACAAGGTCGTACATAGACAATCGTCCATACTAACAGTTAATGAATTCGTAAAGCGCTAACTAGTAGGTATACTTATGACATGAGAGCGTTCTAGGCTTGATCGTAATTATCTTACAAATCAAATTATAAATTCACTTAGTTTTTAACGTTTATAAATAATCTTAGTGATTCTAAATATTACAAAATATTGAAAACGCCGCAGCACACACCATCCTATAGGTAAAAACCGAAGTTTGTATAAGTCATTTTGTATAATGACTTATACAAACTTCGATAATACCGCCTTTGTACAACATTTTCAAAGTTTATAGTACTTATACAAGCTGGAATATTATTTATTGTGCAATAAAGTATATTGTATTCTATTCGATTTATTTGCTGATATTTCAATAATCAATAAATAAATGAGCGAATTTGCGTGAACGTTTGTCTGTAGCCTTGGTTTTAATCTCGTCTGATTAAAATCATAAATCGCCTTGAAATATTTATGTACATATAGAAACTAAACAAAAAAACTACCGCTAGCCGAAAGGCATTATGCAGATATGAATCTATGTGCTCACAGTCTAAGCTGTTGTCGATGAAGAGGACATTTAAACAGGGTGTGAACATTTGTACCAACCTGAAAGAGAGTTATTCTGCCGATAAAATGCGAGAAGTTTTTCTGAAAAAAACTTTATTTAAAACGTTTTATTTACAGGAATATTATTGGACTCTTTAACCAACTAGTTAGTGTTAGTTTGTGATTAACCTTTCTGTTAGCATACATATTCTGGGGTACCTTATCTATGTAGAATGTATTATATAAGTCTGTCTGCAAATCCATGTTATCGTGATTACATAAACATGGGAATTTAGTTTCCGTGCTAAAGAACAATTAAAGTTTTTGTTTTGAGCAACTGAATTGCTTTTTCGAACGGGTTTTTTGGAAGCTTTATATTTTTCTTACTTGTACCTATGTGAGGTAGTCGTTGGGTAGATGTATCTCAAGTGTATTCTTCATGGCTTTCTTTGGCGAAGGGGGAAGCGATGTCCACCAGTTTTTTTTTTTACTTTTTTATTTAAAAATATATATATATAAACGTAGTAAATCAGTTATGTAGTTTCCATAATACAAGCTATTTTGTCGCAGTTCCTATTATTCAGGATACCTTTAAAACTCTTACAATCAATATATATAATCACTTCTATTGTTGATAAAGTCTCATACTTAAAAAACTTAAAATAATCCAAGTTATCAATGTTTGTATATCACTCAGTGACACGGAAAATAGCCGATAGTCATCGATTTCTCAATGTTCATGTATTTAAAAGTTCGTCTGTGACTAAAATTCTCACACCTATACATAATCCCTCTGTTTCATAATCACTCGCTTAATCTAGCTCTGTCCTTTTCTAACACCTAACCAAGGATAGATGCTGGCAGCTTTTAGCACGCTGCTTAAGTTAGCGAATGATTATGAAACAATGGAATATCTCAAATGAGCGCCCACTATAATTAAATCACTACGTGACTTTGACATTGACATTTTACATAACCTGGCCCAATGTCATTCATGCAAATCTACTCTCCATTCAATGATAGCGTATTTTTTTTGTGCATAGTTTGAGCATTGTTTCAGAATACGGGCCAAACTGTTTTAGGGCTCATTTTAATCAGCTTGTCGAATTTGTATTTTTAGTTACTAATAATATTCATATCGGCTAAACCCATTCAGATGAAACTTGGGACAGATATAGGTACCTAAAATAACACATAGGCTACTTTTTTAACACGTATGTGAAGCCGTGGATAGTTGCTAGTTTATTATATAAATTCTATAGAAAACATATTTTTCTACAAAAAACTTATCTGAACGCTTAAGTCATTGCTTAGGCTTGTCTTTGTTCACCAACTTCTGATGGATAGCAAGATAAGTCTCCTCATATCAGCGTTTCAAGGCGAACGACTGATTACCCAAACAGAGGAGTACCTTTGATAATAAACTTATAATCAGTAAAGTGCAATCAACTAAATGGAGATTTTTCTTTATTAAAGAGCTTAATCACGATGCGATATATGTGAATAAGTAGGTAGGCAAATTAATCTACCTGCCCATTCACATATACCTACCTACTTAACTAGAGTGATCTGAGCTAAACTTTATGTTATACAGCTTAATCAATAGTTTCAATAGTTGGTTTTGAAAGTGTCTTTAGTCCATTTTCTTCGCAGTTCCTAACGGTAATAAAATAACACAATATTTTTTCTATCACGTGAAAATAATAAACTACTTTAGAATCAGTAAAAAATAATTATGCTATCTAATTATCAATATATTATCATCTATTTTCTACCTAGACACATATATAATTTTTCACGAAAAATATAGTCAAGTTGTTTACTCATAACAGACGACATGTGTAAGAGCTATGTGAAGCGCCATATTATCTTGTTGTCCAATAAAGTGTTAATTAAACAGTAAGTACCTGCCTACATCACATTAACGTAATAATTGCTACGTATACATAGATACGGTTAGCACGCAAACTCGTGAATTATGCTATACGCCATCATAATTCACGAGTTTGAAAGGCTGAGAAGACATATTTCATACAAATTGACTTCTAAGACTATAATGAGAAGTCAGAGAGTTTCTTTTAGCAGCCTCGTTTTACAGTTTGAGACGTTTTTTTAACCAAATAAAATAACATTTACTCACACAACTATGTATGTGTAACAAGTAGGTATATACAACATACTGAATGGCAATGCTAATGCGTTGACCCAGATCAACCAGCTCTCTGGTTACGCGTCGCTTCGACCAGTCGCCCTGAAAGAATTCTGAAAACGCGAAAGGCCCTGGATCCAGAGCTCATTTAACAAATTGACTTCTCAGACTGTACTGAGACGGACTGAGACGGGTTTTCTTTTGTATCTCTAGCAAACTAGTTAAGCAGTCTGAGAAGACATTTTTTATATAAATTGACTTGTACTGGGAAGTAAGACTGATTTTCTTTTGAATCTGTGGCAGCCTAGTTTATAAGAATAATTTTTTCATAAAAATAACGAGTATCTTCGAAGACTGTCAAACTAGGATACCAAAAAGAACACCCCTTTTTGGTAAATTACTGAATACATTTTCGCAGAAGATTGTAATTTTTTTTTTTTTATATTTACAAATAGGACCTATCAAAAGGTGGCTTACTTAGATGGCTTATTTTATTACGCAAATGGTGGTAAAAATCAGCTGATGTTAAACATCTTGTTCATTTATAATCACGCTTAGGGCAGGTCAAATATTCGAAACCAATTAAGGATACTAAAAAAAATACAAATTATTTTCGGAAAAAAAATACATATTTAGAAATTCCTTTTTTGCAGGAAAACTTATTTACTTTCATGACCAGAATCAACCCGTTTAGCAAACACATTCTCTAGACATATACATATTTTATACATATTCAGTTGTATAGGCTCAAGACTTGATCCTAATTCTTAGAGATAAAGCTGGATTAATGCTAATTCATCCAAATGATGGATCCCTTTATATATGAATATTCATGAACTTATTTATACAAACTATAAAGTGATTTTAGTACACTCCATGGAATTAGGCACAGCATCAGCTTCACGAAGTTTGAGAGGGTTTAGAATAAACCTAACTTAGCTTAGTAAACTTAGGTGAGACCCTCTAGTCGCGTTTAGTTCATTCGCATTTTGTCCAAATAAACCAACACCTTTTGGTCCGATTCGCATTTAATCCATTTCACGTTTAGTCCAGTTCGCGTCTCGTCTAGTTTGCATTTGGTCCGAATCAACCAATGTGTGAATTGAATCGCTATAATACTTAATAGTTAGGTCCCAGTTCAGTTTATGTAATTCGCGACTCATCCAATTTGTGTAGAAACAAATTTTGAATCGATGAATATTCTAGTCTATCTATACTATTAATATATTATATTATATTATATGCTGAAAATGTTGTTTGTTTTTTTTATGTTTCTCTGGAACTACCAGTCGGATTTGAAAAAATATTTTAGCATTTGATAGGCAATTCTTGAGGAAGGTTAGCAGGTAGGTATAGGTTATTTAACATCAGGCTAGGAATCCTAAGAGCCAAGCAAATAGAAAAAGTCAGAAAGAACGCTTAGCAAAATCGAAGTAATAATGCGGCAGATGCGACGCGGCCGTAGCAGAACTAGTAAATGAATATTTTTGAAATCAGACTTTGATAATACAATTAAAATAGTATATATTTTCTGGCTGTATTTCAGACATGTTGGTAAACGCAGTTGGGTTCCCCCTGGCCAGATGAAGTGGCGATCTGCGCCTGGTTGAATGTGATAAAAATCTAATGACGGGAATTGTATTAGATTGTCAAAATATACCTGTATTTTGACAATCAGCGGACTAACGATGAAGAGACATGAAAGAAGTGATGATGATGTCCACGATGTATCCGTCGATGTATCTTGCTGTAAAGTGAATTTATTTAGTACCATTAGTGGACTAATGGTAATGAGACATGGAAGAACAGTAGTAAGGTCTCGGTTAGATTAATTTTTGATATCCTATCCTACTAATATTATAAACGCGAAAGTTTGTAGTGAGGATGGAGGTTCGTTACTCTTTCACGCAAAAACTACTAAACGGATTTTGGTAAAACTTTACAGTAATATAGCTTATACATCAGAATAGCACATAGGCTACTTTTTACTATTTATACAAGGTACTTTTAACTTTTCCGGGTACTACGCGGGCGAAGCCGTCGGCAGAAGCTAGGGTTAATAAGGAAGAGTCACATGGCATCTAAATGTCACTATTGAAATCAATAGTTCAACAAACATGCTTTCGTTGGTGTGTCATATAAGGATAGTATTGGCACAGATATCTTAATACTATGGTATCAGATTAACATTAGAAGTTTCAGGACAATTGAATTAAATTTATACCGTTTAGTTAGACAAAGATCTACACATGGACAAATAGTTCATAGGTCTAAATGAGGAACAACTAAATAACATAGATCCTTATTTTTGCGTCTAAACTCTGTCTAAAGTTAACAGAACATTTATATTAATATATACGCTTTGGCTTCGTAATAGTTTAATGCTTTTATTTATGTAGAGAATTTGTCTTTATTTTGGGCAAAATAATAGCCTTTCTCTGTTAAATAGAATGGATATATTCCTAGCGAAATCCTATCTTTCTTTTGGAATTCCTAGCGAAATCTTATTTTCCTTTGGGATGTTTAGTGGTTTATTGCTTATAATCTTTGTAACGGTTGCACGGATTTGGACAAAATTTGATAGTTCGTGACCTAAAATATCATCAAAGGTAATTTTGTATCTGGGTAACACGTGAGCGAAGGCGTAGGCTGAGGCTAGTCTAATTACAAATGCGAAAGTGTGGATGTTTGAGAAGTTATGAAATAAACATTAGGCTTTTTATATAGCTAGCTGTGACGGATGAGGTGCGGTTTCGATTCCCGCTGCGGTACAAATGTTTGCCAGTTCTACAGGTCTAGGCTTGTGTAGTACAGGAACGATATTCTAATAGGAATGAACTCCTTCTAGTCAACTAGAACGTAACTATTCAGTTGTATTTTCTCGTCATAAGGTTTAAAATCGTACGAACGTACTAAAAGAATAAAAAGCACTGTCTGATGATCGCGTTTTGTATGTTTCCTTTAGTACTCTGGTACAGTAGTATATTGACGAACGTGGCGCAGTGGGCGAAGGCCCGCCTGAGACGCAGAAGGTTGCGGGTTCAATTCCCGCCACGGGCCAAATGTTTGTATCTGCAAATATTTGTCTCGGGTCTGGGTGTTTTCTACGTATAATATGTATGTATTTACAAAAAAAAATGTAAATAAGTAGTATATCAGTCATGTAGTTCCCATAATACAAGCTCTGCTTAGTTTGGGGCTAGATGCTGTGTGAAAATGTCCAGCATTATTTATTTATTTATTTATTTTAGAAGAGCGCTGCACGAACTAGTTAATTAGTACGATTGTACGGAGCGTTCTCTTTACTGACCAAGCAAGAACAAGCCTAATTTGGTCCGAGTGTTGTGGTACCAATGTACTAGTGGTTCCTGATACAAACTATACAGAGAATCCTAGTGTGATACAGAGAATGCAAACGATACAGAGAATCCTAGTGTGTGGTTATGTCTCTGTATGTGTCTGTACGGTGTTTATCATCAAATACTAATTACTACCACTTCGAAGGTTGTGGAAGGATAAGCGGCGATGGGCTTGTAACATGTCACGTGGAATGCTTGCTACTTGCAAACACGCGGGCTTGTGCCAAATTTTATGTTTGCACGTGCCTCTGACTACCCCCTACTTGGTATCCTCAAATATAGATACGAGTATGAACCATGGGGATACAGTTGTGAGCGTGATT
The DNA here is from genome assembly GCA_958496245.1 of Perizoma flavofasciatum. NCBI lineage: Eukaryota > Metazoa > Arthropoda > Insecta > Lepidoptera > Geometridae > Perizoma > Perizoma flavofasciatum. Next base: position 9,864,454 of record OY292431.1, read on the forward strand.
GTTTTTTTGTTTCTTGTAGGTACTAACAAAAAAATAATATTTCGCAAATGTAAATTAATTATTATCGGCGATGGCCTGTCTGTCTGTCATTCAATTACAAGTTGTCGTACTAATTAGCTGCCTACTAAACAATGCTCAATTTATGCAAATACCTGTGCCACTTGCGCCTTCAGCCCCCGACCCACTGCGTCGCATTGCCCGCCCACCCTATTACTACGTTTTTGCTTAGCGTTCTTTCTGACTTTTTTATTATTGCTCGGCTCCTTAGTGACTATCAAAGCATGATGTTAAATAAATTATATACCTTCCTATAACCTTCCTATAAACTATAACCTTCTTCGAAAATTGGCCTATCAAATGCAAAAAATAATGTTTCAAATCAGACTGGAAGTTCCAGGGATTAATGCGTTCAAACATATAAACTCTTCAGCTTTATATACTAGTTTATATAAATTATAACAGAATACTTGACGCCCATCTATGGCACCGGTTCTCTCTTGTCCTGTTGGGATGATGTGATGATGTGGCTCTTTTCAGAGCATAGACTAGTGTACAAAAACATTTTAACTACGTAAACAAACGCAGATTCAATAGTTTAATTTCCACTGAAACTTTGCAAAAACACTGAAGCTTTTCAATGGAATAAAATTGCAAATTGTATTGGATTTCAGTGTTTTGTTTCATTTTCAGAGTAATATAAAACAGACTAGATCACAAGCTCGAGTTTATTTGTCTTATTTATAGCAAAAGTAACTTTTTTTTAATATCACTGTTGCTTATTTTGACTGAAAGGTTCGTGCTGCCCCAGCTTTTAATAAATAGACGTTCATACTTCATGGTTCAGGTCGGTATACATACAAAGTAGGTTAACTTGCCTATGGTTCATACCTATTTCATTCATGGGTTCTATAGGTTGGTTGCAATTTAAAGGTTTCCAACTCTGCGTTGATTCGCAGCCATTTTTATTCTGTCACAGTTTCTATTGTGACCGCCATGTGTGCCAGGTCTGTCGGTAATGTAAACATTGGCAGTAGTTGTTTTCTAGAACCGGCCAAGTAAGAGTCAGATACGCGCGATAAGGGTTCCGTACCACTATACAATGTAAACGTTAATTCTTTGGATAAAAAAGTTGTTTTTTTTTCAATATTTTTATGTTACTCAAGCTAGTCAGATCACTAACCTAACGCAGGGTGGCCAAGAAATAACTGATGACATGAAGAAAAATAACGTTTTTTTATTGAACATCCTAAAGAGTTTCTTTTTTATTATTTTCCATGTTAAAGGCTAGTAATAAGTATTTTGTAAAAAAAATACTGGCTACATTATAACGGTAAGGATCCAGTATTCAGAATTCAGTATTAAATTAAAAAAAACTGCAAACAATTGAAAACTAAACTCAAACTCCTTAACTCAGCGTTTATTGCATAATCAATATAAACGTTATAATGCATACTTAGGTTACAATGCGTAATTATTATTGATCAGCCTATCTTAACCTTTTTCTATATAATTATCCCGACCGGCGCCACAAAACAACAACCCCCGGCGCTGTGTCGCGTCATCGACCATAGACCGAATATTGCCACATTGAAAGCAGTAAGAAACCAAAGAGCATGTAAACTAAAACATGTAACTTAAAGTATAAAACCAACAAAATGCTATCATAAATTGTGATTTGTTTACACAATGATGCATTAAGAGATAGGTATTACAAACACAATCCACTTAATGATAGACAAAGATCCCTGTCACAGACTGAAAGACATACCTACACATAGACGGTCTGGCAATAAAGTCACAGATACGGAACCCTAAATACAGCTAAAATTTAATTGAGGATGCAGACCAGTAGGTATGTAGACGGATTTTCATAAATGGATTCATTGTTAGCGGACATAATGCATTGTTTTTTGTTAAAATATGGTTGCTGTTGGTTTTTCGTGTCATTTCTAAAAAAATCGTAAAAGACGTAGAAAAATTCCATAATACAAAATGAACTATAGTTATGGTCACGTAGCAAGATTTGTTACGAAAACAAAGTAAGTTTTTAGGATATTAGATTTCAACGGCTTATTCCACAAATCCCCTGCGATAATCCCTTTCGAAGGGGATTTTTGGCCTTTTTATCTAGAAATTCCCTTCCAGTTCTCAAAGGGGAAGCTAAAGGGGTTTGTGGACATGAGTTCCAGAAATACCCTAATGCATTTATTTACACTGTAATTAAAAAAAACTCATTGCAGGTACCTAATACTTTTATTCCTTTACTAGCTTCTGCCCACGGCTTCGCCCGCGTGGTACCCGGATAAAAAGTAGCCTATGTGTTATTCTGATATATAAGCTATATTACTGTAAAGTTTCATTAAAATCCGTTCAGTAATTTTTGCGTGAAAGAGTAACAAACATCCATCCTCACAAACTTTCGCGTTTATAATAGTAGTAAGATAAGATGACAACCTCAATGGCGCGCCGGGAAGTAGCCGGTAGTAGAGACGTAAGGGGTGCTGGTTCGATTACCGCTGCGAGACAAAGTTTTTCATGTCCTGCAGATATTTTTCCGAGCCTGGGTGTTGTGGTGTTATACCTAGTACTCGTAGTTCCACCCAATGTAAAACCTAACAAAATCCTAATGTGGGCTTAGGACTGTGAATATAACCTTTGGGTTTTAAAAAAAGGAATTGCATCTTGGAGAATACAATCTTAGGCGTGATTGTTTTTTTTATCCTTGCTACATTAGCTATAAGAGCTTAGTCAAAACTCTTAAGTAACTCAGAAGTCCCAAAATCGTCTTAGACATTGCTCGAACACTTTACTGTCTACAGGTTTTGTGGTTCTGTGAACAAATTACAATTTCCTAGACGTATAAAAATAAATCAAGATAGTAAACACGTAAAATACGTGAAACAACTGCTTCCATAAACAAATGCCCAGATGAAAATTTCTAATTTCATTTCAGGGACACACAAAAAAAAAATAATAATACTGGAGATTTTTCACACAGCATCATCTAGCCCCAAACTAAGCAGAGCTTGTACTACGAGAACTAGGTACATGACTGATATACGTTTTCTTTGCAAATACATATTATACATAGAAAACACCCAGACACGAGACAAATATTTGATCAGACATACATTTGTCCCGCGGCGGGAATCGAACCCGCAACCTTCTGCGTCTAAGGTGGGCCATCGCCCACTGCGCCACAGAAGTCATCATTATAACTAGGTAATTACAAACGCAGTGTCTGGCAATAAATTTAACAAACAGTCCCTTGACAATATCACATTTTTGCTTGTATCACATCAAAATACTTTTACTAAGCAATATTCCAAAGAAAGTAAAAAAAACTCACCATCATTATAGAAGTATGCATATCATATCAACCCGGCCGCAGCGGGAATCGAACCCCGGACCTCCAGGTTACATCATACGCGCCAAAATAAACTCACGTCAATCATACACAAGGTAACACAAATTAGCACTAGAATAAAACAATTAAACGCTATTTTAACGCTCGTTAGCCACATACAATGTGCCATTCCATCCGTAGAAAGGTGTCACTGTCAAAACAAAACACTAAAAAGTTTGTAAATACGTAATATTAACAGAATAACCCTACGACGTTCGTTCACTACGAGTGTCGATACGATACTGGCTTGCCTGTATTAATTTGCCACCGCTACGCTCACTCACACGCGCTCACTGGCGGCCGCTTACACAATCTACCTGATAACACCAACTCATTCACACCCCTCTAAAATCTACATGCAAGACAGAGATAGACATAAAACACACGCTGCAACCTACTGCATTTCGTTGCACATGCAACTCATATTATCACTATGACAAAGTCCCAACACTATTCTCTCCTATTTAATAATAGATGTCAAAAATCGTGTGTGGAACTTTGTCGTATTGTAGTTACATAGTATTTTGGGAAGCTGAGTATCAAACTCAAAGCAATTGTTTTGAAAGAACCGCGTGCTTGGATTAATTTTAAACGAGATTTATGGTCGCGGTTTAATGGCCTTAATTTCCTCGCCTGTAGGTACTTTTATTTCTTCTGCGACTGTATTTATAGAAAGCAAACGATGTTTATTTTTTCCGTTTTAATTAAAGACATTAAAAATATTCTTAGGGCAACATTAAATATATTAAAATAACTAATTATAAAAAAACTTCAAAATTATCTGAATTTATCTGTTTTTGTAGTCGTACCAATCACTATTTATCAGCTTTCCCTATCCTCAAAGGATTGCTGGAAGAAAACTTTTATTATAGCTCGCCTTTGTACATGTCCTATATAATAAATAAAAATAAATAAATAATGCTGGACATTTTCACACAGCATCATCTAGCCCCAAAGTAAGCAGAGCTTGTGTTATGGGAACTACATGACTGATATACTACTTATATACATTTTTTTTGTAAATACATAAATAGATAACACCCAGACCTAGACAAATATTTGCAAAGTATACAAACATTTATCCAGCGGCGGGAATCGAACCCGCAACCTTCTGCAGCTCAGGCGGGCCATCGCCCACTGCGCTACAGAGGTCGTCAAAACTATACATTTTTTTTATATAATTTTACTCAAGAACGCTAGCAACCCTGTACAGTACACGCATATGTCCCAGAATTGTCATAGACAATGCTTGGACACTGCAGTGTTCAATAAGTTTTATTAGTTTCACCCGCGTAAGTTTCGATTCCGTGGGAATATCGGCGATCTAATTAAATTTTAGAACACAAAAGCTGCTATTGTGACTTAACTATGATAGTAAGATATATTCCCTCGCGGACTTTTTTGTAGGTAATAATGAGTACTTTAATCATGTAGTACATAATTTTTATGTATCATCAATAGTTTTCTCAGCGCACGCCAAATACTAAATAGGCAAAATTTTGCTAATTTGGATTACATTATTGCAATTTTCTTAATGATCTCTATATTTTATTCTGATATATTATTATTTCTGATAATTTTGCTTTCATTTAGTGGAAAAATGGTTAAAATCGGTCCAGTAGTTTCGGAGCCTATTCAATACAAACAAACAAACAAACAAAAAAATCTTTCCTCTTTATAATATTATAGTATAGCCTAAGAAAAGTTAAAAACGATCATTCCGACCATTGACGAATAATTCCGACCACTAAACGAGATGTCGAGGTCAGAGATTCAGTTAAAATAACCGTCTGGTAAGGTCGCTCAACGTAAACATTTTACTTTTCCTTGGTTACACGTGCAGCCCAGATTAACGAGTTACAGAAATAATTATTCTTTCAATAAATCAATACATACATACATATAGTCACGCCTTTTTCCCGGAGGGGTAGGCAGAGACCAAGGATTTCCACTTGTTACGATCCTGGCATACCTCTTTCGCTTTCATCCTCATCAAATTCTTCATATAAGCTCGGCGGTTTAGTGTACTTCTGACCTGGCCTTTCTCTAGAATGTCTCCAATTTGGCCAAGTATGTTCGCCGAGGTCTTCCTCTTCCAATTATCCTATACACGCTCGCCTTGTATACTCGTTTTGTTAATCTTCTTTCGTCCATCCTTTCTAAGTACCTATATGTCCAAACCATCTCAACATACCTAACTCAAATATCGTTACTATATCTTCATTCACTCCAGATTGTTCTCTTAACACGCTGTAAATCAATACTGATATCTTAGAGAGGTAAAGCGTGTGAGTTTGTTGTTTTAGCTGGTAATATTTTTTCGGTTTTTTAGTTAGTTTGTAACGGAAGTCTACGAAAAGTACGTAACTATCATGGTATTGAACAGATTTTTGACTAAAAAACGGGATATTTACCATGATTTGTTAGTTTTAATATTTTGACACAGTTGCATGTTCGGGAGGAACTGAAGTCTTTGCGTGTTGACACACGCAACTATGCCGAAATATCGGAAAACATTCGTTGCAAAATTGGTCTCCACGAAAAGCCATTTTATTTTAACGGGATATTGGTGTCGATTCTCTTATACACCAATTAAACTTAATATTATGTATCGCTTTCTTAAACTAGCATTTTTATTTCTATATCGCCATTATCTCGCTCAGGTACATCGACCGGGGCAAAGGTACTGATTTAGTAAAGCTTCTGTAAAATCCATACGAATCCCAATGAATAATTGGGACTGAATAATCATTATTATTGTTTATTTCTTGATTGTTTATGTCTTATTGTGTAGTTGTAGTTGTGTGTGTGTGTGTGTGATATGTAATCCTTTATGTATTCAATTTTGTTGGAATGAATGAATACTGAAACACTGGTTGACGTGTTGTTCTGCATGCTAGGGTCATGCTATCTTTAAACTAGTCAAATAATGCATATGTATTTCGCAGGTCAAATTACTCTGGTAGACATTAAACTATAGAAATGGAAATAGTGAGGTCTGCTGCCGTTATAATATCATTTTGATTGGCTCCCTATGACATGATTTCCCTAAGTTAATGGCAATTCTTTGCGAGACTTGAATAAGTAATGGGGGTAATTTTCTTATTTTCTGAGAGATTTACAATTGAGATTGAAATATAAAGTAAAAAATTATAATTTACTGAGCTACTAACAAAATCGACACCTAATAAGTCCAATACATATACGTATATTATGTAATTAGATATAAGTATAATATAATATTGTAGTTAAAATTTTGTAGCACGCTTACCGCGAATCACTACAAATTGGGTTGGCTGGTAGAAAATGCTTTAGCATTAAGCCTATTGTTCACTTTTTTTCAATGTGCAATAAAGTGTTAATAAATAAAAATAAATACAAAACTTAACTTAAGATAACACAACTAAAAGACAATGGTCGGTATTATCGCTTTGAACGGTTTCTTCCAGACCGATTGGAATAAATTAATGAAATAACTAAAAAAACTGGGACAGCGGCATCGAACACCTGGCAAGATTTGATCTAACCCTGACTGGGTTACTCGGCCAAAAGGCCGAGAGGACCCAACAGTGGCCTTGGTCTGCCAAGACTGGATGAATGGTATCGTCGCCGTACTGAGAAAGACATGAATTCTTAAGGTTCAGAACCGACTGGAGTGGCGTTTAAGGGAAGTGGTTTATGTCCAGGAATAGCTTAAGTATTACAAACTGACGATGATCCCGTGCTTGTTAAAAAGTAGTACGGTTTTTAACAAGCACGGGAGGTATTAAACGAAAACAATCTGAAACCTGAGGAAAACTAAACAGTGGGAATAATCCCACATTTTTTCAAGCTGATATTCTTTTAATCTTCCCAAAAAGCTGAATGCAAATGAAAAGAAATAAATCCAAACAGCGAACGCGACACAGAATGGCGTAAAACCTAAAAAGCCTAAAGCATTTTTGATAAAACTATTATTCAAAAAAGGCTTTGCCCGAGGCATCGGTATCACTGTTTCGCAGATATTTGAATTTGGCACAATACTCCAATGTCCAAATCGACTCTGCATTCTGACACAGCTTTATAGAGCAGCTAGGTCTTTGCACAAAAAAGCTTACCGGCTTTTGGACACAAGTTTGATAATTAATTTCATCTGACAATACTGATATGAACGCAATTAATTGCGCGGTTCGTGACCATGTGAAATATGGAATCGTGAAATAAAATAATGCTGGACATTTTCACACACCATCAAGGGTTCTCTTTTCCCCCCTGAGGAAATTTTCTTAAGGGGAAAAAGTGGAATCAATAAAAATTTCAGCACTTTTAATTTCTTATTTCTGCACTTTTTAACATTAGAGTTCAGTTTTCCCCCTTAAGGGGGATTTCTCAGGGGGGATTCGTGTAATAACCCAAAGTAAGCAGAGCTTGTGTTATGGGAACTACGTGGCTGATATACTACTTATATACTTTTTTGTAAATACGTACATACTTATTATGCATTGAAAAACACCTAGACGCGAGACAAATATTTGCAAATCATACAAACATCTGTAACGCGACGGGAATCGAACCCTCAACCTCCTACGTCTCAGGCGGGCCTTCGCACATTACGCCAAATGAGTCGTCGAAATTCTTGAATATTTATCATTAATTTTGAGAACAAACAAAATAATATTATTTATTGCTAAATTAAGAGCTACACAACATTTGAAAAATCATACTTACAATAAGCAACACAAATCTGCTAACCTACACATCTGCTTACATCTCACATCATCATTACATATAATATTTTGGCACATGCCAGCGTTTTTCAAGTAGTAAGCATTCCACGTGACAGGTTTCAAGCCTATCGTCGCTTATTGGAATACTAAACGATGCCTTCGAATAAAATAAAAAGTCAAATAATAAATGTAATGTTTGGACGTGCCTCTGACTATGTCATCACTGAGGATTTCCATCGTGTGGAATACAGTCGTAGGCATGTTTGTTTTAGTTTAATTTAATTTATTTTTTAAAACAAACAGAAGAATTCACCCAAAGATGACCAATTGGCTCAATTATACGCCTTACTCTGTTCGGTTTGAAGAGTGCTGGTGAAATTACAGGCACATTAGACTTTTCATCCAGTTATGTCTCAGGGTCGGCAACGGTCAGGGGTGATACCCCAAGACAAATACATCACGCTTAATTTTCCTTTCACGCTCACGCAAATTTGTCAAAGTAAAACTTTGCAGCAGTCACGTGACATTTCCACAGCTAAAGTCATTCCCATACAATGCGTTCAAGCCAACAGAAAGTGGTATCTGTCTAGACAACCTGCGGGGCGATCACACTAATTTTCATGGCTATCGAGATGGCGGCATGGTATTAGCCATGGCCGGTATCATCGGATGGGATGAATCGTATCACGCTAATTTGTAGACTGAATGGGACATAGATGGACGATGCGAATGAAATTATTTTCCCATTGGACGTTCCGTTTTTTGGATGGATGGGCCATTCAAATGGGTAACTAGTGTCAAAATTGTCATCTCGATAGCCATGAGTTAGTGTGATCGCCCTGCTGGTATTGCAAGCAGCCATAGGTTACGGTGACCGATTAACAGCTCATGTGTAAACCTGTTTGCAACTTTAGATGCATAAATAAAGGAACCTATTTTCGGCACTGGAAGTCCCTGAAGAAGAAACGTGCTAACTGTATTCATATGGTAATAGCTCACATTTTTCAGGCTGTATTAGGCTTACGAGCTACCGGCTTAAGTCGTTCGAGCAAACTTTGCACATAAAGTAAGTACGTCGTGTAATACAAAAGATTTTCGTTCATTATTACAGAATACAGAAAGAACTTATAAAATAAAACATTTATCCGTTTCGCTTTGGACTTTATCATCATTTCTGCCAGGATCACCCACAGCTGGGTATAGGCCTACTTTATGTTAACCTGTTAATTAGTCATGAGTAGCAGACTGTTCAAAAACGAGGATCGTGCGAGGGGCTCAGTTTTACAACTGAGCCAGCACACTGTGGTACCACAATTGAGGCGAGGCAGTTTCTGAACGTAGTTGAGTGAGGCAGTCTTGGGAACACAGTGTGCACTGTGCGTGTTGTGTGGTATGGTAATGGGGTGGAGTGCTTATGCGAGGCGCATTGTGCGAACCAACACGATCTAGCACGTTGTGCAACTTTGTTGGTGTGCAGGTGTGCTAGCTCGTCCAAACGAAAAGAGTGAGGCCTCGTTTCGAGAAAGTCTGTAGTTACAAAAGTGGTGCCATACGTGCTAACGACCGACCACTACTGTTAATATATTCTTGTTCTGTGGCTCTGACGATGTCATCGGCCCACCGCGCTGTCGGGTTATCCGGATTTCTTCGACCTGTCCTTGGCCACCGCTTAGTCAAGGATTTACTGCAACGACCATCACCATTGCTCACCTGGCCAGAAAATGTGATTGCATCACGACTCCTGTCCAGGTTTACATTGTACTTAGTCACAGATGCTGGAAAAAAAATGCTGGTCATTTTTTACATGGTATCATCTAGCCCCAAACTAAGCAGAGCTTGTACAGAAATTTGTCCCTTGTAAAATATTTGTATGATCTGCAAATATTTTTCTCGGGTTTGGGTAATTTCTATATAAAATATGTAGGTATGTATTTACAAAAAAAAGTATATAAGTAGTAACATCAATCACTTTACTTCCCGTAATACAAGCTTTGCTTAGTTTGGAGCTAAATGGCGCCGTGTGAAAAATGTCCAGCATTATTTATTTATTTTTTATAAATGTATCTGTTCCGGAATATTCCCCTAGGTTCAAGACAAATGGCGTATGCGTTTATAATATTCATTTTTCACACACTCATTTATTTTGAATAGCCTTACGGTACTTTATCGTCCCCCCATAATCTACCCCTAGGGATAGCAAACAAGTGCGATTAAATTAAAACGAAAGTGTTTGTAGTTTGTGATTGCAATCATTCTTATGTCTATAGCTGTAAGGAATCATACGAGGAATTTATGTTTGTTTATATTATCATCCTACTCCTACTTCCTTACTGATATTGTAAACGCGAAAGTTTGTGATGATGGATGTTTGTTACTCTTTCACGCAAAAACTACTGAACGGATTTTGATGAAACTTTACAGTATTATAGCTTATACATCAGAATAAAACATAGGCTACTTTTTATTCGGGTACCACGCGGGCGAAGCCGTGGGCAGAGGCTAGTCATAACATAAGAAGGTAAGTACTTACTAATGTAATTCATTAATAATAAAAATAAAAACCTGCTCAAAGAAATCAACGATGATTCTTTTTTTTTTTTTGGTCATTTCCAGATAATGATAACAGTGAGTCATAGAAAGAAACATAGTGAAAAACAGGCTGGTCGATAAAATACGTCACACGGAAATATAATCAAAAACCAAATTCACCTCTGGCTATGGGCTGGACAAGTAGCTAGAATGGATAAAATGAAAATTGTGTCGTTAAAAAAAAACACGCTTTTTTCACGCACTTAATAAATATAAAAAATAAATCCTATAGCCTCCTCCTGGCTCAGTCATCAGACACTCGTTACTAAGCCCAATTTATTGGACTCGTCAAAACGAATCATATGAGCCCAAAATCGAGTGGTTTACTAGAAGCCACTGAAGAGTTTCACTATCCACCTTCTGGCTCCATCGTCAGATCAGCTCCAAATATTATCACCCGAACTACATATACATACTTACAAAGTTTCATTTCAATATGACAATTAGAAGTAGGTTAAAATTAACTTCTAAGATTTGTTAACATTGTTTGTTTGTTATTTAGTTAGTTACAAGTGAAGCTAAAAGCGTGTTATAAATTGAATAAATACAAATATGTATATACGTAATAATAATAATCACAAAAAATATTGAACTTAGAAACCACTTTCTCTTTAGTACCTAAATTAATAATTATATGCTAAATTATAAATAGAACGCATGTGTGTTTTAAATAATCATTAATTGTTTGATTTGGCATCAAATAAAATTATACATTATTAGATTAATTTTATAAGTTACTTTGTAGTGTTAGTAGCTCTATCCTGCGGATCGAGTGGCAACTTAAATGTAAGCGCACCCAAAGTGTAATCAACATAATTGCGCTCAGTCTGTTTTGGCTTCTTTTTAATAGATGGCGCTGATGGCAATTTTTAGGGTTCAATTTATTTTCAAAACAATTCATGCAGATTCTAATATTATTTTAGCAAAAAAATATATTGTGAATACCGCAGACCAGTTAAACTTTAACTGGTCTGTGTTAATACTATTATGTTGTTATTATTACAAATAACATTAGGTCATGTATTAATAATGCGCAGGTTCTATCAATTATTGACTAGTAGCTTCTGCCCACGGCTTCGCCCGCGTGGTACCCGGATAAAAAGTAGCCTGTGTGTTATTCTGATGTATAAGCTATATTACTGTAAAGTTTCAGCAAAATCCGTTCAATAGTTTTTGCGTGAGAGAATAACAAACATCCATTCTCACAAACTTTCGCGTTTATAATATTAAGTACCTACGTACCTACGTACTTAGGGGCGGATATTGATATTTCGCTTCCACAGATACCTAGGTATTTTTAGGAAAGAAATGATTATATGGAATAAGTATTTGCAGTAAGAGTTTTGAGTTTCTTAAGATAAACCACAAATCTTACAAAATACCAACATACCTAGGTAGCGTAACTTACCTAGGTCACACCTAGGTTATCTAGAGCCAGATATGAGATATATAAAAGTTACTACGGATTACCTACCTACATAAATACAAACACATCCCGTCAAGATCACTCCTAATATTTCGTAGGAGCTCCTGGTTCAGAACAATTACTTAATTAAAGAATTTTACTTAATACAAGGGATTTTTTTTTCGTTCTCTGGGTCCAAAGTTGAGTTGGGTAGACTTTGTCACAGATATTACCTATAATACTAGTTCTTAATTGTGTCGGTAGCTTCATCTTGTGGATAGTGTAATAACTAAATTGTAAGCACTTGCGTGATATCTCATTTCTAGGGTTGATAAAACGAGTGGCGCTAGCAACAGTGCTCAGACTGGTACGGCTATATTTCAATAGATGGCGCTGCACACTGAAATTTAGGTTTAACTTATTTTCGAAACAAATTAGACCAGTAACGTTAGTTCTGCAAGAAAAAACTACGTATGGATTATTTAAATTAAACTGCGTCACGTGTTAATAATGCGTAAATAGGTAATACGTTGTCTATGCAAAATAAGATTTAAGTGCGTAGGTTACCTAGGCAAGAAAGTACCTTATTACTTTATTTAAAAAAATAAGTAATCTACCTAACTACCTAGTTATTTACTTACTGAATAAGAAATTATTCGCCTTGTCACTTGTTCTTTTTTGGTCACCTAGACTTGAGTCAGACAAAGTTGAGGCATAAATAACCGATGGTGAAAAAGCCAATGTGGTGAAAGGACTCAATTTCAATAGAAGTTACAGTACCTACCTACTAATACTTGAGTACTACTAGGTACTTACTTAATTTTTAGCTAAAATAATAGTTTGAGTTAATAAATAAATTCTAATTAGGTATACCTACCTAGGTACCTACTAAAAGTTCGTTTCGGAAACAAACGTCTATCTTCGGAAATGGGAGAGTTTTAGTGCAGAGAGTTTTAAACAAGGATGTTTAAAACTCTATGCACTTTCAAATTGCAGGTATAAATAATATGAATGTGAATAGTTTGTCTTTAAAAAAATATAGATACACAAAATAAATTGTTTGTAACAACCTGGAATCAGCGGCTATTTGGACTTGACTTGTATCTATCCTAAGTATGATATTACCATTACTTTTTTGAAAACAAATTTCAGAATTTCAAATACGTGTTAAATACCTTACCGGTGGTAATAATATCTACCGTGTTACTTTATTATGTGTAGAATAGCCCCTTTCGGGTAAGTATACACGTTCTGGGACGAATACCTACTATAATGATGCATGCCATCATCATCATCAAGAGCTTTAAGGAGTCCACTGCTGAACTTAGGTCCTCTAAAAAGTGCCATGACGAAAGATTTTGTACGTCCATCCACCGGCTTACAGCCTTTAAGATGTCATCGGTCCATCGTTCGGTCAGTAGTAACACAGATTATTCATATTGTAAAAACGGGAATTTTTGGAAAAAAGTAACACAGATATTATAAAACTATGTAGTAAGTAGGTAGGCAGTCCAGTTTGTGTTTGATGAATGTACGGCAATAAAATATTTAGTACAATCACCTCGAGGCAAAACGGGCAAAGCCGATATTCTGGTGAATAGGAAACAAAACAACAGGTTTAAGAGTATTGGCTTCTCGATAATCGTGCAATGTCTTATTGAGAGGAAGTAGATGTAGGTAATTATTTATTGACCTACATATGAGTTCCTTAGATAGAACGGGTTTAATAATAATACGTTTACACCCGAAATGAAAGGTGCTGGGTATAGTTATTTTTGAATATCACTCAATGACTATAGAAACCTATATAGAGGTAGGTAAGCAAAATGGCCGTCAGTCACCGATTTCCAAAGTAGATAGATAGATAAACTCTTGCACACCAAAGGAAAATACAAAAACACAGGAATAAATAAACTTACAAGGTAGTATATAAATATATCTATCTGTATAATAAAAAAATATCTATCTATGTAATGTATTGTATTAAGTATATCAGTCATCTTGTACCCATAACACAAGCTCTGCTTAGCTTGGGGCTAGATGATGCTGTGTGGATTGTCCAGCATTATTTATTTATTATTTATTTATCTTTTAGACAACCTTTAAATATACCTAGACACAAAAAAGTATTTTTGAAAGATAATTAGCTGTGACAGCTACGATTATGATCTAAATAATGAGTGCCCCTACCACTCGTATTGAAATCACTCCGTGACTTTTTGACATTAATATTTTACTCTAACCTAGGCTACTGATATTGATAAAACGATACTTTTACGAAAATTAAACGAAACACGATACTTAGTATGGTAGTATATTGCTATCATATTAGTACCGTTCGTGGTTGCCCTTGAGAACCTTTCTTGCCCAGTGGTTGTTGATTCTGCAAATTAGAATGGTTGCCCGATACTTGCTTAGTTTACAATAATCTTTCTCGGAAACTGAACAATCGGGAAGTGGTTCAGGAAGTGACAACTCGTGACCGGAAGTCAATGCAATTGGCATTTTTATAATTATTTATTAGTTAATGATTATATAAAATCTAAGATACCTAGGCAAAATACTATATGGCAGTCCTCGAACCATTTCCAGAACTCTATAGGGTTTGTGCAAATAGAATATTTCTATAAGAGAAATTCTTCCAAAAATAGGCAACTATTCATTACCTAAATATACTATAAAAAAAGATTTAATAGTATTTGCCGTCTTGCAATCTTTCACGTGGAATACCGCTATTTGCAAAACGTGATCATACCTATGCAATACAGTAGCGGATCCAGGGGGGGTTTAAATGACTCAAGCTCAAGAAAAAGGTTCTGGTTCGCACTTTTTCACATGGAAAAATTAGTTTCAGCGTGATTGACATATTTTTGTAAGGAATTTGCAAAAGTTATCTGAGGAGACTGCTATTATGTTAAATGAGCAATTTATAAATTGTTGGATTTTTTTATTGTTAACCTTAATAAAGTCTACCTCTCAACGGGGTCAAGCCCCCTCCGAACCAAAATCCTGGATCCACCACTGATGTCATATATCTATATAGTGTTCGGACGTGTCTCTGACTACTTCCTACTTGGTATCCTTACAGATCTGCATACTGAGTATGGATCTGAGAATCTCCATCATGCGAATTACCGTCGTGAGCTTGTTTGTTTTGTTTTATTTTAATAGTAAACGATAGAACATCCATCGGAATAAAATGATTTAGTTTTCATCGAAGGTCTATGTAGAATTTGCTAATTCTGTTCCCTGAAGATTACCTATTAAATGACTTTAGGTTACATGACCTCTGTAACCTAAAGCCATTTAATTGGTATATGGTCTTGTCAACTTAGCTAGTGACACTTGCCACAGATCAAAAATAAAAGTTATCATTCTCACCAAAGACGACCTCTATGGCGCCGTGGGCGAACAAAAGTTTGTATGATAAGCTAATGTTTGTGTCGGGTCTGGTCTGGGTGTTTTCTTTATATAATATGTATGTATTTACAAAAAAAGTATAAAAGTAGTATATCAGTCATGTATGTAGTTCCCATAATACAAGCTCTGCTTAGTTTGGGGGCTAGATGATGCTGTGTGAAAAATGTCCTGCAGCATTATTATTATTATTATAAAGCCAAAATCTGAATAAAAATAAAAAAGAAGACAACAAATATGTACACATTATGTATGTGCTTTTTGCACTAACATTGATTTTTTGGTCTCACTTTCATGCAACAGATTTTGTAAATCACTATCCTAAGCAGGAGCAAAGTTAAAAATAACCTTCGTAGGTAATTATGTATTTTTATAATAATAATTTGTATCCGTTTATTAGTTAATTAAAATCGCTTCGCATGGCAAATCTTTAAAGAAACATTTGTTATTGGCCTAGTTTCACTGATTTCAATCACTTCAAATCTATGTTCACAACAAAAGAGCGCGTTTATGTCTTTTTTATTAAAAACCTACTCTAAACCTACAACACTAACATCGTTTTTTAATTCCTACCAACACAAATGGAACTGTGATTATTGTTTGAATTAATAAATGAATTTAATTTAAATTTCATTAAATTAAGGAATAAAATACATGAATGAATAAGATACTTGATTGTACACATTATGAAATACTTAAAAAAAACAAACAATATTAAGGTTTCATTATTCAATTAATGTTAAAATGAGCAGTCATATCGCTTCAAAGCGATATCTTCCAGCCACGATTTGTATGGAGATGAGTAGTAGTAGGTACCTATTTGATTTTGAGAATGACCGGTAATACTTTTAAGAAGGTAGGTAGGTAATTGGTTTATGTTAAAACTTGCTTCTTTATAGACTTGCTTCGTTCTTTGTACCAAAATACGTCACGTCATCACAATTCTTTTTCAAAATTTTGTCTAAATCAGTTTAGCCGTTACCAAGATAATAAGCAACAATCAGCCATTCTGTCACATTTTTTGTAGGATGTCAAATAGGTACCTAATTAGGACTAATTTTTATATCAGCCAAACAGTCAATGTTCTGTGGATGGATTTTTTTTTGCCTAAAAAAATTTAAAAGAAAGTGTACCTACTTTCTAGGTAAGGTATGTAGTTAATTTACTTCCCCTGATTATTAAAAATAACAAAAAATAATAGATATAAATTATAAGTACTTATTTTCATATTATGGGTCCTCATTAATATGGGCCCCTCTTGAAATTTTATCAAGCGTATTCTGGAGACTTCATTATCATCGTAAATCTTTACGGGACCTACCGTACCTACTACGGAATAACAAGGTATAATTTTACTAAGGCCATCTAAATGCGATGAGATATAAAATGATAAGATAAGATAGCAATGCGTAGTAGGTAACTGTTTAGTAAACTTTGTCGCATGCGAAATACTTTTCAATGAAATGTATCTATTTAGATTTCGGCGCGCGGCAGAATCGCGTCGACGAACTCCCGCCCGGCATTTATTTATTAGTTTCGGTGAACGACGCGTCAAGCGCGGTCGTGTGACGTTCTTGCCCTCTAAACGTCATTCGACTGAAACTCGCACAAGCTCACGAACTAAATGTGCATTAAAATAAAACGGTAACATTTATGAAACAAAATGTGTAGACCACAGTGCCTCCTAGCCTTATTCGCACTTTCGGTCGGCGTAGCACAATCCTGGGGTGAGTATTTAGAAATCAGCTGATCCTTGACACGTGCTATTTTATGCTGTTACATAACGTAAAATTGGTTATACGGTTATTATGATCAATCAGTGGTGTTTGTAGAGTAGCTGGAGCTGAATAGTACGAGTTTGAGTTTCGGGGTGATAATGTCAATAGGGTACGGAATCGTTTGGCGCCACGACGCCATTGCAGGGGGGCCGGCCGTCACGTAGGCCACTGCGAGAACCCACCTGATTTGAGTTGGCTCGCATCTCTTGGAAATTACGAGCGTCTCTTCACTTACGTTATTTGGTCGGTTGTCTTAAGAGATTACTGGAAAAGCGTGAGAAAATTGCGTTCGCAAAATTATGCCGACTATTCAAAACTTACAAAATGTATTTATGTGTAATTTTCATAAATTTAACTTACAAAGAACACAAAAAACACCTAAAATTAATACCTTAGCGTCTTTCATATAACCTTTAAGTAGGTACCTACATACATATTTATATAAGTATGTTAGCTGTTAACACAATCATGATTATCATTTAGCTGAGGTGTTTAAAGTAATTTGCACTTAATAAATAAATGTACCAATTACCTATCATTGAAGTAGCTACCGATCTACCTAGGTTAGGTTATTTTAATACGAATTAAAATTAAAAATCATAGTTCGTTAAATTGTATTTTAAAAGTTTAATAATTTAAGTAGGACTTATTATTTTTAGGCACGATTGGAAACATAATTTATTATTGTTATGGAAGCTACTATTAGAAGGAATACCTACCTGGATTAATGAAGCAAAACTAGTAGGTAGGTAGCCTATACGTTGTATCATTGGGATGTAGTTTTAAAAAATATACCTAGGTAGGTATAGGTGGGTACATAATTTACCTATCTTTCGGTTATATGTATACATATACCTACGTACTAAGTGATAAGTAGATCTAAAGCAATGTTTCCAAAGTGGGCGATAACTGGGCGCTGGTGGCCTTCAGGGGGGCGGTAGAAAACTCTAAGATATTGGGGGCGCTAAGGCGGTCTAGAGGGGTATGGTAGGGGGTATGTTTAAAAGCTTTGGGGGGCGCTAGGATTTTTTTTTTATTTTTAAAGTGGGCGGTGGGAAAAATTAAATCTAAAGGATGTTCATCTTGGGTCCTGAGCGTGTTTCGTTGTCTTTTAACTGGTTGCGTTTCACAGATTACTCAGGGTCTGAATTCAAAACAGGGACAGGGCAGTCAGTAGTTGCGTTACAGTTATTTATTGTTTTGTTTTTTATCTTCAAAACAACTAATTGGATTGTTATGCGGTTTTTTGCAATGAATGACCTATGTATTCAAGGATGGTTCATATTGTACTTTGGGACTTGGGGCTAGATAATTCTGAGTGATGAAATGTCCAGCAGCAGCGTCCAGCATAGCCACAAATCACGAGGGGGCTCTGAAATCCATGGTGGAAAACATGTTGAAGGTTTTCAAAGTAAGAATACCTACCTAACTATTTACCTATTTTTGGCGGCAGTTGGGAATATATTTGCCCGCAAGAGGGTTTTTCTTAATTAAAATTGTCGATGTTAATGTTAGGTTTTAATTAACATAAATAATATTACTATCGGGATAATATTGATATATAATATAGGAATGTTTTATTTTGAAGGCAGGTAGGTACTTATAGTTGTTATTTTATGGTTTGTTATTATTATGTAGCTTAATAATGTTTTCAATGCAATTTCAAATATTTGTTTTATTGCAAGTAAAATAATATTGAAGTACATTATGTAGATAGGTACCTATAGTGGCTGTATTTTTTAAATGAACCTCGAACTAGTTCTGTTGATAGTATTTTATACGTTGTTACTTTCACTTACGAGTATGATACTACATACTCGCTAAGTATAAATATTAATAAATAAACGACCAAGGTACCTACATAATCCTGACAAAACACTAGGGTTCCCTGTGTCATGGCTATCAGGAACTACGAGTACTGTGGTACAACGCACTCAGACCCGCAACCTGCAGAAAATACAAACATTTATCCTGTAGCGGGAATAGAACCCGCACATCTTGCATCGTAGCCGGCTACTCGCCCGCCGCGCCATTGAAGTTGTTATAGGTACCTACTAACCTACCTGCTAAGATCATCTTAATTTACCAACGCATTCAATAAATTATCGATGAATAACGCTTATCCTACATATCCTACTAATATTATAAAGGTGAAAGTTTGTGAGGATGTTTGTTCCTCTTTCACGCAAAAACTACAGAACGGATTTTGATGAAACTTTACAGTAATATAGCTTATACATCAGAATAACACATAGGCTACTTTTTATCCGGGTCACACGCGGGCGAAGCCGTGGGCAGAAGCTAGTTACCTATAACAAAGTTGGTAATTCTTCATAGGTACTAAGGTATTCTCATACCGTACTTTTTATCGGTTAAATCATAAAGTTTTTTTTATTAAAGGTTTTTTCATTCGATTTCTTAAAATGTGCATCTCTATTTAAAAAAACGGAACGATTAATATTTCAATATAATACCTAGTACCTATAGCTAACTAATAGTTTTGTGGAGCTTAAACTATTGAGAACTGCCAAACGCCAAAGTTTTATAAAGAGTAGGTACTGGCCATTCTATAGTGTTGGTTGTTTAACATTATTTTATTACGTCACACAAGGAGATGAACGATGACACTTATGGGCTCACCCCATCTTAAGAAAATTAACATACCATTCTATCACGAAATTGTCACAATAAAAATAACGATAAACCTTGCACTAGTATTCAAGGAGACAATTTTACTAGTCAGCGTGAAGTTTTTTAACTGTTCATTTGCCAAATAACCAATGTACTTTAAGTTTTTTTTTAGTTTTGTTAAGTTGTAGGTATCTATTTTTCTTACGGTGTACAATAAAGTATTTTCATTCATTCATTCATTCATTGAAATAACTTAAGAAATTACTTTTATTGATACTAATAATTATTATTATTAAATTTTACCTTTTTTTTTGGTGGTAAACAAATAGGTTTTGGTCTAATAAAACATTTTTATTATGTCTTGTCCAATTGAGTGGCGACTTTTTTGGCCAACCTACCTGTGCCATTTAATTTATATGTAGGTATTTTATTCTGGGTGAATGTCTCAATGAATCATTGAACTCACGGTTCGAGGTAGGTACGCGTAATAATGTGTAGTAAGGTACCTAAAACATCAATGAATACATTTTATTTACCTGTAAAAAATATTTATATAAATGAAATATTTTTCATAATTTTAATAGATTTCGTTACAAACGCTGATCGCATCAAATGTGGGCTAGTAGAAGTAGGCTTTTAATCGTGTTATTAGGAAGGTCAGTACATTTTTGTAATTTAGATTTCTATCAATGGAATAGGTAGGTATACCGCTGAATTAAGAACATGCTCCTTTTTTAACAAACTTCATAAAAATGAGGAGGTTCTATATTCGCCTGTATGTTTTTTTTGTGTATGTTACGCGATATCTTCGCCAATTATGAACCGATTTTATTGATTACTTTTTTAAGTTACGTTAGAGTATACTACATTTTATAAAAAAAAAACACTCCTAAGCGTGAAAAATTGGGTGTTGAAATCCTACTAGGTCCTATTATAAATGCGAAAGTTTGTGAGGATGGATGTTTGTTACTCTTTCACGCAAAAACTATTGAACGAATTTTAATGAAACTTAACAGTAATATAGCTTATACATCAGAATAATACATAGGCTACTTTTTATCCGGGTATCATGCGGACGAAGCCGTGAGCAGAAGCTAGTGTCTTATTTTCAATTGTATTTGACATTTAATTTGTAGTCAACACAAAGGAGTAGAATCATGATCATAGAATGTCATCATGATGATATTGACTAGGGACACCTTATTTCAGCGTAGGGGCTTGAATTACTTCAGCGTAGGGGCTTGCATTATTTAAGCTTAGGGGCTTGCATTATTTCAGCGTAGGAGCTTGCATTATTTCAGCGTAAGAGATCGCATTATTTCAGCGTAGGGACTTACTTTATTTCGTTTTATAATTAATTACAAATGTATATGTGTAGGTAGAACTCAAACAACGCGCAAATCATAGCAAAAAATTAGTACAAGACCGAATTTATTTGAATTCTATACTATAATCATTAGAATTCTAACACTTATGCTGACCATGCCCTAAATCTTTTCAATTGAACCTACCGTGGACAAAGAGCACTAGAGGCTACTTGTTAGCCAATTATGCATTTGCTTTTTTTAACAAGTTATTCTAATAACATTTTAAAACTTCTAACGTGCATTTTGTAGTGACTTGTGCCTATAACACCTATCTATTTTGTGTAAAACAATCGAATTTCATTTAATATTTTTTTGCAACCGGCTGAGTAAAGATCAATTTTCACTTACTCGTATTATCTATTTATAAATAAGGTAGGTATTGTGCACTTGCATAGGTAGATACTTATGCAGTATTTGATAATCTTATCATATTATACTTACTCACCGATTCCAATTTGCAATTCATCCAACTGACACAGATTTCAAGTCACGTATAACTTATTAAGCTATTTTAATCAGCATCATACTAGATAAAGATACCCAAACTTCGTGGTCGTTTTTAATGAATAATAATAAAAATGTATATTCAGTACAACAGTCTTAAACAGCAATATATATAAATGTAACAGAGTTTTGTGTCAGAACTAGTCGTGCCACGTCGCCCTCGGCCCCCAGCCCACTGCGTCGCATTACTTTTCTTGTTCGGCTCCTGAGGGTTGTAGCGTGATTTTATATACATAACCTTTCTCAAGAATTGGGCTGTCAAATACAAAAACTTTTTTTATCCAGTGATTATCGCGTTCAAACAAAAAAAAACAAAATAACTAACAAACTCTTCAGCTTTATTATTAGTATACCTACCTAGCTTTATTATTAGTTTAGAGCTTGATGTGTTGCGCGTTAAAATACCTTCAACCAGCTCTTCGCTACGTAGAGACTTGTATCGTAGGGATCGCTGCTTCGGCTAATGTAAATTCACACACTTCTCATTTAGACACATTTAAGGATAAACATAAACTAGAAAATAAAAGTAATGCATTTCAATTAAAAAGATCGGAGCATAAATAGAAGCCAAGGGGCGCAGGCAGGTGCCCATACAGTTGCCAAAACGACCGCAACGCAAGGTCATTAAAGAGGTCATCAAGGTCATTGTAAAGCTGATTGATAACCGACAAGACCGTAGGCGCTTGCACTGACAAAAAAATATTCTACCATTACAAAAGATTCATCATCATCTAAGACGCTACAGCCGCGGGTGGGCCTGGTCCAGTAAAATTCTCCAGCCGGTTCTGTCTTGGGCTTTTTCTCTCCAGCCTTCAACTCCAATTAATTTAATGTCCCGCTCTACGCCGTCCAGCCACCTGAGTTTGGGCCTGCCACGGGGTCTCTGGCCATCGGGTTTACCTCTCAAAAGACGATATGGTGCTCTCGCGTCTTGCATTCGTTCCACGTGACCAGCCCATCGGAGACGACCAACTTTTACAAACTTTACTACATCCGGTTCTTGGAACATTACAAAAGATTACTCTTCAAAAATAAAAAAAAAACAAACAGATTCTTTATTCAACCAATAAGTGTTGAATAACAAAATGTTGTTTCAAAGATTATTTTAAAGGTAACTTTGACATTTTGTAATAATTTTGAAGAATAATTCGGTAAAAGCATTTATTTGCTGACTGTTCGTATTAAGTGAGTAGATCTTTAAAGATATTAATAAGGGGTTAGTCGGCGGCACGTCAAAACAATAAATTTGGCAGATGCCCGCGGGTGCACTAAAAAGGTGAAGTTAGTACGGACACTGCAAAAATAAAATAACGTAAATAAAGATGTGGAACTACGGTACTCTTAGTACCTGATACCAGCAAATGTCCAGCATTATAAATATTAATTATTGTTAATTAATATTTTTATCGTTTCCGTTCGTTTTTAGGGTAATACTAAATAAATATCTCATAATAGTCGCAAAAAAACTAAGTATTTTTTACATAGATTTTTGCTACTTAAGATAACTCTTATTTATTGTAAGTTTCCTACAGTATTTTATCACGATACCTACAATTGCGCACATATCTACCTACACAAATAAAGATATTATTGTACGTTGTAAAAATATTTACCTACCTACCCAATTTTTTTATAAAGTACCTACCTACAAGTTAAAAAAGGTCAATAAGCTATCGAAAATTTCTAAAAGTTTGTAAATTTACGCTCTTTTATATTTGTAGTGAAGTCGGCCTGGCAAAGAGATAAAACATTAGGTATTTGATGAGGTACCTAATGTTGAGACAAATACACTTTCTGTTGACGTCGTGGGTTCGATCCCTGCCACGTACAAATTTTTCGCTGTAACACGTGCTCCATACGGTGGAGGAAAACATCGTGAGGTAACCGGCAAGCCTGAGAATAAAAATTCGTAAACATGACTGTGCATCACCATCCATATGTGTTAGTGTTCCAATAAACGGCGATGGGCTTGCAACCAGCTAACTACTTGCTAAACGCGGGCATGTGCCAAATGTTTGGACGTGACTTTGACTACCCACTACTTGATGGTAATCTTGGTATCCTCAAAATCGGAGTATTTCCATAATTGGGAATACAGTCATGAGTGAGCGTGTTTTTTTTTATTTTGTATTAAAATAAAAGCGGGCTGGGTGTTTTCTATGTATTATATGTATGTATTTACAAAAAAAAAGTATATAAGTAGTATATCAGTTATGTAGTTCCCATAACACAAGCTCTGCTTAGTTTGGGACATTACCGTTAGGGACTCCGAATAAAATGGACTGCGGATCCCTATATTATTTTCATTTCTAGTTCACGCCTACTGCTTTTATCGTTCAAATTTCAATACTAAAAATCGCAAAGTATAATCAGCACCAGAAATGTTTTTGTAATACTTTTTAAATATTATGTCTGTCATATTTTAAAGTTATTAACCTAAACGACAGTTTTGTAGACGTAAAAAGAGAGCAATAGGTACTCACTGGTTGATAAGAACCAATGGTCAATAAAGGGTCTGCTTACCTACTTGACTGTAAGGCAGTGTTAGATACGTACTAACTGAGCTTGACATTGTCGCTCTGCCAAAAAAATATTCATTTTTAAAAGCAATGAATATAGTGATGTTTGGATATGTATTGGGGCTAGATGAGGCTGTGTAAAAAAATTAGCAGCATTATTTATATTTATTTATTAGGTAAGTGTCGAACTGAAACAGCAAAACTCAAGCTTGAACCAGGATAAGTGGCGGAAGGAAAACATTTACTTATCTACTTTGCTAAAGAGCAGGGGTCTATACCCGATGTACACAAAATACCTCACGCTTAGTTTTCCTTACACGCTAAAAACAAATTTGTCAAGAAAAACTTAGCAGTAGTCATATGACTTTTCCACAGGCGTTAACGTCATCAGAAAGTGGTATTTGTCTAGTCACCCAGACTTTTTATTTTCGGACTTAGGTAAACTATTTTACAAAACAATTCTTTCACAAAGTAACAAACTGATTTGAACAAACCTCAAAGTTGTACAGCACCCGCCCGCATGCTAAGCAGAGGGATCACGGGTTCGATTCCCGTGGTTGATATTTTTTTGATTTTCGTTATCGCACGGAGATAGACTCAACCACCCCAAGACAACGTTTAGTCTAAGAAAGAGAACACAAAAACTCTTTCTGTCGCCTATTCTGTCAAACAAAAGAGAGGGACAAAATATTTTTTGCCTGCTCGGCGGTAGACAAAACCGTTTAGGGTCTTCATGCTGTGCAGAATGTAATGTCAAATGTGTATAGGTACGGGTAAAATGAAGAATAAGGTATTTCGAATGAACCTTCATCGCTTACAAAACAATCTAAGTGCCTAAGAAACTACCCACCATAAAATTCACTTATAATTTGCAAAGTGCTTTTGTTACTAAAGGTAAATTATGTGCCTATTTATCGCAATTGGAGACAGCGATCGATTGCGAGCTCATTGAAAAATGAAGCCGAAATTAATAGCAGCGGACAAGTCACGTAGGCCATGCATCTATACCTACTACCTACTGTAAGGCTCAACTTGCATAGGATCGCTGAAATATGAACAACGAAATAGAAAGCATGACATGCACATTGTATTTTATGTCAAATTCACCGATTCACAATGATAAATCAAACTGACAATCAACTAGAGGAACTTTCAGCTGTCGATATATGTAAATAATAGCTTCTGCCCACGGCTTCGCCCGCCTGGTACCCGGATGTATAATGATGTATAAGCTATATCACTATAAAGTTTCATCAACATCCGTTCAGTAGTTTTTGCGTGAAAGAGTAAAAAACATCCATCCTCACAAACTTTCGCGGTATGAATTTGCGAACATACTTAATATATTTTTGTGTATTTTCTCCATCTACTATTATTTTACAGGTAACCTCGAAAATACTATAACTGATAACCAAAAAGAACAAGAGAACTTGTTCACTCATCATGGTTTTTTTACAGAGTAAGGCTTAGTACCGATAATGCATTCCACCTGTGATCTTAACTACATTTCGAAGCCCGATGTGCCTACCATGATTGATGGGAGGGGCCGGCCGGGGTACTGATAAGAGCTGTAAACTCATAAACAATGAGTACTCATTGTTGCCTTACTGTGGTATTATTTACCTGATTCTATAACCTAAACTGGCTGAATATATTTTATATATTTGGTCATAAAATTAGTCGGTACCTTGTGAGATCACTGATTTGAAGATCAGTGATCTCACAAGGTACCGACTAATTTTTGACAGTGTAAAAAACCTCTAAAACTTAACAAAGGGAGACTTGTAGACTTGAACTTTCCTATTTTCTATAGTTTGGTTGGACATTGCGAAGCCTGGTAAAATTAGTGCTATTGGCGTCGATTCTCCTGTACACGAACTAAACTAAATTCTATCTACTGTTCTCTTTCACTAACAAAAGAAAAAAGCACAACAATAATTTAAGTGCTATAAAATTTGTCAGATTCCACACAAGTTTAGTCGTGGTTTCAAAACATGCTGACTATAAACACGAAGGAAAGCGACATGTAAACTAATTTGACATGAGTAAAATTCTTGATTCCTTTCTTGCGTGCACTATCAGTAAAAATAAGCGATGACAGTTTAAATTAAGTTCACTTATTCACTTGTTGTATTAGAGAATGAGAATCGACGTCATTGTCTCGTTCCCGTTTTGCCATTTTGGCCAATGGTGGAAGCAGTGGGGTGAAATAATATTTAGTGCGCCTTGTAGAGGCTTTCCTTTCAAGCGCGAATCATATATTGGCTGTGTATTTTTGGTTCTGTTTGAGACATGCTGGTTACCTCACGAAGAACAACATTCACCCTTAATTACTGGCACTGTGCACATTATTTTAAAATAGGTAGATAGTTGTATTCAGCCAACTATTTATAAGTAGGTCTATACAAATACAGATGAAACAGCTATCTAAAGACCGTTGCAAACGATCTATAGATGGCTCAACTGATCCGGATCACTACCAGACGGAAGCGTTCCCAAAATACGTTAATATTGGCAATGCGGCCAGGGAACGCTTTGGGAATGCCAAAGCGTTCCCTGGCCGCATTGCCACGCTGAATGGCAATGCTGATGCGTTGACCCAGATAAGAGCCAGCTCTCTGGTTACGTTTTCCAGCATTATTTATTTATTTATTTATATACATATAGTTGACCTCACTTTCATTCACAAAGCCGATTATGTTGACGACCTCGATGGTGTGGCGAGCGAGTAGCCAGCTGCGACACTCGTAGTGCGAGTTCGATTCTACGTCACGGAATCCTAGTGTGGGGTCAGGACTATGTATGTACTTATCTGTTGGGCGGTTGGACGTTTATTTATGTTAAATTTCTGACCTGGCTGAGCGTATGGCATAGAATTCATAACTACTTGCATCTAATTATGTTCAAGACAAAACGTGTTTCAAAAATACCTCAGCATAAAAAATATTGCGCAACATTTTAATTTATATTTTTGTATAGTACCTAATCCTTATCAGCTTATGTTGGATTAATTGAATTCTGATCCGATCATTCACAAACCATGGTTTATGCGAATAGGTTTTACATGAACTTGACATTATGATAAGAGAGCACGTGTAAAATAACCAATAGGTTTTAAAAAAAAATGTACCAAGTACTATCCTACTACTAGTCCTACTAATATTATAAACGTGAAAGTTTGTGAGGATGTTTGTTCCTCTTTCACGCAAAAACTACTGAACGGATTTTGATGAAACTTTACAGTAATATAGCTTATACATCAGAATAACACATAGGTTACTTTTTATCCGGGTACCACGCGGGCGAAGCCGTGGGCAGAAGCTAGTGGGTATTATAAACGCGAAAGTTTGTGAGGATGGATGTTTGTTACTCTTTCACACAAAAACTACTGAACGGATTTTGATGAAACTTTACAGTAATATAGCTTATACATCAGAATAACTCATAGGCTACTTTTTATCCGGGTACCACGCGAAGCCGTGGGCAGAAGCTAGTATCTGTATAAGAAGCTTCTGGGCATGTTTGCGTCCTAGATACAGATCAATGTCTGGAAAGACAATTTAAATACAATCAATATACAGTAGTCATCTCATCCTTACTTGTATTTTTGCTGTTTTATTCTTTTTTAAGACCTTCTTTGCAAATAAAACGTGTTTAATGTGTAGATGGGTCAACTTGTACATTAGAATGACCTTTCAGAACCTACTCCTATGTAAACTTTTTTCACAAGTAAGTGACATTGTAATGTCTTTTGTGAATAAATAATATAAAACCTTTTTATGTCGTGCTAACTAAATGTTTTCTTTCTTTCTTTCTTTAGGTATCGATTTAAATCCGTAAATCCGATAACAAAGCATCTGAAAACTCAAATGGTTAATGATACTTCTATCGCTGACCATGGTATACCATGGTAGCTACTCTATATCCACGATAGAGTCTAGTGTAGAGTCACGACTATAATAATGTGACTATTGGATGCTGTAGATAGATAACTCTTTACTGTACACAACATAATATATTGCTTACAACTTCAAACAAAGCAAATTAAAAGCTTATACAATAATATAATGATATAATAATAAATTCTTTATTTTCACGAGACACGAGAACCATTGTACTATACAAATTCTACTAAAAAATACACAAAAAAGTACATCTAATATCAAAGTCAAAAAAAAAAAAATCATAATAATATTCTAGGTAGCAATAGCCACTCACCGTTTGTAAATGGGCAATGGACAATGGGCGGTCTTAACGCGATCTCTTCCAGACAACCTTTGGATGGATAGGAATTGACATGAAAAATAAAGGACGGTGGTGTATAGACAATATAAATATACATATACAAGACACGCTTAAGTCTGCTTTAGCTTTCGGAGTCTGGTGCGTGCGAGCTTAAGTCCAAGGGAGGGCGCTGCGTTGAGGGTCGGATAAGATTAACTGTATCCCGTACAGTTAATCTTATCCGACCCTCAACGCACTATCTCATAAATGTGTACCCCAATTATTCATACATAGTGACGAATTATTAAATAAAACAAACATACTTATACCACAGATATTATAATACATACATACATGAATACATAATACCTAGGTACGTTAATAATCTACAACCATAAATAATCTATATGATACCAACTCATCAGCTTTGGGATAAGTACAAAAAATGACTGTGCCATAGCTTTTTGAAGATATGAAGGGATTTGGCAGTGCTGATATTGAGGGTACACCCTCTCAATATCAGAACTGCCAAATTTAATGTAAAAAGTAAGAAAGCGCAGACCATCAAACAGAAACTAGGTGATTGCGTTTTACTAGAGACCTTTGCCTGGCAGTGATTAGATAAAACGCGTAATGAATGCAGTAGGTATTTATAATACTAGTACTTCGGTGAATGACCGTCCTTAGTTTTTGCACCTTTTCAAAACTATGTATCCGGTTTAAGTAACAACTAAGCTTTGACAAGTGCTACGTAGTTCCGTGTACATTGAATAATTTATAACATTATTTATTAAATAGGTAGGTAGTTGGGTGCCGTAGGTATCAACTATAGTAAACGGTAGTTTACCGGGTTGTACCTACCTACTCTAGATTGACTAATACATTTAAATATTAATGCCTGGTTTACACGAAGCCAGATAGACAGACAACCGGTAAGTAAGCGCGCAACTTGCTGTTCTGTCTCAACTTGATTTCAAATGTTCAACGTGTAAGTAAACAGATAGATAACTTGGTAATTTTAATCATACTTCGAAAAATAAGAAAAATATTAAAGATTAATTACATCGATATTTTATCTATGAACTAGTTTCTCATTTAATTTTACTTAGTTAACTTTTTTATGCACAAAGAGCTTTATTTTTTAAAGCTTTTTTGTCATACAATTTTAACGATGCTTGGAATGTTTTAGTACTAAAATGTCAGGAATGGTATAAACTACAAACTGTTAATTGTTTTTTTTTAAGTAATCGGTTTCGAGTGAGGGTATGCGTTTTTAATTTATTTTAATACTTTCTGATTGAACTAGAAATCATCATAAGTAGACAAGTAGATCTGAATACAGCCAGAGTGCTTGTACTGGCTGTGCGGCTATCAGGCTTCGTGTAAATTCGCCATAAGACTGACAATTATGCATTATGCCGGCAGATAAGTAGGTAGATACTAGGCAGTTATATCCCGCTGCAGACCTGTTTGAGATTAAAAATCTACGCTTTGGGTTTTCATTTCGATGACGCTGGTAAAATGTTTGTTCATTCCGCAAAATACGTTCTTAGCATCATAATTTGTGGTATGGTAGGTAGATAATAAGTATCTACGCAGAATCCAAATTTCCGAATGCTGGGCATTCCAAAATAATAAATTAAAAAAAATATATATTATTTTGGAATGTGCAATAAGAACATATTATATTATATCAAAATAATATATTATTTTTTTAGAGATAGAAAGATAGGTTTTGTTTGTGAGGTACTACGAGTAGATATGTGGGATTAGATAGACATACCTACCTCTACTCTCAGGTATTGTCATCGTCCTTGGTATTATCTACCTATTGTGAGTATTTTTGTACTTAAGGTTTCTGAGGTTGCCAAATGGCGAAAACGAAACCCTTAATTAGGTAGTTCGTCCTTATTTATAGCTACTAAATGAGCGTGTTTTTTGAAAAATAAAATAATACCCAAACTTTCTCGCTCGCCATTATGTAGAACTATTACATATTTTATTTAAAGCCCCCATCCAGGAAATATAGCTTAAGTTGTGGCCCCACCCCTGAAACTTTTTAAATACGTGTCTTAAAACTAGAAGTAAATAATAGTTTCGGTAGGAACCGCCAGCAACATGGGTTTTCCGGTAGGAACTAGATATGAGGCCTGCAACTTCGCGACCCAACATAGAATGTCATACATTTCTTGGGCAGTTTTATTTGAATTTAATTACTTAGCTCATCATAATTAATTGATAGCCTCCTAAATAGTCCGGAAAATTTATGTAATTAAGCCGGTGTTTTGATACATACCTAAGAGCTAAATGTTGCATATTTCGACTAAGATAAAACCTTCCAGTTGATTGATCTATTAAACAAACAAATATTATGAGTCCAAATAATTTTAGATAAAATGAGATAACCTCTGCTTTGCTTAGAAAATAATGTATTAATCAAATAATTAAACAATAACAAAAGTAAATACTGATTATAGGAGATAAACTATAAAATGACCTTAACCAAGTTCAAAATCCAGTTAATGATAAGAAGAAACGTTTTAACGTAGAAACCTGGACGGTTCTCAGTTTTTAAGGAAGCTAGAGAAAAGACGAAGTAGGGTACCTTGACAATAAAAAAAAAATCATAGAGGCCATGCACTACGTATCTCAAAGTCAATTGTTTATTCAGAGTTGCCAAGAAAACGGAACAAAAATAGTTGTCTTGATAACCCCCCAGGGCGAATAAGACAATGGGTGTAAAACAACATGCCTTCTTGATTTTAAGAAAAATAATAAGAACAAATAATATTGAGAACAGAGGTAACATGAAATATTAAATTTAGGTACGCTAAATCTATGGACCTTTGCAGAAATTAAATTAAAAGCATGTAAAGTCCGAGCCCTACATAAAACAAATTATATTTTCATTTACATTTCAGAAAGCTTAGCTTTCCCTCGTCAAATGCCCGGTAAAAATGACGCGGTTGCGATGGCGGTAGATAATATTGTATTGTTCGCCACCGCGCTAGTTTGATCGGGCCCTCATTGTAGTGTTCGCCACCGCCACCACCACTGCGGCAGTTTGACCGGGCCTTCAGTCTATCTTCAGAGAAATGAACGTGAATGAACGACTTAAATAGTCTCAACAATAATTATTTCTGTTCAAGCCCACTTGGTTGTTTTTGCTTGAACTCTTGTCAATATAACTAGTTACCTACTTAAAATTGCTTTAGTTAAAATAAATAAAAATATGATAAAAAAATCTGATTCGAAGCGATATCAAAATCCCAGTCATTGTCCTTATTCGTTGGAATGGTCGCAAGTCATACACACAACCTTTCTTCTTAACATCGGCCGTCCTCCTTCGAGTAAAGGCCTTATTTGCAACGTGGTAATGTCGAAATTGTAACCTCCCTACCCCAAATTCTAAATAGCCCTTGTGATTTAATTGGATACAATTTTCTAAATTTAACAAAGCTAAGTCGCAAATAAGGTAAAAATATCAGATGTTGTCCATTCTCTTTACCACCAACTAAACTTAATTTTATATATCGCTCTCTTTTACTAACAGTAACAATTACGATAACAATTATTTAGAAAGAGATAGCAACAATTTAAAGCTGTCAAATTAGTCAGATTTTTGTTTTCCATACTTTGTGCTCGAAAACTTTAAAACATGCTGACTATAAACACGAAGAAGCTCTCTTCTACACGAGACACGTAGAGTAATTTGACAGGAGTAAAATTTTGCCATCTATTTTTTACATGATCTTACATCAGTCAAAGAGAGCGACAGTGTAACTCTAGTTAGTGTACTAGAGAATTGGCGCTATTGGTTGTTTTTATTTCTTATACTAGGATGAACAGTGTTATGTTCTTGATGAATGATGAATTGATGACTGTATGCAAAAAATACCAGCCGAGTTAAAAGACAAGCCCCTATAGTTCCCAGGCATCAACGTTGAAAGGAGATATTGTTTACTAATACCGAGTTGAGAGCCCTCAGCAACAATCGTTAGCATTCTATGTAGATGCTTCTAATTGAATGACGTCACGCCGTAAACATTACACAGAGATAGCCATCGTATGTGCGTGTCATAGAATAGTGTAGAAAGTGTTTTTTTTTGACACAACAACAAATCATAGAAAGGGCAGGAACAAAATTACGAGTAGGTAAGATTTTTACAAAAACACAGAGACAAAGAGGAAGATATTTTGTGCTAATGTGCCGTGTGAGCCAAACAGATGCTGTCTCAGCTTAATGCTGCTCCGCACGGTAGTGAGAATCAGCGCTGATTTTCAGACAGGGCCTAAGGAAGACTTCACAAATGCGGAAAACTTTGAATTTAACAAATCAGAAAGAAAACAAACTAAACACTTATTTAATTACATGAAACAGATTAAAACAACACACGCCTAGATTATCATTGTCTGCGATGGAGTCGCGAGACCAGTGTTGTTCTTCTGGGATTGTTGCTAAATAGGTACAACGTGTAGAGCTGAGAGGCGCGGCGTCTGTGTTTATAAAATGCAATAGCTTGGATCACTAATGGTCTTTCTAAAGATTTGAGCAATGGGCTATGGTGTCATAAACGTAAGTCCAGAGATCATTTATTAGGTTGCTCGTGAATTAAACGCCTGTACCTACATTAAGTTATATGAGATTGCATTATGTCAACATAATGTGTATTATAAACAAGTCACAGCTCGCAAAACTGACGCTACTGGAGTCAGGAGAGTTTTGAGAGCACATTCAGCAGATACAGAGACACAGACGTATTATGTTATGTAATCTGTAATGTGACTAACTCATTTTCTTCACTGAATGCCACGGGACGCAAATCCTTTACTACGGCCCTGGCGGATAGATCAGGTGCCAAAATATGTCACGTAAACTACTTTAGCTCTTGCCATCTTATGTAACAGATTAAAACATTATTTAATATCTATTGTCGCATTAAAACTTGTTTCTTATTTGCGCACTGATAGCCCCGAGTCCAAAATATTGTGCAATGATAGAGTTATTTATGATAAATTAAAACAAAACAATGAATGACGTAGTTTCAAAGCCATGTTGCTTGTTGCCAATCGCCAAATGACAAACAAGCAATTATTGCCGAAGTTATACTTTATGTGGATTGCCATAGTCCCAACTCAACTCGGACTTCTCAATGGAAACGAAGCCTCTTCCTATCAAACGCTGTGAAATATGAAACATGTTGAGGCACACTCAATTAACCAATATTTTCCCTTGTTTCAGATGTAGCAGTAACCACCGGAGACCAACTAGAATTCTATACAAATAGAACAAAAATACACAATGTGGGCACGCAGTACACAGACTTAACCGCTCTAGCGTATGACGCTGTCCACAATATGCTCCTTTTCGTAGACAGGCAGAACGACAATGCTTCTATCTTCAGCTACCATCTAGCCACACAAAAATACCAATCTTTAGTGAGGAAAAAGTCTTCAGAGAGCATTCATGGGATAGCTTTTGATCCCGTCAATAGCATGCTTTTCTGGACCGACACCTTTACACGAAGCATATTCTCAATGTCACTGAAACCGGGGTCTAAAAATTCTGCTTATGGAAACCTTTGGCTCAAAATGGACGATGAGATTCCTCGTGGTATTGCGATCGACAGTTGTAGAGGGTAAGTTAACTTAGATTTCTTTCCAATTAGATAGGTATTTTTATAGCATAAATGAATGTCAATTTTGTGATTGCAGCTACATTTAGTATTTTAAGACCATAAGTTAATGTCAATTTTGTAATTGCAGCTACGTTTATTGGACCAACACAAATATCAAAAAGCCTACGATAGAAAGAGCTCGGTTTGACGGTACAGAGAGAGAAGTGATCGTTAGCACAGATATTTATATGCCAGTCAGTTTAGCAATCGATCAACGTACTAAGCGTCTTTACTGGGTTGATGACAGGGAAGGCATCCACTTTTCAATCGAGAGTTCCGACCTTGATGGAAAGCGAGACGAGACAAGTAAACTATACGCAGGAACGCTACACCAGCCGAACTCGCTAACTGTGTCCAAAGATAGCTTATACTGGGTTGATTGGGGATACAAAATGGTTTGGAAACTGCCGAAGGATGCTCACAGAAACACGGAGCCGGAAGAATATATCACCTTTAGAAATGAGATGCCTTTTGGTATTGTTGCCAATTATCATATCCAGGATCAAACTGAGGGTATTCCAGAGTGTAAGGGTCTGAGCAATCTGTCGCAGAATAAATCAGCTATCAATGACTCGTTTAGCGTGCCTCCTGACATGGGATTGTTCTGCGTTCACGGCGTGAAGGTGCACAATAAGTTGGAATGCAGGTGCACACCTGGTTATACTGGAGACAGATGCGATATCTCCGTCTGTCAGAATTTCTGTTTTAAAGGGGACTGCAGCACAACTAATGATGGACAACCGTCCTGCAGGTAAAACTCTTTACGTTCTTCCTCTTACATCTAAACTCTAACTCTTAACGTGGTGACTTCTTATTGAGTCAGAATGGTATTATTTCTCTTTGACTAAGTGGTCTGGGAGTTTGCTTTATAAACCGAGGAAAGCTCGATGGCTATGTATAATAATAATATATATTTATGTATTTACAAAAAAAAATGTATATGAGTAGTTTACGAGTCACGTAATTCCCACAACACAAGCTCTACTTACTTTGGGGCTAGATGATGTTGTGTGAAAATATCCAAAAAAAATCCTACATTATATTGTGATTGACATCTGCACCTATATACCTGCACCGATATTTATGATAAGGAACCTGATTTTATTTCAATCAAACATTGTGTTCCTTATAGGTGCTCCCAATAGATACCCACACAGTACTGTATCAGTCAAATTTTCAGGTGCAAAGAAGGCTTCTCAGGAGAACGCTGCGAAGTGAACGTTTGCACCGGGTTTTGCTTAAATAACGGTGTTTGCTCACTAAACGAGGAACATAAGCCCGTGTGCAGTTGTGGTACAGACTTCGAGGGTTCGAGGTGTGAGGCTGAGAAGGTTCTTATAACTACAATAGATCCAACTGTTCAGACGACTGTTTCCCCTACTACGGAAACTGCCCCAGTCACATTAGCATCTAAGTTATGCAAGTAAGTTGGTGTTTTTTTTTTCTTCAAAATTAGCACATTTTTATAGAATATCATTACGACTATGCCACGTACTTTACTATTCTCCTGCTTACTTTTCAGTTCTATATCACATTTTTGTCTAATTTTGTATACTTAGTCTTTGAATTGAACTTGTTCCGGGGCGAAGGTTTAACAAACCAATTTTGATTTCAGTTGCACTCCCAATAACACAGAACCATCTCGGTACTCATCTGATCACACCAGCGCTACTGACGGGGAATTCGTAATGCCAAGCAGCTGTAACGAAGGCTGGGATACCATCAGAGACCCTATTATCATGGTGTTAGGAATCCTTTGCGGCCTTCTCATCCTAGCCTGCGCAGTACTCTTCACGAAAATCCTCCAGCTAAAGAAACGGCCAAGGTATGGGAAAATACTTGACAATTGACTTAGTGAGGTTTGTAGGGCTCAATTGTTCGATTCTACGTATTTCTGAGGAAAGCCATTGGTTTAATTGAATGACATTGTTCTTTCCTGACACTTATTATTGGACAATGCAAAGTAAAGTGCAGTAGAATTCATGAATATTTTCATTGGGTATCAGAATTAACTAAAGTGACGAATACATATTGTAAATGACATATTTAACGGATGCCTATGGGGACTTGGGAATCCTCAGTCACGACACAGGTTGTTAAAAACAAATGATAAAGGTAATTATTTAGGTAGGTACAATAACACAGAACACGGAACAGACAGAATGACTAGATATTAGGTTATACAAAAATAATGAGAGTCGGTCTCAGTACAGCAATAATACCAGCATTGTCCATCTGTTGCTAACAAAAACATTAAGTATTATCTTTGCCCAATTGTCAACTAAGATAATTCCCCGTGTACTAACACCCCGGTATAGATAGATAGATAGATAGATAAACTCTTTATTGTGCATAACACCAATTTACAATATCAACACAGAAACATAGTAAAAAGAAAAAACAAAAAAAACTACCCTTTATGCCACAATCACAATACTAATTAGATTTTTACGAGTATATAATATACTTACACTAAAACTGAAGGAAGAATCATTAAAAATCCAAGCCGAGTCAGCGTCTGATTATTCCAGTATTAGAATATAAATAATGCTGGAATTTTTTCACACAGCATCATCTAGCCCCAAACTAAGCAGAGCTTGTATTATGAGAACTAAATGACTGTTAAACTACTTATATACTTTTATTTTTAAATACATTACATATTATAAATATAAAACATCCGGACCGGACCCGTAACCTTCTGCGTTATATAATTATCACTATCCGTCGCAGGAATTTGTTCCGGGTCTGGCTGGGTGTTGTGGTACCTGATAACCACGATACAGAGGATCCTAGCGTGGGTCAGGACTATCAAGTAACTGTTAGGTGTGAAAATAACTAACTTATAACCTTCGATTTCCTTATTACAGAATCAAGAAGCGCATAATCGTGAACAAGAACGTAACGCCGATGACAGCGCGACCCGACCAGTGTGAGATCACTATTGAGAACTGCTGTAACATGAACATCTGTGAAACTGTAAGTTCACATTAATTTTATTCCAAAAACTAGCGTGAATTTGATTATGCATATTGGGAAACGGCACTATTGGTGAAGGCACCGAGTTTCAACTCATTCCGAGAGTCTTCATCATTGAGTGCACGTCGCGATGCGAAGGGAGAGCGTTGAAATTAATTAATAAATAAACAGTGCTGGGACAGTTTTCACACTGAAAATACATACATATTATACATATACATCACACAGATCCGAGACAAATATTTGTAGATCATGCAAACATTTTTAATGATTATGTACCTATTATTATATCGTGCTTGGCGTCGACTTCAAACATATCAGTAGGGCTACCTGGTATGAGCTAGCACATTAATTATAATGTGCTAGCTCATACCATTATACAGATACAGACATTTATACAGATTATTAAATCTGTGATTTCGTCTCCTCCTTTTTTGAAATCGGTTAGCTAGACAACTGTTTAAAAATCTTTATAAGTAAGGACCTAAGACAGCGTATTACAAGTATACCACGACTAGAAAACAAATATGTGTTACAAGTTTCCAGTACATTTTTAACAATTTGTGGAAAGCATGTAAATGCCCGATAAAACTGAATGACGTGTTTGTACTGGTCACCACGGCCACCGCCACCGACCGCCACCGCATCAGTTTGACCACGGAGCGATCACACTAACTCATGGCTATCGAGATGGCAATCAATTTTGACACTAGTTTCCCATTTGAATGGTCCATCCATCCAAAAAACGGAACGTCCAATCGGAAACCAATTTCGTTCATTCGCATTGTCCATCTAAGGCCCATCCAGCCTACAAATGAGCGTGATACGATTCATCCCATCCGATGATACCGGCCATGGCTAATGCCAAGCCGCCATCTCGATAGCCATGGAAATTAGTGTGATCGCCCCGCAGGCCGTCTGTGTCCTAAGCACGTGCACATAGCCGTGGCATCGCATCTATGTAGCTTTAATGCAATAGTTTTTTTTAAAATCCGATGGCAAAAATTGCCTGTTTCAACTTTCCAGTTTCTAGTCACCAAACCAGAAACTGGCTGCTCTTAAAGATTGAGTCAGAGGTTATTTTTTTATCTATCTTTTATTGATTTGACATCTATCTGTAGCTATTTTTCAAAATGACTACAGAAATACTTAGATTATAGTAATAATGCCTTTTTCTGCACCTACACCACAGTTAATGAGTTGTCTTTAACTTGTTCGGTTAAAACCACGGACGGTCGATTTTTTTTATTAAATAATGTTTTAATTTATACTAAGTACAAACTTTTCTAGTGATTTACACTGTCTCCCGTAAGTGATGAGTTCAAATGCCTAGATGATAATAATGAGTAATTTACCAATACTGTTTAAAATATTTGGTCATTTTGAAAATCTGGTAAACATGTGACACGGCTTTGTATTTTTTGTGGTTTATGAAATCATGCACCTATTGCCGCAAAATACGTTACAAAATTTTCGTAGGAATAACCAATAGTTATAGACGTGTTTTCCTTTAATTATTTACTAAAAAGTGAGACGCTTCTTTGCCACTTTAGATGTAAAAAAAAATAGGCGGTATTTAACCAGATCTTGTAAAAACTTTTTTACGCAGGGCGATAATGCTTTGACAAGCAATCTGCGATAGAGGGTCGAGCAGTACACAAGGTTTCACATTTTGATCAAATATCGCCTCTACCCTGCATGACAAAAGGTGCACTAGCCACTAACCAACGGTGCCTCAGAGTTATCTAGACGCCTATTCAGAGTACATAGTGTTTTGAAATTGGTAACCCTTTGTTACGAATGTAGGTACAGTCGGTGCCCCCCTCTGGGACTTAAAGATAGATTTTTTTACTCGTGGAGGTAATTCTGTCTTAAATTACTATTCTTATCATTTGAAGTTCATTCTTTAAAAGCCAGTCGGTGACGCTTACTGTACCTATTGATACTGACCACAGACGAGAAAAAAGTGAAGCACCCAAAGTCAATATGAGACTCCGCGACACTAACTTCGAAAGTGAAGCACCCAATGTATATTTCATTTCATTTATTTAACCACATTATAAAACTGGTTGTTACACAAGACAAGTCAATTCTGTTTACAAATTTGGATTAAAATAATACATATACATTACAAAATTACGTTATTAATTAAAATAAGTTAATAAAATCCCTATAATATTCAAATATTTGTCAAGAGCTCACACTACTCAACCTCGTTGTCATGCAAGAATTAAGATTTTGCTAGAGTCATATTCAATATAATTTAATATAATGCTACTTCGCATAAACGTACCTTGCCGATCTGCCTTGCAAGAAATTACGGCAAAATCCTCACGCAAACATATTCTGGCCAATGCTTCACTTTGCAACTCAGCGCGGTGGCATGGAGTCCCTTTTTTTTCTTGCCTATGCTCCTATCTTTTTTATAGTGAGACAAATGGCAATTTGCATTAAACTTTGACAGTTCTTATGTTCATGCCTTTAGTGTAGACGGGCACAACACTATTAAATATTATGATATGTCTGCTATAGATGTAACTAACGCTATTTGTGTCCTAACTCTTACAAATGGCATCCATTCTGAATTACTATAATCTTAGCTACATTTAAAAGTTAAGTATAGGTCGTAAAAAGTGCCGTTTGCGGAACGAAAGCACAGTTGGTATTTCAGAATCGAGACCTTTGTTAACAAACAGTACCTAATTATTAATTCTCCATACTCCAAATTCATTTCCAAACCAGGTAAACTACATCCACATACCAAGTATAAAAAACACACATCAAGCAAAGTGGTTCAGGTGTACATTATAGGTAGATTACAGTTGTTGGATAAAACAGCACAGTAGAAACATATCCAAGGGTGTCCAAGGTTATGGTAAAATCCGATTGCATTCTACTAAAAATTAAGTAATTCGTAGTTTCAACACACTTCTCTATACATGACTTGAGTATTTTTCAAACTTTGAGATCGGTAAACATCATCGTTTTTATTCGCGTCTTTATCACGTTTACTTTTTATTATTTTCGCGACGTTTCGGCTGTATTTACTTTGTAAAAAACTTCTGAAAAAAAGTATCTATTCTCTGCGATAAAGACTCGTATACAAACTAAGAACTGACTTAAGGCATTAGGAAAAAATTGTTCAAAGTTTCACTTCAAGACTAAAAACAAATCATGCAATTGGCTTGAGATTCTAATTAGACCCAAATTAATCGTACATAAAATACCGAACTTTGAAAAATTCTCAATAAAATTGGCTATGAAAAAACTCAATTTTCTTCCATCCTTTATAATTAACAAAATGTTGTTCCAGCCATGCTTCGAGCCCAGATCTACAATACGGCCTACGCTGCTAAACTCCAAGCCAGGTAAAGAAGAGAAGAAGAATCTGATAGCCAACATGGAGTACCCAGACGATTATTGAACGGTCATTAAATATAATTAAATAAGAGGCGGGTTAGTCAAATTTCCTACGACATGGTGCGAAAAGCGAAGCAACAGAATCAAGACGTCGAGACGTAACGTAAAATCGTTGTGAACATAAAATCGACTCTAGGAAAAACATTGCATTCAATTTTGAATCATAATCTGGAGCGAAAATGGTCTCAGGCGAAAAATACTTCAAGATGTTTTTCGTTTAGTATTTTTATCTAACTTCAGTCAGAATCGTATTCGTTACAATCCGTTAGACGCAACGGGTGTCTAAAGTAATATTCCTGGCACTAACCCGCCTCCTGTGTAGGTACAATAACGAATTCGGAGAAATATCCCTGGCAGAATATCAAAGGAATAGGGAACCATAAATACGAAACAGATTAGTGAGTTATTTTGGTAATTATCAGTTGGATTTTAAACAAGATTAACAAAAGAATAAGTACCTATGTGTTATAAATTACCCAGAAAAATACCACAAACAACATACTTGATAATTCATGCGTATCGGTTTCGCATTGTACAAGAGTTTTATCGATAATAATAATATAAACTTCATTATAATATGTTTATCTTGAATAAAGTACCTAAATAACTGTTAAAATAAATTGCACGTATGAATTTGACATTAAATGCATGTTGTGACAAACATATAAATCAAGAGCTATATTCAATACTTACTAATTTCCATAAAACATATAAGAAAATGACAATACATAAAAAAGTTATTACAAATTCCCTATCCCTTTGTGTATTATGCCAAAGGTTTACTTAATGTGATATTTGGTTAAGAGAAGGCCGTAATTTATGCTACATATGCGTGGATCATTCAAGATGCAACAAGAATCCTGCCTTTCTCAATAGCTTTATCACGAAGTCTAAATGGAGCGCACTGGTAATAAATCAAAAAGGTAGCCAAACAATGGTTTACCGTAATCCGTGATTATATCCATAATTCACATAGTTTATCTTTGGTACCTACACATTGCTATACCAATGATTAATAGCTAATTCACGATTTGCATTGCTATAGAAAAAGAATACATCAAATTATACGCATTGAAATATCAATGATACGCGATGGAATCAATGATAAAAAACCCATGATCTACTCACGGAGTATAAAAAACGGAGTACATCCTCAGATGAATACTCCGTGAGTAGATCTTTGAGGACATATCTGTAAGATTAAATCCTGTCGTGTATGATCCACGCAGTATCAGCTGAATGTGGCCAGGGCTGTGTGATTGCTAAAATCTTAAGTGAAAATGTTAAGTTTATTTTGAGTTTTGATCGTGGGAATATCTTATACGTAAACCTTCTAAAATATTCATGCTCTGGTAGAAAACACACTACGCAAATTCACTATGTGCCTTTGGAAACAAATAACGTATAGTCAATGCAACAGATAATTTATAATAATCAGTTTATGAAAACCTAACCATGGCAATTTTAGCTTGGTTCTTAATTAAATTAGAACTGCCCTATTTTCGTTGAACATTTACAGTGCCAAAATTTGTTTTTGCCTGTAAACAAATTTCACGAAATAAGTTCTAGAGCATTTATAAAAATTGTGTACAGATTTTTAATTATATTTAATGAACGTTACCAAAATATTCGCGTCACTCCAAAAATTTATTTTTAATAATATTTTTATTGTTTGACGTCATACAAAACTATCATATTGATTGTTAAATGTCTATTCCGTTAATGGGTTCGGCTAAATTGCTTCCATAAACAATCGGAAGACTTGTTAACTATTTATATCGTTTAATTGAGTGAGCTATCTGTTGTCTATCTCGGGGGCAGAAAATTCTTATTACTTATCATCCCATTACCTGTGTTTTGCAATAAATATACACTATACTTTGAACTTAAAAAATCATAAGGTAGGTACAGAACTTTTGATGTGTATAAATTTATACTCAGGTACAATGCACAAATATTAAGAGGCGGCTGCTCAAAATTGACCGAAATAGAACTGTCTTAAAACTTTCTCTAAAACCAAAGATATTAAAGTTGTGAAAAACCAAGTAAACAATTGCATCGCTTTTCATAGCGATGCCTGTTTTCAGAGACTTTTAAAACTGAAAATCGTAGGATTACGGTATCTCCGAGGTAGAAAACAATAAGTATGGCCGTCTGCAAAAACCTGGCACTGAGTTAAGTCTGTGCTACAATCTTTTTTTAAAAATGACAGCAAAACGCGTCGTTGCCAAAGTTTAGTTCAGCAAACGGGAATTACTGTTTTTTTCTGTGGTTGTCTGTGAGGCGTTTTGGAATATTGTAGGCAC
Organism: Perizoma flavofasciatum; assembly: GCA_958496245.1. NCBI lineage: Eukaryota > Metazoa > Arthropoda > Insecta > Lepidoptera > Geometridae > Perizoma > Perizoma flavofasciatum. The sequence continues at coordinate 9,907,383 of OY292431.1, forward strand.
AGATAAATATTTTTCTGCTTCTGCAGAATTGTAGGATTTGGGTGTCCGAGATGCAAATCTGTTTTTTTTGTGGTTGTTTTTTTTATTAGTTTTTAATTTAATTGATAGTGAGACTACATTCAGTGCTTGTATTTAAAAAAAACATTTGTGTATAACTATACTAAAATACGCCAAATGTAGTTTGACTTAATTTTTTTGGTGCGTCATCTCCTTTTTGTTAGCATCTTAATTTATCCTTAGTGAAATAATAGCCGGGGTTTTGGCTCGAGGGAAACTCATTTATTCGTCTATATAGTTGTAAATAGACTTGAAACTTATAAATGGATCTCCCTATGTAAGTGTTAGAGAATTACGTTCCTATAAATTATAAAATTATCTAACAAAGTACCTCAATATAAAAAAAATGAATTTTGCAATTGACATTGAATAAATGCACAAAAAATTTATTTACTATATACTTATCACACAATGATTAGAATCCAATCATTTTATATGCCGACTGTACTTAAAAGTAACTTGTACTGTTCTGTGTTGAAACTTTATTTTCGCAGGATCTCAGAATATACTTAAATTTCGACCTATTCCTAAATAATTTTCCTTTTACGTACTTATAAACAATTGGCTGTACTTACTAGCTGGGTTTTAAGTGGAATTTAAGTATGTCAAGATTTTGCATTATTTTCAGGAATATAGTCTTGTACTAGCGATTCTGCGACAATTGTCCGTCGGCACTAAACTTAAGCAGACTTTAGGCGTGTCATTTTTATATAGAAATCTGCCACTAAAAGATTTCTACCTAAGTATTTGCTTAAGCTTAATGCTCACGGGCAATAGTAAAGATTTGGCTTACTTACTTTGTTGGCGGTACTTAGATAACTATTTAATAAATTTAGATATAGCATTAGTTTAGCCGTGGATTGATAATATCCACATCAGAAATGTGATATTATTGAGTCTTTGTATAAGCCTCCATTAGTGATTATTTTAAGTTTTATTATAAAAATAAAAAATAAAGTGCTTTGCAAATTGAATCGTGTTTAAATGAAAACTATTTGATGTAGAGTTTTATCTAATTTATTTATACATTTAGATACACAAAGTACACACAGCACAACTTTATCACAATAAAACTAATGTTAACGTAACTAAAATCTCTTTGAAACATAACATTAAAAAACATCAATTGTAACATTCTTAAATAAAAAATATTTTTCTTTCTAGGAAATATAACTTTTGCATTGCAGGAGAATTTCATTCCTTGCCTAATTAAAAAGCCCTATGTCCTGCATTGGATTTCTAGAGGCTGTACACTAATATTATTAAGAGGTAATGTTTGTAAGTTTGGAGGTAAAATCTGAAATTAATCATCTTAATTCAAAAATTCTTGCACCAATATTTAAAATAGACTTTCAAGGTTGGTATAGGTTATATATTATCCCGTTAAAATAAAAGGGCTTTTCGTGGAGACCAATTTTGCAACGCAAGTTGACGAAAAAACGGTCGAACGAATTACATCGGCTATTTTTTATCCGGGTACCACGCGGACGAATCCGCAGGCAATAGTTAGTTATTGATAATGAGGTTATATCCACGTCATAGTGGCAACTTTACATACTTCACCATAATATTGCACTAAAAACGAACACTAAATTAATTATAATAAAGCAGTTAAGCTAATTTAATTAACCGCCTAAAATTATTAATTATTAATTTAATTAAAATACATTAAAAAAAACCGCTAATTAATTTAATTAAAATACTTATAAACAACACCCGCATTTTAAATAATAAGAGGGATTTACATACTGCAGATAGATAGATATACGTGAAAATTTCCGTTTTTACAATATGTATTTTCACGTAGTGCACTATCGGTGCAGGCACCGACTAAGTTTCGACTCATTCCGAGAGTCTTCATCAGGGTGAGTGATTGTGACTTGCTCCCTGTGATAGTGTAGTACGTGAAGATTCCCGTTTTTACAATATGAATAGTCAAGTTCATGACAGTTTTTGGAATAAAAGAAAGATATACTCTTTTTTTACACACATAACAATGGAATAAAAAACAAAAAAATATGCGTTCGTATCGCTATGAGCGATCACTTCCAGAAAACCTTATAGCACAACCTTACAATACAGTATAGACTAGTTTAAACAGGCACACCATTTTTGGTTGGTCCTAATAGATTTTTAACACCTATTTTTATTTACTCCCAACAAACACATAGTCCTGTCCCCACCCCACGATTCCCTGTGCCGTGGGCGTCAGGGATTACTGTACCACAGGGACCATAGGGACTAGTCACTTAGTACCATAACACCCAGACTCGAAACAAATATCTGCAGACCATTCAAATATCCGTCCCGCGACGGAAATCGAACTCGCACCTATTGCGTCGCAATTTGTGAACGCAGATGAACCAGTCACGTTTTAATAAGTTTTTTGTTTGACCACCTCTGTGGCGCAGTGGGCGAAGGCTCGCCTGAGACGCGGAAAGTTGCGGGTTCGATTCCCGCCGCGGGACAAATGTTTGTATCTGCAAATATATTTGTCTTGGGTTTGGGTTTTCTCTATGTATAATATGTATGTATTTACAAAAAAAAATGTATTTAAATAGTATATCAGCCATGTAGTTCCCATAACACAAGCTCTGCTTAGTTTGGGGCTAGATGATGCTGTGTGAAAAAGGCCTGCATTATTTATATGTTTCAAGTTTAAGAATTATTATTTTAACTCACTTTCCATTTGACAAAATCCAAAACCCCGTATAGAGTAACGCCTCCTATTTTTTGAATACATACTTATAAGCAATATGAAACAGAACCTAACATAACCTGGGTTCTAGACAAATATCTCACGCTTACTTTTCCTTTCACGCTAACGCAAATTTGTCAGGGTAAAACTTGGCAGCAGTCACGTGACATTTCCACAGCTAATGTTATTTCCATACATTTCAATCTTTCCGCAGGCGTTAACGCCAACAGAAAGTGGTATTTATATAATATATAATAATAATGCTGGACATTTTCACACAGCATCATCTAGCCCCAAAGTAAGCAGAGCTTGTGTAATGGGAACTACATGACTGATATACTAATTATATAATACATACATATTATACATAGAAAACACCCAGACTCGGGACTAGACACTAGTGTCTAGACTAGTCTAGATTTGTCTTGACACCCTGGACGATCGCAATGGCGTAGCGGACGAGAAGCCGACTGCGACGCAAGAGGTTTCGATTCCCGCAGCGGGACAAATGTTTGCATGTTCTGCAGACATTTGTTCTTTGTATGTTGCGGTACCACGTTCCTCGTAGTTCCTGATACCCGCGTCACAGGGAATCTTAGTGTGGTCCCAGGACTATGTGGGTATATGTGTTTGTTAGATGTTTATTTATTTATTGTTATATATTGATTATGACTGTTATATTTTATTTGGACCAGTATTTTAAAAAATGGAAGGTTAACGGGTCACCCTATAAAATTGTTATTTGTTATCATTTAGTATTTCTTGCAAAATATACAATACAGTAACTTGTTCGTAATAAAAACTTATTCTCATAATTGTATTTTGCAACGCATAATTTATCATACATTATTATTATAATACTACTTATATTATAAATGTGATAGGTTGGATGTTTGTTTCTTAGGATTTTCGCAGCGGCTAAACCAATTTGGATTAAACTTAAAATAACACATAGGCTACTTTTACCTGGGTTCCAAGCGAGCGAAGACATGGACAGAACTATTTTTGTAGCTAATAATCTTCGAAACATTTTTTTTTTAAATTTACATATTGAGATATGAAATAATGAATTAAATTAAATGAAATAATGTTAATCTTTTTAGAAAACAATTCTTTCACCAGAACACCTGAACCGATTTTAATGAAATTTATAATAGGATTCCTAGAATACACATGGGCTACATTTTACCCGGGCGCCACGCAGGCCAAGTCGTGGGCAAAAGCTAATTATTTCATAAAGCGATTACATTTCGCAATAACGTTTTTATAAACCATTATTTAGTCATTCGGTGTCTTGGCATTCCAAGACACCGTATTTGTTCAAGAAATAATTACAGAATTCCCATACAATAACCAATATATAATCCCACAATTAGCACATAAGTCAAACTATGCAATAATACTAAGAATCCATAAATTAACCTATAAACAACAGCTATAAGCGACGCGTGACCAGAGACATATCTGGGTCAACGCATTGCCATTCAGCGTGGCAACGCGGCCAGAATTCAGTTGAGCTATTTCTTGGTCGTTTCCAACGGTCTTTAGATAGCTAGCTGTTTATACCTACTTGTAAATAAATGTATTAAAAATGTAAACAATGAACTAAACATTTACCCCCATAGGGTCCGGTCAAACTGGCGCAGCCGGGGTGGTGTGGCGATCAAAGGGGAATGGTTGTCAAGTGGCTGTCAAAGTTCGCGCTAATGAACTGTTCGCCACCGCCACCGCGGCAATTCGACCGGGCCTTATATAAAAAAACAAGAAACAGTTAACTAACTTTTGTTTTCACTGCTTTATCTATTTCTGCGACGTATAATTTCAAATTCAACAGAAGAAAACGAAGAATCTTTATTACTAAGGCCCTAAAGATCTAGCTAATAATATAAAATCGTTGCGTGACACACAGACTGACGCTCTTATTGACATATTAACGTACACCCCAAACTGCTAAGTTATAGAGTTCTATACTAATATTATAAAGATGTAAAGTTTGTAAGTTTAGATGTTAATTCTCCGAAAATACTCGGCCGATTTCAAAAAATATTTCACCAATATTTGGAATGGACCTTTAGGGTGGACAAAGGCTGTATATTATACCATTAAAATAAAAGGGCTTTTCGTGGAAACCAATTTTGCAACGTTAGTCGACGAAAAAACGGTCGAGCGATTGCGATTCTTACGAACGGTAAGAGATCCTTTTTATCCGGGTACCACACGGGCGAAGCCGTGGGCAGTAGCTAGTACTTTTATAAAAAGTTAGTTTTGGTGCTTTGAGAAAGTATTTTCCGACATTCCACCTCTAGAGGGTGCAGGGAAAGATGAAGTATGTATGGAAAAAACTAAACGCGGACGAAGTCACTAATTCCTGTACAAATCAGGTTTAAATACTCAACATTTGAAATATCCCAAAGATTCGAAATTATTGTGATGTGTCTGCATATAACCATCGGATGAGCAGAGCGATCTTGTCAATTGTACTAAATGCAACATTAGTTATAACTAAAGTAACATTTAGTACAAACGCCTGTTTTATAAAATAGACTTGGATAAATATATAATTTATATTATACATTCTTCAATGTAATCTACAAATTAAAAATAAAATCTTTGTGAGAAAAACACATACTCCATATTAAAACTTAAAACTCATACTTAAGAGTATGGTCAATCCGTATAAGTTAAATTGCATATTATTTCTATAATCTCAGCATGAGCTTATTAATAAACGTTGTAACTAAACGTTGTACTAAATTAAAAAAGCTAACATTTCAATCACATCTAAATACTAGACGTATGGCGCAGTGCGTCATTATTCATTGTAATGCTGAGTAATTTAGGTTCACTTACATAATTAAAAAATAATTGTAAATTGTGCGATTTGTGATGATGATGCTTTTAATCTGAAACAAAAATAACACCATTTTAATACACACACACAAAACATACTCCTATTCATATAGTAAAAACGGGAATTTTAAAAAGGCACTAACTAAGTAGTGCACGGCGCGACGCGGAAGGAGAAAGTCGCAACCACTCACCCTGATGAAGACTCTCGGAATGAGTCGAAACTTAGTCGGTGCCTTCACCGATAGTGCAGTACGTGAAAATTCCCGTTTTTACAATATTAATAGTCAAGTTCACGATAGTTTTTGGAATAAAAACACATAGGCTACTTTTTATCCGGGTACCACGCGGGCGAAGCCGTGGGCAGAAGCTAGTATTCATAATAATATGTGAATTAATAATGTACCATCGAGCAGCAAAGCGGCTAGTTCTGCTAGTTTGTCTCTGTGCTGTCGCATGTGCGCCTGCGCCTCCCACAGCATGGTGACGAGTCGCGCGTCGTCTCGCTCGTCCATGTTGATGTCGCGCGACAAGTGCGGCGAGAACCGGTAGTAGGGGACGCCCTGGCTGGTGCACCACGCGCGCGCCCGCTCCGTCACGCGCCCGTCCGACTGCGTCGCCTGCAGACACTCACTACTTTAACAGGGGGGTCTACACAAATACCACTTTCTATTGCCGTTAACGCCTGCGGAAAGATTTAATTGTACGGAAATGACATTAGCCGTGGAATTGTCACGTGATAGTCACCTTGACAAATTGGCGTTAGCGTGAAAGGAAAAGTGAGCGTGAGGTAAAAGATTTAATTGTACGGAAATGACATTAGCTGTGGAATTGTCACGTGATAGCCACCTTGACAAATTGGCGTAAGCGTGAAAGGAAAAGTGAGCGAGAGGTATTTGTCTAGACTCCAGAGCTTAATAAACAAAAACAAACACGCTCACGAATGTACTTCCCATGATCGACGCCCTCAGATACTTACTGTTGATTTTTTGTGATTTTATAAACTCATGTGAATACCCTTAAGTGTGGGTTGTATATGCAAATAACCATTCTAACTGTACTTGTTGATTGAACGAATGAATGAAAATACTTTGTTGTACCTCAAGAATATTACAACCTATTGCGTCTCAGCCGAACTCATTCATTCTCTCGTAATAAAGAACTCCTACAGCCTCTAAACGTGAGAAAAACCCCGAAAAACAGTGATTAACAGCATAATCACACTATATTATTAACCAAACACTTGAATATCGCTATAATAAGGGTGATTCCACAAATCCCCCCTGAAAATCCCCCTTAGGGGGGACAACTGGAATTTAAAAAGTCGAGAAATCCGCCTTGATATCTATTATAACGACTCAATGCCCAACTTGACCCAACTTTATTCAATTCAATAATTTCTATTTCAGACATTATTATTACACGATATTAAAACACAAATAAAAGTATAATATTGTCCATATAAGGAAGTCTATAACATGGTCACTGGGAGATTATTGTTATCAAAGTCTGATTTTCAGAGTATTTCGGGCGATGACGGCCAAATAAAGTTATAAACTGATGATTATTGTAAATAAAAATTGGTAAATCATTGCGAAAAACGTGAAAATAAAACTACATTCCTTCTAGGTAGGAGGTACATAGCGCCACTGGATTTAAGAGTGCACAAAATGCTCCCTCGTCCAGCCCTCCATGAAGGCACAGTTGGTGTCCAGCCTCCCTGCAACGAGTTGCAGGTAGAGCTGTTGGAACTAAATAAATCAATAAATAATGCAGGACATTTTCACACAGCATCATCTAGCTCCAAACTAAGCAGAGCTTATATTATGGGTACTACATGACTGATATACTACTTATATAAGTACTTTTATTTTGTAAACACATATATATTATACATAGAAAAAACCCAGACCCAAGACAAATATTTGCAGATATAAACATTTGTCCCGCGGCTGGAATCGTACCCGCAACCATCTACGTCTCAGGCGAGCCTTCGCCCACTGCGCCACAGAGGTCATCATAAAACTACATTCCTTCTAGGTAAGAGGTACATAGCGCCACTGGATTTACGAGTGCACAACATACTCTCTCCTCCAGCCCTCCATGAAGGCACAGTCGTTGTCCAGCCTCCCTGTAACGAGCTGCAGGTAGCTGTTGGAACTGCCACGCACCCGGCACATCAGGGACGCCGATCTTTTGCGCATTAAATAGGCATAATGTACCTTCAGCATATTTTTTTTATGAAGATGCATTTTACCTGGTCTACTAGAAGATTCCCGATAGCCGATACGCCCCACGCTAGCCTCGCTGCGTCCCATAGACTCTCGGGTTTGAACACGTCGAAATCTTTTATCCTTGTAACTGGATTATTTCCTATAAAAAAACAACGCAGTATAATACAACAGAATAGTAATAGCAGAATGTAAAAATTACGATTAGATTAGGGAGTTATCGGTGCAACTGATGCAATCTTCCAAAGTCAAGTTCGATGACCTCTGTGGCGCAATGGCCGAAGACCCGCCTTAGACGCAAAAGGTTGCGGGTTCGATACCCGCCGCGAAACAAATGTTGCGATATTTGTCTCGGGTTTGAGTGTTTTCTATGTATAATATATATGTATTTACAAAAAATATATTAAAGTAGTACATATATCAATAATATAGTTTCCATAACACAGGCTCTGATTAGTTTGGGGCTAGATGATGCTGTGTGAAAATGTCCAATATTTCAAAAAAATATTTTTTTTGTCGGGTGGGTGGGTTGGTGGGTGTGGGTGTGTTGTGTATGTGTGTGTGTGTGTGTGTGTGTACTAATTAATTTATTAAAATATGTAAGTATTAGGTAACACATTGACCTACCTAATGTGATTGCTGTTATAGAATAGGAACAATTTGTTTGTTACCTGTGCCGCATGATACGACCACTCTCAGGTTGGTTTTGTCCGCGGCGGCCGGCTGGCCGGTCGCTCTGTACGCGAGCCGCAGCTCGGCCAGCTCGGTCAGCGCGTCCAGCGTCGGATTGTTGCCCATGAGACCGCCGTCCAAATACCTTCATTAATAAATTAACATCATATAAATAAACATACATCTATTATAACAATCTGATTGGCTTCCAAAAACTATCGTGAACTTGACTATTCATATTGTAAAAACGGGAATTTTCACGTACTGCACTATCACTACTAGTAGTGCACGGCGCGACGCGGAAGGAGAAAGTCGCAACCACTCACCCTGATGAAGACTCTCGGAATGAGTCGAAACTTAGTCGGTGTTTTCACCGATAGTGCAGTACGTGAAAATTCCCATTTTTACAATATGAATAATCTGATTGGACTATATTGGCACAGGAAAGGTACGAATGGAAGGAGTTGGGGGAGACCTCTGCCCAGCAGTGGGGCATTGAGGGATGAAAATAATAATAATATCAGTAAGAATTGGTAGGTGCCGTTTCATCCTACATAGCCCAGCAACCACTACTGCAAAAAAGGCCTAGTTTATCACTCATATTTTCAATAGTTTACAACAGTTGCCATCCACAAAATTCAGTTTTTTTATAATAAAGAACAAAGGGCCTCTTAGTGTTAGCTTTGGCTCCATTGATGTCTGTAAAGGCCACATGCATAAGCCTGAGATTTGAAATTAATAATGATAAATAATAATAAATAATAACAGTCTGTAGAATTAATTTTTTTTTTTATGTTTTCTTCAACTTTAATGGATAATCAAAATGTCTCCTATTTGGAGACATTTTGTACGGAGGGTGGTCAATCAGTGAAATCAATATGATCTTATTGTGTGATCATCTCCGGTCGCAGAATGTCTATGTACATACCTATTCCTATCATCGCAGAATTTACTAACAAATACTCTGAAGTATCTACTAACAAAATGGATTGTATTGTCTGAAATAAAAACTTTTAATATAATTTGAATGACCAATATCGAACACATAAACGTGATTCAGTAATCTATACGAATAAGAAAGCAGAAGAGTTTGTTTTCGAGAGTCGAATTTGAAAAAAATATGTTTGTATTTAATACCCCGATTTTTTAGGAAGGCTATTTAACATCATCGACCCTTAGGAGCCGAGCAGAAGAAGAAACAGCGCGGGCAGACGATGCGACATGATGGGCCGAAGGCCGTGACACAACTAGTAAAACATATGATTTACCTTCCCGAAGCTCTGAAATAGGAGGGTGCTGCGCCGGTTGCCCTCGCAGCTTGCCACACCAACTGCTCCTGCGGCGTCGGTGGGTCAGGCAACGTGACTATCACTGAAGAATCACCAGCATCCACCCTCGGACCTGGAAAATTAGAATGGAAATATAATAGAATAGATATTTTGTAACGCGCATCTGCGTGATTGAACTCACGTTGGAGCGCCCTAGGGCTCATGTACCTACCTCCCTGTTTAATGTATTAATATTAAATATCTTAAGTTTACATTAATAATTTCATAAATACTTAAGACATTTTATCCTGTCCATCCAAAGGTTGTCTGGAAGAGATCACTTTTAGCGATAAGACCGTCCATTGTACCTTTTTTTTATGTTTATGAATTCCTGTGTTTTGTATTTTGCTTTGGTGTGCAATAAAGAGTTTATATATCTATCTATCTATACAAACTATGTTATGTGCATGAAAGCAATTAATGAAAGAAAGTGGTTTATTTCACAACAACAAGGCACAGAAAGATCAGATACAAAGTAAATAAATAAAATAGACACTATTATATAGGTAAGAGTTTTAACTCCTAGTATTATAATATCTGTAATTAAACCATAGAGGCAAAGAGGAAGGTTTTTGTGCAACTAATTTGCATTGGGACCGTCATTTGTTTCACCGGTTCTTTATACCTTGTGGTGGCACAGGGCGCGCGTTTCTATCGAAACACCCGGGAATTACGAGTTCCGTAGAACCACAATATTCAGAGTATTTTTTTAACACCCAACTGAAATATATATGAAACCGCACTAGGATTCCCTGTGTCGTGGGTATCAGGAACGAGTACCGCGGTACCACAAGTCCTAAACCCGGAACAAATATCAGCAGAACATGCAAAATGTGTCCCGCAGCGGGAATCAAACCTTTATAATAATTATTATTTATTTATTCAGATAACTTGCTCCTTAATTTGTTAGTAAGTAATATAATATAATATATATTGATGACCGATGTGGCGCGGTGGGCGAAGGTCCGCCTGCTACACAGGAGGTTGCGGGTTCGATTCCCGCCCTGGGACAAATATTTGTACGATCTGCAAATATTTGTTCCGGGTGTTCTGGGTATTTTCTATGTATAATAAAAATATCTATCTATGTAATGTATTGTATTAAGTATATCAGTCATCTAGTACCCATAAACACAAGCTCTGCTTAGCTTGGGGCTAGATGATACTGTGTGGATTGTCCAGCATTATTTATTTATTTATTTTATTTATTTATTTAATATCATAGTGTTAGTACAATTCCTTATTTAAAATACAATCATTCAATTCAATATAGTCATCATCATTCATTCATGTCCCGATTCAATAGGCTTTCTATGATTATAATCCTACTTATATTATAAACGTGAAAGTTTGTGAGGATGGATGTTTTTTACTCTTTCACGCAAAAACTACTGAACGGATTTTGATAAAACTTTACAGTAATATAGCTTATACATCAGAATAACACATAGGCTACTTTTTATCCGGGTACCACGCGGGCGAAGCCTTAGGCATAAGCTAGTAAAAAATAAAAAAACTATTTGATTTTCGCAACGCTAAAATAAGGTTTTATTAATGTGCCTAGCAAATACTCACTGCTAGTCTTATTGTGTTCGTTCAGAATGTGCTGCGCCGATTTGTAGTTCCTGAATATGTGAAGGTCGACCGGTTTCCGGTCCGCTAGAATTGCGAGGATCATCAGCTTCGGATTGTCTATGTCCGCCATAACGGTTTCCGTGCCTGGAAATAGTATTACATAACGCATTAGAAGAAATTGAGAGTTTTAGTGAAATGATCTAAGGTTTTCTGTCCCATTTTCGAAAGTCACAGATCGATAAGTGTCAATAAGACGGTTATTGCCAATAGTAATTTTACTATAAATTACGCCTATAATAACCGCCTTATTGACACTTCGGAACAGAAGATTTTAAGATACTTTTGAGATTTTTTCTTTTTGATGCTATCTGTCTATTAATGTGCAGAAACATACCTAAGCAATCCTTGAGGATATTCTCCAACGGCTCCGATGGATAAGGTCGCATCCCCACAAAAGCATACTCCTTCATTCTGAAGTACAGTCTCTGGCAATCTCTCAGTGACTTTCCCGCGGCTAGAGCCAGCGCCAATATCCCCCCTGTGCTAGTCCCGGCTATCCAGTCGAAGCATTGGACCACGGGACGGCCGACCATTTCCTCTATGCTGAGTAATGTTTGGACCAGCACTAGACCTCGGATACCGCCGCCGTCAAGACAGAGGAGGCTGGAATGATAAAGTAAAGTAAAGTAAAAATTTATTCAAAAAAAAAAATGATGTTGACAAGCTTACTATCTATCTAACAATATACTATAGTAAGTTCACGTAATTATTTTACCTAAGTAATTATTTTTAGGAATAGGAAAAGGAAATAGTTTACACTTGCAAAAGTATTATATTCTGATGTATACGCTATATTACTGTAAAGTTTCATCAAAATCCGTTTTTGCGTGAAAGAGAACAAACATCCTTTCAACAAACTTTCGCGTTTATAATAGGTAGTAGGATTCTAAGATATCGAGGTGTTGACGGCACGGCCGACTGTATGACGGCAGGGCGTCGTTGCTTTTCCACAGAAGGCAATGATTCTTGTACATACGTTGTTAAAGATTACAGTTTGATTAACAGTAATATTAACATAATAGTATGAACTTTGTATGGGGTTTGGGTCTGGGTGTTTTGTATGTAAAATATGTATGTATTTACAAAAAAATGTATATAAGTAGTATACCACTCATTTAGTTCCCATAGGACAAGCTTTGCTTACTTTGGGGCTAGATGATGCTGTGTGAAAATGTCCAGCATTATTTATTTATTTATCAAAAAATAAATAAGTTATTTTTTACAAAATTAAAAACAATCAAAGTGGTTTTTTTCATTGCGTGTTGCAGTACCACTTTCGAGTAAAAGCTACTAGAAGTTAGGTACCAGAATTAAAACAAAACTGAGAAAATATAATACTTTAAAAACTTTACTATGGTACTAGGTTCGCAACCCAAAGGCATATTTTATTTTTATTTTCCATCTGATAGATTCCATAAAATGAGCTTACCGTCCAAGTTTCTCCTTAGCTTGCAGATTGGCCGCTTGCTCCATAGCCGCTACGGCCAGCATCTGGTTGACGATCTCACGCGTGGGCAGCTTGGCCATGGCGGGCGGCGGGACGCCGTTGTAGTCCCCGCGGGCCGAGCAGCTCGACGGACAGCTCGACCATTCGCTGGGACATCTGAACAAACATTATATAGCTACTTTGTAATTGTAATAGTACTCAAAGTCTAAATCAAAATTCATTTATTTATTAAAATCACAAGGTTAATTTTGAAACGTCAATTTTATAATAATTCATAATTTAAATACATTATTTATTTTATTTTTAATTCTTTATTGCAGGCACATGTTACACACACAAATACACCATCCATAGTTACACACACAAATACACAAAATATAAATATTTATAATATTTATTAGAAAATATTTTGAATTAGGTGGATTTTTCCACCCAGCGTCTATACGTTGACGTTATCATAAGTCTATCTGCCAGACTCCGAAATTTTATCTAATACTGCCTGTTCCACATGTTACTTAACTAGTAGGTATACAAAAAATACAGATGGAACCGCTATCAGATCTAGAGTCCCACACAAAGATTACCTGTGTCGTGGGTATCAGGAACTACGAGTGCCGTGGTACCACAACACCCAGAACATATATCTATATATCTGCAGAACATGCAAACATTTGTCCAGAGGCGGGAATAAAACCCGCGTCGCAGCTAGCTACTTGCCCGCCGCGCCACCTGTTCCATCTTTTCGCTTGAGGGTGGGCGCTAAAACCTATCACACAGGATTCTTACTATCCTCGTTTAGGCTATTCCATGACTTAAACTAGGGGGCCCTAAAATCGATAATGAAATGTGAAACGGCGTTAACTTATCAATTAAAAAAAAGTCTATCAATAAAATATAAATTTTGAAACTATCATGGTTTTGAACATAAATTTGACTGAAGAACGGGATATTTTTATAGACGGGCAACTGTGCCGAAATACCGGAAAACATTGAAACTCACAAATCAAGATATATATCGGTTTTTAGTAAAAATTATATAAATAAAATACTTTATTGAGAGCGTGGAATAACTGATAAAAGGCTAAGAAGAGATATTTTACAACATTGAAAAAATGACTGCCATTCCAAACAACTTCAAACGCAGTTCAAATATTTTCTGACACGGATATGATCCATGGACATCATAGACCTATGGAACCTACAAGTATCCATGGATTACTGATAAACAATGCATACAATTAGATGTACATTTTCATAGGTGCTTTGTTAACTCTATTACCAACACAGACTATTATTGAATAGAACTGTAATGTACAGATTACTTCAACACAAACACACTTTGTTGTACAAATAGTCATGTTTTCCGGCATCAACGCATCAAAATCCAAGTAATTTTGGCCCTTCAACTCACCGTTTAGCGCCGACAGCGTGTAAAATGTACAAAATCTTATCGTAGTTACTGTTAGACATTTCAGCGGGCACGCAATGCCTTGCAGTGTAACCGTTCTTGTCTTTCGCTTCTAGATCCGCGCCGAAAACTACCAATGCTTGTACTATGGTGACGTTGCTCTGTTTCACGGCTATGTGGAGCGGAGTGTTGCCGTCCTTGTCTGGCAGGGAGTGTTCCGCGCCTGGAGGGAAAGAGATAACAATATTAACAATAATACTGGACATTTTCACACAGCATCATCTAGCCGCAAAGCAGAGCTTGTGTTATGGGAACTACAAAAAATCCTACTATATTATAAACGCTAATGTTTGTGAGGATGTTTGTTCCTCTTTCACGCAAAAACTACTGAACGGATTTTGATGAAACTTTGCAGTAATATAGCTCATCAGAATAACACATAGGCTACTTTTTATCCGGGTACCGGTAAAATCCGTTCAGTAGTTTTTGCGTGAAAGAGTAACAAACATTCATCCTCACAAACTTTCGCGTTTATAATATTAGTAGGATTCAAGCATCTAGTAATTTCATACCAAAAATATCTGCCTAGGTGCTAGTGTTGTAGTTATTTTGTGTTTTAGTGCGTTCGTGTTTAATGTGTAATTTTGTTGTGTTGTTTGTTTCCGTGTAGATTTTATAGCATGATTTTGGTAATACTGTGTTAATTTGGTGCGGTAATCACGTCAGAAAGTAGCATGCAGCCCGGAATCTCAGCCCGGAACCGCACACTGCTGGGCATAGGCCTCCTTTCTCTTCTGCCAAACTCATGTTATTTATTTAGATTAATTCCTCTGTCACCAACGTCATGGACTTTCGACCGACGACGGATCTCAGTATAGCGAACTCGTTCTAAAAGTATGATGTCTCTCAAGCCTCGTTCCATGGCCCTTTGTGCAACTTATACTGGGTGCAAAGTCTTCTTAGCGTCCATGTCCCGGCACCGCACATCATAGTTGTCAGAAGTGGTTATAAAGACGATTCTTCAGGCACTGTGGGCGGCTCGATCCCCACCTAGGAGCGCGGTTCTGTCGTCGAAGTTGAGCGCGTTGATGTCGCAGTTCCTATATGTAATGTGGGACAAGGGCAAGAAGTGGTACCTCTAGATAGCAGTGCAATAGCGCACTCCAGCCTCCCCCGCAGCACCATAACGTGCAGCGCGGTTCTGTCGTCGAAGTTGAGCGCGTTGATGTCGCAGTTCCTATATGTAATGTGGGACAAGGGCAAGAAGTGGTACCTCTAGATAGCAGTGCAATAGCGCACTCCAGCCTCCCCCGCAGCACCATAACGTGCAGCGCGGTTCTGTCGTCGAAGTTGAGCGCGTTGATGTCGGTATTTCTATATGTAATGTGGGACAAGGGCAAGAAGTGGTACCTCTAGATAGCAGTGCAATAGCGCACTCCAGCCTCCCCCGCAGCACCATAACGTGCAGCGCGGTTCTGTCGTCGAAGTTGAGCGCGTTGATGTCGCAGTTCCTATATGTAATGTGGGACAAGGGCAAGAAGTGGTACCTCTAGATAGCAGTGCAATAGCGCACTCCAGCCTCCCCCGCAGCACCATAACGTGCAGCGCGGTTCTGTCGTCGAAGTTGAGCGCGTTGATGTCGGTATTTCTATATGTAATGTGGGACAAGGGCAAGAAGTGGTACCTCTAGATAGCAGTGCAATAGCGCACTCCAGCCTCCCCCGCAGCACCATAACGTGCAGCGCGGTTCTGTCGTCGAAGTTGAGCGCGTTGATGTCGCAGTTCCTATATGTAATGTGGGACAAGGGCAAGAAGTGGTACCTCTAGATAGCAGTGCAATAGCGCACTCCAGCCTCCCCCGCAGCACCATAACGTGCAGCGCGGTTCTGTCGTCGAAGTTGAGCGCGTTGATGTCGGTATTTCTATATGTAATGTGGGACAAGGGCAAGAAGTGGTACCTCTAGATAGCAGTGCAATAGCGCACTCCAGCCTCCCCCGCAGCACCATAACGTGCAGCGCGGTTCTGTCGTCGAAGTTGAGCGCGTTGATGTCGCAGTTCCTATATGTAATGTGGGACAAGGGCAAGAAGTGGTACCTCTAGATAGCAGTGCAATAGCGCACTCCAGCCTCCCCCGCAGCACCATAACGTGCAGCGCGGTTCTGTCGTCAAAGTTGAGCGCGTTGATGTCGCAGTTCTTGTCCGCCAGTGCCTCGATCACCTCGCGCGATATCGCCCAGTGGATGGGGGTGCCGCCGTGCTTCATGTCCTGTTGGTACAACTTGGGCTGGTTGTCTTTCAGCAGTTCACCGACTATACCTGTGGAAGAACTCGTCTCGTGTCATATAAATAGAGTAGCTGTGCCGCGGCAGCCGTTTCCCAGACCACCGCGAAGCCTTGCCCGTCCGCGCTATTACTTCTTCTACTCGGCTCCCAAGGGTCGTAGCGTTATGTTAAATAGCCTATAACCTCAAGAATTGGGCTATCAAATGCAAAAAGATTTTTCAAATACGACTGGTAGTTCCAGAGATTAGTGCGTTAAAACAGAAAAACAAACCTCAGCTCTATAGATGAATACATATATATATAAACAGCCAACAGATACATACATAGTCCGGACCCCTAGGATTCCCAGTGTCGTGGATATCCAGACCCGGAACAAATAACTACAGAACATGCAAATAATAATAATAATGCTGGTCATTTTTCTCCACAGCATCATCTAACCACCCACTAAGCAGATCTTGTATTATGGGAACTACATGACTGATATACTACTTTCACATTTTTTGTAAATTCATACATATTATACACAGTAAACACTCAGACCCGAGACACACATTTGCTAATTATGCAAACATTTGACTCGCAGCGGTATTCGAAACCGCACCTCTTGTGTCTCAGGATTCGTACAAGGCATCATACAAGTATGATGTACAGTAAAATACTAGGGCAGTACGTGTACAGTCGAAACACTCACCGGGCTGTGACCCTGTGCGTTTCGCAGCTGTCAAGTTGACGTCAGCGCCGGCTAACATCAGAGCGCGGACGCAGTCGGGCGCGTCAGCCAGGCATGCCATGTGCAAAGGCGTATACCCCTGCTTGTTGTACACATTCATTGTGGACACGCTCTTTGCAGCTAACGCCTGGAATACGATTGTGTGGAAAGGTAATCGTCACTATGTAGGTATTTTTATTGACTACTAGCTTCTGCCCACGCCTTCACCCGCGTGGTACCCGGATAAAAAGTAGTTTTCGTGGAGACCAATTTTGCCACGTAAGTCGACCGAAAACGGTCGAGCGAAGGTGTGTACTAGCTTCTGCCCACGGCTTCGCCCGCGTGGTACCCGGATAAAAAGTAGTCTATGTGTTATTCTGATGTATAAGCTATATTACTGTAAAGTTTCATCAAAATCCGTTCAGTAGTTTTTGCGTGGAAGAGTAACAAACATCCAACTTCAAAAACTTTCACGTTTGTGAGGATGTAGTAGGACACACTACGGATTTTTATCGTTAACATCAATTTCTATCCATCCATAGATTATCTAGAAGAGATCGCTATTACAGGATAAGCCCGCTCATTGTACTCCCGTGATTAGTTGTTAATTTGCTCTGTTTGAATTTGTAATCAAAATTATGTGGTGTACACATTAAAGTGTTATTTATCTATCTCTTAAGGGATTAAGCTGGCCTTTTTACATGCCCTTTAAGTAAGTTTTTGTCTGTATTCTCCGTGTATAATAAATAATTAATCTACACTTATATTATAAAAAAGAAAAACTTTGAAGTATGTACGTTTGGAGTTAATCTCTGAAATTACTCATCCGATTTCAAAAAATCATCAATATTTAGAATTGTCCTTCAGGGTAGACATAGGCTGTAACCCGTTAAAATAAAATGGTTTTTCGTGGAGACCAATTTTGCAACGTATGTCGACCAAAAACGGTCGAGCGAATGCATTCCTTACGAACACTGCCTTAACGGTAACAGCTACTTTTACCCGGGTACCATGCGGACGAAGCCGTAAGCAGAGGCTAGTAGAATATATATATGGGATATGCGCGCGTTCCCCCTCTTAAAGATGCTTGAAAAACTATTTTTTACATAGTTAAAGATTTTTATAATGTAAATGTGCCTGTTCTTAGGCTACTTGGCAATATTTTGTTTTAACTTTTTCTTTATTATTTTAGGTTAGTACTATATTAAGCGAGTTTGTCTACTTTATTCACGCTGTGCCTCCCTATAATTGGAGGATAAGATACACATAGATTTAAGCGGTTAGTTCCGCTATGCTCGATTCCCGCTATGTTCGGATTAACAAAAAGTGCCGCTATGCTACATATTTTACATTAGATTAGTATTGTGATTTCTCTGTCGGGTGTACTAAATAAATAAATACAAATGATCAAAGTACACGGATAAAAAGGATTTCTTTGAATAAGAAAGACTGATTTCTCGAAATATTTGGTTATTACAAAAATATATTTTCTTAGTTTAATGCAATATTTTTAAAACAAAAATACAACTTATCTCTTTTGAAGACTATATTTTTCTCAATTTTGTTCTTACTTGAAAATAAATATGTTTATTTCAAGACTTATTTTATGTCGTATCAAATAAATATCACATAAATGTGTTAAATAAAACAATATGTTTCTTGAATTAAATTTATTTATCTCGTAACAAATAAAATAAAATGAGATGATTTTTTACTATTACGAAGAAATTATTGTCTAGCGTCAATAGGGAGAGAATCATTTTCTTGGAGGTAATATAATAGTAGCAATTTGTCTTTCTATAAGAAATCAGTTTCTACCGTGTATACTTACATTGATAATCTCCTTATTGCTGGCAGCGGCATAGTGGAACACAGAGTTACCATCTCTATCTATGACGTCCAGAGAGCAGTTTAGAGAGACGAGGCTTTGCACCATTCGTGTGTTACATGATTGCACGGCCACCTGAAAGAAAGGAACAAAATAGTTTGTATTATATCTTATCTTACCTGAAAATAATGTTATATTTCATATTTTTTTATGAAAAATAACATGCTCATGTCTGTGTTCGTGTTCTCCATGTTGGATATCCTCAGATGTATACTCACTGCATATATAATATAATTAATAAAATAAAAATATATTTGAGGATACCAATTACGTGGTAGACAGAGGCACGTCCAAACAGTACATTTGGCACATGCTCGCGTTTTGCAAGTAATTAGCATTCCACGTGACAGGTCGCAAATCCATCGCCGCTTATGAATATAAAAGTATTGATATTTGTTGTAAAAATTACGAAGGCATGCATTACGCTCTACCAATAAGTCAAATTAAATGTGCCAACCAACGATATCTGACCACGCTACGGAAATTCCAACCTAGAACATTTGTAATTCAAATATACAGCGTTCACGTACACAAACTTTGCATGTGTTGATTATGGAGCTATTGTTTCATACATTTTATGGAGTGGCCGGGGTCTCCGATCTTGTCTTGACTGCGTCGACCACTGCCACAGCCACGTCAAGTCAGTCAACCACACAACGATTTTAAGATTAAGATTTGTACTAATCCGGTGGCAGAAGGTACTGACCATCAGAGGGGTGGTGCCAGTAGCCGGGTCCACATCATCCATGTGCCTCTGAACCTCCTCATGGTTGAATAGTTCAAACAGTCCAAAGTGAGCCACCAAATGGGCTATGGTCCATGATTGGTGCTCTGTTAACGTATCACAGATCTTTTGCAGGCTGGGTACTGTGCACTGAGGAATGAGACAAAATACTACAATTTAAAAATGTGTCAGTAAATTTACGAAAACGATATAACTTTAGAAACTATCATAGTTCAGAACAAATCATGGTAAATATCTCGTTTACAGTGAAAAATTGGTAGAATCAATTGTGATAAATCTGATAGTACAATAGAACTCTCTCTAGCTTCAAAAGTTTGCTAGAAGAAAACTCTTTTAGGACTAAACTCGACTTTGTACAAGTCATATCATTCTGTCTTCTGTTAATGTGTTTATTATTGTGTACAAAAATAAAATTAAGACAATTTTGACCTGTAAATATGTGTGACATATCATAGTTGCATACTAATTTTAAGCTTGGTCTTATAGTAGAACATTAATTTAACTAGCAACTTCATAATGTACCAACTTATTACTAATTATGTGTATAATTTACGCTCTCAAACTGTTGTGTTAGAATAAAAGTTTATTTGGCAAACAATGAAAAGATAATGGTTATAAAAGATAATAACAATAAAATTGTTGGGCTCATGTGTCCAAAAGACTATAGCAAAATGGTGTTCAGCTCAGCGTGGTTGTGGATGTGTTACTATATGATAATATATACTATATGAAATATACAGATATGATAATATTAGTACTATCAGCCAATTTTTATTTACCAATAAATTGATTATTCTGATTATTATTTCAACTCTGGGAAGTGAGGAAATCTGCACATGGTGATATGTGCATGAAAGACGCGCGTGGAATCCTTGCACCACATTGGTAGCTGTCGATCACAAGGCCCTTTTCATCAGCAAAGGTAACTCAAGTTTAATCACAGACTTAAATCAACGGGACATAAACAGTGAAGCAACACTGATAAATATTTTCATGATTGTTGCCAGGTTCAAAGATCAAAACTACAATCCTACTTCCTACTAATAATATTATAAACGCGAAAGTTTGTGAGGATGGATGTTTGTTACTCCTTCACGCAAAAACTACTAAACGGATTTTGATGAAACTTTACAGTAATATAGCTAATATATCAGAATAACACATAAGCTACTTTTTATCCGGGTGACATGCGGGCGAAGCCGGTAGCAGAGGCTAGTCATCTGATAATTGGATTAGGTGTGGGTGGCCATTACAGACATTCAGGGATATTAGACAGAGTTTAAATGTCAATTACTATAATTAATGGCAACATAAGCAACCTCACATATAAGAAAGAATGAGTATATCAGGGCACAGATAATAGAATACAAGATCAGGGGAAGTCTGAAAGTAGCGCCAGTGACGGAATAGTTGAGGAGTTATAAGGTAGCTTGGTATGGGCACGTCGTGAAGAGGGAAGAATGTAACATTACAAGAAGAGTTTTAAATGTGAATGAGGATGGATATAAGAGCAGAGATAGACTAAAGAAAAGATGGATGGATTTTGTTAAAGATGACATGGTTAACAAGGGAGTGAGTACTGAGATGACGGCTGATAGAGGAGAGTGGAAGAAGAAAACATGTTGTGCCGACCGCACGTAATGTGGGATAAGGATAAAAATAAGAAGAATAAATAAGCCAGGCTAGTAATTTAAAAAAAATAGACTACTTATCACAGGTATGATAATTAATCTTTATTATTTATTGTATATTAGATACTAACACCGCCTGAACACCGTTATATTATATAAATGTTTGTATGATCTGCGAATATTTGTCTCGGGTCTGGATAAGATAGAACAAACGGACTTAATCTACAAAGCAAGCTAAACCCTAAAAGAGTTTCTTCCAGAAAACCTTGTATATTGTACTTGAAGTTTTTATTCGTTCGGTTTTCGTTCGGTTAAGTTGTATACATTTTTCTTACATTGTACATACATACATAAATACATACATACATATATTCACGCCTGTTTCCCGGAGGGGTAGGCAGAGACCAAGGATTTCCACTTGCTACGATCCTGGCATACCTCTTTCGCTTCATTCATCCTCATCACATTATTCATACAGGCTCGGCGGTTTAGTGTACTTCTGACCTGCCCTTTCACTAAAATGTCTCCAATTTGGTCAGAGTACGTTCGCCGAGGCCTTCCTCTACCAACTATCCCATTCACGCTCGCCTTGTATACTTGTTTTGTTAATCTACTTTCGTCCATCCTTTCTATATGCCCAAACCATCTCAACATACCTTTCTCAACTCTCGTTACTACATCTTCATTCACTCCACACTGCTCTCTTAGCACGCTGTTCCTCACTCTATCACTCAAAGTTACACCACACATACTTCTCAAAGCTCTCATCTCCACTGCATTCACTCGACTTTGATGTTTCTTCTGCTATACCCAACTTTCACTTCCATACATTAATGTCGGCACTAACACTCCTTTATGCACGGGTAGTCGTGCCGTCTCAGACAATTGCCGGCTGCTCATGAAGGAGTGAAGTGCCCCATTCACTTGATTTCCAGCATTCACTCTCCTTTCAATATCTTTCTCATGCTTCCCATCTCTAGTAAACAAAGTCCCCAGATATACAAATTATTTTACTTGTTCCACTCTCTCTCCGCCGATCACAATATCACATGCATTCATACATTCATCTTTATCAAAAACCATTACTTTCGTCTTACTCACATTAACTTTCATCCCTTTTCTTTCAAACGCTTCATGCATAATTGTTACCATCTCTTGTAACTCATCCACCGATGACGCAAGTATAACCTGATCATCGGCGTAAAGAAGACATTTGACGAGTAACTCATTCATTCTTAATCCACATTCACTTTCTTTCAAATCTTTCAAACAACTGTCCATGAATAGATTAAACAGCCACGGTGACGCTACACATCCTTGTCTAACACCCTTTTGGATGCTAAACCATTCAGTGTATGACCCGTTTATCCTTACGCAAGCACTGGAATCTTCATAGATAGACTTCAGAGCTCGAATTAGGTAGCTGTCCACTCTATACATTGACAGTACCGACCATAGTTCATTCCTCACCACTTTATCATAGGCTTTTTCCAAATCCACGAAAGCGCAATGACCTTTTGACCCTTGGCCAAAAACTTTTCGGCTATGCATCGCAAGGAAAAAACCTGATCCGTACATCCCATACTCTTTCGAAATCCCGCTTGTGCGTCCCATATTTTCTCATCGGTTTCTTTCACAACTCTTTCAATCAACACTTTCGCATATAATTTGCCGACGATGCTGAGTAGGCTAATGCCTCTGTAGTTTTTACAGTCTTGCTTTGAACCTTTTCCTTTGTAAAGAGGTACGATGACAGCCTTGCACCAGTCACCTGGTACTTATAAGGTACAAATACAAAATATTTATTTCTGTTACTTATAGATTAGTGCTTACAGGGTTTGGAGTCTCCTTTTAAGCAATTATATGCTTGTATTAGGAAAACCCGCTCTTCTTTAACATTTTTATAAATCATCTTATAAGTTGTACCTAATAGGAACAGTAAAAAGGGGAAAACTAACTAACTAAACTAAAACTTAAATGCGCATTGTGTGTGTGTTAGTGTGAGAGAGGGGTGTGTGTGAGGGTATTTCCATTCATTTATTTACCTTTTGGAGGTGATATATAAAGGATAATGTAATTACATAAGTATTTGGATATTTTTATGTTCATTATTATCAGGTTTCATCAGTTTCTTTGTAACTTTTGCTGCTTGTTGGGGTGGGGATTAAAATGTTAGGGTGATTTTAGAGCTATTTACTTTTTGCTACTATTATACCAAGAACTCTTCCTTTTTGCGCTGCGGGTTTTTCTTGCATTAAGTGACGGAGACATAAAAGTCAAAACATGTACTCTTAAAATGTTTATGAAGTCTGTTTTTAGAGCAGTAATCAAACTCTGCTAGATTGTTC
Source organism: Perizoma flavofasciatum (assembly GCA_958496245.1). Lineage (NCBI taxonomy): Eukaryota > Metazoa > Arthropoda > Insecta > Lepidoptera > Geometridae > Perizoma > Perizoma flavofasciatum. The sequence continues at coordinate 9,931,314 of OY292431.1, forward strand.
TGAGGATCTAGACAAATACCACTTTTTGTTGGCTTAACGCCTGCGGAAAGATTAAATTGTATGGGAATGACATTAGCTGCGGCAATGTCATGTGACAGTTGCCAAGTTTTACCTAGTCAAATTTGTGTTAGCATGAAAGGAAAAGTAAGCATTAGGTATTTGTCTAGACCCCTGAGTGGCTAGTAGTTTTAGTTACAGACTTTACTATGGATCTTTGATTAATATAAATAAAATATTTATAGACTTTGATTTATTGCTCACCTCTTTAGTAATCTTAATAAATATTGGTATCCTTTCTTTGTAGACAGTGAATCTTTCTTCACCCGTTTCTAGGTCTGGTGCTCGGAATAGGCTGAAACAAATAATTAATTGGCAAAACATACTTTGAGAAAGTTGGTTGTCATTTAGACATGGTTTAAAGGCTAAGAAAAACCTCATAAGGGAACCGGTATGCCCTCAAACGAAAAACACAAAGGCATGTGCCATACGTTAGTGTTCCTATAAGCGACAATGGACATGCAACCTGTCACATGGAATGCTATCTGTTGTGTATTTGATATAACAGCTGACTGTTAATTTCTATAATTGATTGGGTACTTCAATAAATGCTTAGTTTTGTTACACACTCGACTATGACATATATCTTTAACTAACTAATGTACTTGCAAAATGTGGGCATGTGCCAAATGTAACTCAAACTACCCCCTAGGATACAACAACTGTATTCCATCATGGGGAATACAGTTGTGAACATGTTTTTTTGTTTTAATACAAGTTCTCTTGACATAGCTTTTGATTGTAAGCATAGAATTAGCCTCATAATTGCTGTTCTTATGTCCCTATCAGTCACCCATCCAAATGTTCTGTTCAGAACACTCCTAGGTTGATTAAAAAGTGGTCAACCTTGCCCTCGAAAGCAGGAAAGCAGTTAGCTATCAAGATAATTATTTCAAAATTTAAAATTATTCTACTTGGTTTTCATGGTTTATTACAGCACTGCCTTAGTGACATATGAAAACCTATTTAAGAACCTATCTATGTTGAATGAATTCAATTGATTTAAAAAAAGGCATTTCAATGAGATAATCCATTTCAGAGATAAATAGTGAGAACCTCTTATGAAAAATGTATATACAAGGCTCCTTACATAATGGGTAAAAATGCTGTTACGAACCAAGCTTTGACTATGCTGAACATTGCTTACTAGGGTATGAAATATCTCTTTGTTATAGGCCTTGGCAATTGTGACAAAACTTATATGATGGAATGTAAAATCCTAGTATTGTATAAGGAAACTTATTGACAAACAATACAAGGATTTTACAAAACATATTTCTATAAGGTAAGCATTCAAATTTAAAGAATTAAATGTTCCAACTTACACGGAAAGACTAGATTATATATACATTTTTTTTATGTGGGACATTTTCACACAGCAACACCTAGCCCCAAAGTAAGCAGAGCTTGTGTTATGGGAACTACATGACTGATATACTAGTTATGTACATTTTTTTTCTAAATTCATACATATTATACATAGAAAACACCCAGACCCGAGACAAATATTTTCAGATAATACAAACATTTGTCCCACGGCGGGAATTGAACCCGCAACCTTCTGCGGCTCAGGCGGCCCTTCGCCCACTGCGCCACAGAGGTTGTCATGTTAGGATACCAAGTATATTTTTTCTTTACCTTGAATAATACAATTTTTTCATGTTCTTGGTTCTTAAGTACTATTTTATCCACTTTTGTCCGAGCCCAAGTTACTACATGCCTACCTATTTGGGAGTTGCATCATCGTATCAATTTTGGAAGACATTCAGATTCATAAAGGTTTTCATACCTACTAATACAAGCTACGTTTTTAGACACAAGAATATCAAGCACACTTTGTTTCATTGTCTTTCGTTATGAATAAGGAAAAGTAATTATTTTCTGTAAAAATCAAGTGAGTTAGAGCATGGATGTGGATGAGTCACTCTCATTACCTATATTACTGTACTTACCTGTACATTTGATGTAAGCTCTCTGTAAAAGGCTTGTGGAGAACAATTTCGTAGCATTTTTCTTTGCTATTTGTTTTACCATCAGCCGGTAATTTTGGTCCGTACAATAATATTGATTCTTCTCGGTACTGTATTGGCCTTGAGACGTAAGCGTCCGAGCGCACTTCTAGTACCTTCGTAGGTGGATCTTCAGAGAGCCGAAATGTCTGTAAAACTGAAATGAAAAATACAACATTAAGAACTTTGCACGGAACATATACCTACATAGTGCTTAGTTAGAATCAGAAAAAAAACTAATCATGTTAATAACGCAGGACTTACAAGAGTTAAACATTTTTCGCAATGGACACCACTGTTATTATCAAAAATGATGCCCTGATTTTAACTAGTCAATTACTATGGGTAAAAAAATTGTTTTGAAAATTGCAAACAACACTCGACACGACATTCACTTCGCAGAATTACGCACAGACTAAACTCTAACAAAGTGAAAGTACTGTGTTCTGTGGAGCGGAGTTGTGTGTGGACTAAAAAACCACAGACTAGTTTAGTTAGACTGGGTTCACAGAGTACTCTTCTACATAGGGTTGGGATACATCACTTACATTATACTGGACAAAATACAACTAAAAAAATATTTTTTTTAATCAGCTCAGTGATATATTATCGCTATTGTGTTCAAAATCTTTGATAAGAATGTATAATGAATGTTATACGATGTTAAAGATGCTAACGCATACGATGCGTCATTCAAACCTTTGTTTTAAGTCAAAATCTGGACGTGGAAGATATCACTTCTAGGCAACCGTCTATTGTAGGTGGCTTTTATTGCAGCCACCTACAATAGACGGTTTTTTTCTGAATACACTGATACGTATTCAGTTCTTTTGTATTTTAAGTATCCAAATTAATTTTACAGCAAATCGCACCAAGCGTTAAACATTTCTTAAATAAACTTAACACACCATCCTACCCCCTTTGAGGGGTAGTTAAAAAAATGTATTTGTCTTTTTATTTAATTTTGTACTAAATAATACCTAGATATTTATGCCGAGTTTCAAGCAAATTGGACCACTCGTTAAAAAGTTTCCATAGAAACTTGGACGCCTCTACAACCCCTTAGAGGGGCAGTTTAGGGAGATAATTATATTAATATTTTATCATTTGGATTGAAGAATATTTATTTGGTTTGTAAGTTCAAGGAATACGATTTTTTTCATACAAAGGTTTTTTAAGGGGTTTTTGCGGAAATTATTTTATAAGATTTTTATTATTTGGATTGTAGAATATTTAAGTGAAGTTTCAAAACTGTACGTTTAAGGAATACGATTTTTCGTACAAAGGTTTTCAGCCCTTTTCACCCCCATCCAATTTTGGATGAGGGTGGAAATTTTCCAAATTCCTTTCTTAGTGCACTTCTACACCATAAGAGGAATATACCCTCCAAGTTTCATCCTTCTAAGATTATGGTTTAGGCTGTGCGTTGATCCGCCAGTAACGGAACAGTTTTATATATGTAGGTACATAACAAAACTAACTACTTATAGGTAGGTTACTGTATATTGCGAACGCTAACCTTGCCAAAACAAAAACGAAATTGCAGGTAGGTACTTTTTATATACACTTTTTATTAATACGTAAGTACAGAAAAATAACACTATCTAATAGAGAAAGTAATTATAAAGATTCAAATAAGCAACTAAACAATTAAAAATTTATGACTACCTACACAGTTCAAATAAAATATTTTCAAAAACACAAAAAGAACATTCTGACTAGAAATATTTTAATTAATCTTTGGTAAGCTATACATTTAATATTATAGTTTGTAACAAATCTTATAAAAAATATTTACTAAATAAAATATTTTTACAATCACTGGATGGAATACGAAAGCCAATCCAGAAACCACAGTTCTAAAGAATCTTCACCATATAAACATAAGCTAAACAATATACATATATAAGAATTAAAAGCTATAAGTAAATAGGTACTAATGAATACCTTACATAAATTGTCTTATACCATAAACAATGTTGTACATTGGAATGTTACAGTGATACACAAAAAAATAAAATACATGATCGCGCATCCATATTAAGTAGGTACATGTACACGAAATTTTCTAGGCATGGTTGGCTATGGCTACATTACCCTTATGTTCTATGTAAAGTATACACCAATTATAATTTTTGGTGACCTGCAAAACGAAACAACAAACACGGCACATGCCCACGTTTTGCATGTTAGCATTCCGCGTGACAGGTTGAAAGCCTCTTATTTCCGTAGCGTTTTATATGACGAGTCTATAAAAGCTCATTTTCTAAGTTCGAGCTGAAAAAATATTGTTACTGCAATTCTTGGAACATGAACTTTCAAACTTTTCTGGACGATTTTGGAATGAAAGCTGACGTCGCTTAATGAATACTAGGCGCTATGTCTGTTATGTACATTTTGTATTAGGATGCATGCATAATAACACATTATGCAATCACACCGCGACATTGCGATAATATAGACCGTTATAACGTTGTGCATTGTGTCGCGACCGCAAATCGTATCATCAAAAACGCTCATAGATCACGTTCAGCTAGAACGCGCCCTACGCCAAAACCCAAAACCAAAGTTCAAAGTTCAACACAGTAAAACAATTTCTCTACCTTGCATTTACAATTTAGTTTCAGCTCAAATTTAGCATGCCCCAGCGAGTATATTTAACTAAGCAGCGTGACTCTGAGCATTTGAGCCTAGGAGGCTGTCAGGGTTAGCCAACGGATCCAGTTCAGCGAAGAGCTTGAACCAGGCTGCCTTGTCTTCCTTCTTCGGTGCAGGTTTGGGCTGGTGGAGGGGTTCTGGAGACTTGCTGGCGGGGATGGGACCTTGAAGAAGGCTTGAGTTCAGATTCTGAAATAGTTAAATATACAGAAATAATTATATTTTGCTTATAATTTCTTAGCGATAAGACTATTGTACTTTAAGTTTTGTCAAGTTGTATTTATTGTTAGCGGTGTACCTACAATAAAGTATTTTCATTAATTCATTTATAATTTAATCATCATCATCATAATTTCATTCATTTCATAAAAGCTTAAGAAATTATATGCATAATTAGGAGGCAGGGTCTAGATCCTGTAAAAGGCCACTGAAGGACACAGCCCTCCACCAAATAGTGCCATGATGAAATGCTCTATCTGCCATTTCATCATGGCGTTGGACCAACTCTATCCGCCGACTACTCGCAACCTTCGTCCTCTGTATGATCGCCTTTCTGCCTCAGTGGTTGTTGGTTCTGCAAGCGATATGGTCTGCTTTTTGTCACTTGCTAATTCAAAGAGCTATGTTGATGACTTTAGTGTACCTTAATACCTCTAGGTACCAAGGTGTGTAGCTGCAAATACCACCCATCATTGATCTTTGAAATAAATAGTGTCTCTAGTCATTGTACATTTCACTTGTCAAATACAAATCCGATAAGTACTTCAACAAATCAAGGCATTATGACTAAACTTACTTGCAATAGCTGTGAAGGCATAAATGAACCGAAATTGGCTGGCATATCCCCACAGTCCATCCTCAAGCCAACTAGATCAGAGCTTACTCCAGCTTCAGTTATTTCTTCAAGTCCATCAATCAGGTTGACCGAAGCTGCTTCTGCTTTGTCTGCGGACGGTTCGGTTGAAATGGGTTTTTTGTCGTCGGAAGTTTGTGGTGCTGTATTTTCGTCTTTGAAGTCATCCTGTAAGGGAAAAAGGTAGTAAACAAAAATTATGATAGTAAATTCATAGAGGTGTAGACATACAAGTATGTTCATAATCTAGCAGCCAACTCTGGTGTGAGCTCTCTTTCCCAGAACATAGCATAGAGTTGTGTGATTAAATTTAATCCTATCCTACTAATACTATAAATGCGAAAGTTTGTGAGGATGGATGTTTGTTACTCATTCACGCAAAAACTACTGAATGGATTTGGATGAAACTTTACAGTAATATAGCTTATACATAAGAATAACATATTATTATAAGACTACTTTTTATCTGGGTACCACGCAGACGAAGCCATGAGCCATGAGCAGAAGTATTTTTATATAAATAACCCAGAATTTCAAGGCATATTAGCTGCCCAAACTTCATGCATGGCTATCATGCTCTACCAGTCTGTATACAAGCTGGTTAATGAAAATGTTTTTGTATTTAAGAGGGTATGATAAAACTAACATTGTCGAAAATCAACTGGTACATTGACACAAACTTTGATAATCACTCTACTATCTTTTATCTTTGATAAAAGATGGCACCACATAAGTTTTAACAGGATTTTGGTTGAGAATTCTCTCTTTTCCAGACCATACAGAGTTGTGTTATGAAACTCTGTTCTAGAATGTACAGTATTTATCTAACTCTTATTTTTCCCAGAACTTATAGTTTTTTTATCATCTTACTTGGAAGAATAGCATCTGATCCTTATCCTGCGGAGTCAACGCCTGAGGCTCCTCCCCTTCCTTCCCCTCTCCCAAACTCTGGGACAGCTCCTTCAGTATACAGAATTCATACTGCGGACTAGCCTTCATAGTATCAGCTGTTGCCTCCAATGTTTGTGAGACCTTGGTCACAAAGTTCATGAAGGAGTTTTGGTAATTTGATAGAACATGTGAGAACATGTTGCATCTTGCTGCGGCTAGGAGGTCAATCTGTAAGTTGCGAAAATGGCAATCAGTGATTAATAGGGAGTATCAGTGTAAAATTACCTGGTTTATAAGACAACAAACAAATAATTATGTTGATATAAACAAACAAAAATGGTAAAGTGACAGTAATATTCATTCTAATATTATGAATGCTAAAGTTTAGACATTTGTTGGTACATTTCGTGACCTTGAATAACACCATGAGCATCTGGGTTATTAATCATTTATCTGGGTACCACACAGGCAAAGCTATGGGCAGAGACAATTGTATTATAAATACAATAATATAAATCTTTGATCTGAAACAATTTGGATGAAATTCAGAATACATAAGTTTGTGACGGAGTAACACAGCAACTTTTTCCTCAACATGGTCATGTTTACTGGTGCAACATGTGTGAAGCTGGAAGCAGAAGTTATAAAAGTTAAGCAAACAAAGAATTGAAATTCATGAGGTTACCTTTTGCAAAACATCAAGCGTCAACTTATCAAATATCTTTTTACTCTCTCGCACTTGACGTTGAGCCTTCCGGAAGTTATCCAGCCCACGTCCCGTGTCGGGGTCTAGTTGAGCACTCGTAGACTTCATCCAACTCAAAGCAGCGCGATACTCAATACGTGCCTTTTCCATAGCAGAAACGGTCGCCCGCATATCGCTCACTGCGCGGCCGCGAAACGTCTCCACTTCATGATAAAGCCTCAAAAGCGGCCCACGAACCGATAACCGCTGCTGGCCGGAGTAAGAAATAGCCTTCCCCGCCGATACCATGTGTTTCCCCGACGCATCAGCATTCTTACCAGCATCCCTCAAAAACTTCCCCAAAGAATTTTCTTCTTGAGCCAAAATACACAACCGTTCCTGATATTGGTCCAAAACACGCTGTAAGTGCAAGCAGCTGTCGGATATTGATCGGAATAATTCTAGTTTTGCATCCAACTCGGCATCAGAAGCGACGATGCAAGCATCTTCTTTGGTACCCAATTTCTTTAGCACAGTCTTTTTTGTTACCCAGTACTGATGTTGCATCATGTTTAGATTTCAGAAAGCAACAACTTCACCACTTTTACTAAAAATACACTGTAAATCCTAAAACTGGAAACGAAAACCCAAATCCGATGTAGCTTTTTGTTTTGTTTGATTGACAGCTGGCTGGCTGTCCTGATTGTTCGCTAGGGTTGTCATATTCGATATCCAAACAATCAAACCAAGAAGCTCCGAATCGGAGTCAATCAAACTGAAGGGTGATTAATTGGATACTACACACGATAGGTCGACGTGTACCAAGCATTTTAATCTGATGTGTAAAGCTTGAAAACACAGAATTGTTTCAAGCTCTTAATCAGAGGGCATATTACGGGTGCAATAAGAAATTTAACTATAACGATAGCCACATAATCATTGGACCCCACATAATCATCATTGAGTTATTTTTTTCTACTAGACTATACATACCTGAGAATCCACTGGTTCTGGAGATATTGAAGGTCAAAGTCTCATTTTTTTTTTGAGTTCTTTACCTAAATGAATTTTCATTGTTATTAATAATTATTATTAAACTTTCTTCTAAACAAACATTTTCGAGTTTTTGTAACAAGTTATGCATTTGAAGTTGCAATAATGCAATGAGAAATGAGTATCAAAAACCAACACACAACGACTTTGATACGAGCGTGTGCCGGAGCATACACAAACGAGCGGTCAGCTGTAATCGCTATAGTTCAACGACCGCCATTGCCGCGCAGAGCGAGCGAGGTGGGCGCAGTGGGTGCCACGACTACGCCAACAACACACACACTTACATTGCGTGAAAAAACAGCATTTATTATAGTGCCTAAAAATAAAAGTCGTTTCCCAGCACTTATTTTCCCTAAAAGTTACTCGTTAAAATGAACAGAATACATAGGTTTCGGTTTGGTGATTTGTCTCCTTACACCCTGCATATAGTTATTTTTAATATTTAAATTACCTATTAGATAACAAGTTATTGTTTTAACTAAGTGTGAACGCACATTATTATAATATTTATCTCCAAAATGTGATTAGAATAAACCGAACTGAAGTTTTTGGACACATATTAACTTTTCGGGTTCGTAATTTTCTCTGGTGTAGAAAACGCAGTTATTTGTTCCTCTATGGTGTACAATAAAGTATTTTCATTCATTCATTTATTTAATCAATCAAACTCCTATTTATATCCTGTGGAAAAAATTGTCTATGAATATTTACAACCGGAATGTAGAATGGCTGCCGTGTTTCGCGTTTGCGAATGTATCTATCCAATCGATGTGTTGTAGGTATGTAAAATGTTGATAGATGAGAGTAAAAATAATAATTAAAGTGTGGATTTAATTAAAATGTATTGTGCTAGTGATAATAAAACTATCCCAGAAGTGTCTTCGTCACAGTCTTCCAGGAACGTCAAAGATGGTAAGTTTGTAGCTGTCAATTTATTTTTATGAATAACGCCTTAATAAACCTATAAATAACAGTAAAAGTGTGTGGATTTAACTGTCACGAGTACTGCGTTTTATATTCATAAAATATTCTACGAGTTTTCATAGTTCAAAAAGTTTAAAAACTTGTTTTCAAGTTTGTTTTGTATGTGCAAAAGATACATTTGAAATAATGCATCTGCGAATTTGGCTGTTTCGTAGATACATAATTGAGAAGGAAATTTGTGTACAAAATATATGTAATGCGGCAGGTTGGGAGCTGCATGCCCTAAGTAATGGTACCAACTTCAGAAAGTTACTAACTTTAACTGGGAATAATAAATAATACATTATCTGTGCCTCAATCATGTCCTCTTTAATCAAATGTTCATCTGAATGGAATTTTAAGATAACAAATTCATTGTGTTTAGCTGTTGCGAAACCCAAATTTCAAAACAAATCATAAAATGAGCCAAGTGAATGGAGAAGACAAAATAACAACTCCTTGCCACTTAATTGCAAAGTAAAGCATTATACTGGGCTGTGTGTGAGTGGCAACTTCTTCACAATGCCCTATAATATTGTCAGATTGACATACTATTTTATGAATGTGTGTGAGTTAGACACGAGCAAGCTGGCTTCCTCCAGCTGCTTCATTTTTGAAATTGCTGATGCAGAGTCATTTTCATTTTTCTTGTATAATAAACAATAATACTGTGATAAAAAGACTGTATACTAGGTATTATCATCATCTTGAGCATCAGTTAGGCTTACACTACATGATAAAATAAAAAAATATTAATTCTGAAGAATGGAGGTCACCATCATAACCCTCAGAATTAAAAATTTGATTTGACAATTGGTGGCAAGTCCTGCAGAACTGATACTGCTAGAATTTAAAACTTCAGCATCTCCACAAATTTACACAAAAACAAAAATAATAACTTATGTTATCTAATCGCGAAAGTTTGAAAAGTAATAATAATTTCCTTCAGATAACTTGATCCATGTGTTAGGCTTAGGTATCAAAAAATAATAATTATGAAAAATTCAAGAACACACGAACAAGTGAGCATTCGGGTGATAAGGGAATAATTACTTACTCAATAAACTGGTCCCCTACTGAACTACATGTTTTTGTCAACATTTTAGAATCCGAACATGTGTCATTAAAACCTATCTAAGAACCTCTCTTGAAGTTGTAAAAAACATGGCTTAACAATCAGCTGCATAGTTTCATATTTAATCATGTTTTGCAGTGCCCCCTAGAGACCTATGGAGTTATAACCAATATCTAAGAACCATCCTTGATATCATTCAAAACAATTGCAAAAAACTGAATTTCAATCTGATTAGCCATTTCAGAAATGAATGTTACAAAATATATACAAACAAACAAAAATATTTAAAAACTTCTTACAGCTAACATATTATAATGTGCTCCTGTAGTTGTGGATACATAAAATATGCCTTATGACCATGATCTGGTGACCTCGGTGGTGCGGTTGGTAAGTAGCCTGCTGAGGCACAAGCGGTGCGGGTATGATTCCCGCTGCAAGACAGATGTTTGCATGTTTTGCAGATATTTGTTCATAGTCTAAGTGTTGTTCCCCTAATTCCCCTGTTCCCCTGACTATAGTGTGAGGTCAGGCCTATGTATGTGACTAGTAGGGGTGTCTATCAGTACAATTTATTATTAATTTTACTTATAAACGATCAGGCAAGCTATGCCATGAGCGCTATAACAGCTTATAATGTTGAATATGATGCTATAGACTTTTAAGAGAGTCACTCTTAGTCTCTTACCGCCATTTCTAGGATTGTCCTGACATTACCGACTCGCGACCCTGGCTTTTGTCGCGGGTCAAGGTCAGGCTATATTTGACTCTTGCTCGCGTGCCTATTCTTGATGTATCGATTCTGAACTCTTTGTATCAGCAATTTCGAGTCTTGACCTTTTGGCGTCGAGTTTACATATCTCTACAGAGTACATTTTTATAAGAGCAAGAAGTAAGGTTCTATCGTATACACTATTAATTATAATTATCATATACTGCACTAAGATTTGCTAGTATCGTGGGTATTACGAAAGGAACTATAAGCACCATGGAACCACAACTTACACCCAGAACCTCTTTCTCAGATGCAAGAGTCTCAGAAAGAGACTCTTGCGTCTGTGCCTTATGCTAGCGTACCGAACCACGTAGGTAGTTATAAAACGTAAAGTTGTCAAAGTAAAATAATATTTTAAAAATCAAAGGCATTTTGAAATCAAGTATGAAAAGATAAAATATTTATATATCGAGGTTCCGTGAATGGTGAAGTCATCTGACTAGAATGATATAGCGACTGGTTCGGAATCCCTGACGTCTAAAAGATCAAGTTTGCACACATTCTCTAGCATGTCGCTATATCTACTACAGCGTTTTTTTGTATGGATTTCATCAAAAGCGCGCGCAATCGCGTGTGAAGCAAACGTTATCCCAAACGAACACTCACAATTTATGGGATGCGTTCATTCGTCGTCTCACTGGTTAGTTCTTGAATACTCACTGTTCTTAACAGTGGCTAAGTTGAGGTGTGGTTGCCCTGAAAAGGGCTAATGTACCTATAAAGAATCAGTTCGATAAAAATAATCAATGTAAACATTTCAACGAGTGTCGCGCGGCAGAACACACACAATTGTGTTCTGCCGCGCGACAGAACAAGACGGAACCGAATTGAACCCAAAATTGCTATACAGCTATGTATAATCCGCTCTTTTAAATATTACGGCTAGTGTTATTATATCTGTGATAACGGCTAGCATCTTTACAAAACAGTACTGTTTTCTAATTTGGCGTATTCACTTCCAGCCGGAATGTCATTACAATAGGTATGTTTAGTGTTAGCGATATTTAGCCAATGTTTAGCCATATTGTAAACAGAAGAGCCTAAGAACGTAACCTGGATCTTAGGTTTCTTAGGAAAAACTTGGCTTTCCAAGAACTCTTTCGGTCGTACGGAGATCAAACAACTGGGTTTAGGCGTATGGTGGGACCGATGGGTCATCTTTGGACAGGTTCATCTCAAAGTAAAGTCAAAGTAAATGTTAAAAAATATATATATTGTCAATATAGCTGTTTGTGACAACAAATTGGGCTCAACTTCTAAACAGCAACAGCGCTTGCAGTGTTTATATCACTCAAAAGTCGGGAAAGATATTTCCTATATACAGTTCATATTTTTTGTAAAGAAATAGCGATGATGTCAATTGTGTATTCAATTCAATAAAGTTTCGTTTGAAATTTGTGTTGCTACTTTCTGATGTGCTAATCTAGCCCAAGATGTTTCTTGGGAAGCTCACCTTAAGCTTCCCAAGAAACATCATGTTCCGGCTTATTCGTTTTATGTCCCAGAGAACACCTGGCTGTAAAGAAAGGATCTTTCCGCTACTACAACCGAGTACCTTTTTATGAGCAAAGGTTTCAATCATAAGGTTGATGTTAAAAATATCAATTTTATCATCCCTTCTTGTTTTAAGCAAATTGTTATGTCAATCTAAGCGAAATTAACACTTCGGTGTCGGGTGCTTTTTTAGAAAGCTCGGTTGTTCGAGCCTTCTAAGCCCTCCGTGGCCCAACATGGCCTCCGCTCCTCCTTTTAGTCCTTCCATCCAGTGAGATGTGTATATTTAATTATTATATTAATAAGTAGGTTCACTCTAATAAGTAGGTATTAGTCACGTTAGATGTCGTAGGACAAGTAAAAACTACCCTTTGTAAAGGTTAATACTAAAAGCTCGGTATAACCCAGATAAATATAGAGGCAGTTAACTCAGTCTGAGTGAACAGTGAACTGTAGCGACTTACAAATGTCAAAGGTCGTAAACGCGATAGCAAACATTGCTCCACACTAGCTAAAATAGTGCACTGTGCACTACTTTTCCAAGCATACTCGTAGGCATATATATATATTAACAGACGCGGGTCTCATTATCGATTTTTACTTGCTCTAATCCTGAAAAACCTTTAATTGGTATTGCTTATTCACTCTCTTCATGTCGCTCGTCTATTTAGCGACTCTTGGCGTCCTTTTTAAATCCGATTTAGGTGGAAGCCACTTTTACAGGTAGATCCTGTGCTTAAACCTGGCTAGCTAACTAATGTTTTACGGATTAAAGGAAGATAATACTCCATAAGCTTTTATTTGAGTTTGCTTTGAAATAATCAAAAATATATACCTATAGCCTATAGGTTGCTAAATAAAGAGATTTTAGATCTAGATGAAAGAGGTTTTGAACGCAAGCCGAGAGTTTCGGATAAGATCTGAATTTATATAAAAAACTATCTTAAAACGGATTGTATCAAACTAGAATTAAATTGCTGTACTACCGTACTCTGCTACTGACAAAACCTTGGAACATGGAATACAACATTATTGTAATTTCGAAACAAATTTTAATCAGTCTCTATAATCTGTCCGATTAGTATTTCTTGTGAATTGGAACTAATTATATTGAAGGTAATTTTGAGGAAATTTATAAAGATAAACATTACGATGTCAAATTGCAAAGTAGAGCTGTAGGTTGAATTAGTTTCAGCGTTTTGATCTAGTCCTGCCTGAAAGAATACACCGACAGCCTAATAATTATATTTCCCTAGACATATAAACGTATAGTCTGTATATTTTCTGTATCTTGAATCTCTTGCTCGTAATTTCAAATTTAAGGTTTTATTTAATCTGTCTGTTTTTCTTACTAACAAGTCACAGTGTTAAGGGATAAATTGAAGCAATGCTTATAAAGTTTCATATATTTAGATGCGTGGATTTGATGGATTTGACTTGCGACCCTATTTTAGAATTTGTTAAATTTCTATATTGAAACTTCAAAGTGTGAAACTGGCGGTATAAATTAGGCTGAGAGTCTGTAGCCGTCAGCTGTTCATCGGCAGTTAATCAATATGGCATATTCCGCATAACATATCGCCATATTCAGCATATTGCATAACAGCACGGTTTGAAATTAATTTACAGATTTAGCTGAATTGCTAAAATTCTTGGCACGGTTTGTTGTGACTGAGTAGCTCATTACGTTTATTTATTGGTAGTAGAAATTATTTTTGTAGTATAGTAATTCAGAAGCTGCTGACTGAAGTTATCTTGATGAATGATGCAAGGTTTCGTGTAGTGTAAATAATTCTGTTAATTCACATTTCACTTGTAATTTCCGCATACTAAAGCCACTATTTCACCAAAGCCTTGTATAATATAGTGAATTAAGTGTTTTATCGTCAAAATCTCCACTAAGTTGTCCCCAGGAAGGGATTAGTTATGTAAATTTAAGAAAAGTTGTTCCTTTTTTCTCATGAACGTTTTGATGTTAATTCGTGAAGATTTCTATGACAATGAATCTATAGTTATACTAAGTGCGTTCTAAAATAAAACTAATAAAATTTGTGGTTGGAGATTTACTACGCTGTTATTAACAATCAGAATAAAAAACTACGTCTGAAACACAACACAAGCTTTTTATTTAAATTTATAATAAATAATGCTGGAGACTTTTCACACAACATCATCTAGCCCCAAAGTAAGCAAAGTAAGCTTGTTTTATGGAAACTACATTTTTTCTAAATACATACATATTATACATAGAAAACACCCAGACCCGAGACAAATATTTGTAGATCATACAAACATTTATCCCGCGGCGTGAATCGAACCCGCAACCTTCTGCGTCTCGTATGAAAAGCCAGGGTGTAGTAGTATTTCGTTAGATTGCACCCAGGATCGAATTATTTAATTCTTATTTGGCCACCAAAACCTATCCTAAATTGCAGCACAATCACACTAGCGCTCGCTAAAAAATATCGCTAGGGGTATCGCTTGCATAGTACTATGATGTGTGTAGCATAGAGATATTAAAATTTGTGAAAAGCCGGGTATACTAAAAATGATTGGTTAGATTGCACCCAGGATCAAAGTATTTAATTTCTATTCTCACACCAATACCTTTCCTGAAATGCACCACATTCACATCAGACGCACTTTAAAAAATATCGCTAGGGTTATCGACGCTCCCATAAGGCTTCTATTGATGTATGTAGCATAGAGGAGGTATTTATGAAAAGCCGGGGTTGTAGTAGGTGGTCCGGGCGCCGCGTCTGCTGACACAGTTCCGGGCGCCGGCGCGGCGGCAACTGCCTGCCTTGCTACTGCAACCGAGGCCCGGCCAGACGACTCGCGCCCGCCCTTCAGCGCACCCGTCCCGCCCTAAATCTCCCGCGAACTCCGCACGAATTCCGCGGATACTGCTCGAGCTATTCGGAAATCCATTACCATTGTTCCGATCACAATAGCAGTGCGTAAGCACGCCATCGTAAGTTTATCGGATTGTAAACATTGTTCGTTGGACGTGACGAAACTTTGACTCGGACGTTTGTGGTGCTGAATCGAGGTGTCGTGTTCGATTTTAAGATTAGTGATTTTGACTTTGAACTCCTTCAGTCCGATTTTCGTTCAAGTTTAGTGAACTTTTTGAACTCTCAGTTATAGGATTAGAGAAAGGTTTAAACTCTGTAGAGTCACAGAACTTTGAGTTAGTAGGTAGCTTGTGTTATTGTCAAGTAAAAAAAGGCTTCAAGCTGTATTCCGTAGAAAGTTTCAAGGTCTACGAGTACGATGAAGACAGTACGTGCAATGGCCATGAAGATGGCTTCGGCACTTCTAAGCGGAGTGAGTACTTTATGGATCCATAAACTTATTTTATGTAAAACATTTTATAGTGTTACAACATGTTATTTATTTATTTATTTCAACGATCACCAACATAAAGTACACCAAAACTATATTAAATTACGTTGCAAAATAAAAACCGAGCGCCATTATAATTATAGGTGAAGACCATGCAAATATTATTGAGCGAGTAACATAAAAATAAAATTATAAAAAATATACAATATTAAACTTAAATAACTAAAGAAATTATAATTATTTGTCATTAAAAATACAATTAAAATGTAATAAAGCCTGATATATTTAAATGAAAAAAAAAACATAAGTTATTACAGGAGAATGTTATTGTTGTAGAATGTTGTAGCTCTCACCATGATGAGGTTTCATTTCTTTTAAACTGAGATATATTTGGACGTGCCTCTCACTACCTCGTTTTTGGTATCCTCAAAGATCCGCGTCTGAGGATCTGAGGATGACCATTATGGGTATAAAAGTCGTGAGCGTATAAAACCTCCTATTTTTATAAAATGTACAGCAACCACTGTTTAAATTGAATTTTAATTGAACCACGTCATTTCTGTCTTTTAGGCGCCTGAAAATTTAATGAATGGTCGATGGAAATCAATATCCACCACGTATGTAGGTTACCGTTTTCTCACGGGGCATTTTCGTTCCATACTGCCTCTACCATCTGTACATCTTTTATGATCCTGTGTCCCTTTAAAAAAACTCAGTTACGAGCTCAGTGGTAGTGATCCTAGAGTTTTATTCTTGGAACGCTGCTCGTTATTTTTTTGAGACTTTATTTGTATGCTGTACGTTCTTTTGTAACATGGTTTTATAGTTTCTTGGTAGTAAGTACTCTAATAAAGAGTTTTGTAGCGGATCATCGTTTCTGATAGTCACATCACATCGAAATCCTAAGGGCTCATGGCTTCCCTTGTGTCACTGGCTCTTTTGCTGGTCACCCTGTCTGACGCATGTGGCTTTGATTAAGGCTCATTGATTGTGTCCGTTGGTAGAGAAACTCGTGAAAGTATTCGAGTGAGTCCCGCAGGGAAATATAATGTGTGTGACTGTTGGTAGTTGTTTATCTAATAGCTTCTGCACCAGCTTCGACTGGTTAGCAAATAGCCTATATTATTCTCTTTAATGGCTTAGTCTGGCATTTCAAAGTCTTCTCTTCCGGGAGAATATAAAACGTTTTCTACATATCCTGATATCACTTCTTTCCGAGCATGAGGTGACATCAAGACTCGTAGAAATCATCACAGAGCGATGATGTCTACGAGTCTTGATGTCCATAGCAACGGATAAAACAAAAGTATTTGATAACTCTTTGCTTTCTATTTTCAAACAAGTACGACACTAATAAACACGAAACGAATAACATTTAACAAATTGCAATCACTAAGCGGGCAAAAACTAAATTGTCGTAAATCTTGTATCAAAGCGAAGCGACGCTTTTTGTAAAGCATGGTGATAACACATAGAAGCATAAAAGAAGCATTCCAATCAATCCAGCATTAAAAAAACGGATTTAAATCGTTCTATGATGCCAAAAACAGATAGTCAAAGCTACAGACTTGTATCACCCATATTTTTGCGTCCATGGGAGATTACTGCAACACAAAGAAAAACATCTAGGTACGTCTCTTGAGATGTAATTCCTAGGTAATACGTAACTTACCAATTGATTAGTAACTTAATGTAATTGATCAATATGAATGTATTTTTATCAGAACAGGGATATTTTGGCCTGTGATGCTCTTGGCACAAATACAGCACCTGACTTTTCCTTACTGACTTTAAAATTACTAGCTCTTCGGCAAATCGAAGCCTCCTGTGAGCTGACTCATCGAGTTTTAAAACACGAAGAAACTCTTATCTACGTCTCTCGAGATGTAGACTATTTGAGAAGAAATGTGTCTAGCCCTAAATGTCAAATATAGACAAAACATGGTCGCCATGCTCGAGGATGTACACTTTTTTCTTGGGAAGTGTAGAAACTTCTCTATCCATTCATTCTTGAGATCGCCATGCTCGGGGCAGTAGAAATACCACAACAGTCTACACCCAAATGTCACTTTTGCCTTCTCTGTCATAGACAAAACCGTTGTCCCTGGGTGATCATGCTAAGCCGGCTGGTCACGAACCACTCAAATCTATTTCTTCCAAATTGGATCAGCAGTTATGTAGTGCTTGTGGCTGTGTACCTAATAATCGTACGTACAAACTTTCGTGTTTATGTCTTCGTATGTCGATAACCACGAGTAACGATACCCAGTGCTTACGATAACTTTATCAGACTTGTTATTATTACCAAAATTATCGACAATTTATCGGAAATGGTGACAAAAGCACGCCATATTTTGTTTAATTCATTCATTTATAGACAAGTGTCATTCTCTGCCTGACCTCGGTGAATCGATTAGATTGCATAGAATAACATAATTCTGCATTTAGCTTAGCCATGACCTTTTAAAATGCAAAATCATCTTAGTTAACTCTTGACGTAGGTTTTTATTAAGTATAACCGTATTTTTTAAATCAGTTTTTATTATTATTCAACAACACTTGATGTTTCCCAAACAATAACTTATATAATCACTATTGGTTGATTCATCAAGGATAGCTGATTCATTCTGTCGTTTAAACAGGTGCAGAAATAGGACCTAGTGGTGGAATCACGCTACACTCATACGATGTATGCATAATATGTATGTACATGCATCTGAAATATTGTTCTTTGTCACCTTTCCAGTATTCTCTCTCTCAATTATTTTGCTGAAAACTCAAGAATTTCAGGTTCTGTTTAGGTAGTCGTTTTCTTTTCACACCTTTCTCAATAATTTCATCTACATCTAAAACTTGTCTAGTTTTCTCACAAAAGTCATAATGAAATAATATTTCGTAGTTTATGCCAGCTCGAGATCGGAGTTTTAAGGAAAATTAACTTCACACGGACGTTCCTCTAGCTAGTTATAGTTACTTTGGATACCTACGCGTTATTAGACAATCTGCAATAATTAATTTAGGTCGCATTGATTATCTTATCATAGTTTTCGAAACAAAAATTGCGTGATCGTTGTTTGTTTTTCTACGACATTACAGTCATCATTTCGCAAGAACTTGTTACGATTAATTTAAGACATCCTGTGGTGTTATTTCTGCGCCCGATAGGCTAGTATTTCATAATTTCACAATGATGATAACATCATAGTTTAAATAAGGGGACATAGCAGATTACACGTCCCCCACGTGCCATTCAAAACACTACTATGACAGTCCCTAATCTATGTCGGTGGGTTTAGGTAGATATATAGATTCTGAAACCATATTAAAATAAGAAACAGAAGTGAGAACTCTGCATTATTACGACGGTTGTTGAAGAAATGTTTAGGTGGTCGAATAAAACATTATCGTCGTCGCCGTCGTCACATTAATCAACCGCTTTATCTACCTTAATAAATTCCATTCATTTTTATCGTCACCATAATTAATAAAGGTCGTAAACGTCTACGGAACAACTTTTCCGTTCCTTTTTCTCACATACTGCAATTCCAAACTCCATACGCAATAATAATAAACGAGCGATGCAGGCTGTACAAGAAACCAGTTGAGTGAGCGCAGAGTCGAACAAGCAAAACCTCTACATACACAGTCATCGAAAGATAAGAGTAGGTGAACTGGTGAACGGGCGTTGGCTTCACTTGTCTTGTCTGGCAGCCAGTTGTCTCCGGCGCTTCGCATCGACAACACGAACGGCAGCGCACGCGCATCTAACGCGACAACAAAAAAACTAGAGTGCTCTCATGCGATAATATACCATTTCTCTCACTTATTATGCACCAAGTGTGGACAGTGACCGTTTCAAAACAAATTTTCTAACCGTTACTTTATCGCGCAAATCACAAACATGAACGTATGAAGTGTAAAATAAACATTTCAACGAAAAATTATCTATGTGGGGTGGGCTACGTGATAAGTGTCTAATTGTGTGACCGTATTGTTTCGGCCTGCAAATTTCTTGCTAGCCCGTCAGTAGGTAGACGTTTCTTGGAAGTCATCGTTGCAAGTTTTGGTGAATGAGTCAGCTAACAGGCGTCGGGATTGTTAATTTTGTCAACGTGCTGCCCACGATTTCTGAAGGTAATTCGACTCGAACTATTATCGCCAAATGTCAATGACAATGAAGATTACCTATTGATTTCTCGTAGATAATTTCAATTAGCAGGGAAATAATAATAATGTGATGGTTGTTGTTTTATATTTTTATCGCAAAACCCTTTGCTGATGTAAATAAAGGTCTGCATTTTTGTGTCAGTCTAGCCAAATCGCCTTCATGTAAACACAGAACAAAACAGAAGTAGCGCACTTATAGTGATTCAAACAGTGTTTCAATACAAATGCACATTATTACGTATCTCCGGCTCTTGAAACATTTGCATGTAAATGTGTCCTATGGTTGGCTTATTTTATTTATATTAAAGCATTAGGATTATGCAGACCCAATGCTCGAAGTCTGTTTATTTATTTATTTCCAATTTATAAGGCTTGTCTACTTTGATATGACATATAAACGTTCAAGGCTGGTGCGAAACTGAAATTACAATCCACTACCTGTTTAAGTTAAGGTGAATCTTTATTTTTAAAATCTAATTCTAGGTCGTAAAGCTCGTTTCGATGTTAATATCCTAATCCAACTCGTGTGGTATGTGAGACTTGCTGGACTATCGTGATGTACAAGAAATCGACTCAATTTTGCAGCGATCGTCTGCTATCACCCGATATTTCTTGCTCGGATGTGTCTGTGAAAGTATAACTTTCTTTTTTCTGCAAACAACATGCATTCATTAACAAGTTTGTCAAAATAGAATATGCTTTAAATGCTTTCTTGCTTTTATTGCTAAATGCAACAAAAGCGTTCAATTTGCACTTCGGAGAATAAGTATGAAACATAAGGAAGTGGGTTGGGGTTGGGTTATAAAGTTCCGGGAAACATGTGACAGCTGTGCGTAGCGTTGCATATAATAGTCCTTTGAAAGTGTCTGTCTATGGTTGTAAGGGATACGAATGGTGCCATAAAGTCAGTAGGACTTTGCGTGAGTCAAATGAAGCCCAAAAGCTGGCGGCCTTGGAGGCATCCGCCAGCCGACAGGCAATCCGTCGCAAGCGCAGGTGGGGCCGGCGCCAAAGGTCGACGACCGCGACATAAGGACGATTAGCATCTCGAGCTGGTTCGATTCAATCACAATTTACTGCACCGTCCGTAAACGCATCTCAAAACAAAATTAAGTGTTTTAAAAAAATCACCAAAATGATTTCGAGTTGTGACTCTCGTGTATTTTCAAACGCATGCCACAAAGTGTGCTGCAGTTGCGCTACATCTTCACAACAAAACTTTGAGTACAAATTTTTAACTCTATCTTTAATTGAAGTGCCGTTCGTTGCAAGTGGCTAATTGTGATTCCAGCATGACTGGTTTTTGCCTTAACGATTCCAATCCCACCGGTTTAAAGAACCTGGATTCGGCATCCAATTTAGCTTTTGGTGTAGTATTTTACAAGCGAATTGTTAAACGACACAACGTTTCATCTATTGTTCTACTAAAACAGGAGTTGTTGTCTTTAATCGAGACATTTGATCTCAAGTAGCCCATCTCCTCAAGCTACTGATTAGAATAAAATTGAATTTTGTGCTTCCATTTAAATCAACTCGCATCTCAGGATATTTTGTTCCAATGAGCTACCGGCAAACATAGAATAATCAATGTCATATCACATTGAACAAAAGCTAAACAATAATATACAATTACAGGAGACCTTGCGATCCCACAACGTATCAAAGCACATAATGAGACACAGTGTACTATTGCTAAGTGCCTCATCTCTACCCACCCTTGCATTACATTAACAAAACTTTAGAATGAGTGATATAAATTTTAAAGTTTGAAAAAGGTTTTACTTTGCAAAGAACTGTCTGCTTCTTTAGTCAATCATTATGAAAAATTTAGAACTTTAATTAATTTGGTTAAAATATTGGTAACTTCTAAAATATTTTATCTTCCTTTCGTCTCTCGGCTCTACCCTATGTCTGCACTAGATTTATTGAAAATTACCTTATTTATTAGCTACTTTAAAATTTACCCCCTCTTGTTTCGTAATAGGTTAATCACTAGAGTGTAGACTTTCTATACCAGATATCAATAACTCCGCTTTGCGCTACTTGTATTTAGATTTACTATGCCGTCAGCTATACTTACATATAAATTCTTACAGCCTATATTTACCTCTAGGAAGCTGTTCGGTGCAATTACCAGGCAATTTTCAAGCCGGCAAAAAGCGTTGGAGATAAACTATCTCCGTACAGTTAGCCGTTATCTGTTCGCGTGGACCTTGATATTGTATGATGCATAATCCATTAAATCTATTGGATGCAATGTGGCTAGGTGGAATTTACCACGTGCACCTGACAATACTACAATACAACTCACCAGAATGGAATGCCTCATAGATATATCAACATGTGATGGTATTCTCGTACGTCTCGAAAAGTGTATCCTTTCGATCAAAAAGGGATTCTACCTGAGCTTCAGTTAGGGAACATCTGGTTGATAATGATGACTCGAAAACACAAATAATAGTCGTCTACCTCCATGCTATAAAGGTTTCACGTTTCGAATTTGATGTCTAAACTTAATGCATTAATCTCATAATAGCGGAATCCGTAGGGAGAGAACAGAACGCTTGGCTGGTCACTGGCTCGCAACTTGGCCACGCCTCGACGACCGCGCTGGTAACTAACAATGATAATATGGAAACGATTGTACCACGCTCGCATTTAGTCCTCATGTAGTCACGATACATATACCAATGCACGCTTTTCATAGACTTGGTTTGTACTGTAAATCAACATGCTGATAATCGTGATTCCCACTTATAAAAGAGCCTGCAATGCTGGCACATTAGACGTAGAAACTAATGATATAAAGCCGTTTTCCATATGTTGTTATTCTGTTTCTCTTTCAGTCTTTGTTACTAGAATAGAATTACTATGTGCTACATCATACGTGACATTTTCAGGTTAGATAAATACATAATGTCGTGTCTGAAGTTTGTTATTTTACAGATAGTAGACTATCTTATCATTAATCACTGACAAGTAATTTGACCTTAATAACAAGAAAAAAGAACGCGTACCGATATTCTAATTTAGCTCGTTAAGTAATTAATGGTCGTTGCTATGGACTTTGTCTCGCTTTCTTCCCTTTTATATTTAGATTATTACAACGTTTTCTCTTACGCTTTTCTATAATGCTCTATTTATTTAATTTTCTTATTCGTTACATCTCAATTTTATATACTTTTCCGTAACATTTGCAATGTACAAGTACAAATAGAGACACGTGGAAGTGTACAAGCTCTATTAAGTAAGTATGAATCTGAGCAACAATCAGTTTGTACCAGTGGAGCGGCGGCACTACGATTTAAATCCGCATTTACATTACAATAGCTCGTATTGTATGCAGGGTCACAGGTTCGAGGTCGCGCCCCGTGTGCACTCGCTTCTCGTGCTTCAATGACTAGCTTTGTGTCTGCTAACTCTACAATGATGCCTATCCGTCATGTCTTCTCAAAGACTCTTGGTCCGTAGTTTAGTGCTATTGTTTGTAAAGTAAGCAGACGTTCATTGACAGTATCTTAGCGTTTTATTTTTATTATTCGTATCAGGTTTCGATTGTTGGACGAATGCCGGCTGGGTTGCCGAATGTAATGAGCCCTGGATCGGGAATTAAAATCGATGCCCATTAATATTCCATGCTCGCTTGGCCATCGTCTCCTACACTAACGAATTCGTCTTCATGAATTCCATGAAACTAATTTTAATATTTGTATTTTTTTTTGTTAGAGACTGCTCTTTTGGTGGCATCACCAATTCATTCTCTGCTGTGTTGCCTTGCCCCGAATAGCAAGAACAATTCTTTAGAATTTTAGTCGCTATTTATTATTCTTGCCCATTGTCCCGTATAAGAACTTGCCAACATTCGACCCCATAATATCGGGACATTAATTTCTGTAAAATGGGTATTTTCCTGTAAAAATATCGAATTCACTATAGGTTTTGATATTAAATATCGGAATATTCTATTATGAATATTTCTTAAGAAAATTACGATTACTTCATTAAATGCCGAAGGACATACCGTGAATTAAACGTAAAACCTTATAATAAATGGCGTCGTCATACAATTAAATGGCCATGGTTAAGTTATTATTGTACTATTAAACAGGGTGTTAACTGATATTGTCGTTTGCGGAACTGACTGTGGACTTTCCTAATTTAAGATAAAATAGGCAAATGTTATGTACATAGTACATAAGTACGGTAACATAATACCAAAACTGTTATGATCTTTTAAATAAGACTCAAGTTAGTTCGTTACATTATTAATGTTGTTAGTAAGATGTTTATAATGTTTTAAAGCTTAGTCAGCGCTTGTCTTAATGAACAATCTGAGGGAATACTAAGTGATGATGGGTCTGATATGATTCATCATTAAACACTTTTAAGTGACTACTGTTTGAGTCATCAATTAGATTTCTTTGATGTGGGTAAATGTTACGAGCTTCATTCATTTATGCTAAAGACTTCAATTTAAGAAGTTGTACTACCATATGATTCATACTAATGTTTAATTGTCGTCTTCATATAATTTTCGTTCGCTGACATATTTTTGTACTTCAATTTCAATTGACTGTTGTATTTTATGGTAGAATGAGAATGTATCAACTCGACTGGTCATAACGATGGATTATATATTATTGTTAACGCCAGATAACTTCATAATCTTAAAATAATGTTGCATGCTCGATAAGTTTAGGAAAAGTGACTCTTGGCTTGGATTCAAATCATTAGAACTATATAAACTGCTTTGCAGGCGGCGCTTGTGCTGTCATAACCAGTCGCCGGTTGTCATTCATCGTTAGGGGTGTTTTTCTTTTCGGGTTGTTGAACAACTAAATTGTATATAAGATTTTTTGACACATTTCCATGTAAACTGCCAAAAAATCTTAAATACTAAGATTCTGGCTTGATTCAAATTATTACTCTTTTATCATGAATTAACCTAGATTATTTCCAACGTTGCAAGTAGTTAATCTATTTTCAACTAAAGTTCATTAATATCATCCTGTTTTAGGATTAATTCAAGTTAGACCCTATAAAGAAAAGTACTCAGAGTGTAATTAAACTACACCCAATTTTTTTTGTCATTTTGAGCCAACAGATACTGGTTCTGGTGTTGCAGATTTAAGATTTAATAGAATCTGCAACACCAGCACTGATATTACTGGTGGCTTGCATACTAAGTACGAGCACCCAAGACAAGGGTTCTATGTATTTGGGGAAAGGCAATATTTCACTCTCTTTTGTCTGACAGAACTTTTGTCTCTTTTGTTCAGAAACATTAAGTAACTTTTGTATCCTCTTCTTTAGACAAAGCTAAGTGTCTAGACAAATACGACTTTCTGTTAACGTTACATCTGCGGAAAGATTTAATTGTATGGAAATGACATAAGCTGTGGAAATGTCATGTGACTGCTGCCAATTTTAACCTTGACAAATTTGCGTTAGCGTGAAAGAAGAGGAATATCTGCTGGCCGAGATATTCCTGGGGTGCTAGACAAATACCTCACGCTTAATTTTCCTTTCACGCTAACGCAATATTTTCAAGGTAAAACTTGGCAGCTGTCACGTGACATTTCCACAGTTAATGTCATTCCCATACAATTCAATCTTTCCGCAGGCGTTAACGACAACAGAAAGAGGTATTTGTCTAGACCCCTGGTTATATTATTTTTCTAGACCCCCTGGTTATATTATTTTTCCATTGGACAAACTACTAGAGCAATGTCTCCGAACAGAGCGTTGTATATTGCGTCATAATCGGCTTCGTCACTGTGTCATCTTTTGAACCGTTTGCTTAATTTATCAGATAGGCTAATAAAAACATAATCAGGGAATCACCCGATTATGTTATTACCGTTTACTTAGGTACGAGGCAAAAATCTCAGATTGCAGTGCGGCCGTGCATAGTAGGCGGGAATGGCACGCGGTCAAATGCGCAGGCGCACCGCGGGACCCGCGACGCTATCGGCAAGGTCGACGAACGACTTTCGCACGTTCCACTCGCGATGTTCGCCCGAGTTCGCTACAGCGGAAAAGCTAACACTCTGTTTCATAATCACTCGCTAACTTTAGTGGCGTACTAAAAGTTGTCTGCATCCTTTGTTTAATGTTAGAAAAGGACAGGGATAGAGCGAACTGCTAAGTAAGCGTGATTATGAAACAGCTTAAATACAGGTTAACTCAAATGTAGATTATTTTATGAATTTTCCTGAAACAACAATTACTTAATACTTTCATTATCCTCTCTCGTGTTTTTTTAGTTGAAAACGTGATCAACGTAACGTGCAAGGACTATAAACAGTTAATAATTTTTACTAAAAAACGGGATATTTACCATAATTTGTGAGTTTGAATGTTTCCCGATATTTCGGCACATATATAAATATTTCGGGCATGATCATGGTACATGCAACTGTGCCGAAATATCGGGAAACATTCAAACTCACAAATCATGGTAAATATCCCGTTTTTTAGTAAAAATTATGTTCAAAACCATGATAGTTTCAAAAGTTATATCTATAAACAGTTGTTCGGTTACATTTTTCTTTCTGCTTTAGCGTGGTCAAATACGAAAGCACAAACGACCGGTTAGTTCTTTTTCCATCACTCCATTCTGATAAAACCCGAGCAATCAGTACAAGTGTTTCGCCCCGTCCGCTCCAATGTATGTATGTCAATATTAATATGTACCTTTTCTATCACGTGACCGAATGCTTTTTGTGGGAGTTACGATAAGTTTCTTAATTATACAAACGTGCCTGTTGTAATGTCACTGTAGTAAAAATAAAACTGGATTCTTCACGGTCTATAAGTAGGCGGTTTATCGTCACCCACATGTTTGTCTGTTAGGAGCTCAATTTCATCACGTTCAATAAGTACTTGTTATAAAAGAGCTCTGGGGAGGT
Organism: Perizoma flavofasciatum; assembly: GCA_958496245.1. Lineage (NCBI taxonomy): Eukaryota > Metazoa > Arthropoda > Insecta > Lepidoptera > Geometridae > Perizoma > Perizoma flavofasciatum. The sequence continues at coordinate 9,958,253 of OY292431.1, forward strand.
CAAATTGTTTTATAGTTTAATTACTATCACTCTTATCATCCTACAAATAATATTATAAACGTGAAAGTTTGTGAGGATGGAAGTTTGTTACTCTTTCACGCATAAACTACTGAACGGATTTTGATAAAACTTTACTGTAACATAGCATATACATCAAAATACAACATAGGCTTCTTTTTATCCGGGTACCACGCGGGCTAAGCCGTGAGCTAGTTATCAATACGCATCATATTCTCTTATCATTATCAATATGAAATAATTCGTGACGTTGCTTGTTTTTTGAGAGATCAACTCTCTTTTTTATAGTAGAGTACTTCAGAGGGCACGTTACACTGTCGATCCCGGCTACTAACAGGTCTTCTTAGTAGGACTTCATGTTCAGCCTTCCGTCTGCTTATAACTCCCACCAGGGTTTTACACGAGCTCATACGAACTTATCATACAGTTTCTAGTAACGTTTAATGCATCCAAGAGATCGGTCGTCTATATTTGCATTATTTCGTTTCGTGGAAGGACTTTCAATTTGTCTGTAGGGTGCCGTTCTGATATTTTTCGCTTGTAAATGCGGGTGCGGCGTGGAATAGGGTAGCAGAACGCAGTAGGTATAATTTATGATATTGTGCTATAATTTGGGTCAATGGTTGCGACGAAAATGAAACATAATTTCTTTCCTGGTTTCGCAGCGTGAATCATTGTTTTTGATGTATTTTAAAGTTTTCCTTTCGCCTTTTCGTTATGTGCAGTTTATACATGATGAATTCCAATTAACCAATTAACACACAAAATGTTAAAATAATAGTTTTATTACTTGAAAATTATTCTGACCTACTTCTCAAATACGATTGACCTCTCGAATCACTTTTCAGTACTGAAATAACTTTCAGAGCGAATATAAAACACATATTTTCACTGAATAAAATCTTATTTATCTTATCTTGAAGTTGTAATACGTATAACTGAGTTGTCAACCCTAGTTAGGCGTGGGCGACGGGAATGAGTTCATTGGACACTGCCGGCACGCGGAAATGTTGTTTTGCATCACGTCAGTTTTATCTGAGCATTTGTTTTTATTTTTATTGCTTTTCTGGCAAAATCTTTGATAATTTACTACCCTGAGGTTTGTTTCGTCCATTTCAAAGTCGAAGTCAATAGTTCTGGTATTTTTTTATCCGCAATTTTTTTTACTAAATGGTAATTGATTTCATTAAAAATGAGCAACATCGGTCACGATAGTTTTTAGCTTGATGAAAATATAGACGAGTATAAATAAATAAATAATAATAATCCTGGATATTTTTTCACACATCATCATCTAGCCCCAAACTAAGCAGAGCTTGTATTATGGGAACTACATGACTAATATACCACTTATATCCTTTTTTTTGTAAATACATACATAATATACATAGAAAACACCCATACCCTAGACAAACATGTTCTTATCATACAAACATTTATCCCGCAGCGGGAATTGAACCTGTAACCTTCTGCGTCTCAGGCAGGCCTTCGCCCACTGCGTAACATAGATCGTCGTATAGAAAGATGATGCTTTGCTTACTTAATAGAATACCGTCCTTGTTGAAGAACACAATCTCGTTATTAGCTACATTTCCCAATATACATTTCTTAGTAACTCTTATCACTCGGGTATCGATTAATGTCTACGTTCGTGGAAATTTCGGTGCCATCCTTAGTATACACTCCCTATCACCTTACATGAAACCTTCGAACTTGGTACGGTTATAAATAGTTTACTTTTACCTCGTGTGCACTGCCTGTCTCCTTGCGGTGTTGGAAGGATCATAAAACGAAGCCAGCAACTTGTGTCAATTTACTTTCATATTCGCATGTTATAACTTCACTTAACATAAGGTAAGCAGATCCCATCCAATTTCTGTATATACAGGAAGTTGTGTTTGCTAAAAGTTGTGCACTTACACCGCGATAAATTGATGCTTCATAAAGTTCATGAACGGCTCTTCCAGAAAGGTTATGCGAGCTTCTTCATCATTAATAACGGATGATAGAACACGATTGGTAGCGTAATCGCTTTGTGAGTTACGATAAAGTTTATCTTAAGGTGCAATCTTTCGATAACAGATTACTAATTACTTAGCGTACGATAGGCGTAGGCCGCCTTATTCACGCATTACATGCAATAGATACAAACTCAATTACAAAACAATGACGATGTTCATTTGATAATCGATACAAGTTTTCATTACGTATCTTTAGGCATTTGCGTTCATAATAATTACTTCTTGTTGAATTACATAACGCCGGTAACTGTAGACACTAAACCTACACTACGAAGATATGTTGCTGTCGCTCTTCAGATTAGATAGCTATGACATAGTCAATGTTTGCCCATGGTGGTCATGTTTGTGCAGCCTGTGATGTTGACTGTCGCTATTGGCGCCGGATTTTACGTAATCCCCCCATTGAATATTCAACCTTATCCTGTCACAACAAAAGCATAAATCAAGTAACGGTAATTACGCTGCGTACCCGAATCAAGCGTGTCGTTTGCATTTCCGTGGACAGGTAAAATTTGTCTAACGCACACACAACGTAATCAACATCGGTGGAACCAATATTGTGCTGATTGCACATGTTTTGAAAAGCAAACATTGAGCATAAACTGATCCTGTCCAACAAATATACTTCGCTGTATTACGAGTTTGCAGATAAATAGAAGTGCCCACGTAGCGGTAACTCCATAAAATTGGAAATCCGAATGGTTCAATAAAATATTCCATTTGATTTGTAGTAATAAAATTCGATTAGTCATTATATTTTATCACTTTGTGAGAGTAGGTTGAGCGAGCTTTCTAGGCCAGTGCAGTGAGATAGTATCCTCGATTCGATAAAATGACCGCGGTCCCTTGCATTGGGCCCGTAGCCAAACTGCTGAAGCAAACCAGATAGAAATTCTTAAACGTTAAATTTACATGATATGCTCGTTACTTCTTAACGTTTATGAATAATTAACCAGCAGCCCTTAAAATCACATTGTTTGCAATTTAAACACAACTATATGTTGAAGTTGAACATTTATTTCCGCGTTCTTGTGGACATGCACATGTGCACGAAATATGAAAGAAATATTACTGTTTTTGCAAGGAATGTAAGATCAATGGACGAAACATACCGCCCGCTCAACCTACCAGATCTCCGGCTTTTCTCTCCTGTATCCGACTGAAAATAAGCACGATCGGAATATCTAAAATTTCAGGTCGAGAAAACGATCTAGCGTTCCGTATGCCTGTTTGCATCGACATAACATAAAAAAGTCTTAACACATATACATAGCATGAACTCCTTGGACTTAAAATACAGAATGCCCGGTATCATATTGACGACATCAGTGGCGCGGTAGGCAAGAGGCTGGATGAGACGCAAAAGGTGGTTCGATTCGCGTGGAGAAACAGAAGTTTGTATGATCGAAAATATTTGTTTCGGCCGGATGCTGTGGCAGGTACTATGCCATGGTACTTATAGTTCCTGATGCCCAAGACACAGAGAATGTGTGGGCAGGACATGACTGTAAAAATTGCAGAGTTAACCGGCTTTTCTCTTGTAGCGGTCGACTCAACTCATATAACAGGTTTGCGAACAATCCGTTGCTGATTCCATGGCAATGCATCTTTACAAACTGGCAGAATGCTTTGTTAGACTGGTTCCACCTAATCCATTGCGAAATAAATCGGAATGATTCCGACACGTAATGAATGGGCCCTGTTTATTTAAAATTTCATTACATGAATATTTCAACGCCTTTTCATTCCCAGTCGATTGATTGCTGCTGGAAATTAACTCTTCTAATTTATGTCGGTGCTTTATCGAGGGAAGATGCTTTTTTAGATTGTAGCACGACTGCGTCCATTCCGGTTTTTCCCATTCCATGAAATTACGTCATGCTGAAAATTCCCTGTGCATCCGATTTTGGTGTGTCCCAACATTTTTTCTTGCATACACGACGAAGATTAGAAATAATATATATTATCCTCTTTACACGAGACATTTACATTGATCCTTACAAGATAGACAGATAGAAACCCTATATTGTTACATAACACCTTTTAAAACATTATACAAATGTAAATCTATACTTAGCTTAAAAAATAAACAAAATGTACAACTGTCAGCCTATTCGCCAAAAGCTAAAGAGAAACAGATTCGGCCAGCTTCATTTCCGTAAATACGACTAAGAATATTTTTATAATTGCACTTTACGTGCGCATGGTTCGCGAACGTGATTATATCATTTTGGATTTCCCTTTCTAAGGTTATTGGTGATTGTTCTATTGTACCTACTATTATAGTCTATATGACGGTTTTTCGATCTGATTACTCTAGTATTTAGAATAGACTAGAGTAGTCTAGCACCTTAGTTTCGTCTCGTTATTTATCTCTGAAGTTCTCCTGATCTTGCTTTGATGAGCCCTTGCTCTACGAAAGTGGATAGCTTGTGTCCATTTTAGGGTATATTGTGACGGATACACCATGTCCTTTACTATCCTGCTGACGTTTTGTTGATAATGTCGGGGTTCTTCCTCATGAGATTTTGTCCAGCATCAGCTGCCTGTTTTTGTTATATCGTATACATTTCTAACAGGGCTGATATTCCATCTGGTTGATCAATTAGACAATTGATTTATTAATTCCGTCTTAAATTCGTCAACTTCTTGAATATTTTACTCAGTTAATATTTCGCAAAAACATTTTACCAATCCTAGGGGCCTAGGGTTGGAAAATGTGTAGAATTTGTCTTATGAAAGTAGAAATGGTATTTTTGGTAGTAACTATTTTTTTGTAACTACGTTAGTAATGTAACATATAGTATACTTACAAACCAATGAAGCTGCTCAGCGCTGTCCCAATTTACTCGAAATTTTATCCAATACAAGTTTACGAATTCCATTTCCAGTTTCAACTTTAACTTTGTAGAAAACATCGATAAACACTAAGTAAACTTGTAAAGTAAATTAGAAAGCATTTACAATTTCTCGTTTACCGATCTCATGTAAAAGTGTTTACTAACTAAAGTCATCAGACATCTTTATCAAACATTTTGAATGCAAATATTATTTAATGCTATACTTACTGTCATACTGTACTTAATAAATTTTAATTATGAAGACATCACCAAAGAAAATTAAATAATAGATAGGTAAGATCATAATATGCCTACCCCTGGTGGAAGACGTCTAGCGGTATTATTATGCAGAATAGCCTCCTGAACTGGCTACTAATTTTGTCTGGATTAGTAATGTCCAAAACTTCTAAATTATGTTTAAGAGGACGTAAAGATCTTCGTGACTTAAATTTGCCATTTTCAAATTTTAGAAATTTTTGCTTCGCTAAGCTTGGAAAATGAGTGCCATTATCTCGTTCTCATAACCATTTTGCTAGTGTAATAAGGGGTCGGGTCTTCACTCAACAGTGTAGTTTAGAAACCGATTATAGTCAGATAGACACAATCATAGATTTAAGTCACCGCCATAAGTTATGAACCACTTGTACATAATTAATTAATTATTACTTGTACATCATTTACTGATGACGAACTATATCTGTTTCAAGTTATATTCAAATCGGTTCAGCCGTTAAGGAGATTATAAGCAAACATCAAAACTTTGTCAATTTTGTATTAGTACGACTGACGTTGCAGTTTAATAACTGGCTCTCCTTGTTTCAATGCGCTAGCGTGACTTAAACCTATAGAATGTAAGATTATTTGCTATTCGCATCGGCTCTATAAAATACTAATGTTCATAATTGGTTTCTTTTTGTCCACAGGCGTGACAATGAGGGAAAAGAGGGGAGGTGCTATGAGTAAAATGCAAAAGCTCAGGAAGCGCCTCTCCCTCAGTTTCGGCAGGCTCTGTAAGTATACATTTACCGACTATTATTGTCACTTCACTTATAAAAGTAAAAAAAATACGCTGTAATTGTATCATTAGAAATGCTGTTATTTTTGACGTGTCTGTTCATAGGAACCGCACAAATGCAATATCAATTTATGGAAATAATAGAAGCTACCATTTTCCGTGTTTAAGTTATCCGTCTTTATCTATTGTTACCTGCAATTGCTATGATGACTCCATCTAATGCCTCAAGTGTTCAGTTGTGTAGGTAGGTGATTCACACAAGCTTGCATGTAATAGCATAAAACTACACAAACTAAACGCCTACATAGATTGTCTCGACCAGTTCCTTATGCGCATATATTTCCTAATTTATACTCGCTTCATCTTGTATCCTTTCATATACCATAATTTTTACTGTGTTCATCTTCTCAGTTTACGATGTCCTTTTTTTACACACTCGTACTAAAAAGTTGTACTTTAAAGCAGAGAGACATGACTATGGACATGGAAGATAATCGCTAGCTTACTGCTGAATATGCTAGAAGTACCTGCAACTGCCATTCCCGATATTCGATACATAATAGCAACGTTCTTATGTTTAGCCCGACTGAGAGGGTTATTTTTTATATTTATGTGTACTGTTTTTAACAACCACCTAAATGACTTGATGGTTCTAATGAATGAGGTATCATTAGACGCATCGTAATTAAGAAAGTGACATCGTACTACTATTATGATGTTTGTTACTCTTTCACGTGAAAACTCCCGAACGGATTCTGATGAAACTTTACATTATGTAGCTTATATATCAGAAAAGCACAATTTATCCGGGTATAACGCGGGCGAAGCCGTGGGCAGAGGCTAGTAGGGTTAATCATATAATTAATGAAATTATATGTAGCCACCGCCAGCCATGTTATTCTAAATGTCTAAATAATTTGTGTAGTTTTTTTCCACTTATACTGATATGGATTTCAAAATAATTCTTTTGACGAGTCTTATGTCATTACAGTATTCATCCAAAGAACCTGCAGTTGGGCTTTTTAATTTTTATAATTGACTAGCCGATGCCCGCGGTTTTACCCGCTTAGGATAGGTAATTGATAGGTGCATCAATAATAATTGCATGCCTTGCACCCTTAGGGCTTTTTTTGAAAACCCTGATACGTATTCAGTTCTTTTGTATTTTAAATATCCAAACTAATTTTACAGCAAATCGCACCAAGCGTTAAACATTTCTTAAACAAACTTAACACACCACCCTACGCCCTTTGAGGGGTAGTTTAGAAAAAAAATGTATTTGTCTTTTATAATTTGTACTAAATAATATTTTAGTTTCAAGCAAATTGGACCAGTCGTTAAAAAGTTCCCATACAAACTTGGACACCCTCTATAACCCCTTAGAGGGATAGTTTGGGGAATTGATACAATTTTTTCATAAAAAGTTTTTCAGCCCTTTGTACCCCCTTAGGGGTAGAATTTTCCAAATTTATTTCTTAGTGCACCCCTACACCATAAGAGGAATATACCCTCCAAGTTTCATGTTTCTAGGACATATGGTTTAGGATGTGCGTTGATTCGCCAGTAAGTAACGGAACAGTTTTTTTTATAATTGATTAATTGTTAAGGTAGTGATATGGTGATTGACAGTTGGTAGCAGATGGATCGAATATGGCATACTAATGGCAGTTAGACATAGTTGGATTCTTTATAAAGTAGTTCATAACAATATTCAAATATTATGTAGTACTAAACACACGAAGCCAGTAAATGCAACATAAAATGCATTCGTAACATGATTGTGTGCAATGAAGCCTTTCTGTTATATAAAGCTCTGTCGATTATATATTTAGCCATCATAGATTATGCGGTTTGATGCACTTTGTGGGTCACTCTTAAATTGCAATAATTTAATTATTCTATACAGCCTTTACCACTTTTCATCTTTGAGGTTCGTTATGTTTAACTTTAATGGTTGTATCATTCCGAGATAATGCTATAAAAACATTAATAGGCTACATTTCTTGTAAAATAATATACATTAGATTATAAATATCTAATAAGATAAATAAATATAAATTTATTTACACAAAAAAACAACTTAGGGACTAATTTTCAATTTTTAAGCGTGCTTATATTTTAAAAAGATGCTTTAATAATTATAATAATAAATTTATTTTTTCAGACAAATCAGTCCATTTTGTTAGTATAATTTAAAAACTAGGTTAGTACTTAATAACTAATAGCGATTTGGTCCTCTGGATGAGTTTCCAATACGATCGTCTTATGCTTTATAAGACGATCGTATTTAGAAGATATTTACATTTGTGCAGGTGCTTGTGGTATTGTAATGTAACTTACTTCCCGTGCTAGTTAGACACTGTGTTACGGCGAGGTAGCACTTCACATCCCAGAAGAACCGTGCAGGTGAATTGCGAGCAACGTGTGTGTAAATGGAGAAGTAGGTACCTAAATAGAAATTAATTTACGGACTAATATATTTTTTTAAACTAAACTAAAAATATTACATCTAACACGGATTATCGGAAGAAGATAAGATGGAAAACATAAATAATTTAACAAAAATCGAACAATGCCAAACTTTTTTTTTTATGAATTAAGGAAAACTACTTATAATAAAAACAACTTACGACACTAATGCCCGTTAGCACTAAAGACAAGAAGTTGTGACTTAGACATCTTGTTCACACGATGAAATTTCGTCGCCTTATCATATTTGATTTCCCTATCGTTTAGTTTTATTTACTTGTAATCTATAGGTATTGTTTTTCCTTGCTTCCTCAAATCGATTTTTCCTTAAAGGTCCATTTACCCCGAGAGATTTAAAACAAACACGCTATATCTGACGCCCTCGAGGAGTTTATGGTGTTTCCTTTACGTAATTTTATAAATTTTCTTTTTGTTCGTAATAACTTATACACACGTATAGTTTCAGCGAATATAGGAATGTTTAGTTTGTTTCCCTTAAATTATTAAAACCGGCCAAGTGCGTGTCGGGCCACGCGTAGTGTAGGGTTTCGTAGTTGACCATAACTTATATTAACTACCTGTTTTACACAACTAACAACTTCATCTAAGTAACTTCCATTGGAATTTGTACAAAATTTTCCTTTTTACTTCTCCAAGTATTTTTTTAAGTTAGTCGACTATTACTCGTAAACTTGTAAAGCCTACTTAAAGTTTTCCTTTTAACTTCATGATATATATATACTACTGTCGTGAATTTTATGACATATCCAAACACAACCGTTTAGCTGATAGGAGAGGGGCACTTGACTAACAAAAGTTAGCACCCCACACCATGGAAGAGAAGAGAAAAATGCATCCCCACTTTACGTGCAGGGGAGATAGGTATAGTAAAAAAAATCTCTTAAAAGAAATACCACTTTGTCGGCGTTATTTATACTGGATACCCGTGCCAAATTACAGCTTTCTAGTACTAAGAGTCTCTGAGCTAAGCCGCGGACAAACGAACAGACAGACAGACGGACGGACACGGCGAAACTATAAAGGTTCCTTGTTAAATACGTAATCCTAAAAATGGGATATCAAAAGTTTATTTAGTTTGTTACGTTATAACGTAGTTTGAATAAAAACGTTTGTCAGAAATATTTTCATCGTTCTCTTCTTGTCTTCGTTGTTCTTTTATTATGTATACTTCATTTTATTATCATTTTAGAATGTTATGACGTTTATAGATAGTTATGATTTCCATATTTTCCGGGGTTTTCCACCTGTCACACATCTAGTTGAAAAATGCGCGTGTGACTCTATAACGTGACTCTGAAATAGACTAGAGCAAATAAAAAGCAATGTTAATGAACGTTAAACTAACACTAGTATATCACCGTGTGTTTGCTTTACGATAAGTGAGCTCTTTAAGCCGACTGGTAACAGGATTTACAGATTTATTGGATTACCCGTCTTTACTGTTGAGATTATGTAAAATCGTGTTATTGTATCACACTGTTATGGCAATGACTGTAATATGACCGGAAAACACGACACTACAGGAAGCAAACGGACTATTCGTCACAACTATTCATGTACGAAATTAAATAATAAATAAATAATGCTCGACATTTTCACACAGCATCATCTAGCCTCAAAGTAAGCAGAACATTACACGATCACTATTTTCTAGAGTATTTTTCATAACATCTCTTCTGGAGTTTTAATTGCTGTGTCAAAAATAAGAGAAACTTCCATTCAATCATGTCAAGGCCAGTATTTAGTGCACTGTAAAACAGGAATTATTGTTTTAGCCCCTAGGCACAAGAGTAGTTGCGTTTGAAGGTGAACGAACAGTTAGCCGATCCATGATTTATTTCACAGAAACACATTTTATTTACCTTAAACAAATCGTCACGGTAACCACACAAAACGAGTGTCAGTTAATAAAACGAGTTGCGTGCTTGGAAAACCATTTATTGTTTACTATTTTAACTGTCATTATTATTGTGTGTTTGTTTCGAATAACAAGCGCTCGGTTTGTTATTGTTTACAAATCATTGCTGGTTATGATTAGGGCATTCAAATATCATGTCAATTACGAGTATATATTATGTTAACGTATCACTCTTGACATTTCACACATAAACTGTGATTCGGAGCAAGGTTGGAATAAACCTAAATAATGTGACCTATGTACTCTATTATCTAAAGACTATTAATGAATGTAGGATGTCGAATGTTTCTAATCTGTATACTTTGTTGGTAAGCAATGTAAGGGTCGAACGATAAGTCACATAAACCCATTTGTAAATGGCGACCATTATTATCGTACTATGTGACAAGTTCGATGTATGAATCACCATTTGTTCTGTTATATAAGGTCTGTTAGCGTCACCGCGACCGCTATAAATGGCTACAAATCACACCATTTTATGTTACATTTCGGTATTAAATATAATATTGCGGCTAATGTATTTGACTATGTGCTCGGCAATATTCCTTTACAAAAAGCGTACGAATATATGTATTTTATTAAAGGGACTATGTGTGCAGAAGATGACATGACATGAACGTTAATGTAGTGTAGGTAGGTGTAATAAATATATTGATTTTTGTATTTTTTCTATGGAGACACTCGCTCACTTATTTTGTTCGCCACAGCAATCAACTGTATACCTAAAACAGTCGGTTTCTAACGGAAGTACTGCAGTGGGCGTCAGACGGCCTTCATACCACGATGAATCAGCACCGCTCGTTACTACAAGTTACCTGTGCGCGCCATAAATGGCATCTGAGCTCCTTGTAGTTGATGACAGTCTTATGCTTATCGATGAAAAGTAAACGCGTTACGACTAGTAGGTTCTTAATTTTAAATGAATGCTCAGGCGGTCCATTGAAACTAAATTCTTTTACAAAATAAATGTGTCTGAATTGAGTTTAAGCAGGAACAACATCATCATGTTTCCCATAATGAGGACCCTCCAATGTTACCATGCCACTTGTTGTGTTCGAAACGATTGCTTCCGTTGCACGGGGGTTCAACATCTCCATTATCTGCTGTTGATTGATAGCCGACTTCCTCGGCGGTCATTGATAATGGCTACATTATTTGTCCTAGTTGCTCTGCGTGACGTGCTATAAGTGACCGCGGACAATACCGCCTAGAGCTTTCAGTTTATTGGTTCCTTGCATCGCTTCTATTCCTAGACAGACTTTATCGAACTTCATGATTTTATGTTTTCCTTTAAAGTTATGCATATCTTTTGTGATATAACCGTTTATAAAACTATGTATTGCGAAGAAAAGGTTCACTATTTTAATCTTTGTAGCAGTCTTCGCTATTATATCTCAGTATGAGGGTAGGTTGAGGCACTCGACCGCACAGGAACACTGTATTGTTACGTTACCCTGCATCACAACCGCGAAGCCTGGACGAACGAACGGCCTTTTGTCGACCCGCCCTATTGTCTACAACCTATTCAAATACATTTGTAAAGGCGTCGACGGTTTTTTCAAACTTTTTAAAATTTCATGACGGTTCAGCTTCGCTTGTTACGCGTCTTTCCTTGTTCTCTTACAATACAATGATGTCGTCAGTTTATAGCAATTGGATGCATAGTGGTTATTGTGCCCTTAATGTTACATTAATAGTGTTTCTTGCCCACTTGAGAATGTTTTCATCTTTATTGCTTCCAATTGTCTGTTGCTCAACTCGTTGGGTTACGTAAGCGCTTTGTAATGGATTGTGTAGGGTTCGATGTACTCACTGATGTCAGATTTGGTACCCGAATCATGTGTGTAAAGGGTCAGTTAGCGCGTTTCAATTAAATAATGATACTATTGAGTGATGTTTTAAAAATACATATGTGACATTTTGCAATTGCAATTGCAATGTAATTTTTGTAAATTATTTATACAGTTCTGTCTTTCTTGTTACTCTATAAAATAATCTTAATTTTTTTTGCTCCGAGTCATTTAAATTTATTGCCTTTATAACTTATTGTGTCTATCTATATTGATTGATACACAATCAATAATGATTTCTGATTTATTATTTTCAATATATCTAACTTTAACCGAATGAACCCTGGAACTGAACTTAAAATAGCAACTTCTGTTTACTAATAAGACTTTATTGGGTTCATCGAACGTGTTTATTATAACATCTTATTAGCTGGGCGCAAACTTAACATTGATTTGAATTATTTTTGCTTTGATTGATTATAACTTTATTAGATTCATAAAAATCGACATGAAGTTTTATAGCTATAGTTACATACTTATGGCTTTTCGTTGAAGTCTGTGAGGTATTTGAATATTTTGTTAGCTAAGTTTATGGTACTCTTCTTATGGTAGATTAATCGTAATAAACAGATATCACTCCTTCAAAAAAACCTTTTCTTCTGAAAATTGATAGCTCTGACACAGTTGCCTTTATTTAATGAGTCATGCTGTCTGCTCTGGTTATGGCGTCAGTGTGTTTGCTCAAATTGCCCCTCATCATCGCACCGATTGTTTGGCCTGTACTGTTTACATCGGGTTAATGACTGTCCCTGACTTCGTCCGCTTCAACTCTGAGAAAGTTTATTAGACGATTGTTGACACATTTTATAAAAGTCCTCAAACTTAAGTCAAATTATTGCTATGCGGTTAAACTATTATCCTATTTAGTAATCGAGTTTGACATTTATGAGCATTGAAAGACTTCGTTGTATTCTCACAAAGAAACTTATCTTGAACGGCATGTTTACGCAAGTGTTGAAGGAATGCAGCTGTGAAATGTTGTCTATTTATTTTATTTCCATATACACCGAGAAACAAAGAAGTTTATATATTACAGTAAGCATGAACATATTGAATTTATATTGGTAGTGTGTTTTTTGTGGTTTGTTATTGGAATATCAAGGGAGTAGTTTCCGAAGTTCCAGGTCAATGAAGCGCACAGACCAAGTTATATTTGAGCCATATTGAGGCGAAACCCATTCGCTTCAGGGAACGTGCATCCTAAAGCAGATCACTAATTGAAATATGTCAAGATATTGTTAGGAAATTTCAGCGACTTATGTACCTATGGATATGAAATAAAAATATTTTTTTGGCACAACATGAAAAATAATACAAATTTGGTTACATACCCAATGATCCATAAAACAAACACTTTTACTTACTAGCCTACTTTTAATTACGTTAACGTTAGGTCATTTTTAACGTTAGGTCATGCCTTTACCGTTCGTGGCCATACATTTTACGTTTTGACATGCAATATCACGGCTAAGCTAGACGTCGAATGAATGTACTTTAACTGTTCCCAAATAGGAAGGGCTTGGCAAATTAATTTTAGTTTAGTGTTTTCCGTGTTCGCTTAGTTTGTTTCTAGACGAGTAACATTTAAATACTCCAAAATAGGTCAGTTTACACGAACTTTTAAAGGTCGCGCCAGTTGATCGACATTTCTGGAGTATCTGAAAATCTCAAACTTTATCTGACGCCATGTATTTTTGTGCGTAGCTTTAATTTTCTTATGCGCCCGAGAACGGAGAAACCCCAAGTTATCTAAGCAGTGCCCATGTAAATTTGTGCTTTCGCTCAAGGGCGCTTCGAGATAAGCTCGCTTTGGCACTTTACGGCCTATTGATGCGACGCTTGTGTGAAGTTTAACCTTCCGGCTGACGGTACCTCCTTATGTAGGTCGGTCACATTACGTAATGGATTCTACGATTGCCCCAAGCTACTCGTACTTTGGGATGTTTAGGGTTATGCGCCTTGCGGCTCCGTTCCGTAATTTTATTGGGACATTGAAATTTACTGGGCGTAGCATGTTGATTTCAAACTGGGATATGGCGTGATAATTGTTTGTGGGGGGGTTGAACCATGATTATGATAAGTGCTTTCAGATCAGATGCGACCTTGCATTTTAATAATCGCTTACGGGAATTCTGGATTTTATTAAAATAAATCTAAGGATAGCATTGAGATTATCGTGGTTTTGTATCATTTTAGGATATTATTATGACTTTACTACGTACTTTACCATTCTCCTGCTGATGTTTCGTTGACCCTTTAGAGGTCCTTCCTCATGAGCACTGTCCGCAACCACGCTTGACGGTCGTCAGACGAAAACTGGAACGTTGTGTCGCAGGAGAATAGTAAAGTACGTCGTATAGTCGTAATAATATCCTAAAATATCAAACGATTTTAAAATGATTTTATTATGTTTTAGCTTAAATACAGCAAGGATACTTCATTCATGGCCCCTAGACTTTTCACCAGGCATTCACGATATCCCATTGTCCAAAACAAGCTTTATCGTATTATTGTTCACTTTATTCGCTGAATGCTCCCGACCTTATCGGGCGGACGAACCTAGAAGGGTTCTTTGGGCCTTCTTCCTATTGTGTTTAGATTTTTTATGGGAATGGATACCAAATACGGCACTCAGAAGATAAAGAAGTGTTCATAATGATCGGGAAGTAATCTGTTTATAAATGGCGCTATACAAATACCCAAATACTGTTATTTAGGTAGAGCCGACTTTCCTTTCGGAAATTGTAGGTTCGAACCCGGTTGCGCACCAATGGATTTCCATTCGAAAAATTTATGTGCGTATTAACTCGTGCTCAAAACGGAAAACATCGTGAGGATACCGGCATGCAGTAGAAACAAAAATTCGAAGGCATGCGCCATAAATTGGTATTCCATAAGCTGCGATAGGCTTGCAACCCGTTGACTGATACCCGTCAAGCTTTTCCCCGTATTGGAGACTAGCTTCTGCCTATGGCTTCGCCCGCGTGTCACCCGGATAAAAAGTAGCCTATGTGTTATTCTGATGTATAAGCTGTATTACTGTAAAGTTTCATCAAAATCCGTTCAGTAGCTTTTGCGTGAAAGAGGAACAAACATCCTCATAAACTTTCAGGTTTATAATATTAATAATAATATTAGTAGGAAGGATAGGATAGTAGGATATATAGTAGGATTTTCATTGCGGATTTTTCACAGCTATTATATATCTAGTATTTTTGTTCCAGAAACCCCCATACCGTTTTAAGTTTCAAAATCGTTAGAGCAGTTGAAGATCCCGTGAGGACAAACAAAAAAAAACAAAATATATACGTTGCTCGTTTAAACTTCAAGGGGTATGCAATGGCTTTCATCTTAATTATCCATAAGTTATATTATTATTATTCATAAACTAATTGGGAAAACTATGCAGTTCATTATCATTAAAATGAACGACATAATAAAACATTTAGTCATCCGCTTTCAAACCGTAAATCACTTTCCCGTGACAAATGTCCAGGTCAGACTCGAGACCGTGATGCCGTAAAAAACTAACAAGAATAAATGAAATGAATCTTGCTATTTGTAAAGCTGAACAAACTGTAACGAGAGCTTTAAAAGGAGCCAGCCTGTAAAAGCTTCTTTGTGTTTTAAGTAATTTTTTTAAATTTACTGTTCAATTTTATCTCCGTTAATTGTGAAGCTGACTTCTCCTTCCGTTTCATTATAATCAAAGAACATTACAAAGTAGGATGTAGAGATAGTTAAAACAAAAAAAAACATATAGGTACTTTGCCTACTTATGAATAAAAGTGAACAGAAATGCCCCACGTACCTTCCTGTTCCATCTAGACAGTTCAATGTCGCGCCAAAAAGGCGTCAGCTCAGCATATTCTAGGTTGATAGGCTACTTAGCGGTGGTATTCTAAATTAGCTCCGGCTTTTACCGGTTAAGCACAATAATTGGACGAAGCTTAAAAGCTGGCGGTGTCATTTTGCGATACTTTCCTCGTCGCTGGCGATATAGGTCAGCGACATCAGCATTAACCTGTGCTGGCCCATCTAGAGTGTGGCCGCATTGACTGTTGAACTGTGGAGACAAACTACATTAACAATATTAAGAAAGTAATTGCAATATTTGAAAATAGAACTCTTTGGCTGAAGAGGTTTTTTTAATCTAGTTGTCACTTGACTATATTATGGCGTCATTTTAAAAATTGCGTGTCTACATCACCATAGATTTGACTAGTGAAGATTAAATTAATTAAATTAGTGCGCTCGTATGTTTTACACTTTCAGACTGGACCTTTTCTTCCATATACCATCGTACCTTTATCTAATTTGTTTTATAATGAAATTTATCGTTTGTACAAAATGAATAAATCAACACTCAACAGCCACACATACTTAGTCCTGACCCCACACTAGGATTCCCTGTATAGTGGGTATCAGGAACTACGAGTACCATGATACAACACCCAGACTCGGAAAAAATATCTGCAGAACATGCAACATTTGTCCCGTAGTGGGAACCGAATGAGCCTCAAATCTTGCGTATCAGCCTCACCTCTTGTGTATCAGCCGGCTACTGTCCCGCCACGCGCCATTGAGGTCGTCACTGAGGAGGAATAACGCTCGTATTGCAAGTTCTAACGTCTCACTTTTAATCTCCTATCTGAAGACCTTCAGCTTCACTAAGTTTCCTATATTAATTCCAATAAAAACCACATAAGAGATTATCGATCCTCTTGTAACCATCAAAACCAACTTTATCAAGTCAACTAAGACGCAATCACACAACTTTCCGTCGCAGGTAGTTGCGAAAGTTGCGGCATCGATCCGATCGCGTCGATAAGCCGCTGAAAGCGCTGACCGCGAGCACCCTTATCAGCTTTGACACAGGACTCGTCGGATTTTGGGTCAGGACTTGGGTCTCTCATAACGGAGTGTTGCTGAACTAACTAATGCTGCGGGTCTTATAGGAGCTATTTTCAATAGACTTCAAAAGAGGAGGAGGTTCTCAATCTGTTTTTTATGTGTTAGTTTCGCCAATTGTGGACCGCTTTTAATGATTTTTAAAATAGGTTTTACTTCAAAAGTGGTCCCATATAAATTTTAAGAAAAAAATGGACTGTTTATCCTATTTGAATTCGGTTTTTATTGTTCCCTTTAAAAAAAATATGTTTATTGGATTCAGTGATTAATCGAAATATGCGAAAGTTGTGTGCAACGTTTCATCTTCGGTCAATGAAATTTCGAAGCTTCGATGTGTCGTCGGTTGGTGTCAGGTTCGTTTATTAAGGAGAAAGATATCGACCTTAAACTTTACAGTAAGTCGGTAAGGACAACCTTTATAAAGTCTTAGTGCCACTATCAAGTTCTAAAAGGGTTCTTACACAGGTACAGGATTGAAGTGTATGTAAGTTCGTAAGGCCAATCCTGGTTTAATAGTTTATAGGCTTCGGTCTGACGTAGTTTTCAGCCAGAACTTGGCTAACTTTACTTACTGAATCTATCGCATTTAACGATCAACTTAGTTCATACAAGCATAATTATCTTAGAGATTTGAATGAGCTATTTTTCTTATATGACGGTGGCAGACGCGTGTCACACCACACCCTCATCAGGTTTCACACTTGACTGATTTAGTCGCAGTGAATATTGATGAGCTGTCTTTGTGTATGACCCTTCTAGTGAAAGACTTTTGTGGTCTGCTGTTTTAACTCGAGAGCTATTCTCAGCCAGAATTATCTTGCGAACAAATCGTGTGGAAGTGGACGCTGTCCTTAATGCTGAGGGGCTTCTATGTTTACATCATTTTATAATGAAAGTCTATTACGTAAGGTCCGTACCTACGTACGTAGCTTTCGCTAATAACCTTCAGTGGGCAAGCTTTTTGCGTTTTCTTTGAAATTCATCTTTTACCCCGTGCTCCGTGCTAATGAGTCGGGCTTATTAATATTCTTTCACTCTAATTTATTTCTTGGCTTTGAATAAAATTGCTAATGAATGAAGTCTATGTAAGTCACCAACTTTTAATAATTCGCTTTTACTCTGATTTTACTCAGTTATTCCATTTCTGTCTGTTCTGTGTTCCATTAGTGTCCTTGGGGCACAAACATAAAGAAACAAAACTCCATACGTCTTAAAAAAAAATACCCTGAGTTTTATAAGGTAAGTATGTACATTTGTATTGATACTATATAATTACCTGAACATTTATTTGCTAGCAGAATTCAAAATATAATATAAGTAAAGTCTGTTTTGCTGTACAACGTATTATTAACCAGCTCAGCCACATTAGGTTTCCCCACAGATACAATATAGCTCTTTTTCCCATTGGCTTTACACAGCTGCTTCATGCGACTGATAATGTCCTTAGTCTGTTCTCCAGCTAGTTTGTAGACCAGGATGCCGACCACATTGGCGTCCTTGCACTTCTGGTTTAAGAATTTATAATTCACTTGAATGAGAACTTATAACTAACAATACATTGCGTAGGTACTTAAATAGTTGTATACGCGAGTGTGCGTTATAAACTAATCTAGAATAGGTAAACATATGTAACAAAACCAATTATTATTAAGTTAGATAATGCCATGCCTACCAAAAGATCCGCAACTAACTCACTAACTTCTCCACTAGAAACCATCTCCTTTTGAACCAAGCTGTCTCTTCCATGCACTCCAAAGAGTTACATTTTCTATTTGTGTTATCTATATTTGTTTTTGTCAAACACGCCTCTGACTATCCCTTACTCGGAATCTCACATATCTGCATACTGAATATGGATCTGAGGATCTCAATAATGGGGACTACAGTCGGGAGCATGTTTTTTTTTTTTTTTGTTCTGTGATAATATACTTCAGTGAATAATAATAAACTAGGAGAGCTTGCTTCGCTCGTTCAATAAGTATTATGTTTCTGTTACTGCATGTGACTTGACGATATTAAGGTCGATTATGAAATGTGTCCTTGTGGTCGGCACACAAGAGTGTGTGACCGCAGCGTTAGCAAGGTCGTTGATCATGCGATTCATTTCCGTAATCAGACACGTCTTTGATTTAAATACTTTATTATCTGTGTTATTCAAAAACCATTCAGTTCTAAATCTTTGTCCAGGCTCGATCATTGTGCCTACTTTAAAATCTTTAAAACCATGCCTTTCTTAAGTTGTGGTTAAATAACACACCTAGGTCAGCTATCAAGGGACGGTTATGCAAATATTTTATACTTAAAAACTAGTTCACAGGTACGACTCAGGTTTATTTAGTACTCTCAAATGCTATATTATGTTTGCAATAATTTACCTTTGTTCCTTGCTAATACATAAAACACTAAAGCTATGTGTTATGACCTCTAGGCAAATAGTTTCCAAGCCGCGTTCGTGATTGTGCAGTTATTTTATGAGTCACGTTGATATTACGAAAGTCTGAGAACTGTAAAATTAACCCGCGACAAAGCGCTGATTTAGCAAAAGAAAGAAATAATCGTTCGTATGTGCTGGCATTTCTCGTATTCGACGCATCCAGGCAGCGCAGCTCTATTGCTCGTTTTGCAGAATCCGAGTCAAGCGTGAATGTACGGCTTATTAGCCACCTACGTTATTATCCTTAACTCTTCGACGATTATTACTTAGCTAACATACGACCTGATTTTAATCCGCTGGCCAGAAAAGGGCGTGCCACATCGTCACGATCCGGGATAACTCAGAGTGTCGCAGATTGCCAATTGCTTCACATTAATTTACTTTGCTAAGACGTAAGACTTCCCCTCACGAAAATGCAATTCCGGTGACAAATCACGACGGAACGTAGATCTTACGTGTGGAAATAGTGATCGATCGTTCATTAGGATAAAGAGTTTCACTGCCGGAATAGAGGGAAGGTGAAAACAAGGAAACGGAACTCAGACATATCTAATTTCATCTAAAGGGATAGAGTTGTGTGTGTTAGCATGCTAACGTGTGCAGTGCCTTCATTGTTCTCGACCACACCGCACATAAAGTAAGGAGAGTAGTGGAGTATTTATCGCCGCACGTGCTACCAGCCGACTCGCACTAATCCCACGTTAATCCAACCCGGAAAAAACCAATAACCATTGTTTGCCAAGATATTTACGCTGCATTCATGGTTGTTTGTACGAATTATCGTATGTGTGGGCACTCTGTTACTATTTCAATATGGGTAATCTGATAACCGTGGATTATATGCGGGCATCTACCCTTCGCAAAAATATTCACAGAAATAGTAAGCGTTAGTTTCAATGGACAGAGTGTTGGCTTGTGGTTAATAGATGTCTGTGAAAAATTGCTTTAACACTCGCTCCAGAGGAATGCACAACCGCATCTCAATTAAAACGACGCGCCCGGGGCACCACCGGTTGTCGCCTTACTTTGTGTCGACTGTCGACGTGAAACGTACGATAGAAATTCCACAGCAGCAGCTGGATGTGAATGTTTGGAACAAAAGTTAAGCCATGTAGTTCATTCCGGATTGCGCTCGCAATCTCATCTTTCGAAGTGCTGGTATGCAAACTATACTGTTTTATTTGGTATTGTTTCTGACGCAAACAAACGCAATCGCGAACAATTTGCATAAATCCCTACACTTCTCAGAATAATAAGGCTGCGAATTGCACAGCCAAGTTATATTTGGTCAAGAAAGTTATCTCAGTTTCTTTAAGCGCCAGATGGCCGCTTGTTTCGGAGATGCACGAACTGCTGAGAATGTATAATTAATTTGCACGGAGTGTACGTTTAATTTACTAATTTACAACTGTGGTCCGGTCAGCCGGTCACATTGTCCATGTAATTGGTGGTAAATAATAGCTGGTGGAATAAGATAGCCAGTCTATGGACAAGAAAGTCCTCTGAAATACTTGCGACGTGCATCAGAGAAACGCACTATAAAATGAAGGAGGAATAATATTGTAGTAAATGGGTAAGCCCACCAAAATCTTGACTGCTGAACTATTTCAAGAATGTCAGTAAACGAATACTGAGCACCAGTAATTTCTGTCCATTACAAAACACATGCAGGAAAATATAAGCAAGTCTGTTAATTTTATGAAAGCATGAAGTTTATCTTTATATTAAGTATCAATTTCCCTCTTACTTGGCGCCTTTAAGACCGAGCGGCAACCAATTAAAGTTGTCTGTCCCTGTGCGCCAGTTGTCACTTCATATCCTGTCTCGAGAACAGGGGTTAGGCGCTATGTAAATTGCTTAATTTATTTGCGAGTTTATTGCTTAAACTTTTTTGGACAAAAGCAAAACAATAATTTGGCTATTCTCTACAAGTCAGCTAAAAAAGAATGTCACCCTTAAACTATCTGTGGCAGAATCAATAAAAACGCTTTTAAGGTGAAGCGTTGCGATCCATCCAATGCTTAATCCCTATAGTAGTTTACATCATAAAATAAAATTTGCACTTCAATAATGCATGATTAATAATATGCCAGAAAACAAATATGTAAACCCAATAACGGTCATGTCATTACGAATTGCACCGCCGCCGCTCGAAGCCTGATAAATTAACCTGCCACATTGAATACCGCTTTTGACACAACAATTGACTCACTCATCGGGAAATTTGGCAGTCAATTATAGCATAATTTATTTTACTCAACTCCCAACGCTGTTATGAGTTCAGCTCCGCTCCATACATCACACTCAATGTGCAATATCGCTATTTTGTTGGGGCTGGCTCGTTTTTCCGTTCAATAAAGTTATCCTGTAAGTTTACTCATTATAACCATACCCTGGCTCGTTTAGGTCCATAAAAATAACACATTTTCAGTTTTCATTTCATAAAATTTCAGTTTTTCTTGTTTCTTTGTTCAAAGTTTAATCGTGGGTTAATTCAGGATTTCAGGTCAGATTCTAGTATTTTAAGTTAAAAAATAAACTGCAGGAAAATTTGATGGAAACAATGTCCTGCCTTTCTAATTTGCGTTTTTTACTGCTCCAAATGACTGTTTCTTAAGTAGGTAATGTGGTATGTGGTAATGTCTAGCTAAATGGGCGCTGTTAAATTCATCTGGTGTGCGGTCTAAATTAAGTCCTCTAAACTTTTCGTCGGGGTGTCGTTTGTCACCCCGTAATGATCTGTCTTTCAACAAACCTTTGAAGACCTCTGGTATAATAGCTGTCTCCGTAATATAAACTAATTACCGCGTTTGTACTCCCTCAAAACAATGACATATCAATTTTGATCCAGAAAATTGGACCCTCCAACAGCCATTGAATCTGAAAATCCTTTAGATTTTTTCTCGTTTACGCTTGTTACGAACAAAAAAGCGGTTAATGGAATGTGGGATAAAAGTAGGCATTGTGAGGCAATGTTCTTTTATGGTGTTCGATAGCTTTGTTTTCTAACCTATTTGCCTTTGAAGTATTTTGAACGCTCCATGAGCTCTAAATTCTCGTTAGTGTTCATTAAACCGATCCACATAGGACATAGGACCGGTCCTCGGTTTGATCAAACACTAACGAGTGGAACTTTCCGTACTTATTTCAAAAGTACTAATTTCCATTCCAGTTACCCGTAACATAGACTTGGACATCCTCTAAAATCCGATCCCTGGCTTCGATTCTGGATAAACTTTCAAACGAAATTAAATGAAATATTAATAAAGTTAAATGGGTATTTATCGCGTTCACCTTTTTTAAAATGTGGTACTTATTAAAGATGTCAGTAGATTGAATATAAATATCCTAAAGGAAATTGGTCGAGCACATTTAGCTTATAGTTTAGCATGAAATTTTAAACCTTCGACATGGCTTAGCGACTGTGGTAGTCAAGATCGATATCTTAGCGTGTTCTTCGAAGCACGGAAGCGCTTAGTTTCAAATGCCAATACCGGTCACACATCTTGTTAAATGGAGATACTCCCAAAAATGGGGATAATCACATGATGCGGGGAGACACACCGCAAACAAACCTCACCTTTTATTGTATAATAACATCTGCACTTAGAAAGACTTGAGTGAGGCTTAGTTTTTTCGAAAGCAAAGAAACGGTCGATGCTTTGCCATTTCGTTCTTTTATCCATTATCTATTCACAACATTTATTTGTATCGTTTCAGCAACAAAAGACGACCCGGACGGAGACAGCAGTGAATGTCGCGGGCGACAACAAAACGGCGGCGGTCGCGGCAAGCTGCCTTACAACGGGTATTCGGAGGAGTGCCTGGACCGACTCGAACCCAACGGGAACATACCACACGACAAGGATAGCCATTATGGTTAGTACACACTGCATTAAACCCACAGTAATTTATGCCATCAAGATGATGTCGAGCTACTTTCGGGCTAGAACAATTACCGAGTGAGCCCGTAATGGTTGAACATTTTTTTTTAATGGACTTCGCGGTAGACCCAGACAGAGATGTGCAGACAAGTCATTGCAAAATGGCAATGGGAACTGGGAACGATACAACGGCACTCATTTTTCCAAGACAATGTTCAAAACTACTAAAACTATGAAAATCCCCGAAGTCGTTACAACAGCTTTGGGCATTGGTAAAGACTGACAAAATAGTAGTTTCCCATTGCCATTTTGTTAGTGTAATTAGAAGGCGTTTGACGATCTGAAATCAAATGAGAGAGTGACAGAAGGCCGATAGAGACCGGGAATGATAGAACAATTTAGGGATGATCTTTGCCCAGTATATTAAATAAGAAATATGGTCTACGAATTCCTACTATGTGCGATACCTTCCGCATCAGTTCATTTCCAATTGAACTGTCGCAATACGTTAGGCATATCAAGGCACTGCAGTAGCCACCCCTGTCACACGGCCAGATGGCTATTCCAAACGTTTACATGCAATTTGCATTCATGTTTCCATTAACGCGTTATTGCGCTGAATAAAATATGCGGATCTAATTATGCGGTTGTGCGGTGCATCCTTGATGAGCATCGATCGGCTCGATGGGAAACAAAATAAATACTTTAAAAAAAGGAGATGATTTTGGCGAACTGTAAATTTCTATAAACATCTGTAAAAAGATGTTTTGATAAGTATGTTTTTTTTAAATTTAAACTTTAATTAACAGGAAATTGATAAAAGTACCATATGAAATACATATTAATACCCATAATTCATACCCAATTTTTTCATCTTAGGGGTGGGGGTTTTTTTTTGTGGCCATTCTTGAAGCATAGCCTTACCCATTAAAAAGAGAATTATTAAAATCGGTTCACAGTTGGCGAAGATACCAGACGAATTGAGAAACTTCTCCTTTTTTGAAGTAGGTAGAAATAAAACCATACATATTTTAATGTAATCCACATTGCAAAACAATGATCTCTCAAGATGCTCTACTTAACGCAGGGATAACGAAGCCATATTTTTTGCTGGTATAACATGAATTTATATTAAAAATACAACCACATCCAACCCCACTAAAATGTGATTTATCTCTCATATCATCCCTTTGTAATTTACTCGCTGACAAAAGCGAACGCATTTTAGTTTAGATTATCATATCTTGTGGTGGAAATTCATTTCGCGCTCGTTCACGTCAAGTTTATTCATAGTGCTGTTCTAAAAATAAGGCTTATCGTGTCCATTA
Organism: Perizoma flavofasciatum; assembly: GCA_958496245.1. Classification (NCBI taxonomy): domain Eukaryota; kingdom Metazoa; phylum Arthropoda; class Insecta; order Lepidoptera; family Geometridae; genus Perizoma; species Perizoma flavofasciatum. Next base: position 9,982,962 of record OY292431.1, read on the forward strand.
TATAGGAAGCTTTGTCCTTTACTAAAACATTGAAGCTTGACAAAAGTAGACACTTCTATTTGGTGCCAAAGATAGGATGAAAAAAGTTGTATTTGGTCAAATAACTACTGAAACAAAAAAGAAAATACATGTATTTGCCCCCTATTATTTATACAAAAGTTGTCCTAACTCTAAAGCGTCCTCGGTCACACAATGTTTAACGTCAAACGTGTAAGACATCACAAAGCAGTTCCACGATCATAAGTGTATTTTATCAACGATAAGGAAATAGCTCCGAAAACCCGAATTCCTGCTTGGAATGATATTTTGTGGTTGTCGAAATAATCTTGAAAGTTTCGGCATTTTGACATTGTTTGGATTTGTGAACAAACGTAAAAAGGGTTATTCACCTTTGATGTGTATATTGCTCCGTAAATATTTGTAATAAGTACTTCAATAATGGCAAAAAGTTTATATTTCGCATTAACGATCGAGTATTTGTGGTAAGAACTCAAAATGGACGTATATTTTCTCTAATAACTGTAATTTATATTATTAAACTGATTCTGATGAAGGCAGATTAATCTTCCTATCTGATAATTTTATCATTAATATTTTTAATTTGTTTTCATTATTTAAATTTAGTAATTCCTTGATTTTCTTTGTAATTACAACAGCTTTAATATTTTATTCCAAAAACTATCGTGAACTTGACTATTCATATTGTAAAAACGGGAATTTTCACGTACTGCACTATCGGTGAAGGCACCGACTAAGTTTCGACTCATTCCGAGAGTCTTCATCAGGGTGAGTGGTTGTGACTTTCTCCTTCCGCGTCGCGCCGTGCACTACAGTAGTGCACGGCGCGACGCGGAAGGAAAGTTCACGATAGTTTTTGGAATAAAGTATTTATCCAAAGAACCTGCAGTTGGGCTTTTTAATTTTTATAATTGACTAGCCAATGCCTGCGGTTTTACTCGCGTAGGATAGGTAATTGATAGGTGCATCAACAATAATTGCATGCCTTGCACCCTTAAAGGCTAATAAAATAGTTGCGTTTGAAGGTGAACGAACAGTTAGCCGATGCATGAGTTATTTCACATAAACACATTTTATTTACCTTAAACAAACGTACGTAGTGCACGGCGCGACGCGGAAGGAGAAAGTCGCAACCACTCACCCTGATGAAGACTCCCGGAATGAGTCGAAACTTAGTCGGTGCCTTCACCGATAGTGCAGTACGTGAAAATTCCCGTTTTTACAATATGAATAGCTTTAATATTGGCAACAGCTAATATTAAAGTTGTTGCCTGTGTTATTATTATTATTATTAATAATAATAAACATTTATTTCAGGCAACAACATGAACAACATTTAAAATGATGGCAATAGGCCCATAACATAAATACCTTAGAGACTAACATACATAGTTATTAACATACATAGATCACTGCTTGTTAACACGTAAAGTCTGCGACGTTATTGTAAATACTGTATAAAGAGTGTTTATTGTTTGTTCGTTTCGCGTTGCAAAATAAGGTTATTAGTAAAATAAGGCTATCGAAAGGAGTCGCAAGAGTCTGTGTCTTCAGCGATAGTACAGTATGTGAGAAATTCCGTTCTGTAAGGACGTCATACTTTCGCTTTAATTTTTGTGTATTTACCGAAATCAGAACCATGATCCCCCTACAAGAATTAAGAGTAAATACTGTCTGAAACGAAAATACATAATATGGTTCTATGAAAACAAACATGATTATTTAGCCAGACTAAATTTACATACTCGTAACGTTTCGCTTTAGACTGTCCAAACAAGTGCCGTTGTAAAGTGGAGTATACCCCCCTCATGACACGACACGCAGTTTGACACACGTAAATAAACTACGTTTGCCAGTGAACGGTAGAGAATGTAACCCATCTACGTTTGCCTTAGCGCTTCAAACGAGGCGTATTTTACGTGCTCGTTTTTGGTCCAAACATGTGCCGTTGTAAAGTGGAGCATACCTCCGTCATGACACGACACGCAGTTTGACATATATAAATAAACTACGTTCGCCAGTGAACGGTAGAGATTGTAACCCACCTACGTTTGCCTTAGAGGTTCAAACGGGGTGTATTTTACGTACTCGTTTTTGGTAGGTACGCGATTTCAATATTTCGCTGTTAATTTCATGCATAAAAGCGTTCGAAAATGAGCATAAATCGGCTTTGCCTGGTCTGTGACAGCACTAAAGTTAGAATCATCGTCATTGGCCTATAATATATCAAAGATTCAATAACGTCATGTTTAAGAAGTAAATTAGGTAGATCTTAGCTTGTAAAGCCTACAACACGTGAGCAGCATTTGCGACCGTATTTATGACATATAAATGGTGTCCGCAGTAGTTGTAGGTAGCACGGTGGTGCCTCGATGTGAGCTTCTAGGACAGCAAGTCGAGCAATTATAAGCATCACCGCAATCAGAAATGGTCTTCTCCTCCTACATATCTCAATCTTTCCTCTTCTATATCCTACCTGCTCGTTGAACTAATAGTTTTAATCTTAAAAGTTAACATGATATAATTCTACAGGTTACAGATGGGGCTACCCTTGACACTCGATCGAATTCGTGCAATTTGGTACTCTTGTATGCGATACAAGCGCACGATTGGAATTAGTATTTGGTGGAATTTAATGGAACTAAATGAAATCGAATAAGCTATATAGGTACTTTTGATGCGATTTTGACGTTGACATTTGAGGTTGGAATAGAGTTTGCTATAGAAATGTCACAGGCCGGAAAATTAAAAAAAAACTGGATTGGATTGGATTCGAATCGAATTGAAATTGTATAGAGTGCCAAGAGTAGCCCTCCAGCTTCGGCATTCAAAGTGCTGTGATGTAGAGCATACTCCCTCATGATACGACGCTATCGGCTGTGCGGTTTGACATCTGTAAATAAACATTCAAGTTTGACAGGTTCAGACTATTGTTCAACGAGTAGAGCTAACCCATCCAGAAATTTTGAAATATTTACATGTTGAATTTAGATATTTTCATAAAATTCGTAGGTTCTGGAGAAAATGTCAGCAAATATCTCTCTTGCTACCCGGATCGTCGAATATATCTGTCCCTGGAATCGAGTGGATACCCAAATTAGGTTGAGGCACTTAGCTGTTTATCGTGAATGTGGCAAATTTAGTAGGTATTTGGCGGAGTTTTGGTAATCCCGTTAATATGAAACCGTGGTTTTATATTTTTGCAGCGTGTTGACTTGACAACCCTATCAAGTCTGTATTAATTACTTCGTTACAAAACCATGAAAAGCGTAATTGGAGCTAGCAATTTTCCCGCGAAGCAATTCGATAATATTCAGCGTTCGCGAACTTCGCAAGCGTTTACACTTGTTTTACTAACGAACGATATTGTTTGCTTTGTAAAATGAATGGAGATGTTATATTACAATATAAACTTTGCTCTTGAAAAGTTCTTATTTAACTTTCCTCTTATTGAGAGCTGAAAACGTATCAACTCAAGACAGCATTAAAACAGAACAGGGTAACTTTTAGTGTTCATATCTAAATTTTATTTACGATCGAAAGTGAATAGATATTATGTAACTACTTCGAACGACAACGTAAGATTTTAATAAAACATATGCTGAGCTGAACACCGTTTTGGTACTTTTTAAACATAATATGAACCAAACAAATTTTGTTGTCATTTTAGTTCTAAGTAACGACTTGTCGCCTGACCTTTTAGCTGTCGGCCTATGTTTAGCTATTATCTTTTCATTGTTTCTATTCGTTGATCGCTTATCACGATCAACGTTTTCATGTTTTACTTTGTACCTTATAGGCCAACTTTCATGCAATTACGAACATTCTACTTAATTATACGCTGAAGCATTGTCTAAGACAATCGAACATCTGAGTAGTTATTCTAAGAGCGGCTTCTAATTATTATTAATTTCCCGTGTAGCTCGAGGACTTCTATCATGGCAATCAATGTTCCTAGCCATTATCGACTTTCGAGAGTGGACCTTAAGGAATTATAGGTACCTTCACATTGTAGAGTCATGTTTGCAAATTGATATATTGCTTAGATTGCTAATATGGCTCGAAGGACCGGACAACCGCTGTGGGTTAAAGGTTCTTAAATGACGACCACGAACAGGATGACGAAGCGTAGATCAATGACATCTGAAATATTGCAGGAAGACAGTTGACTTAGGTGGCTCAAGACCGTTCCTCATGCTTAAGGAGGCATATGTACAGCAGTGGCCTTCTACAGGTCGTTGATGATTATGATAAATTGATAGAAATACATGCTTAACTTTTAGTTATTACCAATCTCATTAAGCGCCTGATGATTACACTGTCCCTTGTCTATAGATTATCCGCAGCGCAAACTCTACTCTAAACAATTAAAATAATTAGCCGGAGCGGGAATGTTCCGGGGTAATTCGAAAAGTTTTCCAATTGGGTCACGTCGCGGTCACATGTCATACAGGAATTATACTGGATGGAAAAGGAAGCGAGCATGTATGGGTAAAGTTGGAATGGTCAGAAGTCGTCAACATGTCATACAGAAATTATACTGAGCGTGTAAGCATGTATGGGAAGAGTGGGAATAGCTAAAGTCGTACAAATGCGTTTAGCGTTCAACATTTTCAGCACGGCATTAGCCAAATACCCAATGTGCCAATACTTGGTATTCACATAGATCTGCAAACTGAGTAAGAATCTGAGGATCTCCATCAATAGAGGGATTACAGTAGAGCATATTTGTTTATTTTATATATTTTTTATACATCAGAGAATATCATAAATATGTTACAATTTGCGTAATTGGCCGTCTGTTTCGGTGCCTAAACACCTGTCACGGCGTCAGAAGACGCCTGTCCGTTTTAATTAGTGAAATGCTTTCCAGGGAGTGGTCGAAAACAGGTCGTACTGACGGAATTAACACCACGAACATTTTAACGCTAAAAGCAGTATACCGGTGCCTATCTATATGCTAACAGGTACGAACCGCGCACATGTCATTAGCTCTACCCGTATCTACTGCACCCAAAGCATGGGCATCAAATATGATTTTGCCGAAGGTGGAGAAGACAAAATTCTTTTTTTTTTTGTCTGATGGTCTGAACCAAAGAAAAATACAAGAAACGGGAATACATAAACATAAAGGGTTTAATGGGTGGTATTCTCGTTAAAAGCGTTTTCTTCCAGATTTGATTCCATTTTATAACCTAACCCAACCTTTGGGTGAACAGGATAAAATGGAATCAAAAGACTTTCGCCGTCTTTTGATTCCAAAAAAATCCTATTGAAAAGAAGGTAAAATAAAATAGATTAATTACAGAATACTGAAACATACGTTTTTTTTTCGTCTTTTTTTGTAGACTAAACAGCAGTCTTGGTGTTTATGCTAAGCCTGCTACTTGCGGTAGCCTGATTTCTATCTATAAACTGGTAAATATAGCCGACCATCGCCCCCATCAAACATTTTTATACCACGTTAGGAAAGATGACACGACAAAGTGCCTGTCAGACGAAGTGCGTTACGCGAACTGTGCTCGTTATCAAAATGACTGTGCCATCTAAATGATGGTTGTAAAATTCGTCCATACCATTCGACCGTATGTGAATGATATGCATCTATTATGGGGGACGTATCCGCGTAATGTACAGTAAAACGATGATATTTCATCGCGTCGTAACCATAAGGACGCTTTATGGTTGTTATTATTATTATTATAAACCTGATGTTTCCCACTGCAGGGCAAAAGCCTCCCTTCTCTCCTTCCAATGGTCTCTATCTTGATCTATTTCTGGCCAATCCTTATTGTAGGCCATCGCCGTCTGGACGATCCTTTATGGTGAATGCGGAAAAAACAAATAAAAGTGTAGATGGAGATAAATAATAAAAACTAAGGGGTAGGAGTACTTTACAATAAAGTATGTATAATTTCGTTTCAATCATGTTTATCGAGCCGTTTTCCAGCGGTTCTGTGAGTTACAAATGGACAGTCAGATAGGGTACTCTAACCAAAGTGGAAACGTTCTGGAGAAAGGTCAAATCAAGAGTATAGTAAACGGACGAGCTTGTATGAGGAATGTGATGAGGATGCATGAAGCGAAATAGGTATGCTAGGTTCGTAGCAAGTAGAAATCCGTGGTATCTGCCTACCCCTCCGGGAAACAGGCTTTATGTATGACTTTGTCCTTGTGTACGGTATTTAGTCGGATGAAGTAACATAGGTACGTTAGTAGTATTACTTCATAGATATATAATGGTCCTCTTTAAGGCGGGAGAGGCCTAAAAATATCCGATCTGAAAGAACAAAATCAAACGTTCCTCAATGATTCATTTCATACCGGTTATCAATAAGCTAGCTAAAGTTTTAATTGGACCCTCGCACACTCTCCTCGTTTGTTCCTAACGTGTACCCACTAATTGAATACCGACATTTGAGTGAATTTACCGAAAACATTAATTTTCTGATTTCCTTCCCTATCGTCACAGATATTATATAACCTGTCGTAGAGAGGATTTGATTACTGAGAAGATTCTCTATTCGGCGCCTAGTATTTTTAAATCCCGAGCAAAGACGACTGTAATACTCGTATATTCGTAGACTTTATAAAACTGTATACAGAGACAAAATTTCAATGCTATTGTATGAAATAAACTTGAACGATGGCTTCATAAAAGGTTCTTTATAGGTTGGATAGACACTCATCACTAAAGAGTGTTACAATTACAATATGTGATGGAATTCAGAGTGGGGAGTTTTATCTGAAAATAAACTTGTTTCCTATTCTTTTCATGTTAATGACAGGTATCGTGCGAAATTTCGTCTGCCCAGCCACGAACCGAACTTAATCCAACTTTGACTGAGTAGAGGCCTTGTTCTCCATAATGCGCTTGTACAGTAAATGGTAATTTTATGCAAACGCGGCGCTTCCCATAATTCTCGCAACTTGTATGATTTACCTATGATTTATTAAGCATTCATAATTAATCAGTTTACGTTCAACTACGTACTCGGGTGGTTCTCATTTCAAAACTTTATCCTTACTTATCATATCAATATCATCGAAGTGTACAGCGCTATTGAAAATGCTAAGGCGTTGTCATAAAACGGGTGTTTACATCTTTGTTGCGATTCAATTACAATAAGTTTTACAGTCACTTCTGTATCATTTTGGTACAAATTGTTGACAGCCAACGATGATGAAAGACTAGCCACTTAATGACTGTCGCGTCAGGTACTCAGAACACCATAAACAACGGTTTTGTCTACGAAAGAGAAGACAAAAAAAAAACTGTTTCTCTCTTTTTTTAGAACAGTAAAGAACTGCAAATCTTATTGGCCCGGTGTATTCTCTGATACATATCGTTCGGAAAGGAAGTCATATTTCTCGTAAAACAAAATAATGCATTTCAATAGACATTTCACGCCGTCTCGTGTACGAATTTTCCCCGAGAATCGCCACCTGGACCCGCGAGGGTATCCGCCCCGTGACCCACTTTTCCGGACCTGAGTAGTCCGAGTGCCGCGGAATTACCATCATCGAATTAAGTGTTATTCGATCGTAGCATCCTTACTTTGGAGAGGAGAGGAGTAAAAATAATTGTTAATTGTTAATTTTGTCGAAGTTTTTTGAGAAACTGAGATTATTAGCAATAAACATCCAAACTTTAGCATTTATAATTTTTTTTATTTACAACTTTTCTGAAATATATACATCATTTTCATAACAGGACACATTAATTAGTAACATTGTCGGTGTAATTTCTAAAACTAGCGAACACAGCATGCAATGTGTGGACAGTGTAAATATGAAGATACATATCAATATATTTATATTACATTACGATCTAAAATAATTTGGAAGTGAAAAGTAAATTAAAACAGTAAATTATTTTATGTACACCCCTCCACTCTCACAATCACTTACTATCCTCTCCATCCAAAGATTGTCTGGAAGAGATCGCTTCTAAGCGATAAGGCCGCCCATTGTACTTTCTCTAGTATAAGATTTTGTTATTATGTTTTTTGCTTAAGGTGTACAATAAAGTATTTTCATTCATTCATTCATTCAAACATTAGAAAAAAACGAAACTTGGTTTGTTATTTTTTTTAAAACAAAATATTGTTAAGTTTGGTAGGATGATAGTCGTTCCTCTAGTCGTTCTAGGTATAATTGAACTGTAAACGTTCATCAACAACGAAAATCGATTTAGAATGCAGAAGTCAACAATACCTACCATTTATAACGTTCTCGCTTTAATCTCAGCGATCGATTGTCTCCGCGAACGATTTGCACTCTAGTCGAACTATTCAAATGATTTATTCGTATCGCGTTTACTTCGCATCAATACGACTACCAGCTCTTTGTGACGTTAACGCGCTTCCACTTCCTCTAGAAGTCTAGACAAGTGGATATCGATAAATCGCTTAAATTCACACCATAACGACTCTAATCCAACTCGAACTAAAACATTGAAATCTGAGCTTGATAAGCTAAGCGTGTCACAAGACATTTTGCGACAGATAAAGGCGTGGGAACCTCATGGCCTGCCTTACATTCTAAGCTACGTGATAGGTTAGAATTCCGAAAAGTGATGATGGGCTTGTTGCAATCGGTCATTTTTATTGAAAACTAGCTGTAACTACTGTGCCACGTACGCCCTCGGCCCCCAACCCACCGCTTCTCATCGCTCGCCTTCGATTTAGCGTACATTCTGACTTTTTTTCTTTTTGCTCGGTTCCTAAAGGTCGTAGCGTGATGCTAAATATAGCCTACCTTTCTCAATAATTGGGCTATCAAATGCATTTTTTTTTCAAATCCATCTGGTACCTAGTTCCAGAAATTAGCGCGTTCAAACAAACAATAGCTTTATTATTAGCTTGGATTATGACTGAGAAATATTATTTTGATTATCTACTTAGTATTCCCGTAGATTTGCGAACTAAAATTCCAAAACAAATCTCAAATTGTAGGATAGAGTTTTCATTTTATTTTATATTAGCAAGGTAATCCTTGACATTTTGACACATTTTCATTGACCATAAAATCTATATTTGAGTCTAGAATCTAGGTTCTGATTAGCGATTCGTTCTGGAATACGGACCTTAGATTAGATCTCGTATCAAGTTGAATAACTTATGCAAAATTATGGACTAATGTTTGGAGATTCAAAGCTCCAAGTCGCTTTTCGGTCTCGATATCTACTTATCTTTTGTGGCAGAAAGCTCTATTTCTCGATACCGCAATATCGAGCTCGCGAAAAAAACAGCTCTCAAGCAACGCCGATTGAACGCCGCATTTTTTATTTTCATTCTCATGTATTAATTTGCTTACTGAGTGTTTGCGGGGAAAATTTTGACGAGTTTTTCATTTTGTCAATTGACGTTGCTTTTAGAAAGTGTTTGTGTAGCGTGCGAAAACAAACCAGACGTATTTGTTACGCTTGTTTTCGTGCGCTTGAAAGCACAGCTCGCACCAACGAAGACACCTATAATCTTATGAATGCGCACACTGGCTTCTTCAGAAACTCTGTATATATTAGTAACTAGTGCTGATTGGCTTACGCGTTAACAAGCGCATTTGATTGCAATAAACAGCAGAATAAAATGTACGCGCATTTTCTACATAATTATGAGCGTAGCAAAAACGATTTTATACGAAATACACCTATTTTATAAGCGCTCATCGCGACCGTCTGCGGGAAATGTACTCGTAGATTACGATATCAAATATGGGCTCTCGTTTGTTAAGGGGACATCAAAAGTTGAACGAAACGGACCACTGTATCGCAAAAGTATTACCCGTTTTATGTTTCTCGCATTTATGTTACGTTTCGTTATTACTCAAAAATATTTTTTGTGTAATTTGCACAGGCTTTCAGAAAATACCGTTTTATAATTTGAGTTTTATACGCTGTTAAAAATTTGCGCACGTTTCACGCTCGCGCGACTGCTGTCGTTCCGCAAAAGTTCGAACTATAACGTTTTTCACAACTTTTGAAAACCGTCAAACTATATAACTTTTATCTCTTTCAACATGTTTTCAACTTCGTTGCAGATTGGAGCGGCGGTGGCAACGGGGAGTATCGAGTTCGGAGACAGCTCTCAGTCTCATCGGATTCGAAGCTCCTGGACGAAGCTGGGCGGGAAGACGCGAGGGTGGTGATGAGGCCGAAGAGGCCACCCCGGCCAAAGTCCGAGGCCTTCCTCGGCCCTCATTCGGACCACCCCAACCGTCGCACCAAACGGTTTAGTGCCTTTGGGGTAAGTTTGAAGAAAAACTTGCTTAAAGTTATTTGAAGTAATGCTTTTGTGCATTCAATAAACTATATTGGAGCAAATGTACCGATGGGCATAATGTTTGCACGATAGATCCACGGCGGACAAGTTGTTTTTTTTATTTTATGAGATGAGTAGTTGAGCGTTGCCCGAACTTCTACGACCGACGGCGTTTCAGACGACTTAGGGCTTTACTAATAGGGTTTTATATAACTCGAGTGTTCCAGAAACACTTAAAACAAAAATCTCTGCATAACCCCACGGCATTCTAAGACCACTCTATCCGCATTTTAGTGTACCAGGGTAAATGACATTGAAATGCAATTAACTCGAGTAATGGGACGCTTTGAAGGGGAGATTTCACTTGTGCAAAGGGTGTGTGACGCATTAGGAGGTACTCGTTACTTGAATGGTGTAAAACAGATTCCGCGTCAGCTTGATTTACATTGTATGGGGTGATTCAAGGCATTGGCGAAAGCTTTGATTTGTAAAATCTGTTTACTTGCAAGTCTACTCATTAAAGAAAGGAGTGGCGGTAAATAAAACTAGAAAATAGTTATTATTTCAGTCATTGTTTGACTTATCAGTGCCAAAACAGAGGATAATTATTTTATGTATCGCTACATAATTTAATAACAGACCAGTTTTAGTCAATACAAAAGGCTACGTACAAAAAGTAAGCATAATCCAATTTCCCAATACTTTATCTTAATGTTCAGAAGTCCAGGCTATCCATAAATATTATCATTAATCTTACAAATAGTTTTTCTCCTTACCGACTTACTACTAAAATGTGTGCCGCTTGGTCCATTTCTCGTGTCATATCTAAGTAAATAAATATTAGAGTGGGGAATAATGATAAATGGTGTTCAACGGAGCTTGGCGTTTGAGCGTAGTGTGGCCTTAGCTAGCAAGTCTAACAATCTAACTACTGGACTCAAACTTTATACAGTTTATACTACAAAAAACTATATAAAGTTAGACGCAACTCGCTCTTTGCAATATTCATTTATATAAAGAAATCATGTTTTTCAGGGATCTAAAAATATCCATCATATTGTCGCTTATTGATATTTTGCATTTGAACCATGACCTCTTTGTCACGAGTGATATAAAGAAGAATTGGTAGTAATCCTTTCCGCTAAATAATTTAATAATAATATGCGACTTTATGTTAGATATTAACCATGATTTCCCAAGATATACGAAGATCGCTGAGCCGCATATTAAGCTCCGTGGTAGCTCTCCCCAGTTTAGCGAATAATGTGGCTCTATATTATACGTACACTTAAAAATCGATCAATCAGGTGAGCACAGATTAAATTTTCTTTTCTGCATTAGTGCGGGCGCAGATATGAACGGAACGTCCTAGAGCAGGGGTAAAATTTTGTATCCCGAGGCTGAATTGTCCGAGGTCCGTGGTTTACAAATAGCCCAGCAACGCAACGTAAGGACTTGAATGACGTTGATGAATCGCGCGATCGAGATAGTCGGCTTTACGTTGCAAGTTATCTCGGTGAAGTATTCCACTACATATTGTTTGAAAGGTTTGTCTAGGAGCAAATGTTACGAAATAAAAATCCCACATGAAAATAAAAAAAGGTTTTGTTGAAAAGGTTGTTTAAAAGGTTTGTAATTTTTTTGGTTGTATGAAATGTGAATCTCACATATCCAAAAAATAAAGTGCCCAAGACTTGTCTAACCTCGCTATGTTAGGGTCCCGAAGTTGCCTCATAACTCCTAGTTAGAAATATTGGATTCTTCGAACGAACTGTTTCATACTTCTAGGACTCAAAGTTAAAAAGTTGGGACACAGGGGGGATACAACTTTTGCAACGTAAAATAAAAAATGGTTTGGGAAATCTCAATGATTTTTTAGAACCTTTTCAATGACAAACCACACGACGGGGTGCAATGAAAAAAAAGCCCTACTTTGCAAGTACTTATTAGGGATGGCGAAAAAGTTACTCTTATATTTTACTAGCCTCTGCCCACGGCTTTGCCCGCATGGTACCCGGATAAAAATAGCCTATGTGTTAATCTGATGTATAACCTATATTACTGTAAAATTTCATCAAAATCCGTTCAGTAGTTTATGCGTGAAAGAGTAACAAACATCCATCCTCACAAACTTTCTCATTTATAATAGTAGCAGGATTTTAGTTTTTGGGTTATGAAAACACGTTTGCTTACCAAATTGATAACGATACGCTTAAAACTAAGATATCTCTCAGTTTAAGTCCATGCTTCACACAGACGGACAGACAGACACACAGGACCCTAAAAACCATCATGCGATATTCGGTATCTATGATTTGCGTTTACGCGTTTGAAAGAGAAATAAAATATGCTATTCGATCGAAAGATGCTCTAAGGCGCAAACGTGTGATGTGTATAATTTTTATTCCTTATATTTAACAACAAAGCGATACAGATTTAGGATTTATCGCCACCAAGGGCTACTGTAACAGCAGATTTAATAAAAAAAGGTCTTAGCTTTTCTTTTAAATTAAACCGGTTTTCATAGGCTACTTGTTATCAATCACTCGCTTCTAATGAGAAACTTAATGTGTTCGCATTCCATTCGCCTTGACTATAACGTCTGTATACAAGATACAAGTCGATACCTCACGCGTCTGTCCGGCAAACACATTACAGTAGGTAATCCACTTTACAATCCATAAACAGGCCCGATCTTTTGACGCGTTTCAGTAACGAGTAGTCTGTAATATAAATCTGTTTACCTTGCATTCACTTAATCCGAGTACTGCAAGCTGAAATAGAACATCAGGTTTATTCTTTGCAAACAAATCTCCGCGGTAAATTTGCGCTTCCACATTGCCAAAACGAATTTGTTTCTGGGACTCTTCAATATTGCCTTGGTAACGTAATGTATCAGATAAAATGTTTATTCCTTGGACGATGCTTTATATCTATTCTGCCTAAGTTACATAACCAATAGCGGAAAAGAATGGTCACAAAATTTAGTCCTTATGGAACACTGCACTTATACCTCACAGCTAATATCCCTTTCTGACCAGCTTTACGCTCGTACGCATATGGTACATGAAAAAAGGGACTTTGTAAATAACCGTTGAGTCTTTAACAATAAAACCGTTTCGCTTTCTTGCATGCACGTAGGTGTCTAAATATTTGAGTCGACTAATGCATTTCTAAGTTCGTAAGTGCATGCGGGCCGAATGTGCGTAACTGACTCTGTTCTTAGTCTTCACTTTTTGTTGGAGGCTTGTACTACTATGGTACTCGCAGTTCCTGATACCCATGATGGAATCAACATTATGTACGTTACTCTTGGGCGTATATTTATTTATTATCAATCATCACTGTAGAGTGTGCAATGACACAGAGTTGTAGAGATGGTTCGTTTTTCGTCTCTGCATAATAACGTGCACGGCACCAGCTATTCTTGGTTTTAGTTTCGAAGATTCAGCCCGCATGCACTCACAAACTTAGAAACGCATTAGTCGGCTCAAATATTTAGACAGGTACCTACGTGCATCCATGAAAGCGAAACAGTTTTGTTGTTCAACACTCAACGGTTATTTACTTCAAAACTCAGCACTTCAGTAACCTACTATAAGCTAATCGGATAAACAACTTTGTATTTACTGGTACTTAAAGTGCTTGTAACAACGAGCTAGTCAGCAAACTTGGCACGTGGTAGGCAGGAAACTTATCTAGTTAAAAGGTAGTGCAGTAGCAAAATTGCTGATAGAGTTCCGCTTACGAGCACCGCAAGACAACACACAGGCGGGTCGAAATAGGTTGAACCGAAACAAAAGCTGTCTATGTGGAAACAGCCCATGGCACATATTGGAAATGTAGTTAACACCCGGCGGCTTCGTCTGCATTGTGTCTCTTTTTTAATACAAACTTCATCTTTCCGCTGCACCTCCAAGCGTTCGATCTCGGGAAATCGTTTCTTAGTGTCCCCCCTACACACCTAAAGGACCCTCTGAGTTTCAGGTCTCTAGAACGGTTTAGGCTCTGCGTTGATCTCTCAGTTCATCTAACAATTAGAACTTCTTATTATTTTATAGTATACAAATTCATTCACAAATACCCTTTCCACACACTGGTTATATTTAGCAGCTGCTTGTAATCCTGGCCTTAACCCAAAGGCAGCCGTGTCTTTTGTAGGTACACCTACGTTTTGTGATCATGATCGATGACCACTCCTCGAAGGCAATCAACAAAATTATGAACACATCAGTAACACAGACCTAAGCGATTATGTTAATCGGATAATTGAGCTTGATTGCAGTTACCAAAGATTATTCAAAGGTTAATTCTTGATCCCAATCCATATAATTTGAACAGTTAGCAATTACTGCCACGAGAGCGTAAACGCGTAAATGTTTTTGCTACTTGATTGTCGAGTCAGAATACGTAATATTATGAATATAAATATACGCTGATACCAATGTTTCTTTAGCGATGAGCTACTTTAGCTAAAAGTTTTAGCTCAAGACTTTGACAGTTGAGTCTTTTAGGAACTTTGCGACGTTAAAATAGTGACTATGGATCTAAAGACAAAACACAAGGCAACGACGCAAGGGAGATACGAACATTTTGCTTCTAACCAGTGTTCCGAAACGTTCGTGGCAAGTTAAAACCTTTCCGCAAATGAATAGAAGAGCGACTCATTTCATTCTGACCTGTCCATTTATGTTATACTTAAATATAGCGCTGTGATGGGTGTAAAATCAGCATTTGAGCGGGAGCCGGCGCGAGGTTTTGTGTTGTAAATTGCTGGATTACAAAGCTCAGACTCTTATTACGGGTTTGCGTGAATGTAATGCGCTAATACCTGTCGGATTTTTTATACGCATCAAGTTGAAATGAAAGCTAGTTTATTAGGTTGTATATTATCCTTACATTTGGTTTTGTAACCCCCCGACGTATAAAGAAAGGCTTCTAGGCCTAAGCGTAGCGAAGAAGAGTAAATCTATCAATGAATCGTAAAAAAAATTGCACATTTACCTTTATCTGCACCTTCTTTTTACACATTACCATTTCTCCACGCTCATCATTGCTGACTCCAGAACGGATAACCGTTTGAATTGAGGATTGTCGAATGAGAACTCTAAGGGGTAACTAAAGCAACTTTCTATTAGCGCTGTCGCTAGTAGAAAAGTAAAAATAAATTCTGGATTATCGTATTGTTGCGTGCTCACATTTCGATTGCTTGTGTCAATGCCATACATATTTATTTTCTATTATCTTTAACGACTGTAGTAAGTCAACTTGGTCCAGTTTAGGCCATATTCTGCAGCTGAATACGGTAAAAGTGGCGATCCAACTGGCAGAAAAAGGTTGTTGAAGTTCGCTCCAGTGTGGATCCCTTCATAGAAATACATACTGTTTGCGGGGGCTTCATGGATTGCATAAATCAACCAAAAACAAACTGTAATTTCCCTCTGAAATATCTATGAGAGAGCGTTTAGTGGGTTTCCACGACGACTGCTATAAAGTGATGAATGAACGCTTTGTTTTCAACAGGGTGACTCTCCGTTCGGGAAGTCAGAAGCTTACATTAAACTGGAACAGCTCGGTGAGGGATCTTACGCTACCGTTTACAAAGGATATAGCAAGTGAGTAATTTTTGCATTTATTTGGCTTTTCGACTTCTTTTTGTTTATGCCATTGATAATATGACAAGAGTAACTTTTTCTGTCTGAGAAACGAGTAGATCTATATTCGACTATATTCTAAGTGCCATGCTTGATTTATACATGTTATATTTAGGCGTAAGAGTTTTAAAGATCTTTAAAACTCATTAATGGAACAAAAATATTATGATTGCACTACGGGTTGTTCCAATTCTTTTACTTACTTTACCTGTATTCCCGAGTTTTTTTTAATAAAATGATGGAGTACCTATGACTTGTTGAGTAAATAAAACTTGTTTCAGTCGTTACATTAAAATTTTACGTGTGATACATTTAGATCTCCAATATTTAATAATAATTATAATATATGTTCAGTGCAGAAATTTCCACAGTGCTAAAACTCTTTTTAATTCGCAATAAAACATGGTTGCAGTCTCGTCCATAGTACGGTGTAGTGCGGCATTTTTGACCTTTAATTTCTTCCTGTCGACCTTGTTTTTGGAGCCAGTTGGCACTCTTCGCGACCTTCAAAGTCTTCGTTAATTTGTTATTTCAGGCTTGATGTCGTTAATAATGGGCATTTTGCTTCCGTCTGAACTCATTAAAATGTTAAATATAACATAAACAAATTTTATAGCATGAGTAAGTAAACTTAAAAAAAAAACGCAACTGTCGATATCACGATATCGTGAATGACAATGCAGAAATAAAGAACACATTTTAAGCTCGCATTACTGTTCCGATGCGAAGGGTATTGTAAGTGTGTAAACGCTTTTAGGTACAACAACTCCGTTCTACCGGAAGCCAGTGTCAAGCCCGAGCAGTTTTTTTTATTAATTGTGATTTAAACTGTACCGATATTGGCTGCATACATATTGGCAATAATGAGGAAGTTAACTGTAATTTACTATCCGTAAGGGGACTATCGCTTCATAAGGAAATAATATAGCTTGCCTAGAAAATTCTCAAGAGCACCTTAGGTAAATTTGTTGTTAGGTATAGATGCCATATTTTTATTGTTATCAAAAATGTTGCATGGCCCAATTTACCTTACTAAAGTAGTATTTGCGACTGTCACTGAATCCTTTCACCACTTTGGTTCTGTCACCATCCGTTACACAAGGCC